>JAKSZU010000013.1:7832796-9235296 GCA_026018925.1 Tupaia tana | reverse complement strand
TTCAATCCATTCATCTATTTGTGCATATTTGGTATGGATCCATGTCTTAGCAATCGTGAGTAATGCCACAGTAAACATGAATGTGCAAGTGTTTCTATGACAGTATAATCCTATCCTTTGGATAAATACCCAGGAGTGGAATTACTGGATCGAATGGTAGATTTATTTGCAGGCCTTTTAGAAACATCCATATTGTTCTCCACAGTGGCTTTACTGATTTACATTTCTGCCAACAGTGTAGGAGAGTTTCCTTTTCTCTACACCTCACCAACCCTTAACATTCTTTACTTTTTTAGTCTCAGCCATTCTGAATGGGGTTAGATGAATCTCATTGTGGTTTTGATTTGCATCCCCTTATGATAGGTAATGTTGAGCATTGTTTCATATGCTTTCGGCCATTCATATGCCCTCCTTAGAGAGTTGTCTTTCAGTTCATATGCCCTTCTTTTAATTGGGTCTATTATATTTTTTGTGGGGGTAAGCTGTTTGAGTTCCTGGTGTATTCTTATGGTCATTCTCTTATCTGAGGTATAGATTGCAAATATAGTCTCATACTCTTGAGTGTTTTCAAAACATTTAATTGTTTCTTTTGCTATGCAGAAACTTTTTTAACATAATATAATCTCACTTGTCTATTTTGGGAATTATTCCTAGAGCTTTGGGTGTCTTATTTAAGAAGTCTTTGCCTACTATGATGTCTCCAAGAGTTTCTCCTGTGTTTTCCACCATTAGTTTTAGGGATATTAAGTTTAGATCTTTGATCCATTTTGAGTTGATCTTTGATAAGGGTGAGAGATAGGCATCCAGTGTCAGTTTTCTGCAGGTGGATACCCAGTTTTTCCAGCACCATTTGTTGGAGATTTTTTTTTTTCCACATTGAAATGACTGGTGACCTTTGTCAAAAATCAACGTTTGGGGTACCAGCAGTTTGCATAATGGCTATGTCGCTGGATTCCCATGTAGTCGACTGCAGTTCAAGTCCTGAACCTGGTGGCTTAAACTCACGTAGGGTGCATGAACAACATCCCAAGAGGAAAATGAAGGAGAAGGGATTGTGTTATGGCCATCCCTCCTGGGGAGTGATTTATCATATTCTGTCTCTTTTTCTCTGTGTCTTTCTGGCAAGTGTACATGCCCTATAGCAAAATCCTCTTCAAAAAAAAAAATAAGTTTAGAGTTTATTTCTGGGATCTCTATTCTGTTCATTGGTCCACATGTCAGTTTTTGTGCCAACACCCACTGTTTTCATTATCACAGCTTTGGCCAGGGAGTGAGATGCCTCCTTCACTCTTCTTGCACAGAATTGCTTTGGCAACACGGGGTTGTTTATTATTCAAGGCAAATTTTGAGATTGTGTTTTCTAAACATGAGAAGAATTTGTCTGGTAGTTTGATTGGAATTGCATGAAATATTTAAACTGATTTCAGTAGAATTGAAATTTTGATTATATTAATTCCTCCAGGTGCAGGAACATGAAATGTCCTTCCATATTTTTGTATCAATTTTAAACTTTTTAGGTGTTCACAGTTTTTTTTTTTAAATATCTTTGACTTCTCTAGTTAGATTTATTCCTAGGTTTCTTAGACTGTTTGTAGTTATTGTAAATTGCATTGCTTTCTTCAATTTGCTAATTGTTGGTATATAAGAATGCTATAGATTTTTGCATGCTGATTTTGTATCCTGACAATTTCTTGTATTCATTTATCATTATTATAAGTTTTTTGTGGATTCTTTTGAGTTTTCTATGTAAATAATCATGCCACCTGCAAAAAGAGATAATTTTACTTCTTTACCTATTTAAATGCCTTTTGTTTTTATTCTCTTTTCCAATTACATTGGCTAGGACTTCCAGTACTATAAAAGAGTGAAGAATGTGAGGAACCTTATCTTGCTCCAGTTTTTATTAGAAAAGATTTTAGCTTTTCCTCATTCTGTATAATGTTAGATCTTTATTTTTTTATATATGGCTTTACAGTGTGGAGAAATGCCCTTTGTATGGTAGTTTTGTGAAGAGTTCTTAATCATGAAGAAATTATGTATTTTATCAAATGCTTTCTCTGTATCAATGTATATGATCATATGAGTTTTATTTTGTTTCTGTTAATGTGATGTATTACATTAATGGTTTTGCATTTGTTGAACCAGCCTTGTATCCATGGAATAAAGCCGACCTGGTCATGATGTATAATCTTGTTAATGTATCATTGGATACATAGTTTATGATGTTAATTGGTTAGTATCTTGCTAAGCATTTTTGCATCTATATTAATCACTGATATTGATCTGTAGTTTTCCTTTTTAGTCATGTCCTTATTTGTTTTGGGGATAAGGCTGATGGAGGATTTATAAAATGAATTTGGGAGGTTTCTTTCCTGTGGATCTTTAGAAATGGTTTGGATAGAATGCGAGTTAACACTTCTTAAAAATGTTTGTAAAATTCGGAAGTGAAGCCATCAGAACCTGATCTCTTCTTTCTTGGGAGGGAATTTATTACTGATTCAATCTCATTGTTTATTATTAGTTTAGTCAGGTTGTCTACGTATACCTGATTCAATCACGGTTATTATAAGTGTCCAGGAATCTGTTCATTTCGTGCATGTTTTCCAGGTTGTTGGCAAAAGGCCCTCAGAAGTCTCTAAAGATGTTTCAATTTCTGTTATGTCTGCTCTAATATTACCTGTTTGTTGTCTACTTCACTTATGTCTACTTGGATCTTTATTATTTTCTCCTGGTAGTTTTTGGATTTTTCTCTTGCTGTTTTTCCAGTTCCCTGAGGTGTGTTATTAGTCCACATGCAACCTTTTCTTCTTTTTTTCTAGTGCACACTAATTCCAATGAACTTTCCTTTTATGACTGCTTTTGCTCAGTCCCACAGGTTACGGAAACTTACATACTCATTACTCATTATCATTAGTTTCAATGAATCTTTTAATTTTAGTCTTAATTTTTTTCAGTGGTTGTAAAGTCATTCAACAGTACATTGTCTAGTTTCCATATGTTTGTGGATTTTTGAGGGTTCTTTCTGAGGTTAATATCAAGTATAATTCCATCATATGTAGAGTAGATGCTGGATATAGTTTCTATAACTCTAAATCTGAAAAAGCTTGTCTTGCACACTATCATCCAGTTAATCTTTGAAAATGTTCAATGAGAGGGCAAAAAAAAAAATTATCCTTTGTGGTTGTTGGGTGGAAGGTTCTATAGATGTCCCTCAGGTCCATTGCATTTATGGTATTGCTTAGATTCTCTCTCTACTTTTTTTGTGCCTATAGAATCTGTCTACAGGATATAGTGGGATGTTGAGATACCCAACAATTAATGTGTTGCAGTCTACCTCTCCTTTTAGAAATAACAGTCTTTCCTTTACATTTTTAGTACTCCTGAGTTAATTGCATAGATATCTATAAGGAATATATCTTCTTGGTGAATTAGCCCTTTTAGAATTATAAAATGTCCTTTATCTTTCTTACTGTTTCAGTCCTACAGATTCCTTTTTTTCTTTTCTTTTCTTTTGTATTTATTATCATCATAATCTTGTTTATATTACATTGAATTGCATATAACTTTACAGTGTATTACGTTACATTTTCAAAAGGGAATACCATGCATGTCAGTCAACACAGAGACATTTAAACTCCCACTTCATCATTCAATATCTTTTCATTATATTATTATTCCAATTATTTTTTGAAACAATCCCTATTTCTCATTTTGCTTGTAAAAAGACTTTACCCATCATGAAATATTTCTCAGACCAATCCAGTTGAGAATACTATACACGTCATCATAAGCCATATCTATGTCCCACTAACATACTGCCTCTCTATTTGTGCTCTTGCTATCTTTCTCTATCCTCTTCTCTTCACCCCCTTCATTCCATACTGTCTTATTCACATTAACTATTTTCACTCTTTTTTATTTCCTCCATTATTTCGCTCTCTATCATAGAGTGTGGATAGTTGGTATATATTAAGTGGATACATACAATATCTTTCTTTCATAGCCTGGCTTATTTCACTCAGCAATAGATACTTCATATCTGACCACTTTCTATCAAATGCCAGTGTCTTGTTATTTTTTATGGCTGAATAGTATTTTGTAGAGTATATATGCCACACTTTTTAAATCCATTCATCAGTATGTGGACATTTAGGTTGGTTCCATGTTTTCGCAATCATGAATAATGCTGCAATAAGCATTGATGTGCAAGCACTTTTCTGACTGAACGTTCTCCTGTCCTTTCGGTAGATACCCAGAAGGGGGATTGCTGGATCAAATGGTAGTTCTATTTGTAGATCTTTGAGGAACCTCCATATTGTTCTCCACAGTGGCTGAACCAGTTTACATTCCCACCAACAGTGTAGGAGTGTTCACTTTTCACCACATCCCCGCCAACACTTATCACTTTTTATATACTTAATCTTTGCCATTCTGACAGGGGTTAGGTGGTATCTCATTGTGGTTTTTATCTGTATCTACCTTATGATGAGGGATGTTGAGCATTTCATCATATACTTTTTGGCTGTTCGTATGTCTTCTTTAGAGAGATTTTTGTTCAGCTCATTATCCCATCTTTTAATTGGGTTAATTTTTTTTTTTTTTTTTTTTTTTTTTTTTTTTTTTGCATAAGGCACTTGAGTTCCCTGTGTGTTCTGGTTATCAGTCCCTTGTCTGAGGCATATTTAACAAAAATATTTTCCCATGCTGAGGGTTGTCAGTTCACACTTGTTACTGTGACCTTTGCTGTGCAGAAACTTCTTAGTCTGATATAGTCCCACTTGTCTATTTTAGGGATTATTGCCTTTGCTTTGGGAGTCTTATTTAAGAAGTCTTTGCCTACTCCAATGTCTCCCAGAGTTTCCCCAGCATTTTTCCCTGTAGTTTTATTGTTTGAGGCCTTAGGTTCAGATCTTTGATCCATTTTGAGTTGATTGGTGCTAATGGTGAAAGATGGAGATTTAGTTTCATCTTTCTGCAGGTGGATACCCAGTTTTTCCAGCACCATTTACTAAAGAGGTTTTCCTTTTCCCAATGGATTGACTGATAGCCTTTGTCAAAAATCAGTTGGCTGTAAGCTTCGGGGGTGATTTCTGGTGTCTCTATTCTCTTCCATTGGTCCACATGTCTGTTTTTATGCCAATACCATGCTTTTTTGATGATCACAGCTTTATAGTATATCTTGGGTTTAGGGAGTGATATGCCTCCTACTCCATTCTTCTTGCACAGGATTGCTTTTGGAATATGAGGTCTTTTATGTTTCCAGACAAATTCTATGATTGTCTTTTCTAGATCTGTGAAGAATATTTCTGGTATTTTGATTGGAATTGCATTTAAAATGGAGATTAATTTGGGTACAATTGTCATTTTGATTATATTAATTCTTCCAATCCAGGAACATGGGATGTCCTTCCACTTTTTTACATCACTTTCAATATCTTTTTAAAGATTTTCAGTTTTCTTTATAAAGATCTTTGACTTTCTTAGTGAGGTTTATCCCTAGGTATCTTATACATCTTGTGGCTACAAGTGGAAGGGATTCCTTTCTTCAGTTTACTTCGTTCAACTTGTTGTTCATATATAGAAATGCTATAGATTTTTGGATGTTTATTTTGTATCTTGCCACTTTACTGTATTCACTTATTAATTTAAGAAGTTTTTTCATGGAGACCTTTGGGTCTTCTAATTATACCATCATGTTATCTGCGAATAAAGATATCTTCAACTCTTCTTTGCCTTTTCGAATGCCTTTTATATTGTCCTCTTCTCTGATTGCATTAGCTAAGACTTTCAGTACTATATTAAAGAGCAGTGGAGAAAGTGGGCAGTCTTGCCTAGTACCTGTTTTTAGTAAAAAAGCTTTTAGCTTTTCCCCATTCAGTATAATGTTAGCTGTAAGTTTTTCATAGATGGATTTTATTGTGCTGAGTAATGACCCTTCTATACCAATCTTACTGAGGGTCTTAATCCTAAAAGGATGTTGTATTTTATCAAATGCTTTCTCTGCATCAATTGAAATTATCATATGGCTTTTATCTTTCTTTTTCTTAATATGGAGTATTACATTGATGATCTTGTGTATGTTGAACCACCCTTGCATCCCTGGGATAAAGCCTACCTGGTCATGATGAATGATCTTTGTTATATGTTGTTGGATATGATTTGCGAGTATCTTGTTGAGAATTTTTGCATCTATATTCACCAATGATATTGGTCTGTAGTTTTCCTTTTTTGTCATGTCCTTATCTGTTTTGAGGATGAGGATGATGGAGGCTTCATAAAATGAATTTGGAAGGTTTCTCTCCTTTTGAACCTTTAGAAATAATTTTAGTAGAATAAGGGTTAACTCTTCCATAAAAGTTTTGTAGAATTCAGAAGTGAAGCCATCTGGACCTGAGCTTTTCTTTGTTGGGAGGTTATTTATTACTGATTCAATCTCCTGACTTGTTATGGGTCTATTCAGGTTCTCTATGTCCTCCTAATTCAATCTTGGTAGATTATATGCATCCAGGAATTTGTGCACCTCCTCCAAGTTATCTTGTTTGTTGGCATATAGCCGCTCATAGTATCCTCTAATGATATTTTGTATTTCTACGGTGTCTGTTGTAATATTGCCTCTTTCATTATGTATTTGATTAATCTGGTTTCTTTCTTCTTCTTGATCAGCCTAGTCAATGGTGTGTCGATCTTGTTAATCTTTTCAAAGAACCATCATTTCTGTCATTTACTTTCTGTATGGTTCCTTTATTTTCTATTTCATTTATTTCTGCTCGAACCTTTTATTATTTATTTCCACCTGGCATTTTTGGGGTTTGTTTGATGTTGTTTTCCAATTGCTTCAGTCATGATGATAAGTTATCTATTTGCCATGTTTCCATTCTTTTCTTATGTGCACTAATTTCTTTTTTTTCTGATTTTTTTAATTTTAATTTATTTAAGACTTTTTTTTCTTTTTTCTTTCTTTATTTATTTACATTCATTCACTGTACATCATTATAGCATACAAAATGAGATTTTTCCATTCACAGTGCACTGTATATAGGCTCAATCAAGCACATCAAGATGTGTGTTATTGTCAACACATAATTTTCCATTTCTTGTTTTCTGTATATTTTGCCTTTTTTCCCATTCTTGATTCCCTATCTCACCCTCAGCCATCTCCCACCCACCTTCCACATTGTGTCTGGTATCTATTGCTGCTTTCTCTGCCTCCCCTATTTTATTGTTTCACTAAATATCTTAATAAATCTAAATATTTTCAATAGCAAGCACAGCTGAAATATACATATCCATGAACACAAGTCTGACTTTAGACATAAACCTCAGTGAGTAGAATGAACATACTATAAAGTAGCATCTACCTAGGGCTATATAGCTTACTGCAGTCATCAGATAGGTATTTTTAATGCCCTTTTTTTTCTGAAAAATTTTTTTTCTATTAATTTACATTCATTCCCTGAGCATCATCACAACATACAAAATGTGATTTCCCATCTAGAATAAACTGGATAGTGGCTTACTCAACTGGATAGTGGCTTAATCATGCATGTTATCATCTATAATATTCCATTTCTACTTTCGTGTATATATTTTTTTTACCCCATGTCTGACCCTCTGCCCTATTCCACTCTCTTATTACACTATCTTCAATTCCTTTTCTCCCTACATTTCATTGATCACACAATATCATAAGTAATCTAACTATTTACAATAACAAGTTCAGCTGATGGTTTCACGAAAAGCAGTTTTGAACTGGTAAGGATATTTCCTTGAAACTTAAGGTTTCAAGGTTAGTATTCTGTTCAAATATTAGGTACATGAATCCATTGACAGCTCAAGACAGGGCAAAAATTCTTAAAACCGGACAACAAAGCTTAGAAGAAAAGCAGCAATATTTTAGTCAAGTCATAGAATGCTGTTTCATCAGTTCAGTCTCATGTACTTAATTTTCTTCTGTTTCTCTTGAGGTTCGATTTTCCAGATTGAGCTCTGGGATATAATACTCAACTCCAGACTTTGTCCCTACAATTAAGTTGCCCATTTTCTTAGTTTCTGAACTCTTGTTTCAGTGTGTCTGCATTTAATTTTACTGACATAGCACTCCCTTAAGAACTTCTTGGAGATCTGGTCTGGTGCTGGTAAATTCTTTCAGGTCTTGTTTATCTAGGAATGTTCATGTCTTTTCTTCCCAAATGAACTATAACCGTGCTGGGTACAGAATTCTCGGTTGAAATTGCTTTTCCCTTAATGCTTTGAATATATTCTCCCATTCTCTCCTCGCTCGCATTGTTTCTGATGAGAGATCTGCCGTTAGTCTGATGGGATATCCTTTGTAGGTAACTTGCCGTTTTTCTCTTGCCAGTCTTAGTATCTTGTCTTTGTCTGTGGTTTTGGTCAATCTGGCTATAATGTGTCTTGGAGAAGATCTTCTTGGGTTGATTCTGTTTGGGGTCCTCTGTACTTCTTGGGAATGGATCTTTGAGTGCCTCTCTAGGTTTGGAAAGTTTTCTTGCCGGATTTCATGGAATAGATTATCAATGCCCTTATGAGTTTCTTTGCCTTCTGGGATGCTTATTATCCGGATGTTCGGACGTTTAATTGTATCTACTATTTCTCGTATATTATTCTCAAATTTTGGGGCCTTTTTCTCAGTCTTCATGGTGGATTTTTCTAGGCCAGCAATTTTCTCTTCTACATCTGAGATTCTATTTTCTGTATGATCTAGTCTGCTTTTAATACTTTCAAGGGAAATTTTGACTTCTTGAATTATAGCCTTCATCTCTAACAGTTCCATCTAATTCTTTCGTAATGTGAGAAATTCCTCTTTTAGATCTTGCATGAATTTCCTCACCTCCTGGAACTCTTCAACTCCTTTCTCCTTCCTCTTCAGTAGTTCCTTGTCTCTCTTCTCTTCCATCTCTGTAAGCTTTGCCATTATGAATGTTCTGAATTCTTTATCAGACATTTCTATTACTTCCATTGAACTGTGTGTGGATGAAGAGGAGTTATCCTTTTCTCTTGGAGGAGAGGTATTTTCCTGCTTCTCCATATTTCTTGTGGTCCTGCAACGATTTCTAGTCATCTTGTGGATGGTCGATTTCGTACCAAACTTGAAAGTTCAATCTGAGGGTCGAGGATACGTGAGTTGTCTATACTGGAGGCTAAATTTTTAGTGGGATCTCTTCATTCCTCCGTTTCCCCCAACATGGCTAGATCGCAGAAGCCATGGAGCTGGTTCTTGAAGAAGGGCTGTCTTATTTGCACTAATTTCTATGAATTTCCCTCTTATGACTGCTTTTGCTGTGTCCCATAGAATCTGGACACTTGTGTACTCATTATCATTTGTTTCCATAAATTTTTTGATTTCAGACTTAATTTCTTCAGTAGTGAAGAAGTCCTTCAGAAGTAGGTTATTCAGTTTCCGTGTGTTCGTGTATTTGGGGGCTTGTTTTTTAAAATTAATATTGAGTTTAATTCCATCATGGTCAGAGAAGATGCTGGATACAGTTTCTATGCCTTTGAATCTGTAAAGGCTTGATTGTGTCCTAACATATGATCAATCTTTGAAAAGATTCCATGGTGGGGTGAGAAAAATATATCTGTTGTGGACGTAGTGGGGAAAGTTCTATAGATATCTATCTGTCAAGCCCTTTCAATTTATAGTATCATTTAGGTCCTGTATCCCTCTATTTATTTTCTGCCTGGAAGATTTGTCTAAAGTAGATAATGGGGTGTTGAGATCTCCAGCAATTGTACTATTTCTCCCTATCTCTCCTTTTAGCTCCAACAGTCTTTCCTTCACATATTTAGGTGCACCTGCCTTCGGTGCATAGATATTTATAAGCGTTATGTCTTCTTGCTGGATTATCCCATTTACTATTACATAATGCCCTTCATCTCTTCTTACAGTCTTTGTCTTGAAATCTATTTTGTCTGAGTTCAATATTACTATTCCAGCCCTATTTTGATATCCGTTTGCATGGAATATCTTCTTCCAGCCCTTTACTTTTAGTCTATGTATGTCTTTATTCATAAGGTGAGTTTCTTGTAGGCAACAGATAGAGGGTATCTGTTTTTGTAATCCATTCGGCCAGTCTATGTCTCTTAATTGGAGAATTTAATCCATTGACTTTCAATGTAATTATTGATATTTCTGTACATGATCCTATCATTAAGAGAGCCATTTTCTCGGTTGCTTTTTGTTCTCGTATAACTGTCTGTCTGATTTTTTAGTTTTCCTGGAATAGTGCTCCCTTCTGAACCTATGGAAGAGCTGGTCTGGAGTTGGTAAATTCCTTCAAATTTTGTTTATCTGAGAATGTTTTTATCTTTTTTTCCCATATGAAAGATAATTTTGCTGAGTATTGTATTCTTGGTTGAAATTGTTTTTTACTCAACACTTTGACTGTGCTTCCCCATTCTTTCCTTGCCTGCACTGTTTCCACTGAGAGATCCGATGTTAGCCTGATGGAGTGACCTTTGTAAATAACTTGACATTCCCATCTTGCCAACTTTAGTATCTTGTCTTTGTTGTTTTTGCCAGATTTGACTGAAAGAGAACCAGCATTCTAATTATGCAATCTGTGACCACGTTTTCCCTGGTCCACAAAAATTTTCTTCATATTGGGACCAGCAGTTAGCATAATGGCTATGTCGCTGGACTCCCATGTAGTCGACCATGGTTCAAGTCTCGGACCCGGCTGCCTCAACTCATGCCCATCGCGTGTGTGTGCGTGCCCAAGATCCCGAGAGGAGAATGAAGGAGAACGGATTGCACTGTGGCCATTCCCCCTGGGGGGTCATTTCTCACTTTCTGTCTCTCTGTCTCTCTCTATCTTTCTGGGGAGGGCATGTGCTCTACAGCAAAAACCACTCCAAAAAAAAGAAAAGAAAAATAAATTTCTTCATATTGACAGGCATCCTTGAGATAATATTATGCCTTTGGCACTTTATTCTTAGGATACATTTTCTTAGAAGGCTCTCATATGATAGTTTCCCCATAGATGCTGGTGATTTCCCTAAAGGCTTATAAGAGAATACTCTGTGCCTACCATTAAAGGCTTATTTATTTATGTTTATTATTTTTACTCTCAGAATATATGCAGTAAATAGACATTAAAAACAACATGAAGAAGCAAAATTGTTTACAAACACACATAAACAATAATGAAAATGAAAATGAATTCACCAGGACAACAAAACCAAACATGAAGTCTTTGCAGACAGAACATAAGTTCTGCAGAAGCCATAAGAGTATTCACTGGGAAGACAACATCTTCGATCATAAAGAACCTGCCAGAAAAGCTAAAGTCTTTTATACTCCTGAGAGATATATAAGGCTTTTTCTCTATGGTGTCTGTATAATCAAACAAAATCTCAGATAAAGTTAAAAGACCTGACAAAATGAGAGACCCTAATAATCCAAGAGGAGTTTTCTAACAAAACAGAAAGCGTGAGCTTTGAAAGAAAAGAGTTCAAAGGGCTCATTAAGTGTGTACATTCGATTCCAGGGATTTCTGATTTATGTCTGTCTGAGGTGAACTCACTCACCTTTCTGAACACCAAATGTCAACCCCTATATAACACAAAGCAAGAAAGAAAATGAAATTTATTTGGGTATGCATATTGCAATGAGGAATATGAATTCAATAGTAACGTACAGGTGTGTCCAGGGAGGTAATAGAAGACAAGGATTTTTAAAAGAAATGTGAAGAGGAATTACAAATGTTATGGTGGGAAAACTAGCCTTTGATGCCAGAATAAGTAATAAGCTTGGCATCAGTCTAAAGTTGGGCAGGAAGACTGGGTAAGATGTCTTCACAGAAGTCTTTTCTGTGGGGTTGCAGTGACCTTTGTGCAAGGTTGTAGTATTGGCAGAATATATGTGGCTGTTCTTGTTATCAGGCATATGTGCTGAGAACTGCCCATTTATGGCTTTTCCTGTGTCCATTTACTCAGGGTTAAACACAAGTTGACAACATTCTACACCTTTTACAATATCAGTCATGTATTCCTCTATCATATTACATACATTCAGTTTTCAACCTTAATTGACTTAGTATCTCAAATCATTGAGATCATATCAACATGATGCCATCTTTCCACAGCTAAACTATCCTTAACAATTTTACTTTTGTATGTAACACTCAAGATTTCCACCTTTAATGTGTTGTTAATTCTGAAAAAGCAGTGTCTCACTTGCATTCAGACATTCATAAGTGGATTGATCTTGATCTGTGTTTCATAACACACTACCAGTGTTTCTCGGTTTATGTGTGTGTGTCTAAGTTACCTTCACTAATATGCCTCCTTATTATGTCATAGGTTATTTTATCTGAACTGCAAAAAATAACCAGACAAGTATGAGAGAATGGTAGAAAGTTTTCTCAGACATACAAATTTTCATTCATTACCACAAAAAAACTGCTTTGAAAAGATCATTGAATTAGTGGTTGTAACAGGTGATAAAAAATCCTAAGGGATGCCAATGATACATGAAATAAAATTTATAAGGTATTGTGGTACCATTTAGTAAACAGTTTACATAGAAGAATGCTTACCATGGTAATGCATAATTAGATGTCTATGAACTATCAACATGAAAGATGTGGGGAGAGACAGTGATTACTGTTTGCTGAAGGTCTAACTTACTCTCTTATAAAAAGATACGGTCAGCCTGTCAAAGCTGCTAATGTGATAAATGATGACCAGTGGTTCTCTTTTCCCCTCAGGCTCCTCTGTCAGTGTGTACTCAGAGGTGTGGTCCGGGATTCAGAAAAATTCCACAGAAAGGAAAGCCTCTCTGCTGCTATAGTTGTGCTTTTTGTCCAGAGACAGAGATTTCCAATCAGACAGGTAGAAAAATTATTACTGTGCTATGATAGCTCTACCCGCTAATTCTCAATAAATATAAAACCAAGAATATTGACATTGGGATCATAGTGCACCTTGGTTCTCAACCCATGCTTTCACTCATTCTTTTAATCTACCCATTTATAAAACTACTGTTGCCTCATTATGTGAAATTTCCTTATCTGGCTGTGCCAATCCAAATGGGCTCAATTGTAGCATTGATTCTAATGTATGCCATTCTTTACCATTTATTGCTGGGAAATACACTGTCAATCTGATGTCTCACAGTAAATTATGCTAAACTTTAGTGAAAATTTAAGTTGTATAATTATCAAAGTGACCTGTGTGTGTGCTTAGATGGTTTGAAACCGATATTTTTCATATCCAGAAGGTAAGCACAGAGGAAGAGCAATACAATTGTTATGAAAATATTTTATACATTTGTGTTCTAGTTCTAAACAGTGTGCAAGTTAATAATTGTGCATAAATAACTAATACCTATATCATTTGATGTGGAATACAATTATATAAAAAAGAAGAGAGATATTTTTAATTAAAGCTTATTTTTTCCTCCATGATCAAGAAATCCAGAGAGGACAGAGACAGCACCCCAATCAGGTACTGATACATTAGTCCATACCTAGCTTTAGTCAGTCATGGGTCATAATCACTCACATCTCTAATGTAATCAGGGAGGTCTTCATATACAAACCTGGGAACCTCTTAACGTGAGTCAGTCTTGCAGACCATTGTATTTTACCACTGGGTCTGAGAAACATAATTTAAAAATAAACTATGACAAGAAAATGGCATATAAGTTATGTCACTTGACAATTACATGGCCAACTGCAGGAGTCCCAGACCCATTGGGATGAACTTCACTCTGAGCACATGTTCATGACTTCTCACTTTCTCTCTCACAGTTCTGTTTATCTCTGTCTTTCTTCCTTGTAAGCACACATGTCCTAAGACAAAAATCTCTCTCTCTAAAAAAAGAAAAACAAAATAAAGAAACTACATAGTAAAAGTCATAGTCTGGTACTTTTACCACTACCCTTTATGAGATTTGTTTGTGTGTTTGTTTGAGAGGTTTTTGCTATGGGGCACATGCGTTCACCAGAAAAACAAAGAGAGACAGAGACAGAAAACAAGAAATCAGCCCACGGGGGGAATGGTCAGGCCACAATCCTTTCTCCTCTCAGGATCTTAGCATCCATGCACACGCACCCGGCTTGAGTTTAACACACCAGGAATGGGACTCCAACTGTGGTTGACTACATGGGAGTCCAGCAACATAGCCATTACACCAACTGCAGGCCCTAAAATATATTTATTTAAGGAAATATATATCAAAATCAAATGTGGTATTGTAAAGTAAAAATTGCAAAATTATTAATTGTATCATTCCTTACTATTTTATTAGACAATATAAAAATAAATATTGAAATTATTTCAATTTTTGAAAATTACTATGCAATTTCAATCTCCTAAACAGTAGAAATTACTTCATTTTTCTCCAGATGCACAGCAGTGTACCCAGTGCCCAGCTGATGAGTACCCAAATATTGAGAGAACTCACTGCCTCTCCAAGTCCGTGACCTTCTTGGCCTTTGAGGATGCTCTAGGAATGGCTCTGACATGCATGGCTCTGTGCCTTTTTGTCCTCACAGCTGTGACTTTGGGGGTCTTTGTGAAGCACCGAGACACACCCATAGTCAAGGCCAATAATCGGGCTCTCAGTTACACTCTTCTCATTGCCCTTCACCTGTGCTTCCTCTGCTCCTTACTCTTCATTGGTCGTCCCAACACAGCCACCTGCATCCTCCAACAAATCTCATTTGGAGTTGTGTTCACTGTGGCTGTTTCCAGTGTTTTGGCCAAAACCATTACCGTTATTCTGGCATTCAGGGCTGTGAAGACTGGAAAAACACTGAGGTGGTTGCTGCTGTCAGGGGCTCCTAACTTTGTCATTCCCATCTGCTCCCTGATACAAATGATTATCTGTGGAATCTGGCTGGCAATGTCTCCCCCTTTTCTTGACACATACTCAGTCTCTGAGTCCAAAAACCTGGTCATCATGTGCAACAAGGGCTCAGCCACTGCTTTCTACTTTGTCCTGGGATACTTGGGCTCCTTGGCCCTCGGGAGCTTCACTGTGGCTTTCCTGGCCAGGAACCTACCTGACACATTCAATGAAGCCAAGTTCCTGACATTCAGCATGTTGCTGTTCTGCAGTGTCTGGGTCACCTTCCTCCCTGTCTACCACAGCACCAAGGGGAAGGTCATGGTGGCTGTGGAAGTGTTCTCCATCTTGGCCTCCAGTGCAGGGCTCTTAGGCTGCATCTTTGCCCCTAAGTGCTACATTATTTTAATTCAATCTGATAAGAACTCTTGGAAAAGATTAAAGAATAGAAAAGCTTCCGGAGGAAATAAACATTTTGCGGTTTTATCTCCCAAGTCTCTATCACATTTTACGGTGTGAAACCAAAAAGCACCCTGATTTTGAATTCTAATATTAAGGTACCTGAAAATGATTTACCTCATCAGGTTTACATTTACAAATATTGTTTAAAATGCACCTCAGTAGGCCATCAAAAATTCAGATGCAGATGTCATCTCAAGTTAATAACTGTCCTTGAGCTTGTTGACATTGAATTAGTTTCTAAATTTTGTTAATAATTTCGGGGCCAGCAGTTAGCGTAATGGCTATGTCACTGGATTCCCATGTAGTCGACCGCGGTTTGTATCCCAGATCCGGTGACTTAAAACTCACGCCGGGCACATGAGAAGGGATTGTGGCGTGGCCAACCCCCCTGGGGGGTGATTTCTCACTTTCTGTCTCTCTGTATCTCTCTGTCTGTCTGGTGAGTACACGCGCCCTATAGCAAAAAACAAAACAAACAAACAAACAAAACTCTCAAAAAATAATAATTATTATGTTTTGTTTTTCCTATGTTTCTTTTTACTTCCATAAAGTTTTTATTAATGTTTCCGGTTACATATTTGATTTATTGATTTGTATTTTTTTGGATTTCAAAATGTTTTGCATAAAAATTAACTTTTTAAAATTTTTATTATTACTCATACATTAAATCGGTATACCTCATTTAGATTGTGAAGAGACTTTACCCAGCATGATATACACCTCATACACCTCAGTCCTGCCTAGTTGAGACTATTATACACATCCTGGTCAACAGATAGTAAACCTTATCTGTCTCCCACAAGTGTCTTACCTCGCCATTTCCTCCTCAAGTTTCCTTTCCTACACTCTTCTCCTCCCACACTCTCTTTCCACTTTGTCTCTAGTGTTCATTACAATTTTTTAATACTTTTATGTTCTCCAGTCTTTCAGTCTCTACCATAGAGTGCAGACAGTCAGTATATGTTTAGTGGAGACATACAATGTGTCTCTTTCATAGCCTGACTTGATTCACTCAGCAACAAATCTTTCATATTCGTCCACTTTCTATCAAATTCCGGTATCTTGTTTTTTTATGTATCTGCCCTCTCTCTCTCTTTTTTTATATCAGTCTAACTAAAAGTATGTCTAATTGTTAATCTTTTGAAATA
Organism: Tupaia tana; assembly: GCA_026018925.1. Lineage (NCBI taxonomy): Eukaryota > Metazoa > Chordata > Mammalia > Scandentia > Tupaiidae > Tupaia > Tupaia tana. The sequence continues at coordinate 9,218,874 of JAKSZU010000013.1, read as the reverse complement.
ATCAGCTAGTTCTTGTATAGATTCTAGGAATTTTATATTGTCTGTTTCATTGCTATGTGTTCTAATATTTACCTCCTTCTTTCCGCTACCTTTTGGTTGAGTTTGTTCTTTTGTAGTTTCCTGGTGTGTAAATTTAGATTATTTATTTTATATTTTTCTTTTTTGAAAATGCTTTATTATTTTTTAGAGATTTTTGCTATAGCGCCATGTTCTCGCTGGACAGACAGACCAAAAGAGAGAAATCACCCCCCAGTGTGGAAGACCATGCTGCAATCCCTTCTCCTTCATTCTCCTCTCAGGATATAGGGCATGTATGCACTCATGGCCAGCATGAGCTTCAAGTTGCCTATTTGGAACTCCAACCACAGTATGCCACTAGCTAGTCCAGGGCCTTAACCACCCCATCACTTGCTGAACACCAGGTGTGTTTTTAAATTCTACTGTTCTCAGACCACATGCTACAAACAGTGAAGAACATGACATGTGTTTTGTCCTGTTGTTAAGATTCTCGAGCCCAGTCCCAGATGCCTCTGGTACTGACAGGTTGTAAGAGATCCCAAGCACCTGAAGCTGGCTACAAAAACCCTCCTCTGATTGGAAACCACAGCCCTGTACCAAGAACACACACTAAACTATGAAACCATCAGCAGAAAACATAGAGAAACTACATCAGGTATTCTAGGCAAAGAGTTTTTAAGTCTCAAAAGACCAGACAACAGTAATAAAAATAAATGAAAGGAATTATATCAAACTAAAAAGTATCTGCACAACAAAGAAAACTATCAACAGAGTAAATAGACAACTTACAGAATGGAAAGAAGGAAATACAAGGATGTCAAAAATGCATCCAAAATAATATAATTTCTTACATGGCAAGCGACCTCAATATGCATTTCTCAAAACCATACATATAAATGGGCAAAAAGTATATGACAAAAATGCCTCATTATCATGGAAATTCAAATCTAAATATAAATAAGCTATTTTCAGTTAGGATGGTTATTATCAAAAGGACAAAGCAAAGTGAACTTGGGACCAGCAGTTAGCGTAATGGCTATGTCGCTGGACTCCCACATAGTCGACCACAGTTCGAGTCCCAGACCCGGTGGCTTAAACTCACGCCAGGCACATGTGCGTGCATGCCCAAGATCCCGAGAGGAGAAAGGAGGAGAAGGGATTGCGGCGTGGCCATCCCCCGTGGGGGGTGATTTCTCGCTTTCTGTCTCTCTGTCTCCCTCTATCTTTCTGGCAAGTGCACACACCCTACAGCAAAAACCTCTCAAAAAAAAAAAAAAAAAAAAAAAAAGTGGACTGACTTTGTAGTTTAGTGGTTAAGGGATCCAGATAACTTCATACCTGACCATGTTGGAATCCCTCTTCATGCAACTTGAGAAGTACATCGTTTTCATGGGCATGCATACCTAAAATCGGTCAAGTTGGAGAAATGAAGGAGATGGGATTGCAGCATGACCACACCTCATTGGGGGATTTTTTATTTCTTTCCTCTCCTCTGTCTCTCTTTTTCTCTCTGGTGAGCACAAAAGCCCTTTGTTAATTAAAAAAAAAGAGGACAAGAAAAAATCGGACAAGCATATAGAGAAAAATAATTATTTTACAATATTGATGAAAATGTAAATGAGTACAGTTATAATAAAAAACAAACAAAACAAAATAAACACCATGGAGGTCCCTCAAAAGCTAAAAATAGAAAATACCATGTCCAGAAACAGCAGTTGGCATAATGGCTATGTCACTGGACTCTCGTAGTCAACCGCGGTTAGAGTCCTGGACCTGGTGGCTTAAACTCACACTGGGCATGAGTGTGTATGTGCCAAAGATCCCGAGAGGAGAATGGAGAAGAAAGGATTGTAGCATGGCCATACCCCCTGGGGGGTGATATCTCACTATCTGTCTCTGTCTCTCTCTGTCTTTCTGGTGAGCGCATGTGCCCTATAGCAAAAACTTCTCCAAAAAAAAAAAAAAAAAAGAAAAGAAAAGAAAATGTCATGTCCTCCAGCAATCCCACATGTGGGATGCTGCTAGGCAGATAACCAAATGAAAAATAATAAGTATGTTCTAGCTGTATCTTCTTTCACTATTTATTGCAGCATTATTAACAAAATTTAAGGTATATAATCAAACTCTGTGTCTAATAACAGATGAATAGATTTAAAGATTGTAATATGTATATGTTATTTGAGACAACAATCCTGGAGAATATTTTGTTAAGAGAAATAAGCCAGACATAGAAAGAGAAATACTGCACCTTCACAGTCAATTTGTGAAAACTACAAAACATGATCTATTTGAAGAAGAAAATAAAATGATAGTTAGTAGAGGGTGGAAAAAGTAGGGGAGAGACAAGGATAAATTAATTTTAGTTAAGGAATTTAAAATTATAGATAGAGAAGATAAGCAATCATAGTGTTCTATAGAGACTCTCCCTAACCATTTTGGCACCTGGGACTGGTTTGTGGAAGACAATTTTCTACAGATGAGGAGAGATGGTTAATGAGAGCATTCTGTGCAGTTGATCGTAGGCTCATGCCCTTATGAGACTCTAATGCCACTGTTGCTCTGCCAAGAGGTGGAGCTCAGGCAGCAACGTGGGATATGGGAACAGCAGTGAATATGGATGTGGCTTTGCCTGCTCCTCCACCACAGGCCACACAGACCAGTGGGGATTGGGGACTCTTGTTACATTGTTTAGTAGAGTAAATATAATTATTAATACTTTATTGTATATCTTAGACTACTTCAAAGATTTTGAATGTTTCCAACATGAAATAATTCCAAGTACTTTAGATGGTACATATGTTAATTGTCACAATTTGATCATTACAGATTGTACTTTCCAACTAAAAAATAAAACTCCATCTCATTAATATGTAAAAATTATATGTCCAAAAAAATAAAATTATGTGTCCAATGGGGAAAAAGACAACATTCACAGCAGGAGTGATTATCAATGTGTAGTGCAAGGCACTATAAATAGCTCTTACCAACTCCTCTAATTCCTGTGGCCCACTCTGTTACAACTTTATATAAAGACGAGTCCTGACCACATGGAATATTTGGGAAAAACTGCCTATTTCCACCTTATGTCCAAGAACTCCAAGAAAAATGAAAAGTTGAGAATATTGTATTCATCATCCAATTTTGTTTTGCCATTCAAATTGACTAGGTCACCAGCGTAATTATTTAATTGGGTGCTGTTCAGGAAGGGCCACAGAGATCTAAGCCATAGTGTTATGTAAAAATTAGTTCCATAATATTAGACATGTATAAAATACCTATCCCTAGTGAGAAAAATACCATTGTGCAGTCATGACCTAGACATTCCCTATCAGTTAATATTTCCATCTTCTGAAGTTCAACCATAGTAGAGAGTTGGTGTTTCCATAAAGCATGACTCCATGATACCGAAATGACAGACTGCCAATTAAAAAGTGTCACCAGTCAGTGACAGGGATCATTTCCCCAAGTGCGATACAGACGCTCTTCTTACTTGGGTGGAGTACAAAGAACTGGGAAGACTGGATACACTTAGAACTCTAAACAACAAGGTATTATAAAGTTTAAAAGTATAATAATAATGAGAACATAAGTAATAAATATTGTTATCAGTCCTTATTCAAAATAATGTCTATTTTCATCTTTTCCTCAAACTTGCACACAAGGAGTCTCCCAAAGAGATATACAATACTTTATTGTATATCTTAGACTACTTAGAGTCTCCCAAAGAGACTCCTTGTAATCCTATTTTCTGAGATTTTAAAATTCCAGCCAGAATAAAACAGAGGTGTCCCTCGTATTTATGTTAAGTGTCCTACGCATTAAGACATTAATTGTCCAGTTGCTGTTCACTGCTTGTTAGAGTTCCATCTGTGCTTAAGAAGTATTCTTCAGTTTTTCAGTTCAGTTTTCTATGTGTCCAAACATCAAACTTGTTAATTTTGTTAAATGATGTTATTTCTCTCTTTGACAAACATTAAAATTTCTCACATTAATAGCAGTTTTTTTCTGTTTGCACTTACTTTTTTTCTTCATTCCCTTTTCGCATTTTCCTCCTCTTCTTTTTCTCCTCTTCCTTCTCCTGGTCTTTGTTATTCTGCCCTTTAAGATTATATCATTTTAAAATCATATAAAATGTAAGATCACAATCTTAGTGATTGTTTTAGTCATTATACTGTTAAGAATTGAACACTTGAATCCTAATGATGCACTTACCCTCATCCAATTTATCTGATATTAGTGCAGGTACTCTGCATTCATTTTGGTTGATATTTTCCTGGTGTATTTTTGTATCTCCTACCATATCTTCACTTTCAAATATTTAAATGTTTTCTTATGGTCCTCTAATAAGTAATTTTCCATTTTTGTACCAAATAAATGTCTTGCTCTTTCCCGATTCCCTTCTCCCACCCTGCCCCATTGCCTGCCCTACTCCCACACTGTCTCCAGTATGCACAGTGGCTCTCCGTGCTTTCGTACCTTCCAGTCTTTCAGCTTCTGCCATGCAGTGCAGACATTTGCTATTGGTAAAAGTTAAATAAATCAGCCAATTTAATAAAGTTTTAATAGATCAAATCTTAACATGATTTTAATTGGAGAGTTTTCCCTGGAATCTGGACAACTCAGGCCAGCCTCATGGTCAACTTGGCATTTAAGGCAGCAGAACAGAAAAGTGATGTGTGCAGTAAAAGAGGTAAGTGTTGTACAAAAAGCGTGAGGGAGTGAGGTAGAGAAGTCATTGGTTAGGGAACCAGCAGTTAGCGTAATGGCTATGTCGCTGGACTCCCACGTAGTCGACCGCTGTTCGCGTCCCGGACCTGGTGGCTTAAAACTCACGCCGGGCGCATGTGCGTGTGTATCCAAGATCCCAAGAGGAGAATGGAGGAGAAGGGATTGCAGCGTGACCATCCCCCCTGGGGGGTGATTTCTCGCTTTCTATCTCTCTGTCTCTCTGTCTGTCTGGCGAGCACACGCGCCCTACAGCGAAACCCTCTCAAAAAAAAAAAAAAAAAAAAAGAAGTCATTGGTTACATTATGAAGTTATTTCGCATTAACATGATTTAAAAGGCAGGATGCCTGTGATTAACTGAAGCCTAGCTGCTGTGATAGGTTGTAACTAGCAATCAGATCAGAACAGCAGCCTAACATAAATTATATTGGCTTATTCCTAGGAATCCAAGTGTGGGAGTACAACAGGTTTAGGCCAAAAAAGTTTAATTTAACAATTTCCCTGTTGTTGGTCAGTCTCCCAAATATTTGAGAGATTGGACAAAACTTAGGTTAATAATGCCACTCTGTCACCATCATGAATGATTTGATTTTTGCTCTCAGCATAGAAATCAGTTTTCTCTTTTCTCTAGCATGAAATACAAAGGACACAATATCACACAAGTTTATCATGATGTCATATAGGTCAAACATGACATTTTGTGCTTTTATGGATCTGGCTGAAACAAGACCATTCAGAGTTCTATGGATGGCTGTGTATGAAGCATGTAAGACCTGAGAGGACGGAGTGCACCAGGCTAATGTAGTGACTAAGATGCACCCCTTAATGAAAGGTTTTATGAAACAAGCCGAAATGAATTTAAATAGGTTAATGTTCAGGTTATGTAGGCAATTCAATAGTATTTGAACCTAGTTGTCTGGAATGTGATAAGTGAAGATGTTAGTTGTTTGTAAAACATCCTGATTAAAACCTTATTTATTTATTTATTTTTGTTAGTCTAGTAATACAAGTCATAACAACCTAGAGGCCTACTAGAAGAAATATAAAGATGAATGAGAAAAAAAAAAAATAGATGGGACCAGCAGTTAGCGTAATGGCTATGTCACTGGGCTCCCACGTAGTCGACCATGGTTCGAGTCCCTGACCCGGTGGCTTAAACTCATACCGGGCGCATGTGAGTGTGTGCTCAAGATCCCAGAGGAGAATGGAGTTGAAGGGACTGCGGTGTGGCCACCCCCCCCGGGGGGTGATTTCTCGCTTTCTGTCTCTCTGTCTCTCTCTGTCTGTCTGGTGAGCGCACACGCCCTATAGCAAAAACCTCTCAAAAAAAAAAAAAAAAAAAAAAAAACTAGAAAAACACACAAGCCTGCTATCCGCCTCTTAGGATATCTGTAAACTATTAGTTATACCTATAAATATATCAGTTGTTCTTTACTCTTGAGAGACTTTTCTAGTATATCTGGTGGCTCAATCTAAGGAAGCAGCAGTGTCAGCCACTTCCTTTTTTTATTAATTTATTCTACATTCATTCACTGAACATCAACACAGCATACAAAATGTGATTTCCCATCCAGAATACACTACATAGTGGCTTAATCATACATGTTATCATTGACAAATAATTTTCCATTTCTTGTTTCATGTATATATATATATATATATATATATATATATATGAAATATATATATTCACATATATATATAGCAGAGGTTGAGAAATAAAGGGAAATATGTATATGAAATATATATAGGAATATATATGAAATATATATATATGAAAAATATATATAAAAAATATATTTTTCCCCTTATTTCTCAACCTCTGCCATTTCCCACTATCGTCCCACACTGTCTCTGGTGTCTAAAGTTGTTTTCCATTCCTTCCCCCCCCCCTACATTTTACTGATTCTTCAATTAAACCTTTTTTCAGGAGAGTGGTAAGTATAAAGTTCAGTTTTGTTCAGTATTAAACAGAAGCCCCTAACTTGAACAAAAGGATATTTAAAACTGGATGATATTTCATTAACTGTTTGATCAAACTTGTATGTTAATCATTCGCCTTTTGGAGTGCAGCTTTTACTCATTTGAGACCCCAGGAAGTCTTATTGACTCCAAAATTAAAAATTCTCTCGTTTATTGATAAGCTTTAAATAGGACCAGTATTTCACTATTGCATAAAATAAATCTCCAGGAACGTTACTGAAATCTTGATGAGAATAATTTGGTACGATGTCTTCCAATAGTGCTCTCAGGCACACTTTTTCTCCTATCATTTCCAGAAGACTCTGGACCATGGAGGGTTTGATTGTGTTCAGTCAGTGAATCACAAACAGCATTCTTACTTGATGAAAATACACTTTTGCATAATACATTAAAGCCTAATGTTTAATGCCAGGGAGGCACCCCACCATAGTACAACTTCAAGAACTTAAACTCTGGGTTTATGGTTCAGAAGAGCTACTTTAGATTTTTAAAAACTGTTCACCTGTTGGGAACGTTAAAGTAAAACTGACCACGATAACTTATCTTCAAAATAGAAATCTTAGACATGGACAGCTATACCCCTATATCACAGATCAAGACTTCTTTGCCATCTTCATTTGTTTTTTTAATCTCAATTCCTATTGTCTTAAGTATTTCCTTTTTCCCACAGGAAAATCCATGGGACCATAACCAGGGAGGCTGGAGATAAACCTAACCAGGACCTAGCTAATCTGTAAGTGAAGAAGCACAGCAAGAGAAGATATTTAAATGGCCTCCTATAACTGTTGTGGATCTTCTTAATTCGTTTTTACTGACAGAATCCCAAATTTAATAAGTGATGGTGAGATCCTGGGGATTCTAGCAGGTGTTTTTTATTTTTATTCTTTGTGTAGATAGCCAGGAGTAAAATTTCTGGATTGTATAGTAGTTCTATTAGGAAATTTCTGAGGAACCTCCACAGTGGCTGTACTAATTTACAATTGTAGGAGATTCTCCTTTTCACTGCAGTCTCCCTAGCACTTATTCTTTATTTTTTTAAGTCTTAGCCATTCTGACTAGGGTTAGGTGATATCATTATGATAAGGAGGGTGACCATTTTTTCATATGTTTTTTGTCTGTTCATATGCCTTCCTTGAAGAGTTTATGTGTAGCTCATTTTTAAATTAGATCAATTATTTGTGTGTGTGTGTGTGTTGGGGGTAAGCTGCTTGAGTTCCCTGTATATTTTGGTTGTTCATCCCTCAGCCAAGTGAGCATTTGCAAATATATTCTACCAGTCTAAAGGTAGTCTTCTCACTCTAATTTCTGTTTCCTTTGCCATCCAGAAGCTTTAAATCCTGATGTAATGCTACTTGTCTATTTTGGAAATTATTGCCTGTGCTTTGGGGGTCTTGTTTAAATGTCTTTCCCAACACAAATGTCTTCAAGAGTTCCTTCTGTGTTACCCACCAGCAGTTTTGCAGTTTGAGGTTTTATATTCAGATCTTTGATCCATTTTGAGTTGATTTTTGATAATGGTGAGAGAGAGAAGTCCAGTTCCATTTTTCTGTAAGTGGATATCCAGTTTTTCCAGCACAAATTGCTGAAGAGATTTTCTTTTCCCCACTAGATTGTTTGTTCTCCTTTGTCAAAAAACACTTGGAGAATGTGTTTATTTCTAGAATCTCTACTCCATTCCATTGGTCTACGTGCCTGTTTTTGTGCCAGAACCATGCTATTTTGATTGTCATAGCATTTTGATATAGATTGATGTCAGGAAGTGAGATGCCTCCTACTCTCCTTTTTTGGTACATTTTGATTTTTGGGCAATAATGGGTATTTAATAATTCCAGTTAAATTCTGATAGTTTTTTCTAATTCTGTGAAGAATTTCTTTGGTAATTTGATAATGATTGTAATGAAATTGTAGATAAATTTGAGTAGAACTGACATTTTGATCATTTCAATTCTTCTAATCCATGAGGATGAAATGATTTTACAATTTTTTGTATCATTTCCCATTTTTTAAACTTTTTTTGTAGTTTTCCTTGCAGTGGTCTTTGACTTCTTTGGTTAGATTTATTTCTAGGTATCTTATACATTTTGTTGCTATTGTGAAAAGAATTTTATTCAGTTCTACCTCCGTCTGCTTGCTGGTGTACAGAAACGTGACAGATTGGAAAAAAAATGATTAAAATCTTCTCAGAAAAACAAAACCTGAAAGAATTTGCCAATACCAGACAAGGTCTTCAACAAATTCTGAAGAGAATCCTGTCCCAGGAAAACTAAAGAATGAACAACCAGAAATAAGGGAATAAAAGACAACCAAGAAAATGGCTGAATTAAAGGTAGGGACAAGTCCAGAAATATTTATAATAACATTGGATGTTAATGGATTAAATTCTCCAATCAAGAGACATGGACTGGCTGAATGGAAAAAATAATAAATAAAAAATAAATAAATAAATAATAAAACAAACAAACAAACAAAAACAGAAATCCAATATCTGTTGCCTACAAGAAATGCATCTCATGAATAAAGACACACATAGACTAAAAGTGAAGGGGTTGGAAAAAGTTATTCCATGCAAATACAAACTGAAAAAGAGCTGGGGTTGTGATACTAATTTCTGACAAACTAGGCTTTAAAACAAAACTGTACAGAGACAAAAATAAAGGGCACTATATTGTAGTAAAACAGTTAATCCATCTAGAAGATATAATGCTTATAAATATCTATGCACCTAACTCACAAGAAACCAAATATGTGAAGGAAAGACTGCTGGAACTAAAAGGAGAGATAGACTGCAGTACATTAATTGTTGGAGGCCTCAGCACCCTACTATCTCTTCTGAACAGATAATCTAGACAAAAAAAAAAAAAAAAGAAGAAGAAGAAGAAGAAAAGATATAAAGGATTTAAATGATACTATAAGTCAAATGGACTTAACAGATATCTATAGAACTTTTCACTCGGAGCCAGCAGGTGGTGTGGTGGTTAAGGATGCTGAACTCTCACATGGCCAATCATGGTTTGACCCTCGGACCTGGTGGCTTGCTTGCTTTCTCACTTTCTCTCTATCACTCTGTCCCTCTCTGGTCAAATTAAATTTTTCTAATCCAGGAGGTTGAAATGTTTTTACCATTTAAAATAAATAAAAATAAATAAATAACAAAACAATAAATAAAATAAATAACAAATAACAATACAATACAATTTAAAACAAATAACAAATAACAATTTAAAATAAATAACAAATTAAAATAAATAAATAAAGCCTCTACAGATTAAAATGCATAGAAAATATATCCAGCATCTTCTCTGACCATGATGGAATTAAACTTGATATTAATTTCAAGAGAAATCCTCAGAAATACACATATACATGGAAACTAAATAACCTACTCCTGAATGACTTCACAACTACTGAAGAAATAAAGACTGAAATAAAAAGATTCATGAAAGCAAAGGACAATGAGGCCATGAGTATCCATAATCCTTGGGACCCAGAGAATACTTTATCTTTAAAAATTTTATAAAGGAATAATTACCAAAAAATGAGAAGACAGAGACAGAGGCAGAGAGAGACAGAGACAGAGAGAGGGCTAGAGGGGCTCCCTACCACTCGAGTTTGGGGACTGAAGGCTGAATTACCAGTAGAAAATCTTTATTTCTCTTTTTTTCCTGAAATCACTAGTTCTCAGGAGCCATGGAGGAGTCCGTAAGTACATTTTTATAAAATGAACAAAATATTGGTATTTTATCCACTTTTTAGTGTATACTTCAATGGCACTGAGTCCATCTAGTTCATCAGTAGTCATTACCACAGATGATTTTTACCCTCCTAAACTGAGTCAATGTACCCATTAACCAGTACTTTTCCATTTTCCTCCTTCAGCCCTGGAATCCACTGTTCTATTTTCTCTTTCTCTGAATTTGAGTGCTGCTGTGGTTGAAATGTTTCTTTCCTCCTAAATTCATATTGAAATGCAATTGCTGTTGAAACAATACGAAAATATGGGACATGAAAGATGATTAGGCCGGGACCAGCAGTTAGCATAATGGCTATGCGGCTGGACTCCCATATAGTCAATCACGGTCTGAGGTCCAGACCCAATGGCTTAAAATTCATGCCAAGCACGAGTGCGTGCGTGCCCAAGATCCCGAGAGGAGAATGGAGGAGAAGGGATTGCGGCGTGGCCATCCCCCCTTGGGGGGATGATTTCTCGCTTTCTGTCTCTCTGTCTCTCTCTGTCTGTCTGGCGGGTACACATGCCCTATAGCAAAATAAACTCTCAAAAAAAAAAAAAAAAAAAAAAAAAAAAAGATGATTAGGCCATGAGTCTCCCCTCATGCATGGATTCTTGTCTTTATTGTGCATCTGTGAGAGGGATCATCAAGAGGACGTGTTCAGGGTGCCTATGTCTTTGGTCCTCATCATTTCTGCCCTTGCAATACATGATGTATTCTGCTATGTTATGATGCACACGACTTTTTTTTTTTCCCCCTCCAAGGTTTTTCCTTTAGGGCATATGCTCCTGAAGGAGAGAAAGATAGAGGAAAGTGAGAAATCAACCCCTAGGGAGGATGGCCACGCTACAATTCCTTCTCCTTGATTCTCCTCCGGGAATCCTGTGTTGCACACATACACGTGTGCCTGGCATGACTTTCAAGCCACCATGTCAGGGACTCAAACTGATTAGCCATGTGTGAGTCCAGTGACATAATTGCCATGCCACCTGCTGGCCCCTACTTCTTTCTTTTTAAACATAATCTCTAAGCATAGCCTTTGTGCCTATTTTGATGAGTTCCTCACTGTGAGTGTGGATTGTGGGTTTTTTTCCTGCTGCAAACCAGCTGTCTCTCATACCTCTGTAGTTTGAGCAATTTGTTTGCACTTGGTGACAAGATGTACGGTGGTTATACAGGAATTAATTAGTAGCTTTTCTAAAACACATATATCAAGCTGCTTTAGTAGAAAGTCGTTTTATTTTATTTGAAGGAACAATATAGCTTCATGAGATTCTTGCCAACACTTGACCAAATTTTCTTATAGAAAATGCACCAAGAGCATGGGGCTAATAAGCTATTATTTCACACACCATCCCCGCAGTACAGAGGTTAAGTGCTATGCATTAGATTCTGATCACACATGGCCAATTGGAGTTTGAGTCTCAGCCTCGATGGCTTGAGGGCCATGCTGATTGTATGTATATGCATGCCCAAAATCATGATGGGATGAAGAAGTAGAAAAAAGAGGATTGCAGTGTGTCTGTGTCCCACTGTGAGGTTCTCTCTCTCTCTCCCTCTCTAACTCTCTTTCTCTCTCTCACTGTCTTTCTGGTAAGCACCTGAGTTCTCTAACAATTAAAAATATTACTACTTCAATAAAATCTTCTTTAGATTCATTCTCATATTCTTAATATATACCTCATTTACTTATACATTGTCTGCTTATATCAAATCATCAACATAGCCACTGAGCTTTCTCAGCACATACCAGTTGACATTTTATAGTAATGCTTATGTCTTTTTCATATTCTAGATACACAATCTTAACTTGTGCTGATCTGCTCAGTGAGTCCTTTCTTGCTTTCTCCTAATCCAAAATAACGTCCATATCTAGAGTAGAGTAAACCCCCAGGTATTAGGCCAGTGCCTTTTCCTGGACTTATTATGTAAACAGAATGAAAGCAGCTAGAGCACCTCTGTGTGTTACCACTACTGTGTAAGAAAACACCACATAACTCTGTGTCTTGAAAGAAAAATTGTTCACCATTTCTCAGTGCAGGATAGTGCTCCATGTGGCCTTAGCCTGATCTATCTATCCCCCTTTTCCCTTGTAGTTCTTAAGAATAACTGTAGAAAGTTCTGGCAGTACACCTTGAGGTGGGAAGGGACTGACCAGAATACACCAGGCTCTGTTCCAGGCCCACGAGAAACAAGCTGTCCATCAAGGCCTAAAGCCACTGAATTCCATGTCTTGGAATAGGTTCGAAAAGAGGGAGAATTTCTTTTATGAAGGTATTAAGAACACAGAGTTCTTAAAGACAATTTCTTTATTAAGTGGTGTTGGGATAACTGGATATCCACATACAGAAGAGAGCATTTAGACCGTTATCACACATCATATTAAAAAATGAAGTCAAATGGATTAAAGATTTAAGTATGAGGCCTAAAAATTTGTAAAACTACTAGGAGAAAACATAAAATAAGATCTACATGACATCAATGTGGGCAATCACGTTTTTGGATATGAGTCAAAAAGGACAGATAAAAACAAACGAAAGTAGACACATTAGAAAACATCAAATTTACAAACTTCTGTATGGCCAGAAAAGCAACCAACAGTATGAAGAGGTAATGTATGGAATAGGAAAAAAAATAGCTACAAACTATTCATTTGAAAATAGGTTGAGATCCAAAATGTGTGAGACATGTGATAGAACCATCATTCAATAGAATGAATACAGAAGTAATTTTGGAAAAATACTAAATGAAAATGGAGATATTGACAATTATTTCTGAAAAAATGATCTGTCACAGGAACAATAAGGTGGTATTTCTGAGATGTAACCTCTTCTTGGCAGTGAATTTTGGGAGGTGCATTGTCATCTCAGGGTCCTGCGTGGTGGTGAGTATCATTCATTATTGTGAAGAAATTGTCCCCTCCAAGAGAAAAGAGCTCAGGATTCCCAGTATTTAAGTTACTCCCTGGATACTGGAATCCATACTAGCCTTGAGAGAATAAATGTGTCTCTGGTAGCCTTTGACTCACAGGGTGACATGAACTGGGTGATGTCCATAGAATGTAGGGCCAGTTGGAGATCATCAGAGAGCCATTGTATGCTTCATGGGTTTATACTCAGGAACATGAGTGAGAATAAAGAGTGGTCAGTGGGCAGGTTCTGGGTACAGACTGCCTTCTTAGAGATGTGCGAACCATGGACGTGTCATTTGATCTGTCTAAGAAAATTTTCTTATATTGTAAAACAGGGAAGCAGTAACCTCCCTGAGTCATGAACAGTGTGCAAGCCTACAAAGCTTTAGCGTTAGCACTTGTCAAGAGCTCAATAAATTCAAACTAAAATAAAGATGGGTAGTGACTGAGGCTGCCTTGCTATGGGTGAAGAGCACAGAAGCACTTGACATGGGTTCTTGCTAACCACTGATCCATACTTTCCTTTATGGATGCAAATCTCTGCAGGACTAGATAAACAAACACTTCTTTTAAGGGTTTTCTTTTCTTTTTTATATTCTTACCTGAGGGCCTGTGCAGTCCTCATAGATAGTAAGCAAGATAGACTAAGGGAAGTGAGGGGAGGAGAAAGCACCTCCAGCATGGCTTGGTCATGCCAGAATCCCCTTTCCTACATTTCTCCACCCAATAGGGGTCACTCCTCTGTAAGATGGACTAAAGGTCATTATGATAATGATAAGCAAAATATGAGACATGTTTTCCATGGAGCACAGAGCTTGTCCCCTAGGTGCTCAATACGTTATGATTTACTACTGATTTCATGAAGCCAGAAGGGAGGTTAGCATGATCTGGGGTAAGAATTTTGCTTTTGCTTTTGTTTACCTGTGTTTTCTTTATTTGTTGTTTAATTGTATTTTTTTTTTATTTTTCTATAGGCAAATTTTGTTTTTGCCAGAGTGTGTTGAAGAGAAAGAGAGAGGGAAAATGAGAAAGCAAGCCACCACCAGATCCAGTACTCAAACCATAGTTGGCCAATAGAATTTCAACACCTTTACCATGATGTCACTCACTGGCCCTGTTTATCTGTTTTCTAATTTTTTTTTTGTAGTAATTACATGCCCTATTTTTTTTCACTGACAAATTAAGGAATAACAGAAGAAAGTGCAGGAAAGCAAAGGCTACGAGTTTATTAACTAGAAACCTGAAGAAAAGGACACCAAGTCAGCTTGATTATGTGCCTACTGTCCCATCCCTAGGAGCAGATACAGGGAATGGTGACAATATTGCAGATGAGGCAGGCAATCTATAGGTTAATTGCTCTACTTGGTACACAAATGCTCACATACTCTACTAGAAAACAATGCCTTTTTGACTAAATTAGGACAAATTAGGACCTATTACAGAAACTGAAATTTTAAGGCAAATAATCACTAATGTCTGATCCAAGTCCAGTTCGTCAGCACAGAACTATTAGGTGACCAGTCTACTACTAAGGAAGTAACTTTCAACTTGCTTATTATTTTTCAGAGAATATAGAAAACATGAGGAAGAACACGAAACTTCTAGATGGATCTCTGGCCATTAAGATGGCATTTTAGCGAGTGGTCTTGCACACTGTTGACCTATTTCAAAACATCATGCAGATTTCAGGCAAACAACCAATGAAAAACATAAGAGGATGTAATGATGATGGAAGCTTTTTTCTTTTTTTTTTTTTTTTTTTTTTTTTTTTTTTTTTTTTTGCAGAGGTTTTTGCTATAGGGCATGTGTACACGCCAGAAAGACAGAGAGAGACAGAGAGACAGAAAGCGAGAAATCACCCCCTGGGGGTTGGCCATGCTGCAATCCCTTCTCCTCCATTCTCTTCTTGGGATCTTGGGCACACCAAACACGCACCTGGCGTAAGTTTAAGCCACCGGGTCCGGGACTCAAACCGCGGTCTACTACATAGGAGTCCACAACATAGCCATTACGCTAACTGCTGGTCCTAATGGAAGCTTCTTCGATTGAGAATGTCCGAAGCACAGGAGTTCTTTAACTCTACATAGAACCAAACATCACATCACTCGAGTGGCAGCAGATTGAAATGCCTACAGGGCAATGTTTATAGCTTGGGGTCTCTGATCTATCCACCTCTGTGATGTCCTAAAACCTCAGTTAACAGGCTCTGCCCAGCTCTCAAAGCCTAGTCACATACCCTGTTACTTTTCTGTGTTTTCTGATAATTCCCTGAAAATGGATATAAATAGCAGAGGGATGGTGAAGCCTGGAGAATTCAAGGTCACTATATCTCCTTCAGCTTGTCCTGTGATTCCAGTGGCCTCATCTCAGTTTCCAGTTCTATTCAACCACTAACAAGGATAAAGGTTGCAGACATAAAAAAGAGAACACCAGGGATACTTTAATGAGTTAAGATATTTCCACTCATCTGTAACGCACACTAGCTTCTGGGTGCTTCTTCCTGAGTGGTGATGTCTTCCCTTCACCCACACTACTCCCCCTGAATTTGTATATTCTGGATGCAAATAGAATTGTGCTATTCTGAGTTGACCTTCACATTCTGCAGAGCATAGAGTTTAGTGAACTCAGCAGGATCTGAATAGAAATTGTATCCAGGATGTCAAGAGTTATATCTTAATTCTTGCCTTCTTTTTTTTTCTACTTTGCTTTCTTTTTGTCCTTTTAGGAAAAAAAAAAATACAAGTATCTCAATTGTCTTTCACACTGTAATCCACTGTGTTCCAACCCCAGCCTTCTCTGTCACTCAGGATTATGGACAGAATGTGCATGGGAACAGCTTGTACGAGAAGCTGCCCCGTCTTCCCTATAGCTTCCAGTAGTGCATAGCGTTGTGCTATGGCTGCACTGCCAAGATCGGGCCAGGGCTTAGTGCCAACAGTTCCTCATACAAAGGCTCTATATGAGGTTGGAAGACATGGCCCCAGAGGCACACGTTTGATAAAGTCAGTACAGATTGAAACATGGGCTTTTCCCCAGCCTCATCCCTTTCAGGCACCATTTGTTGTATGGTTTCCAGACACGAGAGAGAGAACCAGTTTCCTCTCTGTACCTCTTGTCTATAGCAAGCACACTTTGCCTCTGCCTGCTCGGAGCTCACGATCTGAGTCATCTGGGCAGGCAGTCAAGGCAAGTTTCCCACACTTAGACTCTAGCGTCAGGCTCCTGGATATGCACTGGCCTCGCTCACTAGAGTCCCGCATCGTCCTGGATACCTCTCTTTCCTTTCTTCCTTCTTTCCCTCCTTATTTCCTTCTCTCCTTTCTCTTTCCAGGGGGCCATAGTTGATGACAGCATTTGGTAGTTGTTGCTGTTTCTAAGTGTTCTCAGCAGAACAGTGTCAGTCCTCATGTATTTATGGTATTTTACTATTCTATGAATTTCTCAGCATGTTGGGACCAGAAATACACAGCAGGGTCAAAGTCAGTAAACAAAAATCTACCCTTTGTGGAAAACATTTTGAAGGAACAGAGGGAAGTAAAATTTCTCTTTTTCTTTCTTTCTTTTTTTGAATTTTTTTATACAGGAAGTGTAACTCACCAAAAAGACAGAAGACAAAATAAAAGTCACACCCCAGGGGTGATGGCTACACCACAATTCCTTCCCCTCCATTGTCCTCTCAGGACTTTGGAAATTCACACACACACACACACACACACACACACATTCCTGACTTGGTTTTCAAGAATCTGGGTCTGGGACTGGAACCGTGGTTGGCCATGTGAGAGTTCAGCACCTTAATTACAGCACCACCAGCTGGCTCCATAATATTTATTTTTAGTTCTCATTGTCCAATAAAAATGATGCTGTCAAATGATGAATGAGGATCTCTGAAGACTTAGAATCTCTTTGTTCAGTGTAGAAAAGTGTCAGTCAAAATCTTATCGAAAGAACACAGTAGGGATAGTCCACAACTGGAAAGGTACACAATACTCGGATTTGAATTCTTGCTCCATGGGTAGATGCTAAGTAAAGAGCTTGTGGTGGGATCTTCACCATTTATAGCTTGCTTTCATTCAAGGTCCAACAGGTCCATATGTCCAAATACCAAGGTGGTGGCTAAGTTTGAGTCTACAGTCCTTGGTACCCTGGGCCAGAAAGCAGGAGAGTAACACAAAGAGACAACCTGGAGCATCAGTCAGGGTACCTTCCCAGTGGAAGAAGTGGACAGAGATTCAGGCCATGAACCAGATACAGAAGGACACCAATGACCAATTGTGTAAGGAGGAGCGTTGGTGAGTCAGTGAGCACTTGAGGACTAACGAGAAAGATTCAAATGTCAGAAAATGCAAAAGCCTATTTTAAAAATAAAACAAATTAAAGTTTCCCTAGATATGAAAACAATCTTAAAAATATCAATATATATGGCATATCAATAAGGAGTCTTAAAGCTGAAAGTTTTTTGTCTTTTTTCCCAGCTTGCTAAGGGTCAACATGTGCTTTCAGAGAGAGAGAGAGAGAGAGAGAGGAAAAACAACCCCTAGAGGTGGAGATTGAGCTACAATTCCTCCTCCTCCATTTCTCCTTCCCTTTACAGACACATCCACACATGTCCAGTGTGCTGTCCAAGCAACAGGGACTCAAACTGCACAGTCGGCCATGCGGGACCAGCTCAGGGATCCTCCACGCTACAGGCGGGCCTGACGCTGAATGTTTCCTAAACTATACACGACTCTCATTACGGACTAATCATCACCCTCTCATGGCCTTGGAGAGAATACATTTTATTTCCATTCTTTCTAAAAGTGTACCATTACATATGATATCATATACATTACAAATAAAGTAGTAAAAAAGCATAATGTGTATTAGCAGTTAATAAAAAATTTCTTCTTGGGGGAAGAAAAAACAGACAGGAGACAACACAAATGAAATTTGTTCCTCAGCAATGAATGGTCTCTCCCTTGTATTTTAATTATCATGTATAAAGGCAAAAATTTATATTTTATGTCCGCTCCACAGTACAGGAGAAAAATACATACAGATGTTTATCCCACTTTTATGTCTAATAAGGAAAATGCCTTGGGACCAGCAGTTAGCGTAATGGCTATGTCACTGGACTCCCACATAGTCAACCACGGTTTGAGTCCTGGATCTGGTAGCTTAAACTCACACCGGGCATGTGTGCGTGCGTGCCCAAGATCCCAAGAGGAGAATAGAGGAGAAGGGATTGCGGCGTGGCCATCCCCCCTAGGGGGTGATTTCTTGCTTTCTGTCTCTCTGTCTCTCTCTGTCTTTTTGGCTTGTGCACACACCCTATAGCAAAAACCTCTCCCCCCTCAAAAAAAAAAAAAAAAAAAAGTAAATTCAAAAGAACTCACAAATATACCAGAGGTGATAAATGATTTGATGAAATTAGCAGGATACAAAAATCAATAGCACTTTTATAAACCAACAATGAAGAGACTGAGATAGAATTGAATAAAGCAATTCCTTTTACAAAAGGCACAAAAAGAATAAGATGTCTAGGAACAAACCTAATCAATGAGATAAAAGACCTCTAAATGGAAAACTAGACCAAGAAGACAACAAAAATCATACTCTTTGTCTGGAATCATGAAATACCCCATAACATCAAGGCAATACTATATTAAAAGACTATAGTAGGGGGCATTTCACTACCTAACATTAAAATATATTAAAAAGTGACAAACATCAGAGCCAATGAGTGGTGTAGTGGTAAAGGTGCTGGACTCTCACGTGATCAACGGCAAATCGAGTCCTGCAAAAACATTATCTGCCCAGTATTTCACATAATAACAACAGAAAAAGGAGGAGGAGAAGCAGAAGGAGAGGAATAAAAGAAAAAGAGGAAAAAGAAGATGAGAGAAGGGAGAGAGGGGGAGAAGAGGGAAGGGAAGGAGAGGGCAAATAGAGAAGAAAGAAACACTTTCCTACTCATTCTAGAAGACCAATGTTATACTGACTCTAAAGTCAAAGACATCACACACAAATACACACACACAGAAACTTACAAATCAGCATTTTTTGAAACTCATGCCGGGAACCTGTGTGTGTGCTCTCAGAATCACAGGAGGACAGTAGAGAAAAAGGGATTATAATGTGGCCATCCTTCCTGGGGGTTGATTTCTCAGTTTCTTTCTCTCTCTGTCTCTCTTGAGAGTGCACATGCCATATAACAATGATTTCTCTTTCTAAACAACAGCAATAACAAAAAATAGTGGTGAATATCCAAGCAGCATGGCGCTGCACAAAAATATACATAGACCAGTGGAAAAGTATAGATAATCCAGACTAGAACTCCAAACCATATAGCCAACTAATCTTTGACAAAGAACACAAGACAATGCAGTGCGGAAAGGAAAGGGGATTGTTTTAAGAAATGATGTTGCAAGACCTGGGTATTCATACGCAGAAAAATGAACCTGGGAACTATCTTTCACCATTAAAAAAAATTAAACTCGTAATGGATCAAAGATATCAAGGCAAAGTTTCAAACTATAAAAGTATTGGTAGAAAGATTAAGGGAAACTCTTGAAGACACTGGAGTAGGCAAAGATTTATTTTTAAAAAAAAACATAGACACAGACAATAATCCTATAGACAAATGAGATTACATCCAGCTAAAAAGCTTCTGCACAGCTAGATAAACAAACAAACAAACAAACAAAAACAATAGTAGTTAGAGTGAACAAACAATCCTCAAAATGGGAAAAAAATATTTGGAAATTATGACATAGACAAGGGATTGATAACCAGAATATTCAGGGAACTGTAGCAGCTCAATGTAAAACAATGGATAATACAATTAAAAATGGGAAAAAGGGGTGAACAGACAATTCTGGAGAAAAACAAATGAGTGACCAAAATGCACATGAAAAGAATGTTCAATGTCTCTTATTATAAGAGAAATGCAAATCAAAACCACAATGAAATGTCATTTAACCCCAGGTAGAATGGCTAGGATCAAAAAAATAAAGAACAAGTATCCTCTTACACTATTGGTAGGAACGTCAGTTAGTACAACCCCTGTGGAAAACATTGTGGAGTTTCCTCAGAAACCTACAAGTAGAACTACCATAAGCTCAGAAATTCCACTCTTAGGTATCTACCCAAAGGATAGCAAAGCACTCAGTTGGAAAGACACTTGCACATCCTTGTTGTTTGCAGCACTATTCTCAATTACTAAAACATGAAATCAATCTTAGTGGGCAAAAATTGATGCATGAATTGAAAAACTGTGGCATATACCCTAAGAATATTGGCCCTGGGGCAGGTCCACAAAGGGCAACCCTTTGTGACCCTTCTGGTTTACCTAATCTTAGCAGACAGTGATCATGTGCATTGTCTCTGGGTGCATTATTGCTCCGTCCCTTCTCAGATTTTTTGCTTATGGATTTAGGTTATTTGGTCGTTCATTGTTTTGATACCATTTATGTTTGTCTTATAAGCCCCACAAGGGCCAGTGTCTGCTGGTTGTTTTGCTCTATTGGGCTGATGCTTGGCTCCCCGAGTACCATCTCTTGCAAATATCTCCTGTTGCTCACTCCATGGAGATGTCTGTATGTCCTTGGTTCTCCATATGAGGCTGACCAAGTGTGTCTTCCCTCTTCCTCTGGTCACTTACATCTCGAATCTCAAGATGGGCTCCATAGTTGGAAAGAGTCTCCAGGAATTCTGGAACTAAGTGTAACAAGGACAAGTCCAGTTCTGAGAGTGGGCAGGCTGTAGAAGATGCCAGGGATCCCCAGGCCTGTGGGCGCTTGTCCTTATCAAGGCTGCAGGTGTGCCAGCTCTGCTCCAGCAGCTCTGCAGAGGCATTGCTGAGCCCCAGTTGAGGGAATCGAGGAGACCTGTGTCCTTCTCCGACAGGGGCAGGCACACACAGGCCTGCCAGATAGCCTGTGACTCTTGTGAGCCATCCTTAATCTGCTATTGCCTAACTTGCTGGCTCTCCTCTTTTATGCTGCATCAACACTCTGGAGGTGTATTGGTGAATAAGGAAGAGTTTTGCCCCATTGTTCATTTTAGAGGAGTGGGATTTTGGAGGAAAATTGCTGACCCCTGATTTATAGGCTGAGTCATTGAGGGAAGATGACTGCCTGAATGGAAAGATGCCAGAGAACTGTCTGGGACTGGGATATGTAACTAAGAGCTCAGTTTGAAGTGGTTCACAGAGGTAGGTACTTCACATATTTAAATATGTAAAGCAATTGCAGAAAATTTAAAAAGAAAAAAAAACTGAAGGAAATATTTCAATAATTGCTTTTTTGTTTGTTTCTGGTGATTTTGTTTGTTTGTTTGTTTTTGTATTTTCTGCTAGACTGGAGAATACCATCCAAGGCTGAGCTTTTCAAACTTAAAAAAACCCCAGGACCTTTCATTGACCATTTCTATGAAAACGTGGTGTCAGATGAATGGTAATGGTGCCCTCCTTTGGCTGCAAGCAATCATTGCACATTGCCTACTGGCATATTATTTTTCTCAGTCCAGAAGAAAATTTAAGAATAATCTCTGAAGTTACCTATATCTACAATGTTGCCTTTATGAAAACTACACTGTGATAGAGACATTCCTGGAGATGGATATGACCACACCCTCCTTCACCAGGGTGTTATTGTGTCAAGTTTTCATATTTGTTTCAAACAATATTTTCTCTGTGTTTATTGATACAGACAAAAAACAGAGGGACTAAGAAAACTATCCATGCCTAATCTAGAGAGTTACTGATTTGTTTTTGTTTTTTATAAGGAAACTATTTGTAAGATGTTGCACTGAAATGTTTTATATACACTTTAGAGACCTGTAGTAAATTATGTTGAAATTAAAATAAAGGAAAGAAAAACTGTGGTATATACTATGGAATGACTCTCAGCCATAAGGAACAGAGAGAACATGTCATTTGATTCAAAGTAGGTGAATATGGACGACTTAAAACACACACACAGAAAACATACTTTAACAAAATGTTGAGAGCACAGCATGAACATATTAAATAGAACCATCACATCAAGCATTTCTGCTTCCTTGTGTGATACATTCAAACCAAAAGAAAGAAAATCTTCTTGACATACGTTTGGGATGTTTTGTTGAGTTACTAATTCCACTCAGGTGGATTATATTTCTTTTCTGTGTGTACTGTTCCCTCCTTCCCAACTCTGACTCTCCTCCCACTCTAGCTGCCTCTCTGTGTTGGTTTCAGTGTCCTCGGATTAGACTGTAGCTATGGTCTCGAGCACATCTAATTGTCTTCCTCAAATCCAGAATAGCCCACTGTGGATTTCAGCTTTTCTTTTCAAGCACTAACCCACTCCCTGAATAAGGAATCTGATCTTTCTCTGGGATCATTGCTAAGGTGCCAGATTGAAATAACATATGGAATTTCAGTATAAGTCAAGTAGTTCAGGTCCAAGGAAGCAACACCTGCTTTCTTTTTTTAATAATTTTATTTATTTATTCATTTATTTTAATTTGATGAGAGAGAGACAGAGAACGAGGGAAAGAAAGCAAGCCACCAGGCCCAGGACTTGAACCATGGTCGGCCATGTGGCAGTGTCCAGCACCTTAACCACTACACCACCTGCTGGTCCCGTGTACCTGCCTTTTTTAAATGCACTTTATGTCCATAGTATCCTCTGCCCAGATGATCTCTCCTATCCTGAAAGGGAAAATCAGATAATGACAAAAGGTTCCATTTTCAGCAGTACCAAAGCCCCACTGTGCCTTGAAGTAGTCATGTGTGGAGTCTGGTAGTTTTTCCTGAGTGCTCTTTTTTGCCATCACCCAGGTTTGCTGTCTAAAGAACAAAAGATCACATAGCATGACCAACCCAGGACAATTAGGATCTACACTGAGGATATGCTATGTGTATCCTCTAAATCCATCCACATTCAACACCTGCACCACGCTGTTTTCCTTATGCACTTTTTTCAGTCTCTATGCCTCTACATGAACGGTGTAGAAAGTTGCGGAAATGCAGTGCTTAGTGGAAGTGTCCAGTGATGACTGAAGGATTCTGTGCAAAGCAACCCATGGGGTTGCTTTTCCTCCCCCACTTCTCTGTTTTTCTCTGGTGAACACTTACACCTTATTGTAAAAATTAAAAAAAAAAAAAAAAAAAAAAAAAAAAACGGGCAAGGGTGTAAAGAAGCAGTGTTTTTCTTGTTATTTGTTCTTTTCCCAAGCACTAAGAGTGAAATGGAGCTAAATGTTACTAATTTGAAGGATAGCAGGAAGGAGTTTTTGTTACAGCAAAAGGACAAAGTTGTTACACATCCTTATCTCCACAGTCAAAGTGTCCTCAGGACAGAATCTCTGTTATATAGTTTCAGAGCCCTAAGCATATAACAACAACCAGTAAATCTTATGGCAGTGACAATTAGGCTAAAAAATAAATTGTTGACAATTTGACTACAACTCTGTGTGGACCCTAGATTAGGCCCAGTGCTCAATGGGTCTCAGGTGGACTTGGGGGACTTCTGCTCCCAGGACACAGAAATCCTACAACCTCCTTACCGTTTATCAGATGCTGATATGACCTCTAAATCAGAATGTTTCAGGATTGGTCCTAAGAGGGTAAGTGGATCTAAATATTATGATGTATAACTATTACAAGGTGTCTGCTGACTAGAGTTATTCGTATACTTTGTGTTCTTGGAGAAACAACTAAAACTTAAGCTTTGCTTTCTGAGCCTATGGTGACTTGTGTCAACCATTCAGGACTAAACCAGTTTCAATGGTTCATTTGCATAAGGACTTAAAAGAGAACTTGAAAAGGCATGTTTACTCTGTGAAACTAGCCTCCCCAACTCTGTTCCAGGGTAGGGTGCTTTGGGTTTATACTAGAGGCTAAGTGTTCCCAATTTGCTATGCATTTCTGATTTACAACTTCTTACTGAAATAAAGTCACTTTTATTCCCAAATCTGTTTGCAGAAAAATTTTGTCAACATTGAGGAAATTCTGAAGGATCTCATAGTGTCCTCATTCCTGAGATTCCCTGTGACCAAGATCTAACCAGCATCCCCAGCTGGGGCCCCAAAAGCTTTGCCCTAATGCTCTGGTCTAGTGAATTCTGAAACTCTGCAAGAGTTCTCTAGAGCAATTCCAGGGTCCCTGTGGGTTACCTCTTGGGATGGCAAGCCAAGAGGCTATTACTGCCTGTAAAATCCCAAGTGTTCCCTGAACCAGCGTTTGAGCTCAGGAAATGAAACCCTCTTCTGCTGTCCCTCTTCGAAAAGAGCCCTGAAGGGGCATTGAGGAGAAAGAAAGAAAAAAAAATTGGCGTGCCTGACGTTAATGGTAAAAAACAGGCATGGAGGCAATACTCAGGTGTCTAAATATTTGGATTAATGTTGTTCATGTCCCTCGGTTGTGTGGGCTGAAGAACCAGGCATTACCCCTATAGCAGCAGAAGCCTTCTGAAAGAACAGTGGAAAATTTCCATCTTAGCAAGAAGACTGTGATCCTTTCGCCCAGGGATGATATAGAAACCACTGTCTATCCCCTAACATTTTATTTAATATTTGTAATTTGAAAATTCCTAACATTCTGTAATGAAAACAGAGATGCCACTATGACTATTGTTTTAAGTTTTACTTGATTTATTTTTTTCTTCCAGGAGATAAGTAAAGAAGAAGCTCATGGAACCTCCAACAAAGCACTCCAGCTCTTGGTCCTCTACCCCTAGCTTCTGCTAGACCAGGTGATGGGTATATACCCAGTGTGCACAGGCAGACTCTGAAAACAAACCTGGGGCTTTCTGGCATGACCCAAGCATTGCAGTGCAACGCTGTTCTACTATAGCTGACTTTTATTAGAACTTTTAAGAGCCCAATTAAGAACCCACAGTCCCATTTCATTATAAGCCTGACACTCTACAGCTCTTAAAGCCAGGGAGGAAGGAGTAGGGTCATGGAACTTCTTCCACATACTGTTGCCCAGACTTGTGCTGCTGCCAGAGACAGTGAGGGACCAGGGTTGCTTGGCTGATCCTTCTATCACCAACCTGGCCCTCTGTGGATCCCAGATCTAGGGATGAAGGACCAGGGTTGCAGGACCTCTTCCACATACTTTTGTCAGGGCCTACACAGCTTTCAGAGACAGTAAGAAGTTGGAGCTTTTTGACTGGTTTTACTGTGAGCAACCTGACCTTCTGCAGGTCCCAGAGCCACAAAGAAGCCAGATTTTTGAACCCATGCATCATGGATGACACCCAAATTTATCAACTACCCTACAGTCCACCTCCTCAAATCAGAGCTCAGCCATATCAAAACTGGAAAATTTGGAGAACCAACAGTTAGAGTAATGGCTATGCTGCAGGACTCCCATGTAGCCAACTGCGGTTCGAGTCCCGGACCCGGTGACTTAAACTCACGCCAGGCACATGTGTGTGCATGCCCAAGATCCCAAGAGGAGAATGGAGAAGGGATTGTGGCGTGGCCATCCTCCCTGGGGAGTGATTTCTCGCTTTCTGTCTCTCTGTCTCTCTCTGTCTTTCTGGAGAGCACATGCGCCCTATAGCAAAAACCTCTCAAAGAACAAAAAAAAGAAGACAAAACTAGAAAATTTTTGGAACTAGTGGGAAATTAGTGTGAAGCTAAAGTAAACCACAGAGAACTGCATAAGCATACAGCCATAGAAATCTATCTCAAATAATTAGTAAGAAGTGACTGCCATCCAGATGTCTTAATAACAAAACAGCCTCAAGAAACAGGAGAAAAACCGGAAGTATGTCTTTCTCAAAAGAATACAGCAACTTCTTATCAACAATGGAAAAACAGAAGAAATAACAGAAATGGCAGAAATAGAATTCAGAATATTTATGATAATAAAACTCACTAGGATGCAAAACTAAATGAGATGCAAAAGTTGAGAGACAATGAACTCCAAAAGGTTCAGGAGAAAAGATAAAATGATTTCCAGGAGGTGAGAAAGTTCTTACATGATTTGAAAGAGGAAATGCTCGCCATAAAGAATCAAACAGAGCTATTAGATATGAAGGCTGCAATTCAGGAAATCAAAACCTTCCTTGAAAGCATTAAAAGCAGATTAGTGTAGGGAACCAGCAGTTAGCATAATGGCTATGTCGCTGGACTCCCACGTAGTCGACCGCGGTTCGCGTCCTGGACCCAGTGGCTTAAAACTCACGCCGGGTGCGTGTGCGTGCGTGCCCAAGATCCCGAGAGGAGAATGGAGGAGAAGGGATTGCGGCATGACCATCCCCTCTGGGGGGGTGATTTCTCGCTTTCTGTCTCCATGTTTCTCTCTGTCTGTCTGGTGAGCGCACGCGCCCTATAGTGAAAAAACCTCTCCAAAAAAATAAAAAAAAAAAAAAAGCAGATTAGTGCATGAAGAAGATCAAATCTTGGATGTTGAAGGCAAAACTTCTGATCTAGAAAAGAAGCAAAAAGACTGAGAAAAATCCCCTAAAATGGAAATATTAAATGAGAAATACTAGACATCACTAAGCACCCAAACTTCCAGATAATTGGTATCCCAGAAAGTGACCAAGGGCATTGATAATCTAGTCCATGAAATCCTTGAAGAAAATTTTCCAAATCTAGAGCAGCATTCAAATATCCAAACCCAAGAAATAAAAAGGACCCTAATAGAATCAACCCAGGAAGATCTTTTCCAAGGCATATCATAACCAGATTGGGAAAAAAAAAAAAAAAAAAAAAAAAAAAAAAAAAAACACAGACAAACATGAGATACTAAAGTTGGCAAGAGAGAAACGTCAGGTTACTTATGAAGGTTGTCCCATTCTGCTAACATCAGACCTCTCATCAGATACAATGTGAGCAAGGAAATACTGGGAAAATATATTCAAAGTGTTAAAGGAAAAACAGTTTCAACCAAGCATATTATACTCAGCAAGATTATCCTTCATATGGAAAGAAAAGATAAAAACATTCTCAGAGAAACAAGTCCTGAAAGAATTTGCCAATAGCAGATCTACTCTTTAAGAAGTTCTAAAAGGATTGCTTTACCAAGAAAACTAAAGACACTCATACAGAAGTAAGAGAACAAAAATTAACCAAGAAAATTACCAACTTAATGTAAGGGACAAGAAATATCAATAATGATGTCAAATGTTAACTTTCAAGATTTAAATGGAAAGATCAGATCACAGTAACACTGCAAATTCAACAGAAGAGAAATTGAACATAAGACTGAACTGGTTGAATAGAAGTTTATGACTTTTGAATGAAACCTTATTGATTTTTTTAGTACGCTTTCTTTTCCCAATTTAAGGATTTTGCTTTCTTTGAGCTGTTGATAGGTTCAGCCATTTGTTAAAATATTTTTTTCTTCTTGTTTGTTTCTCTTAATGGAAAAATAAACTTTTCTTCCTTCCTGACCCCTCTAGAATTGAAAAATATTTGGGAGTATTCTTATTTTGTAGCAAAAGGCTGATCTTCATAAATTCAATACCTGTTGCATTGAATCAGAAATTGGAAATATTAGTTATTGGACAGGACTCTGACTGGAATGTCATAGCTAAAGATTAATCAGAAAACTATGGTACTAAAGTAGATTTCAAGTAAGCCAACAGAAGCTCTTGGAAAGGTGTCCAGGCACCATAAACAGTTCTGTCAAAGAAGATCAGAGAAGCTATATGAAGAAAATTGTACCATAAAATAACCTGGACTTTTCCAGCCTAGCATTATAATCAGTAGAGATTGCAAAAGAGCAACCTCAACCAGAGGATTATCTTGAAGAAGACTTTGAAGGAAGAAGAGGCTGATCTTTGCTAGCAGATTGTATATCACAGAATACAATGCAAGAAATCAAAATCTCACTTGAAAGGATCAACAGTAGATGAGACCAGACAGAAGGAAGAATCTCTGGCCTGGGGAAAATAAACAAAACAAAAAACTCTGACTTTATTCAAATACCAAAAGAATGAAAAAAAAAAACTGAGAATAATATAATGACAATATTAGATACTAGCAAACAGCCATAAATTCACAAATGGGAATTCTGGAAAGCAAAGATACAGAAAACCTCTTTCATGAAATACTATCTGAAAACATCCCATATCTAGAGAAACATAAAGACCTAAAAGTCCAAGAAGCACGAAGGACACCAATTATTGGGTTGTCAGAAAGGTCACGATGCATTTTGCATAGAAAAACACATCATGACTTTTCTGGAAAAAAACATGGAATCAATGTAACAGTATTCTCTCCATGGTACATCATAGTCAGATTGGTAAAAATCAAAAACAAAGACAAGATTGTAAAAATCAAGTCACATGCAAATGCCACCCTGTCTGGCTACCATCAGACCCCTCAACTGAAATAATACATGCAAGGTCAGCATGGAAAGACATAGTCAAAACTCTAAAAGAAAACAATTTCAACCAAGAACACTATACTCAGAATACTCTTCAAATGGGAAGAATAAATAAAATTACGCTGAGACAAACAACAGCTGCAATAATTTGCCAAAACTAGGTTAGCTCTTGGAGAAGTAATGAAGGGAGTACTATATGTGGAAAACTAAAGAGAGGCAAAGAGAAATAAAAGAAAACAGAACAACCAAGAAAATGGCTGAAAAAAATGACAGGGATTAAGTCTGCAATATCAATAATAATAATAATAATAATATGGAATGTTGACCGATTACATTCTTTAATAGACAAACACAGACTGGCTCAATGGAAAAAGAAGGAGGAAAAATATGAAAAAAGAAACCCTCTGCTGCTCACAAGAAATAAACCTCTCTGATAAGACATATGGAGACTGAAAGTGAAGGACTTGAAAAAGATATTGCATTCAAACAGAAAGAAAAAAAAAAACTTTGGAGTCAAGATATTGATATTAGACAAAATGAGCTTTAATACAAAATCTCCGAGAAGAGATAATGGACACTATATATTATTAAAAGGGCAAATCCAGCAAGAAAATATAACAGTATAAGTATCTACACACACAACACTGGAGGACCCAAATATGTGAAAGACAGGCTACCAGACCTAAAGGGAGAGATATAGACTGCAACATACTAGTCACTGGGGAGCTCAACACTCTAGCGTCTCCTCTGGAAGGATCACCTAGACAAAATTGAGCAAAGAGATACAGGATCTAAATGACAACATAAACCAAATGTATTTGACAGACATATACATACCATTCCACCCCACAACCACAAAGTACACTTTTTTCTCACCCCCACATGGAACATTTTTAAAGACTGATCACATGATAGGATACAAAATAAGTCTTACAAATTCAAATAGATAGTAAGTATATCCAAGATCTCCTCTGATCATAATGTAATAAACTTGAAAACAACTACAGAAAGAACCCTTAAAAATACTCAAACACGGGAACCAGCAGTTAGCGTAATGGCTATGTTGCTGGACTTCCACGTAGTCGACCGCGGTTCGCGTCCCAGACCCGGTGGCTTAAAACTCACGCGGGGCGCATGTGCGTGTGAGCCCAAGATCCCAAGAGGAGAATGGGGGAAAAGGGACTGTGGCGTGACCATCCCCCCTGGGGGGTGATTTCTCGCTTTCTGTCTCTATGTCTCTCTCTGTATGTCTGGCGAACGCACATGCCCTCTAGCGAAAAAACCTCTCAAAAAAAAATACTCAAACACATAAAAACTAAATAACCTATTACTGAATGACTCCTCAAACACTAAAGGAATTAAGAATAAAATTAAAAGACTCATTGAAACCAACGGTAACAAGTACATGGGTTTCCATAACTTATGAACGACAACAAAATAAGTCTTAAGAGAGAAATTCATAGCATGTAATGTTTATAAGGAAAAACAAAACAAAACAGGGAAATGGCTAACAGACAACCTAATGACACATCTCAGAGATCTGAAAAATCAACAATAAAAAAAAATACCAGGAGAAATGAAATAATAAAGATTTACACAGAAATAAATAAAATAGACCATGAAATAAATATATACAAAATAAATGAAATGAAAGCTGATTCTTTGAGAAGATAAAAAAAAAATTGACATATTCTTAGCTGGACTGACCAAGAAGAACAGAGATGAACCAGATAAATAAAATCAGCAATAAGACAGGCAATATTACCTCAGATGTAACAGAAATGAAAAGATCATGATCAGGGAACCAGCAGTTAGCGTAATGGCTATGTCACTGGACTCCCACGTAGTCGACCTCGGTTCGCGTCCCGGACCTGGTGGCTTAAAACTCACGCCGGGCACATGTGCGTGCGTGCCCAAGATCCCGAGAGGAGAATGGAGGAGAAGGGATTGCGGCGTGGCCATCCCCCCTGGGGGGTGATTTCTCGCTTTCTGTCTCTATGTCTCTCGATGTCTGTCTGGCGAGCGCACGCGCCCTATAGCGAAAACCTCTCAAAAAAAAAAAAAAAAAAAAAAAAAAACAGTAACAAGGGACCAGCAATTAGCATAATGGTTATGTTGCTGGACTCCCATGTAGTCAACCGTGGTTCGAGTCCCAGACCTGGTGGCTTGAACTCACGCCAGGCACGTGTGCGTGCATGCCTAAGATCCTAAGAGGAGAAAGGATTGTGGCATGGCCATCCCCCTTGGGGGGTGATTTCTCACTTTCTGCCTCTCTGTCTCTCTCTGTCTTCTTGGCGAGTGCATATGCCCTAAAGCAAAAACCTCTCCAAAAAAAAGGAAAGAAAAAACAATAACAAGTGTTCTACCTCTGCTGCCCCTTCTGGGTTCAACTTCACAGCTGTGAGCCCCTCCCAGCCCCGCCAAGCCCCCCTTTCCAGATCCCAATGCTAGTCAGGAGAGAAAGCATCCAAGCATTTCCATCTCTACCTCTGAAGCACCTTCTGGGTTCAGCTTCAAGGAGGTGAAGCCCCCCGCCCCCAAGCCTGGGTCCGATACTTCCAGATCCCAGTATCAGTCAAGTAGGCAAAGTCTCTCTCTCTCTCTTGTTCTTTGTGCTTTCTAACATTTTTTTCCTCTTTTTAAAAAACAGCTATCTGCCCAGGTTGTGCCTTTCTCTTGCTAATTTGTCTCTTCTTCCTTCACCTAGGACAAAGATCTTCTCCATGACACATTATAGCTATATTGGCTAAAACCATAGACAAAGACAAGATACTAAAATTGGCAAGAAGGATACTCGAGTCAGTTACAAAGGCTATCCCATCAGGCTAACACCAGACCTCTCAGCGGATACAATGCAAGCAAGGAAAGAATGGGGAAGTATATTCAAAATATTAAATGAAAAACATTTTTGACAAAGGGTGCCAGTCAATACAGTGGGAAAAGGAAAACTTTTTAGCAAATGGTGCTGGAAAAACTGGGTATCCACCTACAAAAAGATGAATCTGAACCCCTATTTGTCACTATTAACAAAAATCAATTCAAAGTGAATCGAAAATCTAAACCTAAGATCTCAATCTATAAAACTACTGGTGGAAAACACTGAGAAAACTCTGAGAGACATTGGAGTAGGCAAAGATTTTTTATCAAGACTCCTAAAGCACAGGCAATAATCCACAAAATAGACAGGTGGGGTTCTATCAGATTAAAAAGTTTCTGCACAGCCAAGGACACCATAATTAGTGTGAATCGACAATCCTTGGAACGGGGGATAATTTTTCTTAACTGTGCTTAGATAAGGGACTGATAACCAGAACACAAGGAACTCAAGTGGTTTAACCAAGAAATAATTAATCAATTAAAAATCGGAAGATTAGCTGAATAAACAGCTCTCTAAGGAAGACATGCACAGCCCAAAAGCTTTTGAAAAAATGCACAACATCCCTCATCATAAGAGAGTAGCACATCAAAACTACAATGAGATACCACCTAACCCCAGTCAGAATGGTGAAGATTAGGGACCAGCATTTAGCGTAATGGCTATGTCGCTGAACTCCCATGTAGTCAACCACGGTTCAAGTCCCGGACCTGGTGGCTTAAACTCATACCAGGCACATGTGTGTGCATGCCCAAGATCCTGAGAGGAGAAGGGATTGCAGAGTGGCCATCCTCCCTGGGGGGTGATTTCTCGCTTTCTGTCTCTCTGTCTCTCTCTGTCTTTCTGACAAGCACACGTGCCCTATAGCAAAAACCTCTAAAAAAAATGGTGAATATTAAAAATCAAATAAGTGATGGAAAGGATGTGATGAAAGGGGAACTCTCTGACATTGTTGGTGGAATGTAAATTGGTCCAGCCACTGTGGAGAACATTATGAAGATTCCTCTAAGACCTTCAAGTAGAACTACCATATTATCCAGCAATTTCACTCCTGGGTATCTAGCCAAAGGACAGGAAAATGCTCAGGTGGAAATACGCTTACACAACTATATTTATTGTGGCTTTATTCACAATTGCTAAGACATGGAAACTATCTGAATGTCCACAAACAGATGAATGGATTGAATAAGCATGGCACATATAGTCCATGGGATACTTACTATTCAGCCACAAGAAACAGTTCCCTGGCATTTGAAAGAAAGTGGACAAATATGGAAGATTTGTTGCTGAGTGAAGCAAGTCAGGCTATAAAAGAGAGACATTGTATGTCTCTACTTAATATATACCAACTGTCTATACTCCATGGTAGAGACTGAACGACTGGAGGACATAAATGAATTAAACATTGTTATGGACATTAGAGACAAAGTGGAAGGAGAGAGGGGAAGCATGTAGAAAAGGAAATTTTGGGGAAAAAATGTATATGCAAGATATCTAAGGGACACAGATATGGTTAATTACCTGTTGATGATTTGTATAGTATTCTCAAGAGGACTGAACTGAGATGTATATCATGATGGGTAAAGTCTCTTTACAATCTAAATGATGTATAGCAATTGAATGTATAAATAATAATAATACACACGAAATAAAACAATAACAAGCAATAAGAGTGGATCAGTAATAATCTCCCAACAAAGAAGAAACACAGTCCTGATGGCCTCACCTCTGAATTCTACCAACATTTATAGAAGAGCTGACCCCAATTTCCTCAAGTTATTCTAAAAATCCAAAAGGAAAGAATCCTCCCAAATTATTCTATGAAGCCTTTATCAACCTGATCCCTAAAACAGACAAGGTCAAAACAAAAAATAAATGAAAGAAAGAAAACTACATTCCAATGTCAGTGATGAATACATATGCCAAAATTCCCAACAAGAAACTAGCAAATCATATCCAAGAACACATGGAAAAAAATACACACCACATCCAGATAGGCTTTATCCCAGAGCTGCAAGGGTGGTTCAATAAAAGCAAACAATAAATGTAAAAATACATCACATTGACAGCAGAAAAGATAAAAACCTTATGATCATATGATTAACGCATAAAAATGTATTTGATAAAATACAACATCCTTTCATGATTAATAACTTCATCAAAATTGGAACCAGCAGTTGGCATAATGGCTATGTCACTGGACTCCCATGTAGTCGACCACTGTTCGAGTATGAGACCTAGAGTCTTAAACTCATGCTAGGCATGTGTGCATGCATGCTTAGGATCCTGAGAGGAGAATGGAGAAGGTATTGTGGCATGACCATCCCTTCTGGGGGGTGATTTCTCACTTTCTGTCTCTCTCTGTCTTTCTGGTGAGCATATGCACTGTAGAGCAAACACCTTTCCAAAATAAATTTAAAAAAAGAACTTCATCAAAATTTGCACAGAAGGGATATTTCTCAATGCAATAAAAACCATATATGACAAACCCTTAACATACAATAGAATAGGAAAACTTTTAAAACTTTTCTAGTAAAAATTAGAGTAAGAACAGCTTCCCACTTTCTCCACTCCTTTGCAACATAGTGCTGAAAGACCTAGGCAATGCAATATGACCAAAGAATAAAATAAATGGCATTCAAAAAGTAACAAAAAGAAGGAAAACTTTCTGTATTTGTGAATGCCATGATTATATACAAAGAAAACCCAAAATAATCCACAAAGAAAAACTCCTGATAGTGATAAATTAATACAGTAGAGTTGCAGGAAACAAAATCAACATAAAAACTTCATACTATTTTAATATACTAACAATAAACAGAGGAAGGTAGAATTGAGGAAAGCAATCCCATTTACAGTAGCTGTAATCAATCAATTGATCAGTGAGTAAGATAACTAGAAATAAACTTACAAGGAACTGGAAGACCTCTACAAAGAAACCTATGAAAAACAAACAAACAAACAAATAAATAAATAAATAAACATGGATATGATACACAAAGTGGAAAGATTTACCATATTTACATATTGGAAGAATTAATATATTGAAAATGACAATCTTACCCAAATTAATCTATAAATTCAACGCAATTCCAATCAAACTGCCAGAGATATTCCTCACAGAAATAGGAAAAAGAATACATAAAATTTGTCTGGAATTATAAAAGGTCCTATATTACCAAAACAATATGGTGCACAGAAAGTAGAGAAGGCATCTCACATTCTGAACTCACAATACATTGAGAACCTGTGATAATCAAGACAGCATGTGACAGCCATAAAAACAGGCATATAGACTAATGGAGCAGAATTAAGAACCCAGAAATAAACCCTAAAACATAATAGCCAAAGAGCAAAAAATAATCCAGTGTGGGAAAGAAAATCTCTTCAGTAAACATAGCTTGAAAAACTGGATATTCAACTGTGAAAAGTGAAACTGGATCCCTATATCTCATCAGTAGTAAAAGTCAACTCAAAATGGATCAAATATCTACATGTAAAACCTCAAATTTTAGAACTCCTGGCATAAAACACAATGGAAGCTCTTGGAGACATTGCAGTAGGCAAAGACTACTTAAATAAGATGCCCAAAGCATTGGCAACAATCTTAAAATTGAATGACTGGCTAAACAGCTTCTGTACAGTAAAAGAAACAGCAATTAGAGTGATGATACAACCCTCAATGTTGTAGAATATATTTGCAAACTCCCCCTTACAAAAGGGATTGATAACCATAATATACAGGGAACTCAAGCAACGTATCAACCACATTTTTAAAAAAAGTTAAATCCAGTTAAAAGGTGGGCAAAAGAAATGAACAGACAACTCTCCAAGGCAGATATATGAATGACCAACATGCACATGAAAAAGTACTTAACATCTCTTCTCATAAGGGAACTAGAAATCAAAACCACAATGCGATACCACTTAAACCCAGTCAGAATGGCTAAGATTCAAAAAATACAGAATGATGAATGCTTGTGAGGCTGTAGTAAAAAGGGAACACTCTTACCCTGTTGGTGGAAGTGTAAATTAGCATAACCACTGTGGAGTCAATATGAAGTTCCTCAAAAACCTACAAAAAAGAACAATATGACCTGGTGGTTCCACTCCAGAGTATCGTGCATGTCCATTTTTTTTTTTTTTGGCTTTCTCTTATTTTTAAGAGATATTTTTGCTATAGGACATGTGCACTCACCAGAGGGAGAGACAGAAAGTGAGAAATCACCCCCTGGGGGAATGGCTAGGCCCTAATACCTTCTCCTCCATTCTCCTCTCAGGATTTTGGACTTGCACTCACATGCACCCAGCATGAGTTTCAAACCACTGGGTCTGGGACTCAAACTGCAGTTGGCCATATGGGAATCCAGTGACATAACTATTATGCCATATGCTGGTCCCTCACATCCTTATTTATTGCAGCATTACTCATAATTGCTAAGACACAGAATCAGCCCAAATATCCAAGAACAAATAAGTGGTTTTACAAAAATGTTGTTCATATCCACTATGGATGATAGTCAGCCAGAAAGAACAATGAGACCCTGATATTTGATGCAAAGTGGATGAATATGGAGAATTTAATGCTAAGTGAAGGAAGCCAGACTATGAAAGATAGACGTTGTAGGTTGGTGCATAATATATAACAAATAACTATCTATAGAAGAAACTGAAAGATTGAAAGGTTTAACAGTAGAGAGGGCAATTGAAGAGACTAGGGCCAGTATAGGGAGAGGGTGGGTAATAGGGAGGAAAATGGAGGAAAATCAGGGATAAAAAATTAATGGAAAGAAAAATGAAATGTTATCTGTTGATGATAATGTACATGGTGATGTCTTTGACTTGACTAATATGCATTATATTCATGCTGGGAAAAGCCATCTTGTACACTGCAAAGATGTACAGTGATTAAATGTAACTGAAAAATATAGAAGAATAAAGAAAAGTTTTAATATTAAAAAAAAGACACTATACTCTCCCCATTTCAACATCTTGGCATTTGAATCAAAAAAGTCAATTTCCTGAATACTACTTAGCCATAAAAAACATAAGACCCTGGCTTTTGAAAGAAAGTGGATGAATATAGAAGATTCACTGCTGAGTGAAGCAAGCCAGGTGATGAAGGAGAGACATTGTATGTCCCCACTTAATATATACTGAGTGTCTGCACTCTATGGATGAAACTGAATGATTAAAGGTTATAGAAACTAAGTAAGTGGGTGTGAATACCAGATACAGTGTGGAGAGAGGACAAGTGAAGGAGTAGACTCTGAAGAAGGACATTAAGAAGAAAAATAGAGAGGCAAGGCATTTATGTGACATAATTTATTATCTACTGAAGATAACTTTCTAGTGTAGTGAACTGAACTGGTGAGAAATGTACACATGTTGGAATATTCACTTTGTAAGCTAAGTAATGTGATTGAATGTTTAAAAAAATAGAACTAAAAAGAAAATAATAATAACATCTGAAAAATAAATGAAAAGCTATTGGACGTTGATGTGGATAGTAGTATCTTTGTCTTAACTGATAAGCATCGTAATTGTGCTGGGAAAAGAAATGTTACACACAGTAAAGATAAATGTGATTAAATGTAATATAATAACAATAAATTAAAAAGAGAAAAGAAAAGAAAAAGAAATAACCCAAAGACAAGGATTTCTTCACTGTGTTTATTGACCTTCCCCTGATTGTTTTGTGATGAAAAATCTATAGCTATGCCTGAATGTTGAGGAAGAGTAGAGTGTAGAGAAAGACAAGAAAAGGGGTGTTTCTGCTAATTCATTAATATCTTCTTCCTTGCTTAAATACGGTGAGTGTGTGGTGGTGAGATATTGGGGCCAGCTAAAGTAAGAAATGTTCTGGAATTCTGACCAGTCGTTGGGCAGTCTCATTAAAACAGTCTAATTAGAATACTATCCACGGTGTGTTCCCTTATTTTCCATCACTCCTTTAGGCCTTAGCAAAGCCCTCTGCCTATTTCTCTTCACTGGCAAGAGTAAGTTAAAAATCCACTATCCTCAGAGTTGGTCCATGTTAGTAGAATTGCATGATGACATGAGAAGCCCACTGGCCAGTGGCAGATCCTTTGTGCTGTATGAATGAACTGGTTGGCCAGTGTCAGCAGGAATCCCAGGAATGCAAATGCCCAGACTTGAAGGTTTGCCTTTGTCAGGTGATCTCAGGACCTGCTGATTCTTACTCTTCTCCTCCCTTTTTTTTTTTTTTTAAACCAAAGCATTGTATATATATTTTTTGTTCAAGTGCATACTTCTGAATTTGTTATCTCATTAAAACAATATAAGTCCATAATTTAAAAATTAAAATAATACACCAAAAAGAGAAGCTTCTTCACATCCAGACCAAGACATGACCCACATGAACTCTTGGAATTTGGATCAGATGGCACTTGAGCAGAACCTTCTCTAAAATCTGGAGGGTGCCACATCCATGATACATGCTCAGATTATCGTCTGGACTCTCTTTTCAGAGCCCTCACCAAGACTGCATCTGCACATGCTCTGTGCCTTGTGGGATTTGCTTTCTCTTATGTGGATATGTGTCTACATAGGGACAGACCATGATCATTTGCTTCACTTTTGAGTCCCCAAGTCTGGAATGGAACGACCTCATAGTAGATCTGGAAGACATATATTTTGAAAATCAAAATAAGCTCTTTAAATATGTGAATTATGACATTTTACAACTATAATCCTAGAGAAAAGAGACCATGATTTTTGGCAAAACTTTTCTTTATTAAATTATTTTAATATAGAAATTATACTGAATTTCTATGAAATTAGTGTTTCTCTTTGATTAACATTGATAATATATACATCTATGAGTGGATGTGTGTGTTTCTGTGTATATATACGTGAGATGACTTTAAAAAGTTGTGGAAAAATATTGGGTTGTTGGAAAAGTCATGATCTATATTTCTATGTTTTTCTATGCAAAAATGCATCATGACTTTTCTGATAACCTAGCAGTATTACCTCTTGCTTATATTTTCTATAAATTTTGGAAGCCCCTATATAAACATATTTTTTCCCTCCACATTGTTTATGGCATGGAGGCCCAGGCCACAGAGAAGTCTGCTCGTGTGCTCTGATCAACAGTCTGACCTGAATGCCAGCCAACCTTGCTAATTTGACAGCCATGCCAGTGAATTTTCAAGGACATCCAGCACACCCAAACCTAGAGATATCTCCAGCACATGTGGAGACCTCTATGTGAAAACTATGCAACTGAGTGGAGTCAGGAAATGGGCAAGATAATTCTTTAAGCTGTGGAGTTTCCATGTAGTTTGCTTTACAAAATTGATTCTAGAAAAATCTCTTCACTGCACTCCCCAATGGTTTGCTCTGTCCCCAAAACTCAAGGAAAGTGTTATTCAGAGGTTGATAAATAAGTTTGGCAAATCTCTACCAAACTTACCTCTGAATAAATCACTTTCCTTGAATCTCTATCTATAGTTTTGTGCCTCTAAGGCCCTGACATGCTGATTTCTGCTGACTCATCTCTGTATCTTGTCTTACTGACTGGCTTTTCTGTCTAATGGCTTTGTCCTTTCTTCTTCAAAGTCCTCCCTAACCTCCTCATAGTCCCTAAAAGCACCAGCTCCTTGAAGTCAGGGACTGTCTCTTCACCAGTGGTCATGACCGGCACATTGTGGATGACACATCAACTCTAGACCCAACCCACAGAAGAGACTCGGATTGAAAACCTCCCAAATCTTTCTGCTAAGATCTTGGAAGATTTATTACAAAATTCAAGAATGCCACTTGAAGTTCCAGATGAGTCGTTTTAGATCAAAAAGTTTGACATTTTAGTAATCAGTCAGAATGTCCACAGGAGAGACCAACATGGCCTGTGGTCTAGTCAAGGAAGACTTAGACAAAGACTGCTGGAGGTTCTGTGATCTGAGATCCCAACTGTACACCTCATTTCACTCCCCTGGGACCATGGAATTTTTTCACTAAATACCTCCACCAATTCTTTGCATTTACTTCGGTGGGAAAATGAGACTTTTGAAGACACACAGGTGATGGAAGTATGTGTTCTATAGCCAGTCAAACATGGGAAGCTTTTCCTTTTAAAAAATAAACTTAGAAATTTTTTAGCTTGGCCTAATTATAGCCACATGTAGTTATTTCCCACCCTCTCAGGCCATAGCAACAGCTTTGACACCCAGTATCAACCCCAGAAGTTTATCCCTCAGTCCTCTGAACTGGAAGAGGCCAATCTTAGCCATACACAGGTGTCCTATGCAATGTCAACTGCTAAGTGATCATGCTGTCTTCACTGGCTTTTGGGGATGAGGCTCCAGAATCTTGCCCTGATGAATTTGTCCTGTAAGGTGACTGGATTGCAACCACACTGGATGAAATAAACATCTCTAAAACCCTTTCCTAGTATTAAAATCATACATATGTCTATTTGCTTTTATAAAATGTGATTTTTCTCTTCATTATTATAATATGTTCTGTACTTATAGTGTTTTGAATTTTGCTCTAGTCAAAAATTGGATCATACCGAGACACTGGGCAGTTGTCATGGGATCGACATTTCTATAAGCAGAAGAGCCACAGGCCACCCACCTACTCTTTCTCCTGGTGTACTGCTGGCACATTCAGGGATGTCTTTAGTCCAATTATACATTTCATGACCCAAAAAGACAGACCACCAAAACTAGAAAAAAAAAATTCACCACAACATTTAATGTTAGGTTTTATTTATGTAGGTAAAATTTTATACATTCTTTTGCTTTTTGGAGAGGTTTTTGCAATAGGGTACACATGCTTGCCAGAAAGACAGAGAGAGACAGAGAGAGACAGAAAGCAAGAAATCACCCCCCAGGGGGGATGGCCACGCTGTAACCCCTTCTCCTCCATTCTCCTCTCAGGATCTTGGGCATGCACGCACACGCACCCAGAGTGAGTTTAAGCCACCGGGTCTGGGACTCGAACTGCAGTCAGCTACATGGGAGTCCAGTGACATAGCCATTACGCTAACTGCTGGTCCCTCAAACTTTATACATTCTTTTTAATCAAGAAATTACAAAATCATTATGTGAATCAGTCATACCTATCTGTTTATAATAGTAATTAAAATAGTGGTAACACAAAGAACACTCCTCCATTGCTGCTGATAACTAGTGATTTCAGGGACTAAGAGAAATGAAGATTTTCTATTGATAATTCAGCCTCTATCCTGCAGTCTTGAGTGGTAGGGTGCCCCTCTATCCTTCTCTATGTCTCTCTCTCTCTCTTCTTTTCTCTGTCTATTCATTTTTCCATAATTTTTGCTTTATAAAAATTTTTAAGTAAAAGTATTCCCTTGGCATTCAGACCCTCCTTTATCTTGCTAATTATCTCATTTTCCCTTTCTATCTAAAAGGGGCAAGGGGCAGGCCTTTAGAAGAAGACTCCTCCATTGCTGCTGAGAATGAGTGCGCTCATGGTTTTTATTTTTTGCTTTTTTAAAAAATAATTTTTGGTTGTTTTTTCCTTTTTTCTTTCTTTTTCTCTCTCTTTATTTTCCCCCCCTCTCTCTCTGTTTTCTTATTCTTTTTCTTTTACCCCATAACATTGCTGCTCAATCTCCATTCACTGAGTGTTTAGACAGATCTAAGGGAACCATAGCCAAACATCCAAACACTACTAGGGTTAACATATTTCTCAATATCCACTGAACCTACTGCATAATGAGATAAAAATGTAACAGCAAAGAGACCAGATCACCTCCTCTTGCACACTCCTGAACACTCAGATTGAACCTCAAGAATTAGAAAGAAATGCACCATCCATCAGATGACTAGAAGTCACCATAGGGTCACAAGAAATATGAGAAAGCAAGGAAATACCTCTTCTACAAGGGAAAACAATAACTCCTCTTCATCCACAGACAGTTCAATGTAAATCATGAAAATGTCTGATAAAGAATTTAGAATATTCATAGTGACAAAGTTAACGGACATGCAAAGAAGAGAGACAATGAACTTCAGAAGAAGAAGGAGAATGGAGCTGAGGAGTTCCAGGAGATGAGGAAGTTCTTACATGATCTGAAAGAGGAAATAAACACCATAAAAAAAATCAAACAGAGCTGTTAAAGGTAAAATTAAAACCTCCCTTGAAAGTATTAAAAGCAGACTAAATCACACAGAAGATCAAATCTCAGATGTAAAAAACAGAATTGCTGGTCCAAACAATTCCACCACAAAGACTGAGAAAATAGTCCCCAAAAATTAGAATAATATACGAGAAATACTAGATACCATCAAACATCCAAACGTCGGGATAATTGGTATACCAGAAGGTGAAGAAACTAATAAGGGCATTGAAATCTATTCCATGAACTCCTGAAAGAAAACTTTTCAAACCTAGAGAAGCATTCATAGATCCAGACCCAAGAAATAAATAAAACAACAAAGAGAATCAACCCAAGAAGATCTTCTCCAAGACACATTATAGCCAGATTGACCAAAAGCATAAAGGCAAGATACTCAGACTGGAGGAGAGAAACGCCAAGTTACCTATAAAGGATATCCCATCAGGCTAACAGCAGACCTCTCATCAGAAACAATATGAGCAAGGAAATGGGAACATATATCCAAATTGTTGAGTGAAAACAATTTCAACCAAGAATACTATACTCAGCAAGATTATCCTTCATATGGGAAGAGAAGACAAGAACACTCTCAAATAAACAAAACTTGAAAGAATTTACCAACACCAGACCAGTTTTCCAAGAATTTCTGAAGGGAGTGTTATATCAGGAAAACTAATATAAAGAGACGCACAGAAATTAGAGTTTAAAAACCTCTAATAAAAGGGTCAGCTTAATGGTCGGGACAAGTCCAGAGTTGAATACTCTTCCAGAAGTTAAACAGAAAGCTTGGACCACGGCAGAAGTTAGATTAATTACATGAGACTGAGCTGGTTAAATAGAATTTTATGGCTGCTTTTTTTTTTCTTTTTTTGGAGAGGTTTTTGCTATAGGGCGCGTGTGCTCGCCAGACAGACAGAGAAAGACAGAGAGATAGAAAGCAGGAAATCACCCCCCAGGGGGGATGGCCACGCCGCAATCCCTTCTCCTCCATTCTCCTCTCGGGATCTTGGGCACGCACACACACGCACCCGGCGTGAGTTTAAGCCGCCGGGTCCGGGACTCGAACCGCGGTCGACTACGTGGGAGTCCAGCGACATAGCCATTACGCTAACTGCTGGTCCCAAATTTTATGGCTTTTGACTAAACCAATACTGATCTTTTTCTATGCTTTGTAGTCCAGAGATAAAAATCTTTTCTTCCCTACAATTTGAATAGAATCCTAACCTGCTTCTTGGCTTTAAGTCTTAAGCAAAGTTCTCTTAACATTTTTTTATTTTGATTTATTAAAGCTAAAACTTTCTTTCTTAAAATTAAAAAATAATATTAAAAATACCTATTTAATGACCACAGTAAGTCATATAACTTCAGCTAGATGCTATTTTATAGTATATTCATTCTACTCATAGTTTCATGCCTAAAGTCAAACATTTGTTCACGGATGTTGATATATCAGCTGAACTTGCTATTGAAAGTAGTTAGATCAACTTAAGATACTTTGTTAACCAATAAAATGTGGGAGAAAAAATAAGAAATGGGAAGAACTGCAGATATCAGAGATAGAGTGGGAGGAGGGTGAGATATGGCAAAGGGTGAGAAAGGGGTATGTGTGTGTGTGTGTGTGTGTGTATATATTTATATAGAGAGGTATGTGTGTGTATAAATATATATATATATATATATATACTTAAATATA
This sequence comes from Tupaia tana, assembly GCA_026018925.1. Lineage (NCBI taxonomy): Eukaryota > Metazoa > Chordata > Mammalia > Scandentia > Tupaiidae > Tupaia > Tupaia tana. The sequence goes on along the minus strand of JAKSZU010000013.1, from coordinate 9,175,513 downwards.
CATAAATATATACACACACACACACACACACACACATATATAAAACAAGAAATGAAAAATAATTTGTGGTGATATGTATGACTAAGCCAATATACAGTGTATTGTGGATGGGAAACTGTATCTTGTATGTTGTGCTGATGTTCAGTGAATGATGCAAAATAAATCATTAATATATTAAATAAAATAGTGGTAACAATTTACTAGCATAAAAATGTCACAGAATTCAAATCATCACTTGAATCTTCAATGCATGTCACATATGTTTGGGGTTTTTAATTTAAAGCTATAACTCCTCATCTGGATTCACAATCCCTAAGCAAGTCCTCCCTAATCACCATCCATTAGTTCACACGTTCAGATGGACAGCATATGAAGTGATTCCACAGTGGTTGTTCTTGTCTTTGGCCATCATTATGTTGCCATTTTGGTCCAGCGTGTACTCTAGATGAAAGAAAAGGGTTTTTTTTTTGTTTTGTTTTGTTATATAGAAAGAAAAACACTTTATTAGTAAAGTTTTATTAGTTTTAACGCCTAACTTAAACAGTTAACAGAGGCTACAGATTTAACAGGAAGAATCAGGAGAGACAAATGTCCCTGGTCCTCCTTCATAAATGGTTGAATCTGAATCTGCACATAACATCTATCCCTGACTCCAAAGCAGTGATCATTCACAGAACTACACAGCCAAGACAGAAAAGGATACGATGTCCTTCCAGCAAGATATGTTTCAGAATTAAGAAAATTTTGAGAGGATCGCCAACTTTCACCTTGCCGGTAGCCTTGAGCCACCGCTGCACTCTGCGCGGAACTCAGCTACATTTCTCCCCCACGCTGGTTACCTCTGCCTACCGGACCACAGATGCCTTTGGACCATGCTCGTCCTGCTGAACTTGTATAGAAGAAAACAGGCAATTAATCTGAACAGACAATGTTCAATAAGAAGACAAATGACCCAAAGACTTATTTTTTAAATTTTGCAAATCAAAATAGCAAAGAGGTATCACAGCAACCCAGTCAGAATGGGTATGATCAAAGAGAAAAGAATAAAATGTACTAATAAGACTGTGGAGAAAGAAGAACCCTCTTTCCTTGTTGGTAGGAATGTCAATTAATACAGTCACAGTGAAAAATAGTAAAAGGTTTCTCAAAATCCAAAAATAGAAGCAAAATACGACCCAGTAATCATGCAGCTGGATGTATACTCAAAAGATAGAGAACTATTTTGTGGAAGAGAGATTTACACTTCCATATTTATTGCAGCATTGTTCACAATAACACAGATGGAATTGACCCGTGTGCCCAATGACTAATGCATGGATAAAGAAAGCGTGGCATATATACAAAGTGGAATACTATTCAGCCATAAAGAAAAATAATGAATTTATGATATTTGAGGAAAACAAGATGAGCTTAGAAGACATATGTCAAATTAAATAACTCAGTCTATGAAAGCTAAGTATTGCCTGTCCCCACTTAACAAATACCTATACAGGCTCATTAGCAAAACTTAAAAACTAGGTAGAGAAAATAATAGGAGTTACTAGGAGCTGGATGGGAGCTGATGGAACAGGAGAAATTAGTCAAAAGGTACAAGAATGCACAGAATGAAGTAAAATGGAACAGTATACCATAGTTAAAAAATGTCTGTAACAATTGCATATATACTTTCAAAAAACCAGTACAGTGAATTTTTAATACAATGTGATTTTCAATATTGAAGATGGTGAATGTATTTCTATTCTTGATGCGAGGCTTATGCATTGTGAAAAAAAATCATGTTGTAGACTGCCTCTTTCATATCATGTGTCCTGGCAGCCTGCATAATGCTGGGAGGAGTTTTCCACTCAGCTGGGGAAAGTTACTCAAGTAAGACCCTGAGGAAGACAGGGTCCTATCTGGACTGAGGTAAGTCGGGGAATGAATAGAGGCCCAAGGTCTTGTTGGTGGCACTAGCAGAGGCCCCAGTAAAGTCTCAGGCCAGGCCTCTGCCTTCTTATGCAGAACTCGGCAGTTGGTGGGCACCGTGCAGAGTTCTGAAATCCCAAGTGTTGTGATTTGTCATAGCGTTGCCGCTGTGAGAGTTCCAGGACATTTGGAGGAATTGGCCAGCAGAGCTGGACTCTTCTCCAAGAGGACACTGTCATCTTCTCAACCCGCAGCGATGTTGTCCTGGTTTGGGGGCCTCGGCTCCTGCTTGAGGCAGTCTTTGGATCAAGTAGGGGGGGCAGCCTGACTTCCTTCACTGGGCAGATTTCAGACTTTACAAAGGAGTTGTTTGTGGAGGCCACAGAGGACATGGAAGCACAAGGACCTCCTTCTATGAGCAAGATACATTTGGATTCAGAATTACATGACTTAAGGCTTAATTTACAGGCAAAAGAACAGGAACTCAATCAGAGTATTCATGAAAAGGAAATACTGAGAGCTGAATTAGAAGAATTGGACAAAGAGAACCAAGAAGCTACCAAGCACATAATTTTGATAAAAGAGCAGCTGTCAAAACAAAAACCCGAAGGAGACAGCATCATCAGTAAGCTGAAGCAAGATCTTGATGATGAAAAAAAGAGAGTTCATCAACTTGATGATAAAATGAACATCATTAAAGATTTAGTCATGAAGAAAGAACGGTTAAGTCAAAGTGAACTTACCATACATGATTTGAATTTAACCAAGCAGAAACTTGAGGATAAAGTAGGAGATTTAGTTGGTCAGCTAAACACATCACAAAGCAAGAATGAAAGCATTCAGAAAGAGAACCTTGAACTTAAGGAACACCTTAGACAAAGTATGGATGAGCTTTCTAAAGTCAGGAATGAACTAAATCAGTCTCCTCAAGACTCCAACAGTAATTTTAAAGATGACTTACTTAAAGAAAAGGAAGCTGAAATTAGAAACTTAAATAAAAATCTCTCAGAAATAGAACAGTTGAATGAAAATTTAAAGAAAGTTGCTTTTGATCTCCAAATGGAAAATATAAAGTTGGTTTTAACAGTGGAAGATATAAGACATTAATTGGAACAATCCATTGCTAGTAACAGTCAGATTTTGCTGGAGAAAAACACCATCATGGAGACTTTTAAAAAGGAAAAAGGACAATTAGAAGTAGAATTGTGTCAGGCTGAAAAGAGGCTGTTGGAAGAGGCAGGCAGGTATGAACAAACGATTGAAGAACTCTCAAGTACGCATCATGTAAACGCCTCTGCCTTACACCTGGAACATGAGCGTTTAATTCAACTCAGTCACGAGAAAGACCTTGAAATTGCAAAACTCAGGCAGTCTGTTGAGCAAGTGCATGCCAATCATAAAGAAACTAAGGATATGTTGTCCTCTAGTTTAGAAGAGCAAAAGCGATTGACACAACTTATGCAGGAGAAAGAAATTTTTATTGAAAACCTTCAAGCAACAAGTTCAGAGCTGCAAGAGAAATTAGATCAATCTTCTCCGGCCTTAAGAAAAAGTGAGATTTTAAGGCAGAGCCTAGAGGAAAAGGATAGAAGTCTTGGGTTCATGAAAGAAGAAAAGAATCATCTTCAAGAAGAACTGGAACCACTCAGGGAGCAGCAGAGTCAAGTACTGCCTGGGACCGAGCCTGAAACTTTCGATAGTATTACAGAACTAGAATCCGAGGGGCCACATCTGAACACAATCGAGGATCATCTTGAAGAGAAAATTAAACATCGTCAAAAGACAATGGAAGATCAAACCCAAAGTGAGCTGCAACTACTTCAGTCTTTCCCGGAGCAGAAGACGGAAATGGATGAGTTCAGATACCAACATGAGCAAACGAATGTCACACACACCCAGCTCTTTTTAGAGAAAGATGAGGAAATCAAGAATTTACCAAAAACAGTTGAACACATTAAGATTCATTTGCATGAAGAAAAACAGGATATTCAGACAGAGAATTCTGATATTTTCCAAGAAAGTAAAGTTCAGAGCCTTAATATAGGAAATGGAAGTGAAAAGCATGATTTATCTAAACCTGAAACTGAAAGATTACTGGAAGGGATAAAAGAGCGAGAACTAGAGATTAAACTACTAAAGGAAAAGAATATTTTCTTAAGTAAACAGATTGATCACTTGTGTAAAGATGAGGTTGATAAACTGACTCTGATTATCCAGCAGAAAGATTTAGAGATTCAAACTCTGCATGCTAGAATCTCTTCAGCTTCCTATACCCAAGATGTTTACCTTCAGCAGCAAATGCAGGCCTATGCTATGGAGAAAGAAAACATTTTAGCTGTTTTGAATGAGAAGACTAGAGAAAACAGTCATCTCAAAAGAGAATATCACCAAATGATAGATATAGTTTCTGCCAAAGAAGCTGCCCTTGCCAAGCTGCAAGAAGATAATAAAAAATTGTCTGCTAGGTTTGAAAGTAGTGGCCAAGACATGGTTAAAGAAACCCTTCAGAATTTATCACGCATGGTTCGAGAAAAAGACATCGAGATAGATGCCTTAAGTCAGAAGTGTCAGACTCTATTGGCAGTTTTGCAGACATCCAGCACTGATCCTGAGGCCGTAGGTGTCAGTAGTAATCAGTTTGAGGAGCTTCTACAGGAGCGTGATAGATTAAAACAACAAGTAAAGAAGATGGGTGAGTGGAAACGGCAGGTGATGACCACCGTTCAAAACATGCAACATGAATCAGCCCATGTTCAGGAGGAACTTCAGCAACTTGAGGCACAAGTTTTGGTTGACAGTGATAATAATTCAAAATTACAAGAAGACTATACTGGCCTGATCCAAAGTTATGGGCAGAATGAAAGCAAACTCAAACATTTGGGTCAGAAAGTAGCAGAAATTCAGCTCAGCATAGGGCAGCTATGGAACACCAAGGATCATCTTTTAGGAAAACTCCATGTCCTTTCAGCCCAGCTCGCTTCAGGATCATTGCATTCAAAGTCTGTTAAAGCTACCCAAACCGATGTACTCAGTGAGTCTAATGAGAAACCTCTTCATGGGACGCTTCCACACACCAAAAGATCAGCATCACAAAGTGTCATGATTAATAGGGAGCATTCTGGGGATCAAGAGACAGGAAATGGAGCAGTTGGTAAATCAAGATCATGGTGGTGTTACTCAGTGGATGCCCGGATGGCTTCGAGGAGGATCCCTCACCAGATACTGAACTTCTGAGGCCTGATCTCCAGCCCTGCGAGCTCCATATTTGTGCTCTTCATAAGCTACTTGGGCTCCAGTATTTTGCTACAACATCCCCCAGGAACTAAGACACCACCCGTAAGTGATCCGAAAAATACTCAGTCCAGTTCCTGGCCGGGCTTCTACTACCCTGAATGAGAAGCCCCTTTTGCGTGGACTCTCTGAAGGAGCAGGGCCTCTGTCATCCCTACTCACACACCCATCATATTCTGTCCCAGGAGAGTGGATTCTTGTGTCCTAGAAAGAGCAGCAGACTTGGAGAGCTTTTCGGAGACCCTGGCAACCCCGCTTGCTTCTGTCACAGAAATGACAGAAGACTTTATTAAATAGAGTTAACTATTTTAAGTCTAGGAAATAAGGTTTCATATATTTAATGATGAATAATTTCAAACAAGCTAATAAAGTAGTTATTAGTAGCTTTTTATTTGAAATATTGTATACACTTGCTTTCTTAGTTCTGTGTAAAATTTATTTTTAAATGTTGTGTTTATTATTTATTTTATATAAATTTTTGTAATAACATATCTTCAATTAAAAAAATAAAAACAAAAAAACCAGTGCCAAAAAAAAGAATTAAGAAAGTTTTTACCTTTTATACATTCACTGTGCAAATAATATCTTAACACCCCAGCAAGCTTGTGACAGTATATTAACTTTTTTCTTTTTTAAAATAGATTTATTTATTTTATATTCATAAACTGTACATCATCACAACATACAAAATGTGATTCACCATCCCGAATACATTGTATATTGGCAGTGTCAAGGACACTACCATACATGTTATCATCAACAAATCATTTTCCATTTTTTGTTTCTTAACATTTTTTTTTCATTTTCCCCTTGATTCCCTACTTTTCATCCTCTGTCCTTTCTCACCCTCCTTCCACACTGTCTCTAGTATCTATAGTTGATTTCCATGCCTTTTTTCCCCACATTTTTTTGATTCACAAAATATCTTAATTAAACTAAATACTTTCAATAGCAAGTTCAGTGGATATATACATATCTGTGAATGCATGTCTGACTTTAGGCATAAAATTTACTGTGTAGAATGAACATACTATATAGTATCACTTAGCCGAGGCTATATAGCTTACTATGGTCATTATATAGGTACGTGTATTAAATTTTAAGAAAAAGTTTTAGCTTTAATAAATCAAAATTTAAAAATGTTAAGAGAAATTTGGTTAAGACTTAAAGCCAGCAAAAAGATTAGGATTCTGTTCACATAGTAGGTACATGAACCTATCAACAGCTCAAGACAAAAATCTTTAAATTTGGAAAACAAAGCATAGAATAAAATCAGTTATGTTTTGGGACCAGCAGTTAGCGTAATGGCTATGTCATTGGACTCCCATTTAGTCGACCGCGGTTTGCATCCCGGACTCAGTGGCTTAAACTCAAGCTGGGCATGTGTGCGTGCGTGCCCAAGATCCCGAGGGGAGAATGGAGAAGGGATTGTGGCGTGGCCATCCCCCCCAGGGGGTGATTTCTCGCTTTCTGTCTCTCTGTCTCTCTCTGTCTTTCTGAGGAGCACATGTGCCCTATAGTTAAAAAAAGAAAAAAAGAAAAAAAATCAGTTATGTTTTAATCAAAAGTCATAAAATACTGTTTCACCAGTTCAGTCTCATGCAATTTATCTCTCTTCTATTGTGGTCCGATCTTTGCCTTTAAATTCTGGACGTTAACATTCAACTCTGGACTTGTCCTTACCAGTAAGTTGACCATTTTCCTAGGTTTTTTTTAAACTCTTATTTCTGTGTGTCTGTCTTTAATTTTTCTGATACAGCAAGCACTCCATTCAGAAGTTCTTGGAGAGTTGGTCTGGTGTTGGTAAATTCTTTCAAATTTTCTTTATTCAAGAATTTTCTTGTCTTTTCTTCCCATATGAATGATAATATTGCCGGGGATAGTATTCTTGGTTGAAATCATTTTTCACTTAACACTTTGAATATATTTTCCCATTCTTTCCTTACTGGCCTTTTTTTCTATGAGAGGTCTACTGTTAGCCTGATGGGATATCCCTTGTAAGTAACCTGATGTTTCTCTCTTGCCAATTTTAGTATCTTGTTTTTGTGGTATTGATCAATTTGGCTATGATGTGCCTTGGAGAAGATCTTAGGGTTAATTCAGTTTGGGGTTCTTTGTATTTCTTGAGTCTGGATATTTCAATGCCTTCTAGAATTGGAAAATTTTCATCAAGGATTTCATGGAACAGATTATTAATGCACTTTTCTTGATCACCTTCTGGGATATGAATTATCTGGATGTTTGGATGTGTAATCATATCTATCATAGGATGTCAGTCAAAGAAAATAGCAGAGAATACTTAATACAAGAATATATTTTTATATTTAATTATAGAAGTAAAACATTCAGTAGGCCACAGTGTGCCGCAGTAATTCAATACCACACAGGAAGGTTGTGGGTTTACATCTGGAGACCTTCCTGAATACACCTGTCATGCAAGTGTCCACAAATCAGGGCTGGCTGATGCAGAGGAAGAATTGGCACATGAAAACCCTTTTAGGGATGCCTGTCTCATTATCATTCTCACTTTCTTTTTTTTATTCATGGAGGAAGAAATTAATCTTTTAAAATATTGTGGGAAAATTTAAAGGCCCCCAACTTTGGGAGAAATTTTGAATATATCAAGATATACTATGAATTATGTAGATATTTAAAATTACGAAGTACTTACATAATCAGGAAATATGATTAATGTAATGTCAAATGGGAGCATCATGAATGAATATTGTGTGTTCAATATAAATGACTATAAAAAACAGGCATCCAAATATTTTTATTTTATATTACTCACAAAGGAGATCATTATGGTGTGTCATGGTGGTTATCAATTTTTCAGCATCAATTTCTGTGGGGAAAAATGCTTACTGTGTCTATAGAACAGGAAAGAATGGTGGTGTATATCAGCTGCAGCAGAAACTGACCCCACACCATCTCTAGAATTTTCTCATCCACAAAGATATACGTGAAGCCAGTACATTAGTAGTGGAATTACTGGGATTGTACCTACATGGGCACACCTTTTAAATGTAAAATGAAAAGAGACCTGATTATTGCCAGCCACCTTCTAGGGAACATGTTTTAGAATCATGGCACTGATCAGTTAGCAGTTTAGAATTTCCAAGTGACCATTGTTTAAAATCATCCAGAAAGTAAAGTAAACCAAAAAATAGCAATTTATTGGCTACTGAAAATCAATTCATGTCTTTTCAATGAGACTTACCAGATGTACCTGTCCATAAAAAAATTTTCACAATGAAAAGTTCCGTTATGTGTAGAATAGTTTGTACTGTTTACCACGTTACTCATCAAACATTCAAATATATGTTAACGATTATCAGAGAACTGCACAAAGGCTAGTGATTTATAATGACAGTACTGACATCTTTCAGATATAGATTCAAGCATCTAATATGTGAATTCTGAAGAAGGTGTCCCTTATCTCTGATTAATTTAAATCCAGTGTAGTTTTAAATCTGAATTCTGAAGAAGGGGTCCATTATGTCTGAATAATTTTAAATCCAGGGCAGAACTGAGGGAGCAGCAGGATAAGGAGCTCCATTCACCACAGCTTCATGTGGAGAGGACTCCTCTGATCCAGATCTCCATTGTCCTGAATATACTGGAAGGTGTGAGACATCTGGCTACTCTTGTTGCCATAATTGGCTGGAGGCTGAGAACAATCCACCAGGTTTTACTCACTCAGTGAGACAAGTTTGCTGGTTTTTCAGAATATCTGTCCTTGAAGAGCACCGGTTGCACTAAAAGCCCAACATAGACATACTGATGTTAGAAAGAAAATTAAAATGTGTCATGCAAAAAAAAAAAAAATACTAAGATTTTAACAGCAATTCCCCTGTATGAACATCCTTTAAAAAATAGTGAAGTATATGTCATTCCACCCTGCATCAAGGTGAAGATACCATTTCCTTCTTGACTGCCTGTAGAGATGGAGGTCTGAATTGGACACCATCATACCTGATGGTTCATGGGAGTCACATAGACTTTCTCTCTCCAATTTACAGATTCGAGGACTTCAAAAAGAGATTATTGGAACACATACGCCTGCTTCTGTCTCTCCTTTTAAAAGCCACTGATCATCTGGCTAAATTCTTCATTGGTCTTCAAGAAAAAAATAAACAATTGTTAAAAATAAGAGAGTATTTGAGTAAAGAACTAAGAGGAACAACAGAGGTAAACATTCCCCATCACACTCACCATGTCACCAAATGCATTCATTTCCATTGTGAAGGTATATTTCCCTTGACTATATTCTACATTGTGCTGTTCGATAATTTTCAGTTACTACTCTCCTCCAACCCCCTTCAACCGAGATGAAACATAAAATGGGTGGTCTTTATTTCCACTTAAAGCTGAACCCATGCTCACCAATGGATTCACAGATGGTAGAGAAACAATGACTAAGTGTGGTTTTATACTCTGGAAGCTGTTATCCAAGCTCAGACATGACAGAGATGGATCACTGTGCTTATAATGGATGCTAATGAATTACTATCTTGGTACTAGATGGTCTCAAGAAGCGTCTCTGTGGACCTAAATTCTTAACAGGGAGGAATATAATCTCTGAGTCCCTTTGGGCAATTTTGGATGTTACCCACCATACTATATACTATCCTGTGGTCTGTACTCTGCTAGTTCCATTGTTTATCTAAATCTTGATGATGTGTTGGAGCAGCTAAACCTATTCCCAAATAAAGGATGGCCACAGGTAGTGAAGGCTCCATGTTTCTTAAACCTAGAAAGGGAAATAAATGAGTTTCCAGTGAAACTAATTCTTCCAAACATCCATCTTACACTTACCTTGAAATTAAGACAACTATGGTAGAATGAAAAACCGAGATAGAACTGAGAAAAGTAATTCCATTTACCATAGCCACAAAAAGTATAAGATACCCAGGACCTACACAAGGAAAACTATGAGAAGCTAAAAAAAAAATAATAAAATTGAAAATAACACAAAAAAGTGAAAGGACATCCCATGTTCCTGGATTGGAAGATTCAATATAATCAAAATGTCAATTCTACCCAAATTAACCTACATATTTAATGTAATCCCCATTAAATGCCTGAGACATTCTTCACAGATCTAGAAGAGGCAATCATACAACGAAAGACCTCGTATTGCCAAAGCAGTCCTTTACAAAAAAGAGTGGAGTGGGTGGCATTTGACTCGAAAATAAACTACAAGGCTGTGATAATCAAAACAGCGCAGTATTTACATAGAAACAGATAGGTGTACCAATTGAACAGAATAGAGACCCCTGAAATAAATTCCCAAACATACACCCAACTGATTTTTTTTTTGAGAGGTTTTTGCTATAGGACACATGCGCTCACCAAAAAGACAGAGACAGAGAGACAGAAAGCAAGAAATCACCCCCCAGAGAGGATGGCCATGCCACAATCCGTTCTCCTCCAGTCTCCTTTCAGGATCTTGGGAACGCAAGTACACATGCCCAGCATGAGTTGAAGCCACCGGGTCTGGGACTCGAACCATGGTCAGCTTCATGGGAGTTCAGTGACATATCTGATTTTGGAAAAAGAATATCTGTGAACCCAGTGGGAAAAAGAAAACCTCTTTAGCAAATGTTGCTGGAAAAACTGGATAGTCACTGTCGCGTTACAGAGGACCCAGAGACGGTCTTCTCTTCAGCACTTTATTTTCCCAGGTTATCTTCCAGAAGTTCCTCCTCCCTGCTTCCTCCCAGGGCCTTTTAAAGGGCCCTTAGCCAATCAGCGCATTGTCCACGTGTACAGAAGTCAATCCTCGAATGAGGATTGGTCGCATGTCGCGTTCCCGTGCTCTCCACGCTCCCCTCCCTTTTACTTCCTTAAAGTTGTTTACCCTCTGGGCACGCTTCGGGCTTCCGCTGCGCGCCATCTTAGGGGGCGCTCGAGAGGCGATGGGCGGGGGCGCGCCACAAGTCACCTGAAGAAAGATGAATCTAAATCCTATCTCTCACCATTGACAAAAATCAACTGAAAGTGGATCGAAGATCTAAACCTAAGACCTCAAACTATAAAATTACTGCTGTAAAACACTGGGAAACTCTGAGAGACATTGGGGTAGGCAAAGACTTCTTAAATAAGACCCCCCCACCCCCAAAGCACAGTCAATAATCTCTAAAATAGACAAATGGGATTACATCAGGTTAAGAAGTTTCTGCACTGCCAAGGACACAATAATCAATACGAGTCAACAGCCCTCAGGAAGAGAAAAAATTTGTAAACTATGCATAAGATAAAGGACCAATAACCAGAAGACACAAAGAACTAAAGAGCTGTCAGGAAAAAGAAGATCAACCCAATTAAAAGATGGGAGAAAGAGTTGAAAAAACCCACTCTCTAAGTAAGATATACAAATAGCCAAAAGGCATTTAAAAAATGCTCAATATACCTCATTATAAGGGAGCTACAGATCAAAACCACAATGAGATACCACCTAACCTCAGTTGAAATGACTAAGATTAAAAAATAAGTGATAAGTTCTGGTGCTGGTGGGGGTGTGGTGAGAGGAGAACTCTCCTATACTGCTGGCAAGAATGTAAATTAGTCCAGTAACTATGGAGAGCAATATGGAGATTCTGCAAAGATCTACAAATAGAACTACCATATGATCCAGCAATCCCACTCCTTGGTATCTACCCAAAGGACAGAAGAGTCCTCAGTTGAAAAAGTGTTTTCAGATTGATGTTTATTGCAGCATTATTCACAATTGCATGACATGGAACCAACCCGAAAGCCCACTAAGAGATAAATAGATTGAAAAAGCGTGGCACATAAACTCTATGGAATACTACTCAGGCATAAAAAAACAAGACCCTGGCTTTTAACAGAAAGTGGATGAACATGGAAGATTTACAGCTGAGTGAAGCAAGTCAGGCTATGAAAGAGAGACATTATATGTCTCCACTTAATATATATCAACTGTCTGCACTCTATGGCTGAAGCTGAATGACTAGAGGATATAGAAACATAGAAAATGATTATAAATTCCAGATACAGTGTGAGGAGAGGGTGCATGAAGGAAGAGAGATTGAGGAGGGACATTGGTGAGAGAAATGTAGGGACAGGGCATTTGTGGGACAGAGAGATGGGTTATTGTCTGTTGAGGATGTTGTGTATAGTATTCCCAACTATACTGGTGAGAAATGTATACTGAATGTATAAAAGAAATTGAAATTATATATATATATATATATATATATATATATATATATATATATACATACACTACTCTCCCTTATATTTACCCAAAAAGTATGGAGAGTCTTAAGAATGTGGTTGAAGAAAAAAAGGTCAAGGGGTGGTGCTGACTGAGCTACAAATATGAAAAACACCCTGCCCACAGCCCTGGGAATTCGAAATGGGAATATAACGATTAAGATTATAAGAAAGGGTGACGACCCTTGACAAGTCAGAAGCTTAAGAACACAACTTGGAAAAATAGGAGATGATTGATTGTTCTAGGTTTTGTACCAATGGTACTGAAATCCTCTATGCAAAACTCAGTACTGAAGACATTTGATTCCAAATAGAGGCAAAGAAATCCTGAACAGCTGGAAGGCTATCTCACATCTTTTCCTTGGCTAATTTACAACAAGAGATAAGATGTGATCTGGAACCTCTTGTACTTGAATGAATGATGGCTGTATGGAATGCCTTCCCAGGAGAAACTTGGATGGAGAGCACCCACTCTTCTCACCAGAGAACTCTCACCATGGGCCAGGCATTTCAAGCAATGCTCTGGGCAGGCAGATAATAGGCCAGCTTCTCCTCTCTTCTTCATATGCCACGTATGACCAGAAGTTTGATTTGGTGCAGGGAGTAAGGGCCATGACAATCCAGGTACCAGGTGTAGCTGCTTTTTTGGCATAGACAAGCATAGACACTGATTGACCTGCACAACTTCAAATCCCAAGAGTTCTAGGTTACTCTCTGGGTTTCCCAACCAAGAATGACTGAGCTCCAGGCAGATGGTCTCCTTTCTAAGAGACTACAGCAACCTCTAGGACCACATCTCTGCAGATGTCCCTTCTCTTGTTTCTTTTTCCATCTGATTTAAGCCTGGCCAGGAGTGTTTACCTTTTGAGCCCACAGGTTCTAGGGCTCACTCCACAAATCTCTTTATAGATCACTCAAATCCAGGGATCTGGCCCAGGTGAGCCTCCCTCAGTCTTTTTTTTTTTTTTTTTTTTTTTTTTTTGAGAGGTTTTTGCTATAGGGCGTGTGCACGCACCAGAAAGACAGAGAGACAGAGAGGTAAAAAGTGAGAAATCATCCCCCAGGGGGCATGGCCATGCCACAATCACTTCTCCATTCCCCTCTCTGGATCTTGAGGATGCATGCACATGCGCCAGGCGTGAGTTCAAGCCACCAGGTCCAGGACTCTAACTGCAATCCACTATGTGGGAGTCCAGCAACATGGCCATTATGCCAACTGCTGGTCTCAGCCTCCCTCAGTCTTTAAAGCCCCCACCTGAATCATGATTGGACATGCTTGCATCAGAAGTCACACAGGGAGGTCAACTGTGCATCTAAGAGCAAGGCAAAGGAGGATTGGTAGCTTTTCTGCAGGACTCCTCTCAGCTAAGTACTCTGACTTTAATGCATTAGGTTTGTGGCAAGCCCATGTAATTTTCAGCTGATGATGGGGCCATGCAGACAACACAAGCTGGTCAAGAGGCTGTCTCCTATGGCCTGGCCTGGGAAGAAACGGCGAGACAAGGCCGGGGGTTTACTAACCCTCCTTATGTCATTTTACTGGCTTGTAGTTAATTTCTCTGCCATGAGCTTTACTGATGGTAATCCATAAGGGCAAAATAACACCCCCAGCCTTACTATAATTTTTACAATAATCCAGGAATGCGGATCCCTAATGCTAGCAAATGGGAATTATCTCCTGAAGTCCCCCCCCCTCCACCTGCCTGGAAAATGTCAATAAAGAGTGCTGCAGTCACCTCTCCTACTGGGGATTACATAGATAACATTAGAAAGGTTTGGGTTAATGGAAAGCTACTAAACTGGTGAAAAGACCTCAATAGCTGGGGGAGGCTTAGGGACTCATCCCTGAGGCACTGATACCCCAAACAAAGACCATGAGTCACCTTTGATCTCAGGACAAGGGAAGATCACTGTTCCCCAAGCCACAACCATTGTATAGAACAGCAAGTAGAGGGTCCCAAGTACACAATAACCTTTAGGTAAGTCATTAAGCTGCTAGCAAGACCACATTCCTTTCCCATGTAGGCAATAGGCTCACCCCCTTAGCTGTAAATTACCCCAAAAGCAATATAGATATTTCACTTCAGTATATATTAACCGTGTCTTTACTTAACAAGACAAGATTTCTATCTAGGTCTTTGCAACCAGCAATGTTACTGCCCTGGCCTGGGACTGAAGTTACCAAACGTCCTGCAAGCCCCCTCTTCAAAAGACCCTGTCCAGTGGTAATCTAGACTGAAGAAGAAAATGCACCAGACAAATAGATTCCTTCATTCTGAGAACTGTGTTTGGCTTCACCTGTTCAAACAAGACAGACATCATGTTTTCTGATCATTGTTCCTGTGCTTTGAATTCTCTGTTTCATAGAGTAAATCTTTTATTTCCCCCTCACCCCTGTAAGATCCCTCCTACTCCTGTAAGATCCCTCAATAAATACGTGTGTTTGGTAGCCACTAGCGCTGCAGCCTGGAGCTGGCTCTGGCTGTGGCCGGCTGAGAACATGCAAAAGGGCAATGAGGTCTCAGTCTAATTTTTTTGTTCCTGTTCACCTGCGCAGCCTCTGTCAAGTCAACCCACCCCTGCCAGGCTAGACCTCTGCAAACTGATATCTGCCTTTCCTTTAGGCCTTGAGCCCTGTAAAATTTCCTGTAGATCAAAGAGCAAGTGAGGTTGCTACTTAATCCACAGCAAAGGTGAAAGAATACAAACCCTGTGGGTAGATGCCTTATCTGTCCATTTTATGTAAATAAGCAGATGGTTTGAAAGAATCTGGAAGGGAAAGATATCTCTGCAGCTTGTGATGGGATGAGCAAGGGACAAACCCCAGGAGACGAACAGGCTGGTTGAGTCCCTGAGGCTTCCTGGTATTTTGTGGTGGATTCTTCTCTGTCTCCTCTGCTCAGGGATTCTTCCTCCCTGCAAGTCTTTGGCAAAACCAACAAAAATGAGTTGATTTGTTTATTTCTTTCTTTTAAAGTCTTTTTTAATATTTATTTTGCATTAATTCACTGAACATCATCACAGCATACATGATGCAGTTTCCCATCCAGAATACACTGTGTAGTGGCGTAGTCATACATGTTACCATCACAAATCATTTTCCATTTCTTACTTCTTATATAAATATATATATTACTCCTCACATTTCTCACCCTCAACCATATCCCACCCTACTCCCACTCTATCTCTGGTATCAGCAGTTGTTTTCCATTCCTTTTATTTCTCCCACATTTTATTGGTTCAGAAATGAGTTATTTATATACAAATTTGATTAATAAAAAGGAGCAAAGGAGCATTGGAACATACTTTCATTCTTCCTCTCTCTGCCTTATGGTTGTGATACTGTAAGAATAAAAGTAAACCATACCCTCCCCCCCTTAATAAAATGCTGAACCTGTGAAAGCCCTGAGCAAATTGTTAAGCATCCTGCAGGAAGCCCGGAGCCATTTGCCAGTTAACTTAGCACCTTATAGGAAGCCCGTAGCCATTTGTCAGTTTACTTAGCATCCTGCAGGAATCCCGGAGCCATTTGCAAGTTAGTTTAGCATCCTGCAGGAAGTCCGGAGCCATTTGTCAGATGCCTCTGCAAATCCGATCCTGAAGCCGGCAGCTTCAGGATCGTCATAAACCTACCCTAATAGCCCCTTATCTTGCTCCCTCCCCCCCCCCCCCCCACACCGCTGACTTGTGTATATATAACTTGAATATCCCTTTGTTCGGGACTCCACTCATCCTCGTGTCTTGTAAGACCGGGAGTGGAGTCCTAGCGCGCTAGAAATAAAGCCTCTTGTACTTTACATCAAGAACCGACTTTTGTGGTTGATTGGGGTCACCTTAGCACTCCCTGGACAAGGAGGTTTGGCCGGTTATAGGCTGAAACCTTTCAATACATTCCTCAGTATCCAAAATCCAAAATCTTTTGAGATTTAATTTAAGAAATTTATTGTAATGACATTTTTAATTAATTTTTTTTCATTTTATTTATTATTATCATCATAATTTTTTTAAATTTGCTATAGGGCATACATGCTCACAAGAGAGAGAAAGAAAGAACAATAGAGAGAGTCAGAGAGAGAGAGAAAATGAGAAAGGCAGCCACCAGTTCTGAGACCCAAACCGCAGTCAGCATGTGGGAGTCCAGAGATTTCACTTCCTTGCTACCTACTGGCTCCCTGTAATGACATTTAATGTCATGTCTTAAAATACAGATAATGGGAAAATTTTAAATAAAGAAAGATATATGTATAATGCATACCTTAATTTATATAATTAAGTATTTAAGAAACACAACTCAGAAGGTTCTGACAATGTCTTTGGTTGTTACATAAAAAATAATACCCTGCTTCCATCAGGTGGCATGGAGGTTAAGATACAGGATCCCGATCCCGTATGGCTGACTGCTGAATTACAGTTACAGATACAATGACTTGGAAAGTATTCCAGTTATATCTGTGTGCATCCAAATCCCAATAAGAGACCGGAGGAGAAGGAATTGAGGTGTGGCCATCTCCTCTGGGTCGTGATTTCTCACTTCCCCTTTTTCTTTTTCTCTCTCTCTCTCTGACAACTACACACGTCCCATAGCAAAAATACACATACATGCGCACACACACATAACAAACAAAAAACATATTCTGTATAAAAAATACCTCTTAAGAGATCAAAAAAATCTTTACAGAAGTCCTTTCTCCCATAATCTTACTGTGTGCATATTTCGACTTCTTTGATAAAACTGAGTAATAGTCCATTTCTATTTGTAATCTTATTTCTATTTAAGATTAAATTGATAACCCTTCTTGAAGCTTAATCTAACCTACAACTTTTTACTCAGATAAAATGTGAGCTAAAAATTACCATGTTAACCTTTCTTAAGTGAATAGCTCCACAGTGGTGGCACCATTTCACACCACCACCACCAAGCATGTATAATTTCCTTACATAGTTTGTCTCTCCGTGCAGTTCTGATTGTACTTCTCTAATGTTTAGTGATATGGAGCCTCTTTGCACATACACATTGGCCATTTGCATATCTTCTTCATAGAAATGTCTGTTTAACTCCTTTGCCCATTACTTATTTAGGTTGTTATGTTGTTAAAGGTTAGAACTTCTTTATATATTCTGTGTACTAGTTCCTTATCAAATTTATAATTTGCAAAATTTTCTTACAGTCTGTGGACTGACTTCTTTTTCACTGTGTTGATGAGGACACCATTATGCCTTATTTTGTCTTAGACTAGAGGAAACATTATTTTGCTTACTTCTTTCAGGAACAGACTTGTGTGTTTTTCTCTAACCAATTACTAATCTAGGAATTTCAAACTCACTTTAACCTACAAGTCTCTGCTTCTATATGTCCCATGTTTTCATGCCAGGCCAATGTAAAAGTCTCTTTATGCTGACTGACAACTGCCCTAGTCTCAAAACTATAAAAGGACCCAATATATCTCAACACCTCAAGAAACACATTTTTTCTATGGGTGATCACTCAATCTTTTGTTGAGTAATAAATCACATTACTATTTGTTGGTTGTCTCAATTGATTTTGTGACAATAAGTAAAAGTACAAAATTTAATTTTGATGAAATCCAACTTATCTACCTCTTCTTTTCTTCCTGTTGTTTGGATGTCATATCCATATTTCATTAACAAATCTCATGCCATAAAGTTTTTTCTCTCTGTTTTCTTCTAAGTTTTTGATAGTGTTCATTTATATGTATTGGTGTTTGAACCATACTGAATAGTATTCCATAGAGTATATTGGTGTTTGAACCATTGAGGTAATTACTGTATAAGATATAAGGTGAGTGTCCAACATTCTGCTTTTGCATGTGAATATCCAGTTTTCTCAGAAATACTGCGTTGTCAAAAAAGTCAGGATGCATTTCTGCATAACATGCAGAAATGCATCCTGACTTTTGTGATGACTCAATATTATTTGAAAAGAATGTTCTTTCCACATTAAATGGCCTTGGAATTCCACATAAAATATTAAAAATTCAATTAATTACAAATTTCATTGTATGAACTTGTAAAAATTACAAGACTTTTTTTTAAATTTTTTATTTTATTTTATTTTATTTTATTACATTGGATTACATATAACTTTACAGTGTATTACATTGCTTTTTCAAAAGGGGATGCCATGCATGTCAGTCAGTACAGAGACATTAATCTCCCCGTTTCAACATTCAATATCTTTCCTATGTTTCCCCCAATCATTATTATTATTATTCTAATTATTTTTTATGATAAACATGATTTTTTCTTCCAATTATCAGATCATAAAGTTCCCAACAATAGGGAACATAGACTCCACTCAGGGCTGGACCAAGGGTGAGTCTCGTGCAGCCCCGCAAATGTAGGTGAATTTCCATGGAACCCAGTTTCAGGAACGCGGAAATTACAATACTTTTTGTGATCAGTTAATAAACTAATGGTTATGTGGCTGGATTTCCACATGATAAACTGTGGTTCAAGTCCCAGACTTTGGCTTAAAACTAACTCTGCACTTGATTCACTCAGAAATTAATGTTCTGGGACCAGCAGTTGGTGTAATGGCTATGTCGCTGAACTCCCATGTAGCTGAATGTGGTTCAAGTCCTGGACCCGGTGGCTTAAACTCATGCTGGGTATGTGTTCTTGCATGCCCAAGATCCCGAGAGGAGAATGGAGGAGAAGGGATTGTAGCGTGGCCAACCTCTCCTAGGGGGTGATTTTTCACTTTCTATCTCTCTCTCTGTCTTTCTGGCGAGCACACACGCCCTATAGCAAAAACCTCTCCAAGAAAAAAAGAAAAGAAAAGAAAGAAATCTTCCATGTTTGACCACTTTCTATCAAATGCCAGGGTCTTTTTGGTTTTTGTTTTGTTTTTTGTTTTTTGGGCTTTTTTTTTTTACTGAATAGTATTCCATAGAGTATATGTACCACCTTTTTCAATCCATTTGTCTGTTCATGACATTTGGGTTGGCTCCATGTCTTAGCTTCGTGAATAATGCCACAATAAACAGATGTGTAAGCACTTTTCTGACTGAAGATTCTCCTGTTCTTTGGATAGATACCTAGGAGTAGAATTGCTGGATCATATGGTAGTTTTCATTGTAGTTCTTTGAGGAATCTCAATACTATTTTCCACAGTGGCTAGACCAATTTGCATTCCCAACAGTATAGGAGAGCTCCCCTTTACCACAGCCCAGTCAACACTTACTGTTTTTGTATTTTTAATCTTAGTCATTATGACAGGGGCTAGGTAGTAACTCATTGTTGTTTTAATCTACATCTCCTTTATTTTATTTTATTTTTTTGAAAGGTTTTTGCTATAGGGTGTGTGCGCTTGACAGAAAGACAGATAGACAGAAAGCAAGAAATAACCCCCCCCAGGGAGGATGGTCACGCCATAATCCCTTCTCCTCCATTCTCCTCTTGGGATCTTGGGCATCTGTGCAGACACGCCTGGCATGAATTTAAGCCACTGGGTCTGGGACTTGAACCGTGGTCGACTACATGGGAGTTCAGCAAGATAGTCATGACGCCAACTGCTGGTCCCAGGTTTTAATCTGCATCTCTTTTATGATGAGAGATGTTGAGCAGTTTTTCATATGTATTTTGGCTGTTGTAAAGAGTTTTTTGTTCAGCTCATTTTCCTATCTTTTACTTGGGTTAATCTTTTATTTTTATTTTTTTTGGGGGTAAATCGCTTGAGTTTCCTGTTTATTCTGGTTATTAGTCCCTTATCAGAGCCATAGTTTAGAAAAATATTCTCCCATTCTGAGAGTTGTAGATTCACACTAATTACTTTGTCTTTTGCTGTGCAGAAACTTCTTAATCTGATGCAATCCCACTTATCTATTTTGGGGGTTATTGCCTGTGCTTTGGGGTCTTATTTAAGAAGTCTTTGCCTGCCCCAATGTCTCCCATAATTTTTCCAGTGTTTTCCACCAGTAATTCTATAATTTGAGGGCTTAGGTTTAGACCTTTGATCCATTTTGATTTGATTTTTGTTCATGGTGAAAGATGGGAATCCAGTTTCATCTTTCTGCAGATGAAAACCCAGTTGTTCCAGTGCCACTTGCTAAAGAGATTTTCTTTTTCCCACTTGATTGACTGACATCCTTTGTAAAAAAAATCATTTGGCTGTATGTTTTAGGGTCGATTTCTGGAGTGTCTATTCTGTTCCATTGGTCAACAAGTCTGTTTTTGTCCCAATACAATGCTGCTTAATTATCACAGCTTTATAATATATTTTGGAGTCAGTGAGTGAGATTCCACCCATTCCGCTCTTCTTGTACATGATTGCTTTGGCAATATGGGTTTTTTAAATGGTTCCAGACAAATTCTGATTGTCTTTTCTGGATCTGTGAAGAATGTCTCTGGTAATTTGATTGGAATTGCATTAAGTATGTAGGTAAATCTGGGTAAATTGCCATTCTGGTTATATTAATTCTTCCAATCCAGCAACATGAGATGTCCTTCCACTTTTCTGGGTCATTTTCAATGACTTTTTAAAAGATTATCAGAGTATTTCTTCTACAAGTTTTGACATCCTTTGTTATGTTTATCCCTAGGTATCATATATATTTATTGCTATGATAAAAGGGATTTTTTTCTTAAGTTCTAACTTAGTCTGCCTGTTGTTTGTACAGAAAATTGCTATTCATTTTGGATTTGTTTTTTTTTTTTTTTTCTTTTTTGGAGAGGTTTTTTTTTTTTTTTTCTTTTTTTTTTTTCTATAGGGCGCATGCACTCGCCAGACAGATAGAGAGAGACAGAGAGATAGAAAGCGAGAAATCACCCCCAAGAGGGGATGGCCACGCCGCAATCCCTTCTCCTCCATTCTTCTCTCGGGATCTTGGGCACGCACACACATGCTCCTGGTGTGAGTTTAAGCCACCTGGTCCGAGACTAGAACCGCGGTCGACTACGTGGGAGTCCAGCGACATAGCCATTATGCTAACTGCTGGTCCCTGGATTTGGATTTTGTATCCTGTCACTTTACTTTATTCATTTACTTCAGAAGCTTTTCAATGGATACCTTGGGTCTTCTAAATATACCATCATGTCCTCTGGAAATAAAGAGATTCTCAACTTTTCTTTGCTCATTTGAATGTTTTTTATATTATTCTCTTTTCTTATTGCATTGGCTAAGTCTTCCAGCACTATAATGAGTAGGAGTAGAGAAAGTGGGCAGCCATGTCTAATACCAGCTTTTAGTGGAAAATTGGTGAAAAATCTTTCAGTTTTTCATTCAATATAATGTTAGTTATAGGTTTTTCATATATGTAATTTATTATGTTGAGTAATGACCCTTCTATGCCAATTTTGCTGAGAGTCTTAATCATGAAAGAATGTACTATTTTCTCAAATGTTTTTTTCTGAAATGATCATATGATTTTTAACATTCTTTTTTTTTAATATGGAGTATTATGTTTATGGTTTTGTACACATTAAACCACCCCTACATCTCTGGAATAAAGACTACCTGGTCATGATAGATAATCTTTTTATATGTTGTTGGATATGATTTCCAAGTATTTTGAGAGTTTTTGCATCTATATTCATCAAAGGTATTGGTCTATAGTTTTCTTCTTTTTTTTTTTTTTTTTTTTTTTGGTTATGTCTTTATCTGTTTTGGGAATGAGGATGATGGAGACTTCATAAAATGAGTTTTGGAGGATTTCTTCATTTTGGATCTTTGGAAATAATTTGAGTACAATGAAGGTTAACTCTTTTGTAAAGTTTTGTAGAACTCAAAAGTGAAGCCATGATGACCTCTGCTTTTATTTGTACGAATGTTATTTATTACTGATTCAATCTCATTATTTGTTATAGATCTATTCAGGCCTTCTACATCCTCCTGATTCAACCTTGGTAGATTATGTATGCCCACAAAATTGTCCATCTCATTCACATTCTTTTTTTGTTGTCATATAGTTGTTCATAGTATCCTCTAATGATGTTTGTGTTTCTATTATATCTGTTGTAATATTCCCTGTTTCATTAAAATATCAGTCTACCATTGGCTAGACTGATTAAGAAGAATCAAGTCTAGTCAATGGTCTGTCAATCTTGTTTATTTATTTTTTATTTTTTTTAGAGGTTTTTGCTATAGGGCACATGCGTTCGCCAGACAGAGAGAGAGAGACAAAGATAGAAAGCGAGAAATCATCCCCCAGGGATGATGGCCATGCCACAATCCCTTCTCCTCCATTCTTCTCTCGGGATCTTGGGCACACATGCACATGCGCCCGGTGTGAGTTTAAGCCACCGGGTCCGGGATGCGAACCACGGTCGACTACGTGGGAGTCCAGTGACATAGCCAATACGCTAACTGCTGGTCCCCAATCTTGTTTATTTTTTTAAAAGAATTATTTTATTTAACTTTATTTATTCATTAATTTATTTCATTTTAATTTGACCAGAGAGAGACAGAGCGAGAGGGAAAGAGAGAGAGGAAAAGTGAAAGAACAAGCCTTCAGGTCCAGGACTTGAACCTTGGTCGGCCATGTGGGAGTCCAGTGTCCTTATCTACCATGCCACCTGCTGGCCCCAATCTTGTATATATTATCAATATATTTATTTTTGCTCACATTTTTATTATTACTTTTCTCCTGGCATTTTTTGGATATTTTTGGGTTCTTTTTCCAAGTCCCTGAGGTATGATGTGATGTGATGTGATGCTGTCTATTTGCCACCTCACATCTTTTTCTTATGCACAGTAACAGCTATGAATTTCCCTCTTATGACAGCTTTTAAGGTATCACAAACATTATGAAAACTCATGTACTCTTTATCATTTGTTTCCACAAATCTTTTTATTTCAGTCTTAATTTTTTTGGTACTTGAGAAGACGTTCAGAAGTAAGTTGTTTAGTTTATATGTGTTTGTGTCTTTTTGAGAATTTTTCCCAAAATTTATATCAAGTTTCATTCCATCATGGTCAGAGAAGATACTGCATATATTTTCTATGCCTTTGAATCTGTAAAGCTTGATTTGTGCCAATCACGTGATCAATCTTTGGCAAGGTTTCACACAAGGTTGAGAAAAATGTAGGGTGGAAAGTTCTATAGATGTCTGTCAAGTGCATTTGATTTATGCTATTTTTTAGTTTCTGTATCTCTTTGCTTATTCTTGGTCTAGAATATCTGGCTAAAGACGATAATGGGGTGTTGAGATCCCCAGTAATTATAGTGTTGCAACCTATCACTCCTTTTAGATACACCAGTCTTTCCCTCATGTATTTGGGTGCTCCTAAGCTGAGTGAAAAAATGTTATGTCTTCTTGATGAATTAGCCCTTTTACAACTAATTAATGCCCTTCTTTGTCTCTTACAGTTTTTGTCTTAAAGCCTATGTTGTCTGAAATCAGTATTTTGACTCCAGCCCTTTTTTGATTTTTGTTTGTGTGGAACACCTTTGTCCACTCCTTCACTTTTAGTCTATGTATGTATTTATCTATGAGATCATTTCTGGTAGGCAAGAGAGATGGGGTTACTGTTTTTTTTTTATCCATTCAGCCAGTCTGTGTCTCTTGATTGGTTAATTCAATACGTTAACATTCAATGTTATTATTGATATTTCCGGACTTGTTCCTAACATTAAGCTAGCCATTTTCTTGGTTGTTTTTGTTCTCTTATTTCTGTCTGTCTGACTTCAGTTTTCCTGACATAGCACTCCCTTCATGACCTCTTGAAGAGTTGTCCTGCAGTGGATAAATTCTTTCAGATTTTGTTTATCTATGAAAAACTAAAAAAAAGAAATTGAAAATGACACAAAAAAGTGGAAAGACATCCTATGCTCCTGGATTGGAATAATTGATATAATCTAAACATCAGTTCTACCCAAATTGATTACAATTTTAATGCAATCTTGATCAAATTACCAGACATATTCTACACAGATTTAAAAAAAAAACTATCATAGAATTTATCTGGAATCATAAAATATCCCATATTACCAAAGTCAAACTGTACCAAAGAGAATAAGAGACATCTCATGTCCTGACATCAAACTATATCACAAAACTGTGACAATCAAAATAACATGGTACTGGCACAAAAACAGGCATGTAAACCAATGGAACAGAGTAGACATTCCAGAAATAAACCCTAACGCATACACCCAAGTGCTTTTTGAGAAAGGACAACAAACAATCCAGTGGGGAAAAGAAACATCTCTTCACCAAACACTGCTGGAAATACTGGATATCCACTTACAGAAAAATGAAACTGGATCCCTGTCTCTCACCATTATCAAAAATCAACTAAAAATTAATCTAAACTCTAAATATAAAACATCAAACTGGAAAACTGCTGGTGGATAACAAAGGGGGAACTCTTGGAGACATAGGTGTTGGTAAAGACATTTTAAACAAGATCCCCTCCTAAATGATTTATCTCTTTGGTTCCCTTCTCTAATTTTCCTATCTTCTTCCTCATGGCATCCTAAAGCTTAACTTTCCATTGTTTTGAAAGGAGATTTTCCATGTCTTTTTTCAACCACATCAGGTCATCTTCCTCCATTGCTCTTAGGTACTCAAAAGGAATTTGTTTCTCTGACTGTTTCATTGTTGGATGACCACATAAAAAGGCAATTTTAGTGTATTAATCATAGATTATTATAAACTATAAACTTAAGGGCAAGAAGTTTATTACAGTGGATCTGTATTAAAACAACGGGGCGTATAGCGTTCATATATTGTGAAAATAGTGTAAAAACTGTACAATGTTAGCTCTGGTTATTTCTTTGTTGTATCATAGAAAAATTTATAAAATCAAAAAGTGAATGTGGGACATTGCTTTATTTGTCTTTAAAAAGGGAATTCAATCACATAACTCCTACTGGGAGCTTTGGAATATTTTATCCTGTATTCTTGTTTGAATTTCTCCTCTATTTAAGATATATGCATGGAATTGAAGTGTTTATGTAGCAGTTCTATATTTTGGCAGGTCAGTTGTAATAAATCTAGTAAGGGATGATTCAAAAGAAAAAAGAAAGAGAAAGAAAGAAAGAAATGCTGGGTGTGTGTGCATGCATGACCAAAATCCAAGTAGAGAATGTGAGAGAAGGGATTGAAGCATGATTATCCCCTCTGTGGGCTGATTTCTCACTTCCTGTCCTATGACTTGCTGATGAGCAAAAATCTCTCAAAAAAAAAAAAGTGTGGCACATATACACTATGGAATCCTACTCAGCAATAAATAAAAAAACGATGAGACTTTTTGGCGTATAATACAAAGTGAATGAATATGGACAATTTAATGGATGCTGAAGAAAGCTAGACTATGAACAACAAGCATTGTATGTCCAGTAACTGCTCTAACATTGCTAAAATGTCTTCTAGCCAAAGTTTAGTTTGTCAACTTAATGTTAAAAAGAGAGTAAAAACCACATATACATTGCTACTATGTGATATGCCATTTAAATATTATAAAGGAATTTCACTCATTGTCATTTTTATTACATATTTTTAGCTGTATAGGTACTTCTCCATAAAGAAAAGTAATGTTTTAACAGGAGTCAAAAGGCTTTTAGAAAATGTGTTTCTCTCATGAGACATTTCTGGGAAAATCTCAGGTAACTAAACTCTGCCAGGTTTCAATGTACTATGCCAAAGTGTATTTTCATCAGGTAAAGAATGCTGTTTGTGATTCACTGACTAAAGACAATCAAACCTTCCATAACCTAGGGTAGTCATCTTCTGGAAATAATAGCAGAACAAGACTGCCTGAGAGCCCTATTTAAAGACATTGTACCAAATTCTTCTCACCACTCACACTGCAGTAGAATTTTAAGAACTTAAATTCTGGGTTCATGACTCTGAAGAGCTACTTTACATTTTTAAAACCATACACCTGTTGAAGATATTAAGGCAACACTGACCAAGACAATTTCTTCTTCAAAATAGACATCTTAGACATGGACAGCTATGCCCCAGTATCACAGATCAAGACTTTGCAATCATAAAAAATTTATGTTATTACTTAAAAAAAATCAATTCCTATTGTCTTAATTCTTTTCTCCACGAGAAAATTTATGGAACCATAATCAATGGTTTCCTTTTTTTTTTGTATTTTTAAGCATTTTTTTCATTTCAATTTTTTTTGGAGGGGAGAAGTTTTTGCTGTAGAGTGCTTGTGCTCGCCAGAAAGTGAGAAATCACCCCCCAGGGGGATGGCCATGCTGCAATTCCTTCTCCTCCATTCTCCTCTCGGGATCTTGGGCATGCACACAGACTCACCTGGCGTGAGTTTAAGCCACCAGGTCCGGGACTCGAACTGTGGTCAACTACATGGGGGTTCAGCTGGTCCCAATTTCAATTTATGTTATACATTCAATCACATATGTCACTTAGCTTATAAAGTGAATGTTCCAACATGAATACATTTTACCAGTCCAGTCAAGTATACTATACACATTATCTTCAACAGATAATAACCCATTCCTTTGTCTCATAAATATCTTGCCTCTCTATATTTCTCCTAATGTCTTTCCTCAGCTTCTCCTCCTTCTCCCAACCTCTTCCCACACAGTATCTGGTATCTATAACCATTTTCTATATTTAATTTGAACTTATGTCCTAACACAAAGTCAGGCCAATTGTTAAATTTATGAGCTAATGCAGAAAAATTTCAGTAAGGTTCCTGGAGATTTACTTTTGGCAGTAATAGGATACCAATTGTATTTAAAGCTTATCCATAAACTGGAGAGAATTTTTAAAATTTACAGTTAATAAGACCTCCTGAGGTCTCTGGTAGGTAAAAATCACCCTCCGTAAGGTGAATAATTAACATGTAAGCTTAACAAAACACTTAATGAAATATCATCCAGCTATAGATATCCTTTTTGTTCAAGTTAGGGGCTTACATTTAATACTAAACAAAACTGAACATTGTACCTACCTCTCTCCTGACAAAATGTTTTATTACAGAAGTGGCTGATACTGCTGCTTCCTTAGACTGAGCCATCAGATACACTAGAAAAGTCTCTCAAGAGTAAAAAATAAATGATGGGGAACAGCAGTTGATGTAATGGCTATGTCGCTGGACTCCCCATGTAGTCGTTCGTGGTTTGAGTCCTGAACCCAATGGTTTAAACTAATGCCAGGCACATGTGTGTGCATGCCCAAGATACCAAGAGGAAAATGAAGGGGAAGGGATTGTGGTATGGCCATCCATCCCTGGGGGGGCTGGTTTCTCACTTTCTGTCTCTCTTTCTCTCTCTTTCTGGAGAATGCACACGCCCTACAGCAAAACCTCTCCAAAAAAAGAACAAATGATGTATTTACAGGTACAGCTAATAGTCAGTTTACAGGCATCCTAAATGGCAGATGGCAGGCTTGTGTTTATCAAGTTTTTTGTTTGTGTTTTGCTTTGTTTTCTTTTTAAATAATTATTTTATTTAGCTTATTTATTTATTTATATATTTTAATTTGACTATAGAGTGATGGAATGAGAGAGAGAGAAAGTGAGAAACCAAGCCACCAGATCCAGGACTGGAACCACAGTTGGCCATGTGGGAGTCCAGTATCCATAACCCCCATACTACCTGATGGTCACCAAGGTTTTTTATTTTTTTTTTAATCTCTATATTTCTTCTGGTAGGCATCTAGGTTGTTATAACTTGTGTTACTAGACTAACAACAAAAATAATACTATTTTAATCAGGCCATTTTACAAAGAACTATGGTCCTCACTTATTATCACTTTCTAGACAACTAGACTCAAATACCATTGAACTGTCTATGTGGCCTGAACCTTAACCTATTTAAATTCATAATGACTTGTTTCATAAAATTTTTCATTAAAGGGTAGACCTTAGTCATCTCATTAATCCTCCTGGTACCCTCTATCTTCTCAAGTCTTAAAAGCTTTTTACCCAGTTATACATCCAGTGCTGAATGGTCTTGTTTCAGCCAGATCCATAAAACCCACAGAAAAGTCATGTTTGCCCATGTGACAAAATGTTTAACTTGTGTGATATCATGGCCTGTGAATTCCGTGCTAGAGACCAGATAAAATTTCTGATTTCTATGCTGAGAGGAAAAAAATAAATAAATGTATAATGGTAACAGTGGCACAAATGCTCTATGTTTTGTCCAAGCTCTAAAATATTTGAGAGGCTGACCAAAATCAGGGAAATTGTTAACTTAAACCATTTTGGCCTAAAACAGCTATTGTACTCTCACACTGAATTCCTATGAATAAGCTAAAATCGAATATGTGAGGCTATTTTTCTGAGCTGATTGCTAGTTGCAACCTACCACAGAAGCTAGACTTCAGTCAATCACAGGTGTCCTTTAATGCAAACTTCAGAATGTAACCAATGAGTTCTCCACCTCACTCCCTCACATTTTTCTTGTCAGACACTTTCCTCTTATTGCACACGTCACTTTCCTCTTATTGCACACGTCACTTTCCTGTTCTGCCAACTTACATACAACCTTGACCATGAGACTGTTCCGAGTTGACCAGAATTCGGGAACAACTGCCCAATTTAAATTGTGTTAAGATTTGTTCTCTTAAAACTCTATTAAATTGGCTGGTTTATTTTTCTTTTAACAATACCACATTTCTGCACTGTATGACAGAAGCTGAAAGACTGGAAGACATAAAAGCATGGAGAGCCACTGTGCATACTGGAGACAGTGTGGGAGTAGGGCAGGCAGTGAGGGCAAGGTGGGAGAAAGGAATCAGGGGGTAAAAGCAAGATATTTAATGGGCACAAAAATGGAAACTATTTGTGTATGAAAATGTGTAGAGTAATAACTTTGACTAAACTAATAGGCATTGCATTCATGCACAAAAAGTTAATTTTGTATGCTGTAATTATGTACAGTAATTAAAGGTAAAAAATAAGAAAATAAAAGAAAGGAATAGAAAAAGTATATTATCTAATAGGATAGAAAAAATAAAAAGTTTACCAATACCCTATGTATTAGAGAGGCACAAGAAAATATTTTAAAAATTTGAAAGTAAAGATATAATAGAAGACACAAAGATACACCAGGCAAACATCAACCAAAATGAATCTAGGGTAGCTAAACTAATATCAGATAAATAGAAGGAGGTTAAGTGAATCATTAGGAATCAAGTGTTCAATTCGTAATAATACAATGGTTAAAAACAATAACTAAGATACAATATTTGTGATCTTACATTTTAAATAATTTTAAAATAATGCAGTCTTATAAAAAAGAATAACAAAGACCAGGAGAAGGAAGAGGAGGAAAATGTGAAAGAGAATGAAGAAAAGATGAGTAAGTGCAAACAGGGAAAAACTGCTATAAATGTAAAACATTTTAATATTTATCACAAAAAAAAATCTTTTAACAAAATTAACAAATTTGATGTACTGGACACATGTAGAAAACAGAACTGAGGGACCAGCAGTTAGCAAATGGCTATGTCATTGGACTCCCACGTAGTCGAATGCGGTTCGCATCCCAGACCCGGTGGCTTAAAACTCGTGCTAGGCACGTGTGCGTGCGTGCCAAAGATCCCAAGAGGAGAATGGAGGAGAAGGGATTGCGGCGTGGCCATCCCGCCCTAGGGGGTGGTTTCTCACCTTCTGTCTCTCTGTCTCTCTCTGTCTGGCGAGCGCACGCGCCCTATGGCATAAACCTCTCAAAAAAAAACCAACAGAACCGAAAAACTGAAGAGTACTTTTTCTTCTTAAGCATATACAGAACACTAATAAGCAGTGAACAGGAACTGGACAATTAATTATCTTAATGCATAGAACACTTGTAATAAAAAAGACACCTCTATATTATGTTTGCTGAAATTTTAAATCTCAGAAAATAGGAATACAAAATGTTTCTTTTTGTCTGGGAGACTCCTTGTGTGCAAGTTTGTGAAAAAGATGAAAATAGAGGCCATTTTGAATAAGTCCTGATAATATTTATTACTTATGTTTACATTATTATTATACTTTTAAATTTTAAAACTTGTTGTTTAACAAGTTCTAATGTATCCAATCGTCCATGTTCTTTGTACTTCACCCAAATATTCCATCCTTTTTATATTTCCAGCTTCACTGGAGTCCTGAAGTTCTTATTTTCCTGTTATTTGATGGTGGCAGATCCATGTGTGATGGACAGAGGCTTAGGTGATTTACTTGCAGGTCTTCCGCAGCACCATTCTCAATCCTCAAACTTCATGGCCCCTCTTTTTCCTATACCTTTCATCTAGAGTTATTGACTCTCCCCATGGCTATTTCTAACTTTATGTTAATATCATTACTCTTCAATGAGTCATTTAATGATGTGTCAATATGGACAAGCATTTGGGTTCCTGACTCAAACCATTTACAAAACCCTTCCTGAATGAGAATCTACTTCTGTATTCATTGCACTTTACTTTACAAATGTAAATAGTTCTCCTTCATTTAGGAAGGGCATTCCAGAACTTAACTTCTTTGCTTTAGCTATAAATTATAAGACCTTAGAAAAGTCAACGGTTGCCACAGACAAATTGCATTGACTGAGTATTTATCATATGTTTGACCCTTTGATTCTATCTTAAGTGAAAATTGCCAGTTTCCTTCACTCTATAAGACATATGTCAGGTCCTTGTCATGATCTCTTTGATGGTTTATTGCAGCGAGACCTAATTAGAGTTCATTATATCAAAAGAGCAGAGTTCAGTTTTACTCAAACTTGTGAGAAGAGATGGGAAGAGAGTCTGTATAGCTTTTGGGAAAATGATGCCTGTCACTGACTGGTGATGCTTCTATTTTTATTATTTTTTTTAATTTTTTTGAGAAGTTTTCTTCCTATAGGGTGCATGCACTCACCAGAAAGACAGAGAGATAAAGAGAGCAAAAGGAGAAATCACTCCCAGCGGGGATGGCATACTACAGTCCTTTCTCCATTCTCCTCCATTTGCCCCCTTGGGTACTTGGGCACACACACACACACATGCATTTGACATGCGTTTAAGCCACTGAGTCCGAGACTGGAACCGTGGTTGAGTACATGGGAATCCAGCGACATAGCCATTATGTCAACTGCTGGTCCTGGTGATACTTCTTAATTGGCAGTCCATGTCATATCCATATCAAGGAATCTTCATTCATGGTAAAACCAACTCTCTGCTAGAGTCGAACTCTAGAAGATGGAAATATTAAATGATAGGGAATATCTAGGCCACTACCTCACAATGGTATTTTTCTCACCAGAAAGAGGTATTTTATACCTGACTAATATGATGGAACTCATTTTTACATAGCACTATGGTTAGATCTCTGTAGCCCTTCCTGAACAGCACCCAATTTAATAATTCTTCTGCTGACCTAGTCAATTCGAATGGCAAAACAAAACTGGATTATGAATATGATATTCTCAACTTTTGTATTTTTCTGGGACTTCCTGGACATAAGGTGGAATTAGGCAGTTCTTCCCAAATGTTCTATGTGGTTAGGAATTGTCTTTATATAAGTTTAAGATAGAGTGGGCCACGGGAATTACAGGAGATGATCAGAACTAATTATGATGCCTTGCACTACATATAAATAACACTCCTGCTGTGAGTGTTGTCTTTTTCCCCACTGGACATATAATTTTCTTTTCTTTTTCTTTGGACACATAATTTTTACAGATTACTGAGATGGAGTTTTATTTTTTAGTTGTAAAGTATAATCTGTAATGATCAAATCATGGTGATTAACATATGTACTATCTAAAGTATTTGGAATTACTTCATGTTGGAAACTCAAAATCTTTGAATTAGTCCGAGATATACAATAAGGTATAATTAATTACATTTACTCTACTAAACAATGTAGTAGGAGTCCCCAATTCCCACTGGACTGTGTGGCCTATGAGAAACCCGGCTGCACAGAAGAGGTGAGTGGTGAAGGACAGGCAAAGCTGCGTCCATATTCACTGCTGCTCCCATATCCCACATTGCTGCCTGAGCTCCACCTCTTGGTGGAGCAACAGTGGCATCAGAGTCATAGTAACATGAGCCTATGGTCAACTGCACACAGAAGAGATCTAGATGGCATGCTCTCATTAATCATCCCTCCTTATCTGTAGAAAATTGTGTTAGCCTAATGGCTATGTTGCTGGATTCCCATGTAGTCGACGGCGGTTTGAGTCCTGGATTCAGTGGCTTTAACTCGCACGGGTGCATGTGTGTGTATATGCCTGAGATCCCAAGAGGAAAATGGAGGAGAAGGGATTGTGGCGTGGCCATCCCCTCTGGTGGTGATTTCTCGCTGTCTGTCTCTCTGTCTCTCTTTGTCTTTCTGGTGAGCGCACGTGCCCTATAAAAAAAAACACTCAAGAAAAAAAAAAAAAAAAGAAAAGAAACTTGTCTTCCACAAACCAGTCCCTGGTGCTAAAAAATGTAGAAGACAGCCTCTATAGAACACTCTGATTGCTTATTCTTTCCTCTGCTAATTATAATTCTATTTTCTTCTTCAATAAGGTCATCGCTTGTAGATTTCACATGATTGTGAATGTGCAGTATTTCTCTTTCTACTTCAATGTCAATACATTTAAGGATAGCTACTAACTTGACATGAAATTTATGTCTGTATTTTTGATGGCCTACTAAGGTGCATTGTACACAATAACGTTTATAATAAAAAGTAGATCTGATAAGATAAACCATTTTCAGTTACCTGAATATTGGAATAAAAAATCAGGGTGTATTTTTGGTTTCAGACCCTAAAATATGATAGAGACTGGTGAAATAAAACCTAAAAATGTTCATTTCCTCTGGAACCTTTTCTATTCTTTAATCCTTTTATAGTATTCTTATCAGACTGAATTAAAATAATGTAGCACTTAGGGGCAAAGATGCAGCCTAAGAGCCCTGCACTGGAGGCCAAGATGGAGAACACTTCCACAGCCACCATGACCTTCCCCTTGGTGCTGTGGTAGACAGGGAGGAAGGTGACCCAGACACTGCAGAACAGCAACATGCTGAATGTCAGGAACTTGGCTTCATTGAATGTGTCAGGTAGGTTCCTGGCCAGGAAAGCCACAGTGAAGCTCCCGAGGGCCAAGGAGCCCAAGTATATCAGGACAAAGTAGAAAGCAGTGGCTGAGCCCTTGTTGCACATGATGACCAGGTTTTTGGGCTCAGAGACCGAGTCTGTGTCAAGAAAAGGGGGAGACATTCCCAGCCAGATTCCACAGATAATCATTTGTATCAGGGAGCAGATGGGAATGGCAAAGTTAGGAGCCCCTGACACCAGCAACCACCTCAGTGTTTTTCCAGTCTTCACAGCCCTGAATGCCAGAATAACGGTAATGGTTTTGGCCAAAACACTGGAAACAGCCACAGTAAACACAACTCCAAATGTGATTTGTTGGAGGATGCAGGTGGCTGTGTTGGGACGACCAATGAAGAGTAAGGAGCAGAGAAAGCACAGGTGAAGGGCAATGAGAAGAGTGTAACTGAGAGCCCGATTATTAGCCTTGACTATGGGTGTGTCTCGGTGCTTCACAAAGACCCCCAAAGTCACAGCTGTGAAGATAAAAAGGCACAGAGCCATACATGTCAGAGCCATTCCTAGAGCATCCTCAAAGGCCAAGAAGGTCACGGACTTGGAGAGGCAGTGAGTTCTCTCATTATTTGGGTACTCATCAGCTGGGCACTGGGTACACTGCTGTGCATCTGGAGGAAAATGAAGTAATTTCTACTGTTTAGAAAGTTGAAATTGTCTAGTAATTATAAAAATGAAATGATTTTAATATTTATTTTAATATTGTATAATAAAATATTGAGGAATGATGCAATTAATATTTTTGCATTTTATATTTTACATTTGGTTTTTATATATAATTCCATATATATATATGTATATGTATATATATATATATCATATATATGTATCTTATGATGGATATTGATAAAGGTACTAGACTATGCTTTTACTACGTAGTTTGTCTATTTGCTTCCTTGTTTAGAGAGAGCAATTTTTCCCTTAGATCATGTGTGCTAACCGAGGAGAGAGAGAGAAACAGTGACAGTGAGAGGAAAAGTGAGAAATCACCTTTTCCTCAGGGAGGATGACCACACTTCATTCTTCTCCTGGGTTCTTGGGAATGCATGAACATGTGCTCAGTGTGAATTTCAAGCCACTGGGTCTGGGACCCTTCCTGTGATCAGTCATGTAGTAGTCAAACGACATAACTTGTATGCCATCTGCTTGCCACCCTTTTTCTATTTATTAAATTATGTTTCTCAGACCCAGTGGTAAAATACAAAGGTCTGCAAGACTGACCCACATTAAGAGGTCCCCAGGTTTGTATATGAAGACCCCTCTGAGTACGTTACACATGCAAGTGATTATGACCTATGCCTGGCTAAAGCTAGGTGTGGACTGCTGCATCAATACCTGGTTGGGGAGCTGTATCTCTCCTCTCTGTATCTCTTGATTATGGAAGGAAAAATAAGCTTTAATTAAAAATATATTTCTCTTCCTTTCTATATTATTGTATTCCACATTAAATGATCCAGGTATTAGTTAATAATGCACAATTAATAACTTGCCCACTATTTAGAACTGGTTCACAAATGTATAAAATATTTCCATAACAATATTTTTGCTCTTCCTCTGTGCTTACCTTCTGGATATGAAAAATTTTGGTTTCAAATCTTCTAAGTACACACAAAGATAACTTTGATGATTATACAACTTAAATTTGCACTAAACTTTAGTATAATTCACTGTGAAATATCAGACTGAAAGTGTATCTCCCATCAATAAATGGTAAAGAAAGGTACACATTAGAATCAATGCTACAGTTGAGCCTATTTGGATTGGCACAGCCAGAGAAGAACTTACACATAATGAGGAAGCAATAGTTTATAAATGGATATATTAAAAGATTGAGTGAAAGCATCAATTGAAAATAAAGGTGCACTATGATCCCAATGTCAATATTCTTGGTTTTATTTTTATTGAGAAATAGTGAGTAGAGATATCATAGCAGTTATCATTTTTCTACCTGTCTGATTGGAAATCTCTGTCTCTGCACAAAAACCACAACTATAGCAGCAGAGAGGCTTTCCTTTCTTTGGAATTTTTCTGAATCCCGGACCACACCTCTGACTACACACTGACAGAGGAGCCTGAGGGGAAAAGAGAACCACTGGTCATCATTTATCACATCAGCAGCTTTGACAGGATGACTGTGTCTTTTCATTAGAGACTGAGTTAGACCTTCAGCAAACAGTAATCACTGTCTCTCCCCACATCTTTCATGTTGATAGTTCCTAGACATCTTATTATGGATGACATGGTAAGCATTCTTCTATCTAAACTGTTTACTAAGTGGTACCAAGAACCTTATAAATGTTACTTAATGTATCATCAGCATCCCCTAGAATTTTTTTTCTGAATATTCAATTATTTTTAATGTATAAATAAAGACTCTAATATTCAGAATACAATATTTGGGTTTAAAATAAGTTTAAATTTTTACCAGGCTTTACAAGGATTTCAATAGATTGGGCACACCAGAACAACAGTGCAACAGTTATATGGTTCTCTCTTAATATTCCAAAGGGATAAAAGTCTTCTTCAGACATGGAAAGAAACTAGTTCTTCTATACTGTTAATGCTTAAGAGTTAATCTTCTTTATATTATTTTTAGTTTCCTATACTTTTAATTTACAAAGAACACCCACAGGAAAAAATTTCTGGAGGTTTTCTGAGATATATTCAGCTACATTTTCGGTTATGTTTATGGCATTTGAAAAGTATGGCACATCCAGATCCAGATTCTTTTTTTCTTTTGGCTTTGTTATTTTTATTATGGGATTTTCTCAAATGTATATAAGAATAGAGGAAATAGTACAATGAACTCTTATGTAAGTTTACCAGCTTGAAGAGTTATCCAATGTTGCCTATCTTATGTAGTTTATAACCTACTTTCCTTGTTTTGCTTTCATTTTCCTTGGGATTTATTTCAGTCAATTCTTTTTTGCTGGGGCTTCATAATTGCCCTCTCTCTACCTCTCTCTTCCTACATATATATATATATGTGTGTGTGTGTGTGTGTGTGTGCATATATATATATATATATATATATATAATTATTTATTTTTTTGTTGTCATTATTTTTTTTCAATTTATTTATTTGCATTCATTCTCTGAACATCATTACAGCATATTATCACCTGTTACAAATACTAATTCAAAGATTTTTTCAAGGCAGATTTTTAGGGAAAGATGACATGAAATCATAATCAATGCTTTGAGATGCTAAGTTGAATAAGGTTGAAGACTGAATGTATGTAATATGATAGAGGAAAACATGAATGGAATTTTAAAAGCTGTTAGAAAGTTGTCAACTCGTGTTTAGCCCTGAGGTAAAAGGACACAGGAAAGCCATAAATGAGCAGTTCTCAGGCACATAGGCCTGATAACAAGAATGGTCACTTAGACTGCCAGTACTACAACCTCGCACAAAGGTCACTGCAACCCTACTCAATAAATACTTCTTTGAGTACATCTGCAACAGACTTCTGACCTAACTTTAGACTGATTCCAACCGTGTTAGTGATTCAGGTATCAAAGGCTAGTTTTTCTGCAACAATTTTGGTAATCCCTCTTCACATTTCTTCTAAAAACTCTTGTCTTCTTTTACCTCCCTGGACAAACCTGTACATTACTATTGCATCCATGTCCACATTGCAATACATCTTCCCAAATAAATTTCTTTTTTTCTGTGCTTCTTTTTATATAGAGGTTGACATTTGGTGGTCAGGCAGATGAGTGAGTTCAACTCAGGTATAAATCAAAAACCCCTGGAATCAAGTGAACTACTTAATGAGCCTTTTGAACTATCTACTTCCAAAGCTCACACTTTCTGCTTTGGTATTGCAAAAAAGAAACCACACCAGAGAATTATCTTGAGAAAGACTTCGAAGGAAGAAAGAGACTAATCTTTGCGAGCAGATGATATATCACAGAATACACTTGGGCAGGGCTGAATTGAGAAGGTTTATGTGTGACTAGTGTGCTGGGCATTTGCTTTTCAACAATTTGAGTAGTTGACATGTAAATATTTTCTCAAAAATATTTAAAACCATACTGTTTCTGTTGTTATAAAGTGACAAGCAAAATTATATAAAATTATAAGAAATATTTTGAAATTTTGAAAGTTGTTTGTTAACTTTCAAGAACTATGGAGTAGGAGTTAAAATTTTTTGATGTGTAAAGTTAAGTGTTTGTGGAAAAATGTAAAAATAAATTAAAAGAAAAAACAAAAAGAAATCTACTCTGGGATTATTGTGCTCTCTCAATTTCCCATGTCTCTTAACATTATCTGATGGGACCAGCAGTTAGCGTAATGGCTATGTCTCTGAACTCCCACGTAGTCGACTGCGGTTCGAGTCCCGGACCCGGTGGCTTGAACTCACACCAGACATGTGTGCATGTGTGCCCAAGATCCCGAGAGAAGAATAGAGGAGAAGGAATTGAGACATGGCCATTCCCCCTGGGGGGGGGGTGATTTCTCACTTTCTGTCTCTCTGTCTCTCTTTGTCTTTCTGGCGAGCGTGCGCGACCTATAGCAAAAACCTCTCAAAAAAATAAAAAATAAAAAAAATAACATTATCTGAGATTTTGATTGATTATAGACACCATAAATAAAAAGCCTTATATCTCTCTCAGGAGTATAAAATACTTTAGCTTTTCAGGCAGTTTCTTTATGGTCCAAGACCTTGTTCTTCCTGTGCATACTCTTACGGCTTCTGCAAAACTTATATTCTATCTGCAAAGAATTCATGTTTTGTTTTGTTTTCCTGGTGAATTCATTTTTGATTTTATTATTAGTTATGTGTGTTAGTAAACAATTTTGTTTCTTCATTTTTCCCCTGCCTATTTTCTGCATATATTCTGAGAGTAAAATATATTAAGATAAATAAGTCTTTAATGGTGGGCACAGAGTAGTCAATTATAAGCCTTTAGGGGAGTAACCACCATCTCTAGGGAAACTATCATGTGAAAGTCTTCTAAGAAAATGCCTACTAATGGGACCAGCAGTTAGCGTAATGGCTATGTCGCTGGACTCGCTCATAGTCAGGCGCGGTGCGTGTGCCTGCCCAAGATCCCGAGAGGAGAATGGAGGAGAAGGGATTGTGGCATGGCCATCCCCCCTGGGAGGTGATTTCTCACTTTCTATCTCTCTGTCTCTCTCTGTCTGTCTAGCGAGCGCACGCGCCCTATAGCAAAAACCTCTCCAAAAAAATAAAGAAAATGCCTCCTAAGAATGAACTGTAAAATACATAATGGTAATTCAAGGATGCCTGTCAACATGAAGAAAATTTTTTGTGGAACCAAGAAGAATTTGGCCACAGACTGCATATCTAGAATGCTGGTTCTCTACCACTCAAAAATCAATTCTGTCCTAGGTACATTAATGAAAGAAAATACTTTCCCTAGCAGAGCTTGGAGGATGTTCTTTGCTTGCTAAAGCATGAAGATTAAATGAATGACTTCCCCACAACTTACAACATTGAATTTCTCCCAGTTTCAGCTAGAGTGGAGAGCAAGTCTCTCTGGGATAAGTGACAGAGCTGCAGAGAGAGTACAGCTCACATCCTCACCCTTCAACTCTCAGGTGTGTGTATTTCATGGTTTCCTGGGTTCCATTCATCCCCATGTACTACATCATTGAATTTCTCTGAATTCTAGCTACATTGAAGAGATAGCCACAGAGGGACAAGTGATGGAGCTACAGGGAAACCAAAGGTCACCTACCCCTGCCAGTGATTTTAAGAATACCTGGTATCCACTGAAAGTTCATATTTTATGTCTTCCTTCAGTTATATCTTCCAAGTAAGCTCCAGGTACACCTCGTCTAGAGACATTGAGAGGAACCAAGCACTTCAAGCTAGATACATACACCATCCTCTGATGAGAACATGAGGTCTTCTCCAAAGAACACGTAATAGAAGTAGAGTGCTTATCTTCCTAACAGTTCAAAATCAATTATAGAAATTAGGAATAAAGATTTAATCCATCAGATAACCAGAAATCAGCACAGAGACACAAGAACTATGAAAAGCCAGGAAAATATTTCTCTCTCAAGGGAAAAAAAAAAAAAACAACTGTTCATCATCCAGAGACAGCACAGTAGAACTCATAGAAATGTCAGATGACAATTAGAATATTCATAGTAATAAAACTAAATGAGTTGCAATAGTAAAGAGATAATGAACTCCAGGAAATGAAGAAGACCTTCCATGATTTGAAAGAAGAAATAGACACCATTAAAAAAAGGTGCAAATGGAACTGTTACAGATGAAGACCTTAATACAGTTAATCTAAACCTCCCTGGAAAGTATTAATAGCAGATTAGATTATACAGAAGAATGAATACCAAATCTAGAAGAAAACACCTCTGACATAGAAAAAAATAACCAAAAAGAATAAAAAGTAATTTAAAAATGAGAATAACATACAGGAAATACTAGATACCATGAATGTCCAAACATCTGAGTAAGTCCTATCCCAGAAGGTGAAAAATCTAATAATGTATTCCATGAAATACTTGAAAATTTCTAAACCTAGAGAAACTTTGAAACATCCAGACACAAGATATACAAAGGACCTCAAGTAGAATCAACCTAAGAAGATCCTCTCCATAGCATATCATAGCTAGACTGGCCAAAATCACAGATGAACTTAAGATTCCAAAATGGCAAGAGAGAAATATCAAGTTACTTACAAAGATTATCCTATTAGGCTAACATGGAAACTCTCAACAGAACCAATGCAAGTATGAAAAGCATGGGAAGATATATTCAAAGCTTTAAAAAAAATAATAATTTTGGGACCAGCAGATGGTATAATGGTTACATGAATTAATATACACATAGTCAACCATGGTTTGAATCTCAGATATGGTGGCTTAAAACTCACACCAAGCATGTGTGCATACATGACCAAGATCCCTAGAGGAATGTTGAGGAGAAGGAATTTTGGTGTGGCCATGCTTAAGGGTAGTCACTTCTCGCTTTCCGTCTCTCCTGTAAGCACATGCATCCATATCAAAGATCTCTCTAGAAAAAATAAAATAAAATAAAGAAAAATACTTTCAATCAAGAATACTATGATCAGCAAAATTGTCCTTCTTATGGTAAGGAAAGATAAAAACATTCCCAGATTAAAAAATAAATTTAAAAAAAGCTGAAAGAATTTATCAATATTAGATCAGCTCTTCAGAAAATACTGAATGGAGTACTATAACAGGAAGACTAATGAGAGATAGACAGTAATAAGAGAGCAAAAAATAACCAAGTACATGCCTAGCAAAATAGTAGGGATAAGCTGGCAAATATTGATAATTTGAATGTTAATGTATTAATTTCTAAAATCAAGATATGCAGACTGGCTGAATGGATTAAAAAACAGAAATCACCTATTTGCTCCCTACAAGAAGCTCACCTCATAGATAATGATATACATAGACTAAAAGTGAAGGGCTAGAGAAAGATATTCCATGCAAATGGGAACCAGAAAAAAGGGCTGGGTTGTGATACTGATTTCAGAATAAAGAACCTGTAGGATTAAAATAGTAAGAGACAAAAAAGAACATTTTATAGTACTAAAAGGGCTAATTCACCAAGAAGATATAATCCTTATAGATATCTATGCAATTAAATCAGGAGTACTAAAAATGTGAAGGAAAGACTGCTCAATCTAAAAGGAGAGATAGACTATAACACACTAATTGTTGGGTATCTCAACACCCCACTATCTCTTGGACATATAATCTAGACAACAAAGAGAAAAGGAGAGGGAGAGAGAGAGAGAGAGAGAGAGAGAGAGAGGATCTAAATAACATCATGAATAACGTGGACCTGAGAGAAAGCTATAGAACCATCTATCCAACAACCACAAAATATACATTCTTCTTGCCCTCTCATTGAACATTTTGAAAGATTAACCAGATGATAGGGTACAAAGCATGTCTTTACAGATTTATAGGTATAGAAGCTATTTCCAGCATCTACTCTACACAAAATGGAATTATACTTGATATTAATCTTGGAAAGAACCCTCAAAAAATACACAAACATATGGAAACTAAACAATATACTACTGAATGACTTTGCAACCACTGAAAAATAAAAGACTAAAATAAAAATATTCATTGAAACCAATGGCAATGAGTACAAAAGTTTCCATAAC
Organism: Tupaia tana; assembly: GCA_026018925.1. Classification (NCBI taxonomy): domain Eukaryota; kingdom Metazoa; phylum Chordata; class Mammalia; order Scandentia; family Tupaiidae; genus Tupaia; species Tupaia tana. Next base: position 9,133,919 of record JAKSZU010000013.1, on the reverse strand, counting down.
CTGTGAAACTCAGCAGAAGCAGTAGTAAGAGGAAAGTTCATAGGAATTAGTGTACATTAGAAAAAGAAGAAAAGGTGACATGTAGACTAACATACCTCAGGGAACTGGAAAAACAACAAAAAAATCCAAAAACTGCTCGGAGAAAAATAATATATATCCAAGCAGAAATAATGGAAAATAAACAATAAATGAACTGTACAGAAAATAAATAAAACCAAAAGCTGGTATTTTGAGAAGATAAACAAAATTGACACAAAGTTGGGTAGTCTAATTAAGAAGAACAGAGAAAGGTACCAGATAAATCAAATTCACAACGTAACAGGCAATATTAGAGCAGACATAATGGAAATTTAAACATCATCAGAGAATTTTGAGGGCCTATATGTCAAGAAATGAGAAAACCTGGGTGAAATGGGCAAATTCCTGGACACTTAGAATCAACAATGATTGAATCAGGAAGACACAGACAACCTGACTAAACCAATAAAAAGCAATGAGTTTGAATCAGAAATAAATTCCCTCCCAAGAAAGAAAAGACCAGATTCTGATGGCTTCACTTCCAAATTCTACAAACCTTTTAAAGGAGAGTTAACTCACATTCTACCCAAACTATTTCTAAAGATCCAGAGGAAAGAACCCTCCCAAATTCATTTTATGAAAACTTCATCAGCCTCATCCCAAAAACAAACAAGGACATAACTAAAAAGGAAAACTGCAGATCAATGTCTGTGATTAATATAGGTGAAAAATGCTTAGCAAGATACTAGTCAATTAACACCATAAAATATGGATCCAATGATACACTAATAAGATTACACATCATGACCAGGTAGGCTTTATTCCATTGATACAAGGCACTTCAACAAACACAAAACCATAAATGTAGTACATCATATTAACAGAACAGAATAAAAACCATATGATCATATACATTGATGCAGAGAAAGCATAGGATAAAATACAACATTTCTTCATTACTAAACTCAACAAAATTGCCATAGAAAGGACATTTCTCAACACTGTAAAAGCCATATATAAAAACCTAGATCTAACATTATACAGAATAAAGAAACGTTAAAATATTTTCCAATGAAAACTGGAACAAGATAAGGTTCCCCACTTTCTTCACTCTTTTATAGTACTGGAAGTCCTAGCCAATGTAATTGGAAAGGGAATTTAATAAAAGGCATTTAAATAGGGAAAGAATAAGTAAAATTATCTCTATTTGCAGATAGCATGATTATTTACATAGAAAAACAAAAAGAATCCATAAAAAAAAACTTCTGCACATGAATACAGAAAGTGTCAGGATACAAAATCAGCATGCAAAAATCTATATCATTTTCATACACTAACAATGAGCAGATTGAAGCAGAATTGAAAAAAGCAATTCTATTTACAATAACCACAAGCACTGTAAGATACCTATGAATAAATCTAGCTAGAGAAGTCAAAGATCTTTATAAAGAAAACTATGAACATCTAAAATAATTGAAATTTATGCAAAAGTGTGGGAAGTCATTTCATGTTTCTGCACTGGAAGAATTAATATCATCAAAATTTCAATTCTACTGAAAACAATCGAAATATTTAATGTAATTACAATCAAATTACCAAAGACATTCTTCTCATATTTAGAAAATTCAATCACAGAATTTGCCTTGAATCATAAACAACCCCGTGTTGCCAAAGCAATTGGGTGCAAGAAGAGTGAAGAAGAAGGCATCTCACTCCCTGACCCCAGAATGTATTACAAAGCTGTGATAACAAAAACAGTGAGTATTGGCACAAAAACAGGCATGTGGATCAATGAACAGAATAGAGATCCCAGAAATAAACTCTAAACGTTGATTTTTGACAAAGGTCACCAGTAAATTCAATGTGGGAAAAAAAAAATCTCTAACAAATGGTGCTGGAAAAATTGGGTATCCACCTGCAGAAAACTGACACTGGATGCCTATCTCTCACCTTTAGAAATGATCAACTCAAAATGGATCAAAGATCTAAACCACCATGGAAAACACAAGAGAAACTCTTGGTGACATCATAGTAGGCAAAGACTTCTTAAATAAGATCCCCAAAGCTCAGGCATGCATTCCCAAAATAGACAAATGGGATTATATCATGTTTAAAAGTTTCTGCATAGCAAAAGAAACAATTAAATGTTTTGAGAACAACTCATAGTATTAGACTATATTTGCAATCTATACCTCAGATAAGGGACTGATCTTAAGAATATACAATGAGTTTAAACAGCTTACCCCCCCAAAAAAATAATCAACCCAATTAAAAGATGGGCAGATGAACTGAAAGATAACTCTCTAAGGAGGAAATATGAATGACCACCAAGCATATGAAACAATGGTTAACATTACCTATCATAAGGAAGATGCAAATCAAAACCACAATGAAATTCATCTAGCTCCATTCAGAATGGCTGAGACTAAAATAATAAAGAACACTAAGTGTTGATGAAGTGTGGAGAAAAGTGAACTCTCCTACACTATTGGCAGAAATGTAAATCAGTCCAGTCATTGTGGAGAACAATATGGAGGTTCCTCAAATGCCTGCAAATAGGTACCAGCAGTTAGCATAATGGCTATGTCATTGGACTCCCATGTAGTCCACTGTGGTTCGCATCCCGGACCCATTGGTTTAAAACTCACGCCGGGCGTGTTTGCGTGCGTGCCCAAGATCCCAAGAGGAGAATGGAGGAGAAGGGATTGCGGCGTGGCCATCCGCCCCCCCAAGAGGGGAGAGTGATTTCTTGCTTTCTGTCTCTCTCTCTCTGTCTGTCTGGTGAGTGCACGCGCCCTATAGCAAAAGCCTCTCAAAAAAAAAAAAAAAACAAAAAAAAACACCTGCAAATAAATCTACCAATTTGGATGGAGTAATTCCACTCCTAGGTATTTACCCAAAGGATAGGACTAGTCTGTCATAAAACCATTGCTCATCCATGTTCACTGTGGCATTATTCAAAATTGCTAAGACATGGATCCATCCCAAATATCCACAAATAGATGAATGGTCTGAAAAAGTTGGCACATATACACAACAAAATACTACTCAGCCATAAAAAACACTGAAACCCTGGCATTTGATAGAAAGTGAACAAATATAATATGGAACATTCATTGCTAAATGAAGCTAGCTAGACTATGAGAGAGAGGCATTGTATGTCTCCACTCAGTATATACCAAATGTCTGCACTATATGACAGAAACTTGAAATATTGCAAGGTATAAAATCATGGAAAGCAATTGTAATAGACAGTGTGGGAGAAGAGTGGGATATAAGGGAAGGTGAGAGAGATGGAGTCAATGGGGAAAAGAAAGAAGCAAAACATTTTAGGGACAGAAAAATGAAAAATTGTCTGTTAATGATAATGTGTCTAGTAATATCTTTGGCTGAACCAGTGTGTAGTGTGTTCATGATGGGAGGGTTTATTTAGTGTGCTTTCATGATACACAGTAATTGAAGGTGAAAAATGAATAAATAAAAAAAATCCTTCTGTCATTTAAAAAAAAGAAATTAGTGTTATCCTCAAAATTCTAAATGTATCACAAATTATCTGGGAGTAGAGCTAACTATACTTTCAAAATGTATGGTTTCTAGGAGAATTGCTTTTTTCTCCAACTTTTAAATTCAACTATTATTAATCAATTTTCTCAACAGGACTGATTGCAAATCCTTTTAGTCACTCTCAATCCCTGTTTTCTGACTTGCACAACCCCATTTTTGCTATTAGGATTATATCGGCAGAATTGTTTAAAAACGTACAAATCTACAATTAACATGCAGACATTTTCAAGCTATTGCTCAACTTTTATTTCTGAGTTTAGTTTGAATTTTTCATTTTTAATTATTATTATTAATATTTATACATTCAATAACTATACATCACTTAGATTGCAAAGAGACCTTACCCAGCATGCTATACACCTCAATCAAGCACAGCTGAGACTATTGTACATGTTATCATCAGCAATCTATTTTGAATTAAATGATGTTACTTTTTTAAGATGAAATCAATAGGGAAAGTCCCATGGCCTAGAAGTTAAAAGAAGTGGACACCACATGACCAACAACACAAATTGAATCCTGACCCAACCAACTTGAAAACCATGCTGGGCATGTGTGTTTGTGCATGTCCCAAATCTGATAAAATGGAGAAATGAAGAATGGATTAAAGAGTGACTATGCCTCATGGGGAAGAGTTGCTTTGTCTCTTTTACTCTTTCACTTTATGTCTCTTTCTGGTGAGCACCCATGACCTCTATATAAAATTAAATTAAAATTTTATATATATATATATATATATATATATACATGTGTGTGTGTGTGTGTGTGTGTGCGCGCGTGTGCATGCAAATAATCAATATAAATACTTATTTTATCTGTAAATAATTGATAGCTATATTATTCTTGAAGTACAAAGCAAAAATGTGCTTCATTAACAAATGACAAAGGATTTACTTTTTTTCCTCCCTATTTGAATCTTCCAAATTTAGAAAGTATCAGTGAATATCCTTACATTTATGACTGTATAATCATTTCCATAAGTTCAATGAGAGTGCACTCTCTTTATAACAGGGTATAATTGGAGTTACTGATTTGGACTGGAGTGTCATATTTAAATTATTAATGTGTTTTACAGACAAAATCCAATGTCTACCTTGGTTGACATATTAACATTGAGAAGTGAATTTAAAGTACAACCAAAAAGTACTGTGCAGCAAGTTACTATACATTCAACACTATGTATATGATGAAGCCAAATTTGAATAAACTATACTTATTTTATAAACAAATTGATAGAATTCTGGATGTCTATACAAAAAAATTTGTCTAAGGAAAATCAATAACACCTGTTATAAGATGTAACTCCATTCATTGTTATTGATATTTTATTATTATCTAACTGCAGACTAGACTAGATCCTAAATTCTTATAGGATCTTCTAATCCAATTTTCTCCAATGTTTTCCCCATGGAATAACTAAGCATGAAAACTGTTCTGTTTTAAAGCTTTATAAACTGAAGCTGGGCGACTTGATGTAAACTTCAGGGAAGGAGCACATTCCTGAGATGCGGGCTGCATTGAGAATTCTCCAAGCTACCCAATGCCACAACCAGAGATGATGAAACTGCAACCCAGAATGTAAACACGATATCTTCATACTGTAGACTGCTTTACCCAAGATGGAATAACAAGGCTCCTCAGTCGAACAACCTGAGAGCTTCTCCATTCACACCTCCCTTGCTGCTCAAATGTGGCTAAAAGTTATTTGATGCTGACTCTTAGTCACCTAATCACTTCTGTCCAGTGTGAGACCAAACCAGGACAAATTGATTCAAAGACAAAGGGACAATCAAAACCTAATCAACAAGATTGTGAATCAGCAACATTTTGGAAAAAGGTCTTGATCAAAGAAGGGATATGTAAAAGTCATCTGGTTCAAAAGGAGTTGTTTGTGTCAGTTATAATAAGGTCTGACTAAATGGAGCTGGTAGAGATCATAAAGCAGGCAATTTTGCATGTATGCCGGATGACAAGAACTATCACAAGAACAGTGCCAGAAACACAACCTTGCTCAATGGCCACTGAAAATCTTCCACATAAACTATTTTTCCGAGGACATCATCCTGTCCAGCCTTAGAGTGATGGCACCATTATTATTGTTTCTGATAGTCAGGAATACTTGTATCTAAACAACTTATTTAATACTTTCTCATACTTCTTTTTAAAACCCAGATCTTTTCTTACTTCCCTGAACATGACTTTATTTTACTATGGCAGGTGTAATCCCCACTGCAATACCCACTACTGAATAAATATCACTTTTTTTTTAGAGACTCTCTGTTTACAGGTTGACAATATCTACAAAGAGATAAATAGTGTAAAAATTCATAATCCACTTTTGTTTATAGAGCATCAAAGTATAGTAAGGACTTTAACAACACATGATTAAAAGTATCAGCTGAGAATATGTAAAAGTAAGATCACACAGTATAAAGTCAAGATGTAAAAGGTCGATGTGGTGCTGAAACTCCTTTTCAGTTCTCAGGTCACATAACTGCATTTATCCAATTGACAAATGAGGAGTACATTCAAATTAGAGGTGCAAATTCCTTTTGAGTTCTTTTTCCATCTTCCTACCCTCAGGTTTTCTTTTTGTAGATGCTTAGTTTTGTTTGGGTGGTGACCATCTCATGGGGTCAAGGGAGAAGAGATATGCCTTTCCCCATGAGATAATACAAGAATTGAATCCAATTAGTAGAATTCTAAGATATTGCCCCGAGAGTAGGTTTGATATGGCTTCTGGTATAATCCTGATCAAATTCCAGAGAAAAGAATGAAGAAGGGATTGGTGCATGGCCATCTCCCCTGGGGGCTGCTTTCTTATTCTCTCACTCTGTCTCACTCTTTGTCTCTTGCAACTGCATGTGCCTTAAAGCAAATGTTTAAAAATTTGCTAAAAAAAAGAAGCATACCTAAATGAATATGTTTAGTACCTTGACAGTGGTGATGGCAGTGTGGGTGTAACATGTTCAAACTCATCAAACTATACATTACATAAGTGAAACATTTTGTATATTAATAACATCTCAATAAAGCAAAGAAAAGCACAATGTGGGGTTTTAGATTTCTCTTAAGAGTGTTCATTTCTTCTGTCATCATCTTTGACAATAAAATCACCAATTCTAAATACCTTTTTTTAGTTTTTTTTTTTTTCCCCCCTTGGGGTCCATGCACTCAGGGACAGAGATACAGAGCAGTGAAAGAGAAAGCGAGAAACCACCTCCCCAGGGGGGATGGCCAATGCAGTAATGCCTTCTCTTCTATTCTCCTCCTGAGATTTTGGCTATGCACACTCATGTGCCTGGTGTAAGATTCAAGCCATGAGGTCCAGGATTTAAACCGCTGTTCACCACATGGGAGTCCAACAATGTAACCACTATGCCATCTGCTGTACACCTAAAATTTTTTAATATACCGTGATAACTATTGAGTATCCATGGCCCATGACAATCTATTACTTCTAATTTTTTAACAACAGTTGTCAAGTCTTCAATTACTTGGAGTAGACTCAAACAAAATAATCTTTAATTACATAATTTTATCATGGAAAGCTATCCTAGCAAAGTCACCTATTTACCTAGCAGTCACCTTCAAACAAGTTCAAAGTATGTATTGTATATTATTATTGTTGGTAAATGTAGAAATTAGATGATTAAATTTTATGACTCTATTTTTATGTATACAAATATACTTTTGTCTAGATATTGATATTACTTGATGTTTTTATCCATTATAATTAACATTTTCAACCCTTGTGAAATAAGCACAGGAATTCCTAAAAAGTGTGCTCTGTATGGTTTATAAATAGAGATACACCATGTTTAAAATTCAGGCATATGTATTTATAACTCCTCATACTTCTTTTTGAAACACTGATCTTCTCTTACCTCCCTGAACGTGACTATATTTTACTATGGCAGGTGTATTGCCCACTGCAACACTCACTACTGAATAAATATCAGTTTTCTTTTAGAGACTCTCTGTTTACAGGTTGACAATATCTACAGAGAGATCAACAGTATATAAATTCATAACCCACTTGTGTTTGCAGAGTATTAAAGTACAGTAAGGAAAATTCTAACAATATATGATTAAAAGCATCAACATATATGGATGAATATATGTGGAATATTATACACATTAAATTTGTTCGTTTTAGTCACTTGACTGCTACTTTAGTAAATATTCTAAAATTGAATGCAAAACTATTGTTTTCATAAGGTATTAACTGAGAATATGTAAAAGTAAGATCAGACAGTATAAAGTCAAGATATAAAAGGCTAACTTGGTTCTGAGTTAAAGAAGTCACATAATGTCCTTTTCAGTTCTCAGATCACATAACTGCTTATGTCCAATAGTGAAATGGTGTCATACCTCTTTGAATGCAGCAGGCCATTTTATCATCATTTCATCAATTATGAGGCCTTGAGCATGTGGACTACTAGAGAACTCTCCTACTTTAACCGTGGTCCCACGGAAACCAGATTTTGCAATGTTTTTGATATCATAGTGTGCTATCTGCTTTCTTTTTTCATCTAAGGATACATAGTCACCAGCATTGCTTGTAAATTGTATTTTCTTCAGGAATGGGTGAAGCTGGAGGGGCAACAAATTGAAATGAAGAGTGAATTCAAATTAGAGGTGCAAGTTTCTTAGGAGTTCTTATTTTTCCATCTTCCTACTCAGGATTTCTTTTGTAGATGCTTAGTTTTGTTTGGGTGGTCACCTTCTCATGAGGTCTAGGGAGAAGAAATATGCCTTTCCACATAAGATGGTTCAAGAATTGAATCCAGTTAGAAGAATACTAACATGTTGCCAAGAGATTGGGTTTGATAAGGCTTCTGCTATAGTCCTGGCTGAAATGCAGAGAGAAGAATGAAGAAGGGATTGTGGCAGGACCATCTCCCCTGGGGGTTGCTTTCTCTCTCTCTCTCTCTCTCTCTCTCTCTCTCTCTCTGTCGTGCATGTTCCTTGCAGCAAAATTTTTAAAACTTGCTAAAAAAAGGAGCATACAAGAATGAATATGCTTAATACCTTGACAGTTGTGATGGCAGCATAGATGTATGCAGGCTCAACCTCATCAAACTGTACACATATGAGTGCAACATTTTGTATAGCAATAATATATCAATAAAGCAAAGCCAGGCACACTGTAGGATTTTTTTAATTTCTTTTTTTAGACTTCTTTTGTTAAGAGTGTGCATGTCTTCTCTCATCATCTATGACAAAATATTAAAATTGCCAATTCTAATTTTTTTTTTTTTTTTTTTAGGTTTTGCCTTCCAGCACAAGCACTCACTAGAGAGAGAGAGAGAGCAGTGAAAGAGAAAGTGAGAAACCGCCACACGCCCCCAAGAAGGATGGCCATGCTGAAATGCCTTCTCCTCTATTCTCCTCCTGAGATCTTGGCCATGCACACTCATATGCCTGGCATGAGTTTCAAGCTACTGGGTCCAGGACTCAAATCATGATTCACCATGTGGGAGTCCAATAATGTAACCTTTATGCCATCTGCTAATTTTTTAAAAAAAATATACTGTAATAACATTTGAGTCCCCAGAGCCCATGACACTTACCTCTTACTGTTTAACAACAGTTGTCAAGGTTTCCATAACTTGGAGTAGACTCATTAAAAATAATCTACAATTACATAATTATATCATTGGAAGCTATCCCAGTAAAGTCACCTATTTTCCTGAGAGTCACTTCCAAATAAGCTCAAAGTGAACAGCGTATATTATTATTGTTGGTAAAGGTAGAAATTATATGATAAACTAACTTTTCTGACACTATTTTTTGGTCTGTATATATTCACTTTTGTCTATATACTAAAAATGCTTGGTGTTTTTAGCTAATATGATTAATGTATTCATCCCTCGTGAATTAAGCACAGGAGTTCCTAAAGTGTGGTCTGTATGGGTATAAATAGAGACACACCTTGTTTAAAATTCAGACTGCTGCATTTATAACTCAGGTGGGCTAGGCTGATGCTATATGTATGAATGGCCTCATGTTTTCAAAGGGGAACACAGGACCTGCTTCTTTGATTGTTGCGTATTTTGTAAAAATAGTTAAATCTAAAAATGAGTCATTTCTCAGGGTAATTTTTTGATATTATGTAGAACTCATGTCTGTTTTCATCAAAAGCATTGTGGACAGAAGTCTGACTACTTTACTTATTTTTCCTAAATCTTTTCAAAAAGGGACTGGGGAAGTCATGCCCACAAACATTAACAGACCATTTATTTTCTATTAACAGGATTCTTCCTACCTCCTGTTCCTGGCATAGTATCTTTGAGATGTATATTTCAACCAATTACAGTATATTCTTGTGCTTATCTCTTCCCAAGACACAGAACTTCTCTTTTCCATGAGATGTAGATTAACCCTTTCTTTAACTAATCTCTTCCCAAGACACAGGTCTTCCCTTCCATTCACCACCTAAGAATTGTGGAACCCACCTATAACCTACAAGTCCCCCCCCCCCCCCCCCCCCGCCCCCCTGCTTCTACATGTCCCGCCTTTTTGGGCCAGACCAATGGAAAATCTTTTCACTAAATGCTGCCTGTCAATCTCAAAAACAAATAAAAGGAACCTCTGTACATGATCACCCCGAGAAAAGGCATGTATGCCTCTTCTCCAGGCCTAGGTCACTCACATTTGGCTTGGAAATAAATCACATTAATTATTAATTATTAATTTTATAGTTGGTTATTTTTTCCGTCGACAGCATTAAGTGGAGTTCTTGGATCAAAGCATATACACCACTATAGATAAAACAACTGATCTCAGACACAATCATTATGTTAATAGTCTCTGTTATTAGATGCATTCCAAGGAAAATCTTAGATTTCCCTTATTTGTGGTCTGAGTTTTTTGTTACATGTCACTCTTTGACATTTTACAGTGCCTTATGCTTTATTAGGATCTGTTTCTTAAACTTTACTTTTCTATATGACGTGTGTGTTAGAGGAGAGGAGAGGAAAAAAAAAAAAAACTTCAATCCTTAGAGGAGATGGTCATGCTGCAATCCCTTCTCCTCTCTTCTCCTCTCAGGATTTCAGGCATGAACAAACACACATCTTGTGTGGTTTTCAAGACACAGGAACAGGGACTAAATTGAGCCGTTGGCCATGAGGAATCCAGCCACTTAACCTCAGCATCACCTTCTGATCCTCTAATTCATTTTCTAATTAAACAGTTTAAAATGAAAACTCTCAATGGCAGAATTCTCCAAATAAATGTAAGATTTACTGCTACGCATAACCAGTGTTAAGGAACCATCTTTTCCTACATTTTTGTCTGCTCCTGTTACTCTTGAGAAAAAACATGATCATGTTATTATATATCAATTAAATGCTTCCAGATGTCATTAAGGACTCAATGCATGTCTTGCTTCTTGTGGAGGTTTACCTGCCAGGGTAGAAGCATAGGCTGGTCTCTATCTCCTGTAGATCCCATTTCTATTTTTTCCACAAGCATTTTATGGAGAACATGGGCCACTGCATACATGGCATTGTAGATAAAGTAGCTAGATTCATATGTGGATGTAATGCTAAAATGTGTTTCTAAAAACTCTAAGGAGACATTTGGAGGGCAGTCTATAGATTTTTCATAGTGTGTCCACTCAACTGGACAATTATAAAGATTAATCCAGAATTGACTAAAGTAAAAGTCTTCTGTGTATTGGTAAGGGTTAAGTGAGTTGACAAATTGTGCAAAGCCAGGAATAATCCTTTTCTGGTGTAAAATTGAGAGGCCTCCAAGGAAAGCATTCAGTAATGAATAAAACTTATCAACAGCAAATTCCAACTCTGCTAAAGGAAGATTTCCTATGATCCACACCTTCCCTGAGGTTAAATAGAATTCTTCTCCTATGTTGAGGGTTAAGAGACTTCCTAAGTCAACATAGAGAATATGCACATTTACAGAGGAATCTCTGATTCGATTCAGAAAAGTGAAAGAAGTTAATCCATCCAGCTTCATAATGGAAAGGGGCTTTTCTGTAAAGGCCACACAGATATCTTTCTTTACCATTTCTGCTTTAAGTTCCTGTAAGAACTGTTCACCTTTCATATCACCAGATACAAAGAGGGCCACCCAAGTCCAGCCAAAATGCAGCAATAATGTGGTGATTCCATAGACCAGAGAGCTGTCCTTGGTGGCCATCTGATAGAGTGATGGAAACTGGTCTTTATCACTTAGGACGGGATCAAAAGGATCATATGTGACCTGAATAAGAAAAAAAAAAAATCCTGATTTCAAGTGAATGGAACTTGGGATTATATACTTGTGGGAGACAACAGAGAATCTTCTACCTGAGAAAACCAGAAAATGGAATATTGGGTCAAGAGAAAACATTACAGTAGATAATAACCAATTCTCTCATTTTGGGAACACAAACAACTGTTTTGCAGCTCACTGCTTTTAGGAAAGAACATGAGACTATTTGTCACTGCTTTTAGGAAATAACATGAGACTATTTGTGATCACCAGTATAACTCCCAGACCAATGAATAAAACATAATGTGTAAGAACCCATGTGCTCTTCATCACCTGTAGTTGAATGTGAGGAAAGCATACATTTCATGGAGAAGATGAATCACCAGTGTGGTGATTCTTTCACTTCACCTCATGTGAGTTGGGAAACATTGGCTCTCTCCCTCAGCAACCAATGTTGGATGTCAGTTCTGAGTTAGAAGTAAATCCTTACTGTATTGATCTCATGATGCTTTGGTCTTAATTTTTATTATCACAGTATAACCTAATCATCCTGAAAAATTAAATTGCTTACCTTTTCTGACTGAAAATAAAAAAATTGTTCCATGCAGAATGTTTCTAAGTTAATGTCGTGTGACAGAAATAGATTCTGAATGCTGCTTGTGTTGGATAGGTTCCCATAAAGATTCTCTTAGATGGAAAGTTATATGTGAGAAGTGTACTGGGAGGGCTCTCAAGAGATTTACCTGCATTAATGTATGGCAGATTTAAGCAGAGGGAATGGGTAAACTGTAATTGTTACTAAATCTTGTCCAACCCCAAAGACCTATACAGGCAAGTGGTCCTTCAGTGTTGTCTTAAATTAATACCATACGTGCTGGTGCTTCTATCCTCACATCTAACAATCATTTTCCTGTGGATATACCTTAGAAAGTCCTATTCTAAAGTAAGGCAGTTCCACATGCTTTGGATATTTCCTAGAAAGCACACAACTGCCAGTTGCCATCAGTCAATATTCCCAGCAGCAGGGAAATGGATGCATTGGCCATGGGCAGAAATATGGACTGAGATTCAGAGCATCCACCACTCTTTATCTTTCCTACTCTTGCCACGTTGAATAATCTCATGTTGCAGGTTACTCCCTGGAATCTATTCATAACTCTCACAGGATATGTAAACCCAGCTTTCACATTTTCTTCTAATCAAAATGAGAAAATTGCTCTAGGGTAGACTGAAATATTTCTCCTCCTAATTCACAGCCCACTTACTTGTGGGATTTTGTAGAGTGCCAACAGGGTTTCAATCTGAGCTGAAAATGCCGATGTAGCTCCTGCAACAATGGCAACAGATTTCTTCTGTGTCTGGCAATTGTAGTTAGGGAGATCCTGCTTCCCTCCACACAACCACAGTAGAGAATTCTCTAAAGTCTGGTGCTCACTGGGAAGGGCATTGTAGATGTCAGAACCCAGGGAAATGTTGGGTATTAGATTGGGGTTCTTGTTGATCTCCTCAATGGCAAAGAGAAATGCCAGTACATATTGGTAGTTCTTCCAAAGCCACCTAGGCATAGAGGAAAGCATTAGAGAGAATGGTCAATTCATGTAATTAAAGTACAGATCTTCAGGTGAGCCAAGAGATAGAAGATTCAAGTTGCCATTGAGAGATTTTCTAGCTCTAACTTACAGAGGTGATAATCTATATAATGATTCAGTTTCTTTCTTGTTAACTCTTAAATTTCATATATATATATATATATATATGTGTGTGTGTGTGTGTGTGTATGTATATACCAAATCATATATATATATATATCATATATTGTATATATATCATATCATAGATGGTATCAACATTATATATGATATATATATATATATATATATATATATATATATTTCCAAAATGGTTGTATTCTATTTTGAATTACAATTTCTTTTCCCTTTTTGCTTAATTTTTTAATTGATAAAAATTGACCGTTAGATAAATATTTACTGGTGCTTCTGAACCTACCTGTAGTCCTCTTTGTATATTTCTTTTTAAAATTCAGTTCAATTATTTTAACCAGAATTCTTCTTACATATATTTTTAGAGATATTTTTGCTATAGGTAGGGTGCACTTGCTGCAGAGACAGAAAGCGAGAAACGACTTCATGATGAGTATGGCCACACCACAACACCTTGTCATTCCTTCTCTTCCTGAGAGTTTTCCCACACATGCATCCAGCATGTTTCAAGTCATTGGGTCCAAGACACAATGTGTAGTCACCATTGGAGAGTCCAGCGACATAACCATTATGCCATCTGCTGTTCTCCACCTTATTTGTGATGTTATTTCTTTCTGTGCTTTTATCTATTGACCTCACCCTTTTCTAGGTTATGAATTTTCACTTTCCCAAGCTGTAATCAGAGTTGAGCACAATCTTCCCCTTCCTGCAAAAATCACACGACAAGGTCCCATACCTACCATAATAGTCCTAATGAAAGCATTCCTCAGTACTCTAACAGGTGTTGCTAAATAATTTTTAACAATGTATTCCTATTCTGGGCTTTACAATTCTATTATTTTTCCTAAACAGACAGTAGTCAATAGAATTATGTTACGTTTTTAGCATTTTAAATAATGATGTTTGTAGTTCATTTAGAGGACTTAGTTTGTATCTACTAAGGTATTCAGCACTATGAGTTTTTACCAATGCTTAGTAGAATTTGTTTGCACTATTATAAACTGGGAGAGTCTAATTAAATTTTTATTTATAAATATTTTGCCTTATTTCTTCTTAATTTTTTCTTATAAAAAGAATTCATATTTACCACTAAGTTATTATACTTTATATCAGTTTGAAGTTCATTAGTTTAATTTTGATTTAGTTAAATTATAATTTGCCAGATATTAAGCTCTCAACTCTGCACAGAGTTGATAAATAACCTAAAGAGATAATAAATATCAAAGTTAGGTTTGTAAGTTTCTTACTTGCATTCTACTCAAAGCCTCAGATATAGATTACAAGCTGTCTTTACTAAAATTTAGGTACAATTGTAATTTTTTTCCTTTACGTGATACATGTGCTACCAGAGAAAAACAGAGAGGTAGAATAAGAGAAAGTGAGAAATCACCCTTCAGTGAGGATGGCAACACTATAATCACTTCTCCATTTTTCTCTTGAGATTTTGCACATGCATGCACACACCTGGTGTGTTTTGAAGCTGCTGGGTCCAGGATTCGAATCATGCTATCGGCTATGTGGGATCTAGCGCCTTAATCTCCATGCTATGTACTAGCCCTAAAATGTAAATTTTAAAATGTGTATGAGAGAATAATGTAGCAAACTTTCTAACCAATTCTACTTCAAGTATTCTTATAAATTAAGAGTAAATTAAGTAGTGTAGTACTTTCATAAAGATGGACATATAGATCAATGGAATAGAATAGAGAGTTGAGAAATAGACTTACAGAATAGAAAGTAAAGATATAGGCCCACATAAATGGCTCTCAACAAAGGTATGAGGTGAAATCAGTGTAGCAAAGAAACATTTCCACAATTACCTGGATCAGTTAGTTATTCATTTGAAAAATTGAACCTGAATTCACATCATGAAATATAGAAATATTAACTAAAAATGTATCACAAACTAAAATGTAAAACATGAAACCACAAAGTGAGCATCACTAATCTATAAATCTGAATTCTGAAATGCTCCAAAATCTAAAGTTTTGAACTCTCATATGATATAGAAAAATTTCACATCTGATCTCATGTGATTGGTCACAGTCCTCCCCACTACGGGAGCTCTCTAGGCATTTCTAGCGGCTGTCGAGACCAGTTTCCACTGCAGCTCCAGCTAAAGGGCCTGCCTTCTATATGAAGCCTCTAGGCTCTGGAGATTTTCACTACTGTGATGTGCTGAGCCTGTTACACACCACATGTCTACCACACTTGACCCCTGTGTATCCCTCTAACCTGTAAGGCTTCCGCTAGTGACTCCTGCAGAGCCCAGTACACACTGCAGCTGTACTTCATAGATCCCTGTCTTCTGTGAGAGCCTCCCAGCTCCTTCTCCTATAGCCTCTTGCTTGCCTTGGAACTGGTTTACACTACAACTGGAGTCCATGACACTCCTATCTGTGGTCCTTCCAAAATCAGCATGCTTTTGCTATTCACAGGTGTTGGGTTGGATAGATACGACATCTCCATTGCATGGGCTCCTCTATTCTGCAGGTGCATCCAAGCACTGTTAGCCAGGGCCAAGAGCCCAGCTTATGCAATAGCCTCATTGCAAGGGCCTCTACCTTCTGTGAGAATCCTCCACAGGAACTAAAAAAATTTAAAAAATAACAAAAATAAGAATTAAAACCGAAAGAAAAGAATAATAAGTCATAGGGAAAACAAATAAACAAACAAACAAAAATGTGAGGCCAATCCAAATTAAAAATCTGAAAGACCAATGATACAAAAAGTTGCTTTTTTTAAAAAAGAAAAACAAAATTAACAAATGATTAGTTCAGCTAAAGAAAAAAGAGTCTGAAAAAGTAAAATCATAAATGAAAACTGATATCCCAGAAATACAAGAGATAAAGGTTACTATTAACAACTAACAGAAAATCTTGACAGAATGGATAAATTACTATATACATACAACCGACCAAGACTAAACAAGGAAGAAATAGATAACCAGAATAGACTTATATAAACTGAGATTAAATCAGAAATTAAAAAAAAAAATCTCCCAACAAAGAAAGTCCAGAACCAGACGTCTTTACTGCTGATTTCTAAAATCTTTCACAGAAAAACACATTTCTCCTCAAATATTTCACAAGGTAGAGGCAGAAGTGGAGGGTTCAACTTCTATCACCAAAGTTATTCTATAAGGTCAGAACTACCCTGATACCCAAACCAGACAAAGATATATTTAAAAAAAGAAAAACTAGGGGCTGGCAGATGGTGTGGTAGTTAAGGGCACTGGACTTCCACATAGCAGACCATGGTTCAAGTCCTGGGCCTGGCGGTTTGCTTTCTCCCACTCTCTCTCTCTCTCTCCCCCCTCTCTCTCACTGTCTGGTCAAATTAAAATAAATAAATAATAAAATAATTATTTTTTAAAAAAAGAAAGAAAAACTAGAAACAAATACCCTTGATAAACATAGATGCAAAAATCTTGAAGAAAACACTAGAAACTCAACTCCAATAGCATATCAAAATTATTATACATCATCCCACTTATGTATTTTTTAACATAAACAAATCAATAAATGTGACAAATCATATCAACAAATGAAGGACAAAGACAATATAATCATTCTAATAAATACAGGCAAAATACTTAATATCAACATTGCTTTATAAGAAAACCTTTCATCAAATCAAGTATAGAAAGAATGTACTTCAACACAATAATGGCCATACACAACAGATGTACAGCTAACATCACACCTGGCAGAGAAAAGCTGAAAGCTATTTCCCAAGAACTGGAACAAGGGAAGGATGCCCACTTTACTACTAGCAGTGAAATTCTGAATCAGAAAGATAGGCAAGAGAAAGAAACAAAAAGCACCCAAATTGGAAAGGAAGAATTCAAATTATCCCTATTATCAGACAACACGTTCTAAGGTATATAAAGCCCTAAAAGTTAGAAAATTCCAGGATATAAAGTCAAAATAAAAGAATTAGTAAAATTTTTAAAATTATATTTTGTTTTATATTTAATTGCTATATATCTATACTGTACACCAAATGAATTTTCACAGCATGAAAACACCATATATTAGTCCAAAGATGTTACCACACGCGTTATCATCTTCAGATATTTTCCACTTCTGTGCCCATTAAATGTTTTACTTATTTTCTCCTTTGATTCTTTCTTTCTCACTCTCCCCTTTGGCCCATGTTCCGCCCACACTATTTCTAGAATCCACAGCTGCTCTCAAATACCTTCCAATCTTTCCATTTTTTGCCGTAGACTACAGTAAAGACATGCAATGTGTCTCTTTCATAGTTTGATTTGCTATAGTTAACAGTAAATGTTCCATATTTGTAAATTTTGTATCAAACACTGGGGTCTTGCTGTTTTTTATAACGGAGTAGTATTCCACACTTTATATGTGCCATGCGTTATTAATGCATTTATCTGGCTTTGAACATTTGTGTTGATTCATGTCTTAGCAATTCTGAATAATGCTGCAATAAACACGAATGAACAAGTGTTTTACTAAGTTTATTTCCATCCTTTGGGTAGATACCCAGGAGTAGAATTGCTGAATCATATGGGATTTCTATTTGTAAGTTTAAGGAACCCCTGTATTATTCTCCACAGTGGCTGTGATCATTTACGTTCCCACCAATGGTGTAGGAAGGGTCCCTTTTCACCACAGCCTCACCAGCATTTATCATTCTTTATTATTTTTTTGACAGTAACAAATCTTTATTGGGATTTTTCCCATAACAAAATAATTTTTTAAATCAAAAGTCCCCACACACACAAAAGAAAGTAAATAAAATTAGATGGCATTACTATGTACATCCAAGGATCAAAACATATGCTGGGTAAACAATTCATAATCCAGTAAAATGTTTTGATCCATCATGTTCAGAAAAACTTTATGTTTCATAAAATCAATACTAAAACCCAATCTTTGAACATTATGAAATGGTTTATGAATTATATAGTTTAGCTTTTCCTTTCTCCCACCAATCTGTATGGCACATGTATACTACTAACATGTATTTTACTTTTGTAAACAGAAGTCCACAATGCCCACCAAGTTACCCAGTGGTACATATCTGGCCTGCTCCAGAGCTTTTATGATGGGATGCGTTACAATGCATATATTACAACGCCATTTTTCAAAACTAATCTAATTCTAAGTTCTTTTTCTAACTACTCTGTCACCATTTCATTTTCTCTCACTCTCTATAGCATACATTTAAAAATACTGCTAGTACATTAATACATATTTAGGCAATAATTTCTGAGAAAACTGTCATTTATTTACCAAAAAAAAGTTAATTTTCATTTTAAAAATTTAGGTCAAATATTGTTATAGTAATAGTAGTTAACTGAGAACAATGGTTTCACTTGAGGGCGTTCCATATACACACTAGTCAAGTTCAAGGTCAAATAGGCATTAAATTATAATCCATATAAAGAAAATCTTCTCATTCCTTAGAAGACTAAAATACAGTGTTTTATTACTATAAAATGTTATGCAGCGCCTTTTTTTAACTAATTATACTCAATTCACTTTTCTAAGCATTACAAAAGAGAGCCTGCATGACTTTTGTAATAGGCCTCAATTAGTTTAAAATGTAATTCTTTTTTGCCCATTAAAATAGTTTAAAGATGTGCACAATATGTCTGTGCTATTTAAGACAAGCAGAGTTCGAAAGGTACTAAGGAATAGAATATTCTCCCAAAGGAAAAAAAAGAAAAGAAAACGCTTATGACAGTTTTTGTTTAAGACGAATGTTGAAGTAACACTCTCCTTTTAGATCACTTAAAAATAACTTGACAGCGGATTCACCTATGGTCATAACACAGAACTGCCTACAAAGGACAAGCAACAGAAACAGAATTAATGATATACTTTTAATGTTTTTATAAGTCTCTTTAAATGGGTGCCTATTGGCATTAAACAAGATTTTTTGTATTCAATGTAAAAAGATTTAGAACATAAGTTGACATTAAGTAATGAATATAAGTTCTCTGTGCTATGCAGAAAAGTTAACCTTTTACATATCATCACCCCTAAATAGTTCTAATTAAAATCCAAACTGTTCCCATTTCCACATCATTGTCATTCTTTGGCAAAAGATCCAAAATAACCATGGGTTGGGAAACACCTGTTCACTCATGGTCTTCATTTTGCCAAATAATAATAAATGTGTTTTGTAAAAGGAATCTGCACTGTGCCTGGCTCATAATTATAAATAATTATTATAAGTAAGCAAAAATAATATGCCTTTGTTGACTTAATCTACTCCTAAAGCTTTTAGTTGCCACTCAATCTCTTCGTTGGAGATGGTAGCTTTTGAAGTAGAAGCGGATGGTAAGCTTCGAGCAGCTGATGGAGCTTTGACCATCTTTCCAGAAATTTCTATTCCAATTTCATCAAGAACTTGATTCACAATATCCTGGCTTTCTTCTTCATCATCAGATCCGTCAAAGATGTCATCAAGTGTGTCATTGATCATTTCTTCAGTCATTTCCATTTTCATATTTTCCTTCTGGAAATTCTGCATTGTTTGTAGTGTCTTTTGTGGATCCGTCTTCTTGTTAACTGCCAGCATTGTTTTTGCCATGGTAGACATTGCTCCGGCCATCTTCATCTGGGAATTCATCACCTTTGTGTGGACATAGACGTGACTTTTGAGCTTACTGCAAAAGTTCTTGTTTTCTGTTTCCGTAGATGTACGAGCTATTTGGCTAAAACCCTACTGTAAGGGCGCCGGCCACCTGGCTCGGCGCACTTTCTGTCCAGAGGATACGCGACCCCCAATCAACCACAAGAGTCGGTTCTTGATGCAAAATGCAAGAGGTTTTATTTTCCCAGCCGGCTGGGGTGCAAGCAAACACCTGACGCAGCAGGCCCGAGCGAGGACCCCATTTTTAGGGTTATAGGTCTTTTCATAAGCAGGAGAAGGTATGCGGAAGTTTAACGGGTAGTTCATTTCTAGGGGGATAAGTGGCAGTCTTGTGACACACGTGCATGGGTTGTCTTTCTAGTTCCATGTCCACATTCCATTTGCTCCGTTCCTGAAGGTTTGCATAATTAAGTCTGTCGGGGCTGTTTATCACAAGGGCGTCCGGCAAAAGCAAAGGTTAAATTTTATCTCTACAGAGCAAAAAGGCACAATTTAAATTTATTCTTACACTACAAGCTTCTTTATTACCAATTTTGGCCATTTTCTTAATTTCTAATTCCAGCTGTTTTTCTTGTTTCTCTAAAGCTGCTCGATCTCTGATTATAGCCCTCTGTGTGCCTCGTAACTCTCGATTCTGTTCTTTTATTACATCGTCCACGGTTTTCTTCTTGAAGAGGGACGACATGGTCTGAGACCGCGCCCTGATGGCCCAACTCGGCCCGGTCCGGCTTGCGACTCGGAAAGGACCGGAGGGAGAGGACAGGCCCTTGGAGGAGTCAGAAAGGCGAAGTGGAGAGGCTGGAAAGAGAGGGCAGGGTGGCCAGGCAGGACCCGCAGAGAGCGTGTAGCTGCAAAGCTACCGCAGCAGTGTCGCCTGAAGCTCAGGCGACCGGGAACTAAGACACTTTTTGGAGCTCATTGTTTATTTTTTAAGACAGCCATTCTGACTAGGGTTAGGTCATATCTCATTGTAGTTTTTAAGTGCATCTCTCTTATGGTAAGGGATGTTGAACATTTTTTATATGCCTTTTGGCCATTCATAATAATTTCTTGGAGTGTGATCTGTTCAGCTCATTTGTTCATCTTTTAATCATTGGGTTGGTTAGTTTTATTCAGGTAAGGTGCTTGAGTTCCCTATATATTCTGGTTATCAGTCTCTAATCTGAGGCAATTTTCAGATATATTCTACCATTCCAAAGGTTGTTAACTCACTCTAATTATTTATTTTGTTGTAAAAATGCTTTTTAATCAAATGAAATTCCACTTCCCTGCTTTTGGAATTATTGACTGTGCTATGGGGATCTAATTTAAAAAGTTTTTGCCTACTCCAATGTCTCCAAAAGTTTCCCCTGTGTTTTCCATGGGCAGTTTTATAATTGGAGGTTTTATTTTAGATCTTTGATCCATTTTGAGTTGATTTGTAATAATGGTGATAGAGAAGCCCAGTTGCAATTTTGTGCGGGAGGATATTTAGTTATTGAGCACCATGGGCTGAAGAGATTTTCTTTCCCCACTGCATTGTCTTGGGCACTTCTTTAAATATCAGTTGGTTAATATATTTTGGGGCTTGTTTCTGAGTTCTCAGTTCTTTCCCAATATGGTTTTCATGCGTATATTTTGTTCCAATACTATACTTTTTTTGGTTATTACAACTTTGTAATATATTTTGGAGTCATGGACTGAGATGCCTCATATTTCATTCTTTCTGTACTGTATTTCTTTGGTGATATGGGGCCTTTTATGACTCCAGACAAATTTTATTATTGTTTTTTCCTAATCTTGTGAAGAATTATCTCTGGAAATCTGGTTGTGATTGAATTACATTTATAAATTAATTTGGGTAGAATGGACATTTTAATGATATTAATTCTTCCAATTCAGGTACATGAAATGTCTTTCCTGAGTTTTGTATCATTTTCAATTTTTTATAAGTTTTTTATACTTTTCCATGTAAAGGTATTTGATTTTTTGTTTAAGTAGATTTCTTATATTTTATGTAGCTGTTTTAAATGGCATTGCCTTTTTCAGTTCTACCTCCATCTGTTCATTATTGGTGTATAGAAATGCTACAGATTTTTTATGTTGATTTTGTATACTATTCATTTAGTCAGTTGATTTATCACTTCCAGGAGTGTGTCTGTGTGTGTGTGTGTGTGTGTATTCTTTTGAATTTTCAATATTTATAGTCATATAATATGCAAGGACAGATAATTTTGCTTTTGCTTTTTCCTATTTAAATGTCTTTTAGTCTCTTTTCTAATTTTATTGACTAGGACTTCCAGCAATATGCTGAAAGGAGTGGAGAAAGTGGGTAGACTTCTTGTACCAGATTTTAGTAGAAAATCCATCAACTTTTGCCCCTTTAGCATGATGTTAGCTGTGGGTTTTTTTTGTTTTTTGTTTTTTTTTTTTTTTTTTGGAGAGGTTTTCGTTATAGGGCGTGTGCGCTCGCCAGACAGACAGAGAGAGACATAGAGACAGAAAGCGAGAAATCACCCCCCAGGGAGGATGGTCACGCCGCAATCCCTTCTCCTCCATTCTCCTCTCAGGATCTTGAGCACGCACGCACACGCGCCCAGTGTGACTTTTAAGCCACCGGGTCCGGGACGTGAACCGCGGTCTACTACGTGGGAGTCCAGCGACATAGTCATTATGCTAACTGCTGGTTCCCAGCTGTGGGGTTTTATATATGCCTTTATTGTGTTGAAAAATGTCTCTGATGTATCAATTTTTCTGAGAGTTTTAATCATGAAGGGATGTCATATTTTATCAAATGTTTTTCTGTATCAATTGATGTGATCGTATTTATCTTATTATTCCTCCTGTTAATATGAGGTGTGAAATTATGGTTGTGTGCATGCTGATCCACCCTTGCATCCCTGTAATAATGGTGTTGCAAATTATTTGCTTGCATTTTGTTGAAATTTTTTAAATCTGTTCCATCAGTGATACTGTACAAAGTTTTCTTTTTTTTTTTTTTTTTTTTTTTGATATGTCTTTAGCTATTTTAAGGATGAGAGTGATGGAGGCATTGTAGAATTAATTTGAGAGGGCTCTTTCCTTTTGATTTTCATAAATAATTTGAATAGAATAGGTGTTCACGCTTTAAAAGTTTTATAGAATTCAGAGTAAAACCATTGGATTTGGCCTTTATATTGGGATAGTGTTTATTATTGATTCAATTTAATTGCTTATTATTGCCTATTATTGGTCAATTCAGTCTTTCAGTGTCTTCTTGATTCAATTATGGTATATTGTATGCATCCAAAAATTTGTCCATGTCATCCAGGTTTTCTTGTGTGTTGGAGTATATTTATTACTAGTATTCTCTAATTTCATTTTGTATTTTTTGTATCTCTTGTAGTATTGTCTATTTTATTGTTCATTTCATTAATGTGGTTCTTTTTCCTGTTCTTAATATTCCAGCTAATAGCGTGTCAATTTTTTATCCATTTAAAAAGACAAGCTTTTAGCTTCATTTATGTTCTATGCAGTTTGCTTATTCTCTATTTCATTTATTTCTCCTCAAATTTTGTCTTTTCACCTGGTATTTTAGACTTTGTTGTTGTTGTTGTGCTGTTGCTTTCCTAGTTCCCTGAGGTTTGTTTTTGGTTTCTCTATTTGTCACCTTTCAATGTTTTTCTTATGAGCACTAATTGCTCCAAACTGCTCCTCTATGACTACTTTTGCGGTGTCCCATATGTTATAAAACTCTTATGCTCATTATTGTTGGTTTTAAAGAATCTTTTGGTTTCAGTCTTTTTTTTTTTTTTTTTTTTTTTTTTGAGAGGTTTTGTTATAGGGCCCGTGCGCTCGCCAGACGGAGACAGAGAGACAGAAAGCAAGAAATCACCCCCCAGGGGAGATGGCCATGCCACAATCTCTTCTCCTCCATTCTCCTCTCGGGATCTTGGGCATGCACGCACACACGCCCGGCGTGAGTTTAAGCCACCGGGTCCGGGACTCGAACTGTGGTCGACTACATGGGAGTCCAGTTACATAGCCATTACGCTAACTGCTGGTCCCATGGTTGTAGTCTTAATTACTTCAGTTGTTGTGCAATAATTCAGGAGTTGGTTGTTTAATTTCCATGTGTTTCTGTATATTCAATGATTTTTTTCACAATTTTACCATGGTGAGAAAAGGTGTTGGATATCATTTTTATGTTTTAAATACGTTTTGACCTGTTTTGTGCTCTATGATGTGATCAGTCATTCAAAATGTTTGATGCAGGAGTGAGGTTAATATATATTTTGTGGTTACTGAGTGAAAAGTTCTATAGAAGTCTGTCAAATTCATGTGTATTATCATATTGTTTAGCTTCTATATCTATTCACTTTTTATTTTTAATCTAGGTGATCTATCCAAAGGAGATAATGGAGATCTCCAATGATCAATGATTAGGGAGTTGCAATTTACCTCTTCCTTCAGATGAAGCAGTCTTTCTTCCATGTATTGAGTGCTCCTGGTTTCGGTGCATTTATAAGTGCTACATCTTTTTGATAAATTAGCCATTTTACTACTATAGAGTGTCCTTCTTTGTCCTTTTTTTTTTTTACAGATTTCTCTTAAAGTCTGTTTTGTCTGATAGAAGTATTGTGATCCCAGCCTTTTTAAAAATTTCCATTTGCATGAAATATATGTTTCTACTCTTCATTTTCAGTGTATGTATTTCTTTAGCCATGATGTGCATTTCTTGTAGGCAGCATATGGAGGGCTCCAGTTTTATTTATTTATTTATTTATTTATTTATTTATTTATTCTTTGAAGCAGTCTGCATATTTTAATTGGAAAATTTAGTCCATTAACATTCAATGGTTATTATAGATAATTGTGGACTTACTCCTGCTATTTTTTAGCTAGCCTCTTATTTTTATACATTTTTGTGTTTGTCCATGTTTAATATTTCTGATCCAAAACTCTTCATTTTTTCTTGAAGTGCTGGTCTAATGTTGGTGAATTCTTTAAATTTTGTTACTCTAATTATTATTTTATTTGTTCGTCTCATCTGAAGAATTATCTTACCAGATATAGTATTCTATATTGAAATTGTCTTTCTTTTAGCAATTTGAATATGTCTTCCCAGTCTTTCCTCTCATGCCTTGTTTCAGTTGAAAGATTTGATTGATATTTCCTTTTAGAATAACTTTTGAAAGTAGGTGTATATCTTATTCTTATTTCTATATTGAAATTGTCTTTCTTTTAGCAATTTGAATATGTCTTCCCAGTCTTTCCTCTCATGCCTTGTTTCAGTTGAAAGATTTGATTGATATTTCCTATTAGAATAACTTTTGAAAGTAGGTGTATATCTTATTCTTATCTTTTTTAAAATTTTGTGTTGTCAAGTTTTTTTGGTTTTGTTTTTGTTTTGTTTGTGTTTTGAACTCTGAGTATATAAGCTGTGGTTTCATATAAACTGCTATCCAACTGTTTCCTGGGAAATTTTGTTTCCAGTCTCAACTGGCCTCTCCTCATGAGTGCAGTCCCATGCCTTTGGTTTGCCATTGGAATTGAGGACTCTCCCAGTAGCACACTGTGTGGTGTTTATCACATGGTTTGAGCCTTGTTACTAAGTCATATCTCCATAGCTCATCCCCAGCACAAGAAGCTGAAATTTAGTAGAGGAAGCAACCACCTGAAGCTACTTATATAAACTTCAGTTTATCTGATCTAGAAGACATAGCCCTGTAAGAGGATCTTTCTTGAATCTAAGGGTGATACTTTCTCCTTCAATACTTCCAGATATTCTCCAACAAAACAGAAGAAATGGATACTTCATCAGATGACCAAAAACCAGTGCAGAGGCAGAAGAATATGAGAAAACAAATATTGGGTTGTCAGAAAAGTCATGAAGCATATTTGCATAGAAAAATATGTCATGGCTTTTCTGACTACCCAATAACTCTTCCCAAAGGGAATAGAGCGACTCCTCACCAACAATGGACAACATGGAAGTATTCACGGAAATGTCAGAAAAAGAATTCCAAACAGTTTTTGTTATAAACCTCAATGAGATGCAAGAGAAAACAGACAAGCAGTTCCAGGAAATGAGATCATTCCAGGACATGAAAGAAGAATTTTACCAAGAGGTTAACACCCTAAAAACAATCAAACCACACTTCTGGAAATAAAAAATACAATAAAAAAGTCATAATCACTCTTGAGAACATGAACAAAAATTGGACAATGCCAAAAATAAAAAAAGTACCCTTGAAGACAAAATCTTCAACATAGGCCAATTACCAAAGAGAAGAATAAAAACAAATAAACAAACAACAACAAAAAAAACTTTGGATAACATATGGGAAATTCTATGAAGATTAAGTGCAAAAATAGCTTAATATTGGTATTCAAGCTGGTAAAAATGCTGGTAAAGGCATGAAAAAACTCTTCCATAATATATTACCCTCAAAATTTCCAAATGTAGAGAAACAAGGAGAAATTCAGACCCAAGAAATAAAAGGAACTCCAAATAGAATCAACATAAAAAGATCCTCCCCCGGCACATCATAGCCAAATTGGCAACAATCAAAGATAAAGACAAGATTCAAAAAGTAGCAAGAGAAAAATGTCAAGTAACTTATAAAGCTTATCCTATTAAGTATCATCAGACAGTTCAACTCAAACAATGCAGGCAAGAAAACAATGAGAAGACATATTTAAAACAGTAAAAGAAAAACAATTTCAAACAAGAATACTATCCCTGGCAAGATTATTCTTCAAATGAAAGAACAAATAAAATCACTCTTGGATAAATAAAAATGGAAAGCATTCACTTCAAGAAGTACTGAAGGAAGTACTACATCAGGAAAGTTAAAGATAGTCAAACAGAAAAAATAACTAAGAAAACAACTAAAAAAATTGCAGAGATAAACCTGCAAATATGAATAATAACATTGAATGCTAATGGTTTAAATTATCCTATAAAGACTGGCTCAATTGATTAAAAAATCTGAGCTCTCTTGCTGCTTACAAGAAACATGTCTCACTGATAAAGATATACATAGACTGAAAGTGAAAGCATGGAAAAAATATTCCATGCAAATGAAGTAAGAAAAGGTGGAGTCATGATACTGATACTAGACAAAATAGAATTCAAGATGAAAGATGTAAGAGATATTGTATGTATTGCATGCTAATGTGCATGCAAGATATTGCATGTACAAATATATATACACCCAGGAGTATAGTACCCAACAGTGCGAAAGAAAGACTATAAGATCTAAATGGAGAGAGAGATCACAGGACAATAATCCTTGGGAATCTCTATACTCCACTGTCTCATTTGAAGAGATCAGCTAGACAAAAGATAAACAAAGAGATACAAGAGGTTAATGATACCACAAATCAAATAGACTTGACGGCATTTGTAGAACATCCTACCCCAAAATCAAAAAATACCATTCCTTCTCATTTCCACATGGAATATTTTTAAAGATTAACCACATGAGAGAAGCAAGTCAGGCTATGAAGAAGAGACATTGTATGTGTCCAATTTATACTGAGTATCCACACTCTATAGCTGAAACTGAATGAATAGAGGATATGGAAACATAAAAAATGGTTATAAATACCAGATACAGTGTGGGAAGATGGTAGGTGAAGGTGTAGAGTCTGAGGAAGGACATCAAGGAGAAAAATAGAGAGGCGAGGCAGTTATGAGATGAAGAAATCGGTTATTATCTGTTGAAGATAATGTGTATAGTATTCTCAACTGGACTGGTGAAAAGTATACACATGTTAGAATATTTACTTTGCAAACTTGGTGACATACATGATTGAATGTATAAATTAAATTAAAATAAAGATTAACCACATTGTAGGGCACAAAGCAAGCCTTGACAAAGTGAAATATATATAAACTATATACAGCATTTTTTTTTAACATTATAGAATCAAATTTGAAATCTGATATAAAAAGAACCCTTGAAAAGAAACAAACACATTGTGTGGGAAATGTACTACCTACTTCTACTTCTGAATGACTTAACAACAATTGAAGTAATTAGACTATATTTTAAGAATTTAGTCATTAATTGAAATAATTAAATTTTTAAAAATTATAATGAATACACAGGTTTATTATAACCTAGGGGACACAGCAAAAACTAGTCATATGAGGAAAGATCATAGCCAGAAGTGCTCACAAGAAAAAAAAATATAAAGGTGACAAATAGACAAACTAATGAAACATCTTAGGGAACTGGGAAAACAACAACAAAAACAAAAAATACCATAAAAAATAAATAATAAAGATTGAAGCAGAAATAAATGAAATTTAAAAATGAAATAGAGAGGGACCAGCAGTTAGCGTAATGGCTATGTCGCTGGACTCCCACATAGTCGACCGTGGTTCGAGTCCCGGACCCGGTGGCTTAAACTCACGCTGGGCACATGTACGTGCGTGCCCAAGATCCCAAGAGGAGAAGGGATTGTGGTGTGGCCATCCTCCCTGGGGGGTGATTTCTGGCTTTCTATCTCTCTGTCTCTCTCTGTCTTTCTGGCAAGCGCACGTGCCCTATAGCAAAAACCTCTGCAAAAAAAAAAAAAAGAAAGAAAAGAAAAGAAATAGAGAATAAAAGAACTAGAGAATAAAAGAACTATACAGAAAATAACCTAAACATTTTCTTTGAGAAAATAAACAAAATTGGCACACTAATATCTAGATTAATCAAAAATATCAAAGAAAATAACCAGATAAATCAAATGTGTAATGAATCAGAAAATATTACAGCAGATTTAATTAAAATACAAAAAATCTTGAGAGAATACTAAGAGCAGTTGTATGGCAATAGACACAAAAACCTAAATGAAATGGACAAATTCCTGGACACATATAACTTACCACTATTGAATCAAGAAATAATAGAAAATCTGAATAGACAAATAACAGGCAACAAGATTGAATCAATAATAAATAGCCTACAAAAAAAAATGCCAAATCCAATGGTGTCACTTCCAAAATGTATAATACAAATAAAGAAGAACTAATCCTGATATTCTTCAAACTGTTTCTCATGACCCAAAGGAAGGGGTGCTCATATATTTACTCTATGAAGTCTCCATCACTCTGTTCCCCAAATACCCAAGGACATAACAAAAAAAGAAAACTACTGACCGCTATCCCTAAGAAATACAGATACAAAAATTCTCAGCAAGATACTAGCAAATCATATCCAACAACACATTATAAAGATTATACACCATGACCAGGTAAGCTTTATTCCGGAGTTGCAAAGACTGTTCAACGTATGAAAAACAATAAACATAATACATTACATTAAGAGAAGGAAAGATAGGGACCAGCAGATGGCATAATGGCTATGTTGTTGGACTCCCATGTAGTCGACCGTGGTTTTATTCCCGGACCCAGTGGCTTAAACTCACACCGAGTGCATGTGCATGTGTGCATGTGCATGCCTGCATCTCCAAGATACCGAGAGGAGAATGAAGGAGAAGGGATTGCAGGGTGGCTATCTTCCCTGGGAGGTGATTTTTTGCTTTCTGTCTCTCTGTCTCCTTCTGTCTTTCTGGCGAGTGCATGCATACTCTCCCCCGGGGGGGAAAAAAAAAAAAAAAAGAAGAAAGAAAGAAAAAGAAAAAGAGAAAGAAAGATAAAAAGCATATGATCATATCAATCAATGCATATAAAAAGCATTTGTTAAAATACAATATCCCTTCATGTTAACATTCACAGCAAAATTGGTATAATAGGGATATTTCTCAACACAATAAAAGTCATATATGACAAGCCCATAGCTAACATCAAACTTAATGGGAAAAAACTAAAAACTTTTCCACTAAAAACTGGAACAAGACCCACTCTCCGACTTCGGAGAGTGGGAAAGACTGTCCACTCTCTCCATTTCTTTTCAACAAAGTGCTGGTAGTCCTAGCCAATGAAATCAAAAAGAGAGAGAAATGAATGATATTCAAATATGGGGTTAAAAAAGACATTTTTCTTTATTGGCAAATGATATTATATACAAAGAAAATCCTAAAGAATCCCTCAAAGAAACTCCTGGAAGTGATTAATAAATATGGTAAAATGGCAGGATACAAAATAAGTATACAACATCTATACTGTTTTTATACACTAACAATGAACAAACTGAAGTAGAATTGAAGAGTGAAATCCCTTATACAATAGCTACAAAAACAATAATGTACTTAGGAATTAAACTAATCAGAAGAGTCAAGATCTCTCAAGGGAAAATATACAAAATGTTAAAAAGTCAAAAGACATCTCATACTCCTGGATTGGAAGAATTAATATAATAAAAATGTCAATTCTATCCAAATTATCCTACAATTTAATGCAAATCTGATCAAAGTACCAGAGA
The DNA here is from genome assembly GCA_026018925.1 of Tupaia tana. Taxonomy (NCBI): domain Eukaryota; kingdom Metazoa; phylum Chordata; class Mammalia; order Scandentia; family Tupaiidae; genus Tupaia; species Tupaia tana. The sequence goes on along the minus strand of JAKSZU010000013.1, from coordinate 9,103,417 downwards.
TATTGCTCACAGAAATAGAAAACAAAATTATAATATTTTGCTGGAAATCATAAAATACCCCATATCACCAAAGCAATACCATGCAATAAAATAGAAAGTAAAAGATATCTCACTCCCTGATCCCAAAATATATTATAAAGTTGTGATGATCAAAACAGCCTAGTATGCACACAAAAGCAAGCACATAGACAAATGGAACAGAATTGCAAACTCAAAAATAATTCCCAAAACATACAGCCACCTGAATTTCAACAAAGGGCACAAGACAATCCAGGGGGAAAGAAAAATATCTTGAGCAAATGGTGCTGGAAGAAGTGGATATCCACCTGCAGAAAAAATGAAACTGGATCCCTATCTCTCACTATTAATTCAAATCAATCAAAATGGATAAAGGATCAAACATAAAACCTACAAATGTAAAACTACTGGTGAAAAATTCATAAAGACAATAGAGTAGACAGACTTCTTAAAGAAGACCCCAAAAACATTAACAAGAGTCCCAAAAATAGACAAATGGATCTATCTTAGGCAAAAATAGACCAAAAACAAAACAAAAAAAAAAACCTTTCCACAAAGTAAAAGAAAGAATAATTTAAATGAGGAGATAACCCTCAATGTCAGAAAATAATATATTGTGTACTATGCTTCAATAAGGAACTGATAAAGAGAATATGGAGGGAATTCAAGCAAATTAACCTGAAAAAAATAATACAACTAAAATTGGGCAAATAAGCTGAATAGACAACTCTCCAAGAAAGATACATGGATGGCCAAGAAGGATGTAACTACATGCTCAACATCACTTATTATAAGGAAAATGCAAATCAAAACCACAATGAGATATCACTTAACTCCCATCAGAATGGCTACAATTAAAACAATTATAATAGTGATGAATGCTGATGAGGCTGTGGTGAAAAGGAAACCCTCTTAAATGGTTGGCTGGGATGTAAATTATTACAACCAAGGTAGAGAATATAGGAAGGTTACTTAGAAAACCTACAAATACAACTACCATGCAATCCAGTAATTCCACGCTGAGATATATACCAGAGGATAGGAAAACCCTCAGTCTCACATCCCAGTTGATTACAGAATTGTTTATAATTCCTAGGGCATGTAATCAACCCACATGAATGGACTAAAAAACTGTGACATACATACTCTATGGAATACTACTCAGCCATAAAAATGATGAGCCCCTGACCCTGAGTTGATACAAATGAATTAATATAGATTTAATGCTAAGCAAAGCAAGCCAGACTATGAGACAGGCATTGTATGTCCCCATTCAATATATCTAGAATGTCTGTGCTCTAAAGCAAAAACTTGTAGACTGGAATGCATAATAGCAGGGAGGGCAACTGTATATACTAGAGATAGTATGTGGCAGGAGGTTAATAAGGAGTAGGTAACAGGTTGAAAGGGAGGGGATCAGGGAAAAGCAACCAACATATTTAATAGACACAACAATAATAAGTTATCTGCTAATGATATATGTAATGGCTTTGACTTGACTAATGTGCAGTGTATCCAGACTGGGATAAATGTACTGTAAAGATGTAAAGTAATTAAATGTAAGTTTAAAACTTAAGTGAAAATCTACATTGTGAAAGTGGGTGTAAAATTTCAACTTAATAAAGCTTTAAACAATGAAAAAAAAATAATGTTCTTTTTCTCTTTGATTTTGACCAGTCTGGCCATGATGTGTGGTGGGGAGGATCTTCTTATGTTGATAATATTGGGGGTCCGTTGTGTTTCCTGGGTCTGGATGTATGAATGTTTTTCTAGGTTTGGAAAGTTTCTGCGTGTTTCATTTCATATGTTTTCTATGACCTTACCAGAGTCTTCACCTTCTAGAATATCTATTATTTATATGTTTGTACATTTAATGGTGTTTAATATTTCCCATATTTTGTCATCATTTTTTAGTTGTTGGGGATTTTTTTGTTATCTTCTCACTATTTTTGGTAGCTTTATCTAACCAATGATTTACCAGACAGAGATTCTATCTTCTGCATGGTCTAATCTGCTATTAATATTTTTGAGAGAAATAGAAAGAGGCAGGACTGAATATCAAAAATTGCTGCATTTGGAAATTAAGTGACATTAGGATATCAGAAAGAGGAGAAAGAAGTTATTTGGGTTAAAAAAAGAACAGTTAAAGAAAGAGATAAACAATCTCTGGAATATAATTTGGATCAGGAAATGAAAAATGATGAATTAGAGAAAGTGATACATGGATTTAAGAAACTCTTAGAAATGACAAGAAAGAAGTTAAATAAACATGAAAATGAAATTAGTTCCCTAAGAGATTTGAAAGTCAGTCAATTTGAAATGGATATTCAAGTTAATATGCTAAAACATCTCTGAATGAGATGAAAGAGAAAACAGATAACTAAATCCAGAAGTTGTTGAACTTATTTCATGACCTGAAGAAGGACCTTACAGCAAAACTGGAAACTACAACTTAAAAATATGCACATCTAGATGCAAAAAAAAAAAAAAGTAGAATTCTTTAGCAGAAGTTGTCATTTATGAAATCAATACAGAAGACTTGTGTAATACTAGGGAAGAATAAATTGAAGTTAGAATAAGTAGTAACCTCAAAAGTCATATTGAAATACATATGGTAGAACATGTTTAAGTAAAGTAGTATAATGTGATATTGAAAGAAGAGCAAGACAGGATATAGAAGAAAATGTAAAAGAAGTCAATCTATTTTTACAGATCCAAGTATCATCTCTAGAAAACTTAGAGCAATTAAAAGAAAGTAATTTTGCTTCTATAAGAAGATAGAACTCAGAATTAAAGATCTGTAATATGAACTCTTCAAATAAGCACTTCTCAAGAAGAGTCTAATAACAAAGAATTGGAAAACTATAAGCAACTCTATCTAGATGAATCACAAGTTAGAAAATCAATATCAGATAAACTGAACAAGACTAATGATGGGGAACCAGCAGTTAGCGTAATGGCTATGTCACTGGACTCCCATGTAGTTGACCACGGTTCTAGTCCTGGACCCGGTGGCTTAAAACTCAGACCAGGCGCATGTGCGTGCGTGCCCAAGATCCCAAGAGGAGAATGGAGGAGAAGGGATTGCGGCATGGCCACCCCCCTAGGGGGGTGATTTCTCGCGTTCTGTCTCTCTATCTCTCTCTGTCTTTCTGGCAAGCATATGTGCCCTATAGAAAAATAAACCTCTAAAAAAAAAAAAAAAAACAAGATAATGATGGGACCAGCAGTGGCATAATGGCTATGTTGCTGGACTCCCATGTAGTCACCCTGGGGGGTGATTTCTCACTTTCTGTCTCTCTGTCTGTCTCTGTCTTTCTGGTGAGCACTCATGACCTATAGCAAAAACTTCTTAAAAAAAAAAATACTACATGAGAAGTTAGCAAAAGTCAGTGCCAAACTTCTTGTGGAGAAACAGCAGAAGAGCGCTTTACTCAATGGTCTTAATACAAATGATCCTAAAGTCACCTCTTGTTGGAAATCTTAGTAATAAGTTAGTGCACCATAGAAATCTGGTTTCAAGAAAAACCTCAGTGATTCCTCCTTCAGTCTCATGGCCTTCATATAACATCCTAGAGAACCACTTGTTCAAGATGCAGCCATAGTTGGAATGAAGTATAACTAGATAAATAAGATAAGCTGCTACTGAATATGCATCTGTATCCTGTAGAACTTCCTATAGATACACTGAGGAGTCAAAGTGAACTCAAGATCAACTTTTGAGAGCATCAGACAAAATGTACAGATGTTGAAGAAAAAGTATATGATCTGAAAGATAAAATTTTATTGACTGGAGTGTTTCCATAACCTTTAGATTGTTTTCCATAAAACAGATAACATTTAAAAATCTTTATTAGAGGATTTTTTATTAAAAAAAAAAATCTTCTAGGGTCCAGAAGACTGAGCAGTGGTTAAAGCGATGGACTCCCACATGGTTGGCTGTGATTCAGCTCCTACCAGAGAACTCACGCCAGGCACATGTATATTTCTACTCAAGTTCCTGGGAGGTGAATGGAGAAAGGATTTTGGCATGGCCATCTCCTTTCGGGGGTAATTTCTCACTTTCTGTCTCTTTGTCTCTCTCATCTCTCTGGCGAGTGCTTATAACCTATAGCATTTATTTCTAATTTGGGGGAGTTGATTCTGCATGGGCAAAAGGCAGTAGCAAGAAGTCTGAAATTTTCTGTCCTTCATCACTCACTTACTTTCTCTCTCACTGCTGCTGGCTCCTGCGTGGACCTCAGGGAAGACATTCGTTATGTCTCTAGAGAACACATAGAATGCTAGGTGAGCCACACAAGTGCAGGAGGGGACCAGAACTTTCACTTCCTTTAGGACACCAAGACGCTTCACAACCACCGCTACCGTAGTAACCCTCTGTCGTCAGTCAGGTACATAGAATTTCACTCCATGTCCTGAGTGTACATTCAGCACAGTGGTAGATTTCCATGGGAAGAAGTCAGAATATTAACAAAATTTGTATACACTAATAATGAAATAGTTGAGAAAAAGTAAGTAATCCCATTTACAATAGGTATAAGAAAAACCAAATACACAGGAATAAATTAAACCATGGAGGTGAAAGTGCTCTATGATGAAAAGTTTAAAACCATGTTGGATGAAATTGAAGGAGACATAAAATAGATGGAAAGATCCCACACCCATGGGTTGGATCAATTAATATTGTTAAAATGTTCATACTACTCAAAGCTATTTACAAATTCAACACAATAACTATCAAAAGATGAATGAAAATCTTCACAGAAATAGAAAAAAAATTATAAAATTTGTATGGAGCCAGAAAAGATCAAAAATAACCAAAGTAATCCTGCCTTCTGCAGGGAGATTATATCTCTGCGTGGAGCACAAAAGGTTCTGACTGTTACCGTCTTCCCTTAACTTGCAAGAAGCATGTGTCAGACTGGTGTACCAGCCAGGGACACAGCTAAAAACAAAAATAGGCAGTTACTTATAAAAAAAAAAAGAAGTGTTGAGACATGGTCCTTAGGGTAACTGTGATCATAGCTGTTTGATTTTCCATCTTTTCACATTAAACTATATTTGGTAGGCACAGAAATAACATGAATTTATATCTAGATTACTGAAATTTGTTCACAATATATATTTAAGTATAAAAAGCCCATTTGAAAAATGAGGTTGAAACTGCATACCCACAGGGAAAGAAAATTCCAGAGCTTGACAGTCACATGAAGCCTGAGCTTCTTCTGCCAAGAAACTTCTCTGAATAGAAACGAAGATTCAAAGTGTAAATATTGGCCTCCAGCCTTATGACATGAGGTAAAGGATCTCACCCTGCATCCCACACTGGTCTCATGGACAACTAGGTTTTTTTGTTTGTTTATTAGCTTTTTTATTACATTTATTCACATATAACTTTACAGTGTATAACATTTCTTTTTCCAGCATGATTACCATGCATATAAATCAAGACAAAGACATTACAATCCACATCATCATCATCAGTGAATAGCTTTTCATTTTTTCTAATTATTATTCATATTATTATTTCTTATTATTATTGTTTTAAAAAACATCCCATCACTAGGTTCTTAGTTTCCACATACAGTACCTGAGACTAGAAGTCCCTGAAGCTGACAATCACTAGTTGTCACCCTAACCCTTGTACAGCGCAAAAAATCAGTAGTTATCACCAGTCCAAAAAATGAACATGTGTGAAATAATTGCCATGAAATGTTCCATTTCCTATTTTGACTAGTTATAGAGAAGGAAATAAAGACAGGCGAAACTAAAAATATCTAGAGGGACAGATAAACCACACGCAGAGGTCTTCACACAGATGGGTTTCAACATGCACTCAATCTAAACCTCTCAGGGACTGATTCTGGAAATTAGGCTATGGGGTAGACAACAGATACTGTCTTCTCTCTTTTGTAGTGAGGGGAGTGGAGAGAAGAAGGAAAAGGGAAGTAGTTGAAGGAGTAAGAGAATATCCAGAATTCACTAATGCATACTTCTGCTTATTCTGAGCACAATTCTCATAGTTCAAAAGGGTGATTAAGCATGTATATGCATAGAAACACACATAAATGACACAAATACAAAGTTGTAAACACACTTGCACATACACAGAGAACTTACTCCTCAGGTAGCCTTTTTTGAGTTGGTCTGGGCAGAAATGAGAGGTGGAATATGTCTGGTACCTGTTGCAAGAAATGAAGGGGGAAAAATCCACCCAATACCAAGTCCCCATCTCTATAGACATTTGGCTGGTAACAGCTCTCATAAGTCATCTCACACTCAGTCTGTGAAGACTGCAGGAGTAGGAGGAGACAGATCAGAGAGAATGGCATGCTCTCTTGATTGCTCTACAGCTCAGCCTTCTGCAGGGAGATTAGATCTCTGTGTAGGGCACAAAAGATTCTGACTGTTACCGTCCCCCCTTAACTTGTGAGAAGCATGTGTCAGACTGGTGTACCAGCCAGGGACACAGCTAAAAACAAAAATAGGCAGTTACTTATAAGAAAACCACAGTGTTGAGACATAGTCCTTAGGGTAACTGTGATCACAGCTGTTTGATTTTCCATCTTTTCATTGCTTCACTTCAATACCATTCAGCCACTCTGAGATGCCCCTACCCTAGGGCTCTGCACCTGTGATTCTCTGTCCTGGTTTTAAAAAAAAAAAAAAAAAAGAAAAAACTTGGAAAAACTTATTTGTGACTTGCTGTCTCCCCTGGCCTTTATGATTTCATCCCGATCCTGAAAGGCTCTGGGGACAACACCATCCTTAGACAGCAGGCCACTAGAGGCTGGCGGCACTTGTGTCCGAAGACTGCTCTGAGGGATTTGGAGGAGCTAGAGGGAACTGGTGGTTTTGGAGTCAACAAAGCAACTAGAAGCGTAATTCCAAATGATGCTTTCCCCAAACCGTGAGGGGCTAATGTCAGTCACCGATGGTCCCCTGTGTACTCACACGAGACCTTGCTACCATGTGTGACTGCAATCCCAGGCCTGCACTTCCCTCATGGAAAAATGATGTGCTTACTATTTAACAGAGGAAAAGTCCACATTCCAAAAACGATCAAAAGTTCATCTGCACCCCAATCTTTACACACAACTAAACCACTTACTCAGCTTCACGTTCTGTGCTCTACACAGTGATAATTTTGGTGCCAAGCCCTCCTAATTTCATGGTGTAATATCTCAAAACTAAAAATAATTATGCCATCCCTGACTCAACACTGATTTGTTGTCACATTTTTTCCAACACAAAAGGAACCATGATTTATTAGATACATACATCATGAATTTTGCTTTACCGTTAGAAATTTGGTGCTATTTAATATAAGAACTCACATGTATTTGTAGTGGTTTACAGTATTTTTTAATCAGTGACTATATATATATATATATATATATATATATATATATGTGTGTGTGTGTGTATATATGTATGTGTGTGTGTGTGTGTGTGTGTGTGTGTGTATATATATATATATATATATATATATTGCTCTTTATAATACTTTTTATTTCAATTTATTTTATATATTCAATCACATGTGTTATTTAGGTTGCAAAGGTTATATTCTGACATGTATACATTTCTCACCAGTCCAGTTGAGAATACGATACCCTTTAACTTCAACAGATAGCGACCCATTTCTTTCTCCCTTATATGCCTTAAATGCCTTGCCTCTTTATTTTTCTTCTTAATGTCCATCCTCAGACTCTCCTCCTTTACCCACACTCTTACCACACTATATCTGGTATTTATAAACATTTCCTATGTTTCTATATTCTCTAGTCATTCAGTTTTGGCTATAGAGTATGGACACTTGGTATACATTAAACGGACATATACAATGTCTCGCTTTCATTGCCTGGCTTGCTTCACTCAGCAGTAGATCTTCCATATTCATCCCCTTTTGTCAAAAGCCAGGGTCTTGTTTTCTTTTTTATGTCTGAGTAGTATATAGTGTGTATATACTACACTTTCTCAATCCTTTCATCTGTTTGTGGGCATTTTGGTTTGTTCCATGTCTTAGCAATTGTGAATAATGTCACAATAAATATGGAGGGGCAAGCACTTTTCCATCTAAGGATTCTTCTGTCCTTTGGGTAGATATCAAGGAATGGGATTGTTGGATTATATGGTAGTTCTCTAAAGAGTTCCTCTTTCTCCACACTTAACCATTTTTTGCTATTGTAATCTTTGCCATTCTGACTGCGGTAAGGTGATAACTCATTCTGGTTTTAATCTTCATCTCTCTTATAATGAGGAATGTTGAGCATTTTTTCATATAATTTTAGCTATTTGTATGTCTTAGAGAGTGATTTTTTTCAGCTCATTCTACCATCTTTTAATAGGGTTCATTATCTTTTTTTAGGAAGGCTGTTTGAGTTCCCTGTGTATTCTGGTTATCAGTCCCTTATCTGACACATAATTTACAAAAGTATTTTCTCATTCTTAGGGCTGTCAATTCACACTAATTACTGTGTCTTTTGCCATGCTGAAACTTCTTAATCTGATGTAATCACATTCTATTTTGGGGATTATGGACTGTGCTTATTTAAGAAGTCTTTGCCTACCCAAATGTCTCCAAGGGTTCCTCCTGTGTTTTCCAGCACAAGTCTTATGGTTTGAAGTCTTAGGTTTACATCTTTTATCCACTTTGAGTTGATTTTTGCCTATGGTGAGAGGTAGGGGTTCAGATTCATCCATCTGCATTTGGATATCCAGTTTATCCAGCAGCATTTGCTAAAGAGGTTTTCCTTTTCCCACTGGATTGAAAGGTACCCTTTGTCAAAATCAGTTGACTGTATGTCTGGGAGTTTATTTCTGGGGACTCAATTCTGTTTCATTGGTCCACCTGTCTGTTTCTGTGCCAATCCATGCTGTTTTGATTATCACAGCTTTGTAGTATATTTTTGGATCGGGGAGTGAAATACCTCCCACTCTACTCTTCTTGTGCAGGAATGCTTTGGCAATTCAAGGTCTTTTATGATTATAGACAAATTGTATGATCATCTTTTCTAGATCTGTGAAGAATATCTCTGGTACTTCGATTGGGATTGCATTAAATATGTGTATTAATTTGGGTAGAAATGCCATTTTGATTATATTAATTTTTTAAATCCAGGAATGTGGGATATCCTTCCACCTTTTTGTGTCATTTTCAATTTCTTTTTTTTTTAGCTTTTCATATTTTTCTTGAGAAGATCTTTAACTTCTTGGTTAGATTTATCCATAGATATCTTATACTTTTTGTGACTAAGGTAAATGGAATTACTTTTTCAGTTCTATTTAAGTCTGCCTGTTGTTCATGTATAGAAATGTTATAGATTTCTGTTGATTTTGTATGCTGCAACTTTACTGTATTCATGTATTACTTCCAAAATATTTTTATGGATACCACTGGGTCTTCTATGTATACAGTCATGTCATCAGCAACTAGAGATAGTTTCACCTCTTCTTTTCCTATTCGAATTCATTTTATTTTATTCTCTTTTCTGGTTGTGTTGGTGATGCCTTCCAGTACTATATTAAAAAGGAATGAAGAAAGTGGGCATCCTCGTCTTTTACCAGTTTTTATCTTCCCCTTTCAGGATGATGTTAGCTATGAGTTTTTCATAAAGAGCTTTTACTTGTTGAGAAATGACACTTCTATGCTGATTTTCCTGAGCATCTTGATCATGAAAGGATGTTACATCTTATTAAATACTTTTTCCGCATCAAGTTTTTATTATCATATGGTTTTATCTTTCTTTCTGTTAACATGGTGTATTACACATATGGCTTTACATATGTTGAACCAACATTCCATCCCTGAAATAAAGCTTACCTGAACGTGATGTATAATATATTTTATATGTTGTTGGATATGATTGCCTAGTATCTTGATGAGAATTTTGCATCTATATTCCTCAGAGATATTGGTCTATAGTATTCCTTTCTTGTCCTGTCCTTGTCTGTTTTGAGGATAAGGGTTATGGAAGTTTCATAGAATTAATTCAAGAGAGTTCCTCCTTTTGGATGTTTAGAAATAACTTGAGCAGAATGTGGGTTAACTCTTCTTTAAAAGTTTTGTGGATTTCAGAGGTGAAGCCAACAGGGCCAGAACTTTTCTTTGTTGGGAAGTTATTTATTACTGATTCAACCTCCTGGCTTATTATTGGCCTATTCAGACTTTCTACATCCTCCTGAGTCAATCTTGGTAGATTATGTGTGTCCATAAATTTGTCCATCTCATCCAGGTTTTCTTGTTTGTTGGCATATAGTTTTTCAAAATATCCTGAAATGATATTTTTTATTTCTATTATGTGTGTTGTTATATTATCTGCTTCATTGCAAATCGAATTCACTTGGTTTCTTTCTCTCTTCTCCTTAATTAGTCTAGCTTGCTGTGTGTCGATTTTGTTTATCCTTTCAAATAACCAGATTTTATGTTCATTTATTTTCTGTATCCTTTGTTTATTTTCTTTCTTATTTATTTCAGCTCAGATCTTTATTATTTCTATTCTCCTCAGTTTTTTTGAATCTTTTTCTATTGTTTGTCCAACTATCTCAGGCATGATGCTAGGTGGTCCATCTGCTTTTTTTCCATCTTCTTCTTACATGCACTAATTACTTTTGTGTGTCCCAAAGATTATGGAAACTCGTCATTGTCCTTGGCTTCCTTGAATCTTTTTATTTCAGTCTTTATTTCTTCAGTAGCTGTGAAGTCATTCAGGAGGAGATAGTTTAGTTTTTATGTATTTGTGTATACCAGAGGAATTTTTATGAGATAAGTATCAAGTTTAATTCCACATGTTTGGAGAAGATGCTGGATATAGTTTCTATGCCTTTGACTCTGTAGAGGCTTGCTTTGTGCCCTGTCATGTGGTCAGTCTTCTGAAAGATTACATGTGGGAGTAAGAAAAAAGTGTATCTCATGGTTTTGGGGTGGAAAGTTCTATGGATGTCTATTAAGTCCATTTATGGTATCTTTTACTCCTTTATATCTTTATTGTTTGTCTAGATGATCTGTCCAGAGTAGATAGTGGGGTGTTGAGGTCTCCAACAACTAGTGTGTTTCAGGCTCTTTCTCCTTTTAGATCTAGCAGTCTTTCCTTCACATATTTGGGTGCTCCTGAGATAGGTGCATAGATATTTATTAGCATTATATCTTCTTGATGGTTTAGCTCTTTTACTACTATAAAGTGCCCTTCTTTATCTCTTCAAATAGTTTTTGTTTTAAAGTATATTTTGTCAGAAATTAGTATCACAACCCCAGCTCTTTTTTGGTTCCCATTTTCATGGAATACCTTTTTCTGGCCCTTCACATTTAGTCTATTTATGTCTTTATCCATGAGTTGCTTTTTTTGTAGACAACAGATATTGGGTTTCTGTTTTGTTTTTTTTTTTCTTTCCCATTCAGCCAGTCTGTGTCTCTTGATTGGAAAATTTCATCTACTAAAATTCAATCTTATCGATTTTTTCAAACTTGTCCCTACCTTTAAGTTGGCCATTGTCTTGGTTGTCTTCTATTTCCTTATTTCTAGCTGTTTAGCCTTTAGTTTTCTTGGAACAGGACTTTTTTCAGAGTTTCTTGGAGAGTTGGTCTGGTGCTGTTAAATTCTTTCAGGTTTGGGAACCAGCAGTTAGCGTAATGGCTATGTCGCTGGACTCCCACGTAGTTGACCGTGGTTCGCGTCCCGGAACCGGTGGCTTAAAACTCACGCCCGGCGCGTGTGCATGCATGCCCAAGATCCCAAGAGGAGAATGGAGGAGAAGGGATTGCGGCGTGGCCACCCCCCCCCCCCCCCCGGGTGGTGATTTCTCGCTTTCTGTCTCTATGTCTCTCTCTGTCTGGCGAGCTCACACTCTATAGTGAAAACCTCTCAAAAAAAAAATTTCTTTCAGGTTTTGTTTGTCTTAGAAGATTTGGTTTTGGCCTGTCTGGCTAAGGTGTGCTGGGGAGAGGATCTTCTTGGGTTGATTCTATTTGTGGTCCTTTGTATTTCTTGGGTCTGGATGTAGGAGTGCTTCTCTAGACTTGGATAGTTCTTTCAGGATTTTATGGAATAGATTTTCCATGCTCTTAATAGTTGCTTCACCTTCTGGGATGAGAATTCTTTGGATGTCCAGGCGTTTAATGGAATCTAGTATTTCTCATATATTATCTTCATTTTTGGGGTTATTTTCTCTATCTTTTTGTTGGTTTTCTTTAGGTCAGCAGTTTTATTCTTTACATCAGATGTTCTATATTCAGCATGGTCTAATTGGCTTTTAATACTTTCGAGAGAGTTTTTGATTTCCTGTAGTACAGACTTCATCTCTAATATTTCCATCTTACTTTTTTGTATAGTGTCCATTTCTTCTTTCATATCATAGAAGGACTTCCTCGTCTCCTGGAGTTCATTGTCTCTTTTCTCTTCTAACTCATCAAGTTTTGTCATTATGAATGTTTTGAATACTTTCTCTGACATTTTGTTAACTTCTGTTTTTTCAAGTGATGAAAGGGATTTATTGTGTTCTTTTTATGGAGTAATATTTCCTGGTTTCTTCAAACATGAGACTCTTCTACTTTTAGCCTTTGGTTAATGTATTCACTTTTGGGTATCTTTTTGGAGAAACTTTGTGCCACTGGGAACAAGTTTGCATCACTTTTGCTGTGGATTGATGTGTGCCTAAGTCTCTTTTTGGCTGTGTTTAGCAATATGGTCCCCACCGGAGTTCAACTTAGGTGACTGAAGTGCAGTTGTTCCTTTTTTGCAGGTGGTTCAGTGAAAGAGAGGATCCCATAGAGCCTCACAATACAAGGGCTTTTGAAAACTATGATTCTAGACCACTCTAGTCCCTATGGCTGGGTGGAGGATGAGTAGAAAAGGACAATATAAGATGGAAGAAAAAAATTTATGGAAAAGAAAGTTTTCACCAGGGGGCTGTAGGTGGAACTGGGCTCTGCTGGACAGCTTGTGGCTGCCCTATGGTGTAAGAAGTAGCAAATTAGCAAAAGAAAGAAGGAATAAAAAAGCAGCCTATCTTTCTGGCAAGGGTGGACATCTCTGAGTTCTGGAGAGTTGGGTCGGGTCCAGAGCTGGAGTCGTGGCTGGGGCCAGTGAAAAGCCCTGCCTCAGTGTCCCTGATTGGCCAGGTTGCTGCAGATAGAACTGGGCAGGGAATATATTTTTATCAGAAATAATCTACTTTTTAAACAGTAACAAAACTGGGTTTAAATGCATATGCAAAATTATAAAATATATGAGGCCTACTGTAGGTTGATTTTGTTGAATAAGATTACTTGCCCAATTAAATCATTTTTATAAATTCTATTTCTCAAAGAAGCTACAAGTATTTTCCCTATGACTTCTTTTCAATTTTGTTTTTCTCTCCTCAATATCAATAATATGATTCTCAATACAAAATCTAGCTTCTTTTCACTAACTTGATAAGAAAGCCAATCTTTGTTGTTTGTCGTTCTACTTTATAGACATCTCTTTAGACTGGACCTTAATTACCAGCCCTTACGATATTTTTTAACCACTCTTCATTTAAAAGATTCTCAACAAAATATTATCTCATTATTTTTAATTTACTGTTATAAAGTGTATATATCTGGAGTATACCCTGGTGTTTTGTTATTTGTATAGACTTTTGGAATGAAAAAGTAAAGCTATTTAACATATGCATTACCTGACATGTAATATTTGGTGAGAATACTAAAATCCACTCTCTCAGAAATGTTCAAGTATACAGCATAATTTTATTAACTTTATTGAGTGTATACTTTGGGCCAACTTAAAATTTTCTGGTTTTTTTTTTTTTTTTTTTTTCAGTCATCTTTCCAATCCTCTCCCTACATCCAGCCTTTATAACTACTATTTTACTCTTTGGGCCTATGAGTTAGACTTTATTACACTTCATATATAAGTGAGAAAATTGTATTTGTCTTTCTGTGCCGGGATTATCTCACAGAATGTATTGTCCTCTTACCCTAGTTCTCAAAAATGAAAAGATTTTATTTAATGTTGAGTAGTGTTCGATTATGTATGTATTCCTCCTTTTTGTTATCCATTCATCTATTGATAGATATTGCAGTTGACTTAAAATCTTAGCTATAATGAAAAATGCAGAGCAACATACACATGTGAGTGCAAATTCAGTTTAACACACTCTTTTTACATCTTTGTATATATAACTGAGAATGGGATTGCCTGATCATATAGTAGTTAAAATTTTTATTTTTTGTAGTAATTTTATACTGTTTTTAATGATGGTTGTGCTAACATATTTCCACTGAAAGTGTATAAGGTTTCTCTTTTGTCCATATCTTTTTTATAACAGCTACTCTACAGTGTAAGATCATATCTCATTGTGACTTTAATTTGTACTTCTTTGAGGACTGACAATGTTAAGAATTATTTTAAAGTATCTATTGGTTATTTTAATTTACTTTCACAAGAAATATCTGGTAAGGTCCTTTGCATTTTTTCAAAGCTTTTCTATTTGTCTATACCTTTTTATTTCTATATAATATTTATGTGTCTTTGTGAGGTATAGTACAGTTTTTTTAAAATACTTTATTTAGTGTTATAAATATATTTGGCAGCTTCAACATTTAGCATTTCATTCTACTGTATACTTTCAAAAATTACTCTACAGTTTTGAAAGTCTACATTGCCTTGTCAGAGACATTCTTCACTTTACAGTGGCATGCTGTCCCAAAGCCAATTCTACTCATTTCCACTCATTCTTAATGTGTTTTAACTTCTTTCTCCCCATCTTTCTCCCCTCCATCCAGCATCTAGTATTTACCATTACTCTACTTCTGCTAATAAATGAGGACACTCAGTGTTTGTTAGGCAGGTACATACAGTATTGGTTTTTCATAGCCTGCCTAATTTCAATTAGCATTATATCTTCTAGGTTCATCCCATTTGCTTCATATAACTGGAGTTCATTGTTCTTTATAGCTGAATGGTATTTCATTGTGTGCAGAGGTCACGTTTTCTTTGTCCATTCATCAGTGTTGGGCACTTCAGTCAATTCCCATGTCTTAGATGTTGTGAATAATGCTGCAGTAAACATGGACGTGCAAGTAAGTTTTTGAGAGATTGATATCATATTCTTTTGGAATATATCCAATGATGAAATTACTTGGTTGAAAGATTTTTAAAGAAACTCTATATTGTTATCCACCATGGCTGAACTAGTTTATGTTCCCATCAACAATGCATGTGAGCACTCCAAAGTCTCATAAGAATTTGTATTTTTTAAAAATAATCCATCTGGGGTTAGGTGATATCTCATGTGCTTTTTAATTGTATTTCCCTTATGATTAGAAATGTCAAACACTTTTTTATATGAGTTTTGGCCATTTGTATGTCTTTCTTAGAGTACAGTCTGTTCATATTAATACCTATTTTTAATTCAATTATTATTGATTTCTTTTGTTGGAGAACTGTTTGAGATCTTCTTATACTATGGTTATTAATCCCTGGTCAGAATCATAGTTTGCAAATATTTTCCTCATTTTACAGAGGCAATTTAAAAACCATCACTTTCATCATACTGAATGTGCTGTTGGCCTATTTTAATTATCAGACAGCATGTTTATTTTCCAGAAAGAGAGAGACAGAGAAGCAGGGAGAGAAAGAGCATGATTTTCAAAACAAAAGACTAGGACTTGAGTAATGCAGTCAGCGATATGGAAACTGGCTTCTTAACCAATAGGCCATGGGGCTGGACCCATGTTTTGTTTGTCTTGTTTTAATAAAAATGTAATTGTCTAAGCTGAATCAAATATTGGAAGGTCAGAATAGTCATGATTCAGTTTTTTCTGTTTTCAATGCCAAAATACATCATGATTTTTCTGACAACTCAATATAAAACAAAAACAAAAAATTATACAAATATTGCTATATGATTTAAACTTGACCACAGTTTAAGCCCCAGACCCAGAAGCTTGAAAATCACGACAAATAAATAGATGAGTAAATAAATATAATAGAAAAGGAAAGAAAATTCCAAATATACAGCAGATTTGAATGGATTTACAGATTATTTAATTCTAAAATTAAGAACAGTTATTCATGGACTCACCAAACCTCACCCATATCTTTAAAATCCAAGGTGCATCTACTATTTCAAAATCTCTCTCATTCCTGCACGGTGTTCCATCAGCCTCCTTCACATTTCAACCACAGTCCAGAAGCCAACCACTGTAGAAGAATGGGTTGTAGCTGGAGAGCGATCACTGCTCACTTTCCCCCACTGTGCCTTTTGAACTACCAGCCATACTGTGAGATATCATATTTTGCTTCACATTGTACTTCTTCTTTTAGTTACATTTCTCCAACCCAGCCTAGGTAAACGGGGTCCTGAGTATTTGGTGAAGAAACCAAGTACTTAAAGCTAACAAAATGGCATGAATAAGTTCCAAATACTTATAGGAACTTTGAATGTCAATGGAAATCATCTCCAAATGAAAGACATGAAATAATCTCCAAATGAAAATTAAAGATTTGCTCATGGGGGGAAGAGGGACAGAAGCCATCGATATGCTACTTACTAGAAACACACCTCACAGTTAAAGACAAACAAACTGAAAATAGGGGCTAGAAAAAGATATTCTAAGCTAATGGAAATTTTCAAAAAGGGTGGAGTTGCAATACTCACATCAAACAAAATATACTTTAAGGCAAAATCTTTAAGATTTCGAGAGAAAGACACTATGTAGCACTAAAAACCCCTCTTCACTAAGATGTTTCACTTATCAATTGCTGTGCATTTGCAGTTCATAACACAAATATGTAAAAAAAAATAAAAAGACTGCTGGATATAGAGAGCTTAAAACCCAATGATTATTGGGGATCTCAACACATGATGTTCTCCTTTGACTAGATCCTCTAGGCAAAAATAGAATAAAACTAATACCATTAATTGAATGTACTTGACAGACATCTAAAGAACATTCAACTCAACCACCATAAAATATATAATTTTCTCATCCCTACATAGAAGGATTTCACAGATTGACAAAATGATAGTGCATTAAAAAGTCTTTACAAATTCAAAGGTATAGAATTCATCTCCAGCATCTTCTCTGACCACAATGGAAGTACGATTGAATTAACTATAGAAAAATACCTTGAATGTATAGAAACACAAATACCTTGTTTAGTATAGAAGCTAAACAACTTACTATCAGTGACTTTATAACCATTGAAGATAATAACACTGAAATCAAGAGATTAATTAAAATTAAAGATAATGAGCACACAAATTTTCATAACCTATGGGACACAATGAAAAGAAGGAAATTCTTAGCATCAGTGCTCACAAGAAAAAGTTAAAAAGTGGAAAATAAGCAATCTAACAACACACCTCAGGGTACTGAAGAAAACAATAACCAGAACAAAGAAACAAAAATACCAGTAGAAAAAAAATAATAAAGGTTGAACAGTAATAAATGTAATAGAGAATAAATGACCTACACACACACACACACACACACACACACACACACAAAAACACATACACACACAAGTTCTTTGAGAAGATAAACAAAATTGACACACTGTTAGGATATTTAAGAACAGAGAAAGTAACCAGACACATCTAATCAGCAATGAAGCAGGCAGATATACGACAGACACAACAGAAATAAAAAAGATGACTAGAGAATATTATGAGCAAGTACATGCCAACAAACAAAAATACCTGGATGAGATGGACAAATTTCTAGGCACATTTAGTCTACCGAGAGTGAATCAGAAAGACATAGACAGCATGAATAGACCCATAACAAGTAATGAGATTGAATCAGTAATGAAGAAAAGCCCAGGTCCCAATGGCTTCACTTGAATTCTACAAAACTTTTAAAGAGCTAACTCCCATTTTACTTAAACTATTTCTAAAGATCCAAAAGCAACGAGCCCTCCAGAATTCAATCACCTTTTTTTATGGGTTTTCTTTTCTTTTTTATATATTCACCTGACTGCATGTGCACGCATCATACATAATAAGAGACACAGGATGGAAGAAAAAGAAAGAGAAAGCTGCTCCAACAGTGTATGGTCATGTCACAATTCCTTTTCCTCCATTTCTCCACCCAATAGGGATCACTCTTCTGTAAGGTAGGGTAAAGGTCATTTTTGAGATCACATGAGACATATTTTGCCTCTTAAGTGAGCAATATATTATGATTTACTATTGGCTTCATGAGGCCAGAAGAAAGATTAGTGTGATCTGAAGTAGGAATTTTGCTTTTGTTTTTGTTGATCTGTGTCTTCTTTTTAAAATTTTATTGGGGACCAGCAGTTAGCGTTATGGCTATGTCGCTGGACTCCCATGAAGTCGACTGCGGTTCGAGTCCCAGACCTGGTGGCTTAAACTCATGCCGGGCGTGTGTGCGTGCGTGCCCAAGATCCCAAGAGGAGAATGGAGGAGAAGGGATTGTGGTGTGACCATCCCCTCTAGGGGGTGATTTCTCGCTTTCTATCTCTATGTCTCTCTCTGTCTTTTGGCGAGCACATGCACCCTATAGCAAAAACCTTTCCAAAAAAAAGAAAAAGTAGAAAAAAAATTGTTATTTATTATTGGGACCAGTAGTTGGCATAATGGCCATGTTGCTGAACTCTCATGTAGTCGAAAACAGTTCAAGTCCTGGACCTGGTGGCTTAAACTCACGTCAGGCGCACATGGGCGTGTGCCCTAGATCCCTGGAGGAGAATGGAGAGACGGGATTGCCGTGTGGTCATCTTCCCTAGGGGGTAATTTCTCACTTTCTGTCTCTCATCTCTCTCTGTCTTTCTGGAGAGCGCAAGCGCCCTATAGCAAAAACCTCCCAAAATTTTATTTGTTCTTCTTATTATTATTTATAATTTTGCTATAGGCATGTATTTTCACCAGAGAGAGAAAAGTGAAAGGGAATGTGAGAAAGCAAGCCACCAGGTTCAGTATTCAAACAGTAGTCAGCCGAATGAAATTTCAACACCTTAACCATGATATCACTTGCTGGCCCTGTTTATCTGTGTTTTCTAAATTTTGGGGTAGTAATTACTTTCCTTATCTTTTTTTTTCCAATGAAAAATTAGGGAGTAACAGAAGAAACTGCAGTAAGTTAAAGGGAGGATCTCTCTGAAATACGTTGAAAACAACCACCCCAAGGTTATTAACTGGAAAGCTGAAGAAAAGGACACTAAGTCAGCCTACTGTCCCAGCCTACTTCCTAGAGATGTCTAGGAAGAGATACGAGAAATGGTGACATTATTGGTGATGAGGCAGGCAATCTGAAGGTTAATCGCTCTACTTGGTTCTCAAACATTCACTTGCTCTACTAGAAAACAATGTCTTTTTCCCTACATTATGACAGGTTAGGACCTATTATAGAAACTGAAATTTTAAGGCAAATGATCACAAATGTCC
The DNA here is from genome assembly GCA_026018925.1 of Tupaia tana. Lineage (NCBI taxonomy): Eukaryota > Metazoa > Chordata > Mammalia > Scandentia > Tupaiidae > Tupaia > Tupaia tana. The sequence continues at coordinate 9,084,004 of JAKSZU010000013.1, read as the reverse complement.
GATTCAAGTTCAGTTTGCCAGCACAAAACCATTACCTGACCAGTCTACTAGCAGCTAAGAAAGTCATTTTCAATTTGCTTATTATTTTTCAGAGAATATAGAAGACAAAATTACTAGATGGATCTGGTCATTAAGATGGCATTTTAGCGAGTGTTTTGCCCGCAACCTATTTCAAAACATCATGCAGGTTTCATGTTCATCCACCAAGGAAAAACGTAAGAAAAAGTGACGATAGAATTTTTTTTGTTGAGAAATTCCAAGGCACAGGGGTCCTTCACATCCAACCAAACATCACATCACTCTAATGGCAGTAGATTGAAATGCCTACAAGTCAACCTATATAACTTCATGTCTCTAATCTATTCAATTCTATGATGTCTTAAACCTCAGTTATCTGGGACCGGTAGTTGGTGTAGTGGATGCGTTGCTGAACTCCCATGTAGTTGAGTGCAATATGAGTCCCGGATCTGGTGGCTTAAACTCACTCTGGGCACGTGTGCATGCATGCCCATGATCACGAGAGGAGAATGAGGAGAAGGGATTGTAGCATGGCCATCCCCCCTTCCCCCAAGGGGGGAATTCTCGCTTTCTGTCTCTCTGTCTTTCAGGCGAGCACATGACCCCTATGGCAAAAACCTCTCCAAGAAAATAGAAAAAGAACCTCAATTATCAGGCCCTGCTCACCTCTCAAAGGCTAGTCACATACTTTATTACTTTTCTGTGTTTTCTGATAATTACCAGAAAATGCATAGAAATTCTCCAGGGTTGCTAAAATTGAGAATTCAGTTCACTAGTTCTCTTTCAGCCTGTCCTGTGATTGTATCCTGGATATGTCAGGACTTTTTTCTTTACTCTCTTTCCATTCTTTTTCCTTTCTTTCTCTTTTTTTCTTTCAGAAAAAAAAAAAAAAAACATATAAGCATCCACAACAGAATCTCACACTCTGATCCAATCCCAGCCTCCTCAGTCAGCCAGGATCTTAGACACATTGTAAATGGGAACAGAGTGTGTAAGAAGCAACACCGTCTTCCCTGTAGGTTCCAGTAGTGCACAGCATTGTGCTATGGCTGCACTGTCAAGACTGGGCCAGGGGTTAGTGCCAACGGTCCCTCATACAAAGGCATTATATGAGGCTGTAAGACATGGCCCCAGAGGCAGAAGGCTTGATAAGGTGAGTACAGATTGAAATATAGGGCCTGCCCCCCTGCCTCACCCCTCACAGGCACCAATTACAGTCCATATGGTTTGAAGACACAGGACAGATAACCTGATTCTGCACTGTATCTGTTGCTACAGACAAGAGATACAGAGCACTTTGCCCTTGCCTGCTCGGAGCTCACGATCTGAGTCATCAGGGCAGGCAGAGTCATGGCAAGTTTCTCACACTTAGACTCTAGCGTCAGGTTCCTGGATATGCACTGGCCACGCTCACTAGAGTCCTGCATCGTCCTGGATACCCCTCTTTCCTTTCTTCCTTGTTTCCTCCTTATGTCCTTCTCTCCTTCCCCTTTGCAGGGAGCCAGGGTTCCTGACAGCATTTGGTAGTTGTTGTTTCTAAGTATTCTTGGCAAGACAGTGTCAGTCCTCATGTCTTTATGATATATTACTATTCAATAAAAAATTTTAAAAAAAGATTTTCTTGTCAAATAAATGCTTCCTTTGAAAACTTATGGGGTTTTCTATTTCATTTTAAAACTTACTCAGTCCTAAGTTATTTTAAAAATTTATTCTCCCGGAGTCAGTAGGTGGTGTGGGGGTTAAAGTGCTGAATTTCCTCACACTGACAACAGAAGAGTCCTAGATTTGGTGGTTTGAAAATCACACCAGCCTCAAGTGCCCAAATCTCAAGAGGAAAATGGAAGAGAAGGGACTGCGGCGTGGCGATTTCCCATGGGGTTGATTTTTCACTTTTGTTCTCTCTGTCTATTGCTGGCAATTGCTTGTGCTCTATGACAAAAAATCCAACGAACACAAACAAAAACACACACAAAACTGCTTTCTCCTAAAATACTATTCAAGATATTTTTTGTTACATTTCACTGCATTCAAATCCTTTAATCTATTTGTTTGGGGACTGTAAGATCAGTCCAGTTTTTTCCTTCTGAGCAAATAGCTCCTCACAATAAGATAATTTAGTCAGTAAACATTTACTCCAGTAAATTAAAATAACATCTTTGTTTTCCATAAAATTTCTATACATATTATGATTTACTTCTACATTCTCTGTTTCTCTTATTTAATTGTATTCATTACAGAGCCTTTATGTTTTACTTATTCTTCCAATGAAATTTTAATAGAAAAAGTCTTATCCCAATGCCATTCATATGCTAACTGGGTTAGTATTACATTTATGTAACTTGAGAAAAGAAACTACTCTACTGGTATCCTGACTTCCCAGATGTAGTCTCATTCCATTTGCCATCTGGTATCTTTTATTTTGGAGAGGTTTTTGCTATAGGGCGCGTGCGCTCGCCAGACAGACAGAGAGAGACAGAGAGACAGAAAGCAGGAAATCACCCCCCGGGGGGATGGCCACGACATAATCCCTTCTCCTCCATTCTCCTCTCGGGACCTTGGGCACGCACGCACACGCGCCCGGCATGAGTTTTAAGCCACCGGGTCCGGGACTCGAACCGCGGTTGACTACGTGGGAGTCCAGCGACATAGCCATTACGCTAACTGCTGGTCCTGCCATCTGGCATCTTATGTCCTTGAATATATTGTGCTAGTAATCACCTTAGTCCACTATTGCATTACCAACAGAAATATCCAAGCCTAGATGATTTATAAAGACATAGAGATTTATCAACTCACAGTTCTGGTGGCTGGAACGTCTGCCAGCAGACGAGAGGGGATGGTGAGCACGTGCAGAGAGAGAGAGAGAGAGCTGCAGTCAGTGCTCTCTTTATAACAACCTGCTTTCCTGAGAACTAAACCCTTCTCATGTGAGCTGGAACTCTCCTAGTTCTCTGATGAGACAGCATTAATCCATTCACAAAGCCAGTGCCTCCATGATCCATCACCATGATTCAGCCACTGCCCACTTGGACCAAATTCCAAAACACAAAGCATTGGGGGACAAACTATCATCCAAACCATAACAGTGATTGTTTTTCTACTTTTCTGACCTCTTTAAATATACAAAATTATCAATTATTTTTGAAAATTATAAATAGAAATTCGCACTCTAAACAAACCATTAAAACTATTAGAATCCTATAAATCTGAAGTCATCCACCTTGGCCTATAATAACTTTCATGTCCCACCATCTCCCATTTCCTTCTCTTCCCCCTCATCCCAGAGCAGTAGTATAAACGAAACTGTTCAGCCAGCTTGCTTTGGTCCTGACACTGAAGCAGTTCCTTGAACACCAACCCAGTCCAATAGGACAGCACACAGAGGCCCAACTCCCAGCTCACTATATCATGTCTGTAAGGTTGGGTCCAGGCCGTCTGAGCGTATACATACCAAAGTGATCTAGCTCCAAAGTTCCTCCAGGTGATGTAGAAGTTTTTCTTAGACCCAGAAACTTTAGCATCTAGATCAAGCAGCGTATCTGAAATGTGAATATCATTCCCAAACCTACCAGAAGATCAGTGGCCCCATCAGCAGTGAGTCCACTTCACTGGGGCTTTCCAAGGAGAACCAGATTCCTATTGGCCTAAGAGGGTGGTCAGAGGCAAGGAAAACCTTGCTGACTTTGAAAAGGCCTCCTCTCCTGCCCTTTCATGGCCTCTGCTGGTCAGAAGAATGGGGAAGCCAGCTCAGGCTCATGGTCATAAACAGACACTTGGGGTTTCCACAGAACATCAGGGACTCAGCGTGGAAAGGTGTCCAAATCTCCTACCGAAAGAAGGCAAGGACTAACATTCTCACTTTATCTTAGGAAAAGAAACATCGCTTCCATGCACTGAGTGGTACTTGGAGCTGAAAGATGTTAGAGGACTGCTGCTTTTTGTCATGGGCCCCTGGCTTCTGACTGTTTTGCCATTATGTGGATTCATGGCTCTCATTCATTTCATTCATTTATTAAAAAATACAACCAAAATGTCAAATAAGAACTGAATGCCTTTAAGACCTTTCTTGGCTTCACCTGAATTATGTTGCATTTTTCATCGCTGATTTCCCCAGGGTAGGAAGCTACCCCAGGGCTGGAAACCAGGACCTACCCTTCACCTGTTCCTGATCTCTTTAAGCAATGATTGTCTTTGTCAAATCTGAGCTCACCTTCAGCTGGACAAGAAATGTTCATGATGTCAGTGCAGACAGTCACCAGGACAACATGAAGTAGATTCTTTTTTTTTTTTTTTTTTGGAGAGGTTTTCGCTATAGGGTGCGTGCTCTCGCCAGACAGACAGAGAGAGACATAGAGACAGAAAGCGAGAAATCACCCCCCAGGGGGGATGGTCACGCCGCAATCCCTTCTCCTCCATTCTCCTCTCGGGATCTTGGGCACGCACGCACATGCACCCGGCGTGAGTTGTAAGCCACCGGGTCCGAGACGCGAACCGCGGTCGACTACGTGGGAGTCCAGCGACATAGCCATTACGCTAACTGCTGGTTCCCATGAAGTAGATTCTTCAGCTTGCCAGACAAAGCTTAGGGTAGAGAGTGACCATTTTGGAAGGTGGGTCCCCCAACCTGGCTTGCTATCCTCTCTAGGTGGATGGTGTACTGCTGCCTCTCCTGGTGGGTGTGTAACCTGCCCACCACTTGAGAGCCCTAAGCACACCATGTGCGGTAACTTCTAAAGGGCCCTAACTATGGGCCATAATAACATAAGTTTTACCTGGGCCTCAGGAATGTTGCTTAGGCATGGATCAGAACCAAATACAGAACAAAAAGCAGCTTCTCCAGGCCATCATGTTTCATGGTGGTTAAGGCACCGGACACCCACATGGCCAACTGATAATCAAGCCCCAGACGAAGGGGCTTGAATATCACACTGGGGGTGTACATATGCATGCCCAAAATCTAAAGAGAGATTGGAGGAGAAGGGATTGTGGTGTGATCATCTCCCCTCAGGGGGAATGATTTCTTACTTTCCCTCTCTCTGTCTCTGTCTCTCCAGCAAGAGCACATGCCCTATGGTAAAAATAATATAATAATAATAATGATAAAAGGCAGGTTCTTGTGTGCTTCTCCAAGTTTGGTCCTTGCCTACACAGTGAGGGAATGTCTAACCTCTGACAAGGAAAACAGACTCAAAGAAAATCCCAAGTGGGGCAACAGCTCAGAGGTCCTTTGCATAGGCAGATATACATTCTGTCTCTAGCTTTGGGTTACCTTCCTTTGAAATGGTTTTATGGTCCCACTTTACAAAGCCCTGAGGTTCCAATGAGTGATCTGAGGTAGCCCTGGAACTCAGCCCCACTCAGGCTCTGCTGATCTCACAAGGACCCGTCCATGGCTCTTGCTTCTTGGGAGCACTCTCTCCACACACACACCCCTTTGATTTTGCTTGGGATCTGGACAATCTTTCGAGGTCTTTTTTCTTTCTCTCTTGTTCTTCCAGAATTTGTTATAAAGACTTGCAGATGCCCAGGTGAACTCACTCTGTGTTGTGTTTCTTGAGAGAATGAAGCCCACAACTCTCAAGAAGTAGGATCACATGGGAGGTTTTCTCTCTCCATATCCTTCTGGAGAGAAGATCTAAATTCTCAGAGATGACAGAACACAGAGAAATCATGAATAACTGAGTGTCATGGGATGGCAGAAAGAACAGGTTTGCCCCCCTAACCCCCCTGTGAGAGTAGCCAGATTCCATGTTGAGGTGGCTCGAGGTGGAAACATGAGGGTCACTGAAGAAGCAGCTGGGAACCAAGGCAGTAGAGACCAGGAGCAGCAGCCTCCTCACCAGACCTGTTTTGGCTCTGTGCTGAGCAGGGGCGGCTGCCTGGTCCAGGCTGGGCCACCCCTAGAGGACCTTGTCACAGCACCTGGACTCAGGTCTCTACTCAGTGGTTGAGGGACGTGGTTACCCCTGTAGGACCTGCTGGCAGAGCAGTCATCGTAATCCACGGCTTATCAAAACCCTTCTTCAAAGACCAGATATGGAGAAGTGAGTGGAAGAAGAGATGAAGACATTACCTCAGAGTGTGGGGATTGATGGAAGGTAAATCTCTCCTTTCAGGAACATTCACAGCCTCCTGATGTGAGCTCCTAGGGCAGAGTCATCACATCCCAGGAGGGCTCAAGAAGATTTCAGATCATTGACCCCTCTCACAAACACACGTGCAAGTGCGTGCGTGAACACACACACATACACAGTTATTTTCAGCTCTCCTCACAGGTTTCAATGACCTTTCCCCAAGACTGAAGAGTGCTGCCTTCCTCTAGGGGAGACTCCAGAAACTGTGGTAGAATACGTTTGAAGTTAACACTGGCTAGGTGCACTCACAGAATAATATATGCTGAATTTTCTAAAATGGCAACTATTTTGTAATGTAGTGGATAAATATACTTTGCCTTTTCATCTTTCACGAGTGCATCTTCCCCCACTACTGAATCATGTCAGCACCTTGAGTTCAGCTCACTCTTTTCAATTCCACACAGGGTGGTGGAGGCTCAGAAGCTGCTGGCTCTCTGTGCACCTACTTTCTGGGCCCAGCCAGGGCAAACACAGGAAGGGAGAGCTTCAGCTTGAGGGCCAGTGTTTGCCTACTCCTGACCCGACTTACACTCTCTGGCCTTTTGTTCAGGGCTGGGTCTCACTGCTTTTGCTCACAGTGGTCTCCCCGGTGCCTGGCACAGCCTCAGCATAGAGTAGACACCGTGAACATCCATTCAGTGAACAAGTGGGCGACTATGAGCCAGTGACTGCATTGCTCTGTGAAGCTCTGGTCAGTCATTGGAATTTCTAGTTTCCTTTATTCCAGCACCTTCTTCTCCTGAGAATTTAGTTTCTACTTTCTCAGTAGAGAAGATGACTGAACATCATCAGACTGACACGGAAGCTTGTCCATACCCTGGGAAAGCAGGTAAAAACTCACTCTCTCACTTAGGTGTTCTGTATGACACTTTCTGATAATTGCAGATGTTGAACATTTTTTTCATATACTTTTTGTCCATTTATATGTATTTTTGAGAAATGTGTATTGAGGGCACTTGCCCATCAAAAAATTATATTATTTTGAATGCTTTTTGACATCCTTATATTTCCTAGTTATTAATCTCTTATCAGATATATAGTGTGTAAATAGTTCCTTCCATTCTGTAAGTTGTCTATGTACTCTGCTGACTGTTTTCCTGGTTGTGCAGATACTTTTTAGTTTGATATAATTCCATTCACCTATATTTATTTCTCTGGTCTGGTCTTTTGAGGCTTTATTCAAAAACTCTTTGCTAGAATACTTGAAGTGTATTCTCTTTGCTTTCTTCTGATGGTTTTCATGGTTTATGGTTTGTTCTTGGTCGAAGTCTGTGTTTTCCAGTCAGAGGAGGGTGTTTGTAGCCAGCTTCAGGCACTTGGTGTCTCTCACAACCTGTCAATGGCAGAGGCACCTGGGTCTGGCTGGAGAGTCTTAACTTTAGGAAGAGGCACAAGTCACATGCTGTGCTGTTTGTAGCATGTGGCCTGAGAACAGTGGAATTTAAAAATACACGTGGGAATCAGCAGGTGGTGGGATGGTCAAGGAGCTGGAACCCCATGTGCCAGACCGTGGTTGGAGTCCCAGACTGGCTGCTTGAGACTTATGCTGGGCATGTGTTGTGCATATACGTCCTAGATCCTGAGAAGAGACAGTATTGCAGCATGGCCCTCCACCTGAGGGGTGATTTCTCACTTTCTGTCTCTCTGTCTCTCCAGTGAGCACACATACCCAAAGAAAAATCTCTCAAAAAATAAGGATAATAAAAGAACATCTGGATGATTTGGAGATTCTGTCAGGAAAATCAGAGCAAGAGATATAGAATGATCCCTCTGCAGCTCACTCTCTCACTTCTATTTCCACTTCTGTAAATTTTTTTTTCAAATTCAGTTATGTGGAAATTTAACAACTCATTTATAAACAACTATAATTTTCAAAATTGACATAGAAGGTCCATTTCTAAATACAATAAAAGCCATCTATGAAAAACCCCTAGTGAACATCATCATCAGTGGAGAAAAGCTGAAAGTTTTCCCACTAAACACAGGAACAAGACAAGGGTGCCCACTGTCTCCACTCCTTTTTAATATAGCACTGGAAGTCCTCGCTAATGCAATCAGAAAAGTGGAAAAAATAAAGGGCATTCAAATAGGAAAAGAAGAGGAGAAACTCTCTCTGTTTGCAGATGACATGATTGTATACATAGATAACCAGAATATACAAGGAACTAAAGAAGCTGTTTGGAAAAAAGATGATCAACCCTATTAAAAAATTGGAGAAGGAGTTGAATAAAACACTCCCTAAAGATGACATACGAATAGCCAAAATGCATATGAAAAAATGTTAGACTTTCCTCATCATAAGGGAAATGCAGATAAAAACAACAATGAGGTACCACCTAACCCTAGTCAAAATGTCTAAGATTAAAAAAATAAAAAATGATAAGTGTTGGCGGGGATGTGGTGAAAGAAGAACTCTTTTACACTGCTGGTGGGAATGTAAATTGGCCCAACCACTGTGGAGAATAATTTGGAGATTCCTCAAAAATCTGCAAATAGATCTACCATATGATCCAGCAATCCCATTCCTTAGTATCTACCCAAAGGACAGAAGAATTCTTCATTGGAAAAGTGCTTGCACATCGATGTTTATTGCAGCACTATTTACGATTGCTAAGTCATGGAACCAACCCAAATGCCCCCGTATGGAGGAATGGATTGAAAAACTGTGACACATATACTCTATGGAATACTACTCAGCCATAAAAAAAACAACAAAACCCTGGCTTTTGACAGAAAGTGGAAAAATATGGAAGATTTACTGCTGAGTGAGGCAAGCCAGGCTATGAAGGAGAGACATTGTATGTCCCCACTTAACATAAACTGAATGTCTGCACTCTATGACTGAAACTGATTGACTAACGGTTGTACAAACACAACAGATGGGTGTGAATGTCAGATGAGGTGTATGTGGAGGAGTGGGGCCTAACGAAGGACATTTGGAGAACGGATATGGAGGTAGAACATTGACGGGATGGAGAAGTGTGGTGTTATCGGTTGAAGATATTTTGATCAACGGGACTGGGGAGAAATGTTCACATGTTGAAATGCTCACATTGTATATACAAAAATAAATAAATAAATAAATAAATAAAAAGAAAAAACATACATGTAAACATTTTAAAAATTCCTTGAGACTAGCGAAACTGGAAGTAAAATGTAACATGTGCTTCAAAAACATTTCTCAAAGAGAAATTTAAACATTTTAAAGTATTTCCATAAGAAGAGAAACATATAAAATAATTTCACACATTAGAAAACTACAACAGAACAAACTAAAAAGGTAGCAGAAGGAAGGAGAGAAATATTAGATCACATATCAATGAAACTAACAATATAATATCCACAGAAACTATACAACACCTAGTTATTTCAAATGATTAACTACTGACATTCTTGTAGTTAGACTAATATAAAAATAAGAGAGCAGATACAAATCAATACATCAAATATGTAACTGGAAATATTAATACCAGCTTTTATCGAAATGAAAAGAAAAAAAAGGAAAAACAAAATGTATAATTTTTAACAAAATTTAGAAACTAATTTAATGTCAATAAGTTCAAGGATAGCTAGTAACTTGAGATAACATTTGTATCTGTATTTTTTATGGCCTACTGATTAGTGTGGTACATAATAACATTGGTAAAACTAAATATATCTGGTAAGGTAAAATATTTTCAGGTGCCTTATAATATTGGAATACAAAATCAGGGAGTTTTTCTTTGTTTCAGAAACTAAAATACAATAGAGACTTGTGAGACAAAATGTTTATTTCTTCTGTAAGCTTTTCTATTCTTTAATCCTTTTAAAGTGTTCTTATCAGATTGAATCAAAATGATGTAGCACTTAGGGACAAAGATGCAGCCTAAGAGCCCTGCACTGGAGGCCAAGATGGAGAATACTTCCACAGCCACCATGACCTTCCCCTTGGTGCTGTGGTAGACAGGGAGGAAGGTGACCCAGACACTGCAGAACAACAACATGCTGAATGTCAGGAACTTGGCTTCATTGAATGTGTCAGGTAAGTTCCTGGCCAGGAAAGCCACAGTGAAGCTCCCGAGGGCCAAGGAGCCCAAGTATCCCAGGACAAAGTAGAAAGCAGTGGCTGAACCCTTGTTGCACATGATGACCAGGCTTTTAGGCTCAGAGGCTGAGTCTGTGTCAAGAAAAGGGGGAGACATTGCCAGCCAGATTCCACAGATAATCAGTTGGATCAGGGAGCAGATGGGAATGACAAAGTTAGGAGCCCCTGACAGCAGCAACCACCTCAGTGTTTTTCCAGTCTTCACAGCCCTGAATGCCAGAATAACGGTAATGGTTTTGGCCAAAACGCTGGAAACAGCCACAGTGAACACAACTCCAAATGAGATTTGTTGGAGGATGCAAGTGGCTGTGTTAGGACGACCAATGAAGAGTAAAGAGCAGAGAAAGCACAGGTGAAGGGCAATGAGAAGAGTGTAACTGAGAGCCCGATTATTGGCCTTGACTATGGGTGTGTCTCGGTGCTTCACAAAGACCCCCATAGTCACAGCTGTGAGGACAAAAAGGCACAGAGCCATGCATGTCAGAGCCATTCCTAGGGCATCATCAAAGGCCAAGAAGGTCATGGACTTGGAGAGGCAGTGAGTTCTCTCATTATTTGGGTACTCATCAGCTGGGCACTGGGTACACTGCTGTGCATCTGGAGGAAAATGAAGTAATTTCTACTGTTTAGGTGGTTGAAATTGCATACTAATTTTAAAAAATTTAAATGATTGCAAAATTTATTTTTATCTTATATAATAAACTAGTGAGGAATGATGCAATTAATATTTTTGCATTTTATATTTTACAATACCACATTTTTTATGATATATAATTCCTTCATTTTATATCAGAGGTAATGAATATTGTAAAGGTAACAGACTATGCCTTTTCCCATGTAGCTTCTCTATTTTCTTCTTTTTTTAGAGAATGATTTTTACCTTAAGATATGCGTGCTTACTGGGAGGAGAGAGAGAATCAGAGACAGTGAGAGAGAAAGTGAGAAATCAGTTTTCGCCCCACTGGGGACACTTCTGCTGTCTCCTCCTGGAATCTTGGGCATGCATGCACATGTGGTCAGTGTGATTTTTTTAGCCACTGGCTCAGCACTCTTACTGCGGTTGGCCATGTTATAGTCAAGTGACATAACTTCTGTGCCAGCTGCTTGCCATAGTTTCTCTATGTTTAAAATTATATTTCTCGGCCCCAGTGGTAAAATGCAATGGTCTGCAAGACTGACCCATATTAAGAGGTTCCCAGTTCTGGGTATAAAGACGTCTCTGAGTATGTTAGTCATATGGGTGATTATGACCCATTTCTGGCAAAAGCTAGGTGTGGACTGCTGTATTAATATCTGATTGGGGTGTGTCTCTCTCCTCTGTATCTCTTGATCATGGAAGAAAAAAATAAGCTTTAATGAAAAGCATTTCTTTTCTTTCTATATGATTCTATTCCACATGAAATGATCTAGGCATTAGTTAATAATGCACAATTAATAACTAACACACTTTTAGAACTGGTACACAAATGTATAAAACATATCCATAACAATTGTATTGCCCTTCGTCTGTGCTTACCAGTTAGATATGAAAAATATCAGTTTCAAACCTTCTAAGCAAACACACAGGTAACTCTGATGATTATACAATTTATATTTTCACTAAACTTTAGTTTAATTCACTGTGAGACATCAGATTGAGAGTGTACCCCCAGCACTGAATGGTAAGAAAAGGTATACACTAGAATCAATGTTACAGTTGAGCCTATTAAGATTGGCACAGCCAGGTAAGAACTTACACATAATGAGGTAACAGTACTTTTATAGATGGGTATATTAAAAGACTGAGTGAAAGCATGGCTTAAGAAGACAAGTGCACTATGAGTTCGATGTCAGTGTTCTTGGTTTTATTTTTATTGAGAAATAGGTGTAGTGCTTTGCTAGCACAGTAATAATTTTTCTACCTGTCTGATTGGAAATCTCTGTTGGTGGGCAAAAAGCACAACTATAGCAGCAGACAGGCTTTCCTTTCTGTGGAATTTTTCTTAATCCTGGACCACACCTCTGACTACACACTGACAGAGGAGCCTGAGGGGAAAAGAGAACCACTGGTCATCATTTATCACATTAGCAGCTTTGACAGGCTGATTGTATCTTTTTTAAGAGACTTAGACCTTCAACAAACAGTAACCTCTGTGTCTCCTCACAAATTTCATGTTCATATTACCTAGACTTCTGTTTATGGATTACATGGTAAGCATTCTTCTATATAAGTGTTTACTGAATGCTAGCAAGAACCTTATAACCTCAGACATAGATCAGAAACCCCTGGAATCAAGTGAACATACTTAATGAACTCTTTGAACTCTTCACTCCCAAAGCTCACATTTTCCGCCTTGGTAGAAATCTCCTCTAGGATTATCGATCTCTTTCACTTTTACAGGTCTTTTAAATTTATCTAAGATGTAATTTGATTACAAAGACATCATAAAGAAAAAGGTTTTTTTTCTTTTTTTAGAATGGAACTTACAAATTTATTGAAGCAAATGATAAAGCAAATACAATGATCCAAAATGTTTTGAATATAGCAAAATCCATAGTAAAGGAAAATATTGTAACAATTAGTGTTCATGAATGTAAGAAAGAAAGAAGTCAAATAAATAACTTAATGATGCATTTTAAGAAATGGAAAAGTAAAACAAGCTATATCCAAAAGCAATAGATACCAATAAATAATAAAGAACAGAGCAGAAGTGAATGAAAAAGAACAAAAGAGAAATACAAAAAATCAACAAAACAAAAAAATAATTTTATTTGGAGATGATAATTTTTTAAATTTATTTTTTAATTTCATTTATTTTACACATTCAATCACATTATTATTGGGCCTAAAAATGAATATTTCAACAGGTGAACAATTCTCCCTAGTGAGTTGGTAAAACTACAAAATATCTTGAATAGATAATACCACATTTCTTTGTGCCATTAATGCCTTGCATCCCTATTTTTCTACTAAATATCCTTCCTCAGACCCTTCTCTTTCACACACACTATATCTGGTATTTACATCTATATACTGTGTTTCTATATCCTTTAGTCAATTAGTTTCAGTCATAGAGTGTGGACACTTGGTATATATTAAGTGGAGACATACAATGCTTCTCCTTCTGAGCCTGGCTTGCTTCACTCAGCAGTAAATCTTCCATATTCATCCACTTCCTGTGAAAAGCCAGAGTTTTGTTGTATTTTTTATGGCTGAGTAGTATCCCATAGAGTATATGTGCCACAGTTTTTCTATCCATTCATCTGTTGAGTGGGCATTTGGGTTGTTTCCACGACTTAGCAATTGTGAATAGTGCCACAATAAACATTGATGTGCAAGCACTTTTCCAATTCAGTATTCTTCTATCCTTTGGGTAGATACCAAGGAGTGAAATTGCTGGATCATATGGTAGTTTTATTTGTAGATTTTTGAAGAAGCTCCAAATTGTTCTCCACAGTGGCTGGACCAATTTACATTCCCACCAGCAGTGTAAAAGAGTTCATCTTTCACCACACCCCCACCAGCACTTACCATTTTTGTTTTGTTTTTTTTTTAAATCTTACTCATTCTGACTGGGATTAGTGGTATCTCATTGTTGTTTTGATCTGCATTTCCCTTGCAATAAGAGATGTTGAGCATTTTCTCATATGCCTTTTAGCTATTTGTATGTCATTTTTAGAGAATGGTTTTTTCCAACTCCTTCTCTCATCTTTTAATAGGATTGATCATCTTTTTTCAGAATACCTGCTTGAGCTCCTTGTGAATTCTGATTATCAGTCCCTTATGTGATGCATGGTTTACAAAAATATTTTCCTATTCTGAGGGCTGTGGATTCACACTAATTACTGTGTCTTTTGCCATGCAGAAACTTCTTAGTCTGATGTAATCCTTGCCTTTTGTCTATTTTGGGGATTATCTACTGTGCTTTGGGTGTCTTATTTAAGAAGTCTTTGCCTACTTCAATGTTTCCCAGAGTTTCCCCAGTGTTTTCCAGGAGCAGTTTTGCAGTTTGAGGTCTTAGATTTAGATCTTTGATCCACCTTGACTTGATTTTTGTCAAAGGTGAGAGGTAGGGGTTCAGATTCATCTTTCTGCAAGTGGAAATCCAGTTTTTTCCATCACCATTTTTTTTTTTTTTTGAGAGGTTTTTGCTATAGGGTGAGTGTGCTCGCCAGACAGAGACAGAAAGTGAAAAATCACCCCCCAGGGAAGATGGCCACGTCACAGTCCCTTCTCCTCCATTCTCCTCTTGGGATCTTGGGCACACACGCACACGCACCCAGTGTGAGTTTTAAGCCACCCGGTCTGGGACGTGAACCACGGTCGACTACCTGGGAGTCCAGTGACATAGCCATTACGCTAACTGCTGGTCCCTTCCAGCACCATTTGTTGAAGAGGTTTTCCATTTCCCACTTGATTGACTGGTATTCCTTATCAAAATCAGTTGACTGTCTGTCTGAGAATTTATTTCTGGGGACGCTATTCTGTTCCATTGATCCATGTGTCTGTTTCTGTGCCAGTATCATGCTGTTTTGATTACCATAGCTTTGTAGTATATTATGGGTCAGTGAGTGAGATGCTGCCCACTCCAATGTTCTTTTGAATATTTGCTTTGGCAATACAGGGTCTTTTATGATTCCAGACAAACTTTATGATAGTCTTTCCTAGATCTATGAAGAATGTGTCTGGTACTTTTATTGGCATTGCATAAAATATGTAGATTACTTTGAGTAGAATTGCCATGTTGATTATATTAATTCTTCCAATCCAGGAACATAGGATATCCTTCCACTTTTTTGTGTCATTTTCAATTTACTTTTTTAAATCTTCTCGTAGTTTTCCTTGTGGAGGTCTTTAACTTCTTTGGTTAGATCCATCCCTAAGTATCTTATAATTTTGTGGCTATGATAAATAGAGTAACTTTTTTAGTTCTATCTCAGTATGCTTATTCATATATAGAAATGCTATAAATTTCTGAATACTAATTTTGTATTCTGCAACTTTAGTCTATTCATGTATTACTTCCAGAAATTTTTTCATGGAAAACATTGGGTGTTCTATATACATAATCATGTCATCTGAAAATAAAGAGTTTCATATCTAATTTTCCTCTAGTTTCACCTCTAGTTTAAACCTCTAATTTGAAACCTTTTATTTTTTTCCTCTTTTCTGATTGCATAGGCGAGGACTTCCAGTACTATATTGAAAAGGAGTGGAGGGAACCAGCATTCAATGGTGCAAGGTGTAGACTATTACACTAATGGCTATGTCGCTGGACTCCCACGTAGTCGACCGCGGTTCGCGTCCCGGACCCGGTGGCTTAGAACTCACGCAGGGCGTGTGTGCGTGCGTGCCCAAGATCCTGAGAGGAGAATGGAGGAGAAGGGATTGCGGCGTGACCATCCCCCCTGGGGGGTGATTTCTCGCTTTCTGTCTCTATGTCTCTCTCTGTCTGTCTGGCGAACGCACGCACCCTATAGCGAAAACCTCTCCAAAAAAAAAAAAG
The DNA here is from genome assembly GCA_026018925.1 of Tupaia tana. Lineage (NCBI taxonomy): Eukaryota > Metazoa > Chordata > Mammalia > Scandentia > Tupaiidae > Tupaia > Tupaia tana. The sequence continues at coordinate 9,068,282 of JAKSZU010000013.1, read as the reverse complement.
AAAAGGAGTGAACAAAGTGGGCATTCTTGCTTGTACCAATTTTTAGTGGAAAAGTTTTGGCTTTTCTCCATTGAGGATAATGTTCGTTAAAGGTTTTTCATAGATAGCTTTTCTTATATCTCTCTCAGGAGCATAATGGACATTTTGCTTTTCAGGCAGACTCTTTTTGGTCAAAGACATTGTTCTTCCAGCCCATTCTCTTATGGTTTCTGTAGAACTTAGGTCCTCTCTGCAAAGACTTCGTGTTTTGTTTTGTTTTCCTGTTGAATTCATTTTTGGTTTCATTATTGCTTATGTGTGTTTGTAACTAATTTTGTTACTTCATGTTTTGTTTGTCTGCCTATTTTCTGCATAAATTCTGAGAGTAAAAAAATATATATATAACTAAATATGTCTTTTAAATGGGGGGCACAGCATAGTCAATTATAAGCCTTTAGGGAAGTCACCACCATCTATGGGGAAACTATCCTATGAAAGTCTTTTATGAAAATGTCTCCTAAGAATAAATTTTCAAAGACGTAATGTTAACATAAGGTTGCCTGTGAGTATGAGAAAAAAATTTTTGGAACCAAGGAAAAGTTGGTTACAGTTTGCATAATGAGAATGCTGGTTCTACACCAGTCAAAAAAAAATATTCTTTCCCAGGTATATTAATGAAAGAAAATACTTTCCCTATCACAGCTTGGAGGATTTTCTTTGCTGCTAAAACATGAAGAATAAATTAATAGCTTCTCTACATCTTGCACCATTGAATTTCTTTCAGCTCCAGCTATAGTGGAGAGAAAGCCTCAGTAGGATGAGTGTCAGTGCATGGAGAGTACAGCTCACATACTGACCATTAAATTCTCAGGTTTGTGTCTTTATGGTTTCCTGGATAAATCCTTCTCCATGCCTCATGCCATTGGATTTCTCTGAGTTCTATCTACAGTGGAGAGACGGCCACAGAGTGAAAAATGATAGAGCTACAGGGAGACCATGTCCAGTGACTTTTGGAATACCTGGTATCATTTGAAAGTTCATATTTTATGTCTTCCATCAGTTACATCATCCAGCCGAGCTCCAGGTACACTTCATCTAGAGACGTAGGGGAGGAACCAAGCACTTCAAGCTAGCTACATAAAACACTTTCTGGTGAGAACATGAGGTGCTTTCCAAGGAACACACCATAGAAGTAGAGTGCTTTTCTTCCTGACACTGCAAAATCAATTCCAAGAAATTAGGAATAAAGATTTAATCCATCCAATGACCAAAAATCAGCACAGAGGCACAAGGAATATGAAAAACTAGGAAAATATCTCTCCTTCAAGGGTAAAGAACAACTGTTCCTCATCCACAGACAGCACAGTAGAACTCATGGAAATGTCAGATAAGCAATTCAAAAAATTTATAGTGACAAAATGAAATGAGATATAAGAGTAAAGGGGCAATAAACTCAGGAAATTAGGAATTCTTTCCACTATTTGAAAGTAGAAATAGAGACCATAAAAGAAGTAGAAAATTGAATTGTTAAAGATGAAGACTGTAATACAGGAAATCCAAAACTCCCTTCAAGTATTAATAGCAGATTAGATCAAGCAGAAGATTGAATTTCAATTCTAGAAGATAAAATCTCTGATGTACAAAAAGTATTACAAGAAATAATGAAAAATTTAAAAAATGATAACTAGATACCAATGAATGTCCAAACATTTGAATAAGTCCTATGCCAGAAGGTGAAAATCTAACAGGGCATTGATCATCTAATCCATGAAATACTTAAAGAAAACTTTCCAAACCTAGAGAAACATTCAAACATCCAGACTTGAGAAATACAAAGGACCTCAAATAGAATCAACCTTAGAATATCCTCTCTACAGCATATCATAGCTAGACTGGCCAAAATCATAGATATTAAAAATGGCAAGAGAGTACTATCAAGTTACTTACAAAGATTATCACATTAGCCCAGCATTGAAAGTCTCAACAGAATGAATGCAAGCAAAAAAAGAATGGGTAGATATATTCAAAACATTAAAAATAATAATAATTTTGGTACCAGCAGATGGCAGATAGTTATATCACTGGATTCACACATAGTCCACAGCTGTTTGAGTGCTGGATCTGATGGCCTAAAGCTCACACTGGGCATGTGTGTATGCATGCCAAAGATCCTAGGAGTAAAGTGGAAGAGCAGAGATTCTGTCATGCCCATCCTTCAATCCCCAGGGGAAGATTTCTTGCTTTCTGTCTCTCCTGTGAGCTATACACCCTATAACAAAAATCTCTCTGGAATAAAAAAAAAAGAAAGAAAAATATTTTCAACCAAGAATACTATGCCCAGCCCAATTATCCTTCATATGGGAAGGGAAGGTAAAAATAATTCTCAAAAAAAAGAAAACTAAAAATATTTATCGACATAATATCAGCTCTTTAAGACATAATTAAGGGAGTTCTATACAGGAGAACGAAAGAGAGACAGACAGAATTAGAGGGCAAAAAAACAACCAAATCTATGGCTAACAAAATAGTAGGGACAAGCTGGAAAATATTGATAACTTAGAATGTTAATATATTAACTTCTCAAATCAAGAGACACAAACTAGCTGAATACATAAACAAACAAAACAAAACAAAAACAAACAGAAACTATTTGCTCCCTTCAAGAAACTCACCTCATGGATAAAACATAGATATACATAGACTAAAAGTGGAAGGGCTGGGGTAAGGTATTCCATGCAAATGGAAATACAAAAAGGGCTGGAGTTGTGATACTGATTTTAGAAAAAAAGAAACTGTAGGACTAAAACAGTAAGAGACAAAAGGACATTTTATAGTACTAAAAGGGCTAATTAACCAAGGTAAAACTCTTACAAATATCTATGCACTTAACTCAGAAATACTACAAATGTGGAAGAAAGACTACTAGATCTGAAAGGAGAGATAGACTGCAACACATTAATTGTGAATCTCAATACACCACCAACTCTTTTGGACAAATCATCTAGACAAAAATTTTAACAAAGACATAAAGAATTTAAACAATACCATAAATGAAATGGACCTGACAGACAGTTTTATAAGCTTCCTTCCAACTATCACAAAATATAAATTCTTCTCACCCTATCATCAGCATTTTCAAATACCCAAGATGATAGGGTACAAAACAAGTCTTTATAGATTTAAAGGTATAGAAACTATATCTAGCATCTACTCTAACCATAATGGAATTATACTTGACATTAATTTCAGGAAGAACACTAAAAAATACCTAAACATATGGAAACTAAACAATGTACTACAACTTCCTTTGTAACCACTGAAAAAATTAAGAATGAAATAAAAAGATTCATTGAAACCAATGAGAATGAGTACCTAAGCTTCCATGACCTGTGTGATTCAACAAAAGCAGTCATAAGAGGGAAGTTCGTTGTAATCAGTGTACATACGTGGAAGAAGGAAAAGTGGCACACAGACTAAAAACTCAGGGAACTGGAAAAACAACAACAACAAAAAATCCTAAACTACCAGGAGAAAAATAATAAAGATTCAAGAAGAAATAAATGAAATAGAGAATAAATGAACTATATAGAAAATAAGTGAAACCCAAGGCTGGAAGTTTGCATATATAAACGAAATTGACACAATGTGAGCTAGTCTAATTAAGAAGAACAGAGAAAGGTACCAGATAAATCAAATTCACAATGAAACAGGCAATATTAGAGCAGACATAACAGAAATATAAACCATCATTAGAGAATTTTGAGGACCTATTTGCCAACAAACTAGAAAACCTGGATGAGATGGACAAATTCCTGGACATTTAGAATCAATGATGATTGATCAGGAAGACATAGACAGCCTGAATAAACCATAACAAGCAGTGAGATTAAATCAGTAATAAATTCCCTCCCAACAAAGAAATTACATTTCTGATGGCTTCAGTTCTGAATTCCAAAAAAAACTTTTTTAATAAAGAGCTAACTTGCATTTTTCCCAAACTATTTCTAAAGTTGCAAAAGGAAAGAACCCTCTCAAATTCATTTTATGAAGACTACATTAGCCTCATCCCCAAAACAGACAAGGACATTACTAAAAAATAAAAGAAAACAAAACAAAAATAAAAACAAAAACAAAAACAAAAAACCTACAGATCAATATCTCTGATGAATATAGATGCAAATACTCTCAGCAAGATACTAGCAAATTCTGGGACCAGCAGTTAGCGTAATGGCTATGTCGCTGGACTCCCACGTAGTCGACCGTGGTTCGAGTCCCGGACCCGGAGGCTTAAACTCACGCCGGGCGCATGTGCGTGTGTGCCCAAGATCCCGAGAGGAGAATGGAGGAGAAGGGATTGCGGCGTGGCCATCCCCCCTGGGGGGTGATTTCCTGCTTTCTATCTCTCTGTCTCTCTCTGTCTGTCTGGTGAGCGCACGCGCCCTATAGCAAAAACCTCTCCAAAAAAAGAAAAAAAAAAAAAAAGATACTAGCAAATTGTATCCAATGATAAACAAAAGAGATTATACATCATGATGAGGTAGGCTTTATTCCAACAAATGCAAAACCATAAATGTAATACATCATATTAACAGAAAGAAAAATAAAACCCATGTGATCATATACCTTGATGCAGAGGAAGCATTTGATAAATACATTTCTTCATGATTAAGACACTCAACATGATTAAGACACTCAACAAAATTGCCATAGAAGGGACAGTGTGCTAAGTATGACAAAATCTCTGGGACTACAGCTAATTATAATTTTAAATTGTGTGGTTTCTAGGAGAATTGCTTTTTATTTTGCCTTTTAAATTCAACTTTTAATCATCAATTTTCTGGACAGCACTGATTGCAAATCTCTCTAGTCACTTTCAACCCCTGTTTTCTGAATTTTGCTATTAGGATTATACAGGCAGAATTGTTTAAAAAATGTCAACTCTACAATTAACAGGCAGACATTTTCAAGCTGTTTTTCCACTTTTATTTCTGAGCCTACTTTGAATTTTATCATGTTACTTTTAAATATTAAATCAATAGGGGAAGTTTCATAGCCTACAGGTTAAGGGAACTAGACACTACATAGCTGACAACACAGTTTGAATCTTGGCCCAAGCAACTTCTAAAATATGCTGGGTACGTGTGGGTACATGTCCTAAATCTTGATAAAATGGACAAATGAAGAACAGATAGCAGCATGACTGTGTCTCATGGGGAGGGGATGATTTGTTCCATTCCCTCTCTTTCACTTTACGTCTCTATCTGGTGAGCACCCGTGAACTCTGGTAATTAAAATGAAATAAATAAATAAATAAATAAATACACACACACACACACACACACACACACATATAATTATATATAAATATATATAAATAATTGTTACATTATTCTTGAAGTACTGAACAATAATATACTTTGATTAACAAATGACAAAGTATTTACTTTTTTTAATAATACAATATTCATTTTTTAAATTTTATTATTATCTTAATCTTGTTCATATTACATTGAATCACATGTATCTTTACAGTGTATTACATTTCTTTTTCCAGAAGGAATACCATGTATATCATTCAATACAAAGACATTAAAATCCCCATGATCATCAATAGCTTTTCATTTTTTTCCAGATTATTATTATTATTTAAACAGTCAATCACTATTTATCATTTTACTTGTAAAAAGACTTTACCCAACATGAAATACTTCTCAGACCTGTCCAGTTCAGAATACTATACACATCATCATCTACAGGTAATAAACCATATCTGAATCTCACTAATGTCATGCTTCTCTATTTGTTCTCTTGCTATCCTTCTCCATACTCTTCTCTTCTCCTGCCTCGTTCCACACTGTCTTATCATTGTTAACTATTTTCACTCCTTTGATGCCCTTCAGTATTTCAATCTCTACCATAAAGTGTGGATAGTCGGTATATATTAAGTGGTTACATACAATATCTTTCTTCCATATTCTGGCTTACTTCACTCAGCAATACATCCTCCGTATCCCACTTTGTATCAAATGCCAGGGTTTAGTTGCTTTTTATGGCTGAGTAGTATTCCATAGAGTATATGAGCCACACTTTTTCAATTCATTTATCAGCTTGTGGGTTGATTCCATGTCTTAGCGATCATAAATAAAGCTGCAATAAACATTAATGTGCAAGCACTTTTCTGACTAAACATTCTCCTGTCCTTTGGGTAGATACCCAGAAGTGGGATTGCTGGATTAAATGGTAGTTCTATTTGTAGATCTTTGAGGAACTTCCATATTGTTCTCCACAGTGGCTGAACCAGTTTACATTCCCACCAATAGTGTAAGAGAGTTCCCTTTTCACCACATGCCGCCAACACTTACTTTTATATTTTTAACCTTTGCCATTCTAACAGAGGTTAGGTGGTATCTCCTTGTGGTTTTAATCTGCATCTCCCTTATGATGAGGGATGTTGAGCATTTCCTCGTATGCTTTTTGGCTGTTCATATGTCTTCCTTAGAGAGATTTTTGTTCAGTTTGTTTTCTTATCTTTTAATTGGGTTAATCTTTTTTTTTTTTTTTCATGTAAGGTGCTTGAGTTCCATGTGTATTCTGGTTATCAGTCTCTTGTCTGAAGCGTATTTTACAAAAATATACTCCCATTCTTGGGAGTGTCAATTCACGCTTGTTACTGTGTCCTGTGCTGTGCAGAAACTTCTTAGTCTGATATAGTCCCACTTGCCTCTTTTAGGGATTAATGCCTGTGCTTTGGGAGTCTTAAGACATCTTTGCCTACTATAATTTCTTCCAGAGTTTTCCGAGCATTTTCCACTAGTAGTTTTATTGTTTGAGGTCTTAGGTTCAGATCTTTGATCCATTTTGAGTTGACTTTTCTTAATGGTGAAAGATGGGATTTCAGTTTCATCTTTGTGCATGTGGATACCCTGTTTTCCCAGCATCATTTACTAAAAAGGTTTTCCTTTCCCCAATGTATTGGCTGGTATCCTTTGTCAAAAATCATTTGGTTGTGGGAACCAGCAGTTAGCGTAATGGCTATGTCGCTGGACTCCCACGTAGTCGACCGTGGTTCGCGTCTCGGACCCGGTGGCTTACAACTCACGCCGGGCGCGTGTGCGTGCGTGCCCAAGATCCCAAGAGGAGAATGGAGGAGAAGGGATTGTGGCGTGACCATCCCCCCTGGGGGGTGATTTCTCGCTTTCTGTCTCTATGTCTCTCTCTGTCTGTCTGGCGAGCACACGCGCCCTATAGCGAAAAACCTCTCCAAAAAAAAAAAAAAAATCATTTGGTTGTAATCTTTGGGGGTTATTTCTGGGGTTTCTATTCTATTTCATTGGTCCAATGTCTGTTTTTGTGTGATAACATGCTGTTTTGATTTTCATAGCTTTATAGTATATATTGGGATCAGGGAGTGAGATGCCTCCCACTCCACTCTCCTTGTGCAGGATTGCTTTGGCAATACGAGGTCTTTTATGATTCCAGACAAATTCTATGATTGTCTTTTCTAGGTCTGTGAAGAATATCTCTGGTATTTTGATTGGAATTGTATTAAATATGTAGATTAATTTGAGTATAATTGCCATTTTGATTATGTTAATTTTTCCAATCGTAGGATGTCCTTCCACATTTTATGTTACTTTCAATATCTTTTTAAGATTTTTTTACTTTTCTTTATAAAGGTCTTTGACTTCCTTAGATTTATACCTAGGTATCTTATACATTTTGTAGCTATGGTGAAAGGGTTTCCTTTCTTCAGCTCTACTTCATTCAACTTGTTCATATATAGAAATGCTATAGATTTTTGGATGTTGATTTTGTATCCTGCCACTTTACTGTACTCACTTATTACTTTGAGAAGTTTTTTCACTGAAACCTTTGGGTTTTCTAAGTATAGCATCATGTCATCTGTGAATAAATATATATTTAACTCTTCTTTGCCTATTCAAAGGCCTTTTATAGTGTTCTCTTTTCTGATTGCATTAGCTAAGACTTTCAGCACTATATTAAAAAGCAGTGGAGAAAGTGGGCAGACTTGCATAGTACCAGTTTTTAGTGGAAAAGCTTTCAACTTTTCCCCATTCAGTATAATGTTAGTTGTAGGCTTTAAGTGGATGACTTTTACTGTGTTTAGAAATGGCCTTTCTATACCAATCTTATTGAGAGTCTTAATCATTAAAGGATGTTGTATTTTATCAAATGCTTCCTCTGCATCAATTTATATGATCATATGGTTTTTATCTTGTTTTCTGTTAATATGGGGTATTACATTTATGGTACTCCGTATGTTGAACCACCCTTGATTCCTGGGATAAAGCCTACCTGGTCATGATGAATAATCTTTGTTATATGTTGTTGGTTATGGTATGTGAGTAACTTGTTGAGAATTTTTGCATCTATATTCATCAGTGATATTGGTCTGTAGTTTTCCTTTTTTGCCATGTCCTTATCTGATTTGGAAATGATGATGGAGGCTTCATAAAATGATTTTGGTAGATTTCCTTCCTTTTGAATCTTTAGAATTAATTTGAGTAGGATAGGAATTAACTCTTCTTTAAAGGTTTGGTAGAGTTCAGAAATGAAGCCATCTGGACCAGGGCTTTTCTTTGTCGGGAGGTTATTTATTACTGTTATTGGTCGATTCAGGTTTTCTGTGTTCTCCTGATTCAAATCTGGTAGATTATATGCATCCAGGAATTCATCCATCTCCTCCAAGTTATCTTGTTTGTTGGCATACAGTCGCTCATAGTACCCTCTAATAATATTTGTTTTTCTAATATGTTTGTTGTAATGTTGCCTGTTTCATCACATATTTGATTTACCTGGTTTCTTCCTTTCTTCTTCATCAGTCTAGTCAATGGTGTATGGATCTTGTTAATCTTTTCAAAGAACCAACTTTTGCTTTCATTTATTTTCTGTATGTTTAATTTATTTTGTATTTCATTTAATTCTGCTCTAAACTTTCTTATTTCTTTTTTCCTGGTATTTTTATGTTTTTTTTTTTGTTTTGTTTTTCTTCTTTTTCCAATTCCCTGAGGCATGATGTTAGGTTATCTATTTGCCACCCTTCTATATTTTTTTTTCTGTGCACTAATTGCTATGAACTTCCCTCTTATGACTGCTTTTGCCATGTCCCATAGATTATGGAAACTTGTGTACTCATTATCATTTGTTTCCATAAATTTTTTATTTCATACTTAATTTCTTCAGTAGTTAAAAAGTCATTCAGGATTATGTTGTTCAGTTTTCATGTGCTTGTGTATTTTCAAGGGTGTTTCTTGAAATTAATTTTGAGTTTAATTCCATCATGTTCAGAGAAGTAGCTGGATATAGTTTTTATGCCTTTGAATCTGTAAAGGCTTGATTTGTGTCCTAACACATGATCAATCTTGGAAAGGTTCCTTGGTGGAGTGAGAAAAATGTATATGTTGTGGACTTAGGGTGTCAAGTTTTATACATATCTATCAAGCCCTTTCGATTTATAGTATCATTTAGGTCCTGTATCTCTCTTATTTATTTTTTGCCTAGAAGATCTGTCTAAAGGAGATAATGGGGTGTTGAGATTACCAACATTTATAGTGTTTCTCCCTATCTCTCCTTTTAGCTCCAGCAGTCTCTCCTTCACATATTTAGTTGCTCCTGAGTTGGATGTATAGGTATTTATAAGCGTTATGTCTTCTTGCTGGATTACCCCATTTAATATTATAGTGCCCTTCTTTGTCTCTTACACTCTTTGACTTGAAGCCAATTTTGTCTGAAATCAATAACGTAACTTCAGCCCTTTTTTGATTTCCATTTGCATGGAATATCTTTTTCCAGCCCTTCACTTTTAGTCTATGAATGTCTTTATCCATACGGTGCATTTCTCATAGGCAGCAGATAGAAGGTTTCTGTTTTTCTTTTATCCTTTCGACCAGTCTATATTTCTTAATTAGAGAATTTAATCCATTGACATTCAATGTTATTATTGATATTTCTGGACCTGTTCCTATCATTATTTGAGCCATATTCTTGGTTGCTTTTTGTTCTCTTATAACTGAATATCTGACTTTTTAATTTTTATGGTATAGCCTTCTCTTTAGAACCTCTTTAAGTGCTATTCTGGAGTTGGTAAATTCCTTAAGATTTTGTTTATTCAAGACTGATTTTTTTTCCATATGAAAAATAACGTTGCCTGGTATAGTATTCTTGGTTGAAATTGTTTTTCATTCAACACTTTGAGTATATTGCCCGACGCTTCCCTTGCCTGCATTGTTTCCACTGAGAGGTCCAATGTTAGCCTGATTGTGTGACCTTTGTAAGTAACTTGTTTCCCTCTTGCCAACTTTAGTATCTTGTGGTTGTCTGTTGTTTTTGCTAATCTGGCTATGATGTGCCTTGGAGAGGATCATCTTAGGTTGATTCTATTCAGGGTCCTATATATTTCTTGGGTCTGGATATTTGAATGCCTTTCTAGGTTTGGAAACTTTTCTTCCAGGAATTCATGGAAAAAATGATCAATTCCCTTATTATTTTCTTCCTTTTCTGGGATACCAATTATCCAGATGTTGGGGCACTTGATAGTATCCAGTATTCCTCGTATAATAGCCTCATTTTTCTTGGTTGTTTTCTCAATCTTCTTGATACTTTTTTCTAGATCAGATGTTTTGTTTTCTACATTAGAGATCTGATCTTCTGCTTGATATAATCTACTTTTAGTACATTCAAGGGAGCTTTTGGTTTCCTGTATCAAATTCTTCAACCCTCGAAATTCCATCTGGTTCTTGTTTAAGGTGTCTATATTTTCTTTTAAATCATGAAAGGACTTCCTCATCTTTTGGAGCTCATTGTCTATTTTCTCTTCCATCTCAGTTAGTTTGGTCACTACAAATAGTCTGAATTCATTATCTAACATGTCCACTACGTGCATTGTATTGACTGTAATTGATGTGGGCTTGACAATTTCCCTTGGGGGAGAGGCCTTTTGTTGGTTCCTCATACTTCTTGAGCCTCTGTAATTGTTCCTTGTCATGTAGTAATCTATATTTTCCAGACTAACTTATTCAAGGTATCTCTGAGTGCTAAAAGGTGTGCAGGATTATAAAACTGGTGATCTCTCTTTTGGTCAGCATGCCTGTTGCTAACTAGTACCACGAACTTTTATCACTGGTACAGGGTGACCCAAAATCTTCCCTGTTTCTAAGGTGTGGTGAACCTCCAACTGACCTAGTAAGCTTCACCTCGAGAGAAAAGAAAAAATTGTGATTGTGCAACTTGTGCCTTGTGCTATTTAAAACACTTGAGATTTTGAGAGTTCAATGACAAGTGCGGAAGGAGTGGAAGATGATTAATGGGTGCAGACCAGTAGGGACTGAAGCCACAGGCAACCTGGTGTCCAGCAATGTCGCTTGAACCAGTCTCCAGATGGGGTAGGGAGGGGTGCAAGTTTGTCTTAAAATCCCAAGAAACAAACCTGAAGTCCAGAAATGAGTAGGTGTGGGATGAGCGATGGGTCCCACAGTATTTACTTTTTTCTCCCTATTAAATCTTCCCAAATATACAAAGGATCTGTGAATATGCTTACTTTTATAACTGTATAGTTGTTTTCCAAGTTCCAAAAGAATATGCTCTCTTTATAACACGGTATAGATAGAGTCACTGATTTGGACTGGAGTGACATATTTAAATTATTAATGTTCTACAGAATCTAATGTGTCCCTTGGTTGACATAATAACATTGGTTGACATTTTAAAGTACAATAAAAAATTACTATGTAGCAAGTAACTATTGCTTCAGCACTATGTCAATGATGAAGCCAAATTTGGTAAAACTACACTGATTTTATGAAGGAATTAATCTTTGACTGAAATCAGAATGTGTATAAACAAAAAATTTTAAGAAAAATCGATAATACCTGTTATTAGATATAGATCCATTCATTGTTATTGATATTTTATTATTATCTAGTTGCAGACTAGATCATAAATTCTTTTTTTTTTTAATTTGGAGAGGTTTTTGCTATAGGGTGCATGTGCTCACCAGAAAAACAGAGAGAGACAGAGAGACAGAAAGCGAGAAATCATACTCCAGATGGGATGGCCACACGACTAACCCTTCTTCTCCATTCTCCTCTTGGGATCTTGGTCAAGCATCCACATTCAAGTGGCGTGATATTGAGCCCTGGGTCCAGGTATTGAACTACGGTTGACTACATGGGAGTCCAGCGACATAGCCATTATGCTTACTGTTTATCCCAAGATCCTAGATTCTTATAAGATCTTCTAATCCAATTTTCTCCCATGTTTTCTGCATGGAATTACTAAGCATGAAAACGGTTCTATTTTAAAGCTATATTAGCTGAAACTGGGCAACTAGATGTAAACTTCAAGGAAGGAGCACATGTCTGAGATGTGGGCTGCATCGAGAATTTACCAAGCTGCCCAATGCCACAACCAGAGAGGATGAAACTGCAACCCAGAATGTAAACACGATATCTTCATACTGTAGACTGCTTTTCCCAAGATGACAGAACAAGGCTCCTCAATCAACCAACCTGAGAGCCACTCCACTCACAATACTCTTGCTACTCAAATGTGGCTGAAAATTATTTGATGCTGACTGCTAGTCACCTAATCACATCCGTCCAGTGTGAGAACCAAAGAAAACAAACTGATTCCAGGACGAAGTGACAATCAATATGTAACCAACAATATTGTGAATCAGTAACATTTTGGAGAAAGGTCTTTATCAAAGAAGGAAAATATAAAAGTCATCTGATTCAAAAGGAGTTGTTTGTGTCAGTTACAGTAAGCTCTGACTAAATGGAGCTGGTAGAGATCATAAAGCAGGCAGCTGTGCGTGTATGCCTGATGACAAGAACTCTCATAAGAACAGTGCCAGAACCATAACCTTGCACAATGGCCACTGAAAATCTTCCACATAAACTTTTTTTGTGAGGACATGAGCCTGTCCTGCCTTGGGCTTGTGGTACTGTTACTATTGGTTCTGATAGCCAAGGATGATTGCATCTAAACAACTTATATAACAGCTTCTCATACTTCTTTTAAAACCCTGTTGTTCTCTTACTTCCCTGAATGTGACTATATTTTACTATGGCAGGCATATTCCCACTGCAGCACCCACTACTGAATAAATATCAATTTTCTTTTAGAAAATTTCTTTTTCAAAGTTGATAATATCTACAGAGATAAAGGGTATTTAAATTCACAATCCACTTGTGTTTACAGAGCACCAAACATAGAAAGGGCTATAACAATATATGATTAAAAGTTTCAGCATATATGGATGAACGTATTTGGAATTTTGTACACATTAAATTTGTTCATTTTATTCACTTGACTGCTGCATAAGTAAATATAACAAGATTAAATGCAAAACTATTGTTTTTAAAAGGTATTCATTGAGCATAAGGATAAGTAAGATCACAGTATAAAGTCTAGATATAAAAGTTTAATTTGGTGCTGAGTTAAAGAAGTCACATAATCTCCTTTTAAGTTCTCAGGTCACATAACTGTATATGTCCAATAGTGAAATGGTGTCATACCTTTTTGAATGAAGCAGGCCATTTTATCATCATTTCGTTGATTATCAGGCCTTGAGCATGTGGACTGCAAGAGAACTCTCCTACTTTAACCATGGTCCCAGGGAAATCATTAGATCCCACAATGTACTTGATATCATAGTGTGCAACCTGCTTTCTTTTTTCATCTAAGGATACATGGTCACCAGCACTGTTTGTAAATTCTATTTTCTTCAGAAATGGCTGAAGCTGGAAGGAAAACAATTTGAAATGAGGAGTACATTCAAATTAGAGGTGCAAGTTCCTTAGGATTTCATTTTCCATTTACCTAACCCCAGGATATTTTTTTGTAGGTGATGTTTTGTTTGTTTTGTTTCAGGTTACCATCTCATGAGGTCAAGGGAGAAGAAATATGCCTTCCCACATAAGATGGTGCAAGGATTGAATCCAATTAGAAGAATTTTAAGATATTGCGCATAAAGTAGGTTTTGTATGGCTTCTGGTATAATCCTGACCAAAATCTAGAGAGAAGAATGAAGAAGGGATTGTGGCATGGCCATCTCACCTGGGGGTTGCTTTCTCCCTCTCTCTGTCTCACTAGTACATGTGCTTACAGTAAAAATTTTAAAATTTGCTAAAAAGTGGAGCATACAATGAATATTTTTAGTACCTTGACAGTGGTGATGTCAGCATGAGTGTACACATGTTCAAACTCATTAAATTATACAGTACATAAGTGAAATATTTTGTGTATCAATAATATCTTGATACAGAAAAAAGGCACAATGTAGCATTTTTATGTCTTCTTTTAAACTTCTTTTAAAAGTGTGCATGTCTTCTGCAATCATTACGACAAATAAATAAAATTGCCAATTCCCATTTTTTTTTAAGCTTTTCCAGTAGGGTGCATGCACTAACTGGAGAGAAAAATAGAGCAGTGAAAGAGAAAGTGAGAAACCATCCCCCTAGGGTTGTTGGCTACTCCATGAACCCTTCTCCTCTATTCTTTTAAAATCTTGGCTGTGCACACTAATATGCCTGGTGTAAGTTTCAAGTCATGGAGTCCAGGATTCAAAAAGTAGTTCAAATCTGGGAGTCCAACAATGTAACCACTATGCCATCTGCTGAACCCCTATTATTTTTTTTAATATGCTGGGATAACATTTGAGTCTCCTGAGCCCATGACATTGTATTACCTCTTATTTTTTAACAACAGTTGTCAATTCTTCAATTACCTTGGAGTAGACCCATCCAAAATAGTCTGTAATTATATAATTGGAAGCTATTCTAGCAAAGTCACCTATTCTCTTATTAGTCACCTCCTAATGAGCTCAAAATGTTCAGCATATATTATTATTGTCAGTAAAAGTAACAATTATAAGAGATATTAACTTTTCCGACATTATTTTTATGTATACATATTTCCTTTTATCTAGATGTTAAAATTGCTTTGTGTTTTTAGCTAATATTATTAATGTATTCATCTCTTGTGACTTAAGCACAGGAGTTCCTAAAAGTGTGCTTTGAATAATAAGGCTTTTTTACATTTTTAAATTTCTTTTTCCGTTATACATTAAATCACACTATTTAGCTTACTAAGTGAATATTTCAACAGGTGAATATTTCTCCCTAGTCCAGTTGATAAAACTAAAATATATCTTCTTATACATAGAGATATACCATGTTTAACATTCAGACAGATGCATTTATGACTCAGGTGGGCTAGTCTGATGCTATATGTATCAATGGTCTCATGTTCTTAAAGGGGACACAGGACCTGCTCCTCTGACTGCTACACGTTTTGTAAAAATAGTTACATCTAAAAATGAGTCATTTCTCAGAGTAATTTTTAAAATATTATTTAGAACCCATGTCTATTTTCATCAAAAACATTAAATGGAAAACTTGAGCCAAAGCATATATACCACTATAGATGAAACAAGTGATCTCAGACACAATCATTATGTTAATAGTTTCTGTCCTTAGATGCATTCCAAGGAAAACCATAGATGTCACTGTATTCTGGCTTCAATTTTTTGTTACAAGTCACTTTTGGACATTTTACAGTGTCTTATGCTACATTAGGATCTATGTTTCTAAAACATTTTTCTATAGGATGTGTGTGTCTGTGTGTGTGTGTCTGTGTGTGTGTGTGTGTGTGTGTGTGTGTGAGAGAGAGAGAGAGAGAGAGAGAGAGAGAGAGAGAGAGAGAGAGAGAGAGAGAAATCATCCCTTAGAGGAGATGGTCATGATGAAATCCCTTCTCTTCTGTTCTCTCAGGATTTCAGGCATGAACACACACACATCTGGTGTGTTTTCTGAGTCACATGGTAAGGAACTCAATTAAGCAGTGGTCCATGAGAAATCCAGCCCCTTAACCTCAGCATCACCTGCTGGCCCTCTAATAATTTTCTAATGGGACAGATTGAAATCAAAACTCTCAATGGTAGGATTCTACAAAGAAATGTCAAATTTACAGCTACACTTATAACCAATGTTAAAGAACCATATATATATATTTTTAATTTTTGTCTGATCCTGTTACTCTTGAGATAAAAACATGGTCATGTTATTAAATGTCAATAAAATGCTTCCAGATGTCATTAGGTGCTCAATGCATGTCTTGCTTCTTGAGGAGGTTTACCTGCCAGGGTAGAAGCATAGGCTGATCTGTAGTTCCTGGAGATCCCATTTCTGTTTTCTCCACAAGCATTTTATGGAGGACTTGGGCCACTGCATACACGGCATTGTAGATAAAATAGCTAGACTCATATGTTGATGTAATGCTAAAATGTGTTTCTGTGAACTCTAAGGACATATTTGGAGGGCAGTTTCTAGATTCTTCACATTTTTCCCACTCTACAGGACAATTAGAAATACTAATCCAGAATTTACGAAAGTAAAAGTCTTCTGTGTATTGATAAGGGTTAAGTGCGTGGAGAAATTGTTTAAATCCAGGGATTATCTTTTCCTGGGGTAAAAATGAGAAGCTTCCCCTGAAAGAGTACAACACTGCATCAAGCTCTTTGTTACCAACATCCAGCTCTGCTAACAGAGGAATTCCAATGATCCACACCTTCCCTGAGGTTACGTATAATTCTTCTACTGTGTTCAGGGTGAAGAGACTTCCTGCGTCAACATAGAGAATATGCACACTTACAGATGAACCTCTGATCTGATTCACAAATGTGAAGGAAGTCAATCCATACAGGTTCATAATGGAAAGAAGCTTTTCTGTAAAGGCCACACAGATACCTTTCTTTACGATTTTTGCTTTAAGTTCCTGTAAGAACTGTTCACCTTTCATATCATCAGATACAAAGAGTGCCACCCAAGTCCAGCCAAAATGCAGCAATAATTTGATGATTCCGTAGACCAGAGAGCTGTCCTTGGTGGCCATCTGATAGAGTGATGTAAACTGGTTTTTATCTATTAAGATGGGATCAAATGGACCATATGTGACCTGAATAAGAAAAAACAAAATCCTGATTTCAAGTGAATGTGATTTGGAGTTGTATTCCATAGGGAGGTGAGAGAGAATCTTCTACATGAGAAAACCAGAAATTGAAATATTGGTTCAAGAGAAAAATTACAATAGATAATACCTAATTCTCGAATTTTAGGAACATGAACATGTGTTTGGTGGCCCACTGCCTTTAGGAAATAGCATGAGACTATTTCTGACCACTGGTATCACCCCCAGAACAAAGAATAAAATATATTGTGTAAGGTCCCATGTACTCTTCATCATCTGCAGTTGAATGTGAATACAGCAGGCATTTCATGGAGAAGAGGCATCACCAGTGTGGTGATTCCCTCACTTCACCTCAAGTGAGTTGGGGAGCATTGGCTCTCTTCCTCAGCAATGAATGTTGAATGTCAATTCTGAGTTAGAAGTAAATCCTTACTGTATTCATACCTTGATATTTTGGTCTTAATTTCTTATCACAATATAACCTAATCATCTTGAAAAATACAATTGCTTACCCTTTTTGACTAAAATAATAATTGTTACATAACAGAGTGTTCCTAAATTGATATTGTATGACAGTAATACCTCCTGAATGCTACTTGTGTTAGATAGATCCCCTGTAAAGAAAATAAAGAGAGAAGACATTTGTGGGACAAAGAAATGGGTTATTATCTATTGAAGATAAAGTGTATAGTCTTCCCAACTGGAATTGTGAGAAATATATTCATGCCAGAACATTCACTTTACAAGCTAAATAACATATGTGACTGAATATATAAAAGAAGTGGAAATATATAAAATAAATAAATAAATAAAATGTAGGAAAAAATTAAAAAGGAATGGAAAACAACTGCAGATATCAGAGACAGTGTGGGAAGAGGCTTTGAAATGGCAGAGGGTGAGAAATAGGGATATATATATGAAAGAAATGGGAAATTATTTGTTGATGATAAAAGTTATACTTAAGCCACTATACAGTTTATTCCGGGTGGGAAATTGTTTTTTTTTTTTTTTTGTAAATTCAATCATGTTACTTAAGTTACAAAGCTAATATTCCAACATGTGCACATTTCTCACCAGTCCAGTTCACCATACTGGAAAGTTATCCTAAATAGATTATAATCCATTGCTTTGTTCCATAAATTTCTTGCTTCTCCATTTTTCTCTTTAATGTTGTTCCTCAGACTCTACTCTTCCACTTTCCCTCTTCCCACACTATATCTCGTATTCACAACCATTTACTTAGTTTTTATAACATTTAATCATTCAGTTTTGGCCATAGAGTGCAGACACTCAGTATATATTAAGTGGAGACATACAATGTCTCTCCTTCATTGCCTGGCTTGCTTCACTCAGTAATAAATCTTCCCTATACATCCACTTTCTGTAAAAGCCAGGCTCTTGTTGTTTTTGATGGCTGAGTAGTATTCCACAAAGTATATGTGCCACACTGTTTCAATCGATTCATCTGTTCATAGGCATTTGACTTGGTTCCATGTCTTAGCAGTTGTGAATAATGCTGCAATAAACATGGATGTGAATGCACTTTTCTGATTAAGAATTCTTCTGTCCTTTGGGTAGATACCAAGAAGTAGGATTGCTAGATCATAAGGTAGTTCTATTAATAGGTCTTTGAGGAATCTCCGAATTGTTCTCCAGAGTAGCTGGACCAATTTATGTTCCCACCAGCAGTGTAGGAGAGTTCCCCTTTCACCACACTTTCATCAGAACTTATCATTTTCAGTTTTTTTAAAATCACAGTCATTCTGATTTGGGTTAGGTGGTATATCATTGTGGTTTTGATCTGCATCTCCCTTACAATGAGGGATGATGAGCATTTTTTCATATCCTTTTGGCTATCCGTATGTCTTCCTTAGAGAATGTTTTTTCAACCCTTTTATCCATCTTTTAAAAGCGTTAGCATCTTTTTTGGGACAGCTGCTTGAGTTACTTGTGTATTCTGGTTATCAGTCCCTTATCTGACACAGAGTTTACAAAAATATTTTCTCATTCTGAGGGCTGTCAATTCACACTAATTACTGTGTCTTTTGCCATGCTGAAACTTCTTAATCTGATGTAATCCCACTTGTCTATTTTTCGGGGGATTATTGATCATGCTTTGGGCTTTATTTAAGAAGTCTTTGTCTCCCCTAGTTTCTCCCAAACTTTCCCCAGTGTTTTCCAGCAGCAGTTTTATAATTTGAGGTCTTAGGTTTAGATCTTTGATCCACTTTCTGTTGATTTTTGTCAAAGGTGAGAGGAAGGTGTTCAAATTCATTTTTCTGCACGTGGACATCCAGTTTTCCAGCACCATTTGCTAAAGAGGTTTTTCTTTGCCCACTGAAAGGACTGGTAACGTTTGTCAAAAATCAGTTGGCCGTATGTCTGGGAGTTTATTTCTGGGAACTCTGTCTGTTCCATTGGTTCACCTGTCTATTTCTGTGCCAATACCATACTGCTTTTATGACCATAGTTTTGTAGTATATTTTTAGGGTAGGGAGTGAGATGCCACCCATTCAACTCTTCGTATGCAGTATTGCTCTAGCATTACGAGGTCTTTTATGATTCCAGACAAATTCTGTAATTGTCTTTTCTAAATCCTTGAAGAATATCTCTTGCACATTGATTAGGATTGGGTTAAATATGTAGATTAGTTAAGGTAGAATTGCCATTTCGATTATAGTAATTCTTCCAATCCAGGAACATGGTATGTCCTTCCACATTTTTGTGTCATTTTCAATTTCTTTTTTTAGCTTCTCATAGTTTTCCTTGTGGAGTTCTTTTACATCTTTGATTAGATTTATTCCTATGTACCTTATACTTTTTGTGGCTATGGTAAATGGAATTACTTTTTCAGTTCTATCTCAGTCTACCTGCTGTTTATATATAGAAATGCTATAGATTTCTGTATATTGATTTTGTAACTTGCAAATTTACTGTACTCATGTATTACTTCCAGGACGTTTTTCATGGATACCATTGGGTCTTCTATGTATACTCTATTCTGTTCCATTGGTTCACCTGTCTATTTCTGCGCCAATACCATGCTGCTTTTATGACCATAGTTTTGTAGTATATTTTTAGGGTAGGGGGTGAGATGCCACCCATTCAACTCTTCGTGTGCAGTATTGCATCTGTAAATAGAGATAATTTCATCTCTTCTTTTCTTATTTGAATACGTTTTATTTTAGTCTCTTTTTGAATCGCCTTGGTGAGGACTTCCAGTACTATATTGAAAAGGAGTGGAGAAAGTGGGCATCCTCATTTTGTACCATCTTTTTGTGGAAAATCTTTCAGCTTTTCTCCATTCAGTATGACGTTAGCTATGGGTTTTTTATAGATAGCTTTTTGGATATAATTAGTTAGCATCTTGCTGAGAATTTTTGCATCTATTTTCATCAGAGATATTGGTCTATAGTTTTTCTTCCTTGTTTTATCTTTATCTATTTTGTGGACAAGGGTGATGGAGGCTTCATAGAATGAGTTCAGTAGAGTTTGACCCTTTTTGATCTTTAGAAATAACTTGAGCAAAATGGGAGTTACTTTTCTTTAAAATTTTTGTAGAATTCAGAGTGAAGCCATCAGGACCAGGGCTTTTCTTTGCTGGGAGGTTATTTATTATTGATTCAATCTCCTGGCTAGTTATGGGCCTATTCACACTTTCTACATCCTCCTGGCTCAATCTTGATACATTATATGTGTCCCGAAATTTGTCCATCTCATCCAGATTTTCTTGTTTGTTAGCATATAGTTGTTCATAGTATCCTCTAATGATATATTGTATTTCCATTATGTTTATTGTTACACTGCCACTTTCAGGGCAAATTTGATTTACCTAGTTCCTTTCTCTCTTCCTAATAAGTCTTGCTACAGGTGTAATGATTGTGTTTATCTTTTCAAGGAACCAGCTTTTACTTTCATTTACATTCTGTGTAGTTTGTTTATTTTCTATTTCATTTAATTCTGCTCAGATCTTTATTCTTTCTTTTCTCCTGGATTTTTTCGGACATGTTTGCTGTTCCTTTTTCAATTCTCTGAGGCATTATAGGTGATCTATTTGCCTTATTTTCATCTTCTTCTTATGTGCACTAATTGCTATGAACTTCTCTCTTAAACTGCTTTTGTGGTGTCCCAAAAAATATGGAAATTCGTGTCCCCATTGTCATTGGTTTCCATGAATCTTTTTATTTCAGTCTTAATTTCTTCAGTAGTTGTGACGTCATTCAGGAGTAGGATATTTAGTTTCCATATTTTTTTGTATTCTTGAAATTAAAATCAGGTTTATTATCTGTTGATGAGGATGTATGTGGTGGTCTCAACTGGGCTGGACTGTGGTGTATATCATGCTGGGTAAAGTGTGTTCACAGTATAAATGATGTATACTGATTTAATGTATGAATAATAATAATCAAATATATAAATAAATTCATATTAACTAATGAAAAATTAATTAATAAAACATCAAGTTTAATTCCATCACTGTGGGAGAAGTTTTGGGAGATAACTTCTATGCCTTTTCTTCTGCAGAGGCTTGCTTTGTGCCCTATCATGTGGTCAATCCATGTGAAGATCAGAAAACATACATCTATTGGTTTTCATGTGAAAAGTTCCATAGATGTCTGTAAAGTCCATTAGATTTATCGTATCATTTAGATTCTTTATCTTTTTACTTACTTTTTGTTTAGATGATTGTCAAGAGGAGATAGTGGGGTGTTGACGTCTCCACCAATTAGTGTGTTGCAGTCTATCTCTCCTTTTAGGTAAAACAGTCTTTCCTTCACATACTTGGGTGCTCCTGTGTTAGGTGCATTGATATTTATTAGTGTTATATGTTCTTGATGGATTAAAGCTTTTACCAAAATATAGTGCCCTTCTTTGTCTCTTTGAACAATTTTTGTTTTAAAGCCTATCTTTTCAGAAATTAGTATTGCTACTCCAGCTTTTTTTTTTTGGTTCCTATTTGCATGGAATACCTTTTTCCAGCCCTTCACTTTTAGTTTATGTCTGTCTTTATCCCTGAGATGCCTTTTTTTGTAAGAAACAGATAGAAGGTTTCTGGTTTATTATCCATTCAGCAAGTCTGTGTCTCATAATGGGAGAATTTAATCCATTAACATTCAATGTTTTTATCGATATTTCCAGACTTGTCCCTACCTTTATTTTCTTGGTTGTCTTGTATTCCCTTATTTCTGGATGTTTATTCTTAGTTTTCCTGGTACAGGACCCTCTCCAGAGTTTCCTGATGTTGTTAAATTCTTTCAGGTTTTGTTTGGGAAAATTTTAATCTTTTTTTTTTTCTTACAAAGGATAATCTTGCTAGATATAAATAATCTTGGTTGGAATTGTTTCTCCCTTCACACTTTCTATATGTCTTCCCATTCTTTCCTTGCTTTCATTGTTTCTGTTGAAAGTTCTGGAGTTAGCCTAATGGAATGACCTTTGTAAGTCATTTCTCATTTCTCTCTTGCCAATTTTAGTATCTTGTCTTTATCTGTGGGCTTGGCCAGTTAGGCTAGGATGTGCCTTGGGGAAGATCATCTTAGGTTGATTGTATTAAGAGTCCTTTGTATTTCTTGGGTCTGGATGTGTTAGTGCTTCTGTAGGCTTGGGAAGTTTTCTTCCAGGATTTCATGAAATAGATTTTTCCATGCCCTTATTAGTTTCTTCACCTTCTGGGATACCAATTATTCAGATGTTTGGATGTTTAATGGAGTCTAGTATTTCTTGTATATTATCCTCATTTTGTTATTGTTGTTGTTGTTATTTTCTCTATATTTTTGGTGTTTTTTTCCCCCCCCCCCCAGGTCAGAGGCTTTATCTTCTACGTCAGAGATCTGATCTTCAGCATGGTCTAATCGACTTTTAGTTTCGAGAGAGTTTTTGATTTCCTGTATTACAGACGTTATCTCTAATAATTCCATCTGATTTTTTCTTAAAGTGTCCATTTCTTCTTTCATATTGAGGAAGAACTTCCTAATGTCCTGTAGCTCATTGTCTCTCTTCTGTACCAACTCATAGCATTTTGTCACCATGAATGTTGTAAATTCTTTCTCTGACATTTTGGTAACATTTATTTTTTCGAGAGATAGAGGGGAGAAATTTGGTTCTTTTGATGGAGATTTAGTTCCTGGTTTAGTCTGACCTGAGGCTCTTCTACTTCTAGCCATGGGGAGATGTATTCACTTTTGGATACCTTTTTTGAGAATTTTTCTTTGACTGGGAGCCAGTGTGCTTCCCTTTTACTGTTGATTCATGTGTGCCAATGTCTTTTTTCTGCTGTGTTGTGCAATGTGTTCTGCACAGGAAGAATCTTCTTTTCAGGAGTCTGAAGAGCAGGTGATTAAGTAAAAGGAAGAATCCCAGGGAACCTCTCAATACCAGGATTTTAGAAAACTGTTATTGTAGACCTGTCTAGCCCCTTATGGTATGCATAGGATAACCAGGAGATGACAGTATAAGAGAGAAGATAAGAGTATGGAAGACAATAAAGACAAAGTTTCACTAGCGCACGGCACATGATTTCACCAGGGATCTGGAGATGGAAGTGGGCTCTGCTGGAGAGTTGGGGAAAGTCCTGTGGGGTAATGAGAAGTGGGAAACTAACAAAAGAAAGTGGAAAAGAAAAAATTTACTACCTGGCTGACAGACAGGGTTGCTGCATTGGCAAAACCAAAGTTGGGTGCCCTGCCTTAGTGTCCCTAATGCCAGGGGTTTGAAGATGGAAGTAGACTCTGCTGTAGATTTGGGGACAGTCCTGGCTGACAGAGAAAGAACATCTCTGGGTTTGGGGGAGCCAGAGCTGGAGCTGGGGTGGGGAACTCTGCCTCAGTGTCAGGAATCTGGAGATGGAAGTGGGCTCTGCTGGAGAGCTGGTGGCACTTCTGTCAGGGAATCGCTTTTTGTATGCTGCAATGATGTTCAGTAAAAGCATGTAAAATAAATAAATTAATAAAAAAGAAAAAAATAGAGAGTAAAATAATTTTTTTATTAGATGTAAAGTTATATGAGAGAAATATATGTGTACTGGGAGGGCTTTCAAGAGATCTGCCTGTATGAATGTAAGGCAGAATTAAGAAGAGGGAGAGCGTAAACTACAATTGTTACTGAATCTTGGCCAACCTCAAGGACATCTTCGGAGGGTGGTTCTACAGTATTGTCTTAAATTAATAGCATATGTATAGGTCTTTCTATCTTCACATCTAACAATCATTTTCCTATGTACTTTTCCCTAGAAAGTCCTATTTTAAAATAAGGCAGTTCTACATGCTTTGGACATTTCCTAGGAGGTGCACAACTGCCAGTTGTTATCAGAATATTCCCAGCATCAGGGAAATGGATGCATTGTCCATGGACAGAAATATGGAGTAAAGCTCAGAGCATCCACCACTCCTTCTCTTTCCTACTCTTGCCACTTTTAATAATTCATGTCCCAGGTTACTCCCTGAAATCTGTTCGTAATTCTCACAGGATATGTAAGCCCAGCTTTCACATTTTCTTCTAATAAAAATGAGAAAAAGCTTTAGGGTAGATTGAAATAGTTCTCCTCCTAATTCAGAACCCACTTACTTGTGGGATTTTGTAGAGCTCCATTAGGGTTTCAATCTGAGCTGAAAATGCCGATGCAGTTCCTGCAACAATGGCAACAGATTTCTTCTGTGTCTGGCAATTGTAGTTAGGGAGATCCTGATTCCCTCCACACAGCCACAGTAGAGCATTCTCTAAAGTCTGTTGCTCACTGGGAAGGGCATTGTAGATGTCAGAACCCAGGGAAATGTTGGGTAGCAGATTGGGGTTCTTGTTGATCTCCTCAATGGCAAAGAGAAATGCCAGTACATACTGGTAGTTCTTCCAAAACCACCTAGGCAGACAAGAAAGCATTATAGAGAATGGTCAATTCATGTAATTCAAAGACAGCTATTATGTGGACCCAAGAGATAAGAGATTCTGTATGCCATTGAGAGATTTTCCCGCTCTGACTTACAGCGGTTATGCAATTCATGCTCCCCGGAGTCTAGAATATCTTGAAATGACTCTTCTACTATGACAAAGCAAACTGAACATGCTACCAAGGGAGATACACAAACCTTTTTGAGTGTAGTATATTTATGTTAGATGGCTGATAATGCTGTCCACTGGTTATGTTTTCTTTTTCTTTCTTTTCCTTTACCCTCCTTCCTCTCTTTCTTTTCTTCTTCATTCCTCTTTCTTTCTCTCCTTATTTTTTTTTTCCATTCCTCTTTCCTTCCTTTTTCTGTCTTACTTTCTCTTTCTTTCTTTCTTTGTCCTTCTTCTTTCGGTCTTTCTCTTTGTCTTTTTTTCTTTTTCTCTTTCTTTCTTTCTGCCTTTTTCTCTCTTTATCTTTCCCTTCCTTCTTTCCTTCTTTATTTTTTCTTCTTTTTCATCTCTTTCTCTCTTTCTTTCACTTTCTTTTTATTTTCTTTCTTCTTTCTTTCTTCTCTTTCTTTGTTTCCTTGTTTCTTTCTTCTTTCTTACAGTTTCTTTCTTTCAGGACCAGCAGTTGGCATAATGGCTATGTCTCTGGACTCCCATGAAGTCGACTGCAGTTCGAGTCCTGAACCCAGTGTCTTAAACTCACGCTGAGCAGGTCTGTGTGCATGCCAAGATCCCGAGAGAAGAATGGAGGAGAAGCGATTGCGGCATGGCCATCTGCCCTGGGGGGTGATTTCTCACTTTCTGTCTCTCTATCTCTCTCTGTCTTTCTGTGGAGTGCACGTGGCCTATAGCAAAAAAGAAAAATTTAAAAACTTCTTTTCTTTCTTTTCCTTTCTTTATTTTTCTTTCTTTTTTATATTTAATCAGTGTGTATAATTGAAGCATACCTAATGAATTCTCCAACCATAAATAGGCTGCATTTCAGTCCAGTCACAAATGTTACCATATACATTATAATTAATAGATTACTTTTCCACTTTGGGTTCCCTGAATATTTTTCTTCTTCATTCTTTCCCTTGATTCCCTTCTTTTTACCATTTACCTTTGAACATTCTCTGTATTTTTCTTAAATTGACAAACTAAAAACATAATTTCTTGTAGTTCAGAAATATCTGTTTATAAATATTGTTTATTGAGTTAAATTTTTTATTAATTCTTTTGTTGTGGCTTCTTGAAATTATTTGTTTTTTTACTACTTTCTTTAATTTCAACCTAAATTTAACAATAAAAATATATTTATTTATAAATTATGTTAGAATTACTTTTTTTAACCAATCAATAATTTACTTGTCTTTTTTTGTTGGTTTGTATACCTCAATGCTGTGATAATCTATGTCATGATTCAGTTTTTTATGTTAACTCTTAAGCATAATATTTATATATTTTTCAATATTTTCAAAATGGTGGTACTTTATTATGAAAATATTTTCCCCTTTTTGCTTATTTTTTTATTGATAAATATTTGCTCTTAGATCCATATGTACTGGTGCTTTATAACCTTCTATTAGTCCTATTTGTATATTTCTTTTTAAAATCCAGTTCAATGAATTTAACCAGAATTCCCCTCCCCTATTATTTTTCTTCTTTAGAGAGATTTTTGCTATAGGGAATGTGCACTCACCAGAGAAACCGAGACAGAAAGTGAGACACCACCGTCTGGTAGGGGTGGCCACCCCAAAAGCACTTCCCCTGTATTCTTCTATAGGAATTTTGGCCCACACATGTACCTAACCTGTTTCAAGTCACTGAGTCTGAGGCATGAACTGTAGTCAGTCATGTGAGATTCCAGCCACATAACCATTATGCCATCTTCTATTCCCCATCCCTTACCTCTGATGTCATTTCTTTGTGTGCTTTTGTCTATTGACCTCACTCTTTTCTTGGCTATGAATTTTTTCTTTTCCAAGCTTTATTCAGAGTTGAGCACAATCTTTCTCTTATTGCAAAAATCACTTGTCAAGGTCTCATACCAACCTTAGTAGTCCTAAATAAAGCTTCCCTTCTGTGTTCTAACATGTGCAGCTGAATAATTTTCAACGGTATATTCCTATTCTGGGCTTTACAACTTTCTTTTGTTGCCTAAACAGTCAACACTCAACAGAATTATGTTACATTTTTAACACTTTAAAAAATGACATTTATAGTTCATGTAGAGGATTAGTGTTGTAAATACTAAGATATTCAGCACTATAATTATGAGTGTTTGCCAATACTTAATAGTATTTCATTGAACTGTTATACACTGGGAGATTTGAAATAAATTATCTTTATTTATAAATATTTTGACTTATATCTTCTTGATTTTTCCTTATAATGAAAAGTTTTTATTTACACTTTATATCAGCTTAAAGTACATATGTCTAATTCAGGTGTTGTCAATTTATAACTTGCCAGATGTTAAGCTCTTGACAGCACAGGGTTGATAAATAACCTAAAGAGATAATAATTATCAAAGTTAAGTTTGTAAGAATGTTACCCATACGCTGCTCAATGTCTCAGATACAGATTACAAGTGGTCTTTATTAAAATTTAGACACAATTATAGTATTTGTTTGTTGTATGATATGTATGCTTGTCAGAGAAAAACAGAGATACAGATAGAAAAATTGAGAAATCACCCATCAGTGAGGATGGCCACACTACAGTCAATTATCTCTGCTCTCCTCTTGGATTTTGGCCCTGAATGCACACACACCCAGTGTGTTTTGAAGCTGCTGGTCCAGGATTCAAACTGCACTATCAGCTATGTGGGATCAGCACCAAAACCTCCATGCCACCTACTAGCCCAAAAATGTAAATTTTAAAATTTGTACAAGAAAATAATGTAGTAAACTTTCTAACCAATTCTACTTCAAGTATTCTTATAAATTGAGAATAAATTAAGTAGTTTGGTATTTTCATAAAGATAGACATATAAGTCAATGAAACAGAATAGAAAATTAAGAATTAGACCAACGTGGATGGCTCTAAACAATGGTGTGAGGTGAAAACAGTTTAGCAAGGAACCATTTCTACAATTTACTAGATCAGTTTGTTATCCGCTTGTGGAAAATTGAAACTGAATTCATACCTTAAAAACATATATATATTAAATAAAAATTCATCACAGACTAAAATGTAAAACCTGAAAACATGAGACTATAAGCTGAGTATACCCAATCCATAAATCTAAATTCCCAAATGTTTCAAAACCTAAATTTTTGGAACTCTCACATGATACACTACAAGGAAAAAATTCACATCTCACCTTATGGGATGGGTTGCAGTCAAAATGCTGCCATACCAAACTATTGTACAGACTTGTTGTGTTCAGGCTTTGTGTATAGGGAATGCATAAGGCAAACAAGTTTCTTCTTGAGAATTGGGTTTTAGCACCAAGGTAACTCATTATGTATACGAAGCTGATCCAAAATTTGAAACTATTTTAAATAAGAGACTTGTCTGGTCATGAGCAGTTTGATTAATGCTACTCAACATATAATAGAAAAAGGGTTAGCACAAAATATTTGCGACTTTAGAGTAGGCAAATATTTATTTGAAATGACAAAAAAACACAATGAACAAAGGAAACAAATATTAAATTAGGTTTTATATGAAATAAAAAATACTCATGGGACCAGTAGATGGCATCATGGTCATGTCACTATACACCTACATAGTCAACCATGGTTCAAATCCCAGACCTGGTGACTTAAATTCATGCCGAGCACGTGTGTGTGTGTGTGTGTGTGTGTGTGTGCCCAAGTTCCCAAGAAGAGGGTGGAAGAGAAGGGGTTTTTCCTTGTACATCACCCCAGGGAGCAATTTCTCACTTTCTTTTTTTTTTTTTTTTTCTTTTTTTGGAGAGGTTTTTGCTATAGGGCGCGTGCGCTCGCCAGACAGACAGAGAGAGACAGAGAGATAGAAAGCAGGAAATCACCCCCCAGGGGGGATGGCCACGCCGCAATCCCTTCTCCTCCATTCTCCTCTCAGGATCTTGGGCACGCACGCACACGCGCCCGGAGTGAGTTTAGGCCGCCGGGTCCGGGACTCGAACCGCGGTCGACTACGTGGGAGTCCAGCGACATAGCCATTACACTAACTGCTGGTCCCCAATTTCTCACTTTCTGCCTCTCTATCTCTCACTGTCTTTCTGGCAAGAGCATGAGTCCTATAACAAAACCCTCTCCAAAATAAATAAATAAATGAAAATAAATAAATACTTAATTAAGAACTATATTTAAGAAGTTATACGGAGAGAAAGAAGACAGAAGCCTCAAATTCAAAGTAAATACTTGCAAATGACATATCTGAGAAAGGACTTAAACCTAAAATATAAAATAAACTCTAAATCCATTATAACAGAATATGCAAAGAAGGTTATTTAAACATCAATTGACCATGAAATTAATGTTTGACATTAGATATAAAAGAAAATGTAAATAAAAACTAAAATGTACTATGACTACAGTCTTAGTCTATACGCTTTCATTTATTTTTAACTGATTAGTTTTCACAGTCCATCACTATGTGTCATTACATCACAGCAAGCTCATAAATACACTGTATACTGATTCAGTCAAACCACCTCCACACACACACTATCACCAGCAGCTTCCTGTCTACCTCAGGTCCCTTCAAGGTTTTGCTTCCCACTTCGTCTCTTTGAGTCCCTCCTCCCAACGTCTCCCATGTCCCACCCTCTACCTGGACTGTCTCCAGTATCACCATCGCTCTCAACTCTTATGCATTCTAGAGGAAAATGAAAGCAGACCACAAGGGCGAGCGCACGTGCCCTATAGCAAAAACCTCTCAAAAAAAAAAAAAAAAAAAAGAGAGAGAGAAAGAGAGAGAAAGGAGCTTTTGATGAGTACAGTACTATGGATTTAGATAAAATTATTGTGTTTGTGGAGTAAAGCAAAATGTAGTCCACACTGTATACTTCTATAAATGCAATGAATAGTTTATAGTGTCAGAAAGGTGATGGCTCGTTGCTTGGGTAAAGAGAAGGGATGCAGCAAAGTTTCCTGGAAACTTTTAAATAATGTAAGTTTCATTATCTTGAATATGGTTATGTATTCGTACATGTACGCATCTGTCAAATCATTTGAAATGGCACATTTCAAGTATGTGCAGCTTACATTATGTAGCTAATATCTTAATGGGTTATATAAAAAGTAAATGATTTGGGAAAATAAAAACTTTTGAATAGGACCAGTCACTGAGGCAGTATTAATACAATTGGAACCCATGAAGAGTTCCCCGGTCATGTCCCAGGGACCTCCCTGTACATACAAGGTGCATGCACATGCTTGTGACTTGGGGTAGTAGAGAGTGGAGGTGGACCACAGAATGAAGACCCTATATGAATGCCTCTCTCTGTCACTATCATGAAAATAAGAGATAAATGAACTTTAAAAATAATTAGTTATAAGAAAAGGGAAAATAATAATACTTGCATTGTAAATACTAATAATTTAATAAAAGCATATATAATTAATAAATATAAATATTTAATAATAAATAATATCAATATAAGAAAAAATGTGTACAAAATAATACATGTGAAACAAGCATAAAATTATTTTGCATTATTTATTGAATAATTACAAATGTAAGACTATTGCAGGTTGCTTGGGGATTTCAAAGTGACCATCCTTCAGATGCACCTTTGGAAATTTTTTACTCCATAATTTAAGTCCAGGATGAACCTTTCAATTCTAAAAATCTAACAAGGAGTTAGAGCTGGGAATGTGTGGTGTTGAAAAGCTCCCAAAAAACTTAGATAAGAATCAAAGATTTGAAGCTGTCCTGATGAGTCAGTGTTAAGGGAAATGGATCTCATATGGCAAACCATGGCTTGAATCCAGGCCCTGCAGCAGCTTAGAAAAACAATCACAAACATCTGAGTTGCCCACGTATGTGTTTCCCACATTATCATAAAATGGAGAAATGAGAAAGAAGGGATTATGGTATGACCATGCCCTGTTGGGGGTCGGTTCTTTCTCTCTGTCCCTCTATCTCTGTCAAACACACACTCTCTAGGATTATTAAAAAAAGAATTAAAGACTTGGATTTCCTTTATGTGATCACAGTAGAACTCTCCTCAAAATAAAAGAAGCAAAAAAAATTAACAAAACCTAGAAATAAAATTACCTGACAACACAATAAATTTTTGGAATACTTGACATAAGAATATTTTATGATTAAAAAATGTTATTTATTTAAGAACTAGTGTATACCAACCATTATCTATATGCTGAAACTCATGAAATAAGTTGGTATGAAAGTCTACAGATACATATTAAGTTAAGAGAGCTTACAAGGCAATTTAACAACTTGCACATTGTAGCACCAGCTAATTCCAAACATTGTGGTCAAGTCAATAAAAGTAACATCTTAAAGGTTATAAGGGGTAACATTAGCAAATCAGAAGAACAGATTATCAAGGTAGGAAACACAAGAAATGACAGGCTGCAGATGTCAACATGTTTTAAAAACAGGTCTGGAGGGCCATAGTAAATAAGCAGAAGCAGGAATTAACAAACCACAGTCCTGTAGAATAATTTTATATATCATTGGTGAAACAGAGGAGCTATAATAGGACAGAGAAAATATCTCTGTTCTCCAGTAGTGCTCAGTCTAACTGCGGGATATATTACTAAGAAACAAGATAGATTTAAGAAGGATTAATTTAAAAAAAGGGGGAAAGGACACTTAAATGTGAATGAAATGGATACAGTAAGAATACAGATTTCATCTTTGAACTACAGTGGAAGATGTAGGCCAGATTTCCCTCGAGTTGGGGGGAAGTCACTCTGTTATTTTCATTCTCCTACCTCAGTCACCAAAGGAAAGCAGTTAGAGAGTGGTCCACTTTGATCAGTGCTTCCAAGAGGACACTGGGGGAGTCTCCTTCTAATGAAGAAGAGATAACCCACAGATCCTTGTTTCTCTTTTTAATGACAGGGCATGTGTACATGCATGAGACAGAGATAGATAGAGGCAAAAAGAGATATAGAGAGAAGCGCCTCAAAAGGTTCTTATCACACCACAGTCCTCCTCCTCTAGGCATTCATCTCCCACGAATACTGAGTACCAGTGTACATCTTCCTGGAAAATTTGTACACTGACCCAAGGATCTGAGGCCATAATGGGCCATATGATGACTTCTAGCCTTCCAAAGTTCATGCATCACCATTGTACCACAGCCAGTTTCTTGTTCTCATCTCAGAGACCCAGGCCCTATGATACTGGCCAAACCAAACCTAAGGGCATATCTCCAGCACGAGTTTTCTGGTGATAATTAAAAGAGGAATGCTGGCTAAAGGCTTTCCCACAATCACTAAATTCATAAGGATTCTCTCCAATGTGAACTTTTCTGATGAACAGTAAGTTGTGAGCTTTCACAAAAGGCTTTGCACCACAATTGTTGTATTTGTAGGGTTTTTCCCCCAGTATACGTTCTCTAGTATATGATAAGGTTGGAGCTGTAACTGAAGACTTTCCAGCACTTATTACATCCACAGAATTTCTGACCGGTATGGATTTCATAGTATATAATGAGGTTGAGTTTTTATTGAAAAAATTTTAAAACTCATTGCATTTATAAGGTTCTTCACCTGTGTAAGTCTCTGCACACTTAACTACATCAAAAGTTTTTTCTCCAGTATGAATTCACTCATGGTCAACAAATTGAGAGTTCTGAATGAATGCTTTCCTACATTCACTGCATTTGTATAATGATCTTTCCATGTGGAGGCTCTGATGCCAAGTAACATACATAATTGGAATGAATTCCTTGCCACATTTAGTGTACTAGTAAGGCTTCTACCTGTTTTGAATCTCTGATGGCCAGTAAGGTTTCTATTGGAGCAGGAAGCTATTCCACATTCACTACACTCATAAGGATTCTTACCTGTGTGAAGGACCTGCTGTTGGACAAGGCAGTTGCTCCAAATGAATGCCTTTCCAGAATCCTTGTATTTATGAGGTCTCATCCCAGTTTGCACTCTGTGGTGGTCAATAAGTTGGGAACTCTGAGTGAATGCTCTTGCACATTCACCACATTTATAAAGTTTTCCCATTATGGAGCCTCTAGTGTTGAATGAGACTGGAGCTGTGCAGGCAGGTTTTCTTAAATTGTTGCGCAGGGTTTTTATCCTGTGTGGGTTCTGAGATGAACGATAAGCTGAGAGGTCTGCCTGAAGTTCTAACTACACTCATTACACTCAAAAGGCTTCTCTCCAGTGTGGATTATCAGGTGGCCAATGAAGTGAGAACTCCATTTAAAATCTGTGACAGCTGGAAGCAGCAGGTGCCATTAAGTCACTGGACTCCCTGGACTCTTTCATGGCCTGTGGCTCAAGTCACAAATCTGGTGGAATGAAAGTCACTCTGGGTGCCTATGCGTGCATGCTCGAAATCTCAAGAAGAGAAGCGATTGTGGTGTGGTCACTCCTGTAGAGTTGATTTTTACCTTTCTTTCTCACTGTTTCTCTCTGGTGAGCACACATGCCCTATGACAAAAACCTAAAAATAAAATAAAAACTCTGCACATTCATCAAAGTCATAGAATTTCCATTTCCTTAGAATTCCTTGGTATTCATCAGAACTGGAGGACAGCTTTAGATGCTCCTCTCCCTCCTGAAGTTCCTTACATCTGTCTTGTGGACTTTTTCTTAAACTTGTTCGCTATTTCCAAGAAATCACTTTCCAGTCTGCTTGCATTTTCGTCTGACGTCTGTCCCTCTAACTCCTCTAAAGTATCTTCACAGGCACTGCCAGCCTCTGATCCCCTGGGGCCCTCCCGACCAACCTCTTACAGTATTATATATTCCAAAAGAAATAGACCAGTGCAGATGGAGGATGGCTCAAAAGAACTGCTAAACACATGAGAGCTCTCTTGCTGAGCCCGACTTGGTCTGTGGCTCTGGCACACAGCCGTTGTCTGCTGTAGTAGCCTCTGCCTCTGACAGTCCCTGACTTGTTTGGCGTTCATCCCACACCACAGCTGGAAGACACAGCCTTTCCCTCCTGTGGTTCACATTAGGCTCTGAATGCCTATACTACTGACTTGTGCTGAGCCTGGTACACAACACACTTGATCACACCAGCTCCTTCCCACTCTAGAAGCTCTTTAGGCATTTCCAGCAGCTATCAGCAGACCAGCTCCCACAGCAGCTCCAGCTAAAGGGCCTGCCTTCTGTGTGAACTCTCTAGGCTCTGGAGATTTTCACTACTATGGTTTGCTGAGCCTGTTACACACCACATGTCTAGCACACTTGACCTCTGGGGGGTCCCTCTGGCCTGTAAAGCCTCTGCTAGTGACTCCTGCAGAGCCCAGTACACACTGCAGCTGTACCACATAGATCCCTGTCTTTTGTGGGAGCTTCCCAGCTCCTTCTCCTACAGCCTCTGAATTGCCCTTAGACTGATTTCACTACAACTGGAGTCCATGACACTCCTACCTCTGGTCCCTCCAAAATGCACATGCTTTTGCTGCTTTTAGGTGCTGGGTTGAATATATACCACAGCTCCAGTGCACGGGCTCCTCTATTCAGCAGGTGCATCCAAGCACGGTCAGCCAGGGCCAAGAGCCCAGTTCATGCAACAGCTCCATTGTGAGGGCCTCTACCTCCTGTGGGGGCCCGCCACGCTCTACAGGCCTTCACTACTGACACGTGCTGAGCCATGTCCACTCCGGCCATTGCACATGGGCCTCTCCATCCCACAAGACTCCTCTAGGCTGTACAAGCTTCGAGTAACTGGCAGGTGCTCAACTTGGCACACAGCAAAATCTATAAAAATATAATAAAACAGTGCTAAGAGGAAAACCTAAAATTATAAGTCCGTTCATCAAAGAAATAGAAAGATAACAAAATTATAATTATATACCCACATAAACTAAAATTTTAAAAACAACACAAACAAACAACAAAACTAAGATTTAAACCAGAAACAAAAAAAGAAGAAAAGTTATAGGGAAAATCAATAAGAAAACCTAAAATAATATGAGGCCAAACCAAAAAAAAATAATAAGTTCAGTGAAACAAAAAGTCTTTTTTTTAAAAGATAAACAAAATTAACAAATGATTAGCTCAACTAAAGAAAAAAGAGAGAAGACCGAAATAATAAAATCAGTAATGAAAAGAAGGCATTATAACTGATACAAAGAAATACAAGATTTTTTTTTCTTTTTCCAAGACCCCAGGGCCAGTATTCGAACCACAGCCATGTGAAATTCAGCTCTGTGTACTTTGTGTGAGGCCAGCCCACAGTAAGTTTGAAATGTTCACTTTGACAGAAACTATTGAGATGAATGTCCTCAGATTTTTATCATTTTATTAAAGTAAGTAGTAAGTTTGTAAGGTAGAGGGTGAAAACTTGATTTCAAATATTTTCCAGAGTTAAGAACCAGCAGTTGGCATAATGGCTATGTCCCTGGACTCCCATGTAGTAGACCATGGTTTGACTCCCGGATCCGGTGGCTTAAACTCACTCTGGGCTCATGTGTGTGCGTGCCCAAGATCACGAGAGGAGAATGAAGGAGAAGGGATTGTGGTGTGGCCATTGCTCCCTCTCCCCAGGGAGGGGGGGGGGATGATTTCTCTCTTTCTGTCTCTCTGTTTCTCTCTGTCTTTCTGGAGAGTGCACACGCCCTATAGCAAAAACCTCTCCAAAAAATGTATTTTCCGGAGTTAATCAGAGTATTCTTTTTAAATGAAAAGTACCAGTTTTATCAGTGCCTCCAACTTTTTAATTTTTATTAAATTATTTTATATCCATTCATTGAGCATCATCACAGCATATGAAATATGATTTCACTTCCAGAATACACTGCATAGTGGATTAATTATACATGCTATCAACAATTTTTCATTTCTTGTTTCTTATATATACTTATTTTTCCATCTTTTTAGTTCTGATGTTTGCTCATTTTAAGAGTATCCATACTTTCATTTGAATTTATTTTTGCAATACAATGAGAAATGCAATAAACTGCTTACTTATTTAAAAAAAACATAAGAGATAGAGATTATGCTAAGAAACTGAAAAATCTTGACATAATAGACAAATTACTATATATATGCAACCTACCAAGTCTAAACATGGAAGAAATAGAAAACCAGAACAGATTAATAAAAACTGAAATTGAGTCAGAAATAAAACAAAACAAAGAACATCCAGAACCAGACGTCTTCACTGCTGAATTCTAAAAAACCTTCATAGAAAAATTAATACTTCCTCAAAAATTTCACAAGGTAGAGGCATAAGTGGAGGCTTTCACTTTTACCACCAAAGTTATTCTATGAGGCCAGAACTACCCTGATGCCCAAACCAGACAAAGACATAATTAAAAAATTTAAAAAAGGGAAAACCAGAAACAAATATCCTTGATAAACATAGATGCAAAAATCTTGAAGAAAACACTAGAAAATCAATTCCAATAGCATATCAAAATTATAAATCAATGGGACCAGCAGTTAGCGTAATGGCTATGTCGCTGGACTCCCACGTAGTCGACCGCGGTTCGAGTCCCGGACCCGGCGGCTTAAACTCACGCCGGGCGCGTGTGCGTGCGTGCCCAAGATCCCGAGAGGAGAATGGAGGAGAAGGGATTGCGGCGTGGCCATCCCCCCTGGGGGGTGATTTCCTGCTTTCTATCTCTCTGTCTCTCTCTGTCTGTCTGGCGAGCGCACGCGCCCTATAGCAAAAACCTCTCCAAAAAAAAAAGAAAAAAATAAAAAAAAAAATAATAATAATTTAAAAAAAAAATTATAAATCATTCAGGAATATAAGGACTGTTTACCATACACAAATAAATAAATGTGAAAAAAGTCACATCAACAAATGAAGGACAAAAACAATGTTATCATCTCAATAAGTATAAACAAAACATTTCACACCATTTTAAAAGAAAATCTTTCATCAAATAGGTACAGAAAAAATGTACTTCAACAAAATAATGACCATACATAACAAATCTAAAGGTAACATCATACCTAATGGGGAAAAGCTGAACTCTTTTTCCTAGGAACTGGAACTATATGAAATGTCCACTTTACCACTTACATTCAACATAGCAGTGGAGGGAACCAGCAGTTAGCGTAATGGCTATGTCGCTGGACTCCCATGTAGTCGACCGCGGTTCGCGTCCCGGACCCAGTGGCTTAAAACTCACGCTGGGCACGTGTCCGTGCGTGCCCAGGATCCCAAGAGGAGAATGGAGGAGAGGGAATTGCAGCATGACCATCCCCCCTGGGGGGTGATTTCTTGCTTTCTGTCTCTGTGTCTCTCTCTGTCTGTCTGGCAAGCGCACGCGCCCTATAGCGAAAACCTCTCCAAAAAAACAAAGAAAACAAAAAACAAAACATAGCAGAGGAATTGTGAGTCAGAGTAATAGGGAAGAGAAAGAAATAAAGAGCACCCAAATCGGAAAGGAGGAGTTCAAAGTATCCCTATCATCAGACAACATATTCTAAGGTATATAAAACACTAAAGATTCCTAGAAATCTTTTAGAATAGATTTTTTAAAGCTTAGTAAAGTTGCAGGATACAAAATAATTAGTAGAAATTTAAAAATTATATTAATTTTGTCTTACATTTAATTGCTATGTATCTATATGGTACACAAAATGAATTTTTCAGCATGAAAACACAGTATATTCATCCAAACATGTTACTATACACATTGTCATCAACAGATATTTTCCATTTTGTGCCCATTAAATGTTTTGCTTTTCCCCCTTCACTTCCTTTCCACCCCAGTTGCCCATGCTCCTCCCACACAATCTCTAGTATACGCAGTTGCTCTCTGATACCTTCCAATCTTTCCATTTCTGCCATAGAATACAGTAAGGACATGCAATGTGTCTCTTTCATAGTTTGACTTGCTACAATTAAATGTTCCATATTTGTCCACTTTGTATCAAATATCAGGGTCTTTTGTTTTTTATGTCTGAGAAGTGTTCCACGCTTTATATATGCCAGGCATTTCAAAAAATTCATCTAGCCTTGAACATTTTTGTTGATTCCATGTTTTAGCAATTCTTAATAATGTTGCAATAAACATGAATGTACAAGTGTTTTACTAAGTATATTCTTATTCTTTGGGTCAATACCCAGGAGAGGAATTGCTGAATCATATAGTTCTATTTGTAGGTTTTTGAGGAACCTCTGTATTATTTTCCACAGTGGCTATGATAATTTACATTCCCACCAATGGTGTAATAAGGGTCCCTTTTCACCACAGCCTCACCAGCATTTACCATTCTTTAGTTTTGTAATATTAACCATTCTGACTGGGGTTAGGTTGTATCTCATTGTAGTTTTTAAGTGCATCTCTCTTTTGATAAAGGATGTTGAGCATTTTTTCGTAAGCTTTTTAGCTGTTCATATGTCATCCTTGGAGTGGGATCTGTTCAGCTCATTTGCCCATCTTTAATAATTGTGTTGATTAGTTTCTTTTCAGGGAAGCTGCTTGAGTTCCTATATATTCTGTTATCAGTCTCTTACCTGAAGCAGAGTTTGCAGATCTCTTCTCCCGTTCTGAAGGTGGTCAATTCACTCTAATTATTTCTTTTGCTGTGCAGATGTTTTTTCAATAAATGAAACTGTACTTGTCTATTTTTTGGATTATTTCCTGTGCTTTGGGGATCTAATTTAAAAAGTTTTTGCCTACTACAATATCTCCAAAAGTTTTCCCTGTGTTTTCCATGGGTAGTTTTATAATCGGAGGCTTAATGTTTAGTTCTTTGATCCATTTTGAGTTGATTTTTAATAATGGTGGTAGATAAGGACCCAGTTTTATTTTTCTGAAGGAGAATATACAGTTTTTGAATACATTTGCTGAAGGTATTTTCTTTCCCCACTGATTGTCTTGAACACTTTGTTAAATATCATTTGACTGTCTGATTTGGGGCTTATTTCTGAAGTGTAGAGTTGAAGAATGACTACGAAAGGCATAGAAGAATGGTGAGGTGGAAAGATAGAGTGAATTCTATTAATGTAAACAAAATTACAGACAGATAGAACAAATTTCTGGTGTTACAGAATGCAGTAGGTGACTACAGTTAATAACAATTTACTAATATCTTAGAGTAATATAAATGATATTTTAAAAGTTTGTAACATAAATTAATGACAAAATGTTAAGATGATGGATATAAAATTAGCCCAATTTAATCACTACAAATTGTATTCTTGGGCTGAAAAGTCACATTATATAAATATGTACAATTATGTCAATAAAAAAATCTATTGACTAAAAGAACCAGACCATATATGTCTGGCCCTGCTTTCAATCCCAGCCTGTTACTTGATAAACATGCTGGATGGATATGCATACTTCCAAAAATCTCAATAAGTGTGTTTGTTAAATGACCATATCACAATCTCAGCACTGTTATTTATTTATTTATTTATTTATTTATTTATTTATTTATTTATTTATTTTTCTCTCTATCTCCCTGGCAACAACACACATACTCTGGTAATAAAAAGAAAAAGAAAAAAAAAATGACCAGCTCTCCAAGAAACCCTGAAGAAAGTACTGTTCCAGGAAAACTAAAGACATAGCAGCCAGAAACAAAGGAGTAAAAGGCAACTAAGACAATGACCAACTTAAACGTTGGGACAGATCCAGTAACATCGATAATAACATTGAATTGAATGTTAATGGATTAAATTCGCCAATCAAGAGACACAGACTGGCTGAGTGTATTAAAAAACAAATACCCTCTATCTGTTGCCTACAGGAAACCCACTTCATGGAGAAAGATTATACATAGACTGAAAGATTTTCCATGCAAATGGGAACCAAAAAGAGCTGGAGTCGCAATACTAATCTTTGACAAAATAGGCTTTAAAACAAAAACTGTTTGAAGAGACAAAAAGGGGCACTATATTGTAGTAAAAGGGTCAATCAATCAAGAAGATATAATGCTTATTAATATCTATGTGCCTAACACAGGAGCACCCAGATATGTGAAGGAAAGACTGCTAGATCTAAAAAGGGAGATAGACTACAACACACTAATTGTGGGAGACCTCAGCACTGCACTATCCCCTCTGGATAGATCATCTATACAAAAATAGGTAAAGAGATAAAGGATCTAAATGATATCATAAATCAAATGGACTTAACAGATATCTATAAAAGTTTCCATCCCAAAACCTTGAGATACACTTTTTTTCTTGCTGCCAC
Organism: Tupaia tana; assembly: GCA_026018925.1. NCBI lineage: Eukaryota > Metazoa > Chordata > Mammalia > Scandentia > Tupaiidae > Tupaia > Tupaia tana. Next base: position 9,028,177 of record JAKSZU010000013.1, on the reverse strand, counting down.
ATGGAACATTCTTGGATTGACCACATCTTAGGGCACAAAGCAAGCCTCTACAGATTCAAAGGCATAGAATTTATACCAAGCATCTTCTCTGACCATGATGGAATTAAACTGGAGTTTAATTTCAAGAGAAATCCTCAAAAATACTCAAATCCATGGAAGCTTAATAACCTACTCCTGAATGACTCCATAACTATTGAAGAAATAAAGGCTGAAATCAAAAGCTTCATGGAAGCCAATGAAATGAGGACACGGGTTTCCATAATCTTTGGGACACTGCTAAAGCAGTCATAAGAGGGAAGTTCATAGCAATTAGCGCACATCAGAGGAACATGGAAAGAAGGCAAATGGATCACCTAACATCATGCCTCACAGAATTGGAAAAGCAACAGCAAAAAGATCCAAAAAAACTCCAGGAGAAAGGAAATAATAAAGATACAAGCAGAAATAAATGAAATAGAAAATAAACGAACTATACAGAAAATAAATGAAAGTAAAAGCTGGTTTTTTGAAAAGTTAAACAAAATTGATACACCATGAGCAAGACTTATAAAGAAGAAAAGAAACAGGTGAATCAAATCTGCAATGAAGCAGGAAATATAACAACAGACAAAGTAGAAATACAGAACATCATTAGAGGATACTATGAACAACTATATGCCAAGAAAGAAGACAATCTGGATGAGATGGACAAATTCCTGGACATGTGTACTCTACCTAGATTGAGCCAGGAGGATATAGAAAGTCTGAATAGGTCCATAACAAGCCAGAAGATTGAATCAGTTATAAATAACCTCCAAACAAAGAAAAGCCCTGGCCCTGATGGATTCACCTCTGAATTCTACAAAACATTCAAAGAAGAGTTAACCCCCATTCTGCTCAAGTTATTTCTAAATATCCAAAAGGGTGAATCTCTCCCGAATTCATTCTATGAAGCCTCTATCACCCTTATCCTTAAAACAGATAAGGACAGGACAAGGAAGGAAAACTATATACCAATATCCCTGATGAATATAGACGCAAAGATTCTCAACAAGACATTAGCAAATCGTATGCAACAACTTATAAAAAATATTATACATCATGATCAGGTAGGCTTTCCCAGTAATGCAAGGTTGGTTCAGCATATGCAAAACCATAAATGTAATATGCCATATTAATAGGAAGAAAGACAAAAATCATATGGTTATATCGATTGATGCAGAAAAAGCATTTGATAAGATACAACATCCCTTCATGATCAAGAATCTCAGCAAAATCAGCATAAAAGGGTCATTTCTCAACACAATAAAAGCTATCTATGAAAAACCCATAGCGAACATCATCCTCAATGGAGAAAAGCTGAAAGCTTTTCCACTAAATACGGGTACAAGACAAGGATGTCCATTTTCTCCACTCCTCTTCCATATAGTACTGGAAGTCCTGGCCATTGCAATCAGAAAAGAGGAAAAAATAAAAAGAATTCGAATAGGAAAAGAAGAGGTGAAACTCTCTTTATTTGCAGATGACATGATTGTATACATAGAAGACCCAATGGTTTCCATAAAAAACAATTTCTGGAAGTAAAACATGAATACAGTAAAGTTTCAGGATACAAAATTAATATCCAGAAATCTATAGCATTTCTGTATATGCACAGCAGGCAGACTGAGATAGAACGGGAAAAAGTTGTTCCAATTACCATAGCCACAAAAAGTGTGAGATACTTAGGGATAAATCTAACCAAAGAAGTTAAAGACCATCACAAGGAAAACTATGAGAAGATAAAAAACGAAATTGAAAATGACACAAAAAAGTGGAAGGACATCCCATGTTCCTGGATTGGAAGAATTAATATAATCAAAATGGCAATTCTACCCAAATTAATCTACCTATTTAATGCAATGCCAATCAAAGTACCAGACACATTCTTCACAGATCTAGGAAAGACAATCATAAAGTTTGTCTGGAATCATAAGAGACCCCATATTGCCAAAGCAATTATGCACAAGAAGAGTGGAGTGGTCGGCATTTTACTCCCTGACCCAAAAATACACTGCAAAGCTGTGGTAATCAAAACAGCATGATACTGGCAAAGAAGCGGAAAGGTGGACCAATGGAACAGAATAGAGTCCCCAGAAATGAATGCTCAAACATACAGCCAACTGATTTTTGATAAGTGGTACCAATCAATCAAGTGGGAAAAAGAAAACTTCTTCAGCAAATGGTGCTGGCAAAACTGGATCTCCACTTGCAGAAAGATGAATCTGAACACCTACCTCTCACGTCTGACAAAAATCAAGTCAAGGTGGATCAAAGATATAAATCTAAGACGTCAAACTGTAAAACTGCTCCTGGAAAACACCGGGGAAACTCTGGGAGACATTGGAGTAGGGAAAGACTTCTTAAATAAGACTCCCAAAGCACAGTCAATAATCCCCAAAATAGACAAGTGGGATTACATCAGACTAAGAAGTTTCTGCATGGCAAAAGACACAGTAATTAGTGTGAATCGACAGCCCTCAGAATGGGAGAATATTTTTGTAAACTATGCATCAGATAAGGGACAGATAACCAAAATTCACAAGGAACTCAAGCAGCTGTTCCAGAAAAAGACAATCAATCCTATTAAAAGATGGGAGAATGAGTTGTAAAAACTACTCTCTAAAGATGACATACTAAAAGGCATATGAAAAAATGCTCAACATCCCTCATTGTAAGAGAAATGCAGATCGAAACAACAATGAGATATCACCTAATCCCAGTCAGAATGTCTAAGATTAAAAAAACAAAAAATGATAAGTGCTGGCGGGGGTGTGGTGAAAAGGGAACTCTTACACTGCTGGTGGGAATGTAAATTGGTCCAACCACAGTGGAGAACAATTTGGAGATTCCTCAAAAATCTACGAAAAGAACTACAATGTGATCCAGCAATCCCACTCCTTGGTATCTACCCAAAGGACAGAAGAATACTTAATCGGAAAAGTGCTTCCACATCGATGTTTATTGCGGCACTTTTCACCATTACTAAGTCATGGAAACAACCCAAAATGCCCACAAACTGAAGAATGGTTAGAAAAACTGTGGCACATATACTCAATGGAATACTATTCATCCATAAAAAACAACAAAACCCTGGCTTTTGACAGGAAGTGTATGAATATGGAAGACTTACTAGTGAGTGAAGCAAGCCATGTTATGAAGGAGAGGCATTGTATGTCCCTACTTAATATATGCCGAGTGTCTGCACTCTATGAATGAAACTAGTTGTCTAAAGGATATAAAAACACAATATATAGATGTAAATACCAGATATAGTGTGTGTGAAAGAGGAGGGTCTGAGGAAGGACATTTGGGGGAGACACAGGGAGGAAAAGCATTAATGGCACAAAGAGGTGTGGTATTATCTGTTGAAGATATTTTGTAGTTTTATCAACAGTACTAGGGAGAAATGTTCACCTGTTGAAATATCCATTTTGTAAGACAAATAATAATGTGATTGAATGTATGGAAGAAAATGAAATGAAAATAAAATAAAAAATGAATTAAAAAAAGTTAAAAAAACTTACATAAAATGAACAAAAATTAATAAAGTGGATGACATCAAAAGTAAAACATTTTAAGCTTCAATGGACACAAGGAAGTGAAAAACTTCTATAATAGAAGATACTATTTGCAAATCACAACTCTAGTAAGAGATTTGTATCCAGGATAGATAAAGAAAATTTACATATTTAAAATAGATATGTAATCAATTTTAAAAAGAGAAAAAAAATTGAATACATATTTCTCCAATAAGGTATACATGTGTTCAATAAGTAAATAAAAAGATACTAATAATCATTAGTCTTTATAGTCTCAGTTAAGCAAGAGGCATAAGCTATGGAAATGTTCTGTATGACATTGTACCCAGAGGCAACAATAATGTATTAGACACTTAACAATTAGGAGGGTAAATTTCATGTTATGTATGTTTATTCTAATAAAATAAGAACATAAATGAAATTAGAAAGGGGTTAGGCTTGACCCAGAATGATTGGGTTGCTCAGAAATCTCAGATTTTCTTTTTCTTTTTTTTTTTTTTGACAGGATTTGTCCACTTTGTGTTCCTCTGTTCTAGTCTTCAAGTCAGCTAGCACCATAGGTGTGCACCAGGCCAGCCGGCACGCTTAGGAAATACAAGCTATTGAACCTGGGCCTCTCAAGTGGCCTCGGCCTCTGAGTAACATCATCTGAGCAGCGTGTACACCCATGCTTGAACTGAAACCCGGTGAAATGAAATTCACTTTTTAAGAAAGAAAATTTGCTATTGAATGAACTCAAATGATTTACACACACACACACACACACACACACAAAATATATATATATAAAATATATATATATATATATATATATATATATATATACACACAAAAAAAAAAAAAAAAGTAAAACTACATCACAATCACTAGGAGGACAAAATAATAAACATAATACCCAGTAAAGGATTTTGGTAAAATCTTTGAGAATTTGGAGCCTTCACATATTTGGGGCAAGATTTTTAAATTGTGCAGAAACATTGCAAAACAATGTGGTGATACTTCAATAAATTTTACCACATAACTCAGCAATTCTACTCCTAGGAAAAGGCAAATTGGAATATATATTCACATGAAAACTTGTTCTTAATTGCACATAAAAACATTTTTCATAGAAATCTCTTGAAAGAGTGGAAACAGCACTGAAGTACATTAACTAATACATGGATAAACAAAATGAGCTCCATTTATACCAACAATATGATTTTGCAATACAAAAATAGGCAGTATCCTATGTGGGGCTACATGGATGAACCTTGAAATCATTGTGCTAAGAGAGAACTTCACTGGCAAAAGACATGTGATTCCATATCCAAAATGATGAGATTCCACTGATGGGGATGCTCAGCACAGGCAAATTCCGAGTTACAGAAACTGAATCAGTGATGGCTGGGAGGTGGAGGGGGCAGAGGTGAGGGATGAGTAAAGTCAAGGTAAAGGGAAACAGGGTTTTATTGAGGGTGATTAAAATATCTCAGCAAGTACTTGACAACAGGTACAAAATCTTTGTGAATGAGTTTATCATTTGATCCAGCAATTTTGACCAATAATCTTAACTAGAGAAATATGCAATACTGGTTTGAAGGAATACATTTCTTATGTATTACTTGCATGTCATATGATCCATATATAAAATGACCAACATAGGATTCCCTGGAGTGGCCATCCACATTAAATAATATTTGGTAGGCACAGAAATAATGACATGAATTTACATTTAGATTACTGAAATTATGTTTACAATATATATTTAAGTACGAAAAGCCCATTTGAAAAATGAAATTCACATGTCTACATTGTGACCTCAATCCAGGGATAGAAAATTCAAGAGTTTGACAGGCACATGAAGCCTGAGTTTTTTCTGCCCAGAAACTTCTCTGGAAGGAGGAGAGGATTCAAAGTGTAAATATTGGCCTCCAGCCTCATGAGATGAGGTAAAGGATCTTACCCTGCACCCCACACTGGTCTCATGGACAACTGGTTCTTAGTTTCCATATAGTGTGACAGAGACTGGAGGTCCATGCAGGTGACAATCACTTCTTGACACCCTAACTTTTGTAAAGAAAATAAGGAGCTTCCACCAAAACATAAAATCCATATGTATGACATAACTGCCATGAAATGTCCCATTTCTTATTTTGACTAATGTTAGAGAAGGAAATAAAGACAGACAAAACTAAAAATATCTAGAAGGACAGATAAAGCACAGGCAGAGGTTTTCACACAGATGGGTCTCAACAGTTACTCAATCTAAACCTCCCAGGGATTGATTTTGAAAACCAGGCTATGGTGTAGACAAAAACAGATACTGTCTTCTCTCTTTTGTATTGAAGAGAATGAAGAGAAAAAAGAAAAGGAAGGTATTTGAAGGAGAAAGAGAACATCCATAATATACCAGTGTACATCTCTGCCATTTTTGAAAACAGGAGATTAAACATGCATATGCACAGAAATCCACATAAACGACACCCAAACACGAAGTTAGAAAGACACTTGCACATACACAGGGAACTTACTTCTCAGGTAGCCTTTTCTGAGTTGGTCTGAGCAGAAATGAGAGCTGAAATGTGTCTGGTTCCTGTTGCAAGAAATGAAGGGGAAAAAATCCACCCAATACAAGGTCACCATCCCTGTAGACACTTGGCTGATAACAGCTCTCGTAAATCATCTCACACTCAGTCTGTGAAGACTGCAGGAGTAGGAGAAGACAGATCAGAGAGAATGACATGCTCTCTTGATTGTTCTACAAGCTCAGGCTTCTGCAGGGAGATTAGATCTCTGTGTAGGGCACAAAAGATTCTGACTATTACCGTTCTCCCTTAACTTGTGAGAAGCATTTGTCAGACTGGTGAACCAGGCAAGGGCACAGCTAAAAAGAAAAATAGGCAGTTACTTATAAGAGAACCACGGTGCTGAGACCTGGCCCTTAGTGTCACTGTGCTCACAGCAGTTTGACTTTTCTATCTTTTCATTGCTTCACGTCAATCCCACTCAACCACTCTGGGATCCCCTTGCCCTAGGGCTCTGCACCTGTGATCCTCTATCCTGGTTAAAAATAAAAAAACAAAAACTTGGAAAAACATGTTTGTGACTTGCTGTCAACCCTGGCCATTAAGATTTCATCATGGCCCTGCAAGGCTCTGGGGACCACAGCATCCTTCCACTGCAGAGTCTGTAATATTGTGGCCACCAAGGACGGAAGGTACTTGTGTCAGAAGACCTCTCTGAGGGATTTGGAGGAGCTAGAAAGAGCTGGTGTGTTTGAGTCAAGAAAGCAACTAGAAGCATAATTCCAAATGATGCTTTCCTTAAGAATATGAGGGGCTAATGTCAGTCACTGATGTTCCCCTGTGTACTCACACTAGACCTTGTTACCATGTCTGCCATCACCCTAGGCCTGGGAGAATGAAGAAATGATGTGCTTACTATTTAGCAAAGAAAAGGACCACATTCCCAAAAAGATTAAAAGGTTATCTGCACCCCAACCTTTACACACAACTAAACCACTTACTCTTCAACTTCACGTACTGTGCGCTATCTACCCAGTAATAACTTTGGTGCTAAGCCCTCATTACATGGTGTAAAAAGTCAAAATAAAAAGTAACTATTCAATTCCTGGGACCAGCAGTTAGCATAATGGCTATGTCACTGAACTCCCATGTAGTCGACAGCGGTTTGAGTTCCATACCCGGTGGCTTAAACTCACACCGGGTGCGTGTGCGTGAGTGCCCAAGATCCTGAGAGGAGAATGGAGGAGAAGAGATTATGATGTGGCCACCCCCCCCCCCCCGGGGGGATTATTTCTCACTTTCTATCTCTCTGTTTCTCTCTTTCTGGTGAGCACGCGCACCCTATAGCAAAATCCTCTCAAAAAAAAAAAAAAAAAGTAACTATTCTCTCCTTACTCTAATTTGTTGTCACATATTTTTTTTCCAACATAAAAGGAACCATGATTTATTAAATTCATAAATCAGGAATTTTGCTTTATAGTTAGATGTATGGCACTATTTATTATAAGAACACACATATATGTAGTTGTTTACAACATTTTTTTATCAGTAGATATGTATGATGTCTGTAATTCAGAATTAAACAGTCTATTTAGATTTTAACAGCAACAGAACTGGGTTTAAATGTATATGCAAAATTATGTAACATACGAGACATAGTGTAGGTTAATTTTGTTGACTAAGAATACTTACCATATTAAATCATTTTTATAAATTCTGTTTCTCAAAGCAGCTATGTGTTTTCCTATGACTTCTTTTTGATTTTACTTTACTCTCCTCAATATAATTAATCTTCTAATTCTCAATACAGAATCTGGCTACTTATCACTAACATAATTAGAAGGCCAGTCTTTATTGTTTGTCATTCTAACTTATAAACATATTTTTAGACTGGGCCTAATTACCATCCTTTATGGTATTTTTTTAAACAGTCTTCATTGAAAACATTTTCAATAAATGTTATCTCTTTATTTTTAATTTCTGAATTGACTGCTATGAGGTGTATATATTTATAGTATCCCATAGTAATTTTAATTATATAAATTTTTGGAATGAGTAAATAAAGCTATTTAACATATGCATTACCTCACATGTAATTTTTGGTGAGAACACTTAAAATCTATTCTCTTAGAAATGTTCCAGTAGACAACATAATTTCTATAACATTATTGAGTAAATACTTTAGTCCAACTTATAATTTCTGTTCTTTCAGTCATCTTTTCAATCCCCTCCTTGTATCCAAACTCTGTAAATACTATTTTACTCTTTGTGTCTATGAGCTGGACTTTATTACACTTCACTTACAAATGAGAAGATGGTATTTGTCTTTTTGTGCCTAAATTATCTCACAGAACATCTTGTTCACCAAGTTCATCCATGTTGTCAAAAATGAATAGGTTCCATTTATTAATGCTGCATAGTATTCAATTATGTATGTATACCTCCTTTTCTTTATCCATTCATCTATTGATAGATACTTCAGTTGACTTCAAATCTTAGCTATTATGAAAAATGCTGAAAAACATAACATGGGAGTGCAAATCCCCATCTGACCTACTGATTTTACATTTTGTATATATAACTGACAATGGAATTGCTAGATCATCTGGTAGTTAAAATTTTTATTTTTTGGAGTAATGTTCTACTGTTTTTAATGATGGTTGTACTAACTTATATTTCCACTATAAATGTGGAGCTTTTCCCTTTTGTCCACATCTTTTTTTGATAACAGCTACTCTAACAGTTGTAAGATGATATTTCATTGTGGCTTTAATTTGTACTTTTTGAGGACTGACAACATTGATAGTTTTTATGTATCTGTTGGTTATTTTTATTTCCTTTCTCAAGAAATCTCTGTTAAGTGGGATCAGCAGTTAGTGTAATGGCTATGTCGCTGGACTCCCATGTAGTCCACCACGATTCGAGTCCTGGACCCGGTGGCTTAAACTCACACCGGGCACGTGTGCATGCGTGCCCAAGATCCCGAGAGGAGAATGGAGGAGAAGGGATTGCGGTGTGGCCATCCCCTCTCGGGGGTGATTTCTCGCTTTCTATCTCTCTGTCTCTCCCTGTCTGTCTGGCAAGAGCACACGCCCTATAGCAAAAACCTCTCCAAAAAAGAAAAAAAAGAAAGAAATCTCTGTTAAGGTCTTTTGCCAATTTTTTCTAAGCTTTTCTATTTAAATGTAGCTTCTTATTTCTATGTAATCTTTATGTGTCTTTGTGAGGTACAGTACAGTCATTTAAATACTTGATTTAGTTTTAATAATATACTTGGTATCTAACATTTAGCATTTCATTCTGCTGTATACTATCAAAGATTGCTGTACAATTTTGGAAGTATGTATTGCATTGTCAGAGATATTCTTCAGTTTATGGTGGTACACTGTTCCAAAACCTATTCCACTTATTTCCATTCATTCTTATGGTTTTTAATTACTTTCTCCCCATCTCCCTGTCCTCCATGCAGCACCTCGTATTTACCATTACTCTCTACTTCAACTAACAAATAACACTCAGTTTCTGTTAAACAGGGATGTATAGTATTTGTTTTTGATAGCCTGCCTAATTTCATTCAGCATTACATGTTCTAGGTTCATCCAATTTGCTTCATATAACAGGAGTTCATTGTTCTTTATAGCTGAATAGTAGTTCATTGTGTGTAGAAGTCACATTTTTTTTGTCCATTTACAGGCTGTCAGGCACTTAGGTCAATCCCATGCGCTAGATATTGTGAATAATGCTGCAGGTAACATGGATGGGGAAGTAAGTTTTTGAGAGATTGATAGCATGTTCTTTGGGTATATACCCAAAGATCAAATCACTAGGTTGAAAGATAGTTCTATTTTTAGGTTTTTTAGGAAACTCCGTACTGTTTTCCACAGTGGCTGTACTAGTTTATGTTCCTATAAACAATCTATGTTTGTTTTGAGTTCCAAAGTTTCATCAGGATTTGTATTTATTTATTTTTTTAAATAATCTGTCTGGTGTTAGGTGATACCTCATGTGCTTTGGAATTGGATTCCCCTTGTGATTAAAAAAGCCAAACACTTTTTTATAGTATTGTTGGCCATTTGTGTGCCCTTCTTGGAGAACTGTGTGTTTATATTACTCATCTGTTTTGATTAGATTATTTTAAATTTCTTTTGTGGGACAGCTGTTTGAGATTCTCTTGTATTATGGCTAATAATCCCTTATCAAAAGTATAGTTTGCAAATAATTTTCCCAATTTGAAAGAAGCTATTTAAAAACCATCACTTTCATTGTTCTTAAAGAGTTGTTGTTTTTTTTTAATTACCAGAGACCATGTTTACTTGCCAAAGAGAGAGATACAGTGAGACAGGGAGGGAAAAATGGCTGAATTCCTGCACTCCCCTGGAAGGTGGAACATGATTTCGCTGCAATACTTCCCTCACCATTTCTTCATCCTTTGAGAATCTGGGGCACACCCTTATGCACAATCAGCATGTTTTTCAAAACAAGGGACCATACCTTGAACCATGAAGTCTACCATATTGAAACTATCTTCTTAACCAATAGGCCATGGGGCTGGCCCCTGTTTTGTTTCCTCTTGTTTTAATGAAAATATAATTTCCTAAGCTGAACCTAATACTGAGTGGTCAGATCAGTCATGGTCCAGATCTTTTCTCTTTTCTATGTCAAAATACATCATGATTTTTCTGACAACCCAAACATCTTCCCCTTAGGCTAACATCAGACCTATCAGATGAAACAATGCGAGCAAGAAAAGAATAGAAAACAAAATACTAAAAGAAAAACAATTTCAGTCAAGAATGTTAGAGCTGGCAAGACTTTCCTTCATATGGGAAAAAATAAAATCACTCTCTAATAAACGAAACCTGAAAGACTTTCCAGCAATAATCCAGCTGTTCAAGAGGTACTGAAGGTAGTACCCTATCAGGAGAACTAAGGAGAGACAAACAGGAATAAGCAACAAAAAAACAACCAAGAAAACGGCTAACACAATGGCATGGATAAGTCTAAAAATACTGATAATAACTTTGAACGTTAATGAAAATATTCACTGCATGAAAGACACAGATTTGCTCCTGGTGGGGAAGGGGAAAGAAGGTCTCTAAAAGCTGCCTTTGCACCTCATAAGGATAAACATAAACTGAAAATGAAGGGCTGGAAAAAAGATATTCTAATAAATGGAAATTTAATAAAAAGGGTGGAGTTGCAATACTCACATCAGACAAAATGTATTTTAAGACAAAATCTGTAAGTTTTTTGTTATATACTGTCTTTTGGCAAGAAAGACACTATATAACACTAAACAGGCCTATTCACCTAGAAGATATAACATTGATCATTATCTGTGCATTCACATGGCAGAACACAAATATGTGAATGAAAAGACTGCTGAGAATAAAGAGATAGACTACAACCCAATAATACTGGGGAGCTCAACACACCATTTTCTCCTTTGAACAGATCCTGTAGACAAAAATAAGCAAACAGTTATAGAATCAGAATGATACAGGGTTACCAGCAGTGACTATGTCACTGGACTCTCATGTAGAAGGGATTGCGGCCTGACCATCCCACCTGGGGAGTGATTTCTCCTTTTCTGTCTCTCTGACTCTCTCTGCCTTTCTGGCGAGCCCACGTGCATTATAGCAAAAATCTCACCAAAATAAAAAAAAGTCACCATAAATTGAATAGACTTGACAGATATCTAAAGAATGTTTCATTCAACAACCACAATATATATGTATTTTTCTCATCCCCACACATGGAATGATCAAAAACTGACCAAGTGATAAGGCACAACACAAGTCATTACAAATTCAAAGGCATAAAAACTATATCCAGCATCTTCTCTGACTATAACGGAATTGAACTTGAAATTAACAGAGGAAAAAACCAAGAATATACACAAACGCATGGAAAATAACAAATGTATTATCAGTGACTTCATAACCACTGATGATAAGAAGACTGAAATTAAAAGATTAATTAAAATCAAGGATAATAAGCACACAAGTTTTTAAAACCTATGGGACACATTGCAAAGGGAGAAGTTTTTGCATCAGTGTTCACAAAAAAAAATTAAAAGGTGGAAAATACACAATGTAACGACACACCTCAGGGTACTGAAGAAAACATTAACAACAACAAAGAAACAAAGATACCAGGAGAAAAATAAATAAAGATAGAACAATAATAAGTGTAATAGAGAATAAATGAACTATACAAAAAAAAAAAAACAAGTTCTGTGAGAACATAATCAAAATTGACACACTCTTAATTAAACTATTTCAGGAGAATAAGAAGGAACCAGATATATGTAATCATCAATGAAGCATACAACGTTAAAACAGACATAACAGAAATACAACAAATCACTAGAGAATACTATGAGCGAGAACAGACCAACAAACAAACAAGCAAACAAAAAAAAAAAACTGGACGAAATGGACAAATTTCTGGACACATTTAGTCTACCATGATTGAATTAGAAAGACATAGACAGCATGAATAGACCCATAACAAGCCATGAAATTTAATCAGTAATAGAGAAAAGCCCAGGTCCCGATGCTTTCTCTTAAATTTTATAAAACTTTAAAGAGCTAACTCCCATTTTCTCAAACTATTTCTAAGGATTCAAAGAGAAGGAACCCTCTCAAATTCATCCTATGAAATCCCATCACTTTTATCCATATAACAGACAAGGACATAACAGGAAAACAAAAACTGCATACAAATATAACTAAGGAATACAGATGCAAAAATTCTCAAAAGATACTAGCAAATCATATCATCTGACACATGGAAAACATTATACATCACGGCCTTTATTTAGGTAGGCTTTCAGGGATGCAAGGGTGGTTCACCATATGCAAAACAGTCAATGTACTACATCATGTTAACAGAAAGAAAGAAAAAATCACATGATCAAATCACATATCATATCAACTGCTACAGAAAAAGCATTGGATAAATTCAGTATTCCTTCACGATTAAGATTGTCAACAAAATTGTCATCGAAGGGCCATTCCTTAACATAAAGAAAAACTCATAGTTGATATCATTCTGAATGGAGAAAACTTCATACTTTTCCACTAAAATTTGAAACAATACAAGGCTGCCCACTTTCTCCACTTCTTTTCATTGAAGTTCAGGAGTTCCAGCCAATGGTATTAGAAAAGTTAATTGGAAGGATACAAAATCAATATACAAAAATCTAGAATATTTCTATACAACAATGAATGGACTGAGGTATAATTGAAGAAAGCATCTCATTTACAAAAATCATAAATTTATAAGATACGTAATAATAAAATTAACCAAAGTCTAAGACATTGACAAAGAAAATATAAAAATGAAAAAAAAAGTCAACATGGTACAAGAAAAGTGATATCCCGTATTCCTGGATTGGAAAAATGAATATAATTAAACTGTCGATTCTATGCATATTAATTTACAAATTAAATGTACTCCTGAGAAAATTAGTTGAGAAATTCTTCACACAGAATTAGAGAAAGCAATCATATAATTTTTCTGGATTTATAAAAGGCCCCATATCACCAATGCTATCCTGCATAAACAGAATTAAGTAGGAGGCATCTCACTCCTTGACTCCAAAATACATTACAAAGCTAAGATAATCAAAATAGCATAGTACTGGCATAAAAACAGGTATGTGGGCCAATGGAACAGAGTAGAGAAACCAAACATAAAGCCATCTGATTTTTGACAAAGGGCACAAGATAATTAATTGGGGGAAAAAAAGCTCTTCAGCAAATGGATCTGGTGTAACTGGGTATCCATTTTCACAGAAATGAAACTAGACTCCTCTATCTCACCATTAACAAACGCCAATTCAAAATTAATAAAAGATCTAAAAACAAAACCACCACCTATAAAACTACTGATGGAAAACAGAGGGAAAACGCTTGGAGACAACAGTGTAGACAAAGTCTTCTGAAGTCAGAACCCAAATCACAGGCAATAGTCCCCAAAATAAAGAACCGGGATTACATCTGTTTAAAAAGCTTCTGCACAGCAAATTAAACAACAATTAGAATGAATCAACAGCCAAAATATATTTGCAAATGCCTTATACAAGGGACTGATAATCAGAATATACAGGAAAATCAAACTTATTCACACAAAAATAATCATTCCAAATAAAGACCAGCATACGAGCTAAACAGACAACTCTCTAAGGAAGACATGAACAGTCAAAAAGAATACGAAAAATGTTCAACTTCCCTGACCATAAGGGAGATACAAATCAAAACCACAATGAGATTCGACCTAACCAGAGTCAGAATGGCTAAGATTAAAAAAATAAAGAAAAATAAATGCTGGCAAGTCTGTGGCCAATAGGGAACTATCCTACATTGTTGGTGGAATCTGCATTTTTCAGCCCTCATGAAGAACAATATTGAAGTTGTTCAAAGACCTACAAATGGAACCACCATACAATTCAGTCATTGTTCTTCTGAGTATCTACTCAAAAAAGTATAGGAATATGCTCCATTGCAAAAATACACTTGTTGATCCATGTTTACTCTGGCATTATTCATAATTGCTAAGACATGGATGGAATCAACCCAAAAGCCCAAGGACAGATGAATGGATAGAAACGTTGTGGCATATATACTCTATGGAATACTCTTGAGCCATTAAAAACAATGATACCTCAGTATCTGACACAATGTGGGCAGATAGGGAATATTTAATCCTGAGTGGAGCAAGCCAAAATATGTAAGAAAACTATCATATATCCTCACTTAACATTTACCAAATGTCTGCTCTGGTATGACAGAAACGGAAAGACTGGAAGGTATAAAGTTGTGGAGATTAAATGTGTATAGTAGAGACTGTGTGGGAAGAGGATAGGCAGTGTAGGGCAAGAGGGAAGAAATCAGGGAAGGAATAAAAAACTCAAAACATTTAACAGACAAAAAGTGGAAAATTGTCTGTTAATGATGATGTGTTTGATAACATCTTTAACTGGATAATATGCAGTGTATTCATGCTGGGAAGATCATTATATTTGCTGCAATGATGTACAATGATTAAATGCAAGTAAAAAAATAAATGAAAAAATACAGCTAAATTAATTTGAGCTATTTTGCAATACCGGTTGAGTATTGAAAAAAACAAACAAAACAAAATTACATACATGTATGAATTGAATAATGACTCAATTTTTATAGTAGTATTCTGATAAATTGGCATTTAAAACAGCTTTTATTTTTATTCAGAGTATGTCAAAGATAAACTATTATATCGCAGAAAATAATCGTTTGATAGCTTCATATCAAAGCTGATTATGATGAAGGTACTTTAGGAAAATGTCTTTAGAGTGGGCCGAGCTGTATCACTTTTGTTTCTAAACTTACTTCTATATGAAAAATAACCAGTCTGATTCTTATGATTTCACAGATTCCACTAATTCAATTTTAATGAATCATATGGAATTTTATTGAATAACACATCTAATGTGGCAATATTCATAAGAAGGATTAAAACATTTAATAATTCAAATCAAAACCTGTGTGAGTTTACAAAAAAACACTTAACACTAGAGTATCCTTCTGTAGAAAAATGTTTTAAAACTTCAATAATATGTTATTTTTAAGCAGCAGAAATCTTAAAAACTTTTATAATCTTCGAAATACTGTTTTTCTATACTGTAATAGATGCCATTTGAGACTTTAGTTCTTTGAATTGGCTCCTTATTGCTTTAGAAAAAGCTCTAAGGCTGAAGCACTAGAACCATGGAGGAAGGTGACTTAGACACTGTGACAGGAAATACTGTTAGCTTCTGGAGGGATCTCCTGACACATAGACTTAGAGCTACACATCTGAGCAGTCACTCCAGTCTATCACAGTGAGCTGCTTGGCTTTGTCTTGAAGTCCTTCTCCCTTTGGCCCCTTGGGATAAGAGGCACCACAGGCAGTTGGCACTTGAGTAGGAGTTAATTCTTTCTTCAGGGAGTTTTCTTCTGTTCTTTTCCAGGTAATTTCCCCTGAAGGTTATTCTTCCTCCAGGGTCGATATGTCCTTGTCATCATTCACATCTGCACCTTCTTGTACATCTTCTCTTTGGATAAACACATCAGCAACATTTTTGCCACCTATTTGCTTATTCCTATTTCTGTGATGTAAAAACCATCTTTTCAACTTTCTCATTTAATAATAATCATAAGATTTCTTTCCATTTTGGGTCCCTTCAATGTTTTGCTTCTTTCCTCTTCCCCTCGATTCCCTCCTTTCAAATTTCCCCCATTGCCCGCCTTCCTCCCACACTGTCTCCAACATCACCATTGCTCCCCATGCTTTTATACCTTCCAATCATTCAGTTTCTGCCTCAGCATGCCAACATTTGGTATGTATTGATTGGGGACTTACAATGCCTCCCTTTCATGCTCTGGCTTGCTTTGCTAGCAGTAAATCTTCCATAGTTTTCTACTTTCTATCAAATGCCAGGGTCTCCTTGTTTTTGATGGCAGAGTAATATTCAGTAGTGTATGTGTTCCACACTTTTCAATTCATTCATCTCTTTGTGGCCATTTGGGTTAGTTCTGTGTCTTAGCAGTTGTGAATAATGCTGCAATAACATGGATGAGCAAGTGTTTTTCTGATGGGGTGTATTCCTTCCTATCTTAAGGGTAGATATCCAGGAGTGGAATTGCTGGATCATGTGATAGATCTATTTGTATGTCCTTGAGGAACTGCCATATTGTTCCTCAAAGTGGTTGAAGTAATCTATATTCCCATCACCAGTGAAGGAGAGTTCCCCTTTCACCACAGCCTCTGCAGCACTTAGCATTCTTTAGTTTTTTAATATTAGCCATTCTGCTGGGGTTAGGCTTTTGATTTGCATCTCAATTTTCTCTATTATGATAGGGGATATTAAGCATTTTTTTAATATGCTTTTTGGCTACTTTTAGGTCTTCCTTGGAGAGTTGTCTGTTCAGTGCATTTAAGCATCTATTAATTGGATTGATTTTTTTCCCTGTATATCCTGGTTATGAGTCTTATCTGAGACATGCTGTGCAAATATATTCTCCCATTATGAGTATTATTTACTCACTCTATTTTTTGTTTCTTTTGCGGTGCAGAAGCTTTTTAATTTGATGTAATCTCCATTATCTATTTTTTTCATTTTTTTCTCTTTTTTTGGAGAAGTTTTTGCTGTAGGGCACATGCACTTGCCAGAAAGACAGAGAGAGACAGAGGGACAGAGAGCGAGAAATCACCCCCCAGAGAGGATGGCCACGCCCCCGTCCCTTCTCTTCCATTCTCCTCTCAGGATCTTGGACATGCATGCACAAGCGCCTGGTGTGAGTTCAAGCCACCGCGTCCAGGACTCGAACTGAGGTCGACTACATGGGAGTCCAGTGACACCTCGAACTGTGGTCGACTACATGGGAGTCCAGTGACACAGCCATTACGCTAACTGCTGTTCCCTCTATTTTTTCAATTTTTGTGCTTTCTTTGGGTATCTTATCTTGCTCAGGAAGTCTTTGACTATTTTAATGTCTCCAAGAGATTCCCCTGCATTTTCCACCAGTAGTTTTAAAGTTTGAGGTCTTAGGTTTGGATCTTTGATTCATTTTGAGTTGACTTCGTTTATGGTGTGAGATAGGAGTCTAGTTTCATCTTTTTTGCAGGTGGATACCCAGATTTTCCAGCACCATTTGCTAAAGAGGTTTTCTTTTTTCCACTTTGTTGCCTGGTGCCTTTTGTCCAAAATAAGTTGACTTTCTGTTTTGGACTTTACTTCTGGGGTTTTTATTCTATTCCTTAGGTCCGCATGAACGTTTTTGTGCCAGTACTATGCTGTTTTTGATTATCACAGCTTTGTAACATATTTTAGGGTCTGAGTCTAAGATTCCTCCTACTCCACTCTTCTTATATAGAATTGCTTTAGATATATGTGGTCTTTTATGATTCCAGAGACGTTATATGACAGTTTTTTTTAAATCTATGAAAAACATATCTGATAATTTGGTTGAGAGTACATAAAATATAAAGATTAATTTGGGTAGAATAAACATTTTTATTATGCTAATTCTTCCAATCTAGAAACCTAGTGTATCCTATCTTTTTTTAGAGTTTTATACTATTTTGTTTGTTCATTTGTTTTTTGTAGGGGTCTTTGACTTCTTTGGTCAGGTTTAATCCTGGGTAACATATACTTTTACTGGTTATTGTAAATAAGAGGATTTCTTCCATTCTACCTCAGTCTGCTCATTGTTAGTGATAAATATGTTAGACACTTATAGGTTGGGTTTGTACCCTGCTACATTCTGTACTTATTTATCATTTCCAGGAGTTTTCTGTTGGATTCTTTTTTTGTTTTTCTATTTATATAATCATATCATCTGCAAATAATTTCAATTCTTTTTTCCCTATTTGAATGCCCTTTATTTTATTCTCTTTCTGATTGCATTGGTTAGGACTTCCTGTACCATATTGAAAAGGATTGGAGAGGTGGGCAGTCTTGTATTGCTTCAGTTTTTACTAAATTTTTTCAGATTTTCTCAATTCAGTATGATATTGGCTCTGTGTTTTTCATATGTGGCTTTTATTGTGTAGAGAAATGTCCCTTCTATGTTGGGTCCCTTGTTTTTATTTATATAGATGGGTTTACCTTAGGGTGTAGTGTTTACCAGAGAAGAGAGACAGAGACAGAGACAGAGACAGTGAGAGGCAAAGTGAGAAGTCATCCCCAGAAGGGATGGCCACTTCACAATCCACTTTCTTCCTATCACACTCCAGGATGCACACATGCCCAGGGTGATTATTAAGCTACCAGGTCTAGGACTCGATCGGTGGTCACCCATTTGGGAGTCCAATGACATAATCATTACACCACCTGCTAGCCCCTGTTGACAGTCTTATTCAAGTAGCGATGTTGTATTTTATCTTATGCTTTTATGCATCAATTGCTATGATCAAATTATTTTTATCTTGCTATCTGATAATATGGTATGTTATTTTTATGGTTTTGCATATGTTGAACTAAGCTTGTATTCCTGGAATAAAAGCCTACCTGGTCACTACATATAATTTCATTTTATATACTGTTAGATATAAATTGCTAGTACCTTCTTGAGAATTTTGCATCTATATTTATCAGAGTTATTCGTCTGTAGTTTTCCTCTTTGTTATGTCCTTTGTTTTAGAGATGAGAGTTATGGAGTCTTTGTAAAATGAATTTGGGAAGATTCTTCCTTTTGGATCTTTAGAAATAGTTTGAGTAGAATGGGGGTTAGCTCTTTTTTAAAAGTTTTGTAGAATTCAGAAAGGAAGCCATTGCGACCTGGGCTTTTATTTGTTAAGAGGTTATTTATTACTCATTCAATCTCGTTGCTTGTTATGAGTCTACTCAGGCTTTCTATGTCTTCCTGATTCAGTCTTGGTAGTTTATGTGTCCAGAAGTTGTCCATTTCATCCAGGGTTTTTTGTTTGTTTGTGAATACACACTTGTAGTATTCTCTATTGATATTATGTATTTTTGTTACATCTATTTTAATATTGACAGTTTCATTGTGCATCTGATTTATCTGGTTCCAGTCTCTCTTCCTCTTAATTAGTCTAGCTAATATTGTACATCTTCTTAAATTACCAGCTTTTGATTTCATTTATTTACTGTCTAGTTCATTTATTCACTACTTCATTTATTTCTGCTGGAATCTTTCTTATTTCCTCTCTCTCCTGGCATTTTTGTTTGTTTATTTTTCCAGTTCCCTGAGTTGTGTTGTTAGGCTGTCCATTTTCCACATTTTTACCTTTTTTCTTTATTTGCACTAATTGCAATTAACTTTCCCGTATGACTGCTTTTGCTGTGTCTCATAGGTAATGGAAACTCATGTGCTCATTATCGTTGGCTTCTGTGAATCTTTTGATTTTAGCCTTAGTTTCTAAAGTCTTGTGAAGTTATTCAGGGTTAGGTTGTTTAGTTTCCATATGATTGTGTACTTTTGAGGTTTCTTTCTGAAATTAATATTAAGTTTGTTCCATTATGGTCAGAATAGATGCTACGTATAGTTTCTATGCTTTGAATGTGCAAAAGTTTGTTTTGTGCCCTAGAATTTTTGGTTAAAATCTCTTGTATATGGAGCCAGCAGATGGCATAATGGCTAAGACCCTGGACTACCACATGATTGACCATGGTTCGAGTCCTGGACCCAGTTGTTTGAAACTTATGTCCCAAAATTCATATGTGTAGGCACAAAATTCCCAAGAGGAGAATGCAGAAGGGATTCTGGCATGGTCATCCCCTCTGAATACGGGTATGAATTCTCACTTTCTCTGTTTCTCCAGTGAGTGCACATGCCCCGAGCAAAATTTCTCCCTAAATAATAATAATATTAGTAATAACTTGATTAAATGAATAAATAAAATAATAAATAAATAAATAAAATCCCATTGCAAAGGCCAGACCTAGTGTACTCTTACTAGAGGTTCTTTGTCAGTCCACAGCAAAGGTAGAAGAATGCAGGGTGGACCGCCTGAGTTTAGAAGTATCTGGAAAGGAAAAGCTATCCCAACCATGGTACACCATAGTCATGGCCCAGACACTAGGAGAGAGAGGGGTTGCCTACATGGGTCCCAGAAAAAGGAATGACTTCTTTTTTATTTTTCATACATCCTGCTGTATCTTTTTTTTTTTTGGAGAGTTTTTTCGCTATAGGGTGCATGCGCTCGCCAGACAGACAGAGAGAGACAGAAAGCGAGAAATCACCCCCCAGGGGATATGGCCACACCACAATCCCTTCTCTCCGTTCTCCTCTCGGGATTTGGACATGCACGCACATGCGCCTGGCGTGAGTTTTAAGCCACCGTGTCCGGGAAGCGTACCGTGGTCGACTACGTGGGAGTCCAGTGACATAGCCATTACGCTAACTGCTGGTCCCGATCCTGCTGTGTCTTTTCCAGGGAATTTTCTGTTCCTTGAATCTTTCCCAAAACCAGCAAAATTACATTATTTACAAAATAATTGCCAAGAGAATAGGAAAAGAGTAGTTGACAACATTGGGTACTGCTTTTATTTTCCCTCTTGCACTTTACAGATGATGATACCTTCCTCGGCATCCAAGCTCTTCCCTCGAAAGTTTTAATTTTTATAAATAAACTTAATGACATGTAATATCATGATTTCAGATACGGATTATGGGAAAACATTTCAGACAGAGATAAAATACACATCAATATACATTATTTAATTATAAGTATATATAGTTAAGCTTTAAGGAAACATAGTCCAGCGACTTTAAACCTTTGCCATTTGTGTATATATGTAGACATGCACACGCGCACACACGCACGCACACACACACACACACACACACACACACACACATATGTCTGTATATTCATTGCAGAAATACCTTTTAGGAAAACAACTATCAAGTTTTCATTCCTTTTTGCCATAACCTTTTTAGGCATATTTGACTTCCATAAAACTTGGAGTTATTTTGTATTTTTATTTGTGATCTTATTTCTATTTTAGATCACATTTATAACTTCTAGAGGGGGATGGCCATGCTGCAATCCGTTCTCCTCCATTCTCCTCTCAGGATCTTGGGCACGCACGCACATG
This sequence comes from Tupaia tana, assembly GCA_026018925.1. Lineage (NCBI taxonomy): Eukaryota > Metazoa > Chordata > Mammalia > Scandentia > Tupaiidae > Tupaia > Tupaia tana. The sequence goes on along the minus strand of JAKSZU010000013.1, from coordinate 9,006,518 downwards.
CGCCCGGCGTGAGTTTAAGCCACTGGATCTGAGACTCGAACCATGGTGGCCTACGTGGGATTCCAGGGACATAGCCATTACGCTAACTGCTGGTCCCATCCCTTGAGAACTTCTTGGAGACCTGGTCTGGTGTTGGTAAATTCTTTCAGGTTTTGTTTCTCTGAGAATGTCCTTGTCTTTTCTTCCCATATGAAGGATAATCTTACCAGATACAGTATTCTTGGTAATAATTGCTTTTCCCTTAACATTTTGAATATATTCTCCCATTCTTTCCTCGCTCGCATTGTTTCTGATGAGAGGTCCACTGTTAGCCTGATAGGATATCATTTATAGTTAACTTGACATTCTCTCTTGCCAATCTTAGCTTTTCTTTGCTCTGGTTTTGGTCAGTCTGGCTATAATGTGTCTTGGAGAATATATTCTTGGATTGAATTTATTTGGGGTCCTTTGTATTTCTTGGGACTGGATTTTTAAGGACCTCTCTAGGTTTGGAAAGTTTTCTTGTAGGATTTCATGAAATAGATTATCAATGCTTTTCTGAGTCTCTTCACCTTCTGGGATACCAATTATTCTAATGTTTGGACATTTAATGGTATCTAGTATTTCTCATATATTATTCTCATTTTGGGGGGCATTTTTCTCAGTCTTTGTGATGGATTTTTCTAGGCCAGCGATTTTCTTTTCTACCTCCGAGATTCTATTTTCTGTATGATCTAGTCTACTTTTAATACATTCAAAGGCGATTTTGACTTCCTATAATATAGCCTTCATCCCTAACAGGTCCATTTGATTTTTTATAGTGTGTAATTCCTCTTTTAAGATCTTTCAAGAATTTCCTCACCTCCTGGAATTCCTCAGCTCATTTCTCCTGCCTCTTCCACTGTTCATTATCTCTCTTCTCTTCCATCTCTGTTAGCTTCATCATTATGAATATTCTAAATTCTTTATTAGACATTTCCATGGTTTCCATTGAACTGTCTGTGGATGAAGAGGAGTTATTCTTTTCCATTGGAGAAGAGGTCTTTTCTTGCTTTCCCATATTTCTTGTGGCCCTGCCATGATCTCTTGTCATCTGATGGATGGTGTGTTTCTTCCTAATTCTTGAAGTTCAAACATAGCGTTCAGGATCGTGCATAAGGAGGTGATCTGGATTCTCTTTGCCATCCTTTTTTTACCCTTTGTGCAGAACATTCTGTGGATATCAAGGAATATGCAAACCCTAATAGTATTTGGATGTTTGGCTATGGTTCCCTTGGATCTGTCTAGAAACAAAGTGGGTGGAGACAGAGAAGCAAAGTGAAGTGGTAAAAGAAAAAATAAATAAAATAGAGAGAGAAAAAAAGGAAAGAGGGAGAAAAGGAAAGAAAAAAACCAACAACCAAAAAACTTATTAAAAAAAAAAAAAAAAGCTGGGACCAGCAGTTAGCATAGTGGTTATGTAACAGAAATCCCATGTAGTCGACTGCGGTTCGAGTCCTGAACCCCGTGGCTTATACTCATGCAGGGTACATGTGGGTGCGTACCCAAGATCCCAAGAGGAGAATGGAGGAGAAGGGTGTGGTGTGGCGATCCCCCCGGGGGGTGATTTCTCACTTTCTATTTGTCTGTCTCTCTCTCTGTCATTCTGGTGAGTGCACGTGCCTATAGCAAAAACCTCTCCAAAAAAAGCAAAAAAAAAGCAAAAATCAAAAAACCACATGGCATGCTCAAGAAAATCACTAGTTCTCAGAAGCTCTGGAGTAGTCTTATTTTGAAGGTCTTCCTCTTGACTCTCCTGGATGGGAGGGAGAAATGGGATTATTAGCAAGATAAAGGAGAGGCTGAAATCCCAGAGAGTACTTTACCTCAAAAAATTTTTAAATGGAAGAATTGCGAAAGAATGAGAAGACACAGACAGAGACAGAGATAGAGAAGGCTAGAGGGGCTCCCTACCACTTTTGTTTGGAGGCTGGAGGCTGAATTGTCAGTAGAAAATCGTCATTTCTTTTTTTCCCTGAAGGCACTAGTTCTCAGGAGTCATGGAGGAGTCTTCTTCTGAAGTCCTGCCCCTTGCCTCTCCTGGATGGAAGGGGAAAAGGAGTATAACATTGGTCTTCTAGAATGAGAAGGAAAGTGTTCATTCCTTCCCTATTTACCTTCTCTCCTTACCTCTTCTCCCCTTCTCCCTGTTCCCTCATCTTCTTTTTCCTCTTTTTCTTTTCTTCCTCTCCTTCTGCTTCTCCTCGCCCTCCTCTTCTTCCTCCTCATTTTTCTGTTGTCATTATGTGGTTGACCATGTGAGAGTCCAGCACCTTTACCACTATACCAAACGCTGGCTCTCATGTTTATCACTTTTTAATATATTTTGATGTTAGGTAGTGAAATGCCCCCTACTTTATTCTTTTGACACCGTATTGCCCTGGTGATATCGGGTATTTCATGATTCCAGACAAATAGTATGAATTTTTTGTCTTCTTGGTCTAGTTTTCCTTTTAGAGGTCTTTCACCTCATTGGTTAGGTTTATTCTTAGATATCCTATTCATTATGTGCCTTTTGTGAAAAGGATTGATTCATTCAGTTCTGTCTCATTCTGTTCATTGTTGGTTTACAAAAATGCTGTTGATTTTGTATATTAATTTTTGTATCCTGCTAATTTCATCAATTCATTTATCACCTCTAGTATATTTGTGAGTTCCTTTGAATTTTCTATGTACATAATCATACTATCTGGCAGTAAGGACAAGGGAGTCTCTTGTTTCCTCATCAAATGCCTTTTATTCCTCTTGTCCAATGGCATTGGCCTGACCTTCCCATGCTATGTTGAAAATGAGTGGAGAAAGTGGAGAGCCTTGTCTTGTTTCCAATTCTCGTGGGAAAGCTTTCAGCCTTTTCTCTTTCAGCACGATGTTAGCAGGTCATCTGTCATATATAACTTTCAGTGTTGAGAAATGTCTCTTCTAGACAAATTTTGCTGAGAGTCGTGATCATGAGAAGACATTGTATTTCATCAAATGCTTTATCTACATCTGCAGATATCATCATATGGTATTTATCTTTCCTTTTATTAATGTGCTCTATTACGTTTATTGTTTCGTGTATGTTGAATCCTCCTTGGATCCATGGGATAAAGCCTAACTGGTCATGGCGTATATATAATGTTTTCAATGCACGGTGATTTCAATTTGATGGTATCTTCTTGAATATATTTGCATCTGTATTCATGAGGAATATTGGTTGTAGTTTTATTATTTTGTTATGTGCTTGTCTGCTTTTGATATCAAGGTGATACAGGCTTCATAGAATGAATTTGGTCGTCATTCCTTTTGGATAATTAGAAATAGTTTGAGAAAGATTGGTATTAACTCTTCCTTAAAAGTTTTTTTTAATAATTCATGGGACCAGCAGTTAGCGTAATGACTATGTTGCTGGACTCCCATGTAGTCGACCGCGGTTTGAGTTCCGGACCCGGTGGTTTAAACTCACGCTGGGCACATGTGCATGCGTGCCCAAGATCCTGAGAGGAGAAAGGAGGAGAAGGGATTGTGGCATGGCCATCCCCGCTGGGGGGTGATTTCTAACTTTCTGTCTCTCTTTCTCTCTCTGTCTTTCTGGTGAGCGCACACGCCCTATAGGTAAAACCTCTCCAAAAAATAAACAAATAAATAAAAATAATTCTTTTTTAATATTTCAGAAGTAAAGCCATTAGGACATGGACCTTTTTTGTGTCATGAGGCTATTTATTACTCACTCAATCTCATTGATTGTAATCGATCTACTCAGGTATCCTATTTCCTTCTGATTCAACCTATCTCACTTGTACACATCCAGAAATGTGTGCATCACCTCTAGGTTTTCTAGTTTGTTTTCCTATATTCCTCATGGTATTACCTCATAAACTTTCGTGTTACTGATAGATAGGTTTTAATATTACAAGTTTCATTACTGGTTTTATCTATCTGGTTCCTTTCCTTGTTTTTCTTGATTAACCTAGCTACTAGTTTGTCAATTTTGTTTAACCTCTAAAAATCAAGCTTTTTTTGGGAGGTGTGGGTGGACCAGTAGTTGGCATGATGGCGTGTTGCTAGACTCCCATGTAGTGGACCGTGGTTCGAGTCTCGAACATGGTGGCTTAAATTAATGCTGGGCATGTGTGCATGGGTTTCCTAGATCCAGAGAGGAGAATGGAGGTTAAGGGATTGCGATGTGGCCATCACCCCTAGGTGGTGATTTCTCACATTCTGTCTCTCTGTCTTTCTGGCGAGCACACATGCCCTATAGCAAAGAAATGTTTCCAAAAAAGAATAAATGAATAAAATAAAATAAAAAACAAAAAAAAGCAAAAATAAAAAACCTTTTTATTTTGTTGATATTTGGTATTGTTCTTTCATTCATGAATCAAAGCTCTACTCTTTATTTTTTCTTTCCTTCTGACATTTTGGAGATTTGTTGATGTGGTTGCTTTTCCAGTTCCTTGAGACGCATCATCAACTAAAGGTGACTTCACTGTGCTCCCCCTTACTCCTGGACAGGTGCAGGCCTGATGGCCCCTCTACCCCCTGCTCTGGGCAGGTGAGAGCTGATGGTGGTCAGGGCAGTCAGAGCAGCCTCTCCCCCCTCACTCTTGGACAGGTGGGAGCAGGGCAGCCTCTGCTTCCTCCTTGTTCCTGGACATGCAGAGCATGGGACACTGATCAGACCTAATTTTATTTTTTATATGCCAAAGAGTTTGGCAGTAATTTTTAAGATGTGGATTTGTAAGTTTCTGTGAGTATGTGTGTGTGTGATGTATTTGATTTTAGAATCAGTATAACATTTGAATTCTAGAATGAGTTAAGAAGTGTTCCTAGGACGAGCAGTTAGTGTAATGGCTATGTTGCTGATCTCCCATGTAGTTGACCATGGTTCGAGTCCCAGACTTGGTGGCTTAAACTCACGCCGGGCGTGTGTGCATGTGTGCCTAAGATCACAAGAGGAAAATGGAGGAGAAGGGATTGTGGTGTGGCCACCCCCCTGGGGGGTGATTTCTCGCTTTCTCTCTCTGTCTCTCTGGCAAGTGCACACATCCGAGAGCAAAAACCTCTAAAAATAAAAATTAAAAAAGAGAGGTGTTCCTTCCTTCTCTTTTCCCCTTCTTTTTTTCCCCTCTTTTCCCCTTCTCCCCATTGTCCTCCTCATCTTCTTTGTTTTCATTGTTCTCTTTCCCTTTTCTTCCTCTCCACCTGTTTCTCCTCTCCTTCTCTTCCTACTACTTTTCCTGTTGTCATTATGTGGAATACTGTGAGAATAATCAAGTTTATTATTATTATTATCGTTATTATCATGAAATCAATCATTTTACTTGTTTTAGTTCCGCCTAATAACATTTTCTTTCTTTTTATTTGAGTTGGTTTTTGTACTTGCTGTGCTTGTAGTCAATTTTAGATTTCATCTAGGTTATTTACTTCATTGGGATACGCTTGATTATAGTATATTACCTTTCAAGCCTATTTATTTCTCTAGATTCAGTAGCCATGTCCCCTTTTTCATTCCTGATGTTACTAATATGAAACTTCCCGATTTGTTGGATAATCAAGGTAGAATTATATTGAGATTATTCATATTTCCAAGGGCCAATGTTTAGTTTATTTCTATTTTTTCTTTATTTACAGTAGACTGCATGTGCACATACAAGAGAGAGAGAGAGAGAGAGAGAGAGAGAGAGAGAGAGAAGAGAAGTATCCTCCACTGAGACCGCTCATGCCATAATCCTCTACCTTCGGTCCCTCTGTCTCTCTCTGCTGAGGGCTCATGTCCCTGTCCGTTTGATGTCCCTGTCCGTTTGATCCTGGGCATTTGCACATATATCCAGCATGTTTTAGGGTGACAAGGCTGTTGATTCAACATGTAGTTGTCTTGTGGCATCCAGCTTCTCTTGTCAGTGCATGAACACGGAAGGATGGAGACAGCAGACTCTTTTCTTCTTTACTTTTTTTTTCATTCTCTACTTTACTCGTTTGTGTTCTAAGCTTTTTCTCTTTCATTCTTTATCTTTTCTTTCATCTTTATCTCACCACAAGTGATGTACACACATCAGAGAGAGACAGAGAGACAGAGAGAGAAAGAGTAGGAGATAGCACCAAGCAATGAGGTATGGTCACATCCTTTCATTTCCATTTCTCCATCCTGTCAGGGTTTAGGGCAAGCATACACATATACCTGCTGTGTTTTTCAAGACACCGGGACTGGGATTGAAACTATCTGGTCAGCCATGCTGGATCCGGATCCCTTAACCACTAAACCAAGAGGTCAGACTTTTATTTATTTATTTGTTTGCTTTAGAATTTGTTACTATGGGTTTAGTTTACTCTTTCTATTTCCTTTAGGTAAGCTTATTGATTTGAGATAGTTCTTAATGTAGGAATTGAAAGCTATGAAGTTCTCTCTAAACTCTGCTATCTCTATGATCTATACATTTTTATAGGTTGTGTTTTATTTTGATTTTCCATTGATTATTTTCTCATTTCCCTTTGATGTCTTTATTGACTCATTGACTATTTATGTGTGTGCTATTTAATATCCATGTGTTTGTAAACACAACAAATTTTCTCCTAATCCTAAGTGCTAATTTCATCTGAGTATGGTGTGACAAAATATTTTGTATGACTTTAAACTTTTTAAATTAATTGATACTTGTACATGGCTTAATATATGTTGCATGCTGTGAGAATATTCTATGTTGACCTAAACAAAATGTACCTTCAGTTCTTTTTGAGTGTTTTATTCACTCTGCTAACTTTTGCCTTTCAAGTGAAGGGTTTAATCATTGACATTTAACATAATTATTGACAAAGTGAGTCTTACTTTGCTTTTGTGCTATGTCTTTTTCTTATACCTCTTTTGTTCTTTAAATTCTCTGTTACTGGCTCTTTTGTATTAAAGAAACATTTCTACCATAAAATTTAGTTACTTGTTAACTTCTTTCACTTTGTTGTTGGTGTTGTTATTTTCCTAGTGGGTCCTCGATAGATCACAATTAACAATTTACTAATAATTTATAACAATCTAATTTAGGTAATGCCATTTTAAATTAATACTACGTAAAAACTTTGCTCTTATATATTTCCAACTCCCCCATCTTTTAGTAGTAATTAGCCTGGATTACATCTTTATACACAGTATCGCTACCAGTTTAGGCTTATAAATAATTATTTATGAAATTATATTTATGTTCATATAAACAAAATGATAATAAGCAAAATACATCTATATATAATTTATAAAGAAAAATACATCTATATATTATTTATATTTCCCTATTTCCCTATGTAATTATTTACTCACCTTTCCTAGTACTCTTTATTTTTTCATGGGCAGTTGAGTACCTGTATAGTATTGTCCACTTTCATCTGAAGGACTCGTTATATCATTTCTTGTAGGTTGTATCATTTTTTCCTGTCATGTACAGGTGCTCACCAGTCAGGGAGAGGGAGGGAAAGGCAGAGAGAAAGCAAGAAATTATTCCCCTTTGATCATGGGTATATGTGTGCCTGAGGTAATGATGAAGGTTTCCAAACTTGCACAGGAAACCTTCCCATGTAGGATTCCCTTGCAGTAATAAATTTCACCATTGTATCATTCTTTGGTCCTCTTTCTTGTTTCTTTAAATTTTGAGTACCTATTCTTCTGGTTTTTTTTTTTAATTGGTTGTTTTGAATATTATAGTGTGGGAACTCCAGAATTCAGATTTCATTACTCTCCAAAATTTATAACATTGCTATTATTGTGGTAGTAATTTGTTTCTTTAGTGACCTTTCTGAAGTAATTTTGCAATCTCTATATTTCTCATTTTCTGCAACCTCTGACATTTTCCTTCTGTTAGCTGAGTGGTCAGATAATAGGTGGACAGAACTTCCCATCAAACTGTATAACGCAAAAAGATCCAATCTTTGATGAATTCCTCTTGAAATGTGTTGGAACATTCCTTCAAGACTCAAATAGGTAATTAATAATTTTGTATTAGCCTTTACTTCCCACTTTCCTAGAATCTCATGATTGGAGGAGGTGAGAATATAGGACTTTTTTGGTCCTTTCCTGAGAAAGTTCACAGTCCTGAGCATGACATGATCTCTATGTTCCAAATACTATAAAGTGAAGACAATAGAGTAGACAATGATTTTTTTCTTTTTTAGAGAGGTTTTTGCTATAGTGCACGTGTGCTTGCCAGAAAAATAGAGAGAGACAGAGAGATAAAAAACAAGAAATCACTCCCCAGAAGCTATGGCCATACCACAATCCCTTTTCTATTCTCCACTTGGGATCTTGGGCACACATGCACACACACACAGAAGGAGTTTAAGCCACTGGGTCCGGGACTCGAACTGCGTTAGACTACATAAGAGTCCAGTGACATAGCCATTACACCAACTGCTGATCCTAACAATGATTTCTTAAACAAAACACCTACACAGCAGGAAATAATTCCTAAAATAGATAATTGGGGTTATATGAAGCTAAAATGCTTTTATTTTAAGAACAATTAGAATAAAAAGACAACCCTAAAAATGGGAGAAATCTTTGCAAATTATGCCTCAGACAAGATATTGATAGCCAGTACATATAGGGAATGCAAGCAGCTCATCCATAAAAAAAAATCCAATTTAAAAATGGGAAAATGAGCTGAATAAACAACTCTCCAAGGAAGACTTATGGTAGGCCAAAAATACATTTTAAAAATTGGAGTCTCTTATTATAAAGGAAATTCAAATTAAATTCACAATGTGATGCCATATAAACCCTGTGAGAATGTCCAGGGTCAAAAATATAAAGAACAACAAAGGCTGCCATTTTCACCATGGCTACCTCCTATACATTTGGTGGGAATGTCAATCAGAACAGTGACTCTGAAAAACAATATGAAGTTTCCTCAAAAATCTACAAATAAAACTACCAGATAACATAGTAATCCCACACCTTGATATTTCCCAAAGGATAGGAAAGCACTCAGTTGGAAAGACATTTGCACACCCATGCTTATTGAAACATTATTCACAAATGTTAAGAAATGGAATCAACCCAAGTATCCGAAACGTGATAACTGTGCTGGAAAACTGTGGCACATATATACTATGGAATTTTATCCAGCTGTAAGAAACATTGAAACCCTATTGTTTGATTCAAAATGGATGAATACAGAAGACATAATGTTTTGTTTTGAGAGAAATATTTTTGAAATTTTATCATAACTCATTATTAATAAAAGGCAAAAAAGGAACTTGTATGTTTCTGTTTCTTTCAAAATAGTGCTTAAGCAAAGTTACTTTGTGAAACAAATATTTTAGCCATACAATTTTTTTAAAATGAATTAAATTAATTAATTCATTGTCACAACTTACAAGATATGAGGAAGTCCAGAATATACTACATAGTTGCTTAAGCACACATATTATTGTCTATAATTTTCTATTTCTATTTTCATATATATATATATATATATATTTTGCCCCTATTTCTCACCCTCTGCTATTTCCCATCCTCTTCCCACACTCTCTGAGGTGTCTACTCAGAGTGTCACGCCTCATGTCAGACCTGTATTCACAGATATATGTATATACCAGTTGAACTTGTTGTTGAAAGTAGTTAGATTTAAAAAAAAATTGTGAATTAATAAAATATGGGGAAGAAAAGGAATGGAAGACAACTGTAGACACCTCAGATAGTGTGGGAAGAGAGGCAAGAATATAAAATCCACTCTTGATTTTTTTAAGATCTATAATTTTTGCTCTATAAACAAATCAAAATGGTAAAATTTTTAAAATATCCCTTACAGATATTACACTCTCTAGCCTTTCCACCTGAATTTTGATTAGTCTATTTTGTCCAAGTTGGTCTCTATTTCCCCAGGCAGATGTGACCTAAGACATTCCAATATTTTCCAGGTAAAACAGTGCTAGAGTCAAGAATGTCTCCGTTGTAAAGCAGGTCAGCACTTGGTATTTCACAGTTCAGCAAAATGAAGACAGGGCTTTTGACTGGTCTACTAGGGCAACCTCAGGTAGATCAGTTCTTTGTGATGTAGGCACAAGAAATGTGGGCTCTCATCTGCTCAGCTGCCTCTGAGCTGGGAAGTGAAAATTAGACTGGAGTATGATAGAACAGCACAAAGTGCATTGTCATTACTGAAAATCAGCTATTTTCCTTGAATAAGCGTCCCCAATTGCTACACTCTGATTAATTTTTGAAGTGCTAAAAAAAAGGCAATTCTAACTGTTTTAGCTGATTTTTAAGTGGTTTTTGTGGAACAGCAGAATTTAGCGTTCCTTAGTTCAAGCTTCCTGATGAGTATAATCTGTGCCATGATTCAGGAAATGATTTTTGTTTTGTAATGTGAAAAAGAGATACTCTGGGCTCCATGAGAGAGGTGATGGATTATAGACTTGGGGTTGGGGCTAAAGAATGTGGGGATTAGTCCCATAAGGTCAGTTCCTTGTTGCTGACTGAACTGAGACACTTCATTGTAAATATATGTAAATTCAGGGCTAGCAGGAGCTGTAGTGGTTAAGGCACTGGAATTTCATATGGTCAACTGTGGTTTAAGTCTCAGATCTGACAACGCAAAACTCTTGCTGTGTGTGTGTGTGTGTGTGTGTGTGTGTGTGTGTGTGTGTCTCCTAAATCCTAAAGGAGAATGGAAAAATGAAAGAGAAGGAATTGCAGTGTGGTTATCCTCTGATGGGTGATTTGTCACTTTCTGTCCCTCTGGATCTTTCCCTTTCGGAGTGTTTGTATCATATAGCAAAAATCACTTATACAAAAATATTTTAATATATATAAAATCTCTTTGATGCTAAAAGACTTTATATATATATATATATATATATATATGTGTGTGTGTGTGTGTGTGTGTGTGTGTGTGTATCTTATATATCTTCACAGACATTTACAAAAGTATATGTATCCTGATCTGTAGAGAGTTTTTTGTAAAAGCAGGGCTCCCATGATTATCATAGATTTTAAACGGAGAGATTGAACACTAGGAAATTGTTAGAAAGCATACATGTAAGTGGATTCAAAGGAAATGCTCCAATACCAAGGAAATGAGTACAAAGCCACAGCTTTATTTGCTTTTGCTAATTAATTTATTAAATAACTAAATAACTTTCCTCACTGATTAACACTAAAAGGAGAGCAAGATTACTGAAACTAAGGAAATTAAATGTTTTGAAAGTGATTTCATAGGCCCATCAGCTGATAAATAGGCTACATTCTCTGTAATTATGAACTACATTAAACCACTTTTCAGGCCAGCCATGGTGGCATGTGGTGATACAATACTCTGTGGTGCTGGAGACATGAGGAAAGAGCTAGTCCTTGTGTCCTGTGGCTTCTCTGTGCATGGTGAATGGGATCACGCCTGTGTTACTGAGACCCAGTGATAGAAGCTAGAGGGATTGTGAGGGCCGCAGTGCTCCTCACTAGGGATGGATTAGGGCACCATTTTCTAGCCACTAGGGAGTCACCAAGGTCACTGAGTGCTGAGTGTCTCCACTCCTGCCAGGGCACTGAAATTTGCTAACTGAAGTTTTCTGATGTGGGCCTTTTCTGAAGTGTGCTATGTCCTGGCTTCTGGGCGATTTGGATGCAATGCAAACTTTATTGCCTCTAGCTACTTTTTCTAAATATCTTTTAATGTAGCTGAACTTGTACAGCATGTATAATTTTATACCATGCATTTTTTTCAATATATTTATTTCCTTTTTTTCTTACAAGATTTTTATCAGAGGGCACATGTACTCACTGGAGAGAGACAGAAACAGAGAGAGAGACAGAAGAGGACATGCTACAATCCATTGTCTTATCTCCTATTGGGATTTTCGAACACACAAGTCACCAGGTGTGGGACTCAAATAGCATAGCCAGCCATGTGAGGTACAGAAACCTTAACCACCACACCCCTGGCTGGCTCATTTATTCACTGCTTAGTTGAGAGAGAAGGAGGGAGAGAGAAGTATCCTTTACATAGTCTCAACACCATGATCCTCCTGAACCTTCCCACCACCCAGGATCAGGTGCTCAGGTGAACCTGGATCTAAACCCAGTCCTGCCCATGTGATTCCAAGTGCCCATCTGTGGGGTCCTGCCTGGACCATGGTGGCTGGGCTGCTGCTGCTTTTCCTTTTTATGGGACATGAAACAGTTTTTTTGATGTTACTAGAAGCTTTTCAGAAACATCAGTTGTAATGGCTATATAACACTCTAAAAATATCCTTGTATCTTAATTTAGTTAACTGTTCAAGAAATGAAATTCTCAGTCATTTTCTCTATTAGATATAAAAGTGGGATAAACATCTTTATGTACTTTTCTCCTGTACTGTGGAGTGGACATAAAATATAATTTTTTGGCTTTATACATGATAATGAAAATCCAAGGGAGAGAGCATTTATTGTTGAGCAACAAATTTCATTTGTATTGTCTTCTGCCTGTTTTTTTTCTCTTTAAATTTATTTATTTTTTACATTAATTCACTATACATCATTACAGCATGCAAATGAATTTTCCATCCAAAATACTCTGTTTATTGGCTCAATCAAGCATATCAACATACATGTTATCAGCAAATAATTTTCCAATTCTTATGTCTTGTATACTTTGTTTGTTTTGTGATCCTTGATTCCCTATCCCTCACCCACTGCCATATCCCACCCTCCTCCAACATTGTCTCTGGTATCCATGGTCGCTTTCTATGCCTTTGTCCCCATTTAATTGATTTGCTAATGAAATTAATTAGTCTAAATATATCCAATAGCTAGCACAGCTAATATATACCTATACATGAACCCAAGTTAAAGGAAAAGCAATTTGAACCGAGAATACTGTACCCAGCAAGATTATCGTTCATTTGGAAAGAAAAGACACGAACATTCCCAGATAAACAAAACCTGAAAGAATTTACCAGCACCAGACCAGATCTCCAAGAAGTTCTTAAGGGAGTGCTATGTCAGTAAAAGTAAATACAGACACACAGAAATAAGAGTTCAGAAACTAAAAAAAAACGGGCAACTTAATTGTAGGGACAATGTATGGAGATGAATATTATATCCCAGAATTCAATCTGCAAGATCGAACCTCAACAGAAGAAAGATTAAGTACATGAGACTGAACTGATGAAACATTCTGTGACTTGATTAAAATATTGCTACTTTTCTCCTAAGCTTTGTTGTCCATTTTTAAAGGATTTTGGTCCTGTCTTGAGCTGTCGATAAGTTCATGTACCTACTATTTGAACAGAATACTAACCTGTTTCTGGGCTTTAAGTTTCAAGGAAATATCATTACCAGTTCAAAACTGCTTTTCATGAAATTACCAGCTGAACTTGCTATTGAAAGTAGTTAGATTACTTATGATATTGTGTGATCAGCAAAATGTTGGGGGAAAAAGAATGGAAGACAACTGTATATAGCAGAGATAGTGAAATAAGAGAGTGGGAAAGAGCAGAGGGTAAAACAAGGGGTAAAAACCATATATACATATACATATATATGAAAGTAGAAATGGAATATTATTGATGACAACATGCATGATTAAGCCACTATGCAGTTTATTCTAGATGGGAAACCACATTTAGTATGTTTTGATGATGCTCAGGGAATGAATGTTAAGTAATTTAAAAAAATGTTGCAGGGGAAAAAAAAACAGTAAAACTGTTCATATAGAAATTTAAAAAATGCATATTTGGTGACTGCAGTAAGCTATATATCCCCAGCTGGGTACTACTTTATAGTATCTTCTGCCTGTTTATTTCCCCAAGAAGAAATTTTTTTATTAACTGCTAATATGCATTACGCTTTTTTACTACTTTATTTGTAATGTATATGATATCATATGTAATGGTATTCTTAGAAAGGATGGAAAGAAAATGTATTCTCTCCGAGGCCATGAGAGGGTGATGATTAGTCCGTAATGAGAGTCATTTATAGTTTAGGAAACATTCAGCCTCAGGCCAGCCTGTAGTGTGGTGGATACCTGAGCTGGTCCTGCATGGCTGACTGTGCAGTTTGAGTCCCTGTTGCTTGGACCACACACTGGACATGTGTGGATGTGTCTGTAAAGGGAAAGAAAAATGGTGGAGGAGGAATTGCAGCTTGATATCCACCTCTAGGTTGTTTTTCCTCTCTGTCTTTTCCTCTCTCTCTCTCTGAAAGCACATGTGTCCCCTACCAGCCAGCAAGAAAGACAAAAAACTTTCAGATTGAAGACTCCTTATTGATATGCCATATAAATTGATATTCTTCAGACTGTTTTCATATCTAAGGAAACTTTAATTTGTTTTATTTTTAAAATAGTCTTTCGCATTTTCTGACATTTGAATCTTTCTCGTTAGTCCTCAAGTGCTCACTGACTCACCAACACTCCTCCTTACACAACTGGTCGTCGGTGTCCTTCTGTATCTGGTTCATGGCCTGAATCTCTGTCCACTTCTTCCACTGGGAAGGTACCCTGACTGGTGCTTCAGGTCACCTCTTTGTGTTACTCTCCTGCTTTCTGGCCCAGGGTACAAAGGACTCTACACTCTACTCAAATTTAGCCACCACCTTGGTATTTGGACATACGGAACTGTAGGACCTTGAGTGTAAACAGCTATAAATGGTGAACATCCCACCACAGGCTCTTTACTTAGCATCTACTCAAGGAGAAAAAATTCAAATCTGAGAATTGTGTACCTTTCCAGTGGTGGATTAACCCTACTGTGCTCTCTTTTTTTTTTGGAGAGGTTTTTGCTAAAGGGCGTGTGCGCTCGCCAGACAGACAGAGAGAGACAGAGAGATAGAAAGCGAAAAATCACCCCCAGAGGGGATGGCCACGCCACAATCCCTTCTCCTCCATTCTCCTCTCAGGATCTTGGGCATGCATGTACATGTGCCCGGCATGAGTTTTAAGCCACTGGGTCCGGGACTCGAACCGTGGTTGATTACATGGGAGTCCAGCGACATAGCCATTACACTAACTGCTGATCCCCCTACTGTGTTCTCTTGATAAGATTTTGACTGACACCTTTCTACACTGGACAAAGAGATTCTAAGGTCTTCAGAGATCCTCATTCATCATTTGACAGCATCATTTTTATTAGACAATGAGAACTAAAAACAAATTTTATGGATCCAGCAGGTGACACAGTAGTTAAGGTGTTGAACTCTCACATGGCCAACCATAGTTCCAGTCCCAGACCCAGATTCTTGAAAACCAAGCCAGGAATGTGTGTGTGTCTGTGTGTGTGTGTGTGTGTAAATATCTAAAGTCCTGAGAGGACAATAGAGGGGAAGGAATTGAGATGTGGCCATCACCCCTGGGGTGTGACTTTCATTTTGTCTTCTGTCTCTTTGGTGAGTTATACTTCCTGTATCAAAAATCTCAAAGAAAAAAAAAAAGGAAAAAGAAAAAGAAAAAGAGAAATTTTACTTCCCTCTGTTCCTTCAAAATGTTTTCCACAAAGGGTAGATTTTTTTTTTTTTTTACTGACTTTGACCCTGCTGTGTGCTTCTGGTCCCAACATGCTGGGGAATTCAGAGAATAGTAAAATACCATAAATACATGAGGACTGACACTGTTCTGCTGAGAACACTTAGAAACAGCAACAACTACCAAATGCTGTCATCAACTATGGCCCCCTGGAAAGAGGAAGGAGAGAAGGAAATAAGGAGGGAAAGAAGGAAGAAAGGAAAGAGGTATCCAGGACGATGTGGGACTCTAGTGAGCGAGGCCAGTGCATATCCCGGAGCCTGATGCTAGAGTCTAAGTGTGAGAAACTTGCCTTGACTCTGCCTGCCCAGATGACTCAGATCATGAGCTCCGAGCAGGCAGAGGCAAAGTGTGCTTGCTACAGACAAGAGGTACAGAGAGAAAACTGGTTCTCTCTCTCGTGTTTGGAAACCATACAACAAACGGTGCCTGAAAGGGATGAGGCTGGGGAAAAGCCCACATTTTAATACTCACCTGATCACACTTGTGCCTCTGGGGCCATGTCTTCCAACCTCACATAAAGCCTTTGTATGAGGACTGTTGGCAGAAAGCCCTGGCCCAGTCTTGGCAGTGCAGCCATAGCACAATGTTCCACTACTGGAAGCTATAGGGAAGACAGTGTTGCTTCTCATACAAGCTGTTCCCGTGCGCGTTCTGTCCATAATTCTGAGTGACTGAGAAGGCTGTGGTTGGAACACAGTGTGAAATTCAGTTATAGATACTTGGATATTTTTTTTCTAAAAGGATAAAAGGAAAGCAAAGTAGTAAAGAAAGAAAGGAGGAATAAGATATAACTCCTGACATCCTAGAACATTTTTGTTCAGATCCTGCTGAGTTCACTAAACTCTATGCTCTGCAGATTGTGAAGGTCAACTCAGAGTAGAACAATTTTATTTGCATCCAGCATATATAAATTCAGGGGGAGTAGTGTGGGTGAGGGGAAGACATCACCACTCAGGAAGAAGCACCCAGAAGCTAGTGCACATTACAGATGAGTGGAAATGTCCTACCTCATTAAAGAATCCCTAATGTTCTCTTTCTTATGTCTGTAACCTTTATCCTTGTTAGTGTCTGAGTAGAACTGGAAACTGACATTGGACCACTGGAATCATAGCACAGGACTAAGGAGGAATAGGTAACTTGCATTCTGCAGGCTTCTCCAACACTCTGCCCTTTCTTTCCATTTTCTGGGAATTATAAGAAAACAGAAAAGTAACAGAGTATGTGACTAGGCTTTGAGAGCTGGGCGGGGCCTGTTAACTGAGGTTTTAGATAACGGAGGTGGATAGATTAGAGACACCAAGCTATAAACGTTGACCTGTAGTGCTTCTCTGCTCTTCACCCATCGCAAGGCAGCTCAGTCACTACCCATCTTTATTTTAGTTTGAATTTATTGAGTTCTTGACAAGTGCTAATGCTAAGGCTTTTTAGGCTTTCACACTGTTCATGACTCAGAGAGTTTACTGTATTCCTGTTTTGCAATATAAGAAAATTTTCTTAGATCAAATGACATGTCCATGGTTCATACATCTCTAAGAAGGGAGTCTGTTCCCAGAACCTGCCCACTCACCACTCTTTAGTCTCTTTAGTCTCTCTCATGTTCGTGAATATAAACCCATTAAACATGCAATGGCTCTCTGATGGTTTCCAAGTGGTCCTACGTTCTATGGACATTGCCCAGTTCATGTCACCCAGTGAGTCAAAGGCTACCAGAGACACATTTATTCTCTCAAGGCTAGTATGGCTTCTAGTATCCAGGGAGTAACTTAAATACTGGAAAACCTGAGCTCTTTTCCCTTGGAGGGGACAATTTCTTCACAATACTGAATGGTACTCACCACCACCAGGATCCTGAGATGACAATGCACCACCCAAAATTCACTGCCAAAAAGAGGTTTCACCTCAGAAATACCACGTTATTGTTCCTGTGACAGATCATTTTTCCAGAAATAACTGTCAATATCTCCACTTTTATGTAGTATTTTTCAAAATTACTTCCGTATTCCTTCTATTTGGTATAAACAGCCAATGTATAAATAAATGAAGTATATATTAAGAATGTGAGAATTAATATAAAAAAAGATTTTATTAAAGTAGTAAAGCTTTTCATTGCTAGAGGATTCAGTTGCTTACCAGAAAGACAGCAAGAGAGAGGATGAGAGAAAGAGAGAGAGAAAGAGAACCTCACAGTGGGGCATGGACACACTGCAATCCTCTTTTTTCTACTTCTTCATCCCATCATGATTTGGGGCATGCATATACATACAATCAGCATGGCCTTCAAGCCATCGAGGCTGAGACTCAGACTCCAGTTGGCCTTGTGTGATGAGACTCCAATGCATAGCACCTAACCTCTGTACTGCGGGGATGGTGTGTGAAATAATAGCTTATCAGCCTCATGCACTTGCTGCACTGCTATAGGAAAATTTGGTCAAGTGTTGGCAAGAATCTCATGAAGCTATACTGTCCCTTCAAATAAAATAAAATGACTTTCTACTAAATCAGGTTGTTTATGTGTTTTAGAACAGCTGCTAGTGTATTCCTGTACAACCACTATATATCTTATCACCAAATGCAAACAAATTGCTCAAACTACAGAGGTATGAGAGACAGACAGATTGCAGCAGGAAAAAAAACAAAACAAAACAAAACAGAAAACAAACAAAAAAACCCACAATCTACACTCACAGTGAGGAACTCATCAAAATAGCCACAAAGGCTATGCTTACAGATTATATTTAAAAAGAAAGAAGTAGGGGCCAGTAGGTGGCATGACAATTATGTCACTGGATTCACACATGGCTGATCACAGTTCAAGTCCCTGACACGGTGGTTTGAAAACGTGTATGTGTGCGTACACAAGATTCCAGGAGGAGAATCAAGAAGGAATTGTACCATGGCCATACTCTGTAGGGGTGGATTTCTCACTTTCCTTTCACTGTCTCTGCCTCTCTCATTATCTCCTTCAAGAGCATATGCCCTAAGATAAAAACCTCAAAGGGGAAAAAACAAGTATCAGTCATGTGCATCATAACATAGCAGAATGCATCATGTATTAGAAGGGCAAAAATGGTGAGAACCAGTGACCTAGGGAGCCTGAACACATCCTTCTGATGAATCCTCTTTAAATCGCACAATAAAGACAAGAATCCATGCATGAGGGCAGAGTCTCATGGCCTAATCATCTTTTATGTCCCATATTTTCATATTGTTACGATGGTAATTGCATTTCAACATGAATTTAGGAGGAAACAAACATTTCAACCACAGCAGTACTCAAATTCAGAAAAAGAGAAAATAGAACAGTGGATTCTAGGGCTGAAGGAGGAAAATGGAAAAGTACTGATTAATGGGTACATTGACTCAGTTTAGGAGGGTAAAAAATTATCTGTGGTAATGACTACTGATGAACTAGATGGACTCAGTGCCATTGAAGTATATACTAAAAAATGGATAAAATACCAATATTTTGTTCATTTTATAAAAATGTACATATAGACTCCTCCGTGGCTCCTGAGAACTAGTGATTTCAGGGTAAAAAAGAGAAATGAAGATTTTCTACTGATAATTCAGCCTCCAGTCCTCAAACTCGAGTGGTAGGGAGCCCCTCTAGCCTTCTCTCTGTCTCTGTCTGTCTGTCTCTGCCTTTGTCTCTGTCTTCTCATTTTTTGGTAATTTTTCCTTTTTAATTTTTTTTCAGAATACACTGTATATTGGCTCAATCAAGCACATCAACATATGTGTTAATGTCAACAAATAATTTTCCATTTCTTGTTTCCTGTATATGTTGCCTTTTTTCCCATCCTTGATTCCCTATCTCACCCTCTGCCATCTCCCACCCTCCTCCCACACTGTGTCTGGTATCTATTGTTGCTTTCTATGCCTCCCCCATTTTATTGTTTCACTAAATATCTTAATAAATCTAAATATTTTCAATAGCAAGCACAGCTGATATATACATATCCATGAACACAAGTCTGACTTTAGGCATAAACCTCAGTGAACAGAATGAACATACTATGAAGTAGCACCTAGCTAGGGCTATATAGCTTACTGCAGTCATCAAATACGTATTTTTAATGCTTTTTTTTCCTTCTGAAAATTTTTTTTATTAATTTACATTCATTCCCAGAGCATTATCACAACATACTAAAATGTGGTTTCCCATCTAGAATAAACTGCATAGTGGCTTAATCATACATGTTATCATCCATAATATTCCATTTCTACTTTCATATATATATATGTTTTTTACCTCATGTCTGACCCTCTGCCCTATTCCACTGTCTTATTACACTATCTCTGTTGTCTACAGTTGTCTTCAATTCCTTTTCCCCCAACATTTCATTGATCACACAATATCATAAGTAATATAACAACTTTCAATACCAAGTTCAGCTGATGGTTTCAAGAAAAGCAGTTTTGAACTGGTAAGGATATTTCCTTGAAACTTAAAGCCTAGAAACAGCTTAGTATTCTGTTAAAATAGTAGTAACATGAATCTATTGACAGCTGAAGACAGGACAGAAATCCTTAAAACCAGACAACAAAGCTTAGAAGAAAAGCAGCAATATTTTAGTCAAGTCACAGAATGTTGTTTCATCAGTTCAGTCTCATGTACTTAATCTTTCTTCTGTTTCTGTTGTGGTTCGATCATCCAGATTGGTCTCTGGGATATAAAACTCAACTCCAGACTTTGTCCCTACAACTAAGTTGCCCATTTTCTTAGTTTCTGAACTCTTATTTCTGTGTGTCTGCATTTACTTTTACAGACATAGCACTCCCTTAAGAACTTCTTGGAGATCTGGTCTGGTGCTGGTAAATTCTTTCAGGTTTTGTTTATCTGGGAATGTTTGTGTCTTTTCTTCCCAAATGAACGATAACCTTGCTGGGTACAGAATTTTCAGTTGAAATTGCTTTTCCCTTAAGACTTTGAATATATTTTCACATTCTTTCTTCACTCATGTTGTTTCCAATGAGACGTCTGCCATTAGTCTGATGGGATACCCTTTGTAGGTAACTTGCCGTTTTTCTCTTGCCAATCTTAGTATCTTGTCTTTGTCTGTGGTTTTGGTCAGTCTGGCTATAATGTGTCTTGGAGAAGATCTTCTAGGGTTGATTCTATTTGGGGTCCTCTGTACTTCTTGGGACTGAATCTTTGACTGCCTCTCCAGGTTTGGAAAGTTTTCTTGCAGGATTTCATGGAACAGATTATCAACGTCCTTACGAGTTTCTTCGCCTTCTGGGATGCCTATTATCCGGATATTCGGATGTTTAATTGTGGATTTTTCTAGGCCAGCAATTTTCTCTTCTACATCTGAGATTCTATTTTCTGTATGATTTAGTCTGCTTTTAATACTTTCAAGGGAAATTTTGACTTCTTGTATTATAGCCTTCATCTCTAACAGTTCTACCTGATTCTTCTGTAAAGTGTGAAGTTCCTCTTTTAGATCTTGCATGAATTTCCTCACCTCCTGGAACTCTTCAACTCCTTTCTCCTTCCTCTTCAGCAGTTCCTTGTCTCTCTTCTCTTCCATCTCTGTAAGCTTTTCCATTATGAATGTTCTGAATTCTTTATCAGACATTTCCATGATTTCCATTGAACTGTGTGTGGATGAAGAGGAGTTATCTTTTCCCTTGGAGGAGAGGTATTTTCCTGCTTCCCCATATTTCTTGTGGTCCTGCAGCGATTTCTTGTCATCTTGTGGATGGTCGGTTTCTTCACAAACCTGGTAGTTCAATCACGTGAGTTTTGTATGCTGGAGGCCGAATTATCAGTGGGACCTCTTCATTTCTCCATTTCCCCCAAAATGGCTAGATCACAGGAGCCATGGAGCTGTCCCTTGCAGAAGGCCTGTTCTGTTCCCTTCCATCTCTCCACATGAGTTTTTTATGCTGGAGGCCTAATTATCAGTGAGATCTCTTCATTTCTCTGTTTCCCCAAAAAATTCTTTTTAAAATTTTTTAAGGTAAAGTATTCTTTGGGTCCCAAAGATTGCTGATACTCATGTCCTCATTGTCCTTTGCTTTCATAAATCTTTTTATTTCAGTCTTTATTTCTTCAGTAGTTGTGAAGTCATTCAGGAGTAGGTTATTTAGTTTCCATGTATATGTGTATGTCTGAGGATTTCTCTTGAAATTAATATCAAGTTTAATTCCATTATGGTCAGAGAAGACGCTGGATATAGTTTCTATGCCTTTGAATGTGTAGAGGCTTCCTTTGTGCCCTATCATGTGGTCAGTCTTAGAAAAGGTTGCATATGGGAGTGAGAAAAAAATATATCTTGTGGTTTTCGGGTGATAATTTCTTTTTTTTTTTCATTTTTTCTCTTTTATTTCTTTATTTTCTCATTTTCTTTATTATTATTTATACATTCAATCGCTATACATCACTTAGATTATAAAGAGACTTTACCCAGCATGATACACACCTCAGTCCAGCCCAGTTGAGAATACTATACACATCCTCATCAACAGATAATAAACCATACTTGTGTCCCACAAATGTCTTACCTCTCTATTTTTCCCCTAAATTTACTTTCCTATGCTCTTCCCCTCCCACACTTTCCTTCCACTTTGTCTCTAGTGTCCATAACAACTTTTAATGATTTATGTCCTCTAGATTTTTTGTTTTGTCTTTATCCATTTTGGGAAGAAGGGTAATGGAGGGTTCATAGAATGAATTTGGAAGGGTTCTTTCCTTTTGGAACACTAGAAACAGTATGAGTGGAATGAGGGTTATCTCTTCTTTTTTTTTTTTTAATTTATTTATTTATTTTTGTATATACTTTCAATCATATTGTTTGGCTTACAATGAGACCATTTCGATATGTGAACATTTCTCCCCAGACCCGTTGATCGAAATATCTTCAACAGATAACACCACACCTCCCCATCCCGTCAATGCTCTACCTCTGTATCTCTTCTCTAAATGTCTTTCGTTGGGCCCCACTCCTCCACATACACCTCATCTGACATTCACACCCATCTCTTGTGTTTGTTCAACTGTTAGTCAATCAGTTTCAGACATAGATAGCAGACAAACGGTATATGTTAAGTGGGGACATACAATGTCTCTCCTTCATAGTCTGGCTTGCCTCACTCAGCAGTACATCTTCCATATTCTTCCACTTTCTGTCAAAAGCCAGGGCTCTGTTGGTTTTTATGGCTGAGTAGTATTCCATAGAGTATATGTGCCACAGTTTTTCAATCCATTCCTCCATACGGGGACGTCTGGGTTGGTTCCAAGACTTAGCAATTGTGAATAGTGCCGCAATAAACATCGATGTGCAAGCACTTTTCCAATGAAGAATTCTTCTGTCCTTTGGGTAGATACCGAGGAGTGGGATCTCTGGATCATATGGCAGATCTATCTGTAGATTTTTGAGGAATCTCCAAATTATTCTCCACAGTGGTTGGACCAATCTACATTCCCACCAGCAGTGTAAAAGAGTTCCCCTTTCACCACAACCCCGCCAACACTTATCATTTTTTGTTTTTTTAATATTAGACAATCTGACTGGGGTTAGGTGGTACCTCATTGTTGTTTTTATCTGCATTTCCTTTACGATGAGGGAGGTTGAACATTTTTTCATATGCCTTTTGGCCATTCGTATGTCATCTTTAGAGAGTGTTTTCTTCATCTCCTTCTCCCATCTTTTAATAGGGTTGATCATCTTTTTTCCAAACACCTTTTTTAGTTCCTTGTGTATTCTGGTTATCAGTCCCTTATCTGATGCAACATTTACAAAAATATTTTCCCATTCTGAGGGCTGTCGATTCACACTAACTACTGTGTCTTTGGCCATGCAGAAACTTCTTAGTCTGATGTAATCCCACTTGTCTATTTTGTGGACGATGGACTCTGCTTTGAGTGTCTTCTTTAGGAAGTCTTTCCCTACACCAATGTCTCCCAGAGTTTCCCCAGCATTCTCCAGGAGCAGCTTTATAGTTTGAGGTCTTAGATTTAGATCCTTGATCCACCTTGACTTGATTCTTGTCAAAGGAGAGGGGTTCAGATTCATCTTTCTGCAAGTGGAAGTCCAGTTTCTCCAGCACCACTTGCTGAAGAGGCTTTCATTTTCCCACTGGATTGACTGGTACCCCTTGTCAAAGATCAGTTGACTGTATGTTTGGGCACTTATTTCTGGGGACTCTATTCTGTTCCATTGGTCCACATGTCTGTTTCTGTGCCAATACCATGCTGTCTTTATTACCACAGCTTTGTAATACATTTTTGGATCGGGGATTGAGATGCCACCCACTCCATTCTTCTTGTGTAGAAGTGCTTTGGCAATACGGGGTCTTTTATGATTCC
Organism: Tupaia tana; assembly: GCA_026018925.1. NCBI lineage: Eukaryota > Metazoa > Chordata > Mammalia > Scandentia > Tupaiidae > Tupaia > Tupaia tana. Next base: position 8,982,728 of record JAKSZU010000013.1, on the reverse strand, counting down.
AGACAAATTTTAAGATTGTCTTTTCTAGATCTGTGAAGAATGTGTCTGGTACTTTGATTGGCATTGCATTAAATAGGTAGATTAATTTGGGTAGAATTGCCATTTTGATTATATTAACTCTTCCAATCCATGAACATGGGATGTCCTTCCATTTTTTTGTGTCATTTTCAATTTCTTTTTTTACCTTCTCATAGTTTTCCTTGTGGAGGTCTTTAACTTCTTTGGTTAGATTTATTCCTAAATATCTTATACTTTTAGTGGCTATGGTAAACGGAATAAGTTTTTTCAGTTCTATCTCAGTCTGCCTGTTATTCGTATACAGAAATGCTATCGATTTCTGTATATTGATTTTATATCCTGCAACTTTACTGTAATCATGTATTACTTCCAGTAGTTTTTCCATGGAGACCATTGGGTCTTCTATGTATACAATCATGTCATCTGCAAATAGAGAGAGTTTCACCTCTTCTTTTCCTATTCGAATGCCCTTTATTTTTTCCTCTTTTCTGATTGCGTTGGCGAGGACTTCCAGAACTATGTTGAAAAGGAGAGGAGAAAGTGGGCATCCTTGTCTTGTTCCTGTGTTTAGTGGGAAAGCTTTCAGCTTTTCTCCATTCAGGATGATGTTCGCTATGGGTTTTTCATAGATGGCTTTTATTGTATTGAGAAATGGCCCTTCTATGCCAATTTTGCTAAGAGTCTTGATCATGAAGGGATGTTGTATCTTATCAAATGCTTTTTCTGCGTCAATTGATATGACCATATGGTTTTTGTCTTTCTTCCTATTAATATGGTGTATTATGTTTATGGTTTTGCGTATGTTGAACCAACCTTGCATTCCTGGAATAAAGCCTACCTGATCATGGTGTATGATCTTCTGTATAAGTTGTTGAATACGATTTGCTAGTATCTTGTTGAGAATCTTTGAGTCTATGTTCATCAGAGATATTGGTCTATAGTTTTCCTTCCTTGTCCTGTCCTTATCTGTTTTGAGGATGAGGGTGACAGAGGCTTCATAGAATGAATTAGGGGGAGATTCACCCTTTTGGATCTTTAGAAATAATTTGAGCAGAATGGGAGTTAACTCTTCTTTGAAAGTTTTGTAGAATTCAGAGGTGAATCCATCGGGGCCAGGGCTTTTCTTTGTTGGGAGGTTACTTATTACTGATTCAATTTCCTGGCTTGTTATGGGCCTATTCAGACTTTCTATTTCTTCCTGGCTCATTCTTGGTAGATTATATTTGTCCAGGAATTTGTCCATCTCATCCAGATTATCTTGTTTCTTAGCGTATAGATGTTCAAAGTATCCTCTAATGATGTTTTGAATTTCTACTATGTCTGTTGTTATGTTACCAGCCTCATTGCAGATTTGATTCACCTGGTTCCTTTCTCTCTTCTTCTTAATAAGTCTCGCTAGTGGGGTATCAATTTTGTTTATCCTTTCAAAGAACCAGCTTTTGCTTTCACTTACTTTCTGTATAGTACGTTTATTTTCTATTTCATTTATTTCTGCTCGGATCTTTATTATTTCCTTTCTCCTGTAATTTTTTGGATTTTTTTGCTGTTGCTTTTCCAATTCTCTAAGGCTTGATGTTAGGTGATCCATTAGCCTTTTCTCTGTCTTCCTCTTATGTGCACTAATTGCTATGAACTTCCCTCTTATGACTGCTTTGGCAGTGTCCCAAAGATTATGGAAACTTGTATCTTCATTGTCATTGGCTTCCATGAATCTTTTGATTTCAGACTTTATTTCTTCGGTAATAGTGGAGTCATTCAGGAGTAGGTTATTTAGTTTCCATGTTTTTAGGTATTTTTGAGGATTTCTCTTGAAATTAAACTCGAGTTTAATTCCATTATGGTCAGAGAAGATGCTGGAAATAGTTTCTATGCCTCTGAATCTGCAGAGGCTTGCTTTGTGTCCTATGATGTGGTCAATCTTCGAGAAAGTTCCATGTCGGGGTGAGAAAAAACTATATCTTGTGGTTTTTGGGTGGAAAGTTCTATAGATGTCTGTTAAGTCCAATTGATTTATGGTATCATTTAGATCCTTGATCTCTCTACCTATTTTTTGCCTAGATGATCTGTCCAGAGGGGATAATGCGGTGTTGAGATCTCCAACAATTAGTGTGTTGCAGTCTATCTCCCCTTTCAGATCTAACAATCTTTCCTTCACATATTTGGGTGCTCCTGTGTTAGGAGCATAGATATTAATAAGCGTTATATCTTCTCGATCTATAGAGCCTTTTACTATGATGTAGTGCCCTTCTTTGTCTCTTCGGACACTTTTTGTTTTAAAGCCTATTTTGTCAGAAATTAGTATCGCAACTCCAGCTCTTTTTTGGTTCCCAACTGCATGGAAAACCTTTTTCCAACCCTTCACTTTCAGTCTATGTATGTCTTTTTCCATGAGGTGGGTTTCTTGTAGGCAACAGATAGAGGGTTTCTGTTTTTTTATCCATTCAGCCAGTCTGTGTCTCTTGATTGGAGAATTTAACCCATTAACATTCAATGTTATTATCGATGTTACAGGATCTGTACCGACATTTAAGTTAGCCATTGTCTTAGTTGCCTGTTATTTCTTTGTTTCTGGCTGTTGCGTCTTTAGTTTTCCTGGAACAGTACTTTCTTCAGGATTTCTTGAAGAGCTGGTCTGGTGTTGGCAAATTCTTTCAGGTTTTGTTTGTCTGAGAAGATTTTTAATCTTTTTTTCCCAAATGAAGGATAATCTTGCAGGGTATAATAGTCTTGGCTGAAATTGTTTCTCTCTTAACACTTTCAGTATGTCTTCCCATTCTTTTCTTGCTTGCATTGTTTCTGATGAGAGGTCTGGTGTTAGTCTTATGGGATGGCCTTTGTAAGTTACTTCTCGTTTCTCTCTTGCCAGTTTTAGTATCATGTCTTTTTCTGTGACATTAGACAGCCTGGCTAAGATGTGCCTTGGGGAAGATCTTCTGGGGTTGATTCTATTTGGGGTCCTTTGTATTTCTTGGGTCCAGATGGTTCAGTGCCTCTCTAGGCTTGGGAAATTTTCTTCCAAGATGTCATGGAATAGATTTTCCATTCCGCTATTAGTTTCTTCACCTTCTGGGATGCCGATTATTCTGATGTTTGGGCGTCTAATAGAGTCTAGTATTTCTCGTATATTATCCTCATGTTTTTTAGTTATTTTCTCGATCTTTTTGTAGTTTTTTTCTAGATCAGAGGTTTTATCTTCTACATCAGAGATTCGATCTTCAGCATGGTCTAATCGGCTCTTAATACTTTCCAGAGAGTTTTTGATTTCTTGTATTATAGACTTTATCTCTAATAGTTCCACCTGATTCTTTCTCAGAGTATCCATTTCTTCTTTCATATCCTGGAAGGACTTCCTAATTTCCTGTAGTTCGTTGTCTCTTTTTTTTTCCAATTCACAGAATTTGGTCACCATGAATGTTCGAAATTCTGTGTCTGTCATTTTGGTAACGTCCTCCATATTTACGAGACATGGAGGGGCATTTTCCTTTGTTGGAGGCATATTTTCTTGTTTATTCAGACCTGGGGCTCTTTTTCTACTTTTAGCCATTGGAAGATTACTTCCCTTTTAAAGACCTCTTGGGAGAACTTTTGTCCCACGAGAAGTAAGAGTCTTTCCTTTTTGATGGGAATAGCTGTTTGCTGAAGTCTCTCTTCTGTTGTTTTTACCAATGTGTTTTCAGGAGCGGAACTCTACAGAAGGGTCTAACAAGCAGTATCTCCTTTTTCAAAGGGGATCAGTACTAGGGAGGATCCCAGAGACACTTACCTTCCTAGGAAATTTCAGATATATGATTCTGGACCTGACTAGTCTGTCTGGCACGTTAAAAAATAAGGAGGAGAGGACAATATGCAACTAAAGAAAGACAACACAGAAAAATAAAGAAAAAGTCGCGCACCGCGCTAACGCGATTTCGCCAGAGGCTTGCAGGAGGGCCTATTGCCTTCTGGCAGTCCTGGATAGTCTGGGGGGAGAAGGAGAGCTAGGTGTTAACAAGGGAATGCAGGGGTTTCAAGAGAGAAAAAAAAACCGCCTCAAGGAAATCCTGGCTACCTACCTAGAAGGTGGAGTCTGGGGCCTGGGGGTCTGGAAGTGAGGTGGGGGTCAGAGGTGACCCTCCCTCAGTGTCCCTTGACGGCCAGAGGCTTGCAGGAGAGCCTTTTGCCTTCTGGCAGTCCTGGATAGTCTAGAAGGTGGAGTCTGGGGCCTGGGGGTCTGGAAGTGAGGTGGGGGTCAGAGGTGACCCTCCCTCAGTGTCCCTTGCCGGCCAGAGGCTTGCAGGAGAGCCTATTGCCTTCTGGCAGTCCCGGATGGTCTGGGGGGAGAAGGAGAGCTAGGTGTTAACAAGGGAATGCAGGGGTTTCAAGAGAGAAAAAAAAACCACCTCAAGGAAATCCTGGCTACCTACCTAGAAGGTGGAGTCTGGGGCCTGGGGGTCTGGAAGTGAGGTGGGGGTCAGAGGTGACCCTCCCTCAGTGTCCCTTGCCGGCCAGAGGCTTGCAGGAGAGCCTATTGCCTTCTGGCAGTCCCGGATGGTCTGGGGGGAGAAGGAGAGCTAGGTGTTAACAAGGGAATGCAGGGGTTTCAAGAGAGAAAAAAAAACCGCCTCAAGGAAATCCTGGCTACCTACCTAGAAGGTGGAGTCTGGGGCCTGGGGGTCTGGAAGTGAGGTGGGGGTCAGAGGTGACCCTCCCTCAGTGTCCCTTGCCGGCCAGAGGCTTGCAGGAGAGCCTATTGCCTTCTGGCAGTCCCGGATGGTCTGGGGGGAGAAGGAGAGCTAGGTGTTAACAAGGGAATGCAGGGGTTTCAAGAGAGAAAAAAAACCGCCTCAAGGAAATCCTAGCTACCTACCTAGAAGGTGGAGTCTGGGGCCTGGGGGTCTGGAAGTGAGGTGGGGGTCAGAGGTGACCCTCCCTCAGTGTCCCTTACCAGTCAGAGGCTTGCAGGAGAGCCTATTGCCTTCTGGCAGTCCCGGATGGTCTGGGGGGAGAAGGAGAGCTAGGTGTTAACAAGGGAATGCAGGGGTTTCAAGAGAGAAAAAAAAACCGCCTCAAGGAAATCCTGGCTACCTACCTAGAAGGTGGAGTCTGGGGCCTGGGGGTCTGGAAGTGAGGTGGGGGTCAGAGGTGACCCTCCCTCAGTGTCCCTTGCCGGCCAGAGGCTTGCAGGAGAGCCTATTGCCTTCTGGCAGTCCCGGATGGTCTGGGGGGAGAAGGAGAGCTAGGTGTTAACAAGGGAATGCAGGGGTTTCAAGAGAGAAAAAAAAACCGCCTCAAGGAAATCCTGGCTACCTACCTAGAAGGTGGAGTCTGGGGCCTGGGGGTCTGGAAGTGAGGTGGGGGTCAGAGGTGACCCTCCCTCAGTGTCCCTTGCCGGCCAGAGGCTTGCAGGAGAGCCTATTGCCTTCTGGCAGTCCCGGATGGTCTGGGGGGATAATGAGAGCTAGGTGTTAACAAGGGAATGCAGGGGTTTCAAGAGAGAAAAAAAAACCGCCTCAAGGAAATCCTGCCTACCTACCTAGAAGGTGGAGTCTGGGGCCTGGGGGTCAGGAAGTGAGGTGGGGGTCAGAGGTGACCCTCCCTCAGTGTCCCTTGCCAGCCAGAGACTTGCAGGAGAGCCTATTGCCTTCTGGCAGTCCCGGATGGTCTGGGGGGAGAAGGAGAGCTAGTTGTTAACAAGGGAATGCAGGGGTTTCAAGAGAGAAAAAAAAACCGCCTCAAGGAAATCCTGGCTACCTACCTAGAAGGTGGAGTCTGGGGCCTGGGGGTCTGGAAGTGAGGTGGGGGTCAGAGGTGACCCTCCCTCAGTGTCCCTTGCCGGCCAGAGGCTTGCAGGAGAGCCTATTGCCTTCTGGCAGTCCCGGATGATCTGGGGGGAGAAGGAGAGCTAGGTGTTAACAAGGGAATGCAGGGGTTTCAAGAGAGAAAAAAAAAACCGCCTCAAGGAAATCCTGCCTACCTACCTAGAAGGTGGAGTCTGGGGCCTGGGGGTCTGGAAGTGAGGTGGGGGTCAGAGGTGACCCTCCCTCAGTGTCCCTTGCCGGCCAGAGGCTTGCAGGAGAGCCTATTGCCTTCTGGCAGTCCCGGATGGTCTGGGGGGAGAAGGAGAGCTAGGTGTTAACAAGGGAATGCAGGGGTTTCAAGAGAGAAAAAAAAACCGCCTCAAGGAAATCCTGGCTACCTACCTAGAAGGTGGAGTCTGGGGCCTGGGGGTCTGGAAGTGAGGTGGGGGTCAGAGGTGACCCTCCCTCAGTGTCCCTTGCCGGCCAGAGGCTTGCAGGAGAGCCTATTGCCTTCTGGCAGTCCCGGATGGTCTGGGGGGAGAAGGAGAGCTAGGTGTTAACAAGGGAATACAGGGGTTTCAAGAGAGAAAAAAAAAACGCCTCAAGGAAATCCTGGCTACCTACCTAGAAGGTGGAGTCTGGGGCCTGGGGGTCTGGAAGTGAGGTGGGGGTCAGAGGTGACCCTCCCTCAGTGTCCCTTGCCGGCCAGAGGCTTGCAGGAGAGCCTATTGCCTTCTGGCAGTCCCGGATGGTCTGGGGGGAGAATGAGAGCTAGGTGTTAACAAGGGAATGCAGGGGTTTCAAGAGAGAAAAAAAAACCGCCTCAAGGAAATCCTGGCTACCTACCTAGAAGGTGGAGTCTGGGGCCTGGGGGTCTGGAAGTGAGGTGGGGGTCAGAGGTGACCCTCCCTCAGTGTCCCTTGCCGGCCAGAGGTTTGCAGGAGAGCCTATTGCCTTCTGGCAGTCCCGGATGGTCTGGGTGGAGAAGGAGAGCTAGGTGTTAACAAGGGAATGCAGGGGTTTCAAGAGAGAAAAAAAAAACGCCTCAAGGAAATCCTGGCTACCTACCTAGAAGGTGGAGTCTGGGGCCTGGGGGTCTGGAAGTGAGGTGGGGGTCAGAGGTGACCCTCCCTCAGTGTCCCTTGCCGGCCAGAGGCTTGCAGGAGAGCCTATTGCCTTCTGGCAGTCCCGGATGGTCTGGGGGGAGAAGGAGAGCTAGGTGTTAACAATGGAATGCAGGGGTTTCAAGAGAGAAAAAAAAAAACGCCTCAAGGAAATCCTGGCTACCTACCTAGAAGGTGGAGTCTGGGGCCTGGGGGTCTGGAAGTGAGGTGGGGGTCAGAGGTGACCCTCCCTCAGTGTCCCTTGCCGGCCAGAGGCTTGCAGGAGAGCCTATTGCCTTCTGGCAGTCCCGGATGGTCTGGGGGGAGAAGGAGAGCTAGGTGTTAACAGGGAATGCAGGGGTTTCAAGAGAGAAAAAAAAACCGCCTCAAGGAAATCCTGCCTACCTACCTAGAAGGTGGAGTCTGGGGCCTGGGGGTCTGGAAGTGAGGTGGGGGTCAGAGGTGACCCTCCCTCAGTGTCCCTTGCCGGCCAGAGGCTTGCAGGAGAGCCTATTGCCTTCTGGCAGTCCCGGATGGTCTGGGGGGAGAAGGAGAGCTAGGTGTTAACAAGGGAATGCAGGGGTTTCAAGAGAGAAAAAAAAACCGCCTCAAGGAAATCCTGGCTACCTACCTAGAAGGTGGAGTCTGGGGCCTGGGGGTCTGGAAGTGAGGTGGGGGTCAGAGGTGACCCTCCCTCAGTGTCCCTTGCCGGCCAGAGGCTTGCAGGAGAGCCTATTGCCTTCTGGCAGTCCCGGATGGTCTGGGGGGAGAAGGAGAGCTAGGTGTTAACAAGGGAATGCAGGGGTTTCAAGAGAGAAAAAAAAACCGCCTCAAGGAAATCCTGGCTACCTACCTAGAAGGTGGAGTCTGGGGCCTGGGGGTCTGGAAGTGAGGTGGGGGTCAGAGGTGACCCTCCCTCAGTGTCCCTTCCTGGCCAGAGGCTTGCAGGAGAGCCTATTGCCTTCTGGCAGTCCCGGATGGTCTAGAAGGTGGAGTCTGGGGCCTGGGGGTCTGGAAGTGAGGTGGGGGTCAGAGGTGACCCTCCCTCAGTGTCCCTTGCGGGCCAGAGGCTTGCAGGAGAGCCTATTGCCTTCTGGCAGTCCCGGATGATCTAGAAGGTGGAGTCTGGGGCCTGGGGGTCTGGAAGTGAGGTGGGGGTCAGAGGTGACCCTCCCTCAGTGTCCCTTGCCGGCCAGAGGCTTGCAGGAGAGCCTATTGCCTTCTGGCAGTCCCGGATGGTCTAGAAGGCGGAGTCTGGGGCCTGGGGGTCTGGAAGTGAGGTGGGGGTCAAAGGTGACCCTACCTCAGTGTCCCTTGCCGGCCAGAGGCTTGCAGGAGAGCCTATTGCCTTCTGGCAGTCCCGGATGGTCTCGGGTGATAATTTCTATAGATATCTCTTAAGTCCATTTGATTTAAGGTATCATTTAAATAACTTATATCTTTAATTTTTTTTTTTTTTTTGTCTAGATTATCTGTCCAGAAGAGAGAGTGGGGTATTGAGGTCTCTAACAATGAATGTGTTGCAGTCTATCTCTCCTAGTCTATCTCTCTCTAACAGTCTTTCTTTCATATATTTGGGTGTCCTGAGTTAGGTGCATAGATATTTTTAAGCGTTATATCTTCTTGATGGATTAACCATTTTGCTACAATATAGTGCTCTTTTTTGGCTCTTTGTACAGTTTGTGTTGTAAGGCCTATTTTGTCAGAAATTAGTATCACAATTCCAGTTCTTATTCAGTTTCCATTTTCATGGAATACCTTTTTCTTGCCCTTCACTTTTATTCTATGCATGTCTTTATCCATGAGATGCATTTAGTGTAGGCAACAATTATTGGGTTTCTGTTTTTTTCTTTTGTCTTTATTTATTTATTTATTTATTTTTTAAATTCCATTCAGCCAGCCTGTGTCTCTTTATTGGAGAATTTAATCCATTAACATTGAATGTTATTATCTATTTTTCTGGTCTAATTCCTACCTTTTATTTGGCCATTGTCTTTATTGTCTTTTATTCCCTTATTTCTGGCTGTTCATTCTCCAATTTTCATAGAACAGGACTCTCTTCAGAAGTTCTTGAAGAGTTTGTCAGGTGTTGACAAATTCTTTCAGGTTTTGTTTTTCTGAGAAGATTTTAATCATTTTTTCCAATCTGTTGCATTTCTATATACCAACAAGCAGATGGAGGTAGAACTGAATAAAGTTCTTCTTTTCACAATAGCAACAAAATATATAAGATACCTAGAAATAAATCTAACCAAAGAAGTCAAAGACTTCTACAAAGAAAACTACAACAAACTAAAAAAATGAAATTGAAAATGGTACAAAAATTATAAAAACATTTCATCCTCCTTGATTAGAAGAATTGAAGTAATCAAAATGTCAGTTCTACCCAAACGGATCTACAATTTTATTGCAATCATTATCAAATTATCAGAGATATTCTTCACAGAATTAGAAAAAAAAAACTATCATAGAATTTAACTGGAACTATTAAATACCCAATATTGCCAAAGTCAAACTGTACCAAAAAAGGAGAGTAGGAGGCATCTCACTTCCTGATATCAAACTATATCAAAAAGTTCTGATACTCAAAATATTATGGTTCTGGCCCCAAAACAGGTATGTAGACCAATAGAACAAAGTAGAGATTCTAAAAATAAACACATTCCTCAAGTGCTTTTTGACAAAGGAGAACAAACAATCCAGTGGAGAAAAGAAATTCTTCAGCAATCCGTGCTGGAAAAACTGGATATCCACCTACAGAAAAATGAAACTGGATTTCTATCTCTCACCATTATCATAAATCAACTCAAAATGGATCAAAGATCTGAATATAAAATCTCAAACTACAAACTGCTGGTGGATAACACAGAGGGAACTCTTGAAGACATTGGTGTTGGGAAAGACATTTAAACAAGACCCCCAAAGCACAGGCAACAATTCCCAAAATAGACAAGTAGGATTACATGAGGTTTAAAAGCTTCTGGATGGCAAAGGAAACTGAAATTAGAGTGAGAAGACTCTCCTCAGACTGGTAGAATATATTTGCAAATGCTCAATTGGCTGAGGGATGAATAGCCAAAATATACAGGGAACTCGAGCAGCTTATTGCCCTCTGCACACACACACACACGCAAATAATTGATCTAATTTAAAAATGAGCTACACGTACAACTCTTCAAGGAAGGCATATGAACAGACAAAAAGCATGAACAAATGGCCAACCTCCTTATCATAAACCTCAATGAGATATCACCTAACCCTAATCTGAATGGCTAAGACTTTAAAAAATAGTAAAAATAAGTGCTAGTGAGGCTGCAGTGAAAAAAAAAGAACCTCTTACACTATTGGTGGGAATGTAAGTTAGAACAGTCACTATGGAGAACAATATGGAGGATCCTCAAAAACTTACTAATACACCCTGTTGGAACAGCACTTGCACATTCGTGTTTATTACAGCATTATTCACAGTTGATATGACATGGAAACAATACAAATATACAAGAACATATGAATGGTTTTAAAAAAGTGTGGCACATGGAGACCAGCAGATGGAGAAATGGTTACATCACTGGACTGTCACAGAGTCAACTACGTTTGAGTCCTGGACCCAGCAGCTTGAAACTCATGCTGAATCTCTTCCCCTCTTCCCTGTGGTCTGTAGCCATCATAAAAACTTTAGTTGTGATTCAGTGTAATGTAAACAAGATTATGATGATAATAAATAAATGAACTTTTATGTTATTTCTTCTTCATGTTTTTTAAATCTTAATTCCTATTGTCTTAATTATTTCATTTTTTCCCCCAGAAAAATCCATAGGACCATAATCAATGGTTTACTTAAATTTGAACTTATGCCCTAACATAAAGCCAAAACAATTGTTAAGTTTATGGGCTAGTGCCAAAAAGATTTCAGTAATGTTCCTCAAGATTTACTTTATACAATAATGGAATGCTAGGGACCAGCAGTTAGTGTAATGGCTATGTTGCTGGAATCCCATGTAGTCGACCACTGTTCGAGTCCCGGACCCAGTGGCTTATAACTCACGCCAGGTGCATGTGCGTGCGTGCCAAAGATCCCAAGAGGATATTGGAGGAGAAGGGATTGTGGCATGGCCATCCCCCCTGGGGGGTGATTTCTTGCTTTCTGTCTCTCTGTCTCTCTGTCTTTCTGTCTGTCTGGTGAGTGCTCGTTCCCTATGGTAAAAAAGTCTCTCCAAAAAAAAAGAATAATAATAATAAAAAAATGGAATTCTGGTTATATTTAAAACTTATCAATAAAGTGAAGAGAATTTTCAAATTTTATAGTCAATAAGACTTCCTGGGGTTTCAGATGGGTAAAATTACCCTCCAAAAGGTGAAGATTAATATATTGGTTTGATAAAACACTTAATGAAATATCATCCAGCTTTAAATATCCTTTTGTTCAAGTTAGGGGCTTCTGTTTAATACTAAACAAAACTGAACTTTATACCTACCACTCTCCTTACAAAAATTTTAATAAAAGAAGAATAAGTAAAATGTGGGGGTGAAATAAAAGGAAGAGAAAACAACTTTAGACACTAGAGACAGAGTGGGAGGAGGGTGGGAAATGCAGTGGTTGAGAAATAGGGGGAAAAATATATATGAAATATATATATATATATATATATATATATATATATATATATTATATATATGAAACAATAATGGAAAATTATTTGTCAATGATAACATGTTTGATTAAGCCACTATGTAGTGTATTCTGGGAAATCACATTTTGTATGCTGCGATGATGCTCAGTGAATGAATGTAAATTAAATTAATAAAAATAAAAGTGGCTGATACTGCTGCTTCCTTAGTTTGAGCCACCAGATATACTAGAAAAGTCTCTCAAGAGTAAAGAACAAATGAGGAATTTATAGGTGGAACTATAGTCAGTTTACAGATATCCTAAGAGGAGAATGGCAGGTTTCTGTTTTTCAAAGTTTTTTTTTTATTATTATTAATCACATATTTCTACTAATAGGTCTGTAGGTTGTTATGACTTGTATTACTAGACAAAAAAAAAAAAAAAAAAAGCCCTCTTAATTTATTTTTTTGGAGAGATTTTTGCTGTAGGGCAGGTGTGCTCTCCAGAAAGACAGAGAGACAGAAAGCAAGACATCACCCCCCCACCCCCAGGGTGGATGGCCACGTCACAATCCCTTCTCTTCCATTTGCCTCTTGGGATCTTGGGCATGCATGCACATGTGCCTGGCATGAGTTCAAGATAAGCCACTGGGGCCAGGACTCGAGACACGGTCAACTACATGGGACATAGCCATTAAGCCAACTGCTGGTCCCATAAATACCGTTTTAATCAGGACATTTTAAAAAGTACTAACAGCCTCACTTATTAACACATTACAGACAACTAGGCTCAAATACGGTTGAATTGCCTGAATACTGTGGCCTGAACCTTAACCTATTTAAATTCATTTTGACTTGTTTCAAAAAAACTTTCATTAAGGGGTACACCTTAGTTAGTCCTCACATTAGTCCTCCTGGTGCACTCCGTCCTCTCAGGTCTTACATGCTTCGTACACAGCCATCCACAGAACTCTGAACGGTCTTGTTTCAGCCAGATCCATAAAAGCACAAAAAAGTCATGTTTGGCCTATATGACCTCCTGTTCACCTTGTGTGATATTGTGACCTGTGTATTCCATGCTAGAGAACAGAGAAAATTGATGTCTATGCTGAGAACAAAAATAAAATCATTTATGATGGTGACAGAGAGTGGCACGAATGGCCTAAGTTTTGTCCAATCTGTCAAATAATTGAGAGACTGACCAACAGCAGGGAAATTGTTAAATTAAACTGTTTTGGCCTAAACCAGCTGCTGTATTCCCACACTTGGATTCCTGCCTTTTAAATGATGTAAATGCATAAAAAATTTAGAATGTAACCAATGATTTCTCTACCTCCCTCCCTCACTTATGTTTTTGTATGACTCTTACCTCTTTTACTGCACACATCACTTTTCTGTTCTCCTGACTTAAATACCACCTTGACCATGAGACTGTTCCAAGTTGACCAGAATTCAGGAACAACTTCCCAATTCAAATTGTGTTAAGATTTGGTCTATTAAAACTCTATTAAATTTGCTGGTTTATTTAACTTTTACCAATACTGAATGTCTGCACTGTATGACAGAAGCTGAAAGACTGGAAGGTACGAAAGCAAGGAGAGCCACTGTGCATACTGGAGATAGTGTGGGAGTAGGGCAGGCAATGGGGCAGGGTGGGAGAAGGGAATTGGGAAAGGGCAAGACATGTAATGGGCACAAAAATGGAAAATGTACCTGTTTATAATAGTGTGTACAACAATATCTTTGACTGAACTAATAGGCACTGTATTCATGCTCAGAAAATTAATTTTGTATGCTGCAATTATGTACACTAAAAATAAATACAAGAAACACATCTGCATTATTCTTACTGGAATTTTAAAATGACAGAAAATAGGAATACAAAGAGTCTCTTTTCGTCTGGGAGACTCTTTGTGTGCAAGTTTGAGGAAAAGATGAAAATAGACATTATTTTGAATAAGAACTGATAACAATGTTTATTACTTATGTTCTCATTATTATTATATTGTTAAATAGTATAATACCTTGTTGTTTAGTTCTAAGTGTATCCAATCTTCCCAGTTCTTTGCACTTCACCCAAATAGTCCACCCTTTTTATAATCTCAGCTCTCTGCAGTCCTGAAGTTCTTATTTTCCTGCTATTTGATGGTGGCAGATCCATGTGTGATGGACAGAGGCTTAGATGATTTACTTGCAGGTCTTCTGCAGCACCATCCTCAATCCTCAAACTTCATGCCCCCTCTTTTTCTTATACCTTTCAGCTAGAGTTATTGGCTTTCTAACTTTATGTTAATATCATTACTTTTCTATGAATCACATAATGACGTGTTAGTATGGACAAGCATTTGGGTTCCTGACTTAAACAATTTACAAAACCCTTCCTGAATGGGAATCTACCTTTGTACTCATTGCGCTTAACTTTTCAAACATTAGTTTTCCTTCATTTAGTAAATGAATTCCAGAACTTAGTTTCTTTGCTTTAGTACGCTAACTGCTGGTCCCTGTTGTCTGGTCTTTTGAAGCTTTATTTAAAAAGTCTTTTCCTAGGGACCAGAAGTTAGCATAATGGCTATGTTGCTGGACTCCCACGTTGTCGACCGTGGTTCGAGTCCTGAACCCGGTGGCTTAAACTCACGCCGGGCGCGTGTGCGTGCGTGCCCAAGATCCTGAGAGGAGAATGGAGGAGAAGGGATTGTGGCGTGGCCATCCCCCCTGGAGGGTGATTTCTCGCTTTCTGTCTCTCTGTCTCTCTCTGTCTGTCTGGCAAGCGCACGCGCCCTATAGCAAAAACCTCTCAAAAAAAAAAAAAAAAAAAAAGTCTTTGCCTAGAATACCTGAAGTAGTTTCTCTCTGTTTTCTTCAGATGGTTTCATGGTTTCAGGTGTGTTCTTACTGGCTGTGTTTTCCACTCAGAGGAGGGTGTTTGTAGCTAGCTTCCGGTTCTTGGTGTCTCTCAAACCAGATATACCGGAGGCTGGGCTAGAAAAACGTAACTACAGGAAGAAGCACAAGTCATGTGCTGTGTGGTTTTCAGCATGTGGCCTGAGAAGAGTGGAATTTAAAAACACACCTGGTAGTCAGCAGGTGATGGGGTTGTTCAGGACTTGGACACCAATTGGTCGATGGTGGTTGGAGTCTCAAACTGGGACCTTAAAACTCATGCTGAGCATGTGTGCATACATGCTTCATATCCTGAGAAGAGCATGGTGGAGAAAGGATTGCAGCAATGCCTTGCCCCTGGATGGTGATTTCTCACTTCCTGTCTCTCTGTCTCTCTCTCCAGTGAGAACACATGCCCTGTAGCAAAAATCTCAAAATAATAATAATAATACAATTAAGGCTGGATGATGGGGAGATTCTGTCTTGAGAATCAGAGCCAGAGCTATAGTCCATCCCTTCTGCAGATCACTCTCTCACTTCTATTTCCCCTTCAGGTAATTTTTTTTTCCCAAATCGACTACATGCAAATTGAACAAAACACTTATAAACAAGTAAAAATTCATTTATTTACTTATTTATTTTATTATTTTTGGAGTTTTTGTTATAGGGTGTGTGTGCTTGCCAGAAAGACACAGGGAGACAGAAAGCAAGAAATCACTCCCTAGGGGGGATGGCCATGCCACAATCCCTTCTCCTCCATTCTTCTCTCAGGATCTTGGGCAAGCACGCACATGCACCTGGCATATTTAAGCTACCGGGTTCAGGACTTGAACCACAGTCGACTACATGGTAGTCCAGTAACATAGCCATTATACCAACTGCTGGTACACAAGTAAAACTTTAAAGAAAAACTTAATTGTAAAATTTTTAAAAACACCTTGAATCTGGAAATAAAACGTACGATGGGCTGCAACAACATTTTCAGAGAGAAATTTAGGCATTCAGAAGGATTTAAAAAAAGGGAAACACATAAAATAATCTAATTTTGCACATCGGGAAATTACAATACACTTGATCTTAGCCAAAAGGCTGAGAAGCGATTAGGAAATTACAATAGAAGAAACTAAACCAAAAGGTAGCAGAAGGAAGGAGATAGATATTAGAACACATAACAATGAAACAGACAATATAAAATCAATAGAAGCTATACAAGAACTATCTGGTTATTTCAAAACAACAACAATCTGACAGTTTTACTTAGATTGATATAAAAAATACAGAGAGCAGATACAAATCAATAAATCAAATATGTAACTGGAAACATTAGTACCAGCCTTTATGGAAGTAAAATGAAAAATAGGAAAAACAAAATGTATAATAATCTTTAACAAAATTGAGAAACTAATTCAACATCAACAAGTTCAAGAATAGCCATTAACTTGAGGTGTCATTTGCATCTGCCGTGTGGATGGCCTACTGAGGTGCACGGTGCACAATGACGTTTATAAAAGGAGATCTGATAAGGTAAATCATTTCCAGGTACCTTACAACATTGGAATACAAAATCGGGGTGATTTTTGGTTTTACACCCTAAAATGTGATAGAGACTTGTGAGATAAAACCGCAAAATGTTTATTTCCTCTGGAAGCTTTTCTATTCTTTATTCCTTTCCAAGAGTTCTTATCAGATTGAATTAAAATAATGTAGCACTTAGGGACAAAGATGCAGCCTAAGAGCCCTGCACTGGAGGCCAAGATGGAGAACACTTCCACAGCCACCATGACCTTCCCCTTGGTGCTGTGGTAGACAGGGAGGAAGGTGACCCAGACACTACAGAACAGCAACATGCTGAATGTCAGGAACTTGGCTTCATTGAATGTGTCAGGCAGGTTCCTGGCCAGGAAAGCCACAGTGAAGCTCCCGAGGGCCAAGGAGCCCAAGTATCCCAGGACAAAGTAGAAAGCAGTGGCTGAGCCCTTGTTGCACATGATGACCAGGTTTTTGGGCTCAGAGACTGAGTCTGTGTCAAGAAAAGGGGGAGACATTCCAAGCCAGATTCCACAGATAATCATTTGTATCAGGGAGCAGATGGGAATGACAAAGTTAGGAGCCCCTGACACCAGCAACCACCTCAGTGTTTTTCCAGTCTTCACACCCCTGAATGCCAGAATAACGGTAATGGTTTTGGCCAAAACGCTGGAAACAGCCACAGTGAACACAACTCCAAATGAGATTTGTTGGAGGATGCAGGTGGCTGTGTTGGGACGACCAATGAAGAGTAAGGAGCAGAGGAAGCACAGGTGAAGGGCAATGAGAAGAGTGTAACTGAGAGCCCGATTATTGGCCTTGACTATGGGTGTGTCTCTGTGCTTCACAAAGACCCCCAAAGTCACAGCTGTGAGGACAAAAAGGCACAGAGCCATGCATGTCAGAGCCATTCCTAGAGCATCCTCAAAGGCCAAGAAGGTCACGGACTTGGAGAGGCAGTGAGTTCTTTCATTATTTGGGTACTCATCAGCTGGGCACCGGGTACACTGCTGTGCATCTGGAGAAAAACCATGTAATTTCTATTGGTTAAGTGGTTGAAACTGCCTAGTAATTATAAAACATTGAAATGATTACAATATTTATTTTAATATTATATAATGAATTAGTGAGGAGTGATGCAATTAATATTTTTGTATTTTATACTTTACAATGCATCATTTGGCATTAATATATAATTATTTAAATATATATATCTCATGATGAATATTGGCAAAGGTATCAGCCTATGCTTTTACTATGTAATTTTCTATATTTTTCTTTCCTTTTTTTTTCTTTTAGAGAGAGAGATTTTTGCCTTATGGCACGTGTGATTACTGGGGAAGAGAGAGAGAGAGATAAACAGAGACAGAGGGAAAATGAGAAATCACCTCCTGCTCAGGGAGGATGTCCACACTTCTCCATTCTCCTCCTGGCATCTTGGGCATGCATGTACATGCACTCAGTGTGAATTTCAAGCTACCAGGTCTAGGACTCTTCCTGTGATCACCCAAGTGATAGTCAATGACGTAACTTCTATGCCATCTGCTTGCCACAGTTTCTCTATTTTTAAAATTATGTTTCCAGACCCAGTGGTAAAATACACCAGTCTGCAAGACTGACCCACATTAAGAGGTCTCCAAGTTTGTATATAAAGGCCTCTCTGAGTATGTTAGGCACGTGAGTGATTATGACCCATGGCTGACTAAAGCTAGGTGTGAACTGTTGTATCAATATCTGGTTGGAGTGCGGTCTCTCTCCTCTCTGTATCTCTTGATCATGGAGGTAAAAATAAGCTTTAATAAAAAAAATTATCTCTTCCTTTCTATATTATAGCATTCCACATCAAATGATCTAGGTATTAGTTAATAATGCACTATTAATAACTTGCACACTGTTTAGAACTGATACACAAATATATAAAATATTTATATAACAATGTTATTGCTCTTCCTCTGTGCTTACCTTTTGGATATGAAAAACATCTATTTTAAACCATCTAAGCACACACACGGGTAACTTATTAATTATACAATGTAATTTTTCACTAAACTTCTATAACTTATTAATTATACAATATAAAATTTCACTAAACTTCTATAATTCACTGTGAAACATCATATTGAGAGTGTGTCTTCCACGAATAAATGCTAAGAGAGGTATACATTACAATCAATGCTATAGTTGAGTCTTTTAGGATTGGCACAGATAAGAACATACACATAATGAGGCAACAATAATTTTATAAATGGGTATATTCAATGAATGAATGAAAGTATGAATTGAGAACCAAGGTGCACTATGATTCCAATGTCAATATTCTTGGTTTTATATTTATTGAGAATTAGCGGGTAGAGCTATCATAGCACAGTAATAATTTTTCTACCTGTCTGATTGGAAATCTCTGTCTCAGGGCAAAGAGCACAACTATAGCAGCAGAGAGGCTTTCCTTTCTGTGGAATTGTTCTGAATCCCGGACCACACCTCTGACTACACACTGACAGAGGAACCTGAGGGGAAAAGAGAACCACTGGTCATCATTTATCACATCAGCAGCTTTGACAGGATGACTGTATCTTTTATATTTGTAAGAGAGTAAGTTAGACCTTCAGCAAACAGTACTGTCTCTCTACCCACAACTTTCATGTTATTAGTACCTAGACATCTGATTATGGATTACTATGGTAAGCATGCTCCTGTCTAAACTGTTTAATAAATGCTACCAAGATACCTCATAAATTTTATTTTATGTATCATCGGCGTTCCCCTAGGATTTTTATCATCTGTTACAACCACTAATTCAATGATCTTTTCAAAGCAGATTTTTATGTGGTAATGACTGAAAATTTGTATGTCTGAGATTGTTTTAATCATTCTCTCATAATGGCAGTTAGTTTTAAATTTTAGATAAGATAAACTATGACATGATAAGGAGGCACTTTAGTGAAAGTAACTTAGACACACGGACACACATAAAGAGAAACAATGGTAGTGTGCTATGAAATACAGACCAAGGTCTACTCATTTCTGAATGTCTGAATCCA
Organism: Tupaia tana; assembly: GCA_026018925.1. Taxonomy (NCBI): domain Eukaryota; kingdom Metazoa; phylum Chordata; class Mammalia; order Scandentia; family Tupaiidae; genus Tupaia; species Tupaia tana. The sequence continues at coordinate 8,963,774 of JAKSZU010000013.1, read as the reverse complement.
GGTGGGACAATACTTTTTCAGTGTTAACAACACATTAAAGCTGTAAGTTATGACTGTTACATATAGAAGCTAAATTGGTTAGGATAGTTCAGCTGTGGAAAGATGACATGAAATCATAGTCAATGCTTCGCGATGCTTAGTCCAATAAGGTTGAAGAATCAATGTGTATAGCATGATAGAGGAAAACATGACTGGTATGGTAAAAGCTGTTAGAAAGTTGTCAACTTGTGTCTAACCCTGAGTAATGGACACGGGGAAAGCCATAAATGGGCAGTTTTCAGGCACATAGGCCTGATAACAAGAATGGTCACTTAGACTCTGCCAGTACTGCAACCTTGCACAAAGGTCACTGCAACCCTACTCAGAAAATACTTCAGTGAGGACATCTGCCCCAGACTTCCTGCCCAATCCTACTGGATGACAACCTCATTACTGATTTTTCCCATAACAACTTATGTAATCCCTCTTCACATTTCTTTTAAAAACCCTTGTCTTCTTTTACCTTCTTGGATATAACTGTGTGTGACTATTCTATGCATATTTCACATTCTGTTGCCTGTTTCCAAATACATTTCATTTTCTTTCTTGCTTCTTGTTATAGAGGTTGACATTTGGTGTTCAGAAAGGTGAGTGTGTTCACCTCAGATACAAATCAGAAACCCCTGGAATCAAGTGAGCACACTCAGAGCCCTTTGAAGTCACTACTTCCAAAGCTCACATTTTCCGCCTTGGTAGAAATCTCTCAGATTATTGGTCTCTCTCACTTTGCCAGGTCTTTTAACTTTATTAGAGATTTTGTTTGATTATACAGACACCTTAAAGAAAAATCCTTATCTCGGGACCAGCAGTTAGTGTAATGGCTATGTCGCTGGACTCCCGTGTAGTTGACTACGGTTTGCGTCCTGGACACGGTGGCTTAAAACTCATGCCGGGCACTTGTGCGTGCGTGCCCAAGATCCTGAGAGGAGAACGGAGGAGAAGGGATTGCGGCAAGGCCAATCACCCCTGTGGGGTTATTTCTCGCTTTCTGTCTCTCTGTCTCTCTCTGTCTGTCTGGCGAGCACACGTGCCCTAGAGCAAAAAAGAAAAGAAAAAGCCTTATCTCTCTCTCAGGAGTATAAAAGACTTTTTGCTTTTCAGGCAGTTTCCTTATATTCTAAAACACTGTCCTTTCCATGCATACTCTAGTGGCTTCTGTAGAATATGTTCTGTCTGCAAAGACTTCATTTTTTTTTTGTTTTCCTGGTGAATTCAATTTTGCTTGCATCATTGGTTCTGTGTATTTATAAATAATTTTGCTTCTTCATGTTCTCTCCCCATTTTCTGCATATATTCTGAGAGTAAAAAAAATAATAATATAAATAAATAAGTCTTGTAAATATTGGGCCCAGAATAGTCAATTTTAAGCCTTTAGGGAAGTCACCACCAACTACGGGGAAACTATCATGTGAAAGTCTTCTAAGAAAATGTCTCCGAAGAACAAACTCTCAAAGACATAATTTTAACAGAAAGATGTCCATCAGTGTGAAGAAATTTTTTTTTCCTTTTTTTTGGAGAGGTTTTTGCTATAGGGCACATGCGCTTGACAGAAAGACAGAGAGAAACAGAGAGACAGAAAGCGAGAAATCACCCTCCAAGGGGGATGGCCACACCACAATCCCTTCTCCTCCATTCTCCTCTCGGGATCTTGGGCACGCATGCACATGCGCCCAGTGTGAGTTTAGGCCACCGGGTCCAGGACTTGAACCATGGTTGACTACATGGGGGTCCAGCGACATAGCCATTATGCTAACTGCTGGTCCTAGTGTGAAGAAAATTTTTGTGGAACCAAGGAAAAATTGGTCACAGATTGCATCATTAGAATGCTGGTTCCCCCTAGTCTAAAATCAATTCTGCCCCAGGTACATTAATGAAAGGAAATCCTTTCCCTGCAGAGCTAGGAGGATTTTGTTTACTGCTAAAACATGAAGAATACATTAATGGCTTTCCCTCACCTTGCACCATTGGATTTCTTCTGGTTTCAGCTATAGTGGAGAACAAGTTTCAGTGGGATGAGTGACAGAGCTGCACAGAGAGTGCAGCTCACATCCTTACCCCTTAAACTCTCAGGTGTGTGCTTTTTATGGTTTCCTGGGTCCTATTATTTTCCATATCCTATGCCATTGGATTTCTCTGAGTTCTAGCTATAGTGGAGAGACAGACACAGAAGGATAACTGATGGAGCAACAGGGAGACCGTGGCTCACCTACCCCTGCCAGTGACTTTTGGAATACCTGGTGTCTTTTGAAAGTTCGTATTTTGTGTCCTCCAGCTGAGCTCCAGGTACACCTTGTCCAGAGACCTTGGGGAGAAACCAAGCACTTTAAGCTAGCTACATACAACATTCTCTGCTGAGAGCAAGATGTGTCTCCAAAGAACACACCATAGAAGTAGAGTGCTTTGATTTCTGACACTACAAAGTCAATTTCAAGAAATTAGGAATAAAGACTTAATCCATCATTTGACAGGAAATTAGCACTAAGATACAAGGTATATGAGAAACCAGGAAAATATCTCTCCCCCCCAAAAAAAGAACAACTGCTCATAATCCACAGACAGACCAGGCACAGCAGAACTCATGAAAATGTTAGTTAAACAATTCAGAATATTTATAGTAACAAAACTAAATGAGATGCAAGAGTAAAAAGACAATGAATTCAAGAAGTGAGGAAGTCCTTCCACGATTTGAAAGAAGAAATAGACACCATAAAAAAAGAATCAAATGGAATTGTTAGAGATGAAGATTATGATACGGGAAATTGAAACCTCCTTGCAAAGTATTAATAGAAGGTTAGATCATGGTGGATATTGAATATTAAATCAAGAAAATAAAACTGCTGCTGTAGGAAAAACTCAGCAAAAAGAATGAAAAATAAATTAAAAAATGAGAATAACAAACAGGAAATACTAGATACCATTAAATGTCAAACATCTGAATAAGTCCTATCCCAGAAGGTGAAAAAAATATAACAAGGGCATTGATAATCTAGTATATAGAATACTTGAAGAGTTCTTTCCAAACGTAGAGAATCATTCAAACATCCAGACTCAAGAATTATAAAGGATCTCAAACAGAATCCACCTAAGTAGATCCTCTCCATAGCATATCATAGATAAACTGGCCAAAATCACAGATAAAGTCAGATTCTAAAAATGGCAAGAGACAAATATCAAGTTACTTACAAAGGTTATGCCAATAGGCTAACATTGAAATTTTCAACAAAAGCAATGCAAGGAAGAACAGAATGGGAAGATATATTCAGAGCATTAAAAAAGTGGATGAATATGGAAGACTTACTGCTGAGTGAAGCAAGCCATGCTATGATGAAGAGGCATTGTATGTCCCCACTTAATATATACCGAGTGTCTGCACTCTATAACTGAAACTAATTGTCTAAAGGATATAGAAATGCAGTATATAGATGTAAATACCAGATATAGTGTGTGTGAAAGAGGAGGATCTGAGAAAGGACATTTGGACGAGAACAGGGAGGCAAAGCATTAATGGCACAAAGAGGTGTGGTGTTATCTGTTGAAGATATTTCATAGTTTTATCAACAGTACTAGGGAGAAATGTTCACCTGCTGAAATATCCATTTTGTAAGACAAATAATAATGTGATTGAATGTATGGAAGAAAATAAAATGAAAAGAAAAATTAATTAAAATAAATAAATAAATAAAATAATTTCTGGACCAGCAGATGGAGTAATGGTTATATCACTGGACTTGCACATAGTAAACTGTGGTTTGAGTTCCAGATAAAGAAGCTTAAATCTCACACTGGGTGTGTGTGTGTGCATGTGTGCCCAGCATCCCAAGAAGAAAGTGGAGAAGAAGGGATTGTGGTGTGGCCATCACCTGGGTAGTGATTTCTTGTCTTGTCTGTGATCACATGCCCCCTATATGAAAAATCTCTCTTAGAAAAAGAAAAAGAATATTATTTCAACCAAGAATACTATGCCCAGCAAAATTATTCTTTATATGAGAAGAAAAGATTAAAACATTTTCAGATTAAAACCAAAAACAACTAAATGAATTTATCAACATTAGATCAGCTCTTCAAGAAATACTGAAAGGATTGCCATAACAAGAAAACTAAAGAAAGACAGGCAGAAATAGAGAGCAAAAATCAACCAAGAAAATGGCTAACAAAAAAGTAAGGACAAGCCAGCAAATATCGATAACTTTGGATGTTAATATATTAAATTCTAAAATCAAGAAACACAGACTGGCTGAATGGATAAAAAAAGTAGCCATCATATTGTTTGGCTTACAATGAGACCATTTCGATATGTGAACATTTCTCCCCAGACCCGTTGATCGAAATATATTCAACAGATAACACCACACCTCCCCATCCCATCAATGCTCTACCTCTGTATCCCTTCTCCAAATGTCTTTCGTTGGACCCCACTCCTCCACATACACCTCATCTGACATTCACACCTATCTCTTGTGTTTGTTCAACTGTTAGTCAATCAGTTTCAGACATAGAATGCAGACAAACGGTATATGTTAAGTGGGGACATACAATGTCTCTCCTTCATAGCCTGGCTTGCCTCACTCAGCAGTACATCTTCCATATTCTTCCACTTTCTGTCAAAAGCCAGGGCTCTGTTGGTTTTTATGGCTGAGTAGTATTCCATAGAGTATATGTGCCACAGTTTTTCAATCCATTCCTCCATACAAAAATAAATAAATTAATTAATTAAAAAAAAGAAAAGGATTTGAATAGGCATTCCCCCAAAGCAAATATATAACATATACAAATGTCCAATTAGATCGTGAAAAAATGCTCAGCATTCTTAATCATTAGGAAAATGCAAATTAAAAGTACAGTGGGATAGCACTTTAACAGCCAGTAAGATGACTATAATTCAAAATACAGAAAATAATAAGTGTTGATAAGGATGTGGAGAAGTTAGAACCTTCATACATTGCTGGGGGGAATTTAACATGATGCTTCCCTTATAAAGCAATTTGATAGTTCCTCAAAATGTATTCCACTCCTAGATATTTATTCAAGAGAAATGAAAATATATACCCACCCAAAAACTTGCCCAAGAATTGTCATATGGCACTATTCACAATAATCAAAAATGTAAAAACTGTTCACATGTCCATCCACTGAAGAATGGATGAACAAATGTGGTAAATCCAAAGAATGTAATATTATTCAATAATAAAAAGTAACGAATTATGAAACAAACAAACAAAAAAAAGAAGCCATCTATTTGTTCTATACAAAAAACTCAGCTCATGGATGAAGATATACATAGACTAAAAGTGAAGGGCTGGAGAAAGGTATTCCATGCAAATAGAAATTAAAAAAAAGGTTTATATAATTCCTCCTCATTCTTCTTTTTAAAACCCTGATCTATTACCTCCCTGGATGTGACTATATTTTACTATGGCAAATGTATTCCCCACTGCAACACCCACTACTGAATAAATATCAATTTTCTTTTAAAGACTCTCTGTTTACAGGTTGACGATATCTACAAACATATAAACAGTATATAAATTAATAATCCACTTGTGTTTACAGTGCATCAAAGCATAGTAAGGACTCTAATAATATATGATTAAAAGTATCAGAATATATGCATGAATATATTTGGAATTTTGTACACATTAAATTTGTTCATTTGATTCACTTGACTGCTGCATGAATAAATATACCAAAATTAAATGTAAAACTATTGTTTTTAAAGGTATTAACTGAAACTATGTAAAAGTAAGATCACGGTATAAAGTCAAGATATAAAAGGCTAACTTGATGCTGAGTTAAAGAAGTCACATAATGTCCTCTTCAGTTCTCAGAACACATAACTGCTTATGTCCAATAGTGAAATGGTGTCATACCGTTTTGAATGCAGCAGGCCATTTTATCATCATTTCATCAATGACCAGACCTTGAGCATGTGGACTACTAGAGAACTCTCCTACTTTAACCATTTTCCAACTGAAGCCAGGAGATCTCACAATGTTCTTGATATCGTAGTGTGCAATCTGCTTTCTTTTTTCATCAAAGGATACGTGGTCACCAGCACTGTTTGTGAATTGTATTTTCTTCAGAAATGGGTGAAGCTGGAGGGGCAACAATTTCAAACGAGGAATACATTCAAATTAGAGGTTCAAGTTTCTTAGTAGTTCTTCTTTTTCCATCTTACTACTCAGGATTTCTTTTGTAGATGCTTAGTTTTGCTTGGGTGGTCACCATCTCATGAGTTAAAGGGAGAAGAAATATGCCTTACTATATAAGATGGTTCAAGAATTGAATCCAATCAGTAGAATTCAAAGACATTGCCCAGAGAGTGGGTTTGGTATGGCTTCTGGTATAATTTTGGCCAAAATCTAGAGGGAAGAATGAAGAAGGGATTGTAGCAGGACCATCTCCCATGGGAGTTGCTTTCTCTGTCTCTCTTTCTGTTTCTCTCTCTCTCTCTCTCTCTCTCTCTCTCTCTCTCTCTTTCACACACACACACACACACACACACACATACACACACACACACACACACAAAGTGCATGTTCCTTACAGCAAATTTAAAAAAAAAAAAAAACCTTTCCAAAAAGAAGCTCACATGAATGAATATGTTTAGCACCTTTACAGTGATGATGGCAGCACAGGTGTACACATGCTCATACTCATCAAACCATACATATATGAGTGAAACATTTTGTTTAGCAATAATATCTCAATAAAGCAAAGAAAGGCACACTGTAGGATTTTTTATATCTTCTTTTAGACTTCTGTTAAGAGTATGCATGTCTTCTGTCATCATCTATAACAAAATAATTAAACTGACAATTCTATTTTTTTTTTAAGTTTTTGCCTTAGGGTACATGCACTCTGTAGAAAGAGAGACAGAGTAGTGAAAAAGAAAGTGAGAAACCACCCTCCCAGGAGGGATGGTCATGCCGTAAACCTTTCTCTTCTATTTTGAGACCTTGGCCATGCAAGGTCATATGCCCGGCATGAGTTACAAGCCACTGGATCCAGGACTCAAGCTGTGGTTCACTATATGGAAATTCAGCAATGTAACCACTATGCCATCTGCTGAATCCCTGAGAATATTTTAATATATGGTGATAACATTTGAGTCTCCAGGGCCCATGACATTCTATTACCTCTTATTGTTTAATGAAAGTTATCAAGTCTTCAATTACTTGGAGTAGACCCATCCAGAATAATCTATAATTATCAAATTATATCATTGGAAGTTATCCTAGCAAAGTCACCTATTTTCCTAAGAATCATGTCCAAATGACCTCAAAGTGTGCAGTGTATATTATTATTGTTGGTAAAAGAAGAAATTATATGACAAACTAACTTTTCTGACATTATTTTTTGGTCTGTATATATTCACTCTTGTCTATATATTCAAATTGCCTGGTGTTTTTAGTTAATATGATTAATGTATTCATCCCTTGTGAATTAAGCACAGGAGTTCCTAAAGGGTGGTCTGTATGGGTATAAATAGAGATACACTGTGTTTAAAATTCAGACTGCTGCATTTTTTACTCAGGTGGGCTAGTCTGAGGCTATATATATCAACGGTCTCATGTTTTCAAAGGGGAACACAGGACCGGCTCCTCTGATTGCTGCACTTTTTGTAAAAATAGTTACATCTAAAAATGAGTCATTTCTCAGAATAACTTTTTGATATTATGTAGAACCCATGTCTGTTTTCATGAAAAACATTAGATAGAGAATGAGGGGCCAAAGCATATACACCACTATAGATGAAACAACTGATCTCAGACACAATCATTATGTTAATAGTTTCTGTCATTAGATACCTTCCAAGGAAAACCATAGATTTCACTTATTTATGGTCTTATTTTTTTGTCACAAGTCACTTTTGGACATTTTACAGTGTTACATTAGGATTTATGACTTTTTTTTTTTCTATAGGATGTGTGTTTGTGTGTGAGAGAGGGAGAGAGAAATCATCCCTTAGAGGAGATGGTCATGCTGCCATCCCTTCTCTTCTGTTCTTCTCTCAGGATTTCAGGCATCAACATACACACATCTTGTGTGCTTTTCAAGTCACAGGGTCAGGGACTCAGTTAATCAGTTGTTTGTGAGGGATCCAGCCCCTTAACCTCAGCATTGCCAGCTGACCCTCTAATACAATTTCTAATAAAACAGTTTGAAATAAAAACTCTCAATGGCAGAATTCTCTACATAAATGTAAGATTTACAGCTACACATACAACCAGTGTTAAGATGCCATCTTTTTCTACATTTTTTTGTCAGATCCTGTTGCAAGTGAGATAAATGTAGTCATGTTATTATATGTCAGTTAAAGGCTTCCAGATGTTATTAGGTGCTCAATGCATGATTTGCTTCTTGTGGAGGTTTACCTGCCAAGGAAGAAGCATAAGCTGGTCTGAATATCCTGGAGATCCCATTTCTATTTTTTCCACAAGCATTTTATGGAGAACTTGGGCCACTGCATACACGGCATTGTAGATAAAATAGCTAGATTCAAATGTGGATTTCATGCTGAAAGATGTTTCTGTAAACTCTAAGGAGACATTTGGAGGGCAGTCTATAGCTTTTATACATTGTGTCCACTCAACTGGACACTCATAAAGTTTAATCCAGAATTGACTAAAGTAAAAGTCTTCTGTATATGTGTAAGGGTTAAGTGAGTTGACAAATTGTTCAAAGCCAGGGATTATCCTTTTCTGGTGTAAAAATGAGAAGCCTCCTCGGAAAACATGCAGTAGTAGAACAAAGTTATCGATAGCAAATTGCAACTCTGTTAAAGGAGGATTTCCTATGATCCACACCTTCCCTGAGGTTAAATGGAATTCTTCTCCTCTGCTCAGGATTAAGAGACTTCCTAGGTCAACATAGAGAATATGCACATTTACAGAGGAAACTCTGATCTGATTCAGAATATTGAAAGAAGTTAATCCATACAGCTGAATAATGGAAAGTGGCTTTTCTGTAAAGGCCACACAGATATCTTTCTTTACCATTTCTGCTTTAAGTTCCTGTAAGAACTGTTCACCTTTCATATGATCAGAGACAAAGAGGGCCACCCAAGTCCAGCCAAAATGCAGCAATAATGTGGTGATTCCATAGACCAGAGAGCTGTCCTTGCTGGCTGTCTGATAGAGTGATGTAAACTGGTCTTTATCACTTAGGATGGGATCAAAAGGACCATATGTGACCTGAATAAGAAAAAAAAATCCTGATTTCAAGTGAATGGAACTTGGGATTATATACCTTTGGGAGATGATAGAGAATCTTCTACTTGACAAAACCAGGAAATGGAATATTGGGTCAAGAGAAAACATTACAGTAGATAATACCCAATTCTTGCATTGTGGGAACATGAACAACTATTTCAAAGTTCACTGCTCTTGGGAAAGAACATGAGACTATTTTTGATCACTGATATCACTCTCAGACCAAAGAATAAAAGATAGTGTGTAAGGTCCCATGTGCTCTCCACCACCTGCAGTTGAATATGAAGAAAGCATACATCTCTTGGAGAAGAGGCATCACTAATGTGGTGATTCCCTCACCATCACCTCATGTGAGTTGGGGAGCATTGGCTCTCTCCCTCAGCAACCAATGTTGGATGTCAATTCTGAGTTAGAAGTAAATCCTTTCTGTTTTGAGATCTTGACACTTTCATCTTAATTTATTATCACAGTATAACCTATTCATCCTGAAAAATAAAATTGCTTACCTTTTCTGATTGAAAAAAATAATTATTCTATAAAGAATGTCCCTAAGTGAATGTTGTGTGACAGAAATAGATCCTGAAGGCTGCTTGTGTTGGATAGGTTCCCATAAAGATCCTCGTAGATGGAAAGTTATATGTGAGAAGAGTACTGGGAGGGCTCTCAAGAGATCTGCCTGCATGAATGTAAGGCAGAAATAAGCAGAGGGAGTGAGTGAACTGTAATTGTTAATGAATCTTGGCCAACCTCAAGGTTCTCTGCAGAAGGGTCGTCTTTCACTGTTGTCTTAAATTAATACCATTTGTGCAGGTCCTTCTATCCTCACATCTAACAGTCATTTTCCTGTGGATATACCCTAAAAAGTCCTATTCTAAAATAAGGCAGTTCCACATGATTTGGACATTTCCTAGGAGGCATACAACTGCTCGTTGTCATCAGTCAATATTCCCAGCAACAGGGAAATGGATGCATTGGCCATGGGCAGAAATATGGATTGAGATTCAGAGCATCCACCACTCCTTGTCTTTCCTACTCTTGCCACTTTGAATAATCTCATGTCCCAGGTTACTCTCTGGAATCTAGTCACAGTTTTCTAACAATCTAAACCCAGTTTTCACATTTTCTTCTAAAAAAAAGTGAGAAAATAGCTTTAGGGTAGATTGAAATAGTTCTCCTCCTAATTCAGAACCCACTTACTTGTGGGATTTTGTAGAGCTCCATTAGAGTTTCAATCTGAGCTGAAAATGCCAATGTAGTTCCTGCAACAATGGCAACAGATTTCCTCTGTGTCTGGCAGTTGTAGTTAGGGAAAGACTGATTCCCTCCACACAGCCACAGTAGAGCCTTCTCTAAAGTCTGTTGCTCACTGGGAAGGGCATTGTAGATGTCAGAACCCAGGGAAATGTTGGGTAGCAGATTGGGGTTCTTGTTGATCTCCTCAATGGCAAAGAGAAATGCCAGTACATACTGGTAGTTCTTCCAAAACCACCTAGGCACAGAGGAAAGCATTAGAGAGAATGGTCCATTCATGTAATTAAAGTACAGCTTTTCAGTTGTGTCCAGAGACAGGAGATTCAGGCTGCCATTGAGAGATTCTCCAGCTCTGACTTATAGAGGTTCTGAAGATAAAGCTCCCAGAGTCGGGAATGTCTTGAAATGGTTCTGCTAATATGACAAAGCAAACTGAACATGCCACTAAGAGAGATTTACAGGGCTTTTTGTGTGGAGGAGGGTTACATTAGCTGGATGATAACACTGTCAAGTGGCGAGGTTTTTCTCATTCTTTTTCTCTCTTCCTTTCTTTTTTTCTTCTCTCTCTCTCTTTGTTCACTTCTCTTCTTCCTTCCTTCCTTCCTTCCTTCCTTCCTTCCTTCCTTCCTTCCCTTCCCTCCCTCCCTCCCTCCCTCCCTCCCTCCTTCCTTCCTTCCTTCCTTCCTTCCTTCCTTCCTTCCTTCCTTCCTCTCTCTCTCTCTCTCTCTCTCTCTCTCTCTCTCTCTTTCTTTCTTTCTTTCTTTCTTTCTTTCTTTCTTTCTTTCTTTATCTTTCTTTTTCCTTTCTTTCCCTTCTTTCTTTTCTTCCTTTTTCCTCTATTTCTGTTTTCTCTATTTTTTTATTAATTATTTGTCTTTCTTTTTTCATTCAATCAGTATGTATCATTGCAGCATACCAAATGAATTTTCCCACCATGAATACACCGCAAATCAGTCCAAAGATGTCACCATATACACTGAAAATAACAGATTTATTTCCGTGTTGGGCTCCATAAATGTTTTTGTTCTTTGGTCTTTTCCTTGATTCTCTCCTTTTTACCCTTTGTTTTGAACATTTTCTGTTTTTTTTTTTTTTTTTTTTTTTTTTTTTTTTTTTTTTTAAGATAACTACCTAAAAATATAGTTTCTTGTATTTCAGAAATGAAATACAATACCACAATACAAATACCAAAATCCCTTCTACTTTCTCTTCCAGAGATTTTTCCCACGCACGCACCCAGCGTTTTTCAAGTCACTGGGTCGGAGAAGCAAACTGTAGTCGGCCCTGTTAGAGTCCAGCAACATAACTACTATGCCATCTGCTGATCCCCTCCTTGCTTCTGATGTTATTTCTTTGTGTGCTTTTTTCTATTGACTTCACTCTTTTCTAGGTTATGAATTTTCACTTTTCCAAGCCATATTAAGAGTTGAACACAATCTTTCCCGAGTGCAAAAATCACATGTCAAGGTCCCATACCTACCATAAGAGTCCTAATGAAAGCATTCTTCAATGCTTTAACATGTGTTGTTGAATAATTTTTAACAGTGTATTCCTATTCTGGGCTTTATAATTTTATCACATTGCCTAAAGAGTCAACAGTCACTAGAATTATGTTACATTTTGAACACTTTAAATAATGATATTCGTAGTTCATGTAGATGACTAATTTAGTATCTACGAAGATATTCAGCACTATAAAGAGTGTTTGCCGATGCTTAATAGTATTTGTTTGCACTGTTTTAAACTGGCAGAGTCAAATTAAACTTTTCTTTGTTTATAAATATTTTGCCTTATTTCTTCTTGATTTTTTCTTATAAAAAAGATTTTAATTTACCTCTAGGCTATTACACTTTATATCAGCTTAAAGTTAATTGGTTTAATTTTGATGTTGTCAAATTATAACTTGCCAGATGTTAAGTTCTAGACTCCACACAGAGTTGATAGAAAACCTAAAGAGATAATCAATATAAAAGTTAGGTTTGTAAGTTTTTTACTCACACTCTACTCAAAGCCTCAGATATAGATTATGAGTGGTCTTTACTAAAATTTAGAAACAATTGTAATTTTTTTCTTTCTGTGATATGTGTGCTTGCCAGAGAAAGACAGAGATAGAGATAGAGAAAGTAAGAAATCACCCTTCAGTGTAGATGGCCATTCTACAACCAATTCTCCTTCACTTTTCTCTTGGGATTTTGGACATACAAGTACACACACCTGGTGTGTTTTGAAGCTGCCAGGTCCAGGATTCGAATCACGCTACCACCTATGTGGGATCAAGCACCTTAACCTCTATGCCATGTACTAGCCACAAAATATTAATTTAAAAATTTGTATGAGAGAATAACTTTCTAACCAATTCAACTTAAAGTATTCTTATAAATTAAGAGTAAGTTTAGTAGTGTTATACTTTTATAAAGACAGACATATTGATCAATGGGATAGAATAGAAAGCTAAGACATAGAAGCAACCCAAATGTCCACAAACTGATGAATGGATTGAAAAATTATGGCGCATATGCTCCATGGAATACTATTCAGCCCTAAAAAACAAGGCCCTGGAATTTGATAGAAAGTGAATGAATATGGAAGATCTGTTGCTGAGTGAAGCAGGTCAGGCTATGAAAGAGAGACATTGTATGCCTCCACTCAACATATACCAACTGTCTGCCCTCTATGATAGAAACTGAAAGACTGGTGAACATAAAAGAATTAAAAATTGTAATGGACACTAGAGACAAAATGGAAAGAGAGTGTGGGAGGGGAAGAGCGTAGGAAATGAAATTTTTGGAAAAAATGGAGAGGTAAGATAGTTGTGGGACACAGATAAGGTTCTTTTTTATTCTGTTGATGAGGATGGGTATAATAGTCTCAACTGGGCTGGACTGAGGTGTATATATTGCTGGTAAAGTCTGTTCACAATCTAAATGATGTATAGTCATTTAATGTATGAATAATTTTAAAAATTTACAAAAATAAAACAAAATAGACTTACAGAATAGAAAGTAAATATATAGGCCCACATAAATGGCTCTCAACAAAGGCATGAGGTGAAATCAGTGTAGAAAAAATCATTTCCACAATTGACTGGCTTAGTTGGTTATTCATGTGAAAAATTGAACCTGAATTCATACCATGAAATATAGAAATGTTAACTAAAGATTTATCACAGACTAAAATGTAAAACATGAAATTATAAGGTGAACATCCCTAATCTATAAATATGAACTCCCAAATACTCCAAAATCTGAAATGTTTTGTACTCTCACATGATATGGAAAAATTTCACAGCTGACCTCACGTGATGAGTTGCAGTCAAAATGCTGCGATACAAAAATATTTTACTAACTTTCCTTAGGCTTTGTGCACAAGGCATACGTAAGACAAAACAGTTTCTATTTCAGAATTGAGTTTTAGCACCAAGGTAGCTCATTATATAATGCAGTTTCAAAATTCTAAACTATTTTAAATGAGAGATTTTCTGGTACCGAGTATTTTGATTCAGGGATACTCAACCTATAATAGAAAAAGTTTTATCAGAAAATATTTGGGATTTTAGAGTATGGAAAGATTTCTTTGATATGAAAACAAACACACAATCAACAAAGGAAAAATGTATTAAGTTAGTTTTTATAAAATTTAAGAACTTTTCATGGGACCAGCAGATGCTGTAATGGTTATGTCACTGGACTACCACGTAGTGAAATGTTGTTCAGCTCCGAGACCTGGTGGCTAAAACTCACACAGGGCACATGTGTGTGCATGCCTAAGATCCTGAGAGGAGAATGACAGAGAAGAGTTTGCTGTGTGGTCATACTATCTGGGGGATGATTTCTCTAGTTCTACCTCTATGTCTCTCCTGGACTTACTGGCTAGTGCATGTGCCCTATAGTAAAATCCTCTAAAAGAAAAAAAAAAAAAAAAAAAAAAAAAGATCTACTCTTTGGATGTTACTGCTGAGAGAAAGAAGACAGAAGAAATGAATTGGAAATAAATATTTGCAAATGACATGTCTGAGAAAGGACTTATATAGAATATAAAATAAATACTCAATCGTTTATAACAAAATACATAAAGAAAGTTAATTGGACATCAATTGACGATGGAAATAATGTTTGACAATAGATAACAAAGAAATATAAATAAAAACTAAAATGTAATATGACTACACTCTTACACATCACTTTTTTTGTATTTTTTAATTAATTTTCACACTCTGTCACTGTTGGACATTTTTTCTTCTCATAAATACACTGTATATAGGTTCAGTCAAAACCACAAACATACACACTGTAATCAACAGCTTTCTGTCCACCTTAGCTCCCTTAAATGTTTTGCTTCCCTCTTTGTCCCTTTGCATCCCTTCTCCCACCCCCCACCTGCACTGTCTCCAGTATCACCATCACTCTCCACTCTTACTCATTCTAGAGGAAAATAAAAGCAGACCACAAGAAGCAATGTTGAGGCTGTGGAAGAACTGGAAATCTTACAATTTGCTAATGGTAAAGTAAAAGGGTACATATAATTTAGAAATTTTAAAATATTTAAATATACAACTACTCTGTGATTCAATCAAAAAATCTTGTGTGTTTTCTTAAGATAAATAGAAGCATGTGTCTATATAAAAATTTGCACAAAAATGAGTGACAAATACTATTTTATAAAGAAAACAAACACAAAGCAAAAGATAAATTGCATAAGGAAGCAATAGGCTATTTGTACAAAGCAACATTACTTAACAACAAAAATAAATAAATGAACTTTTGATGAATACAGTACAATGGATTAATATAAAACTTTTGTGTTTTGTGAACACAGCAAAGTGAAAGGTGGTTCACATTGTAGTATTCTAGATATAATAGTAATCGATAGAAACATTATTGCTGGTTGCCTGGGTAATGAGACAGGACACAGCAAAATTTCCTGGAAACTTTTAAATAATGCAGAGGTCCATTATCTGGAGTATGGGTATGTTTTCATACATGTATGTGTCTTTCAAAGCATTTGAAATGGTACACTTCAAGTGTGTGTAGCTTATATTGTGTGATTAATACCTTAATGAATTAGTTAAAAAGTAAATGATCTGAGAAAAAAAGTTTTTTCTTTTTTTTTTTTTTTTTGAGAGGTTTTCACTATAGGGCGTGTGTGCTCGCCAGACAGACAGAGAGAGACAGAGAGACAGAAAGCAAGAAACCATCCCCCAGGGGGGATGATCATGCAGCAATCTCTTCTCCTCCATTTTCCTCTCGGGATCTTGGGCATGCGCGCACACGCGACCGGCGTGAGTTTTAAGCCACCGGGTCCAGGACGTGAACCGCGGTCGACTATGTGGGAGTCCAGCGACATAGCCATTACGTTAACTGCTGGTTCCCAGAAAAAAAGCTTTTGAAGGGGGCCAGTCACTGGGGCAGTATTAATACAACTGGACCTGCATAAGGAGTTCCCCGGTTCATGTCCCAGGACTGCCCTGTAAATGCAGGTGGATGCACATGCTCCTGACCTGGGGTAGTAGAGAGTGGAGTGGACCACAGCATGAAGACCCTGTAGGAAGGCCTCTCTCTGTCTGTCTCTATCATAACAATAAGAAATAAATAAACTTAAAAAGTTATTAGAGTTAACAAGGAAAATGAAAATGATCATAGTTGCATTATAAATACAAGTAATTCGAAGTAAAAGGCATGTATAATTAACAAATATAAGAATTTAATAACAAATAATATTAGTATAAGACAAAATGTGTACAAAATAATACCTGTGAGGCAAGTATATTATTATTTTGCATTATTTACCAACTAATCACAAAGGTAATCAAATTGCAGGTTGCTTGAGGTTTTTCAAAGTAACCATCCTTCAGATTCACCTTGGGAGATTGTGTTTTGTTTTTTGAGAGGGTGTTTGTTTCTTTTTTGGCATAGGGTGCATGCGCTTGCCAGAAAGTCAGAGATAGAGAGACAGAAAGCGAGAAATCACCCCCCAGGGGGGATGGCCATGCAGCAATCCCTTCTCCTCCATTCTCCTCCCAGGATCTTGGACATGCATGCACATGAGCCCAGTGTGAGTTTAAGCCACCGGGTCTGGGACTCGAACAGTGGTTGACTACATGGGAGTTCAGTGACATAGCCATTATGCCAACTGCTGATCCCTCCTTGGGAGATTTTTCATACCATAATTTAAGCCCAAGGTAGACCTCCCAATTATAAAAGTCAAACAAAAAGGTAAAGCTGTGAATGCATGGTGTTTAAAAGTTCCTAAAAAATTTACATAAGAATCAAATATTTGAAGCTGTCCTGATGGGTCAATGTTAAGGGTATTGGATCTCATATGGCAAACCATGGCTTGAACCCCAAACCCCTCAGCAACTTAGAAAAACAAGCACGAACATCTCAGGTGCCCCAAATTCTGATAAGATGGAGAAATGAAAAAGAAGGAATTGTGGTGCGGCCAAGCCCCATGGGGGGTTGGGAATTTCTATCTGTCTCTCTTTTTCTGTCAAAAACACGCTCTCTAGAACTATTTAAAAAAGAAGCAAAGATTTGAATTTCCCTTATCTGATCACATTGGAACTCTTTTCCAATTTAAAAAAAAAAAAAAAACAAAACTAGAAATAAAATTACCAGACAACACAACAAATATTTAGGAATATCTGACATAAGAATTATTTTATGAATTTAAAAATTTATTTATTGAACTATTATATATAAACTATTACCTATACATTGAAATACAGGCAGTAAGTTTGTATGAAAGTATACAGATACATAAGTTCGGAAAAACTTACAAGGTAGTTTAAGAACTTGCACATTGTAGCACCAGCTCGTTCAAAGCGTTGTGGTCGAATCATTAGAGTAGTATATATATTTTTTTACTTTTGCTATAGGGCCCGTGCACTCGACAGACAGACAGAGAGAGACAGAGAGACAGAAAGCAAGAAATCACCCCCCAGGGGGGATGGCCACGCCGCAATCCCTTCTCCTCCATTCTCCTCTCAGGATCTTGGGCACGCACGCACACGCACCTGGTATGAGTTTAAGCCACTGGGTCTGGGACTCGAACCACGGTTGATTACGTGGGAGTTCCGTGACATAGGCATTATGCTAACTGCTGGTCCCAAGAGTAGTATCTTAAAGGTTATAAGGAATATATATTAGCAAAAAAGAAGGAAAGGTTTTCATGGTAAGAAATGCAAGAAATGACAGGCTACAGATGACAGTAACTTTTGTAAACAGGTCTGGAGGGCCATAGTCAAGAAGCAGAAAAAATGAACCAAAGTCCTGTAGAATGATTTTATATATAAATGGTGAAACAGAGGAATTAAAATAGAACATAAAAAATTTCTCTGTCCTTCAGAAACACACATCCTAATTATGGGATGAATTACTAAGAAAAAAATAAATTTGAGAACAGTTAACTTAAAAAAAAAGAAAAGGGCAAAAGGACACCTGAAAGTGAATGAATGTGTACCGTAAGGACACAGCTTTCATCTTTGAGCTGTGATGGCAGTCATAGGCCTTATTTTCCCAATAGTAGGGTAAAGTCACTCTGTTATGTCCACTTTTCTACCTCAGTCACCAAAGGGAAAGCAGTTAGAAAATGGTCCACTTCGATCAGTGTTTGCAAGAAAAGACTAGGGGAAACTCCTCCTAATGAAGATGGTATAATGCAAAGATCCTTGTTTCTGCTTTTAATGACAGGGCATGTGTACATGCCTGAGAGAGACAGAGATAGAGACAGAGGGAAAAAGAGATAGAGAGAGAAGCACCCTCAAAAGGTTCTTGTCACACCGTGGTCCTCTTTCTCTAGGTGTTCAGCACCCATAGATCCTGAGTACCAGTGCACATTTGCCTGAAAAATTTTCTCACACAGACCCAGAAGCCATGATGGGCCATATGACTTCCAGGCTTCCAGAGTACATGTATCACCATTGTTCCACCGCCAGTTGCTCGTTCTCATCTCAGAAACCCAGGCCCTGTGAAACTGGGCAAACTAGACCTAAGGGCATATCTCCAACATGATTTCTCTGGTGATGATTAAAAGTGGAATGCTGGCTAAAGGCTTTCCCACAATCACTACATTCACAAGGTTTCTCTCCAGTGTGAACTCTCTGATGCACAATAAGTTGTGAGCTGTCACTAAAGGCTTTGCACCACAGTTGTTGCATTTGTAGGGCTTTTTCCCAGTATAGGTTTTCTAGTATGTGATAAGGTTGAAGCTATACCTGAAGACTTTCCCACACTCATTATATTCACAGGGTTTCTCACCAGCATGGATTCCTTGGTGTATAATGAGGTGTGAGATTTGATTGAAGACATTTTCAAACTCATTGAATTTTTAGGGCTTTTTACCTGTGTAAAGTCTCTGCACACTTAACTACATCAAAAGTTTTTTCCTGGGACCAGCAGTTAGCATAATGACTATGTCGCTGGACTCCCATGTAGTCGACCGCGGTTCGAGTCCCGGACCCGGTGGTTTAAACTCACGCCGGGCGCATGTGCGTGCGTGCCCAAGATCCCGAGAGGAGAATGGAGGAGAAGGGATTGCGGCGTGGCCATCCCCCCTGGGGGGTGATTTCCTGCTTTCTGTCTCTCTGTCTCTCTCTGTCTGTCTGGCGAGCGCACGCGCCCTATAGCAGAAACCTCTCCAAAAAAAAAAAAAAAAAAAGTTTTTTCTCCAGTATGAATTCACTCATGGTCAACAAGTTGAGAGTTCTGAATGAATGCTTTCCTACATTCATTACATTTGTATGGTTGTTCTTCCATGTGGAGGCTCTGATGTCAAGTAAGATACATTTTCGGACTGAGGGCCTTGTCACATTCATTACACTCATAAGGCTTTTTCCCATTGTGGCATCCATGATGGCTGGTAAGATTTCTATTGGAGCAAAAAGCTTTTCCACATTCACTGCATTGGGAAGACTTCTTACCAGTATGAACGACCTGTTGTTGGACCAAATAAATGCCTCTCCACAATCCTTGCATTTATAAGGTCTTATCTCACTATGAATTCTGTGGTGGTAAATCAGTTGGAAACTCTGAGTGAATGCTTTTGCACATTCACCACATTTATAAGGTTTCCTCATTATGGAGCCTCTCGTGTTGAATGAGATGGGAGCTGTACAGATAGGTCTTTCTAAACACACTTCATAGGATTTTTACCTTGTGTGGGTTTTGAGATGAATGATAACCATACTCATTACACTCAGAAGGCTTCTCTCTACTGTAGATTATCTGGTGAGCAATGAGGTGGGAACTCCAGTCCAAAACTGTGACAGTTGGGGGCAGCAAGTGTCATTAAGGCACTGGACTCCTACTTGGCAATATGTAGTTCAAGTCCTAAATCCGGTGGTTTGAAACTTATGCTGGGTGCATGTGTGTGCATGCTCAAAATCTCCAGAGGAGACAGATTATGGTGTGGCCACTCCCCTAGAGCTGATTTTTCACTTTCTCTCTCTCTGGTGAGCACACATGCCGTACGGCAAAAACCTAAAAAGAAAACAAAATCTTTGCCACGTTCAACAAAATAATAGACTTTCCATCCCTTCAGGACTCCTTGATCAGTCCTTCAAGTTCCTTATATAGCCTTTAGTAGATTTTTTTCTTAACTTTGTTGGCTATTTCCAAGAAATCACTTTCCAATCTGCTTGCATTTTCATCTGCAGTTTGTCTGTCTAGCTCCTCTAAAGTGTCTTCACAGGCATTGCAGCCTCTGGTCCCCAGTGTCCAGCCAACCAAGCTCCTCCAGTATTACATGTTCCAAAACGAATGAACCAGT
Organism: Tupaia tana; assembly: GCA_026018925.1. Lineage (NCBI taxonomy): Eukaryota > Metazoa > Chordata > Mammalia > Scandentia > Tupaiidae > Tupaia > Tupaia tana. The sequence continues at coordinate 8,943,507 of JAKSZU010000013.1, read as the reverse complement.
GCAGTGGGAGGGCGGCACTTAGGAACAGGTAAACACATGAGAGCTCTCCAGCTGAACCTGGGTTACTGTGTGGCTCAGGCACACAGCCCTTGCCAGCTGCAGTAGCTCTTCTTCCTCTGACAGTCCCCGACTTGCTTGGAGCTCAGCTCACACCACAGCAGGAGGACACAGCCTTTCCCTCCTGTGGGTCTCTTTAGGATCTGAATGCCTATCCTACTGACTTGTGCTGAGCCTATACACACAGCACTTGATCGCACTATCTCCTCCCCACTACAGGAGCTATCTAGTCATATCTAGCACCTGTCTGGAGACCATCTCCCACAGCAGCTCCAACTAAAAGGCATCCCTTCTGTGTGAAGTCTCTACACTCTGCAGATTTTCACTACTATGATGTTCTGAGCCTGTTACACACCGCATATCTAGCACACTTGACCTCTGGGGGCCTTCTTGGCCTGAAAGAACTCTGCTAGTGACTCCTGCTGACCCAGTACACAGTGAAGTTATGCTACATAGGTCACTGTCTTCTGAGAGCCTCCAAGCCCCTTCTCCTGGAAGCCTCTGGCTTGCCCTGGAACTGGTTTACACTACAAATGGAGTCCATGACAGTCCTATCTGTGGTCCCTCCAAAATCAATGTGCTTTTGCTACTCATAGGTGCTGGGTTGAATAGTTACAATATCTTCATTGTATGGGCGCCTCTGTTCTGCAGGTGCATCCAAGCACTGTCACCTAGGGCCAGGAGCCAAGCTTATGCAATAGCTCCATTGCAATTACCTCTATCTTCTGTGGGAGCCCTCCAAACTCTACACACATTTACAGCTAACACATGCTGAGCTCTGTCCACTCCAGCTCTAGTGCATGGGCCCCTCCCTCCCACAAGTCTCTCAAGGCTCTGCAAGCTTCTAGTACAAGTAGGTGCTGAGCTCAGCACACACCAAAATCTATAAAAATACAGTATTAAGAGGAAAACTTAAAATGATAAGTGTCTTCATCAAAGCATTAGAAAAGTCTTGTATTTATAAACCCACAGCTACTAAAAATTAAAAAAAACAAACAAACAGGAATTAAACCTGAAAGGAAAGAATAATAAGTCATAGGGAAAACAAACAAGCAAACAAACAAAAATAAATTGAAGCCAATCCAAATAAAAGACAAAAGACCAATGATTAAAAAAATTATTTTTTGAAAAGAAAAACAAAATTAACACATGATTGGCTCAACTAAAGAAAAAATAGGTAAGTAAATAAGTAAAATCAAAAATAAAAAGATGACATTATATAACTGATATCACAGAAATACAAGAGATAGAGATTATTAGGAACAACTATATGCCAACAAACTGAAATATCAGAATAGCCACATAGCAACTGAGAATTGAGTCAGAAATAAAAGAAAAATCTCCTAAGAAAGAATATCCAGAACCAGATGTCTTCACTGCTGAATTCTAACGTCATTTATAGTGAAACTAATACCTCTTCAAATATTTCACAAGGTAGAGATATTATATTTCCCCTTCTACCACCAAAGTTATTCTATAAAGTCAAAACTACCCTAATACCCAAACCAGACAAAGACATAACAAAAACCAAAAACCAAAACCCAAACCAAAAGAAAACAAAAAAGAAGGAAAACTAGAGACAAATACCCTTGATAAAGATAGATGCAAAAATCTTGAAGAAAACACTAGAAAATCAACTCCAATATATCAAAATTATTATATATCATCCCATTTATGTAAGTATTGTTTAACAAACACAAATGAAATGTATAGGTGTGACAAATTACATCAACAAATGAAAGACAAAAACAATATAATCATCCCAATAAATACAGGCAAAATACTTAATATTCAACATCACTTTATGAGAAAAACTTTCATCAAATTAAGTATATAAGTATATAAGTATATACATATAAGTATATAAGTATATACTACTAGCAGTGAAATTCTGAGCCAGGATAATAGGCAAGAAAAAGAAATAAAGAGCACCCAAATTGGAAAGGAGGAATTCAGTTATTACTATTTTTAGACAACACATTCCAAGGTGTTGAGAAAATTCCTAAAGATCTTTTAGAATTGATTAAAAAAAAGTTTAGTAAAGTTGCGGGATATTAAATCAAAAGAAAATTAGTAAAATTTAAAAGTTATATTTATTTTGCTCTACATTTAATTGCTATATTTCTGTACTGCACAGGAAATGAATTTTCACAGCATGAAAACATTGTATATTAGTCCAAAGATGTTAGCATTATCATCCTCAGATATTTTCCATTTCTGTGTCCATTAAATGTTTTGCTTAATTTTCCCTTTGATTCTCTCTTTTCCACTCCCCTCCCCCATTGCCCATGTTCCTCCCACACTATTCCTAGTATCCTCAGCTGCTCTCCAACACATTCCAGTCTTTCCGTTTCTGCCATAGACTGCAATAGGAACATGCAATGTGTCTCTTTCATAGGTTGACTTACTAGAGTTAACATGAAATGTTCCATACTTGTCTGTTTTTTTATCAAATACTGGGATCTTGCTGTTTTTTATGACTAATATTCCACGGTTTATATATGCCCCATTATTTCAATCCATTCATCTGGCTTTGAACATTTGTGTTGATTTCATGTTTTAGCAATTCTGAATAATGTTGTAATAAACATGAATGTGCAAGTGTTTTACTAAGTATATTTCTATCCTTTGGGTAGATACCCAGGAGTGGAATTGCTGAATCATATGGTAGTTCTACTTGTAGTTTTTTGAGGAATTTTATTATTCTCCACAGTGGCTGCGATCATTTACATTCCCACCAATGGTGTAGGAAGGGTCCCTTTTCACCAGCATTTATCATTCGACTGCCATTCTGAGTAGGGATAGGTTGTATCTCACTGTAGTTTTTAAGTGCATCTTTCTTATGATAAGAAATGTTGAACAATTTTTATATGCTTTTTGGCCATTCATAATTATTTCTTGGAGTGTGATCAGTTCATCTCATTTGCCCATCTTTTAATAATTGGGTTGGTTAGTTTTTTTCAGGTAAGCTCCTTGAGTTCCCTATATATTCTTTTTATCAGTCTCTTATGTGAGGCAGTTTGCAAATATATTCTCCCATTCCAAAGGTTGTCAACTCACTCTATTTATTTTGCTGTAAAGATGCTTTTTAAACAAATGAAATTCAATTCTCTGCTTTGGGGATTATTCCCTGTGCTCTGGGGATCTATTTGGAAAGTTTTTGCCTACTCCAGTGTCTCCAGTGTGTTTTCCACCAGTAGTTTTATAATTGGAAGTTTTATGTTTAGATCTTTGATCCATTTTGAGTTTATTTTTAATAATGGTGATAGATCTGGGCCCAGTCTCATTTTTCTGCAGGAGGATATTCAGTCTTGAGTACTATTTGCTGAAGAGATTTTCTTTCCTCATTGGATTGTCTTGGGCGCTTGGTTAACTATCAGTTGGCTACATATTTTGGGACTCATCTCTGAGCTCTCAATTCTTTCCCATTGGTTTTCCTTGTATTTTTGTGCCAGTACTATGCTTTTTTGGTTATTACAACTTTGTAATATATTTTGGAGTCATGGACTGAGATGTCTCCTACTTCATTCTTTTTGTGCAACATTCCTTTGGTGATATGGGGCCTTTGATGATTCCAGACAAATTTTATGATTGTGTTTTCTAATTTTGTGAAGAATTATCTCTGGGTATGTGATTGGGATTGCGTTAAGCTTATAAATTAATTTGAGTAAATTGACATTTTAATTATATTAACTCTTTCAATCCAGGTACATGAAATATTTTTCCTGGTTTTTGTATCATTTTCAATTTTTAAAAGTGTGTTTTATACTTCTCCTTGTAAAGGTATTTGACTCTTTAAGTAGATAGCTTATATTTTATGTGGGCTGTTGTAAATGACATTGCTTTATTCAATTCTACCTCTGTCCGTTCATTGTTCATATAGAAATGCTATAGATTTTCTATGTTGATTTTGTATACTATTCATTTACTCTATTAATTTATCACTCCAGTTTTTATGTGGATTCTTTTGAATTTTCAATGTTTATAGTCATGTAATATGCAAATAGAGATAATTTCACTTTTTCTTTTTCCTATTTGAATGTCTTTGTTGTAGTCTCTTTTCTATTTTTACTGACTAAGACTTCTAGTAATATGCTGAAGGGAGTGGAGAAAGTGTGTAGCCTTGCTTGTTCTAGTTTTTAGTAGAAAAGCCATCAATTTTTCCCATTCAGTATGATGTTTGCTATGGGTTTTCTATATATGGCTTTTATTGTGTTGAGAAATGTCTCTTCTGTACCAAGTTTTCTGAGAGTCTTAATCATGAGGGGACGTCACATCTTATGAAATATTTTTCTGCATCAATTGACATAATTATGTTTATTTTTTTATTTCTTCTGTTAATATGAAGTATTACATTGTGGTTGTGTGTATGTTGAACCACCTTTGCATCCCTGAATAATGCTTACTTGGTCATGATGTATAATCTCTTTAATATGGTGTTACAAATTATTCGCTAGCATTTTGTTAAAATTTTTTAAATCTGTATTCATCAGAGAAATTATTTGTAGTTTTCCTTTTTTATGTCTTTAGCTGTGTAAGGATGAGAGTGATGGAGGTGTTATAGAATGAATTTGGGAGAGCTCTTTCTTTTCGGATCTTCATAGTTTGAGTAGATTGGGGGTTGGCTTTTTCAAAATTTTGTAGAATTCAGAGTGAAACCATTAGGATTTGACTTTTATATTAATTGGGAGAGTATTTATTATTGATTTAATTTAATTGCTTATTATTGTCTATTATTGATCAATTCAGTCTTTAAGTGTCTTCCTGATTTAATTACAGTACATTTTATGTGTCGAAAAATGTGTCCACGTCTTTCAGGTTTTCTAGTGTGTTGAAGTATATTCATTACTAGTGTTTTCTATTTTTTTAATATGTTTTGTAATATTGTCTATTTCATTGCTGATTTCACTTATGTGGTTCCTTTCTCTGTTCTTAATATTCTAGCTAAGTTTGTCAATTTTTTATCCACTCAAAAATTTTTTTTATTTTCATTTATTTTCTGTGTAGTTTGTTTATTCTCTATTTTATTTATTTCTCCTCAAATTTCGTCTTTTCTCCTGGCATTTTGGAATTTTGTTGTAGTTATTATTGCGCTGTTGCTTTTCCAGTTCTCTGAGGTTACTTGTTAGCTTCTCTATTTGTCACCTTTCCATTTTATTTTGTTTTGTTTTGTTTTCTTTTCTTTTTGTGAGCACTAAAAGCTCCAAACTTCTTCTTTATGAAAAAGTATCCCATAGGTTATGAAACTCTTGCATTCATTATTGTTGGTTTGAAATAATCTTTTGTTTTCAGTCTTAATTATTTTAGTGGTGAAATATTTCAGGAGTAAGGTGTTTAGCTTCCATGCATTTTTGTATTTTCAAGGATTGTTTCTGCAATTAATTTCAAGTTGAATTCCACTGTGGTGAGAGAAGATGTTGGATATAATTTTTATGTTTTAAATATGTTTTGGCCTGTTTTGTGCCCTATGATGTGACCAGTCATTCAAAATGTTTAATGCAGGACTGAGACAAATGCATATTTTGTGATTGTTGAGTGAAATGTTCTATAGAACTCTGTCAAATTCATTTGAATTATGGCATTATTTAAGTTCTATATCTATTCACATTTTTTAAACCTAGATGATCTATCCAAAGGAGATAAATGAGATCTCCAATGATTGGTGTGTTGTATCTCTTCCTCCAGATGAAGCAGACTTTTTTTCATGTGTTGGGTGCTCCACTATTGGGTGCATTTAAAAGTGTTATATCTTCTTGGTAAATTAGCCTTTTTACTAATATAGAGTGTCCTTCTTTGCTTCCTTTTACAGATTTTCTCTTAAAGTCTCTTTTGTAGGATATCAGTATTATGATTCCAGCCTTTTTAAAATTTCAATTTGCATGGAATATATTTTTCTACTCTTCCCTTTAAGTTTATGTATGTCTTTAGCCATGAGGTGCAATTCTTGTAGGCAGCATATGGAGGACTCCAGTTTTCTTTTTCTTTCTTTCTTTTTCTTTTTCTTTTTCTTTTTCTTTTTCTTTTTCTTTTTCTTTTTCTCTTTCTTTCTTTCTTCTTTCTTTCTCTTTTTTTCTTTCTTTCTTCTTTCTTCTTTCTTTCTTTCTATCTTCATTCATTCATTCTTTGAGTCCTTCTGCAACTTTTAACTGGAAAATTTAGTACATTAACATTCAATTGTATTATTGAGAATTGTGGACTTATCCCTGAAACTTTATTAACTAGTCCCTTGGTTGTTTTTATTCTAGTTTCTGTTTGTCCTTGTTTAATTTTCCTGATATAAAACTCCTTTCATTATTTTTTAAAGTGCTGGTCTAGTGTTAGTGAATTCTTTAACTTTCATTACTGTAATTATTATTTTATTTGTTCTTTTCATTTGAAGAATAGTCTTATCGGGTACAGTATTCTACGTTGAAATTGTCTTTTTTTTTGGTATTTAAATATGTCTTTCCAATATTTCCTCTCATGCCTTTTTTCAGTTGAGATTTGATGTTTTCTATAAGGATAACCTTTGAAAGTAACAGAATATCTCGCTCTTATAATTTTTAGAATTTTGTGTTGTTGTGTTTTTTTCTAATTTATATTATTTATTTTTAACTCAGAGCACACAACTCTGCTTTCAAATAAACTGCTACCTGGACATCCAACCATCTACTGGTAGACATTGGTTCCAATCTCAGCTGGCCTCTCCTCCTGAGTGCAGGCCCGTGCTTTTGGGTTACCATTGGAATTGGTGACCCTCCCAGTAACACACTGTGTTGTGTTTAGTACATGACTTGAGCCTTGTTTCTAAGTCATATCTCCATAGCTCATCCCCAGCACATCAGAATCTGAAAGTTTGGTAGTGGAACCAATCACCTGTAGCTACTTATATAAACTTTAGTTTATATAATCTGGAAGACACAGCCCTCTAACAGAACATACCTGGAATCTAAGGGTGATACTTTCTCCTCCAGTACTTCCAGATAGTCTCCAATAAATTGGAAGAAATGAAAACTCCATCAGATAACCAAAAACCAGTGTAGTCAGAGGAATATAAGAAAGCTAATATTGGGTTGTCAGAAAAGTCATGAAGCACATTTGCATAGAAAAATATGTCATGACTTTTCTGAGTACCCACTAATTCTCCCTAAAGGGAATATAGTCACTCTTCACCAAGAATGGACCACATGAAAGTATTCACAGAAATGTCAGAAAAATAATTCCAAACAGTCATTGTTATAAACCTCAGAGATGCAAGAGAGAAGAGACAACCAGTTCCAGGAAACGAGATCATTCCAGGACATGAAAGAGGAATTTCATAAAGAGGTTAACACTCTGAAAACAATGAAACCACACTTCTGAAAATTTAAAATAAAATTAAATCACTTGAAAACATGAACAACAGATTGGACAATGCCAAAGAAAAAAATTGTGACTTTGAAGACAGTCTCCAACAGAGACCAACAACCAAAGAAAATAATAAAAACTAATAAACACAAATAATGACTATACCATGGGAAATTCTATGCTGATTAAACGCTCAAATGCTCAATATTGGCATTCAAGCTGGTGAAGATGCTGGTAAAGGCTAGGAAATACTCTTCCATAATATACTATCCAAAAACTTTCCAAATCTAGAGAAACAAGGAGAAATTCAGACTCAAGAAATAAAAAGAACTCTAAGTAGAATCAATATAAAAAGACCATCCCCCTGGCACATCATAGCCAAATTGGCAAAAATAAAAAATAATGACAAGATTCAAAAAGTGGCAAGAGAAAAATGTCAAGTAACTTATAAAGCTTATCTTATTAAGTAACATCATACAGAAAAGAAAAACAATTTCAATCAAGAATACTATACCTGGCAAGACTATTTTTCAAATGGGAAGAACAAATAAAAATCATTCTTGGATAAACAAAAACTGAAAGAATTCACCAACATTAGACCAGCACATCAAGAAGTACTGAAGGAAGTACTATACTACATCAGGAAAGCTAAAGATAGTCAAACAGAAAAACAACCAAGAAAATGGTTAAAATTGCAGGGATAAGCCTGAAAATATCAATAATAATGTTGAATGCTAATGGTTTAAATTCTCCTATTAAAGAAAAAGATCGGCTCAATTGGTTAAATAATTTGAGGTCTCTATATGTTGCTTACAATAAACATGTCTCACTGATAAAAATATACATAGACTGAAAGTGAAAGTGTGAAAAAAATATTCCGTGCAAATGAAATAAGAAAAGATGGCATCCTGATACTGATGCCAGATAAAATACAATTCAAGGTAAAAGATAAAGAGGAGACAAAGAAGGAAATTATAACCAACAAGATATTACATGTACAAATATATATGCAGCCAGGAGGAGAGCACCCAACGATGTGTAAGAAGGACTATGAGATCTAAATGGAGAGAAAGATTGCAACACAATAATCTTTGGGGAATCTCTCCACTCCACTATCTGATTTGAACAGATCATCTAGACAATAAAAAAAGAGATACAATAGTTAAATGATACAACCAAACAAATGGACTTGACATTTGTAGAACATCTTACCAAAAAATTAAAAATACCCTTTCTTCTCACTGCCACATGAAATATTTTAAAAGATTAACCACATGAGTGAAGAAAGACAACTATGAAGGTGACACATTGTGTCTCCACTTAATATATACTGACTATCCACACTCTATAGCCAAAACTGAATGACTAGAGAATATAAAATCATAAAATTGGTTTTAAATACCAGATAGAAGGGGGGAAGAATGTAGGTAAAAGAGGAGAGTCTAAGGAAGGACATTAAGGAGAAAAGGAGAGGCAAGACATTTATGGGACAAAGAAATGGGGTTATTATATATTGAAGATAACGTGTGTAGTATTTTCAACAGGACTGGTGAAAAATGTATACATGTTGGAATATTCACTTTGCAAGCTAAGTGACATATGTGATTGAATATATAAAAGAAATTGAAATTTTAAAAAAAAGATTAACCACATGATAGGGCACAAAGCAAGTCTTTACAAAGTAAATGTATATAAACTATATCCAACATTTTTTCTGACCCTGATGGACTCAAATTTGAAATCGAATATAGAAAGAACCCTTGAAAAGAAAAGAAAAAAAAAACATATGGATAAAAAAAAACTACCTAATTCTGAATGACTTAACAACCACTGAAGTAATTAAGACTAAAATTAAAGACTCATTGAAAAATTATAATAAATAAACAAGTTTATTATAACCTAGGGGAAGGAGCAAAAAGCAGTTACATGAGATAAAATTATAGCAAGAAGTGTACCCAAGAAAAAAACAGAAAGGTGACAAATAGACAAACTAATGACACATCTCAGAGAACTGGAAAAGCAACAACAAAAAAAACTCAAAAAATATCAGGAAAAAATAAATAATAAAGATCAAAGCAGAAATAAATGAAATAGAGAATGAAAGAACTATACCAAAAATAAACTAAACCTAAACAATTTCCTTAACAAAATAAACAAAATTCCACACCATTAGCTAGATTAATCAAAAGTAACAAAAAAATCATCCAGATAAATGGAATGTGCAATGAATCAGAAAATATTACAACAAATTTAATCAAAATACAAAAGATCATGAGAGAATACTAAGAGCAGTTGTATGGCAATAGACACAAAAACCTAGATGAGATGGACAAATTTCTGGACACATATAACTTACCACTATTGAATCAAGAAATAATAGAAAACCTGAATAGATCAATAACAGGGATAAAGATTGAATTAGTAATAGTCTACCAAAAAAATTCCAAATTCCAATGGTGTCAGTTCTAAAATCTACATCACAATAAAAGAAGAACTAATCCTAATATTCTTCAAACTTTTTATAAAGATTCAAAAGAAAGAAATACTCACATATCTACTCTATGAAATCTCCATCACCCTGATCCCAAAATACACAAGGATATAACAAAAAGAGAAAGCTACAGACCAGTATCCCTAAGGAATACAGATGCAAAAATTCTCAGCAAGATACTAACAAATCCTATTCAACAACACATTATAAAGATTCTACATCATGACCAGGGAAGATTTATTCCAGAGTTGCAAAGATTGTTCAACTTATGAAAAACAATAAATGTAAAACATCACATTAAGAGAAGGAAAGATATAAAGCATATGATCATATCAATTGATGCAGAAAAAGCATTTGAAAGCATAGGAAGGATATGTCTCAACCCAATAAAAGCCATATATGACAGGCCCATAAATAACATCATTCTGAATGGGAGAAAACTGTAAACTTTTCCACTAAAAACTGGAACAAGACCTTCTCTCCAACTCTGGAGAGTAGGCAGGACTGCCCACTCTCTCTACTTCTTTTAAACAAAGTGCTGGAAGTCCTAGCCAATTAAATCATAAAAAAGAGTAAAATGAAGGATATTCAAATAGAAAAAAAGTACATTCTTCTTTATTGGCAGATGATATTATTATATACAAAGAAAATCCTAAAGAATCCCTCAAAGAAACTCTTGAAAGTGATAAATAAATATGGCAAAGTGACAGGATAAAAAAGAAGTACACAAAATCTATACCACTTTCATAAACTAATAATGAACAAACCGAGATAGAATTGAACAGTGCAATACTTATACAATAGCCACAAAAACAATAACGTACCCAGGGTAAAACTAATTAAAGAAGTCAAGAGCTCTCAAGGAAAACTGTAAAAAAAAATTAAAAAATAAATTGAAAACAGTCCAAAATTTCAAAAGACATCTCATACTCCTGGATTGCAAGAATTAATATAATGAAAATGTCAGTTCTACCATAATTAACATACAGTTTAGTGCAATTCTGATCAAACTACCAGAGGCAGTCCTAACAGAAATAGAAAGAGAAACTTAATATTTGTAAGGAATCATAAAATATCCTGTATCACCAAAGCCATGCCAAAAAAAAAAAAAAAGTAAAAGGCATCTCACTCCCAGACCCCAAAATATGTTACAAAGCTATGATAATCAAAACAGCATAGTGTACATACAAAAACAGGCAGATAGACAAATGGAACAGAATTGAAAACCCAAAAATAATTTCCAAAACATACAGCCAACTGATTTTTTGACACAGGGCACAAGACAATTTAGTGGAGAAAGGAAAATGTCTTGAGCAAATGGTGCTGGGAGGACTGGATATCCACCTGCAGAAAAATGAAACTGGACCCCTATCTCTCACCATTAATAAAAATTAATCAAAATGGACCAAGGATCTAACAAAAAAGCTACAGCTATAAAACTACTGGTGGAAAATTCATAAAGACAGCAGAGTAGACAAAGACTTCTTAAAGAAAACCCCCAAAACACAAATAAGGGTCTCAAAAATAGACAAGTCAAGTGGAGCTATATTAGGAAAAACAAAAAAAAAAAAGAAATAAAGAAAAAGAAAAAAGAAAATTCCTAAAAAACAAAAACTTTCTGCACAGTAAAAGAAAGAATAATTTAAGTGAGAAGAAAACCCTCAGTGTCAGAGAATATATTGGATTCTATGCCTCAATAAGAGACTGATAAATAAAATATGCAGAGAATTTAAGTCGTTTACCTGCAAAAAGAAAGAACAATTAAAGTTGGACAAATGAGCTGAATAGACAACTCTCAAAGGAAGACATATTGATGGCCAAGAAACATATAACAACATGCTCAACATTTCTTGTCATAAGGAAAATGCAAGTCAAAACCATAATGAGCTATCACTTAACTCCCATCAGAATGGCTACAATTGGAAGAATTATAATACTGATAAGTGTTGAGCATGTGGTGAAAAGGAAACCCTCTTAAATGGTTGGTTGAGATGTACATTAGTACGACCACTGTGGAGAATAATATGGGGGTTACTCATAAACCTACAAATAAAACTACCATGCAATCCAGTAATTCCACTCTTAGATATCTACCCAGAGGATAGGAAAACCCTCAGTCAGGAAAACACTTTCACATCCCTGTTTATTACAGCATTATTTACAATTCCTAGTGCATGTAATCAGCCCAGATGAGTGGACCAAAAAACCATGGCACACATACTCTATGGAATACTACTCAGTCATAAAAATGATGAGACCATGACCCTGATGTTATACAAAATGAATTAATATAGATTTAATGCTAAGCAAAACAAGCCAGACAATGAGATAGGCAGTATATAGCATCACTCAATATATCTGGAATGTCTGTGCTATGTAGCGGAAACTTGAAGACCAGAATGCATAATAGCTGGGAGGGCAACTGTAGATATTAGAGAGTATGTGAGAGGAGGTTAATAAGGGGTAGGTAATAGGGTGACCGGGAGTGATTATGGAAAAACAAACAACATATTTAATAGACACAAAAATAATAAGTTATCTGCTAATGATAATGTGTATGGTACTGGCTTTGACTTGACTAACGTGCAGTGTATTCAGACTGGGATAAATCATGTTATGAACTGTAAAGATGTAAAATAATTAAATGTAAATTTAAAAATTAAGTAAAAAATTAGATTGTGAAAGTGGGTGTAAAAATTACAACATAATAAAGCTTTTAACACTGAAAAAAAAAAAAATCTCATCTTTTTGTTTGATTCTGACCAGTCTGTCCATGATGTGTGGTGGACATCTTATGTTGATTCTACTTGTGTCCTTTGAGTTTCTTAGGTCTGGATGTCTGAATGTCTGAATGTTTTTGTAGGTTTGGAAAGCTTCTGCAAGTATTTCATTTTGTATGTTTTCTATGACCTTACCAGATTCTTCACCTATTATTTGTGTGTTTGGATATTTAATGCTGTTTGGACATTTAATGCTGTTTAATATTTCCTATTTCCCATATTTTGTTCTTTCTTTGTTGTTGTTTTTATTATTATTATTTTCTCTTTGGATTTGGTGGTTTTATCTTATCAATGATTTTCCAGGTGAGAGATTCTATCTTCTGCATGATCTAATCTGTTATTGATACTTTTGAGAGAAATAGAAAGGGACAGGATTGAACATCAGGCATTGCTGCATTTGGAAATGAAGTGAGATTAGAATATCAGAAGGAGGACAAAGAAGTTATTTGGGTAAAAATGAATAGTTAAAGAAACAGTTAAAACAATCTATGGAATATAATTTGGATCAGGAATTGAAGAAAAATGATGAATTAGAGAAAGAGATAACTAGATTTAAGAAACTCTTAGAAATAACAAGAAAGAAGTTAGATAAATATGAAAATGAAATTAGTTCCCAAAGACGTTTGAAAGCCTGTCAATTTGAAATAGATATTCAGGTTAATATGCTAAAACATCTCTGAATGAGAAGGAAGAGAAAACGGATGACTAACTCCAGGAGTTTAGGAAACTATTCCATGACCTGGAAGAGGATCTTACAGCAAAACTGGAAATTGTAAATTCAAAATAGCACATCTAAAATGCTCAACATCCCTCATCATAAGGGAGATGCAGATAAAAACTACAATGAGATACCACCTAACCCCTGTCAGAATGGCAAAGATTAAGAATATCAAAAGTGATAAGTGTTGGCAGGGATGTGGTGAAAAGGGAACCCTCCTACACTGTTGTTGGGAATGTAAACTAGTTCAACCACTGTGGAGAACAATATGGAGGTTCCTCAAAGATCTACAAATAGAACTACCATTTGATCCAGCAATCCCACTTCTGGGTATTTACCCAAAAGACAGGAGAACGCTCAGTCAGAAAAGTGCTTGCACATCAATGTTTATTGCAGCATTATTCACAATTGCCAAGACATGGAACCAACCTAAATGTCCACAAACTGATGAATGGATTGGAAAAGTGTGGTATATATACTCTATGGAATACTACTCAGCCATAAAAAATAACAAGACCCTGGAATTTGACAGAAAGTGGTCAGATACGGAGGATATATTGCTGAGTGAAGTAAGCCAGGCTATGAAAGAAAGATATTGTATGTATCCACTCAATATATACCGACTATCAGCACTCTATAATAGAGAGCAAAAAATTGGAGGACATTAAAGCAGTGAAGGTACTTAATGAGAATAGGACAGTGTGGAATGGGGGAAGTGAAGAGAAGAGAATAGAGAAAGATAACAAGTGAACAATAGAGAGGCAGGACATTAGTGAGAAACAGATACGGCTTATTAACTGTTGATGTTGACATGTATAGTATTCTCAACTGGATTTGTCTGAGAAGTATTTCATGATGGGCAAAGTATTTGTATAAGCAAAATGAGAAATAGCAATTGACTGTTTTAAAAAAGAATTAGAATAATAATAATAATGATTGGGGAAAACATAGAAAAGATATTGAATGTTAAAGTGGGGAAATTAATGTCTCTGTACTGACTGACATGCATGGCATTCCCTTTTGGAAAAGCAATGTAATACACTGTAAAGTTATATGTAATTCAATGTAATATAAAGAAGAATATGATGATAATAAAAAATAAAAAAAATTCAAAATAGCACATCTAGATCCAAAAAAATCACATTCATTTTTTCTTTTTGGGGAGGGAAGGGGAGAGGTTTTCACTATAGGGTGCGTGCGCTCGCCAGAAAGACAGAGAGAGACTGACAGAAAGCGAGAAATCACCCACCCGGGGGGTGGCCATGCCGCAATCCCTTCTCCTCCATTCTCCTCTCGGGATCTTGGGCTCGCATGCACATGCGCCCAGTTTGAGTGTAAGCCGCTGGGTCCAGGATCTGAACCGCTGTCGACTACATGGGAGTCCAGTGACATAGCCATTATGCTAACTGCTGGTCCCAAAAATCACATTCTTTAGCAGAAGTTGTCATCTATGAAATCAGTACAGAAAAAAATGTGTAACACTAGGGAAGAATAAATTGAAGTTAGAATAAGTAGTAAGCCTCAAAAGTCATATTTAAATAAATATGGTAGAACATGTTTACATAGAATAGTGTAATGGGAGATTGAAATAAGACCAAGGCAGGATATAGAAGGAAAATTAAAAGAAGTCAATCTATTTTTACATGCCAAAGTAATTTTGGAGAGTTTATCCTGCATGGGCAAAAGGCAGTAGCACGAAGTCTGAGATGTTCGGTCCTTCTGCACTCACTCACTCTCTCTCACTGCTGTAGATCCTGCATGGACCTTAGGGAAGACGTCCGTACCTCTAGAGAACACATGAAACCCAGGAGTGCTAGGTGAGCTACACAAGTGCAGGAAGGGACCAGAAGTTTCACTTCCTTTAGGACACCAAGACCCTCCACAAACACAGTTACCACAGTAACCCTCTGTCTTCACGTACATGGAATTTCACTCCATGTCTTGAAGTGTACATTCAGTACAGTGGTAGATTTCCATGGTAAGAAGGTAGAATATTAACAAAATTTGTATACATTAATGATTAAATGGTTGGGAAAAATAAGTAATCCCATTTACAATGAATTTAAAGAAAACCAAATACACAGGAATAAATTTAACCATGGAAGTGAAAGTGCTCTATGATAAAAAGTTTAAAACTGTGATGAACAGAATTGAATTAGACATAAAATACATAGAAAGGCATCCCACACCCATGAGTTGGATCAATTAATTTTGTTAAAAGGTTCATACTACTCAAAGCTATTTACAAATTTAACACAATAACTATCAAAAGATGAACGAAAATCTTCACAGAATTAGAAAAATATATAAAATTTATTAGGAGCCTGAAAAGATCCAAAATAAAAAAGTAATCCTGCGCAAAGAGAATAGAGCAAAAAGCATCACAGTATGTAACAAATTTAAAAGTATACTATTATAATATAATAACACAAACAGCATGGTATTTGGGGGAAAAAGGGTCACATAAACTAATGGAACAGAACAGAGAACTCTGAACTCAAATATTAGTCTATGCATATACAACCAGCTGATTTTTGCTTTTTTTTTTTTTTTGGAGAGGTTTTTGCTATAGGGCGCATGCGCTCACCAGACAGACAGAGAGAGACAGAGAGACAGAAAGCGAGAAATCACCCCCCAGGGGGGATGGCCACACCGCAATCCCTTCTCCATTCTCCCCTCGGGATCTTGGGCACGCACGCATATGCGCCCGGCATGAGTTTAAGCCACCGGGTCCGGAACTCGAACCGCGGTCGACCACGTGGGAGTCCAGCGACATAGCCATTACACTAACTGCTGGTCCCAACCAACTGATTTTTGAGAAAGGTGCCTAGAGAATGTATTGGGGAAAAGACAATCTTTCAAATAAATGATGATGGAAAAACTGGATATCTTTAATCAACGAATAAGATTAGACCTTTATCTCTCATTATATAAAATAGGGGTCTCCAACCCCTGGGCCATAGACTGATACCTACCAGTGGTGTATTAGTAACTGGGTCACAGCAAGAGGTGAGTGGAGGACAAGTGAGCCACTTCCCATGATTCACACAACACCTTAGCACCACCTGCTGTCAGATCAGTAGTGGCATTAAATTCTCATAGGCGCATGACCCCGATTGTTAACAGTGCATGCAAAGGATGTAGGTCACATGCTCACATAAACCATCCTCTAACACCCCAATTCATGAAAAAAAATTGTTCTCCACAAATTGGATCCATTGTGCCAAAAAGGTTGGGGGCCACTGATATAAAAGAATCCGCTCCAAAAAGACTTAATATAAAGCTTGCACTTATGAAGCTACTAGAAGAAAACATAGAGGAAATACTTCAGGACATTTTTATGAGGAGGACGGGATAAAGAAAATCTACATGCACAGTAAACAAAAGGAAAAAATGAACAAATGGGTTAACTGGTGGTGTGCTGGTTAAGGTGGCTGGATTCCACACGGGCAATTGCATGACCTGGTGGTTTGAAAAATACAATACGCATGTGCTCTTGTGTGCCTAGAATCATGAAAGGAGGGGAAAGGAGGAGAAAGAATTGCAGTGTGACCATTCTCCTTTGGGGATTTCTTTCTCATTTTCTCTCTCCAACTTTATCTCTGGCAAGTGCATGCACCTTGTGGGAAATTTGGTAAACAAACAAAACAAAACAAAAAAGAGACAATTGTAATATATCAAAATAAGATTCTTTTTTTTTTTTGGGGGGGGGGAGAGGTTTTTGCTATAGGGCGCATGCGCTCGCCAGAAAGACAGAGAGAAACAGAGAGATAAAAGGCGAGAAATCACCCCCCAGGGGGGATGGCCATGCTGCAATCCCTTCTCCTCCATTCTCCTCTCGGAATCTTAGGCACGCACACACACTTGCCCCGGCGTGAGTTTTATTTTTTATTTTTTTATTCCTCTTAAATTTATTTATTTTTTACATTAATTCACTATACATCATTACAGCATACAAATGAATTTTCCATCCAAAATGCATTGTGCATTGGCTTAATCAAGCACATCAACATACATGTTTTCAGCAAATAATTTTCCAATTCTTATGTCTTGTATACTTTGTTTTTTGTTTTGCCATCCTTGATTCCCTATCCCTCACCCTCTGCCATGTCCCACCCTTCTCCCACATTGTCTCTGGTATCCATGGTTGCTCTCTATGCCTTCCCCCCCCCCATTTTATTGATTTGCTAATGAACTTAATTAGTCTAAATATATCCAATAGCTAGCACAGCTGATATATACCTATACATGAACCCAAGTCTGACTTTAGGCATAAACCCCAGTGAGTAGAATGAACATATTATAAAGTAGTACCCAGCTGGGGCTATATAGCTTACTGCAGTCATCAAATATGCATTTTTTTTTTAAATTTCGATACGAACAGTTTTACTGTTTTTTTTTTTTTCTCCTGCAACTTTTTTTTTTAATTACTTAACATTCATTCCCTGAGCATCATCACAACGTACTAAATGTGGTTTCCCATCTAGAATAAACTGCATAGTGGCTTAATCATTCATGTTATTATCAATAATATTTAATTTCTACTTTCATACATGTGTATACGTATATATATGTTTTTTACCCCATGTTTGACCCTCTGCCCTTTCCCACTCTCTTATTACACTATCTCTGCTATATACAGTTGTCTTCCATTCCTTTTTCCCCAACATTTTGTTGACCACACAATATCATAAGTAATCTAACTACTTTCAGCAGGTAATTTCAAGAAGAGTAGTTCTGAACTGGTAATGATATTTCCTTGAAACTTAAAACCTACAAACAGGTTAGTATTCTGTTCAAATAGTAGGTACATGCACCTATCAACAGCTCGACAGGACAAAAATCCTTTAAAACCGGAAAACAAAGCTTAGGAGAAAAGCAGCAACAATCTGGCGTGACTTTTAAGCCATCAGGTTTGGGACTTGAACCACGGTCAGCTACATGGGAGTCCAGTAACATAACTATCACGTTAACTGCTGTTGCCTCAAAATAAGATTCTTCACAGAAAAAAAAATATTGATTAAACAAAGAGACAATCCAAACGACAGAAGAAAGCATTTGCAAACTATACTTCTGACAAGAGATTATTAATCAGGAACTCAAACAACTCAGCAGTAAAAACAAATAATTATTTTTTAAATGGTAAATAACCTGAATAAATAATTCTCCAAAGAAGGTATGCAAATATCCAACAATCATAAAAAGTGATCAACATCACCAATCATTAGAAAAATGCAAATCCCATCCACAGTGAGATATCATCTCCCTCCAGTTAAACTGGCTCTTATCCAAAGGCAAAAAATAATGAATATTGCTAAGGATGCAGAGAAAGAAATCTTTTATACAGTTGGTAGAACTGTAAGTAAGTACAGACATTAATAAAAACAGTATAGAGTTTTCACACACACACACACACACACACACACACACACACAGACTTTAATAGAAATGTTGGGTGATCCATCAATCCCACTACTAGACAACTATCAAAAGAAAGGACATCAGTATGTCATAAAGATATCTGCACACCAATGTTTCTTGCAACAAGATTCATAATCATCAAGATGTGGAGTTAACCTGTGTCTGTCAGATGAGTGCATAGTATACACACACACACACACACACACACACACACACACACCATGGACTACTCTTCACTCACTAAAAAGAATGTCACTCTGTCATTTGAGATAGAATGGTTGAAACTGAAGACATGATTTTGATTATAACAAGACATGTACAGTAAGAGAAATAACATACATTCTCCCTCCTATGAGAAAATTAAAAATTTTAACTCAAAGAAAAGCAGACTTAAAAATGACTATTAGAGGCATGGAAGAATGATGAGGCGGAAAGATAGAGTGAGGTTTATTAATGTAAACAAAATGACAGATAGGTAGGTAAACAAATTTCTGGTGTTATACAATGCAGTAGGTGTCTGTAGTTAATAACAATCTACTAATAGAATAACTAAAATGAGAAGTTGGAATGTTTTCAATATAATGACAAAATGTTGAATGATGGATATATAATAACACAGTTTAATCAGTATATGTTGTATTCTTGTGCTAAAAATTCACATTATATAAATATGCACAATTACTTTTCTTTGAGAGTTCTTTTTTTTTTTTTTTTTTTTTTTTTTTTTTGGCTATAGGGCACTAGTACTCCCCAGAAAGACAGAGAGAGAGACAGAGACAAAAACGAGAAATCACCCTCCAAGGGTGACGGCTACACAGCAATCCCTTCTCCTCCATTCTCCTCTCGCGATCCTGGGCACGAATGCACACGCCCCTAGTGTGAGTGTAAACCACCAGGCCCAGGACTCGAACACAGTCTACTACATGGGAGTCCAGCAATATAACCATTACACCAATTTCTGGTCCCAAATATGTACAATTATTATATGTCAATAAGAAAATCTAATGACTAAGAGAGTAAGACCCATATGTCTAGCTCCAGTTTGAATCCCAGTCCCAGTGACTTGGTAAACATGCTGGGTGCATGTGCATATTTGCCAAAAACCTCAATAAGACAGGGAAATAAAGAAGTAATAAAGAAGAGTTTGTGGCATGACCAGATCCACTTTCAGCTTTTTTTTTTTTTTTTAGAGGTTTTTGCTATAGTGTGCGTGCACTCGTCAGACAAACAGAGAGACAGAGAGACAGAAAGCGAGAAATTACTCTCCGGGGGAATGGCCACGCTGCCGCAATCCCTTCTACTCTGTTCTCCTCTCAGGATCTTGGGCACGCACGCACACGCACCCGGCGTGAGTTTTAAACCACTGGATCCGGGATGTGAACCGCGGTTGACAACATGGGAGTCCAACAACATAACCATTATGCCAACTGCTGGTCCCTCCCTAGAAGGTGCATGCACCTTCTGGTAATTAAAAAAAGTTACGAATATCACACACAATGAAAGAAAAATAAATAAATAAAGTGGATTACATCAAAAATAAAACATTTTATGCTTCAGTGGACACAAGGAAGTGAAAACTTCTATAGTAGGAGAAAATATTTGCAAATCACATCTCTCATAAGACACTTGTATCCAGTAGAGATAAAGAACACTTACAACATAAAAATAGATATAAAATCTATTTTAAAAAGAGAAAATAATTTGAATAGACTTTTCTTCAAAGAAGATATACAAGTGGTCAATAAGTAAATAAAAATATACTCAACCTCATTAGACTTTAGAATCTTAGTTAAGAAAAAGGAATAGGCTATAGAAATGTTCTTTATAACATTGTACCTACAGCCAACAATAATATAATAGACTCTTAACGATTTTGCTAAGAGGGTAAACTTCTTTCTTTTCCTTTCCTTCCTTTCCTTTCCTTCCTTTCCTTTCCTTTCCTTTCCTTTCCTTTCCTTTCCTTTCCTTTCCTTTCCTTTTCTTTTCTCTTTTCTTTTCTTTAGAGATTTTTGATATAGGGCGTGTGCTCTTGCCAGAAAAACAGAGAGAAACAGAGAGACAGAAAGTGAAAAATAGTCCCCCAGGGGTGATGGCCGTGCTGCAGTCCCTTCACCTTCATTCTCCTCTTGGGATCTTGGGCACACACGCACACGTGCTTGGCATGAGTTTAAGCCACCGGGTCTGAGACTCAAACCGTGGTTCACTACATTGGAGTCCAGAGACATAGCCATTATACCAACTGATGGTACCAAGAGGGTAGATTTCTTGTTAAGTGTTTTTATCATAACAAAGTAGGTACATAAATGAAATTAGATGGAGGTTAGACTTGACTGAGAATGATGATGATGATGCTGAAAAACATCTATTTCTTTTTAAAAAATCAAAAAAAGATAATTTTTTTTTATAGGATTTCTCCACTTTGTGGTCCTCTGTTCTAGTCTTAAATCAACAAGAAACATAGGTGTGCACCATGTCAGCTGGCCTGCTTAGGCAATACCAGCAATCAAACCTTGGCCTCTCCAGTGGCCCCATTGTCTGAGTAGCATCATCTTAGTGTGTACCAACATAACCTGAACTGAAACCCAGTGAACTGAAATGCCCTCTGGTTTTTATTTTACTATTTTTTTTCTGAGAGTTTTTTTTTTTTTTTTTTTTTTTTTTTTTTTTTTTTTTTTTTTTTTTTCTGTAGGGTGCATGCACTCGCCAGAAAGACAGAGAGAGAGAGAGAGAGAGAGAGAGAGAGAGAGAGAGAGAAAGCGATAAATCACCCCCAGGGAGGATGACTACACTGGAATCCCTTCTCCTCCCTTCTCCTCTTAGGATCTTGGGCACGCACGCACACGTGCCTGGCATGAGTTCAAGCCACCAGGTCCAGGACTCGAATCGCAGTCGACTACATGGGAATCCAGCAACATAGCCATTATGCCAACTGCTGGTCCCTGAAATTCACTTTTTAAAAAAGAAAATTTACCCTTGAATGAACTCAAATGCTTAATACAACTCCCCCATACACACACAATGTATATAGATACACACACACACACACACACACACACACACAATGTATATAGATACACACACCCAAAGTAAAACTCCATCACAATCACTAGGAGGGCAATGTAATGACAATAATAACACCCAGAAAAAAAAAATTGGTAAAAATGTAGAGAATTTGGAGCCATCACACATTTTGGACATGATTTTTAAATTGTGCGGCTATATTGGAAAACAATTTGCTTGTTCTTCAATAAATTTTGCACATAACTCAGCAATTCTACTCCTAGGAAAAGACCAATCAGAATATATATATTCACATGAAAACTTCTTCATATTTGCTCATAACAACATTATTCATAAAAATTTCCCAAAACAGTGGAAACAACACTGAAGAACGTTAACCAATGAATAGATGAACAAAATGTGCTACATTTATACATACACTACAATTTGGCAATATAAACAAGTATGAAGTGTCACATATGCTCCTACTTGGATGAACCTTGAAGACATTGTGCTGAGTGAGAAACTTCAGACTTCAGTATCAAAAGACATGTGATTGCATATCCAAAATGATGAGATTCCACTGATGGGAATGCTCAGCACAGGCAAATTCAGAGTAACAGAAACTGAACCAGTGATGGCTGGGAGGGGGAGGGGGCAGGGGTGAGGGATGAGTAAGGTCAAGCTGCAAAAGAACACAGGGTTTCTTTGAGGGTGATAAAAATATTCCAGCAAACATTTGGCAACGGGTACCAAAAACTTTGTGAATGAGTTTAACTCTTTATTCAGCAATTTAACATCAATAATCTTAACTAGAGAAATATGTACCACTTGTTTGAAGGAACGCATTATTTATGCATTGCTTCCATTTCATATTGCTCACATTTGAAATGACCAGAATAAGGTTAACAAAGGTGACCATCCACATTAAATGATATTTGGTAGACATAGAAATAATAACATAAATGTATATCTAGATTACTGAACTTATGTTCGCAATGTACATTTAAATATGAAAAGTCCATTTAAAAAATGAGGTTGACACTGCATGCCCACATTGTGACCTCAGCCCAGGGACAGAAAGTTTCAGGGCTCGAGAGCCACATGAAGCCTGAACCTCTTCTGTCAAGAAACTTCATAGGATGGAAGAGAGGATTCGAAGTGTAAATATTGGCCTCCAGCCTTAGAACATGAGGTAAAGGATCTCACCCTACATCCCACACTGGTCTCATGGACAACTGCTTCTTTGTGTTTGTGTGGGAGAGCTATTAGCTTTTTTATTGTATTTATTCACATATAACTTTACAGTGTATGACATTGCTTTTTCCAGCATAAATATCATGCATATTAGTCAAGACAAAGACATTACTATCCACATCAGCAGCAGCAAAATTTTTTAATTTTTTTCAATTATTATAATTAATATTATTATTAATTCTTCTTATTTGTTTAAAACATTCAATTGCTAGGTTCTTAGTTTCCACATAGAGTGCCTGAGATTAGAGGTCCCTGCAGCTGACAATCACTTCTTGCCCTTGTACAATGAAAAACATCAGTAGTTACCACCAATCCAGAAAACGATTGTGTGTGAAATAATTGCCATTCTCCTATTTTGGCTAATGATAGAGAAGGGAATAAAGACAGACAGGGTAAAAATATCTAGAAGGACAGATAAACACAGACAGAGGTTTTCACACAGATGGGTCTCAACAGGCACTCAATCTAAATCTCTCAGGGAACGATACTGAAAATCAGGCTATGGAGAAGACAACCTTGGATGCGTTTTTCTCTCTTTTTTATTGAGGGAAGTGGAGAGGAAAAGGAAAAGAAAAGCAGTTCAAGGAATAAGAAAATATCCAGAATTCACTAATGCATATTTCTGCTTATTTTGAGCACAATTCTCATAATTCTCAAGGGTGATTAAACATGTATATGCATAGAAACACACATAAATGACACAAACACAATGATATAATCATGCTTGCACATACACAGAGAACTTACTCATGAGGTAGCCTTTTTTGAGTTGGCCTGAGCAGAAATGAGTGGTGGAATATGTCTGCATCCTGTTGCAAGAAATGAAGGGGGAAAAATCCACCCAATACCAAGTCCCCATCTCTGTAGACATTTGGCTGGTAACAGCTCTCATAAGTCATCTCACACGCAGTCTGTGAAGCCCTCAGGAGTAGGAGGAGACAAATCAGAGAGAATGGCATGCTCTCTTGATTGTTCTACAAGCTCAGCCTTCTGCAGGGAGATTAGGTCTCTGTGTGGAGCACGAAAGATTCTGACTGTTACGTCTTCCCTTAACTTGTGAGAAGCAGGTGTCTGACTGGTGTACCAGGCAACGGCACGGACAGACACAAAAATCGGCAGTTACTTATAAGAGAACCACGGTGCTGAGACCTGGCCCTTAGGGTCACTGTGATCATAGCTGTTTAGCTTTTCCATCTTTTCATTGCTTCACTTCAATCCCATTCTGCCACTCTGGGATTCCCTTGCCCTAGGGCTCTGCACCTGTGATCCTCTATCCTGGTTAAAAATAAAAAACAAAAACTTAGGAAAGCATATTTGTGACCTCCTGTCTCCCCCAGCTTTTATGATTTCATCATGATCCTGAAAGGCTCTGGGGACCACAGCATCCTTAGACAGCAGGCCACCAGAGGCTGATGTTACTTGTGTCAGAAGACTGCTCTGAGGGTTTTGGCAGAGCTAGAAAGAACTGGTGGTGTTAGATACAAAAAAAAAACAACTAGAAGCATAATTCCAAATGTTACTTTACCAGGAAGGTGAGGGGCTAATGTCAGTCATTGATAATGCCCTGTGTACTCACATGAGACCTTGTCACCATGTCTAACATTACTCCCAGGCCCACACTACCCTCATGGAAGAAATGATGTGCTTATTATATAACACAGGAAAAGCCACATTCCAAAAAGATCAAAAGGTCATCTGCACCCCAGTCTTTACACACAACTAAAGCACTTACTCAGCTTCACGTTCTGTGCTCTACCCAGTGATAATTTTGGTGCCAAGTCCTCCCTATTACATGGTATAATACGTCAAAACTAAAAATAACTATTCTATTCCTGACACAACACTAATTGGCTGTCACATTTTGTTTTTCCAACAGAAAAGAAACAATAATTTATGAGATTCATAAAAGAACTCACATGTATTATTTGTATTTTTCAGCAATTTTTATCGGTCAATATATATATTTAATATATTTTTATTTCAATTTCTTTTATATATTCTATCACATATGCTACTTAGCTTGCAAAGTGAATATAACAACATGTATACATTTCTCACCAGTCCAGTTGAGATTACTATACACAAAATCTTCAACAGATAATAACCCATTTCTTTGTCCCATAAATTCCTTGATTCTCTATTTTTCTCCTTAATGTCATTCCTCAGACTCTACTTCACCCACCCTCATCCCACACTGTATCTTGTATTTATAACCATTTTCTATGTTTCTATATCCTCTAGTTATTCAATTTCAACTAGAGAGTGGACACTCGGTATTTTAAGTGGAGACATACAATGTCTCTCCTCCATCGCCTGGCTTGCTTCCCTCAGCAGTAAATCTTCCATATTCTTCCACTTTCTATCAAATACCAGGGTCTTATTGTTTTTATGGCTCACTAGTATTTCATAGAGTATATGTGCCACATTTTTTTCAGTCCATTCATCTGTTCGTGGGCATTTGGGTAGGTTCCAGGTCTTAGCATGGTTCCGTGTGAATAATGCCACAATACACATCAATGTGAGAACACTTTTCAACTAAGGATTCTTTGTCCTTTGTGCAGATACCAAGGAGTGGGATCATATGGTAGTTCTACTTGTAGATCTTTGAGGAATCTCCATATTGTTCCTGACAGTGACTGGACAAATTTACATTGCCTCCAGCAGTGTAGGGGAGTTCTCCTTTCACCACACCCCTGCCAGCACTTATCATTTTCTGTTCTTTTCATCTTAATCATTCTGACTGGCCTTAGCAGGTACCTCATTGCGGTTTTAGTCAACATCTTCCTTACAATGAGCAATGTTGAGTGGCTTTTTATATGCCTTTTGGCTATTTCTGTCTTCCTTAGAGAGTGGTTTTTTTTCAACTCATTCTCCCATTTTTTAATAAAGTTGATCATCTTTTTTTGGGGACAGCTGCTCGAGTTCCCTGTGTATTATGGTTATCAGTTCCTTACCTGATGCATATTTTACAAATATATTGTCCCATTTTGGGACCAGCTATTATCGTAATGGCTATGTCACTGGACTCCCATGCAGTCAACCATGGTTCGAGTTCCGGACCTGGTGGCTTTAACTTGCACTGGGCGTGTGTGCATGTGTGTCCAAGATCACGAGAGGAGAATGGAGGAGAAGGGATTGCGGTGTGGCCATCCTCTCTGAGGGGAGATTTCTCACTTTCTGTCTCTCTCTGTCTTTCCAGCGAGTGCACACACCCTATACCAAAAACTCTAAAAAAAAAAAAAAAAAAAAAAAAAAAAAAAAAAAAAAAATTGTCCCATCTTGAGGGCTGTCTATTAACACTAATTACTGTGTCTTTTGCCATGCCCAAACTTGTTATTCTTATGTAATCCCATTTGTCTATTTTGGGGATTATTTGCTGTTCTTTGGGGTCTTATTTAACAAGTCTTTGCCTACCTTAATGTTTCCCAGAGTTTACCCTGTATTTTCCAGCGGCAGTTTTATAGTTTTAAGTATGAGGTTTAAATCTTTGATCCACTTTGAGTTGATTTTTGTCAATGGTGAGAGGTAAGGGTTCAGATTCATCTTTCTGCAGGTGGATATCCAGTTTTTCCAGCATCATTTGCTAAAGAAGTTTCCTTTTTCTCTCTGGATTGACCAGTACCCTTTGTCAAAAATTGGTTGGTTATGTGTTTGAGAGTTTATTTCTTAGGACTCTATTCTGTTCCATTGGTCTACCTTTTGTTTTTGTGCCAATACTGTGCTGTTTTGATTATTACAGTTTTGTAGTAAATTTTGGGGTCAGGGAGTGAGATGCCACCCAATCCACTCTTCTTGTGCAGGATTTCTTTGGCAATATGAGGTCTTTTATGATTCCAGAAAAATTGTATGATTGTCTTTTCTAGATCTGTGAAGAATGTGTCTGGCACTTTGATTGGGATTGCATTAAATATGTAGATTAATTTGAGTAAAATTGCCCTTTTGATTATATGGATTCTTCCAATATAGGACATGGGATGTCCTTCCACTTCTTGTGCCATTTTCAATTACTTTTTTAGCTTCTCACAATTTTCCTTATGTAGGTATGTAACTTCTTCAGTAAGATTTATTCCTTGGGGGACCAGCAGTTTGCGAAATGGCTATGTTGCTGGACTCCCATGTAGTCGACCACAGTTCGCGTCCCGGACCCAGTGGCTTGAGATTCACTCAGGGCACATGTGTGTGCGTGCCCAAGATCCTGAGAGGAGAATGGAGGAGAAGGGATTGTGGCGTGGCCATCCACCCTGGGGGTTGATTTCTCGCTTTCTATCTCTTTGTCTCTCTCTGTCTCTCTGGAGAGCGCACGCGTCCTATAGCAAACACCTCTCCCCCCACCAAAAAAAAAAAAAAAAAAAAAAAAAAAAAGATTTATTCCTTGCTATCTTAAACTTTCTGAGGTATGGTAAAGAAACTACTTTTTTCAGTTCTATCTCAATCTCCCTGTTGTTTTTATATAGAAATGCTATGGATTTCAATATGTTGATTTTATATCCTGCAACTTTACTGTATTCATTTATTACTTCCAGCAATTTTTTCTAGGATACCATTGGTCTTCTATATACATAGTCATGTCATCTGCAAATAGAGATAGTTTCACCTCTTCGTTTCCCATTTCAATACCTTTAATTTTATTCTCTTTTCTGATTGTATTGGTGAGGACTTCCATTACTGCATTGAAAAAGAGTGGAGATAGTGGACATCTTTGTCTTGTACCAGTTTTTAGGGGAACAGCATTCAAGATGATGTTAGCTATGCTTTTTCATAGATAGCTTTTATCATATTAAGAAATGATCCTGCTTTTCCTGAAAATCTTGATCATGAAGGGATGTTATTTCTTATCAAATGCTTTTTCTGTATAGATTGATATGATCATATGCTTTTTATTTTTCTTTCTGCTAATATGATGTATTACATTTATGGTTTTATGTATGTTGGACCCACCTTGCATTTCTGGAATAAAGCCTACCTGGTTGTGATGTAAAATCATTTTATATGTTGTTGGATACAAATTGCTAATATCTTGTTGAGAAGTTTTACATGTATATTCATCAGAGATATTGGTTTATAGTTTTCCATCCTTGTTTTGAGGATAAGGGTGATGGAGGTTTCATAGAATCAATTTGGGAGGTTTCCACCCTTTTGAATCCTTAGAAATAACTTGAGCAGAGTGGGGGTTAATCCTTCTTAAACGTTTTGTAGAACTCAGAGGTGAAACCATCAGGACCAGGGCTTTTTTGTTGTTGTTGTTGGGAGGTTATTTATCTCCTGGCTTATTCTGGGCCTATTCAGACTTTCTACATCCTCCTGACTCAATCTTGGTAGATTATATGTGTCCAGGAATTTGTCCATCTCATCCAGGATTTTTTGTTTGTTGACATATAGTTGTTCACAGTATCCACTAATGATGTTTTGTGTTTTTATTCCAAATTCATTCTATGAAACCCTATCACTCTTATCCCTAAAACAGACAAAGACATAAAAGAAAAAGAAAAGCTACAAACCAATATCCCTAAGGAATACAGATGCAAAAATTTTCAAAAGATAATAGCAAATTAAATCAACCAACACATGGAAAACATTATACATCATGGCCAGGTAGGCTTTATTTCAGGGATGTAAGGGTGGTTCACCATATGCAAAACAATCAATATACTACATCATGTTAACAGGTAGAGATAAAAATCATATGATCATATCAATTGGTACAGAAAAAGTATTAGATATAATACAATATTCCTTCATGATTAAGACTGTCAACAAAATTGCCATCGAAAAGACATTCCTTAACAAAAAGAAAGACCCATAGTTGATATCATTCTGAATGGGGAAAACTTCATACTTTTCCACTAAAATTTGGAACAATACAAGGCTGCCCACTTTCCCCACTCCTTTTCATTGAAGTATAGAAAGTTCCAGCCAATGGTATTAGAAAAATTATTTGGCAGGATACGAAATCAATATACAAAAACCTAGACTATTTTTATACAATGAATGGACTGAGGTATAATTGAAAAAAGCAACTCATTTACAAAAACCATAAAAAGTATAAGATACCTAAGAATAAAACTAACCGAAGAAGTCCAAGACACTTACAAAGAAAACCATAAAACTAAAAAAAAAAAAAAAAAAGAAACTCAAAATAATAGAAAAATTGTGGTAAGATATTCCATATTCCAGGATTGGAAGAATAAATATAATTAAACTGTCAATTCTACTCATATTAATTTACAAATTAAATGTACTCCTGATCAAATTAGTTGAGAGATCCTTCATACAGAATTAGAAAAAACAATCATATAATTTGCCTGAAATTATAAAAGGCCCCATATGACCAAAGCAATACTGCACAAAAGAATTAAGTAAGAGGCATCTCACTCCCTGACTCCAAAATATATTACAAAGCTAAGATAATCAGAACAGCATAGTACTAGCATAAAAACAGGCATGGGGGCCAATGGAACAGAGTAGAGAACCCAAACATAAAGCCATCTGATTTTTGATAAAGGGCACATGATAACTCAGTGGGGAAAAGAAAGTCTCTTTAGCAAATGGAGCTGGAAAATCTGGGTATCCACTTTCACAGAAATGAAACTAGACTCCTCTCTCTCACCATTAACAAACATCAACTCAAAATTGATAAAAAAATCTAAACATGAAGCCACCATCTATACAACTACTGGTGGGAAACAGAGGGAAAACTCTTGGAGACATCAGAGTAGACAAAGACTTCCTAAATAAGACTCCAAATCACGGGCAATAGTCCCCAAAGTAAAGAAATGGGATTATATCTGGTTAAAATGCTTTTGCACTGCAAATGACACAATAATTAGAGTGAATCAACAATCCAAATATATGGGAGAATATATTATCAAACATTGCCTCATACAAGGGACTGACAACCAGAATATATAGGAAATTAAAACTGATTCACTCACAAAAAATCATTCCAAATAAAGACCGGCAAATGAGCCAAACAGACAACTCTCTAAGGAAAACATATGAATAACCAAAAAGTATATGAAAAATGTTCAACTTCCCTGATCATAAGGGATATATAAATCAAAACCACAATGAGATATGACCTAACCAGAGTCACAGTGGCTAAGATCAAAATATAAAAAACAAAAAATGCTGGCAAGGCTGTGGTGAGGCTGTGGTGAATTGAGAACCATCCTACATTGTTGGTGGAAGGTGAATTTTTCAGCTCTCAAGAAGAACGGGACCAGCAGTTAGTGTAATGGCTATGTCGCTGGAATCCCACGTATTTGACTGCAGTTTGAGTCCCGGACCCAGTGACTTAAATTCATGCCGGGCGCATATGCGTGCATGCCCAAGATCCTGAGAAGAGAATGGAGGAGAAGGGGTTGTGTCGTGGCCATTTCCCCTGGGGGGTGATTTCTCGCTTTCTATCTCTCCATCTCTCTCTGTCTCTCTGGTGAGCGCAAACGCCCTATAGCAAAAACAAAACAAAACAAAACAAACAAACAAACAAAACTCTCAAGAAGAACAATATTGAAGCTGTTCAAAGACCTACAAATAGAACTATCACACTATCCAGTCATCTTTCTTCTGAGTATCTACTCAAAAGTATACTTTTACTGTGGCACCATATTCCTATACTTTTATTGTGGCAATATTCACAATTGCTAAGACATGAAAACAACCCAAATTTCCAAGAACAGATGAATAGATAGAAACATTGTGGAACATATACACTATGGACGTTAGAATTCAGCAGTGAAGACATCTGGTTCTGGATATTCTTTCTTAGGAGATTTTTCTTTTATTTCTGACTCAATTCTCAGTTGCTATGTGGCTATTCTGGTTTTCTATTTCTTCCTTATACAGTTTATGTAGGTTGTATGTATGTAGCAATTTATCCATTAAAAACAATGATCCTTGGCATCTGATACAATGTGAACATATAGGGAATATTGATTAAATATCAGTGGAGCAAGCCGAAATATGAAAGAGAAGTATTGTATATCCCCACTTAGTATTTACCCAATATCTTCACTGTTATGACATAAACTGAAAGATTGCAAGGTATAAAGGCACGGAGATTAAATGTGTATAGTCTAGACTGTGTGTGAGAGGATAGGCAGTGTCAGACAGGAGGGAAGAAATCAGGGAAAGAAAAAAAAACATTTAACAAACAAAAAGTGGAAAATTGTCTCTTAATGATAATGTCTATGATAACATTTTTAACTGGATAATATGCAGTGTATTTATGCTTGGAAGATTATTATGTATGTTGCAATGATGTACAGTGATTAAATGCAAGTAAAACAAGAAAATAAATGAAAAAATAAGGTATATTAATTTTGAAGTATTTTGCAATACTGGTTTAATATTGAAAGTAACAAATAATACAAAATTACAAACATGAATGAATTGAGTGATGACTCAATTTTCATATTAATATTCTGACACACTGGCATTTAAAACAGCTATATTTTATTCATAGTATGCCAAAGATAAACTATTATACTGCAGAAAATAATAGTTTGATGGATTCAGCTCAAAGCTGACTATGATGAAGGTACTTCATGAAAATGTATTTAACATGGTCCTAGCTTTATTATTTTAATTTCTAACCTTTCTTCTATAAGAAAGATAACCAGTCTAATTCTTATTTTTCACTGATTCCACTAATTCAATTTTAATGAAACTTATAGAACTTGATAAAATGATGCTTCTAATGTGACAATATTCATAAAAAGGATTACACAATTAAATAACTCAAACCAAAACCCGTTGTAAGTTTATAAGAAACACTTAACACATTTTCTGAAGAAAAACGTCCTAAAACTTCAATGATATGTATTTTATAAGCAGCAGATATCTTAAACACTTTTATATTCTTCAAAATTCTGTTAACCAATTGTTTTTCAATACTCTATTAGGTGCCATTTGAGACTTTTATTCTTTGAATTGGATCCTTATTGTTCTAAGAGATGCTCTAAGAATGAAGCGCTAGAACCATGGAGACAGGTTACTTAAACACTGTGATATAAAATACTGTTAGCTTCTGGAAGGATCTCCGG
The DNA here is from genome assembly GCA_026018925.1 of Tupaia tana. NCBI lineage: Eukaryota > Metazoa > Chordata > Mammalia > Scandentia > Tupaiidae > Tupaia > Tupaia tana. The sequence goes on along the minus strand of JAKSZU010000013.1, from coordinate 8,911,413 downwards.
ACATGTGGAGTTGAGTTAACCAGGTATGAGGCCAGTGTATGTTTCATGGGTTTATACTCAGAAACATGAGAGAGACTAAGGAGGGGTGAGTGGGCAGGTTCTGGGGACAAAATCCCTTGTAGAGATGTGTGAACCATGGAGGTGTCTTTTGATCTAAGCTCATTTTCTAATACTATAAAGCAGGAATACAAGAAACTCTCTGAGTCATGGACTGTGCTAATGCCTACAAAGCTTTATCATTAGCACTTGTCAAGTGCTAGATTATGTGTCTACTGTCCCATCTCTAAAAACAAGAACTGGGAATGGTGACATTATTGTTGATGAGGCAGGCAATCTGTAGGTTAATCGCTCTACTTCATACCCAAACATTCACATACTCGACTAGAAAACAATGCCTTTTTCACTAGATTATGACAGATCAGGACTTATTATTGAAACTGAAATTTTAAGGCAAATGATCACTAATGTCTGATCCAAGTCCAGTTTGCCAGGACAAAATCATTAGGTGATCAGTCTTCTCCTAGCTAAGGAAGTAATTTTGACTTGCTTATTATTTTTCAGAGAAGATTCAAGACAAGGGGAAGAAAACAACCTTTCTAGATGGATCACTAGTCATTAGGACAGCATTTTAGCCAGTGGTTTTACCCACAGTCAACTTATCTCGAAATATCATGCAGATTTCAGGCTCAATAACCAAGTAAAAACGTAGGAAGAAGAAATGACGGAAGTTTTTTTGGCTGAGAAACTCCAAGGCACAGGAGTCTTTACCTCTATATCAAACCAAACATCACATCACTCTAGTGGCAACAGATTGAAATGCCTACAGGTCAATGTTTATTACTTTGGGTCTCTAATCTGTTCACCTCCAGGATCTCTTAAAACCTCAGTTATCAGGGCCTGGCCAGCTCTCAAAAGTTAGTTACATACCCTATTACTTTTCTGTATTTTCTGATAATTCTCAGACAATGAAAATAAATGGCAGAGGGTTGGTGAATCCTAGAGAATTCGAATTCACCAGTTCTCCTTAGCCTTGTCCTGTGATTCCAGGGACCACACCTCAGTTTCCAGTTCTACTGAGGCACTAACAAGGATAAAGGTTATAAACATAAGAAAAAAAAATACCAGAGTTTCTTTAATGGGCTAGGACAGCTCCACCCATCTGCAATGTGCACCAGCTGTTGGGTCCTGCTTCCTGACCGGTGAATGTCTTCCCCTCACCCACTTTGCTCTCCCTGAATTTGTATATTCCAGATTCAAATAGAATTGTACTATTCTCAGTTGACCCTCACAATTGCAAAGCATAGAGTTTAGTGAACTCAGCAGGATTTGAATAGAAATTGTATCCTGGTTATGTCAGGAGTTATTTCATAACTCCTTTCTTCTTTCTCTCCTTTCTTTTTTTTTCTTTCTTATTTTTTTCTTTCAGAAATTTTGTGTGTGTGTGTGTGTGTATATATATATATATGTATATATATATATATACATATATATATATAAAATTTCTGAAAGAAAAAAATATATATACACACACACATATATATATACATATATACACACACACACACACATATATGTATGCGTATATATATGTATATATACATACATCTGATCCAACTCAGGCTCTTCAGTCAGCCAGGATCTTGGACACATTGTACTTGGTAACAGCATGTACAAGAAGCAACACTGTCTTCTCTACAGCTTCCAGTAGTGCATAGATAGCATTGTGCTATGGCTGCAGTGCGAAGACTGGGCCAGGACTTAGTGCCAACAGTCACTCATACAAAGACTTTATATCAGGTTGGAAGACATTGCCTCAGAGGCACAAGACTTGATAAGGTGAATACAGATTGAAATAAGGGCCTCCTCCCCTGCCTTACCCCTTGCAGGCATCATTTGTGGTCTGTAAGGTTTGCAGACATAGCAGAGATAACCTGTTGCCACTCTGTATCTCTTACTACAGACAAGAGATACACTTTGCTCCTGCCTTCTTGGAGCTTACCATCTGAGTGATCTGGGCAGGCAGGGTCAGGAGTAGTTTGGCACACTTAGACTCTAGCATCAGGTTCCTGGATATGCACTGACCATGCTCACTTGAGTCCTGGGTAGCTTTCTTTCGTCTCCTATGTCTTTCCCTCCTTATTTTCTTCTCTCCTTCCTCTTTCCAAGGGGCTGTAGTTGGTGACAGCATATGGTAGTTGTTGCTGTTTTTAAGTGTTCTCAGCAAAACAGTGTCAGTCCTGTTATGTCTTTTTATTCCTCCATGAAATTTCCAAAGTATGGGGATCAGCAACACACAGCAGGGTCAGAAGTCAGGTAACAAGAATCTATCTATCTATCTATATATTTTTTTTTAGGTTTTTGCTATAGGATGTGAACTAACCAAACAGAGAGAGAGCCAAAGAGAGACAGAGTGAGAAATACACCTCTTCAGTGGTTGGTGATGGTCACACCTCAATTTCTTCCCCTCCATTGTCCTCTCAGGACTTTAGACATGCACACACACACACACACACACACAGTCACACACCTGGCTTTGTTTTCAAGAAACTGAGTCTTGGGGACCAGCAGTTAGCATAATGGCTATGTCGTTGGACTCCCATGTAGTCCAACGTGGTTTGCGTCCCGGACCCAGTGACTTAAAATTCATGCTGGGCGCGTGTGCGTGCGTGCCCAAGATCCCGAGAGGAGAATGGAGGAGAAGGGATTGTGGCGTGGCCATCCCCCCGGGGGGTGATTTCTCGCTTTCTGTCTCTCTGTTCCTCTGTCTGTCTGGCGAGCGCACACACCCTATACCAAAAACCTCTCAAAAAAAAAAAAAGAAGTTGAGTCTTGGACTGGAACTCTGGTTGGCCATGTGGGAGTTCAGCATCAGCACCTTAACTTCCATGCCACCTGCTGGTCCAATAAAAGTAATTTTTATTTCTCATTTTCAAATGAAAATGATGCTGTCAAATGATAAATAAGGCTCTCACGAAGACCTTAGAATCCCTTTGTCCAGTGTAGAAAGGGAAGAGTTAAAAATCTTATCAAGAGAGCACAGTAAGGTAAATCCACCACTGAAAATGTTGTACAGAATACTTGGTTTTGAAGTTTTGCCCCATGGTTGCATGCTAAGTAAAGAGCCTGTGGTGGGATCTTCAGCATTTATAGCTTGTTTTCACCCAGGTCCTTCAGTCACGTATGTCCAAATACGGAGGTGATGGCTAAGTTTAGAGTCTATACTCCTTGGTAACCTGGGCCAGATGGCAGGAGAGCCACTCAAACAGAGTGACCCAGAGCACCAGTCAGGGTGCTTTCCCAGTGGAAGTAGTGCTCAGAGATTCAGGCCATAAAATCAGACAGACAAGGACACCGAGGGCCAGTTGTGTAAGGAGTGTTGATGATTCAGTGAGCACTTAAAGTAAAGACTGGCACGAAAACTTCGAATATCAGAAAATCCTACAGCCTATTTTTTAAATTAAACATGTTAAAGGTTTTAGATATGAAAGCAATCTTTAAAATACAAATATATAAGGCATATCAATAATTGGTTTTAAGGCTGAAAGATTTTTCATGTCTTTTTTGTCGGCTTTCTAGAAGACACATGTGATTCCAGAGAGAGAGAGGGAAAACAGCCCCCAGAGGGTGTGATCATGCTGCAATCCCTCCTCCTCCATTTCTCCTTCCCTTTGGGCACACATCCACACATGCCCAGTATGTTTTCCAAGCAACTGGGACTCAAACTGCACAGTCGGCCATGCAGGACCAGCTCAGGTATCCACGAAGTTACAGGCTGGCCTGACGCTGATGTTTCCTAACCTATAAATGACTCATTACTCACTAATCATCACCCTCTCATGACCTTGGAGAGAATACAATTTCTTTCCATCTATTCTAAAAGAGTACCATTACATATGATGTCCTATGCATTAAAAATAAAGTTGTAAAAAGGCATAATGTGCATTAGCAGTTAATAAAATGACATTCTACTGGTGGGAAAACAGATGGAGGGCATAAATGAAATGTGTTGCTCAGCAATAAATGCGCTCGCCCCTTGTTTTTTAATGGTTATATGCGAAAAGCCAAAAACTCTTATTTTATGTCCACTCCACAGTACAGGAGAAAAGTACAAAAGATACTTATCCTACTTTTTTTATCTCATAGAGAAAATGCCTGAGAATTTCACAATAGGGAATAGTTAACTCAATTTAGATACGAGAATATTAGAGTGTTATATATCCATTAAAACTGACGTTTCCGAAAAGCTTCTAATAACACTGACAATAACAGTCATGTCTGATAAAAAGGAAAAGCCGCAGCAGCCCCACCTCAGTGGTTCCGGCAGGACTCCGCAGTGCTGTAGTTGGAGCCACACGGGCAGGGCCAGGTTTGGATCAGGTCAACCTGAGCACCTGATCCTGGGTGGCTGAAAGGTTCAGGAGGATCATGGCGTTGATATTCTGTAAAGGGTACTGCTCTCTCCCTCTTTTTCTCTCAATTAAGGAATGAATAAAGTGTCTGTTTCTCACATGGCTGACTATGCTGTTTGAGTCCCACACCTGGTGATTTGTGTGTGCCAAAAATCCTGAAACGAGATGGAGAAGGGATTGTAGCATGGCCTCTCCCCTCTCTCTCTCTGTTTCTCTCTCTCTCTCCAGTGAGTAGATGTGTCCTCTGATAAAAAGCTTGTAAGAAAAAAAGAAAGAAATATCCTAAAAAAGAAAGTCAGGTTATAAAATTATACATACTGTAAGAATTCAGCTACATTAAAAGATACTTAGAAAATGTAGCTAGAGCCAATAGTCCTGCAGTACATCAAAACAGCCCAGAAGCCAGAAGACACTGGGCATGTCAGAAAAGGCCCCATCAGAAGACTTTGGTTAGCAACTTTCAGCACCCTGGCAGGAGTGGAGACCCTCAGCTCTCACTGACTATGTGGGAAGCAAAGATCTCTGATGTGCAAGGGCCAGATTTGCATGAGAGGAGAAAGTTCCAGGACATTCTGAAAGCATCCTGAAACTACAGCCTGGTGTTAGAAGCTCAGCTTTGTGAAGGGCAGGAGGCACATTCCTGAGAGCACTTCAGTGCCTTCCCAGTTAGCATTTTTCCACATTCCCATTTTCTGCATTAGGCAAGTTTGCTCTTTTGTCACCACTTTTGGAGAGCCCTTCAATACTGTGGACAGTACCCTTTTCTCTCCCAAAAGCATTAAGAATATTTGTTCCCTGTCTATTTTATCTTTCAACTTTGTTAATGAAGTTTATTGGTGAGAACTTTTAAAACAGTTTTTCTTGTCAAATAAAAGCTCCCTTAGAAAACTTCTAGGGTTTTCTATTTTATTTTAAAACTTACTCAGTCCTAAGTCATTTAAAAAATTTATTCTCCTGGGTCCAGTAGGTGGTATGGGGGTTAAGACACTGAATTTTCCCATCACTGACCACAGTAGAGTCCTAGACTTGGTGGCTTGAAAACCACATTGGGTTAATCATATTTTTTCACATAAGGCACTTGAGTTCCCTGTGTATTCTGGTTACCAGTCCCTTGTCGGAGGCATATTTAATAAAAATATTTTCCCATTCTGAGGGTTGTTGGTTCACACTTGTTACTGTGTCCTTTGCTGTGCAGAAGCTTCTTAGTCTGATATAGTCCCACTTGTCTATTTTAGGGATTGTTGCCTGTGCTTTGGGAGTCTTATTTAAGAAGTCTTTGCCTACTCCAATGTCTCCCAGAGTTTCCCCAGCATTTTCCACCAGTAGTTTTATTGTTTGAGGTCTTAGGAGGTTCAGTTTCATCTCTCTGCAGGTGGATACCCAGTTTTCCCAGCACCATTTACTAAAGAGGTTTTCCTTTTCCCAATGGATTGATTGATATCCTTTGTCAAAGATCAGTTGGCTGTAAGCTTTGGGGGTTATTTCTGGGGTCTCTATTCTCTTCAATTGGTCCACATGTCTGTTTTTATGCCAATACCATGCTGTTTTGATGACCACAGCTTTATAGTATATCTTGGGATCAGGGAGTTATATGCCTCCTACTCCATTCTCCTTGTGTAGGATTGCTTTTGCAATACGAGGTCTTTTATGATTCCAGACAAATTATATGATTATCTTTTCTAGATATGTGAAGAATATTTCTGGTATTTAGATTGTAATTGCATTAAACATGTGGACTAATTTGGGTAGAATTGCCATTTTGATTATTAATTTAACCGAATTAAAAGATGGGAAAATGAGCTGAACAAAAATCTCTCTAAGGAAGATATATGAACAGCCAAAAAGCATATGAGGAGATGCTCAACATCCCTCATCATAAGGGAGATGCAGATAAAAACCACAATGAGATACCATCTAAGCCCTGTCAGAATGGCAAAGATTAAGAATATAAAAAGTGGGGACCGGCAGGTAGCGTAATGGCTATGTCGCTGGATTCCCACGTAGTCGACTGTGGTTCGAGTCCCAGACCCGGTGGCTTAAACTCATGCCGGGCGCGTGTGCGTGCGTGCCCAAGATCCTGAGAGGAGAATGGAGGAGAAGTGATTGCGGCGTGGCCATCCCCCCTAGGGGGTGATTTCTCGCTTTCTATCTCTCTGTCTCTCTCTGTTTGTCTGGCGAGCGCACACGCCCTATAGCAAAAACCTCTCCAAAAAAAAAAAAAAAAAAAAAAAGAATATAAAAAGTGATAAGTGTTGGCAGGGATGTGTTGAAAAGGGAACCCTCCTACACTGTTGGTGGGAATGTAAGCTAGTTCAACCACTGTGGAGAACAATATGGAGGTTCCTCAAAGATCTACAAATAGAACTACCATTTGATCCAGCAATCCCACTTCTGGGTATTTACCCAAAAGACAGGAGAACGCTCAGTCAGAAAAGTGCTTGCACATCAATGTTTATTGCAGCATTATTCACAATTGCCAAGACATGGAACCAACCTAAATGTCCACAAACTGATGAATGGATTGGAAAAGTGTGGTATATATACTCTATGGAATACTACTCAGCCATAAAAAATAACAAAACCCTGGAATTTGACAGAAAGTGGTCAGATACGGAGGATATATTGCTGAGTGAAGTAAGCCAGGCTATGAAAGAAAGATATTGTATGTATCCACTCAATATATACCGACTACCTGCACTCTATGGTAGAGAGCGAAAAATTGGAGGATATAAAAGCAGTGAAGGTACTTAACGAGAATAGGGCAGTGTGGAATGAGGGGATGAGGAGAAGAGTATAGAGAAAGATAGCAAGAGAACAAATAGAGTGGCAGGACGTTAGAAACAGATATGGCTTATTACCTATTTAGGATGACATGTATAGTATTCTCACCTGGATTGGTCTGAGAAGTACTTCGTGATGAGTAAAGTCTTTTTACAAGCAAAATGAGAAATAGTGATTGACTGTTTTAAAAATTAACTATAATAATAATAATAATGATTGGGAAAAACAGAAAAGATACTGAATGATGAAGTGGGGAGATTAATGTCTCTGTATTGACTGACATGCATGGCATTCCCTTTTGAAAAAGCAGTGCAATACACTGTAAAGTTATATGTAATCCAATGTAATATAAAGAAAATTATGATGATAAGAAAAATTAAAAAAAAAACACATTGGGCTCATGTGTGTGCTGAAATCTCAAGAGGGGAATGGAAGAGAGGGGATTGCAGTGTGGTCATCTTCCTTGGGATTTTTTTTTACTTTTCATTTCTCTGTCTCTTTTTGGGAAATAATGTGCTCTATGGTGAAAAAAAACAAACAAACAAACAAAAAAAAAAAACAAACACAGAAAAATGGCTTTCTCCAGAAAGACTATTCAAGACATTTTTGTTTCATTTTGTTACATTCAAATGCTTTCAACTTTTTGTCTTGGGACTGTATAAGTAAGACCAGTGCAGTTCTTTCCTTCCAAGGAAATAGCTGCTAAAACTAAGATAATTCAGTCAGTAAACATTTACCCCAGTAAATTAAATTAACATCTTTGTTTTTCATAAAATTTCTGTACATATTGTGATTTACTTCTACATTCTGTTTCTCTTATTTAATTGTTTTGATTATAGAGCCTTTATGTTTTAGTTATTCTTCCACTGAAATTTTTATATAAAAAGCCTTATCCCCCCAATGCCATTCATATGCTTACAGGGATCGTATTACATTTATATAACTTGAGAAAAGAAACTACTCATATCCTGACTTCCCAGATGGCAGTCTCATTCCATTTGCTCATCCGGTATCTTATGGCATTCAATATATTGTGCTAGTAATCACCTTAGTCCACTGCTGTATTACCAACAGAAATATTCAAGCCTAGATGATTTATAAAGAAATATTTATTCATTGATTCACAGTTCTGGTGGCTGGAACATCTGCCAGCAGAAGAGAGGGGATGGTGAGCACGTGCAGAGAGAGAGAGAGAGCTGCAGGCAGTGCTCTCTTTATAGCAACCTGCTCTCATGAGAACTAAACCCTTCTCATGTGAGCTGGAACTCTCCTAGTTTCTAATGAGACAGCATTAATCCATTCACAAAGCCAATCCCTCCATGATCCATCACCATAATCCAGCCACTGCCCACTAGGACCATATTCTAAAACAAAAGTTTGAGGGGACAAACCATCATCCAAACTATAACAGTGACTGTTTTTCTATTTTTCTGACCTCTTTAAATATCCCAAATTTTCAATTACTTTTGAAAATTATAAATAGAAATTTGCACTCTAAACAAACCATTAAAACTGTAAGAATCCTATAAATCTGAAGTCATCCACCTTGGCCTATAATAACTTTCATGTCCCACCATCTCCCGTTTCCTTCTCTTCCCCCTCATCCCAGAGCAATAGTATAATCAAAATTGTTCAGCCAGCTTGCTTTGGTCCTGACACTGAATCATTCCCTGAACACAATCCAATCCAGTAGGACAGCACACAGAGGCCCAGCCCCCAGCTCACTACATCATGTCGGGAAGGTTGGGCCCAGGCCCTCTCCAGAGTATACATTTCAAAGTGATCCGGTTCCATAATTCTTGCAGGTGATGTCGAAGTATCTTACGTCCTTAGACTCAGAAACCTTAGGACCTTTGTCAGGTGATCTCAGGAACTGCTGATTCTTACTCTTCTCCTCACTTTCCTCTCTATATAAAGCCTTCTATATTTTTTTTATTCAACTACATACTTCTGAATCTGTTATCTCATGAAAACAATGCAAGTTCATTATTTAAAAATTAAAATAATACACCAAAAAGAGAAACTTTTCTTCACATTCAGACCAAGATGTGACCCACAGGAACTCTTGAATTTTGGATCAGATGGCACTTGAACAGAACCTTCCCTGAACTCGAAAGGGTCCCACATCCATGATACATGCTCAGATTGTCAGATTAAATTCTCCAATTAAGAGAGACAGACTGGCCGAATGGAAATAAAACAAAATAAAACAAAACATAAACACCTGAAATCCTCTACCTGTTGCCTACAAGAAACTCGTTTTATGGGTAAAGACATAAATAGACTAAAAATGAAGGGCTGGAAAAAGATATTCCATGCAAATGGAAATCCACAAAGGGATGGAGTTGTGATATTGATTTCAGACAAAATAGGCTTCAAGTCAGAGTGTAAGAGACAAAGAAGGGCACTATAATAGTAAATGGGGCAATCCAGCAAGAAGATATAATGCTTATAAATACCTATACACCAAGCTCAGGAGCTCCTAAATATGTGAAGGAGAGACTGCTGGAGCTAAAAGGAGAGATAGGGAGACACTCTATTATTGTTGGGGATCTAAACACCCCATTATCTCTTTTAGACAGATCTTCTAGGCAAAAAATAAATAGAGAGATACAGGACCTAAATGATGCTATAAATAGAAAGGGCTTGATAGATATGTATAGAACTTTCCCCCCTAAGTCCACGAAATATACATTTTTTTCACTCTGGCATGGAACCTTTTCAAAGATTGACCATATGTTAGGACATAATCAAGCCTTTACAGTTTTAAAGGCTTTGAAACTATATCCAGTATCTTCTCTGACCACGTTGGAATTAAACTCAAAATTAATTTCAAGAATCATCCTCAAAAATACACAAACACATGTGAACTGAACAACCTACTTCTGAAGGACTTCTTCGTTACTGAAGAAATTAAGTCTGGGAACCAGCATTTAGCATAATGTCTATTTGCTAGACTCCTACATAGTCGACCGCTGTTTGCGTCCCGGACCAGGTGGCTTAAAACTCACGCCGGGCGCATGTGTGTGTGTGTGCCCAAGATCCCGAGAGGAGAATGGAGGAGAAGGGGTTGCGGTGTGAACATCCCCCCTGGGGGTGATTTCTCGCTTTCTGTCTCTATGTCTCTCTCTGTCTGTCTGGCGAGCGTACACGCCATATAACGAAAACCTCTTAAAAAAAAAAAAAAGAGAAAGAAATTAAGTCTGAAATAAAAAAAAAAATTTAGGAAACAAATTATAACGAGTACACAAATTTCCATAATCTATGGGTCACAGCAAAAGCAGTAATAAGAGGGAAGTTCATAGCAATTACTACACATAAGAAAAAGATGGAAAAGGTGGCAAATAGATAATTTAACATCATGCCTCAGGAAATTGGGAAAAAAACAACAAAGAAATCATAAAAAATGCCAGACAAAAAATAATAATAAAGGTTCAAGCAGAAATAAATGGAAAAGAAAATAATTGGACCATACTGAAAATAAATGAAAGCAAAAGCTGGTTCTTTGAAAAGATTAACAAGATCAACACACTATTGGCTAGACTGATGAAGAAGAAAGAAAGAAAACAGATAAATCAAATATGGGATGAAACAGGCCACATTACAACAGACGCAATAGAAATATAAAATATCTTTAGAGAATACTATGAGCTACTATATGCCCACAAACAAGATAACTTGGAGGAGATGGACAAATTCCTGAATGCATATAATCTACCCATATTAAATCAGGAGGACATAGAAAATCTGAATAGACCTATAACAAGTCAGGAGATTGAATCAGTAATAAAAACCTTCCGACAAAGGAAAGCCCAGGTCCAGATGGCTTCACTTCTGAATTCCACAAAACCTTTAAGGAAGAGTTAATTCCTATCCTACGCAAGTTATTTCTAAGGATTCAAAAAGAAGGAAACCTTACAAATTTATTTTATGAAGCCTCCATCATCCTCATTCCCAAAATAGATAAGGACATGAAAAAAAAGGAAAACTACAATCCAATATTATTGATGAATATAGATGCAAAAATTCTCAACAAGATACTCGCATATCATATCCAACACCATATAACAAAGATTATTCATCATGACCAGTTAGGCTTTATCCCAACATATCTTCAACATATGCAAGACTGTAAATATAATACATTGTATTAAAAAAAAGAAATATAAAAACCATATGATCATTTCACTTCATGCAGAGAAAGCATTTGATAAAGTACAACATCCTTTCATGATTAAGACCCTCAGTAAGATTGGTATAGAAGGGTCATTTCTCAACTCAATAAAAGTCATCTATGAAAAACCTACAGTTAATATTATACTGATTGGAAAAATGCTGAAAGCGTTTCTACTAAAATTGGTAATAGGCAAGGCTGCCCACTTTCTCCACTGCTTTTTTTTTTTTTTTTTTTTTTTTTTTTTTTTTGAGGGGTTTTTGCTACAGGGTGTGTGCGCTTGCCAGACAGACAGAGACAGACAGAGAGAAAGAAAGCAAGAAATCACCCCCCAGGGGGGATGGTCATGCCACAATCCCTTCTCCTCCATTCTCCTCTCAGGATCTTGGGCATGCACGCATATGCACCCGGCGTGAAGTTAAGTGGTCAGGTCCAGGACTCGAACCGCAGTCGACTACGTGGGAGTTCAGCGACATAGCCATTACGCTAACTGCTGGTCCCGCCACTGCTTTTTATATAACACTGGAACTTTTAGCTAATGCAATCAGAGACGAGAACAATATAAAAGGCATTGGAATAGGCAAAGAAGAGTTGAAAATATCTTTAGGTGCAGATGATATAACGGTATACTTAGAAGACCAAAAGGTCTCCATGAAGAAACTTCTTGAAGTAATAAGTGAATATAGTAAAGTGGCAGGATATAAAATCAACATCCAAAAATCTACAGCATTTCTATATATGAACAACAAGTTGAACTAAGTAGAGCTGAACAAAGGAATTCCTTTCACCATAGTGACAAAAAGTATGAGATACCTATGGATAAACCTAACTAGGAAGTCAAAAACCTATATAAATAAAACTATGAAAATCTTTAACAAGATATTGAAAGCAACATAAATAAATGGGAGGACATCCCTTGTTCCTGGATTGGAAGAATGAACATCATCAAAATGGCAATTCTACCCAAATTATTCTACATAATTAATGCAATTCCAATCAAAATACCAGAGATATTCTTAACAGATCTAGAAAAGAAAATCATATACTTTGGAATCATAAAAGACCACGTATGGCCAAAGCAATCCTGTGCAAAAGGAGTGGAGTGGGAGGCTTATCACTCCCTGATCCCAAGATATATTATAAAGCTCTGATCACCAAAACAGCATTGTATTGGCACAAAAACAGACATGTGGACCAATGGAATAGAACAGAGACCCCAGGTATAATCCCCAAAGCTTACAGCTAACTAATTTTTGACAAAGGATGCCAGTTAATCCATTGGGAAAAGGAAAATTCTTTAGTAAATCGTGCTGGAAAATCTGGATATCCACCTGCAGAAAGATGAAACTGAAATCCCATCTTTCACCATTAAGAAAAGTCAACTCAAAATCGTTCAAAGATCTGAATGTAAGACCCCAAACTATAAAAGTACTGGTGGAAAATGCTGGGGAAACACTGGGAGACATTGAAGTAGGCAAAGACTTCTTAAATAAGACTCCAAAAACTCAGACACTAATCCCTAAAATAGACAAGTGGGACTATATCAGACTAAGAAGTTTCTGCACAACAAAGAACACAGTAACAAGTGTGACTCGAAACCCCTCAGAATGGGAGAATACTTTCTGTAAAATAGGCCTGAGACAAGGGACTGATAACCAGAATACACAGGGAACTCAAACACCTTATGAGGAAAAAAAAAAAAAGTTTAACCCAATTAAAAAATTGGAAAATGAACTGAACAAAAATCTAAGGAAAACATACGAACAGCCAAAAGACATATGAGGAAATGCTCCATATCCCTCATCATAAGGGAGATGCAGATTAAAACCAGAATGAGTTATCACCTAAACCCTGTCAGAATGGCAAGGAAAACTAAAGAATGAACAGCCAGAAACAAAAGAATAAAAGGCAACCAAGACAATGGCCAGCTTAAACGCCCGGACAGGTCTGGTAACAGCAATAATAATATTGAATGTTAATTCATTAAATTCTCCAGTCAGGAGACACAGAATGGCTGAATGGATTAAAAAAAAAAAAAAAAAAAAAAAAGACAAAACAAAACAAAACAAAACAAAAAAAAAAAAAAAAAAAAAACCAGAAACCCTCCATCTGTTGCCTACAGTAAACCCACCTCATGGATAAAGACATACCTAAACTGAAATTGAAGGATTGGAAAAAGGTTTTCCAGGCAAATGGGAACCAAAAAAGAGCTGAAGTCGTGATACTAATTTCTTTTAAAATATGCTATAAAACAAAGACTGTTCAAAGAGAAAAAGAAAGGCACTATATTGTAATAAAAGGGTCAATTTATCAAGAACATATAACCCTTATAAATATCTATAAACCTAACACAGGAGCACCCAAATATGTGAGGGAAAGACTGTTACATCTAAAAGGGGATATAGATTGCAACACACTAATTGTTGGAGACCTAAACACCGCACTATACCCTCTGGACAGATCATCTAGACAAAAAATAGGTAAAGAGATAAAGGATGTAAATGATACCATAAGTCAAATAGACTTAACAGACATCTATAGAACTTTCCATCCAAAAGTCACAAAGATACAGTTTTTTCCCACCACCACATGGAACCTTCTCGAAGACTGACCACATCATAGGGCACAAAGCAAGCCTCTTCAGATTCAAAGACGTAGAAACTATATCCAGCAACTTCTCTGACCATGATAGAATTAAACTTGAGTTTAATTTCAAGAGAAATCCTCAAAAATACTCAAATACATAGAAACTAAATAACCTACTCCTGAATGACTCCAAAACTACTGAAGAAATAAAGACTGAAATCAAAAGATTCATGGAAGTCAATGACAATGAGGACATGAGTTTCCATAACCTTTGGGACACTGCAAAAACAGTCAAAAGAGGGAAGTTCATAGGAATTAGTGCATATAAGAAGAAGACTTAAAAACATGCAAACAGATCACCTAATATTGTGTCTAAGAGAACTGATAAAGCAACAGCAAAAAATACAAAAAACTCCAGGAGAAAGGAAATAATAAAGATACAAGCAGAAATAAATGAAATAGAAAATAAACAAACTGTACAGAAAATAAATGAAAGTAAAAGCTGGTTCTTTGAAAAGATAAATAAAAACAATACTCCACTAGAAAGACATATTAAGATGAGAAAAAGGAACCTGGTAAATCAAATCTGCAATGAAGCAGGCAAAATAACAACAGACATAATAGAAATACAAAACATCATTAGAGGACAATATGAACAACTATATGCCAAGAAACAAGACAATTTGAATGAGATGAACAAATTCCTGGACACATATCATGTACCAAGATTTAGCCAGGAGTATATAGAAAGCTTCAATAGGCTATAACAAGCCAGGAGATTGAATCAGTAATAAATAACTTCCCAAAAAAGAAAAGCTCTGGCCCTGATGGCTTCGCCTCTGAATTCTACAAAGCTTTCAAAGAAGAGTTAACGCCCATTCTGCTCAAGTTATTTCTAAAGATTAAAAAGGTGAATCTCTCCCTAATTCATTCTATGAAGCCTCTATCACCCTTATCCTTAAAACAGATAAGAACAGGACAAGGAAGGAAAACTATAGATCAATATCCCTGATGAATATAGATACAAAGATTCTCAACAAGATACTAGCAAATCATATCCAACAACTTATAAAAAAGATTATACATCATGATCAGGTAGGCTTTATTCCAGGAATGCAAGGTTCTATATCACATCAATTGATGCAGAAAGAGCATTTGATAAGATACAACATCTTTTCATAATCAAGACTCTCAGCAATATTGGCATAGAAGGGTAATTTCTCAACACAATAAAAGCTATCTCTGAAAAGCCCATAGAGAACATCATCTTGAATGGAGAAAAGCTGAAAATTTTTCCACTATAAATGGGTAAAGGACAAGGATGCCCACTTTCTCCACTCCTATTCAATATATTGCTGGAATACCTCACTAACTCAATCAGAAAAGAGGAAAAAATAGAAGGCATTCAAATAGGAAAAGAAGAGGCGAAACTCTCTATTTTCAGATGACATGATTGTATACAGAGAAGACACAATGGTTTCCATGAAAAAACTTCTGTAAGTAATATATGAATAGGGTAAATTTGCAGGATACAAAATGAAGGTACAGAAATCTATAGCATTTCTATATATGAACAACAGGCAGATTGAGATAGAATTGAAAAAAGTTATTCCATTTACCATAGCCACAAAAAGTATAAGATACTTAGGAATAAATCTAACCAAAGAAGTTAAAGACCTTCACAAGGAAAAGTATGAGAAGCTAAAAAAGAAATAGAAAATGACATAAAAAAGTGGCAACATCCCACGTTCCTGAATTGGAAGATTTAATATAATCAAAATGGCAATTCCACCTAAATTAATCTACATATTTAATGCAATATTAATCATAGTACCAGACACATTCTTCACAGATCTAGAAAAGATGATCATAAAATTTGTCTGGCATCATAAAAGACCTTGTATTGCCAAAGCAATTCTACACAAGAAGAGTGGAGTGAGTGGCATCTCACTCCCTGACTGAAAAAGATCCTACAAAGCTGTGGTAATCAAAACAGCATGATACTGGCACAAAAACAGATATGTGGACCAATGCACAGAATAAAGTCCCCAGAAAAAAACTGATTTTTGACAAGGGCTATCAGTCGATCCAATGGAAAAAGGAACACCTCTTCAGCAAATGGTGCTGGAAAAACTGGATTTCCACCTGCAGAAGGATGAAATTGAACTCTTAATTCTCACCTTTGACAA
Source organism: Tupaia tana (assembly GCA_026018925.1). Lineage (NCBI taxonomy): Eukaryota > Metazoa > Chordata > Mammalia > Scandentia > Tupaiidae > Tupaia > Tupaia tana. The sequence goes on along the minus strand of JAKSZU010000013.1, from coordinate 8,895,274 downwards.
AAATCAACTCAAGGTGGATCAGAGATCTAATTCTAAGACCTCAAACTATAAAACTGCTCCTGGGAAACACTGGGGAAACATTGGGAGACATTGGGGTAGGAAAAGACTTCTTAAATAAAACCCCCAAAGCACAATCCATAATCCCCAAAATAACCAAGTGGGATTAAAGTAGAATAAGAAGATTTGCATGACAAAAGACACAGTAATTAGTGCTAATCAACAGCCCTCTCAATGGGAACATATTATATATATATATATATATATGTATATATATATATATATATATACACACACACACACACACACACACACACATATATGTATATATATATATAAAATTATCATCATAACCTTCTTTATATTACATTGGATTACATATAACTTTACAGTGTATTACATTGCTTTTTCAAAAGGGAATGCCATGCATGTCAGTCAATACAGAGATATTAATCTCCCCGCTTCAACATTCAATATCTTTTCTATGTTTTCCCCAATCATTGTTATTATTATTCTAATTATTTTTTTAAAACAGTCAATCACTATTTCTCATTTTGCTTGTAAAAAGACTTTGCCCATCATGAAATACTTCCCAGACCATTCCAGTTGAGAATACTATATGGGAACATATTTTTATAAACTATGTTTCAGATAAGGGGCTGAGAGTTGATAACCAGAATACACAAGGAACTCAAGCAGCTGTTCCCAAAAAAGACGATCAACCCTATCAAAAGATGAGAAAATGAGTTGGAAAAAAACAAACAAACAAACAGAAAACACTCTCTAAGGATAGCATTTCAATAGCCAAAAGGCATATAAAAAAATCCCATATTGTACAGGAAGTGCATATCAAAACATGGAAATACCCCCTCACCCCAGTCAGAATGACTAAGATTAAGTAAACGAAAACTTATAAGTGCTGGAGGGGGTGTGGTGAAAAGGGAACTCTCTTACACTGCTGGTGGGAATGTAAATTGGTCCAGCCACTGTGGAGAACAATTTGGAGATTCCTCAAAAATCTATGAATAGGGACCAGCAGTTAGCGTAATGGCTATGTCGCTGGACTCCCATGTAGTTGACCGCGGTTCGAGTCCAGGACCCGGTGGCTTAAACTCATGCGGGGTGCGTGTGCGTGCATGCCCAAGATCCCGAGAGGAGAACGGAGGAGAAGGGATTGCGGCGTGGCCATCCTCTCTGGGGGGTGATTTCTCGCTTTCTGTCTCTCTGTCTGTCTGGCAAGTGCACGTGCCCTTTTGCTATAGGCAAAAAAAAAAAAAAAAAAAAAAAAAAAAAAAAAAAAAAAAAAAAAAAAAAAAAATCTATGAATAGAACTACCATATGACCCAGCAATTTTGAGGCACTATTCACAATTGCTAAGACCTGGAACCAACCCAAATGCCCACAAACAGATGAATGGATTGGAATATTGTGGCACATATACTCTATGGGATACTATTGGCTTTGACAGAAGGTGGAAGAATATGGAAGATTTTCTGCTGTGTGAAGCAAGCCAGGCTATGAAACAGAGACATTGTATGTCCCCCCTCAATATATACCAAGTGTCTGCACTCTATGACTGAAACTGATTGACTAAAGGATATAGAAACACAGTAAATGGATGTGAATACCAGATACAGTGTGTGAAAGAGTAGAGTCTGAGAAAGAACATTTAGAAGAAAAATAGATAATATATTAATGGTACAAAGGAATGTATTATCTTTTGAAGATAATTTTATAGTTTTATCAACTGAACTCAGGAGAAATGTTCACATGTTGAAATACTCACTTAGTAAGCTAAATAATGTGATTATAATAGAAAATGAAATGAAAAAATAATAATAATAAAAGGTGATAAATATTGGTGGGTATGTGGTGAAAAGGGAACTCTCCTACGCTGTTGGTGGGAATGTAACCTGGTTCAGCCACTGTGGAGAACAATATGGAGGTTCCTCAAAGTTCTACAAATAGAGCTACCATTTGATCCAGCAATCCCACTTCTAGGTATCTACCCAAAGGACAGAAGAATGCTCAGTTGGAAAAGCGCTTGCACATCAGTGTTTGTTGCAGTTTTATTTATGATAGCTAAGACATGGAACCAACACAAGTGCCCACAAACATGAATGGATTGAAAAAGTGTGGCACATATACTCTATGTAATACTACTCAGCTGTAAAAAAACAACAAGACCCTGGAATCAGATACGGAGCATTTATTGCTGAGTGAAGTAAGTCAGGATATGGAAGAAAGATATTGTATGTATCCACTTAATATATACCAACTATCCACATTATGATAGAGATCAAAATATAGGAGGGCATAAAGCAGTGAAAATAGTTAGCAATGATAAGACAGTGTGGAACAGGGTGGGAGAAGAGTATCAGAAGGATAGCAAGAGAACAAATAGAGAGGCATGACATTAGTGGAATTTAGATACTGCTTATTACTTGTTTGTGATGATGTGAATAGTATTCTCCACTGGACAGGTCTGAGAAGTATTTCATGTTGCGTAAAGTCTTTTTACAAGCAAAATAATAAATAGTGATTGTTTCAAAAATAATTGGAATAATAATAATAATAATAATAATAATCTGGAAAAAATGAAAAGCTATTAGATGATGATGGGGATTTTAATGTCTTTGTATTGACTGATATGAATGGTATTCCTTCTGGAGAAAGAAATGTAATACGCTGTAAAGTTATATGTGATTCAATGTAATATAAACAATATTATGATAAAAAAAATTTAAAAATGATGAGCTACATGTTATTCCACAACACTTCAAGGCAAAGATACCATTTCCATCTTGACTCTGTTTGGAGATGGAGGTCTGAAATGGACACCTTCATACCTGATGGTACATGTGAATCACATAGCCTTTCTCTCTCCAATCTACAGAATTGGGGACATTAAGAAGAGATTCCTGGAACACATCCCCTTGCTTGTGTTTCTCCTTTTGTAAGCCATCCATCATCTACCTGAATTATTCATTGGTCTTCAAGGAAAAATAAACAATTGTTGAAAATCAAGGAAGTATTTGAATAAAGAACCAAGGTGAGCCACAATGGTAAACATTCCTCACCACTCTCACCATGTCACCGAATGTGTTAATTTCATTGTGAAGGTATGTCTTCCCTTGACTGTATTCTAGACTGTGCTCTAAGATAATTTTCAGATTTTCTCCCACACTTCTCTCCTCCATCCCTCTTCACCCTACATGAAACATACAACTGGTGGTCTTTATTTCCACTTAAACTGAACCCATGCTCTCCAATGGATTTGCAGATGATAGAGAAACCATGATCAAGGGTGGCTTTTATACTTCTGGAAGTTGCTATCCAAGTTCAGACACAACAGGGATGGATCATTGTGCTTCTAACGGTATGTACTGAATTACTACTTTGGTAAGAGATGGCCTCTAGAAACTTCTCTGTGGATGTAAATGCCTAAGAGCAAAGAACATATTCTCTGAAGAATTGTCCTTTTGGGCTATTTTGGATGTTACCAAACATGCCATATACTTTCCTGTTCCCTGCACTCCACTGGTTCCATTTTTTTATCTAAACCTTGATCATGTGGTGGAGCAGATGAGGCTATTCCCAGACAAGATGGCCAGGAAGAGTGAAGGATCTTTTTTTTTATATATTTTTTTTAATTTTTTTTGCTATAGGACACATATGCTCACCAGAAAGAGAGACAGGAAGGGAGAGATCCACCCCAGGTGGAACGGTCACACCACAATCCCTTCTCCTCTATTCTCCTTTAGGTATCTTGGGCATGCATGCACATGTGCCTGGTGTGAGTTTAAGCCATTGGGTCTGGAACTCGAACCACGGTCGATTAAAAGTCTAGCAAACATAGCCATTATGCCATCTGCTGGTCCCTTCTTCCTATTTTATTTTTATTTATATTTTTTGAAGGATCTGTGTTTCTAAAATGTAGAAAAGAAAAAGAAAATAGGGTCTGGTGAAACTAATCCTTCCAAATAGCCATTTTACTCTCTCCTAGAAATTAAAACTACTATGGCAGAATAAAAATAGTTACACACCTCTCCCATGTATTTACCCAAGAAATGTAGAAGAGGCTAAGAATGTAGTTGGAGAAAAACAGGCCAAGGGGAGGAGTTGACTGGGCTACAAAAATGAAAAACACCCCTGCCCAAGTCCTGGGAATTCAAAATGGGAATACAGCAATTGAGATTATAAAAAAGGGAGAAGGCTCTTGGCGAGTAAGAAGATAAAGAACACAACTTGGAAAATAGGAAATATTGACTGGTCTAGGTTTTGTACCAATGGTACTGAGATCACCTATACAAAACCTCAGTACGGAAGACATTTGATTCCAAATAGTGGCAAAGAATTCCTGAACAGCTGGAAGGCCACCTCACATCTTTTCCTTGACTAATACACAGCGAGAGATGAGATGTGATCTGGAACCTCCTGTACTCAAATGAATGAAACGTTCAGGAATGTAGAAACAGGGAAGGAGACACCCACCGCATTCACCAGGTCTTTCTTAGGTCTGTACCTCCAATACCTGTGGTCACTTTCTCGACCTGTGGAAGGGATCTGACTGCACTGATAGAAGGCAGAACTCCCTGTTATTCCTCCTATGCTAGGACAGGAAGTTCCCGAGACACCAGATGCATCTTGGACTTGGCATTTCAAGCAATGCTCTGGGCAGGAAGACAATAGGTCACCTTCTTTTATGTTCCTCATTTGCCTTCTACAGCCAGGAGAAGTTTGGATTTGTGCAGGGAGCAAGGGGCATGATGCTCCAAATACAGGGGTGTAGCTGCCCTTTTGGAATAGCCAAGTGTAGGTACTGACTTACCTGCACAACTTCAGATCCCAAGAGTTTCAGGCTCCTCTCTGGTTTACTCAACCACTGCCCCATCTACCAAGGCTGACGGAGCCCCAGGCAAATTCCTTTGTAGAGGTTGCAGCAACCTCCAGGACCATGTCTCTGCAGATGTCCCTTCTCTTGTTACTGTTTCCATCTGGTTTAGGCCTGGCCCGGAGTGCCCCACAGGTCCTAGTTCTCACTCTACAAACACACTCTCAGAGATTGCTCAGATCCAGGGATCTGGCCCAGCTGAGCTCCCTCAGTCTTTAAAGCCCCCAGGTTGAATCGTGTCTGGACACGCTTGCGTCATAGTGATTAGCTGGGCACTCTGAGGCAGGGCAGAGGAGGATTGGTAACTTTTCTGTGGGACACCCATCAACTAAGTATTCATTTAATGCACTAAATTTGTGGCTCTTGAAAGGAAATTTATAGCAAGCCCCATGTAATTTTCAGTCTATATCTGTTTTTCCTTTAGGCCTAGAGTCGAATAAAATTTCCTGCAGGTCCAAGAGAAAGTATTCTCTAGTCTAGAGGTTGCTGTTTAATTCATTGCAAAGGTGAAAGAATGTAAACCCAGTGGGTAGATGTCTTATCTCTCCATTTTATATAGGAACACAGAGGGTTTAGAAGGATCTGGAAGGGAAAGGCATCTCTGGAACTTATGATGGGATGAGCAAGCCTAAACTCCAGGAGGAAAACAGACTGGTTGAGTTCCTGAGGCTTCCTGAAATTTTGTGATGTATTCTCTGTCTCCTCTGCTCCGGGATTCTTCCTCCCTCAAAGACCTTGGCAAAACCAACAGAAATGAATTATTTACATGTAAATTGATTAATAAAAGGAGAAAAGCAGTCGAGGACATTAGAAAGTATTTTTATTCTTTTTTTCTCTCTTTTATTCTTCTCTCTGCCTTATGCGTTCTGATATCTTTCTCAGTATCCAAACTCCAAAATCTTTTGAGATTTAAGAAATTTACTGTAATGACATTTATTTTTAAGAAAATTTTTTAAAAAATTATTTAATTTATTTGTTATTATCATCATTATTAATTTTTAAATTTTCTACAGGGCACACATGCTCAGTAGAAAGACACCCCCCCACACACACACACACACACAGAAAGAGAGAGAGAGAAAGCAAGCTGCCAGGTCTGAAATCCAAACTGCAGTCAGTTATATGTGGGAGTCCAGAGCACTAACCATTGGTTCCCATGTAATGACATTTAATGTCAAGATTTAAAACACAGAAAATAAGAAAATTTTTAGATTAAGAAAGATATTTGTATAATGTATATCTTAATGTATATAATTAAGTATTTAAGAAATACAACTGAGAATATTCTGACCATATGTCTTTGTTGTTACATAGAAAATATTCCACTGCCAACAGGTAGCATGGAGGCTAAGATACTAGTTCCCAAATGGCTGACTGCTCCATTACAGTTCTAGACACAATGGCTTGAAAATCATACCAGAGACATTTGTGTGCACGCCCAAATTCCCAAGAGAAGACTGAAGGAGAAGGAATTGAGGTGTGTCCAACTCCTCGGGGTGGTGTTTATCACTTTTCCTCTTTCTCTCCCTCTGATGAGTACACGCATCCTATAGCAAAAACAAACAGACACAATCAAAAAACAAAAAACATCTTCATTATAGAAAGTACCTCTCAAGAGATTAAAAAAATTATCTTTACATAAGTCCTTTCTCCCATCACCTTATTGTGGGCATATATTGACTTCTTTGATAAAACCGAGTAATAGTCTGCTTCTATTTGTAATCCTATTTCTACTTAAGATTTAATTAATAACCCTTCTGGAAGTTAATCTAACCTATCATTTTTTACTGAGATAAAATATGACATAAAAATTACCATGTTAACAGTGAATAGCTCGACAGTGGTGGCACCATTTCATATCACCAGCACCAAAGCCTGTATGATATCCTAACATAGTTTGTCTCTCCGTGCAGTTCTGATGGTACTTCTCTAATGTTTAGTGATATGGAGCCTCTTTGTATATACACATTGACCATTTGCGTATCTTCTTCATAGGAATGTCTGTTTAACTCTTTTGCCCATTACTTAATTGGGTTGTTACGTTGTTGCAATTTATAACTTCATTATATATTCTGTGTACTAGTTCCTTATCACTTTTATAATTTGCAAATTTTCTTACATTCTGTGGACTTTTTTTCACTGTGTTGAGGAGGACGTCATTACTACCTTTTTCCTATTTCAAAGTTGATTATAGGGGGCCTCAGGAGCCTATTAACATTCAACAAAATCTGTACTTTAGTTCATTTTTAGTGGATTGGTACATCCAGGACCAGACAGTGTTTTCATGACGCATGGTAAGCCTTATTTTCCCTTAGACTAGAGGAATCATTCTTGTGATGATTTCTTTCAGGAACAGAAACTTGTGTGTTTTTCTTTAACCAATTATTAATTTAATAATTTCAAGGTCACCTATAACCTACAACCCTATGCTTCTATATGTCCCATGTTTTCATGCCAGGCTAGTGTAAAAGACTCTAATCTGACTGACAACTGTCCTGGTCTCAAAACTATAAAAAGACCCATAATATCTCAGCAGTGTAAGGAACATATTTTTTCTATGTATGGTCCATTGAGTGCATGCACACTACAGCACACATCTTTCTCAAAGAAAAAGAAAAGAAGAGAAGGATGGAGAGAAAGAAAAAGAAAGAGAGAAGAAAGAAAGAGAGAAAGAGATAGAAAAGAAGGAAGGAAGAAAGAGAAAGAAAGAAAAAGGAAGGAAGGAAGGAAGGAAGGAAGGAAGGGAGGGAGGGAGGGAGGGAGGGAGGGAGGGAGGGAGGAAGGAAGGAAGGAAGGAAGGAAGGAAGGAAGGAAGGGAAGGAAAAAAGAAAGAGAAAAACAGAAAGAAGGAAAGAAGAAAGAAAAGAAAGGAAGAAAAAAGATAAACAAAAGAAGGAGAGAAAAAAATGAAAGAAAGAAAGCAAAAAAAGGGAAGAGAAAAAGAAAGGCAGGAAGGAAAGAAGGAAGAAGAAAGGAAGAATGAAAGAAAAGGAAAGAAGGCAGTGAGAAGGGAACAAAGAATTAAGAGACTTTTCTCTAAAACTAGGGACTATAACAGGTTATTTTTATATTGCAAATGACAGGAAGAGGGTTTCTAAAACATACAAAATGATGTTCAACACAATCATTCAAAATATCTCAGTACAAAACATTATGTGTTTTACAGGTAAATTTGGCCAGCTGCATAACTCCGTAAGACTGCAAAGGGTGGAAAAAACTACAACTATAAATTACTCTCTCTTTTCATTATTATTATTATTGTTATATATAAGATGATAATATATATGTGTGTGTATATATATATTTTTTCAATTGCTTTGCATCATTTACCTCATAGAGAGAATTTACTCAACTTGAAATATACCTCCCACCAGTCCAGTTGAGTATATTATACATGTTATTATCAATCGGTAATAAACAATTTTCACATCCCACAAATGTCTTACTTCTGTATTTTTCTCCCTAATTTCCTTCCCTAGTCTCTTCCCCTCACCACCCTCCTTCCACACTGTCTCCAGTGTCCATAACTATTTTCAGTGCTTTATGCCTTCAAATCTTTGTGTCTACCATACAGTGAAGACAGTTGGGATATGTTAAGTGGAGACATACAATGTTTTCATCTGCATCTCCTTATGATGAGGGGTTTTGAGCATTTTTTCATATGCTTTTTGGATGTTCACATGTCTTTCCTAGAGAGATTTTTGTTCAACTCATTTTTCATCTTTTAAATGGGTTAATCATTTATTTCTGGGTAAGGCGCCTAAGTTCCCTGTGTATTCTGGTTATCAGTCCCTTATCTGAGGCATAGTTTAGAAAGATATTCACCTCTTTTGAGAGCTGTAGATTCACACAAATTATTGTGCCTTTTGCTGTGCAGAAACTTCTTAGTCTGATGTAATCCCATTTCTCTATTTTGGGGATTATTGTGTGTGCTTGGTGGTTTTATGTAGGAACTCTGCCTGTTTCAACGTAGTAGTTATAGAGTTTGAGCTCTTAGGTTTATATCTTTTATCATTTTGAGATGATTTTTTGTTAATGGTGAAGGATGGGAGTCAGTTTCATCTTATGATGATGAATACCCAGTTTTTCTAGCATCATTTGCTAAAGAGGTTTTCCTTTTCCCACTGGATTGACTGATATCCTTTGTAAAAAATCAGTTGGGTATGTATGTTTTGGAGTTGATTTCTGGGGTGTCTATTCTGTCCCACTGGTCCACAAGCCTGTGTTTTTGCCAATACCATGCTATTTGATTGTCACAGCTTTATAATATATCTTGGAGTCAGGGGGTGAGATGCTGCCCACTCCATTTTTCTTGCACATGATCACTTTGGTAACACAGGCTGTTTTATGATTCCAGACAAATTCTATGATTGTCTTTTCTAGATCTCTGAAGAATGAACTGGTAATCTGAAACGAATTGTACTTAATATGTAGATTAATAAAGGTAGAGTTACCATTTTGATTATATTAATTCTTCCAATCCAGGAACATAAGATTTCCTTCTACATTTTTTGTGTCATTGTCAATGTCTCTTTAAAGGTTTTCATCATTTTCCTTGTAAAGATCTTTGACTTCTTTGGTTAGGTTTATCGCTAGGTATCTCATACCTTTTGTGGTTATGGTAAAATAATTTTTTTTCTTCAGTTATACCTCAGTCAGCTTGTGGTTTGTATATAAAAATGATATTCATTTTAGAATTGGATTTTGTATACTGTCACTTTATTTATTTACCTTAGGAGCTTTTCATGGATGCCTTTGGATCTTCTAAGTATACCATCATGTCACCTGCAAATAAAGATATTTTCAACTCTTCTTTGCCTATTTGAGTGCCTTTTATGTTATTTTCTTTTCTGATTGCCTTGGCTAAGACTTCCAGCATTATATTGAATGGGAGTGGAGAAAGTGGACAGCCTTGTCTCCTACCAGTTTTCAGTGGAAAACTGGTGAAAAGGCTTTCAGTTTTTCATTCAGTATAATATTAGCTATAGGTTTTCCATATATGGCTTTTATTGTATTAAGAAATGATCTTTCTATACAGATTTTGCTGAGGGTCTTAAGCATGAAATTATGTATTATTTTCGTGAATGCTTTTTCTGAAATGATCATGTGGTTTTTATCTTTTTTTTTTTTTTTTTGGGGGGGGGGAGAGGTTTTTGTTATAGGGTGCGTGCACTCACCAGAAAGACAGAAAGACAGAAAGTGAGAAACCATCCCCCAGTTGGATGGCCACACTGCAGTCCCTTCTTCATTCTCCTCTCAGGTTCTTGGGCATGCATGCACGCACACGTGCACACACACATGCCCAGCGTGAGTTTAAACCACCAGGACCTGGACTCGAACCACAGTCGACTACATGGGAGTCCAGCGACATAGCCACTACACCAACTGCTGGTCCCTAGTTTTCATCATTCTTTCTGTTAATATAGAGTATTATGTTTATGGATCTAAAGTTTTATATAGATTTTTATATGTTGTTGGATACAATTTGAAAGTATGTCATCGAGATTTTTTGCATCTATTCTCATCAGAGATATTGTTCTATAGTTTTCTTTTTTTGTGATGTCTTTATCTGTTTTGGCAATGAGGATGATGGAGGCTTCATAAGATGAGTTTGGGAAGATTCCTCCCTTTTGGATCTTTAGAAATATTGAATTAACTCTTTTTTAAACTTTTTTCAATAATTCAGAAGTGAAATCATCAGGACCTGGGCTTTGATTTTTTGAGAAGCTATTTATTACTGATTCAGTCTCATTGCATATTATGGGTTTATTCAGGCTTTCTACATCCTCCTGATTCAATCTTGGTAGATTACGTGTGCCCAGAAATTTGTCCATCTTATCCAGAACCTCTATTTTGCCATTCATAATATCCTCTAATGATGTTTTGTATTTCTAATGTGTCTTTTGTAATAGTCCCTGTTTCATAGCAGATTTTTATTTATCTGGTTCCTTTCTCTTTTCTTCTTAGTCAGTGTAGGTAATGGTGTGTCAGTCTTATTTATATTTTTAAAGGACAAGCTTTTGCTTTCATTTATTTTCTGTAGAGCTTATTTTCTATTTAATTATTTCTGCTCAAGACTTTATTATTTTTTTTTTGTCCTGGCATTAAAACATAATGGCTCCTTTTCTAATTCCCAGAAGTTTGATGTTATATATTTTATTTTTCACCTTTCCATCTTTTTCTTATGCACAATAATGGCTATGAATTTCACTTTTATGACTGCATTTGAAGTATCTCATAGATTATCGAAACTCATGTCATTATCATTTGTTTCCATAAATATTTTTATTTAATTTTTAATTTTCAGTTTTCATTTATTTGGTAATTGAGAAGTCATTCAGGAGTAGTTTGTTTAGGTTCCATGTGTTTGTGTATTTTCAGGATTTTTCCTGAAATTATATCAAGTTTTATTCCATCATGGTAAGAAAAATTACTGCATATAGTTGTTATGCCTGTGAATCTGTAAAGCCTGATTTGTGTCTTGTCATATTATCAGTCTTTGAAAAGTTCCCATGCACGGTTGAGAAAAATGTTTATATTGTGGTTTTAGGGTGGAAAATTCTATAGATGCCTGTCAAGTCCATTTGATTTATGCTATCATTTAGTTCCTGTATCTCTTTGCTTTTTTTTTGTCTATACGATCTGTCTAAAATGATAATGGGGTGTTGAGATCCCCAACAATTGCAGTGTTACAACCTATCTCTCCTTTTAGATACAGAAATCTTTTCTTCATGTATTTGGGTATGTCTGAGTTGGGTGCATAAATAAGCATTATGTCTTCTTGACAAATTAATCTTTTTACTACGAAATAATGCCCCTCTTCATCTCTTTTAACAGAATTTTTTCTTAAAGGTTATGTTGTCTGAACAGTATTTTGACTCCATCACTTTTTTGATTTCTATTTGCATGGAATACCTTTTTCCAGCCCTTCACTTTTAGTCTATGCATGTCTTTATCCAAGAGATGCATTTCTGGTAGATAAGAGAGACAATTTCTTTTTTCTTTTTCTTTTCTTCTTTTTTTTTTCCATTCAGCCAGTCTGTGTCTCTTGATTGGAGAATTCAATATTATTACTGCTATTTCAAGAGTTGTTCCTATCATTATGTTAGTCATTTTCTTGGTTGAAATTTGTTCTCTTATTTCTGTCTGTCTGACTGTAGTTTTCCTGGTAATGCACTCACTTCAAGACCACTAAAAGAGCTGGCCTAGAGTCAGTAAATTCTTTCAAGTTTTGTTTATCTGAGAATGTTTGAATCTTTTCTTCACATATGAAGGATAATCTTATGGGGTATAATAATCTTGGTTGAAAACGTTTTCCCTTTAATACTTTGAATACATTTCCCCATTCTTTCCTTACTGCATTTTTCCAATGAGAGGTCCAATGTTATCCTGATGGGATAAACTTCATAAGTAAATTGGCATTTCTCTCTTGTCAACATTAGAATCTTAGGTTTGTCTAAGGTTTTGGCCAATCTGGCTATGCTATGCCTTTGGAGAATATCTTCTTGGGTTGATTCTATTTGGGGTCATTTGTATATCTTGGGTCTGGATTTGTTTTTTTTAAAGAATTATTAATTTAATTTAATTTATTAATTTTGACCAGAGAGAGACACAGAGAGAGAGATAGGGAGTGAAAATGAGAAAGCAAGCCACCATTCTGGGACTCAAACTGTGGTCAACCATGTGGAATTGACCAGTGCATTAACCACCATGCCACCTGCTGGCTCCTGGTCTGGATATTTGAGTACATCTCTAGGTTTGGAAAGTTTTCTTTCAGAATTTCATGGCATAGTTTATCAAGGCCCTTATTAGTTTCTGGGATACCAATTATCAAGATGTTTGAGCTCTTAATGGTATTTAGTATTTCTCACATATTGTCTTCATTCTTCTTGGTTATTTTCTGTCTTTTTGATAACTTTTTTTAGGTCAGAGATTTTTGTTTTCTACATTTGAGATTGAATCTTCTGTGTGATATATTCTGTTTTTAATACTTTTGTGGGAGTTTTGATTTCCTGTATTGCAATCTTTATCTCTTTTTTTCAGATTATTATTATTATTATTTATTTTTTATTATACTTTTTTCCTTTCATTTTTTTAATTTCATTTTCTTCCATACATTCAATCATATTATTATTTGTCTTACAAAATAGATATTTCAACAGGTGAACATTTCTCCGTAGTACTGTTGATAAAACTATGAAATATCTTCAACAGATATCTCTAACAATTATGTTTTATTCTTTTTTATGGTATCTATTTCTTCTTTCAAATCATTTAAGCACTTCCTCATCTTCTGAAGCTCATTATCTCTTACATCTCATTTAGTTTTGTCAGTATAAATATTCTGAACTGTTTTTCTGACATTTCCACAAGTTCTATAGTATTGTCTGTGGATGATAAGGAATTTTGTTTTCCTTTGGGGGGAGAGGTTCTTTTTTTTTTTTCTCATTTTATTCTGTGTTGATTTCTAGTCATCAGGTAAGTCATACATTTCCTCCTAAATTTTTCAAGTTAATGCTAAGTGTTCAAAGGCAAGAAGGAGGCGCTGATCAGTGAGATCTCTGCTGCTCTACCTCCCTGATGCTCATCCAGCAACTTGCACTGTTGTCTCTGGACATGGATAATTCAAAGTCCTCCCTGTTTCTAGAGAACGAGTGCACCTGGGGCTGAGCTGCTGATTTTCAGTTGAAGAAGAGAGACAGGTCATATGCCATGTGCTTCAGGAAATGATGAAGTCTGAGATGATAAAGTCAGAGGCTCGTGGCATGAGATGAGTCCCAGTTGCTCTGCAGCTAAGTGTCCCTGCTGCTCAGTGTAGCCAGTGTCCCGTTGCTGGAATGGATGTTTCAATTACACGGGACAAGACTGACTATCTGATGACTGGGGCAAGACTGGATTCTGCACGTCCTAATGGACATACCTGAGAGTTCCAAGGTGTGTGGGGAGGGGATGAACCATACTCTACAGCATCCCTCCCAGTCACAATTGACTACCTGTTGACCAAGCTTATCTGGTTTGGATGTCCAGATGGTGTGGGGGGCAGGGCAAGAGGGGCTACTCCAAGTTCTAATAAACACACCTTAGAGTTCCAATGAATGTGGGAGATGGGATGAGCCATGCTTTATGTCATCTGCTGGTCCCAAGAAAAACAATTTCGGCCAAGCATGTTATACCCTAGAAGATTATCTTTCAAGTGGAAAGGACAAATCAAATAATTCTCAGATAAGCAAAAACTGAAATAATTCACCAGCATTTCAAAAAGTGACCAGTCCTTTCAAGAAGTACTAAAGGGAGTACTATATTGGGAAAATTAAACAGAGACAAACAGAAATAAGATAACAAAACAACCAAGAAAACGACTTGCCAACAAGTAGATATAAGTCAGCAAATACTGATAAGAATGTTGAATATAAATTGGTCATACTTTCCAATTAAAAGACACAAACTTGTGGAATGTATCAAGAAAACAGAAACCACCTAAATGAAATGCTGCCTACAAGAAACACATCTTATGGATAAAGACATACATAGACTGAAAGTGAAAGATTGGAAAAAGATGTTCCATGCAACTGAAAAAAAATGCTGGAGTTGTGATACTGATATCAGACAAAGTGGAATTTAAGACGGAATTTGTAAGAAAGAGCAGAGAAGGTTATTATACAGTACTTAAAGGATTAATTCGCCATGAAGACATAACATTTATTAATATCTATGCATCCACCACTGAAACACCCAAATATGTGATAGAAAGATATCATATATAAAGGGTGATAAAGATATCATATATAAAGATTGCAATGCAGTAATAATTGGGAATCTCATCATCTCACTGTCTCCTTTGCTCAGATTTACACAAAATATAAGCAAAGAGATACAGAATCTGAACAATACCATAAAATGAATGGACTTGACTGACAGCACAGCTAAAGTATTTTCCACCCAAGCACAAAATATTCACTTTCCTCATTAAGTGATATTTTCAAATATTTACCACATAATAGGACATAAAACAAACCTTTACAAATTTGAAGGGAGGTACTGTATCATCTCCCAGAGTGAAAAGACAACTCTTAGACTGGTACTGGTAGAATATATTTGCAAACTGTTGTCAGGATAAGGAATAAATAACCAAAATATACAGGAACTCAAGTAGCTTACACACACACACACACACACACACACAGAAATAATCTAATTTGAAACTGAGCTGCACACACAACTTTTCAAGGATGACATATGAACAGCCAAAATCATTGAGAAAATGGATTAAGAGGTAAAAAGACATGGAATCAACACAAATGCACAAGAACAGATGAATGGTTTTAAAAAATGTGGTACATGGAGACCAGCAGATGGAGAAATGGTTATGTCACTGTACTCCCACAGAGCCAATTATGTTTTGAGTTCCAGACAAGTGGCTTTAAACTCATACTGAAATCTCTTTTCCCCTCCCCTGTAGTCTGTAGCCACGATGTGACTTTTGCTTACTTCAAAGTTTTGCCTTTTTTCTATATCAAAAACCTTTATAATTACCAAGGATGTTATTTACCGAGGATCTTTAGTCTAAGTTCTCTCATATGCTCTAGTGTTTAAAAGGCTGGAAAAAGTGGGGCCTAGCTGATGTAGTGGGTGATGAAGAGGCATCTTTTCTAGAGGCATATTTGACCAGATGACAGTATGAAATGGCCGTCTTCTCAATAAGCTCAACACCTGCTAGAACCCCTAGGAACTCACCATCACTTATTAAATTTGGGATTCTGTCGGGAATAAAAAAGGTAGAAAGATCCACAACAGTTATAAGAGGCCATTTAAATCTCTTCTCTTGCTGTGCTTCTTCACTTAGCCTGCAGCTAGGCTTTGGTGAGGTCTTGCTCCAGCCTCCGTGGCAATGGATATTAGGCTTCACATAATAGTTCAGCAGCACTGTGAGCAGTTCAAGCACACTTCACATATAAAATAGCCATGGTCGGAGATGCAGGTGATGCCATTACAAAACCAGATCGTGGCAGATTCTGTGTCATCTTTCAGAGTGACAGTGATAAATACTATAAAATAATAAAGTGAGAACAATGCTGCTTAAAGTTACATCCCTGTCATTTATGGAACTCCAAAATGATTTATCTCTTTAGTTTACTTACCTAATTTCCTTATCTTCTCCCTCATCGTATCTAAAGCTTAACTTTCCAGTGTTTGGAAAGGAGACATTGTTTCATGTCTTTTTTTCAAACACTCCAGCCATCCTCTTCCAATGCTCCTGGGGACTGAAAAGGAATTTTTCCTCTGCTCTCACCTTCCTATCTGGCTCAGTTTAGGGTCACTTTGTCATTATGTAAATAGAGATAAAAGCAATTCTGACTATCCAGGAGCTAATCTGACTGTTTTATTGTATGGGTGGTCACATGAAAAGGAAATTTTAGTGTATCAATCAAAGATTATTATAAACTATAAGCTCAATGGCAATGAGTTTATTACAATGGATTTTTATTAAAACAAAGGGGTGTATAGTGTTCAGAAACTGTGAAAATGTTGTAAGAACTGTACATTGTGAGATCTGGTTACTTTTCTGTTTTATCATAGAAAAATGTATAGAAATTATCAAAAAGTTAATGTGTAGGGACATTGCCCTATTTGTCTATAAAACAGAACTCATTAACATAACTGCTTCTTGGAGTTTTGGAATATTTTTTCTGGTATTCTTGTTTGAATTTCTCCTCTATTTAAGATAAATACATAGAATTAAAGTCTTAATACAATTCTATCCTTTTGCCTGCAGGTCAGTTGTAATAAATTTAGAAAATGATGATTCAAGAAGAAAGAGAAAAAAAGAAGAAAGAAAGAGAAAGAGAAGAGAAAGAGCAAGAGGAGAGAGAGAGGAGAGAGAGAGAGAGAGAGAGAGAGAGAAGAAAGAAAGGGTGGGCATGTGTACGTGCAAGCCCAAAATCCCAAGTGGCGAATGGGGAGAAGGGATTGAGGCATGGCCATCCTACCTGTGGGGTGATTTCTCACTTCTTGTCCTTTCTGGTGAGCAAAAATCTTTCTTTCTAAAGTAAGAAGTGTGGCACATATACACTATGGAATCCTACTTGACAGTAAAAGAAAATGAGACCTTGGCATTTGATAGAAAGTGGATGAATATAGAAAATGTAATGCTTACTGAATCAAGCTAGACTAAGAAAGACAAGCATTGTATGTCTAGTAACTGCTCTAAAATTGCTAAAATGTCTTATAGCCAACGTTTTTTTTGTCAGTTTAATGTTAAAAGGACAGGAAAAACTGCATATACATTTCTCCTATCTGATATGGCATTTAAATATTATAAAAGAATTTCGCCCATTGTCATTTTTACTGCATATTTTCAACTATGTAGGGACTTTTCCATGAAGGAAAATAATGCTGTAACAATAGACAAAAGGCTATTAAAAATGTGTTTCTGTCATAACACATTTCCAGACAAATCTGAGGAAATTAAACTCTGCCTGACTTTAATGTATTATGACAAAGTGTATTTTTGTCAGATAAAGAATGCTCTTTGTGGTTCACTGACTGAAGACAATCAAACCCTCCATAGTCAGATTAGGGGTTTTCTGAAAATGATAGCAGAAAAAGTCTGCCTGAGAGCCCTATTAGAAGACATCGTACCAAATTCTAGTCACCACTCACTCTGCAGTAAAACTTCAAAAATTTATACTCTGGGTTCACGACTCAGAGAGCTCCTTTAGATTTTCAAAACTGTACACCTGTTGGGGACTTTAAAGTATAATTGATGAAAAATTTTCTTCTTCAAAATAGACATCTTAGACATGGACAGCTAATGCACCAGAATCATGGATCAAGAATTCTCTGCCATCATAGAAAATTTATGTTGTTTCTTCTTTTCTTCTCCCCCTCGTTCTTCTTCCTCTTCTTCTTCTTCTTCTCCTTCTTCTTCTTCTCCTTCTTCTTCTTCTCCTTCTTCTTCTTCTTCTTCTTCTTCTTCTTCTTCTTCTTCTTCTTCTTCTCCTTCTTCTTCTTCTCCTTCTTCTTCTTCATCTCAATGCCTATTGTCTTAATTCATTCCTCTTCCCCACAAGAAAATCCATGGAACCACAATAAGTGGTTACTTTTAATTTGAATTTATGTCCTAACACAAGCCAGAACAATTGCTATGTTTATGGGCTAATGCAGAAAAGATTTCAGTAAGGTTCCTGGAGATTTACTTTGGCTGTAAAGGGATATAGGTTGTATTTAAAACTTATCTATAAAATGGAGAGAATTTTCACAATTTATAGTCAATAAGACCTTCTGGGGTTTCAGGTGGGTAAAAGCCACCCTCCACAAGGTGAATGATTAACATACAAGTTTAACAAAACACTTAATGAAATATTGTCCAGCTTTAAATATTCTTTTTGTTCAAGTTAGGGGCTTATGTCTAACACTAAACAAAACTGAACATTGTACCTACCTTTCTCCTGACAAAAGGTTTTATTAAAGAAGTGGCTAACACTGCTGCTTCCTTAGACTGAGCCACCAGATATACTAAAAAAGTCTCTCAAGAATAAAGAACAAATGATGTATTTACAGGTGCAATTACTAGTCAGTTTATAAGCATTCTAAATGGCAAATGGCAGGCTTGTGTTTTTCAAGTATTTTTTTTTTAATCTTTGTATTTATTCAGGTAGGCCTCTAGCTTGTTATGACTTGTATTACTTGACTCACAACAAAAATAAATCCCTTTTTTTATGAGGCCATTTTGCAAAGAACTATGGTCCTTATTTATCATCACATTCTAGACAACTAGGCTGAAATACTGTTAAATTGCCTATGTGGCCTAAACCTTAACCTAGTTAAATTAATTTCAGCTCATTTCATAAAAACTTTCATTAAGGAGTACACCTTAGTTATCACGTTAGTCCTCCTGGTGCATTCGATCCTCTCAAGTCTTAAATGCTTTGTATGTAGGCCTCCATCAAACTCTGAACAGTCTTGGTTCAGCCTGGCAGAGGCCATGCAGCCGACACGAGGAGAGCCTAAAGAGCTGCCTCTCACGTCTAAGCAAGGTTTGGGTGAGAAGAGCTGCAGGCAAGGCCACAGCCAGGAGCTCAAGCTTTCAACTGTGTTTATTGTGCTGTTTTGTGCTGTTTTTGCTTTCACTCTCTCTGCCATGGGCTTTACTGTCATTATAGTACCCCATAAGGGTAAAATAACACCCCCATCCTTACCATAACTTTTACAATAAAACCAAATAATAATCCTGAAAGAATGCAGACCCCCTAAGGTGGGCAGCCATTGGGAATTACTTTGTGAGACTCGCCCCACCTGCCTGTGTTAGACTGAATTAGCATATGTTAGGCTGAGTTAGTATAAGCCAAATTAGCGTAATTAGCATATGTAGGCTAAGTTAGCTTAGACTAATTTTGTCTAAACACCCCTTGTTAGGGCTGCAGGCCGAGTTAGCTTATGTTAGGCCAAGTTAGCATACTCATGCCATGACAGGGATTCAAAGATGGAGCACAAGAATTCGCTAATTAACAGACAGAAATTCAGCAAACAAAATACAGGAATTTGCATGTTAACAGAGGAAGGGCAGGTCTGGCTGGCAATGACAGGATAAACAAACCTAAAGGCGCCAAGGGGAGATTACCTATCTTAACTGAGAGTACTTATCTAAATTCAGGTGGGCAACAGATAGTCCCTAACTACAAATGGCCTCTCCTCTTCGTGCTGTAAACTATGAAAAACTGCTAATATAACATCCTGTATTGTCTCCTGAGCTATGAAAACCCCCTCATCCAAAAAGGCCCTCTCTGGTAATCAAGATTTAAGAAGAAAATGTACCAGACAGATGGACTCCTTCACACTGAGGACCATGACTAATTACACTTGATCAAACAAAGCAGACATCATGTTTTATGATTATTGTTCTCATACTTTGAATACTTCATATTTTAGAGTAAAATCTTTTACCTTACTCTCACCCCTCCTACTACTGTAAACATCCCTCAATAAAAATGTTTGCTTCCTAGCCACTGACCCAGCAGTCCTGAGCTTGCTCAGACTGTAGTCGGCTGAGAACATGCTGAAGAGCATAGATGTCTCTGCCTGCTTTCTTCTCGCCTGCAACGCCTTCCGTCGAGTCTCAACCCACTCCGGCTGGAGCAGGTCTCCAGCATCAGCCAGATTCGTGAAAGTGCAAAAACAGTCATGTTTGACTTCTGTGACATCACGTTAGACTTGTGTGATATCTTGAATGGTGGATTCCATGCTAGAGGCTAGAGACCAGAGAAAACTTAATTTCTATATCAGAGCCAAAACCATCATTTATGATAGTAACAAAGAGTGGCACAAATGGACTAAGTTTTATTCCATCTCTCAAATATTTGAGAGGCTGATCAAAAACAGGCAAATTGTTAAATTATTTTGGCCTAAAACAGCCGTTGTACTCCCGCACTTACATTCCTATGAATAGAACAAAATCATATATGTTAGGCTGTTGTTCTTAGCTGATTGCTCGTTACAGTCAATTGCAGCAGCTACGCTTCCATCAGTCACAGGCATCAGGCATCCTGCTTTCTAAACAATGTTAATACAAACTTAAGAATGTAACTAATGACTCCTCTACCTCACTCCCTCATGTGTTCTGTACAACACTTTCCTCTTTTACTGCATATGTCACTTCCCTATTCTGCGACCTAAATACCAAGTTAACCACAAGGCTGGCCAGAGTTGTCCAGAAGTCTGGGGACAAATGTCCAATTTAAATCAAGTTAAAATTTGCTCTATTAAAACTCTATTAAATTGGCTAGTTTATTTTTCTTTTCTCAATATAAAATTCACTGTCTGACAGAAGCCAAAAGATTGGAAGATACAAAAGCATGGAGAACCACTGCAGATACTAGAGACAGTGTGGGAGTAGGGCAGGCAGTGGAGAGTAGAATGGGTGAAGGAAATCAAGGGGAAGTAGTAAGACATTTAATGGGCAATAACATGGAAAGATACCTGCTTATGATACTGTGTAGAGTCAAATCTTTGACTGAACTAATAGCCATTGTATTCATACTCAGAAAATTAATTTTATGCTGTAATTATATACAGTAATTAAATGTTTAAAAAATAAGAAATAATGGGAAGGAATTGAAAAAGTAAATTATCAAATTGGATGAAAAAAATAAAAAGTTTGCCAATACCTTGTGTATCAGTGAAGCATAAAAATTTACAAAAAATTGAAAGTAAAGATGTACTAAGAGATACAAAGATACATCAAGCAAATATCAACCAAAATGAATCTAGGGTACCTGCATTAATGTCAGGCAAATTGGATGAGGTTAAGAGTATCTTCAGGAATAAAGTGTTCAATTAATAACAGTACAATCGGTAAAATAATCATTAACGTATAGTAGTTGTGATATTACATTTTAAATAGTTTTAAAATAATATAGCCTTATAGGGAAGAATAACAAAGAGCAGGAGAAGGAAGAAGAGAAAAATAAGAGAAGGAAAATATGAAAAGAGAATGACGATAAAAAGAGTAAGTACACATAGCAAAAATTGCTTTTAATGTGAAAAATTAAGTGTTTATCACAGAAAAAATAACATCATTTAACAACATTAACAAATTTTATGAATTGGACACATAGAAAACTGAGGTGAAAAAACTGAAGAATACTTTTTAAGCCCACATGTAACACTAACAAGCAGTGAACAGGAACTCGACAATTAATGTCTTAATGCATAGGACATTTGAAATAAATAGAAGGGACACCTCTGTTTTATTCTGGCTGGAATTTTAAGATATCAGAAAATAGGAATATAAGCAGTTTCTTTTTGTCTGGGAGACACCTTGTGTACAATTTTGAGGAAAAGATGAAAATAGAGGCTATTTTGAATAAGTACTGATAACAATGTTTATTACTTATGTTTGCATTATTCTTTTATTTTTCAAGTTTATAATGCCTTGTTGTTTAGAGTACTAAGTGTATCCAATCTTTTCAGTTCTTTGTACTTCACAGAAGTATTCCACCCTTTTTATAATTCCACCTTTGTCATCAGAGTCCTGAAGTTCTTATTTTCTTGCTTTTTGATGGTGGCAGATCCATGTGGGATAGACAGAGGCTTAAATGATTTACTTATAGGACTTCTGCAGCACCATTCTCAATCCTCAAACTTCATGCCCCCTCTTTTTTTTAGACATTTCAGCTAGAGTTATTATTTTCGCCATGGCTATCTCTAACTTTATGTTAATGTCAGTACTGTTCTATGAATCATTTAATGATGTGTCATTATGGACAAGCATTTGGGTTGCTGACTCAAATCATTTACAAAATTCTTCTCGAATGGGGATCTACCTTTGCATTTATTGCACTTTACTTTCCAAACATAATAGTTTTCCTTTATACATTCCAGAATGTATGTTTTTTGTTTTAGATATAAATTATAAGACCTTAGAAAAGCCAGCTGTTGTCACAGACAAATTGAACTGACTTTTTATCTTATGCTTGACCCTTTGATTCTGCCCTAAGTGGAAACTGTCAGTTTCCTTCTCTCTATCACGGGGCCCAAAGGACCCATCTCTGGTCCTTGTCATGATCTCTTTGACGGCTTATTGATGGTGGACCTAGTTAGAGCTCATTATCTCGAAAGAACAGATTTCAATTTCTCTCAGACTTGTGAGAAGAGATGGCTTTTGGGGAAATGATCCCTGTCACTGACTGGTGATACTTCTTAATTGGCAGTCCATGTCATATCCACATCAAGGAATCGTGACTTATGGTAACACCAACTCTCTACTAGGGTTGAACTCTAGATGACAGAAATATTGAGTGACTGGGGATGTCTAGGCCATTGCCTCAAAGTTATGTTTTTCTCACCAGGGAGTGGTATTTTATATGTGACTAATATTATTGAACTCATTTTTACATAGCACTATGGTTAGATCTCTGTAGCCCTTCCTAAACAGCACCCACCTTAATAATTTTGCTGGTGACCTAGTCAATTTGAATGGCAAAACAAAATTGAATGATGAATATGACTTTCTCAACTTTTTGATTTTTCTGGAAGTCTTGGACATAAGGTGGAAGTAGGCAGTTTTTCTATATGTTCCCTGTGGTCAGAAGTTGCCTTTATAGGGAACCAGCAGTTAGCATAATGGCTATGTTGCTGGACTCCCATGTAGTTGACCGTGGTTTGCGTCCTGGACCCGTTGGCTTAAAACTCACGCCGGGCGCGTGTGCGTGCGTGCCCAAGATCACAAGAGGAGTATGGAGGAGAAGGGATTGTGGCGTGACCATCCCCCCTGGGGGGTGATTTCTCGCTTTCTGTCTCTATGTCTCTCTCTGTCTTTCTGGCGAGCGCACGCGCCCTATAACGAAAACCTCTCAAAAACAAACAAACAAACAAACAAAAAGAAGTTGTCTTTATATAAGAATGTGTTAGAGTGAGCCATACGAATTACAGTAATTGGTCAGACGTAATTATGATGCTTTGCACTACACATTAATATTCAATCCTGCTGTGAGTGATGTGATTCCCCCCCCACCTCCAAAGGACAAATTTTTTTTTGGACATATAATTTTTACATATTAATAAGAGAAATTGAATTTTTATGTAGGAAAGTGCAATGTGTAATGAGTATATCATGGTAATTAACATGTACCATCTCTAACGAAAAACATTTGGAGAAGGGATACAGAGGTAGAGCATTGACGGGATGGGGAGGTGTGGTGTTATCTGTTGAAGATATTTCGTTCAACAGGTTGGGGAGAAATGTTCACATATCGAAATGGTCTCATTGTAAGCCAAACAATATGATTGAAAGTATATACAAATAATAATAATAATAATAATAATAATAATTAATGTGAAAGAAATAAAATAAAAAACCTCGCAGCTAAGAAAAAAATAAATTAATAAATTAAGTACTTGATAAAATAAAAAAAACTCTCAAAAAATATTAGTTATAATGTGTCACTTGTATTTACAGGATATAGAGAAAAATAAGTTGGATTAAACTTGATGTAAAATTGAAAAAAAGAAAAACATGTACCATCTCAAGTATTTGTCATTAGTTCATGTTGGGATCATTCAAAATCTTTTAACTAGTCTTAGATACACAATAATGCATTATTAATTATATTTATTCTACTGAGCTATATAACAGGAGTCCCCAATTCCGACTGGTCTGTGTGGCCTGTCAGAAACCCAGCTGCACAGCAAGAGGGGAGTGATGGAGGAGCAGGCAAAGCTGCTCCCACATCTCACATTGCTGCCTGAGCTCCACCTCTTGGCAGAGCAACAGTGGCATTAGAGTCTCGTAGGGACCTGAGCCTATGGTCAACTGCACATGCAAGAGATCTAGATTGCACACTCTTATAAATTATCTATAGAAAATTGTCTTCCACAAACCAGTCCCTGATGCCAAAAAGGTTGCAGACAGCCTCTATAAAACACTATGATTGCTTATTTTCTCTATCTATAATTTTAAATACCTTAACCAAAATTGATTTAACCCTCCTTCTTCCCTATGTTTTTCACCCTCTACTAATTGTCATTCTATTTTCTATTTCTATAAGGTCATCTTTTGTAGTTTTCACATATGACTGTGAGTGTGCAGTCTTTCTCTTTCTATGTCTGGCTGATTTCCCTTAACATAATGTTCATGAGGTTTGTTGCCTCAAGTAACATATGCACATTACAGTCTTTATATCTATTCATCTTTTATTGGACACATAGGTTGATTCCATATCTTGAATATTGTTATTAATGCCGGAATAAACAGTGAACAAAGATATATCTAGGATGGACTGATTTACTTTCATTTGGATATGCTCCTTGTATCGGGATTGCTGGAGGACATGGCATTTCTATTTTTAGCTTTCAAGGAACCTTCATGCTTTTTGTTATTTTATTTTATTTTTTTTGGTTTGTTTGTTTTTGTAATAGCTGTAGTAATTTACATTTTCATCAGCATTGTAAAGTAATTTTTTTCTCTACAGATTTGCCAATTTTTTTTATTTTTTTGTATTCTTTTTAATTGACAAAGGACTTTTGCACTCAACAGAGTGAAACACAGAGACCAAAGGAGGAAAAGGAATAAAGCACCCCCAATGAGATGTGGTCATGCTGAGCTCCCATCTCCTTCATTTCTCCATCTTCTCATGATTTTAGGTGTGCATGCCCATGAACATAGTGTACTTTTCAAATTGCTTGAATAGGGATTTAAACCACGGTCAGCTATGTAGTATCTGGCTGCCTTAACCACTAGACTACAAAGACAGTCCATTAATTTTGTCCTTTTGGTAAAAACCATCCAACCTGAAAATATCTTATTGATATTTTGATTTGCATTTTCATGATAATTGCAGATGTTGAGCATTTTTTATATGCTTTCTGTCCATTTATATGTATTTTTGAGAAATGTGTATTGAGCATACTTGCCCATTAAAAATTATATTATTTTTGATGCTTTTTGATATCCTTATATTTCTAGCTATTAATCTCTTACCAGATATATAGTGTTCAAATAGGTCTTTTCATTCTGTAAATTGTTTACATACTCTGTTGACTGTTTTCTTGGTTGTGCAGATACTTTTTAGTTTGATATAATTCTATTCACCTATATTTATTTCTGTGGTCCGGTCTTTTGAGGCTTTATTCAAAAACTCTTTGTCTAGAATACCTGAAGTATTTTCTCTGTTTTCTATCGATGTTTTCATGGTTTCTTGTGTGTTCTTGGTAGAGGGTTGTATTTTCCAATGATAGGGGTGTTTGTAGCCAGCTTCAGGTGCTTGGTGTCTCTCACAACCTGTCAGTACCAGAGGCACCTGGGGCTGGATGGAAAGTCTTAACTATACCAAGAAGTGTAAGTCCTGTGCTGTGCTGTTTGTAGCATGTGGCATGAGAACAGTGGAATTTAAAAATACACCTCAGAGTCAGCAGATGGCAGAGTGGTTAAGGACCGGGGACCCCATGTGGCAGACACTGGTTGGAGTTCCAAACTGGCAGCTTGATACTTTATGCTGGGCATGTGTACTTACATGCCCTAGATCCTGAGAAGAGAATGGAGGAGAAGGTATTGCAGCATGACCTTCCCCCTGAGGGGTGATTTCTCACTTTCAGCCTCTCCAGTGAGCACACATACCCTATAGAAAGATCTCTCAAAAAATAATAATAATAATGGAAGAACATCTGGGTGATTGAGAGTTTCCGTTAGGAGATTCAGAGCCAGAGCTTTAGGAGATTCAGAGCCAGAGCTATAGACCAATCCCTCTGCAGCTCACTCTCTCACTTCTATTTCCACTTCTGATTTTTTTTTCAAATTCAGTTATGTGGAAATTGAACAACTCATTTATAAACAACTAAAAATTTAGAGAAAAACATACATGTAAAAATTGTAAAAATACTTTGAGACTAAGAGACTGGAAGTAAAATGTAATGTGTGCTTCAAAAACATTTCTCAAAGAGAAATTTACACATTGGAAAGCATTTTCATGAAAAGCGAAACATATAAAATAACTTCACACATCAGGAAACTATAACAGAACAAACTAAAAAGGTAGCAGAAGGAAGGAGATAAATATTAGAACCATGTCAATGAAACTGACAATATAAAATCCACAGAATCTGTACAACAACTATCTGGTTATTTCAAATGATTAACTATCTGACATTGTTGTAGTTAGACTAAAATAAAAGTAAGAGAACCGATACAAATCAATACATCAAATATGTAACTGGAAAGATTAATAACAGCTTTTATCAAAATAAAAGGAAAAACAAAATGTTTAATTATTAACAAAATATAGAAACTAATTCAATGTTAACAAGTTCAAGGATAGCTAGTAAATTCAGATGAAATTTACATCTGTATTTTTAATGGTCTACTGACGTTCATTATACACAATAAAATTGGTAAAAAGAAATATATCTGGTAAGGTAAAACATTTTCAGGTACCTTATAAAACTGGAATACAAAATCAAAAAGTTTTTGGTTTCAGACACTAAAATATGATAGAGACATGTGAGACAAAATGTTTATTTTGTCTGGAATCTTTTCTATTCTTTATTCCTTTCCAAGAGTTCTTATCAGATTGAATTAAAATAATGTAGCACTTAGGGACAAAGATGCAGCCTAAGAGCCCTGCACTGGAGACCAAGATGGAGAACACTTCCACAGCCACCATGACCTTCCCCTTGGTGCTGTGGTAGACAGGGAGGAAGGTGACCCAGACACTGCAGAACAGCAACATGCTGAATGTCAGGAACTTGGCTTCATTGAATGTGTCAGGCAGGTTCCTGGCCAGGAAAGCCACAGTGAAGCTCCCGAGGGCCAAGGAGCCCAAGTATCCCAGGACAAAGTAGAAAGCAGTGGCTGAGCCCTTGTTGCACATGATGACCAGGTTTTTGGGCTCAGAGACTGAGTCTGTGTCAAGAAAAGGGGGAGACATTCCCAGCCAGATTCCACAGATAATCATTTGTATCAGGGAGCAGATGGGAATGACAAAGTTAGGAGCCCCTGACACCAGCAACCACCTCAGTGTTTTTCCAGCCTTCACAGCCCTGAATGCCAGAATAACGGTAATGGTTTTGGCCAAAACACTGGAAACAGCCACAGTAAACACAACTCCAAATGTGATTTGTTGGAGGATGCAGGTGGCTGTGTTGGGACGACCAATGAAGAGTAAGGAGCAGAGAAAGCACAGGTGAAGGGCAATGAGAAGAGTGTAACTGAGAGCCCGATTATTGGCCTTGACTATGGGTGTGTCTCGGTGCTTCACAAAGACCCCCATAGTCACAGCTGTGAGCACAAAAAGGCACAGAGCCATGCATGTCAGAGCCATTCCTAGAGCATCCTCAAAGGCCAAGAAGGTCACGGACTTGGAGAGGCAGTGAGTTCTCTCATTATTTGGGTACTCATCAGCTGGGCACTGGCTACACTGTTGTGCATCTGGAGAAAAACCATATAATTTCTACTGTTTAGGTGGTTGAAATTGCATACTAGTTATAAAAAATTAAAAGGATTGTAATATTTATTTTCATTTTATGTAATAATATAGTGAAGAATGATGCAATTAATATTTTTACATTTTATATTTTAGAATTTGGTTATGCTAAATAATTCCTTAAATTTATATCAGAGGCAATGAATATTTTAAAGGTACCAGACTATGCCTTTTTCTATGTAATTTCTCTATTTTCTTCTTTGTTTTAGAGAATGATTTTTGACTTACAGTATGCATGCTTGCCAGGAGGAGAGAGAAACAGAGACAGTGAGAGAGAAAGTGAGAAATCAGTTTTCCCCCCACCAGGGTCACTTCTGCAGTCTACTCTTAGAATCTTGGGCATGCATGCACACGTGCTCAGTGTGATTTTTTAGCCACTGTCTCAGCAGTCTTACTGCAGTTGGCCATGTGGTAGTCAAGTGATGTAACTTCTGTGCCAATTGCTTGCCAGTTTCTCTATGTTTAAAATTATATTTCTCAGACTCCGTGGTAAAAAGGTCTTCAAGACTGACCCATATTAAGAGGTTCCCAGTTTTGGGTATGAAGTCGCCTCTGAGTATATTTGTTGTGTGGGTGATTATGACCCATGACTGGCAAAAGCTAAGTGTGGACTGCTATATCAACACCTGATTGGGGTGTGTCTCTCTCTTCTCTGTTTCTCTTGATCATGGAAGAAAAAGTAAGCTTTACTGAAAAGTATTTTTCTTCTTTCTTTCTTTCTCTCTATCTTTCTTCTTTCTTTCTTTCTTTCTTTCTTTCTTTCTTTCTTTCTTTCTTTCTTTCTTTCTTTCTTTCTTTCTTTCCTTCCTTCCTTCCTTCCTTCCTTCCTTCCTTCCTTCCTTCCTTCCTTCCTTCCCTCCCTCCCTCCCTCCCTCCCTCCCTCCCTCCCTCCCTCCCTCCCTCCCTTTTCTTTCTTTCTTTCTTTCTTTCTTTCTTTCTTTCTTTCTTTCTTTCTTTCTTCTTTCCCTTCCTTCCTTCCTTCCTTCCTTCCTTCCTTCCTTCCTTCCTTCCTTCCTTCCTTCCTTCCTTTCTTTTTTTTTTTTTTTTTTTGACAGTTTTTTGCTATAGGGCACATGTGCTCACCAAAAAGACAGAGAGGGACAAAGAGACAGAAAGCCAGAAATCATCCCCAGGAGGATGGCCACATCGCAATCTCTTCTCCTCCATTCTCCTCTTGGGATCTTGGGCACACACGCACATGCACTTGGCATGAGTTTTTAGTCACCGGGCCTGGGATTTGAACTACGCTCAACTACATGGGAGTCTAGCGACATCGCCATTATGCTAACTGCTGGTCCCGGTATTTCTCTTCTTTCTATGTGATTCTATTCTACATGAAATGATCTAGGCATTAGTTAATAATGCACAATTAATCATTAACACACTTTTAGAACTGGTACACACATGTATAAAGCATTTCCGTAACAATTGCATTGCCCTTCATCTGTGCTTACCATTTAGATATGAAAAATATCAGTTTCAAACCTTCTAAGCAAACACACAGATAACTTTGATGATTATACAATTTAACTTTTCACTAAACTTTAGTGTATTTCACTGAGACATCAGATTGAGAGTGTGTATCTCCCAGTAATGAGTGGTAAGAAAAGGTATACACTAGAATCAATCTTACAGTTGAGCCTATTAAGATTGGCACATCCAAGTAAGAACTTACACATAATGAGGTAACAGTACTTTTATAAATGGGTATAGTAAAAGAATGAGTGAAAGTATGAATTAAGAAGAAATGTACACTGTGAGTTCCATGTCAGTGTTCTTGGCTTCATTTTTATTGTGAAATAGGTGTAGTGCTGTGCTAGCACAGTAATAACTTTTCTACCTGTCTGATTGGAAATCTCTGTCCCAGGGCAAAAAGCACAACTATAGCAGCAGAGAGGCTTTCCTTTCTGTGGAATTTTTCTGAATCCCGGACCACACCTCTGAATACACACTGACAGAGGAGCCTGAGGGGAAAAGAGAACCACTGGTCATCATTTATCACATCAGCAGCTTTGACAGGATGATTGTATCCTTTTATAAGAGAGTGAGTTAGATCTTCACAAAGCAGTAATCACTGTGTCTCCTCACAAATTTCATGTTCATAGTACCTAGACATCTATTTATGGATTACATGGTAAGCATTCTTCTATATAAGCTGTTTACTGAATGCTACCAAGAACCTTATAACTTCTTACAAATAATTATTTACTTAATTTTATTAATTCATTAACTCATTTTAATTTGACCAAAGAAAAACAGATACAAAGAGAAAAGGAATGTGAGAAAGCAAGCCACCAGTTCTGGAACTCAAACAGTGTTTGTCCATGTGGGAGTGAGTATCAGGTGCCTTGTTCACCATGCCACCTGCTGGCCCCATATCTTATAATTTTTATTTCATATATTATTGGCCACCCCTAGGATTTTTATCACCTGTTACAATGACTAAATCAACAATCTTTTCAAAGCAGATTTGTATATGGTAATGAATGAAAATTTTGGTAATGTTCTTACCATTCCCTTATACTTGGCTGGTTTATTTTTACATTTTAGATAAAATAACCTATGTCATGATAAGGAGCCACATTAAGAAGAGTAACTTATGCACACGCAGAAGAAGAGAAGTAATGATAGTGAGTTATGAAACACAGAAGGTCGATCCACTTCTGAATGTCTCAATCCAGGTAGGACACTGCTTTTTCAGAATTAACAACACGTTAAAGGTATAAATCGTGGCTGTTATATACGGAAATAATATTGGTTAGGAAAGTTCAGCTGTGAAAAGATGACATGAAATCACAGTGCTTTGAAAAGTAGAATAGGGTTGAAGACTGAATATATGTAATATGATAGAGGAAAACATGAGTGGTATTGTAAAAGATGTTAGAAAGTTGTAAATTTGTCTTTAACCCTGAGTATATGGACACAGGGAAAGCCATAAATGGGCAGTTCTCAGCATGTATGCCTGCTATCAAGAATGGTCACTTAGACTCTGCCAGTACTACAACCTTGCACAAAGGTCCCTGCAAACTTATTCAGAAAATACTTCAGTGAGGACATCTGCCCCAGACTTCCTGCTCATCCCTACTGATGCCAACCTGTTATTGATTCCGGTAGCAAAAGCTAGTTTTCCCATAACAACTCATGTAATCACTCTTCACATTTCTTTTAAAAAGTCTTGTCTTCTTTTATCTCCCTGGATACAACTGTACATTACTATTGTATCTATATTCCACATTACAGTACCCATTCCCAAATAAAGTTCATTTTCTTTAAGCTACTCTTGTTTCTTGTTATATAGAGACTGACATTTGGTGTTTAGAAAGGTGAGTTCACCTCAGACATAAATCAGAAACCCTTGGATTCAAGCAAACATACTTAATGAGCTCTTTGAACTCTTCACTCCCAAAGCTCACATTTTCTGCCTTGGTAGAAATCTCTTCAGGGATTGTTGGTCCCTCTCACTTTGACAGATCTTTTAACTTTATCTAAGATTTTGTTTGATTATAAAGATATCATAAAGAAAAAGTCTTTTTTTTTTCTTAGAATGGAACTTAAAAATTTATTGAAACAAATGGTAAGACAAATAAAATGCTCCAAAATCTTTTGAATATAGCAAAAACCATAGTAAACTAAAAGATTATAACAATTAGTGTTCATGAAAGTAAGAAAGAAAGATATCAAATAAATCACTTAATGATGCATTTTAAGGAACTGGAAAAGTAAAACAAAATAAATTCAGAAGTAATAGATGCAAATAAATAATAAATATCAGAGGAGAAGTAAATGAAAAAGAACAAAAGAGAAATACAAAAAGTCAATAAAATGAAATAATTTTATTTTGAGAAGATAATTTATTCATTTATTTATTTATATTATTTAATTTTCTTTTATACATTCAATCACATTATTATTTGGCTTACAAAATGGAGATTTCAACAGGTGAACATTTCTCCTTAGTACAGTTGATAAAACTTCAAAATATCTTCAACAGATAATACCACATTTCTTTGTGGCATTAACACTTTGCCTCCCTATTTTTCTTCTAAATGTCCTTCCTTAGACCCTCCTCTTTCACACATACTATATCTGGTATTTACATCTATATATTGTGTTTCTATATCCTTTAGTCAATTAGTTTCAGTCATAGAGTATGGGCACTTGGTATATATTAAGTGGGGACATACAATGCCTCTTCTTCATAGCCTGGCTTGCTTCACTCAGAAGTAAGTTTTCCATATTTATCCACTTCCTGTCAAAAGCCACGGTTTTGTTGTTTTTTTATGGCTGAATAGTATTCCATAGAGTATATGTGCCACAGTTTTTCTATCCATTCATCTGTGGGGTATTTGGTTTGTTTCCATGACTTAGCAAAAGTGAATAGTGCCGCAATAAACATTAATGTGCAAGCACTTTTCCAATTAAGTATTCTTCTGTCTTTTGGGTAGATACTAAAGAGTGAAATTGCTAGATCATATGGTAATTGTATTTGTAGATTTTTGAGGAATCTCCAAATTGTTCTCCACAGTGGCTGGACCAATTAACTTTCCCACCAGCAGTGTAAGAGTCTCCCTTTCACTACACCCCCACCAGCACTTATAATTTTTTGTTTATTTAATATTAATCATTCTGACTGGGATTAGGTGGTATCTAATTGTTGTTTTCATCTGCATTTCCCTTATAATGAGAGATGTTGAGCATTTTTTCATATACCTTTTAGCTATTTCTATGTCATCTTCTGAGTTGTTTTTTTTCAACTCCTTCTCCCATCTTTTAATAGGATTGATCATCTTTTTTCAGAACAGCTACTTGAGTTCCTTGTGAATTTTGTTTATCAGTCCCTTATCTGACGCATAGTTTACAAAAATATTTTCCCATTCTGAAGGCTGTCAATTCACACTAATTAATGTGTCTTTTTTCATGCAGAAACTTCTTAGTCTGATGTAATCCCACTTGTCTATTTTGGAGATTATTGACTCTGCTTTGGGGTGCAAAATTGCTTTAGCAATACAGGGTCTTTTATGATTCAAGACAAACTTTATGATTGTCTTTCCCTAAGCCTGTAAAAATGTGTCTGGTACATTTATTGGCATTGCCTTAAATATGTAGATTAATTTATGTAGATGAATTAGGTAGAATTGCCATTTTGATTATATTAATTCTTCCAATCCAGGAACATAGGATATCCTTCCCCTTTTTTGTGTCATTTTCAATTTCTTTCTTTTTTTTTTTTAATCTTTTAGTTTTTATTGTGGAGGTCTTTAACTTCTTTGGTTAGCTTTATCCTAAGTATTTTATACTTTTTGTGGTTATGATAAATGGAATAACATTTTTCAGTTCTATCTCAGTGTGTTGTTTGTATATAGAAATGCTATAGATTTCTGGATATTAATTTTGTATCCTGGAACTTAACTGTATTCATGTATTACTTCCAGAAATTTTTTCATGGAAACCACTGGGTCTTCAATCTACACAATCATGTCATCTGCAAATAGAGTTTGACCTCTTCTTTTCCTATTTGAATGCCTTTTATTTTTTCCACTTTTATGATTCCATTTGCAAGGACTTCCAGTACTACATGAAAAAGGTATGGAGAAAGTGGGCATCCTTGTCTTGTACCCATTTTTAGTGGAAAATCTTTTGACTTTTCTCCATTGAGGATGATGTCCGTTATAGGTTTTTCATTGATAGTTTTTCTTATATCTCTCTCAGGAGCATAATGGGCATTTTGCTTTTCAAGCAGGCTCTTTATAATCCTAGACATTGTTCTTCCAGCCCATTCTCCTATGGTTTCTGTAGAACTTATGTCCTCTCTGCAAAGACTTTGTGTTTCATTTTGTTTTCCTGTTGAATTCATTTTTGGTTTCATTATTGGTTATGTGTGTTTTTAAATAATTTTATTATTTCATGTTTTGTTTCCCTGCCTATTTTCTGCATATATTCTGAGAGTAAAAAAAAATACATAACTAAATAGGTCTTTTAAATGGTGGGCACAGAATAGTCAATTATAAGCCTTTAGGGAAGTCACCATCATCTATGGGGAGACTATCCTATGAAAGTCTTTTATGAAAATGTCTCCTAAGAATAAATTTTCAAAGACATAATGTTAACACAAGGATGCCTGTCAGTAGGATGTGTGACAGAACTGCAGGGAGAGTGTAGCTCACATACTGGCCATTAAATTCTCAGGTGTGTGTCTTTATGGTTTCCTGTATCCAATTATTGCCCATGCCTAATGCCATTGGATTTCTCTGAGTTTTATCTACAGTGGAGAGACAGCCACAGAGGGAAAAATGATAGAGCTACAGGGAGACCATGACCAGTGACTCTTGGAGTACCTGGTGTCATTTGAAAGTTCATATTTTATGTCTTTTGTCAGTTACATCATCTAGCTGAGCTCCAGTTACACTTCATCTAGAGACTTTTGGGAGGAACCAAGCACTTCAAGCTAGCTACATAAGACATTTTCTGTTGAGAACATGAGGTCCTCTCCAAGGAACACTCTATAGAAGTAGAGTGCTTTTCTTCCTGACATTGCAAAGTCAATTCCAAGTAATTAGGAATAAAGATTTAATCCATCTAA
Source organism: Tupaia tana (assembly GCA_026018925.1). Lineage (NCBI taxonomy): Eukaryota > Metazoa > Chordata > Mammalia > Scandentia > Tupaiidae > Tupaia > Tupaia tana. The sequence goes on along the minus strand of JAKSZU010000013.1, from coordinate 8,860,830 downwards.
TGACCAGAAATCAGCACAGAGGCACAAGGAATATGAAAAACTAGAAAAATATCTCTCCCTCAAGGGAAAAGTACAACTGCTCCTCATCCACAGGCAGCACAGTAGAACTCACAGAAATGTCAGATAAGCAATTCAAAATATTTATAGTGACAAAATGAAATGAGATACAAGAGTAAAGGGACAATGAACTCAGGAAATTAGCAATTCTTTCCACAACTGGAAGAACACACACATAAAAGAAGAAGAATATTGAACTGTTAGAGATGAAGACTGTAATACCGGAAATCCAAAACTCCCTGCCAAGTATTAATAGCAGATTAGATCAAGCAGATGATTGAATATCAATTCTAGCAGACAAAACCTCTGATGTACAAAAAAATTACAAAAAATAATGAAAAATTTAAAAAATGAGAATAACATGCGGGAAATACTAGATATTAATAAATGTCCAAACATCTGAATAAGTCCTTTCCCGGAAGTTAAAAAATCTAACAGAGGCATTGATTATTAAATCCACGAAATACTTGAAGAAAACTTTCCAAACCTAGAGAAACAGTCAAACATCCAAACTCAAGAAATACAAGGAACTTCAAATAGAATCAACCTTAGAATATCCTCTCTGCAGCATATCATAGCTAGACTGGCCAAAATCACAGATTTAAAAAATGGCAAGAGAGTAATATCAAGTTACTTACAAAGGTTATCACATTAGGCCAACATTGCAACTTTCAACAGAAAGAATGCAGGCAAAAAAAAAATGGTGGATATATTCAAAGCATTGATAAAAATAATTTGGGGACTGTTACATCACTGGACTCACACATAGTCAACAGCTGTTTGAGTGCCAGATCTGGTGGCGTAAAGCTCACACTGGGCATGTGTGTATGCATGCCCAAGATCCTAAGAGTAAAGTGGAGGAGCAGAGATTCTGTCATGCCCATCTCCCCAATCCCCAGGGGCTTATTTCTTACTTTCTGTCTCTCCTGTGAGCATATACACCCTATAACAAAAATCTCTCTGGACTAAAAAAAAAACAGAAAGAAGAATCTTTTCAACCAAGAATACTATGCCCAAATTATCCTTCATATGAGAAGTGAAAGTTAAAAAATTCTCAAATAAAAAAAATAAACCTAAAAAAATTATCGACATTAGATCAGCTCTTCAAGACATAATGAAAGAAGTTCTATACACGAGAACTAAATAGAGACAGACAGAAATAGAGGGCAAAAAGCAACCAAGTCTGTGGCTAACAAAATAGTAGGGACAAGCTGGAAAATATTGATAACTTAGAATGTTAATATATTAACTTCTCAAATCAAGAGACACAGACTAGCTGAGTATATACACAAACAAACAAAGAAACAGAAACCATTTATTTGCTCCCTACAAGAAACTCACCTCATGGATAAAGATATACACAGACTAAAAGTGGAAGGGCTGGAGAAGGGTATTCCATGCAAATAGAAATATGAAAAGGTCTGGAGTTGGGATACTGATTTTAGAAAAAAGAACCCATAAGACTAAAACAGTAAGAAACAAAAGGACATTTTATAGTACTAAAAGGACTAATTAACCAAGATAAAACCCTTATAAATATCTATGCACTTAACTCAAGAGTAATACAAGTGTGGAAGATAGACTACTAGATCTAAAAGGAGAGATAGACTGCAACACATTAACTGTGAATCTCAATACACCACTAACTCCTTTGGACAAATCATCTAGACAAAAAAGAAATTAACAAAGACATACAGGATTTAAACAATACCTTTAAATGAAAAGGACCTGACAGACTGCTATATAAGCTTCCATCCAACTATCAGAAAATATAAATTCTTCTCACCCTATCATCAACATTTTCAAATACCCCAGATGATAGGATAAAAAGCAAGTCTTTATAGGTTTAAAGGGATGGAAACTATATCTAGCATCTACTCTAACCATAATGAAATTATACTTGACATTAATTTCAGAAATAACACTAAGGAATCCACAAACATGTGGAAACTAAACAATGTACTACAACTTCCTTTGCAACCACTGAAAAAATTAAGACTGAAATAAAAAGATTCATTGAAACCAATGAGAATGAGTACCTAAGCTTCCATGACCTGTGTGATTCAACAAAAGCAGTCATAAGAGGGAAGTTCATTGCAATTAGTTTACACAAGAGAAAGAAGGAAGGTGGCACATGGACTAAAAACTCAGGGAACTGGAAAAACAATAACAAAAAAATCCAAAACTGCCAGGAGAAAAATAATAAAGTCCCAAGAAGAAATAAATTAAATAGAGAATAAGTGAACTATACAGAACATAAGTGAAACCAAATGCTGGGAATTTGCGAATATAAACAAAATTGACTCAATGTGTGCTAGTCTACCTCTAGAAAGGTACCAGATTAATCAAAATCACAATGAAACAGGCAATATTAGAGCAGACATAACAGAAATATAAACATCATTAGAGAATTTTGAGGACCTATTTGCCAACAAACTAGAAAACCTAGATGAGGTGGACAAATTCCTGGACACTTAGAATCAATGGGGATTGATCAGGAAGACTTAGATAGCCAGAATAAACCATAACAAGTGGTGAGATTAAATCAGTAATACATTCCCTCCCAACAAAGAAATGACCAGGTTCTGATGGCTTCACTTCTGAATTCTAAAAAACTTTTTAAATAAAGAGTTAACTTGCATTCTACCCGAACTATTTCTAAAGTTGCAAAAGGAAAGAACCCTCCCAAATTCATTTTATGAAGACTACATCAGCCTCATCCCCAAAGCAGAGAAGGACATAGCAAAAAATGAAAAACCTACAGGTCAATATCTCTGATAAATATAGATGCAAATACTCTCAGCAAGATCTAGCAAATTGTATCCAATGATACATAAAAAAGATTATACATCATTACCATGTAGGCTTTATTCCAACAAATGCAAAACCATAAATGTAATACATCATATTAACAGAAAGAAAAATAAAACCCATATGATCATATACCTTGATGCAGAGAAAGCATTTGATAAATACATTTCTTCATGATTAAGATGCTCAACAAAATTGCCATAGAAGGGATAGTGTGCTAAGGTATGACAAAATCTCTGGGACTATAGCTAACTATAATTTCAAATTGTATGGTATCTAAGAACTGCTTTTTATTTTGCCTTTTAAATTCAACTTTTAATAATCAATTTTCTGGACAGCACTGATTGCATATCTCTTTAGTCACTTTCAACCCCTGTTTTCTGAATTTTACTGTTAGGATTATACAGGCAAAATTGTTTAAAAAAATGTCAACTCTACAATTAATAGGCAGACATTTTCAAGCTATTGTTTCACTTTTATTTCTGAGCCTACTTTGAATTTGATCATGTTACTTTTAAAGATTAAATCAATAGGGGAAGTTTCATAGCCTACACGTTAAGGGAAGTGGAAACTACATGGCCAACAACACAGTTTGAATCTTGACTCAAGCAACTTCCAAAACATGCTGGGCATATGTGGGTGCATGTCCCAAATCTTGATAAAATAGACAAATGAAGAAAGTATTGCAGCATGACTGTATCTCATGGGGAGGGGATGATTTGTTCCACTCCCTCTCTTTCACTTTACGTCTCTATCTGGTGAGTACCCATGAACTCTGGCAATTAAAATGAAATAAATAAATAAATACACACACACACACACACACACACACACACATATACATATATATATGTGTGTTTATATATAAATTATTTCCATTATTCTTGAAGTACCAAACAATAATATATTTTGATTAGCAAGTGATAAAATATTTACTTTTTTTAAAAATAAAATATTCTTTTTTAAAATTTTTTATTATTATCATAACCTTGTTTATATTATATTGAATCACATATAACTTTACAGTGTATTACATTTCTTTTTCTGGAAGGAATACCATGCATATTGTCAATACAAAGACATTAAAATCCCCATGATCATCATCCAATAGCTTTTCACTTTTTTCCAGATTATTATTATTCCAATTATTTTTTAAACAATCACTATTTATCATTTTACTTGTAAAATGACTTTACTCAACATGAAATACTTCTCAGAACTGTCCAGTTCAGTATACAATACACATCATCATCAATAGGTACTAAACCATATCTGAATCTTACTAATGTCATGCCTCTTTATTTGTTCTCTTGCTATCCTTCTCCATACTCTTCTCTTCTCCCACCCCATTCCACACTGTCTTATCATTGTTAACTATTTTCACTGCTTTGATGCCCTCCAGTATTTTTATCTCTACCATAAAGTGTGGATAGTCGGTATACATTAAGTGGATACATACAATATCTTTCTTTCATATCCTGGCTTACTTCACTCAGCAATAGATTCTCGATATCAGACTGCTTTCTATCAAATACCAGAGTTTTCTTTTTTTTTATGGATGAGTAGAATTCCATAGAGTATGTGAGCCAAACTTTTTCCATCCATTTATCAGCTTGTGGGCATTTGGTTTGATTCCATGTCTTAGCGATCGTAAATAAAGCTTCAATAACATTGTTGTGCAAGCAGTTTTCCAACTAAACATTCTCCTGTCCTTTGGGTAAATACCCAGAAGTAGGATTGCTGGATTAAATGGTAGTTCTATTTGTAGATCTTTGAGGAACCTCCATATTGTTCTCCACAGTGGCTGAACCAGTTTACATTCCCACCAACAGAATTGGAGGGTTCCCTTTTCACCACATCCCCACCAACACTTTACCACTTTTTATATTTTTAACCTTTGTTGCTCTGACAGGGGTTAGGTGGTATCTTGTTGTGCTTTTAATCTGCATCTCCCTTATGATGAGGGATGTTGAGCATTTCCTCATATGCTTTTTGGCTGTTCGTATGTCTTCCTTAGAGTGATTTTTGTTCAGTTCATTTTCCCATCTTTTAATTTGGTTAATCATTTTTTTCCATGTATGGTGCTTGAGTTCCCTGTGTATTATGGTTATCAGTCACTTGTCAGAAGCATATTTCACAAAAATATTCTCCCATTCTTGGGTGGTGTCGATTCACACTTGTTACTGGGTCCTTTGCTGTGCAGAAACGTAGTCTGATATAGTCCCACTTGTATATTTCAGTGATTAATACCTGGGTTTTGGGAGTCTTATTTACGACATCTTTGCCCACTCCAATGTCTCCCAGAGTTTCCCCAGCATTTTCCCCCAATAGTTTTATTGTTTGAGGTCTTAGGTTCAGATCTTTGATCAATTTTGAGTTGACTTTTGTTAATGGTGAAAGATGGGATTTCAGTTTCATCTTTCTGGAAGTGGATACCATATTTTCCCAGCATCATTTACTAAAGAGGTTTTCCTTTTCCTGATGGATTGACTGGTATCCTTTGTCAAAAATCATTTGCCTGTAATCTTTGGGGGTTATTTCTGGGGGTCTCTATTCTATTTCATTTGTCCAATGTCTGCTTTTGTGAAATAACATGCTGTTTTGATGATCACAGCTTTATAGTGGATCTTGGGATCAGGGAGTGATATACCTCCCACTCCACAAGAAGTGCATATTGTGCAGGATTACTTTGGCAATACAAGGTCTTTTGTGATTCCAGACAAATTCTATGATTGTCTTTTCTAGGTGTGTTAAGAATATCTCTAATATTTTGGTTGGAATTGCATTAAATATGTAGATTAATTTCAGTAGAGTGCCATTATGATTATGTTAATTCTTTGAATCCAGGAACATGGGATGTCCTTCCACTTTTTTATATTACTTTTAATATCTTTTTAAGATTTTCATAGTTTTCTTTATAAAGGTCTTCGACCTCCTCAGTTAGATATAGGTATCTTATACATTTTGTAGCTATGGTGAAAGGGATTCCTTTCTTCAGCTCTACTTTGTTCAATTTGTTCATATATAGAAATGCTATAGATTTTTGGATGTTGATTTTGTATCCTGCCACTTTACTGTATTCACTTATTACTTCGAGAAGATTTTTCGCTGAGACCTTTGGGTCTACTAACTATACCATTATGTCATCTGCAAATAAAGATATTTTCAACTATTCTTTGCCTGTTTGAGTGCCTTTTATAGTGTTTTTTTTTTCTGAGTGCATTAGCTAAGACTTTCAGCACTAATACTAAAAAGCAGTGGAGTAAGTGGGCAGACTTGCCTAGTACCAGCTGAAAGCTTTTCCCCATTCAGTATAATGATAGCTGTAGGTTTTACATGGGTGGCTTTTATTGTGTTCAGAAATGGCTATTCTATACCAATCTTACTGAGAGTCTTAATTATGAAAGGATGTTGTATTTTATCAAATGTTTCCTCCTCATCAATTGACATGATCATATGGTTTTTATCTTCTTTTCTGTTAATATGGTATATTACATTTATGGTCCTCAATATGTTGACCCACCCTTGAATTCCTGGGATAAAGCCTACCTGGTCATGATGAATAATCTTTGTTATATGTTGTTGCATATGGTATGCGAGTATCTTGTTGATAATTTTTCCATCTATATTCATCAACAATATTGGTCTGTAGTTTCCCTTTTTTTGCCATGTCCTTATCTGTTTTGGGATTGAGGATGATGAGGTTTAATAAAATAATTTTTGAAGGTTTCCTTCCTTTTGAAACTTTAGAAATAATTTGAGTAGGATAGGAACTAACTCTTCCTTGAAGTTTTGGCAGGATTTAGAAGTGAAGCCATCTGGGCAGGGCTTTGCTTTGTCTGGAGGTTATTTATTACTGATTAGATCTCCTGACCGGTTATGGGCCGATTGAGGTTTCTATGTCCTACTAATTCAATCTTGGTAGATTATATTAATCCAGGAATTTGTCTTTCTCCTCCAAGTTATCTCGTTTGTTGGCATATAGTCACTCTTAGTATTCTCTAATAATATTTGTTTTTCTAATATGTCTGTTTTAATGTTGCCTGTTTCATCATGTATTTTTGATTTACATGGTTTCTTTCTTTCTTCTTCATCAGTCTAGCCAATGGTGTATGGATCTTGTTAATCTTTTCAAAGAATCAACTTTTGCTTTCACTTATTTTCTGTATGGTTCATTTAATTTCTATTTCATTTATTTCTGCTTGAACCTTTATTATTTCTTTTTTCTTGGCATTTTTAGGTTTTTTGTTCTTGTTTTTCCAGTTTCCTAAGGCATGATGTTAGGTTATCTATTTGCCAGCTTTCCATCTTTTTCTTATGCGCACTAATTGCTATGAACTTCCCTCTTATGGCTGCTTTTGTCGTGTCCCATAGATTATGGAAACTTGTGTACTCATTATCATTTGTTTCTGATCTTCTGCTTGATCTAATCTACTTTTAGTACTTTCAAGGGAGCTTTTGGTTTTCTGTATCACATTCTTCAACCCTTGAAATTCCATCTGGTTCTTTTTAGACACCTAGACACTCTCTGGGTGTCTGTTTCTTCTTTCAAATCATGAAAGGACTTCCTCATCTCCTGGAGCTCATTGTCTCTTTTCTCTTATATCTCAGTTAGTCTGGTCATTACAAATATTCTGAATTCCTTATCTGACATGTCCACAGCATCCTTTGTATTGACTGTGGGTGATGTGGGCTTGATGATTTCCCTTGAGGGAGAGGCCTTTTGTTGGTTGCTTATATTTCTTGAGGCTCTGCAATTGTTCCTTGTCATGAGGTAATCTATATGTTCCATCCTAACTTATTCAAGGTGTACCTTAGTGTAAAAAGGTGTGCAGGATTAGAAAATTGGCAATCTCTGTTCTGGTCTGCCTACCTGTTGCTAACCAGTACCAGAAACTGTTGTCACTGGTATTGGGTGACCCGAAATCCTCCCTGTTTATAAGGCATGGTAAACCTCCAACTGACCTAGTAAGCTTCATCTTGAGGGAAAAGAAAAAATATGTTACTTGTGCCATGTGCTATTCAAAACACTGAGATCCTGAGAGTCTAACGATAAGTAGGGAAGGAGCGGAGATGATCGATGGGTGCAGGCCATTAAGGACCGCGGCCACAGGCAGCCTGGCGTCCAGCACTGTCGCTTGAATCAGTCCCCAGATGGGGTGGGGGGGGGTGCAAGTTCATCTTAAAGTCCCAAGAAACAAACCTGAAGTCAAAGAGACGAGTAGGTGTGGGGATGAGCGGCAGGTCCCACAGTATTTACTTTTTTCTCTCTATTAATTCTTCTCAAATGTACAAAGGATCTGTGAATATGCTTACTTTTATAACTGTATAGTTGTTTTCAAAGTTCTAGAAGAATGTGCTCTCTTTATTACAGAATATAGTTAGAGTCACTGATTTGGACTGGAGTGACATATTTAAATTATTAATGTTCTACAGACAAAAATCTAATGTCTACCTTGGTTGACATACCAACATTAAGAAGACATTTTAAAGTACCATCAAAAATTATTATGTAGCAAATAACTATTTTTTCAACACTGTGTAAAAGATGAAGCCAAATTTGATAAAATTGCACTGATTTTATGAAGAAATTAATCTTTGACTGAAATCTGGATGTCTATAAACAAAAAAAAATTTAAGAAAAAACAATAATATCTGTTATTAGAAATAGATCCATTCATTGTTATTGATATTTTTTATTATCTAGTTGCAGACTAGACTAGATCCTAAATTCTTTTTTTATTATTATTTGGAAAGATTTTTGCCATACGGTGCATGCCCTCACCAGAAAAACAGAGAGACACAGAGACAGAAAGTGAGAAACCATACTAGGGAGGATGGCCATGTGGCTATCCCTTCTTCTCCATTCTCCTCTCAGGATCTTGGGCAATCATCAGCATGCAACTGGCATGATATTAAGCCACTGGGTCCAGGACTCGAACTACGGTTGACTACATGGGGGTTCAGCGACACAGCCATTATGCCAACTACTGGTCCCAAGATCCTAGATTCTTATAAGATCTTCTAATCCAATTTTCTCCCATGTTTTCCCCATGGAATTACTAAGTATGAATCTGTTCTATTTTAAAGCCTTATAAACTGAAGCTGGGTAACTTGATATATTAACTTGAAGCTGGTAAACTTCAAGAAAAGAGCACATGTCTGAGATGAGGGCTGCATCAAGAATTTACCAAGCTGCCCAATGCCATAATCAGAGATGATGAAACTGCAAAGCAGAATGCAAACATGATATCTTCATACTGTAGACTGCTTTTCCCAAGATGACAGAAAAAGGCTCCTCAATCAAACAACTTGAGAGCCACTCCACTCACAATTCTCTTGCTGCTCAAATGTAGCTAAAAGTTATTTGATGCTGACTGCTAGTCACCTAATCCCTTCCCTCCAGTCTGAGACCCAAAGAAAACAATCTGATTCCAAGACAAAGTGACAATCAAAATGTAACCAACAATATTGTGAATCAGTAACATTTTTGAGAAAGGTCTTGATCAAAGAAGGAAAACATAAAAGTCATCTGATTCAAAGGAGTTTTTTGTGTCAGTTATAGTAAGCTATGACTAAAAGGAGCTGGTAAAATCATAAAGAAGGCAGTTGTGCATGTATGCCTGATGACAAGAACTATCATAAGAAAAGTGCCAGAACCATGATCTTGCACAATGGCCACAGAAAATCTTCCATGTAAACTTTTTTTGGTGAGGACATGAGCCTGTCCTGCCTTAGGCTGGTGGTACACTTATTATTGATTCTGATAGCCAAGGATGATTGCATCTAAACAACTTATATAACAGCTTCTCATACTTCGTTTTAAAACCCTGTTGTTCTCTTAGCTTTCTGAATGTGACTATATTTTACTATAGCAGGTGTATTCCCCACTGCAACACCCACTACTGAATAATTATTAACTTTCTTTTAGAAACTCTCTGTTTACAGGTTGACAAAATCTGCAGGGATAAATGGCATATAAATTACAATCCACTTGTGTTTACAGAGCATTAAAGCATAGAAAGAGCTACAACAATAAATGATTAAAAGTTTCAGCATATATGGACAAACATATTTGGAATTTTGTACACATTAAATTTGTTCATTTTATCCACTTGACTGCGGCATAAGTAAATATAACAAAATTAAATGCAAAACTATTGTTTTTAAAAGGTATTCGTTGAGCATAAAGATAAGTAAGATCACAGTATAAAGTCAAGATATAAAAGGCTAATTTGGTGCTGAGTTAAAGAACTCACATACTGTCCTTTTCAGTTCTAAGATCACATAACTGTATATGTCCAATAGTGAAATGGTGTCATACCTCTTTGAATGAAGCAGGCCATTTGATCATCATTTCATTGATTATCAGGCCTTGAGCATGTGGACTACAAGAGAACTCTCCTACTTTAACCATTGTTCCAGTCAAATCAGGAGATTGCACAATGTTCTTGATATCATAGTGTGCAATCTGCTTTCTTTTTTCATCTAAGGATACATGGTCACCAGCACTGTTTGTAAATTCTATTTTCTTCAGAAATGGGTGAAGCTGGAGGGAAAACAATTTGAAATGAGGAGTACATTCAAATTAGAGGTGCAAGTTCCTTAGGACTTCATTTTCCATTTACCTAACCCCAGGATATTTTTGTAGGTGCTGTTTTGTTTGTTCTGTTTCAGGTTACCATCTCATGAGGTCAAGGGAGAAGAAATATGCCTTTCCGCATAAGATGGTGCAAGGATTGAATCCAATTAGAAGAATTCTAAGACATTGCCCAGAAATTGGGTTTTGTATGCTTCTGGTATAATCCTGACCAAAATCCAGAGAGAAGAATGAAGAAGAAATTGCAGCATGGCCATCTCACCTGGGGGTTGCTTTCTCACTCTTTTTGTCTCACTAATACATGTGCTTACAGAAAAATTTTTAAAACTTGCTAAAAAAGAATACATGAATGAGAATGTTTAGTATCTTGACAGTGGTGATGTCAGCATGGGTGTACACATGTTCAAACTCATTAAATTATACAGTACATAAGTGAAACATTTTGTATATCAATAATATCTCAATACAGGAAAAAAGGTACAATGTAGGATTTTTGTGTCTTCTTTTAAACTTCTATTGTTAAGAGTGTGCATGTCTTGGGACCAGCAGTTAGCATAATGACTATGTCGCTGGACTCCCATGTAGTCGACCGCGGTTTGCGTCATGGACCTGGTGGCTTAAAAATCATGCTGGGCGCGTGTGCGTGCGTGCCCAAGATCCCGAGAGGAGAATGGAGGAGAAAGGATTGTGGTGTGGCCATGCCCCCGCGGGGTGATTTCTCTCCTTCTATCTCTGTCTCTCTCTGACTGTCTGGCGAGCACATGCGCCCTATAGCAAAAACCTCTCCAAAAAAAAAAAAGAGTGTGCATATCTTCTGCAATCATTATGACAAAGTAATGAAATTGCCAATTCCTAATTTTTTTAAGCTTTTGCCATAGGGTGCATGCACTCACTGGAGAGAAAAACAGAGCAGTAAAAGAGAAAGTGAGAAACCATCTCCCTAGGGTTGTTGGCTACTCCATAAACACTTCTCTTCTATTCTCTTGAGATCTTGGCCATGCATGCTAATATACCTGTTGTAAGTTTCAAGTCACTGAGTCTGGGATTCAAACAGTATTCAAATCTGGAAGTCCAACAACGTAACCACTATGCCATCTGCTGAGCCACTATTTTATTATTTTTTTTTAATATGATGGGATAACATTTGAGTCTCCTGGGCCTATGACACTGCATTACCTCTTATTTTTTAACAACAGTTGTCAATTCTTCAATTACTTGAAGTAGACCCATCCAAAATAATCTTTAATTATATAATTATATAATTGGAAGCTATTCTAGCAAAGTTACCTATTTTATCATTAGTCACCTCCAATGAGCTCAAAATGTGCAGCATATATTATTATTGTCAGTAAAAGTAAAAATATAAGATATATGAACTTTGGTGGGACTAGCAGTTAGTCTAATGGCTATGTCACTGGATTCCCATGTAGTTGACCGCGATTCGTGTCCCGGACTGGTGGCTTAAAACTCACGCTGGGCACTTGTGCGTGCGTGCCCAAGATCCCAAGAGAAGAATGGAGGAAAAAGGATTGTGGTGTGGCCATACCCCCTGGGGGGTAATTTCTTGCTTTCTGTCTCTCTGTCTCTCTCTGTCTTTCTGGCGAGCACACATGACCTATAGTGAAAACCTCTCAAAAAGAAAAAAAAGATATATGAAGTTTTCTGACATTTTTTATGTATACATACTCACTTTTATCTAGATATTAAAATTGCTTTGTGTTTTTAGCCAATATTATTAATCTATTCAACTCTCATGAATTAAGCACAGGAGTTCCTAAAAGTGTGCTCTGTATGATGTTTTTTTTTTTTGTTTTACATTTTTTATATTTCTTTTTCTTTTATATATTCAATCACACTATTTAGCTTACAAAGTAAATATTTCAACAGGTGAACATTTCTCCCTAGTCCAGTCAATAAAACTATAAAATATCTACTTATAAATAGAGATATACTGTGTTTAAAATTCAGACAGATACATTTATAACTCAGGTGGGCCAGGTTATATATCAATGGTCTAATATTTTCAAAGGGGAACACAGTACCTACTCCTTTGATTGCTGTACGTTTTGTAGAAATAGTTACATCTAAAATGAGTCATTCCTCAGAGAAATTTTTTAAATGTTATTTAGAACCCATGTTTAATTACATCAAAAACATTAAATGAAAAACTTAGGCCAAAGTATATACACCACTATAGATGAAACAACTGATCTCAGACACAATCATTATGTTAATAGTTTCTGTCATTAGATGCATTCCAAGGAAAACAGTAGATTTCATTTATTTCCAGTCTGATTTTTGTTGTTGTTGTTGTTACAAGTCACCTTTGGACATTTTACCGTGTCTTATAATACATTAGGATCTATGTTTCTAAAAAAATTTTTTCTGTAAGATGTGTGTGTGTGTGTGTGTGTGTGTGTGTGTGTGTGAGGGAGAGAGAGAGAGAGAGAAAGAGAGAGAGAGAGAGAGAGAGAGAGAGAGAGAGAGAGAAAATCATCCCTTAGAGGAGATGGTCAAGCTGCCATCCTTTCTCTTCTGTTCTCCTCTCAGGATTTCAGGCATGAACACAAACACGTCTGGTGTGTTTTTTAAGTCACATGGTAAGGAACTCAGTTAAGCAGTAGTCCATGAGGGAGCCAGCCCCTTAACCTCAGCATCATTTGCTGGCCCTTTAATAATTGTCTAATGAGACAGTTTGAAATCAAAACTCTCAATGGCAGAATTCTACAAAAAAATGTCAAATTTACAGCTACACCTACAACCAGTGTCAAGGAACCATCTTTTTATTTTACATTTTTGTCTGACCCTGTTACTCTTGAGATAAAAACGTGGTCATGTTATTACATGTCAATAAAATGCTTCCATTTTGGTAATGTCTTCCATATTTACAAGACATGGAGGAGCGTTTTCCTTTGTTGGAGACATATTTCCTTGTTTATTCAGACCTGAGGCTCTTTTTCTACTTCTAGCCATTGGAAAATGTATTCCCTTGGAAGAAATGATACTCTGAGAAAGAATCAGGTGGAACTATTAGAGATAAAGTCTATAATACAAGAAATCAAAAACTCTATGGAAAGTATTAAGAGCCTATTAGACCATGCTGAAGATCGAATCTCTGATGTAGAAGATAAAACCTCTGACTTAGAAAAATACACCAAAAAGATCGAGAAAATAACAAAAAAAACATGAGGATAATATACAAGAAATACTAGACTCCATTAGACGCCCAAACATCAGAATAATTGGCATCCCAGAAGGTGAAGAAACTAATAGTGGAATGGAAAATCTATTCCATGAAACCCTGGAAGAAAATTTCCCAAGTCTAGAGAGGCACTCAACCATCCTCACCCAAGAAATACAAAGGACCCCAAATAGAATGAATCCCAGAAGATCTTCCCCAAGGCATATCTTAGCGAGGCTGTCTAACACCACAGATAAAGACATGATACTAAAACTGGCAAGAGAAAACGAGAAGTAACTTACAAAGGTCATCCCATCAGACTAACACTGGACCTCTCATCCGAAACAATGCAAGCAAGGAAAGAATGGGAAGATGTATTGAAAGTGTTAAGAGAGAAACAATTTCAGCCGAGACTATTATATCCTGCAAGATTATCCTTCATATGGGAAAAAAAGATTAAAATATTCTCAGACAAAGAAAACCTGAGGGACCAGCAGTTAGTGTAATGGCTATGTCACTGGACTCCCACTTAGTCAACTGCAGTTCGAGTCCCAGACCCGGTGGCTTAAACTCAGGCCGGGTGCATGTGCATGCATGCCCAAGATCCCGAGAGGAGAATGGAGGAGAAGGGATTGTGGTGTGGCCATCCCCCCTGGGGGGTGATTTCTTGCTTTCTATCTCTCTGTCTCTCTCTGTCAGTCTGGCGAGTGCACGCGCCCTATAGCAAAAACCTCTCAAAAAAAAAAAAAAAAAAAAAAAAAGATAAAGAAACCTGAAAGAATTCTCCAACACCCAACCAGCTCTTCAAGAAACCCTGAAGAAAGTACTGTTCCAGGAAAACTAAAGAATCAACAGACAGGAACAAAGAAGTAACAGGCAACTAAGACAATGGCCAACTTAAATATTGGTACAGATCCTGTAACATCAATAATAACATTAAATGTTAATGGTTTAAATTCTCCAATCAAGAGACACAGACTGGCTGAATGGATAAAACAACAGAAATCCTCCATCTGTTGCCTACAAGAAACCCACCTCATGGAGAAAGACATACATAGACTGAAAGTGAAGAGTTGGTTTTCCATGCAATTGGGAACCAGAAAAGAGCTGGAGTTGCGATACTAATATCTGACAAAATAGCCTTTAAAACAAAAGTTGTTCAAAGAGACAAAGAAGGGCACTCTATCATAGTAAAAGGCTCTATAGATCAAGAAGATATAACGCTTATTAATATCTATGCACCTAACACAAGAGCACCTAAATATGTGAAGGAAAGACTGTTAGATCTAAAAGGGGAGATTGACTGCAACACACTAATTGTTGGAGATCTCAACACCACTTTATCCACTCTGGACAGATCATCTAGGCAAAAAATAGGTAAAGAGATAAAGGATCTAAACAATACCATAAATCAATTGGACTTAACAGACATCTATAGAACTTTCCACCCAAAAGCCACAAGATATAGTTTTTTTCTAGCCCCGACATGGAACCTTCTCGAAGACTGACCACATCATAGGACACAAAGCAAGGCTCTGCAGATTCAGAGGCATAGAAACTATTTCCAGCATCTTCTCTGACCATGATGGAATTAAACTTGAATTTAATTTCAAGAGAAGTCCTCAAAAATACCTAAAAACATGGAAACTAAATAACCTACTCCTGAACGACTCCACTATTACCGAAGATATAAAGATTGAAATAAAAAGATTCATGGAAGCCAATGACAATGAGGACACACGTTTCCATAATCTTTGGGACACTGCTAAAGTAGTCATAAGAGGGAAGTTCATAGCAATTAGTGCACATAAGAGGAAGAAGGAAAGAAGGCTAATGGACCACCTAACATCAAGCATCAGAGAACTGGAAAAACAACAGCAAAAAAATCCAAAAAATTCCAGGAGAAAAGAAATAATAAAGATCCGAGCAGAAATAAATGAAATAGAAAACAAACCTACTATACAGAAAATAAGTGAAAGTAAAAGCTGTTTCTTTGAAAGGATAAACAAAATTGATACACCACTAGCGAGACTTATTAAGAAGAAGAGAGAAAGGAACCAGGTGAACCAAATCTGCAATGAGGCTGGTAACATAACAACAGACATAGTAGAAAATCAAAACATCGTTAGAGGATACTTTGAACATCTATATGCTAAGAAACAAGACAATCTGGACGAGGTGGACAAATTCCTGGACAAATATAATCTACCAAGAATGAGCCAGGAGGATATAGAAAGTCTGAATAGGCCCATAACAAACCAGGAGATTGAATCAGTAATAAATAACCTCCCAACAAAGAAAAGCCCTGGCCCTGGTGGATTCACCTCTGAATTCTACAAAGCTTTCAAAGAAGAGTTAACTCCCGTTCTGCTCAAATTATTTCTAAAGATCCAAAAGGGTGAATCTCTCCCGAATTCATTCTATGAAGCCTCTATCATCCTTATCCTTAAAACAGATAAGGACAGGACAAGGAAGGAAAACTATAGACCAATATCTCTGATAAACATAGACACAAAGATTCTCAACAAGCTACTAGCAAATCGCATCCAGCAACTTATAAGAAAGATCATACACCATGATCAGGTAGGCTTTATTCCAGGAATGAAAGGTTGGTTCAACATACGCAAAACCATAAATGTAATACATCATATCAACAGGAATAAAGAAAAAAACCATATGGTCATATCAATTGATGCAGAAAAAAGCATTTGATAAGATACAACATCCCTTCATGATCAAGAATCAGCAAAATCGGCATAGAAGGGCCATTTCTCAATACAATAAAAGCCATCTATGAAAAACCCATAGCGAACATCATCCTGAATGGAGAAAAGCTGAAAGCTTTCCCCCTAAACACAGGAACAAGACAAGGATGCCCACTTTCTCCACTCCTTTTCAATATAGTACTGGAAGTCCTCGCCAACGCAATCAGAAAAGAGGAAAAAATAAGGGCATTTGAATAGGAAAAGAAGTGAAACTCTCTCTATTTGCAGACGACATGATTGTATACATAGAAGAACCAATGGTCCTCACAGAAAAATTACTGAAAGTAATCCATGATTACAGTAAAGTTTCAGGATATAAAATCAATATACAGAAATCGATAGCATTTCTATATATGAATAACAGGCAGACTGAGATAGAACTGAAAAAAGTTATTCCATTTACCATAGCCACTAAAAGTATAAGATATTTAGGAATAAATCTAACCAAGGAAGTTAAAGACCTCCACAAGGAAAATTATGAAAAGCTAAAAAAAGAAATTGAAAATGACACAAAAAAATGGAAGGACATCCCATGTTCATGGATTGGAAGAGTTAATATAATCAAAATGGCAATTCTACGCAAATTAATCTACCTATTTAAAGCAATGCCAATGAAAGTACCAGGCACATTCTTCACAGATCTAGAAAAGACAATCTTAAAATTTGTCTGGAATCATAAAAGACCCCGTATTGCCAAAGCAATTCTACACAAGAAGAGTGGAGTGGGTGGCATCTCACTCCCCGATCCAAAAATATATTAAAAATCTGTGGTAATAAAGACAGTATGGTACTGGCACAGAAACAGACACGTGAACCAAGGGAACAGAATAGAGTCCCCAGAAATAAGTGCGCAAACATACAGTCAACTGATCTTTGGCAAGGGGTACCAATCAATCCAGTGGGAAAATGAAAGCCTCTTCAGCAAGTGGTGCTGGAGAAATTGGACTTCCACTTGCAGAAAGATGAATCTGAACCCCTACCTCTCTCCTTTGACAAAAATCAAGTCAAGGTGGATCAAGGATCTAAATCTAAGACCTCAAACTATAAAGCTGCTCCTGGAAAACACTGGGCAAACTCTGGGAGACATTGGTGTAGGGAAAGACTTCCTAAAGAAGACCCTCAAAGCAGAGTCCATCGTCCCCAAAATAGACAAGTGGGATTACATCAGACTAAGAAGTTTCTGCATGGCCAAAGACACAGTAGTTAGTGTGAATCGACAGCCCTCAGAATGGGAAAATATTTTTGTAAATATTGCATCAGATAAGGGATAGATAACCAGAATACACAAGGAACTAAAAAAGCTGTTTGGAAAAAAGATGATCAACCCTATTAAAAGATGGGAGAAGGAGATGAAAAAAACACTCTCTAAAGATGACATATGAATGGGCCAAAAGGCATATGAAAAAATGTTCAACCTCCCTCATAATAAGGGAAATGCAGATAAAAACAACAATGAGGTACCACCTAACCCCAGTCAGATTGTCTAATATTAAAAAAACAAAAAACGATAAGTGTTGGCGGGGGTGTGGTGAAAGGGGAACTCTTTTACACTGCTGGTGGGAATATAGATTGGTCCAACCACTATGGAGAATAATTTGGAGATTCCTCAAAAATCTACAGATAGATCTGCCATATGATCCAGGGATCCCACTCCTCGGTATCTACCCAAAGGACAGAAGAATTCTTCATTGGAAAAGTGCTTGCACATCGATGTTTATTGCGGCACTATTCACAATTGCTAAGTCATGGAACCAACCCAAATGCCCCCATATGGAGGAATGGAATGAAAAACTGTGGCATATATACTCTATGGAATACTACTCAGCCATAAAAACCAACAGAGCCCTGGCTTTTGACAGAAAGTGGAAGAATATGGAAGATGTACTGCTGAGTGAGGCAAGCCAGGCTATGAAGGAGAGACATTGTATGTCCCCACTTAACATAAACCATTTGTCTGCATTCTATGACTGAAACTGATTGACTAACAGTTGAACAAACACAAGAGATGGGTGTGAATGTCAGATGAGGTGAATGTGGAGGAGTGGGGCCTAACGAAGGACATTTGGAGAAGGGATACAGAGATAGAGCATTGACAGGATGGGGAGGTGTGGTGTTATCTGTTGAAGATATTTCGATCAACGGGTCTGGGGAGAAATGTTCACATATCGAAATGGTCTCATTGTAATCCAAACAATATGATTGAAAGTATATACAAAAATAATAATAATAATGTGAATAAATAAATAAATAAATAAATAAATAATAAAAATAAAATGCTTCCAGATGTCATTAAGTGCTCAATGCATGACTTGCTTCTTGAGGTTTACCTGCCAGGGTGGAAGAATAGGCTGATCTGTAGCTCCTGGAGATCCCATTTCTATTTTTTCCACAAGCATTTTATGGAGAACTTGGGCCACTGCATATACGGCATTGTAGATAAAATAGCTAGATTCATATGTGTATGAAATGCTAAAATATGTTTCTATAAACTCTAAGGAGATATTTGGAGGGCAATTTCTAGATTCTTCACATTTGTTCCACTCTGTTGGACAATTAGAAATACTAATCCAGAATTTACTAAAGTAAAAGTCTTCTGTGTACTGGTAAGGGTTAAGTGAGTTGAGAAATTCTTCAAATCCAGGGATTACCTTTTTCTGATGTAAAAATGAGAAGCTTCCACTGAAAGAGTACAGCATTGCATCAAGCTCTTTGTCACCAACATCCAACTTTGCTAACAGAGGATTTCCAATGATCCACACCTTCCCTGAGGTTATGTATAATTCTTCCATTGTGCTAAGGGTGAAGAGACTTCCTATGTCAACATAGAGAATATGCACATTTACAGAGGAACTTCTGATCTGACTCACAAATGCGAAGGAAGTTAATCCATACAGGTTCATAATGGAAAGAACCTTTTCTGTAAAGGCCACACAGATATCTTTCTTCACCATTTTTGCTTTAAGTTCCTGTAAGAAATGTTCACCTTTCATATCATCAGATACAAAGAGTGCCACCCAAGTCCAGCCAAAATGCAGCAATAATTTGATGATTCCATAGACCAGAGAGCTGTCCTTGGTGGCCATCTGATACAGTGATGTAAACTGGTTTTTATTACTTAGGATGGGATCAAATGGACCATATGTGACCTGAATAAGAAAAAAAAAAATCCTGATTTCAAGTGAATGGGATTTGTTGTTGTATCCCTTGAGGAGACGAGAATCTTCTACATGATAAAACCGGGAAATGGAATATTGGATCAAGAGAAAAATTACAATATATAATACCCAATTCTCGAATTTTAGGAACATGAACATGTGTTTGGTGGCCCACTGCCTTTAGAAAATAACATGAGACAAATTTTGATCACCTGGACCAAAGAATAAAAGATAATATGTGTAAGATCCCATGTCCTCTTCATCATCTGCAGTTGAAAGTGAAGAAAGCAGGCATTTCATGGAGAAGAGGCATCACCAGTGTGGTGATTCCCTCACTTCACCTCAAGGGAGTTAGAGAGCATTGGCTTTCTTCCTCACCAACAAATGTTGGATGTCAATTCTGAGTTAGAAGTTAATCCTTACTGTATTCATACCTTGATAATTTGGTCTTAATTTCTTATCACAGTATAACCTAATCATCTTGAAAAATACAATTGCTTACCCTTTTTGATTAAAAATAATTGTTACATAACAGAGAGTTCCTAAATTGATATTGCATGACAGTAATACCTCCTGAATGCTACTTGTGTTAGATAGATCCCCTGTAAAGAAAATAAAGAGATAAGACATTTGTGGGACAAAGAAATGGGTTATTATCTATTGCAGATAAAGTATATAGTCTTCCCAACTGAAGTTGTGAGAAATGTATTCATGTTGAAACATTCACTTTACAAGCTAAATGACATATGTGACTGAATATGTAAAAGAAATGTAAATACATAAAACAAATAAATAAATTGTGATAAAAATTTAAAAAGGAATGGAAAACAACTGCAGATATCAGAGACAGTGTGGGAAGAGGGTGTGAAATGGTAGAGGGTGGGAAATATGGGGAATATATATATATACATATATACACACATACATAACAAGAAATGGAAAATTATTTGTTGATGATAAAAGGTATAATTTATCCACTATACAGTGTATTCTGGATGGTAAATGGCTTTTTTTTTTTTGTACATTCAATCATGATACTTAGGTTACAAAGGAAATATTCCAACATGTGCACATTTCTCACCAGTACAGTTCACCATACTGGAAAGTTATCCTCAATAGATTATAATCCATAGCTTTCTTCCATAAATTTCTTGCCTCTCTATTTTTCTCTTTAAGGTTGTTCCTCAGACTCTACTCTTTCACCCGCCCTCTACCCACACTGTATCTGGTATTCACAATCATTTACTTAGTTTTTATAACCATTAATCATTCAGCTTTGGCCATAGAGTGCAGACACTCAGTATATATTAAGTGGAGACATACAATGTCTCTCCTTCATTGCCTGGCTTGCTTCACTCAGTAATAAATCTTCCATATATATCCACTTTCTGTCAAAAGCCAGGCTCTTGTTGTTTTTTGATGGCTGAGTAGTATTCCATAGAGTATATGTGCCACACTGTTTCAATCCATTCATCTGTTCATGGGCATTTGAGTTGGTTCCATGTCTTAGCAATTGTGAATAATGCTGCAATAAACATGGATATGAGTGCACTTTTCTGATTAAGAACTCTTCTGCCCTTTGGGTAGATAAGGTAGTTCTATTTATAGGCCTTTGAGAAATCTCCAAATTGTTCACCAGAGTGGCTGGACCAATTTACATTCCCACCAGCAGTGTAGGAGGATTCCCTTTCACCACACTTTCATCAGCACTTATCATTTTCATTTTTTTTAATCATAGTCATTCTGATTTGGGTTAGGTGGTATATCATTGTGGTTTTGATCTGCATCTCCCTTACAATGAGGGATGATGAGCATTTTTTCATATCCCTTTGGCTATTCGTATGTCTTCCTTAGAGAGTGTTTTTGTCAACTCATTCATCCATCTTTTAATAGCGTTAGCACCTTTTTTTGGGACAGCTGCTTGAGTTCTTTGAGAATTCTGGTTATCAGTCCCTTATCTGACACAGAGTTTGCAAAAATATTTTCTCATTCTGAGGGCAGTCAATTCCCATTAATTATTGTGTCTTTTGCCATGTTGAAACTTCTTAATTTGATGTAATCCCACTTGTCTGTTTTTGGGATTATTGACTGTGTTTTGGGTGTTATTTAAGAAGTCTTTGCCTCCCCCAGTGTCTCCAAGACTTTCCCCAGTGTTTTCCAGCAGCAGTTTTATAATCTGAGGTTTTTGGTTTAGATCTTTGATCCACTTTCTGTTGATTTTTGTCAAAGGTGAGAGGAAAGTGTTCAAATTCATCTTTCTGCAGGTGGACATCCAGTTTTTCCAGCACCTTTTGCTAAAGAAGTTTTCCTTTGCCCATTGGATTGACTGGTAATGTTTGTCAAAAATGAGTTGGCCGTATGTCTGGGAGTTTATTTCTGGGAACTCTGTTCTGTTCCATTGGTTCACCTGTCTATTTCTGTGCCAATTCCATGCTGCTTTTATTACCACAGTTTTGTAGTATATTTTTAGGTTAGGGAGTGAGAAGCCACCCACTCAACTCTTCTTGTGCAGGATTGCTGTGGCAATACAAGGTCATTTATGATTCCTGACAAATTCTATAATTGTCTTTTCTAGATCTTTGAAGAATATCTCTGGCACTTTGACTGGGATCGGGTTAAATATGTAGATTAATTTGGGTATAATTGCCATTTTGATTATAATAATCCTTCCAATCCAGGAACATGGTATGTCTTTCCACATTTTTTTGTCATTTTTAATTTCTTTTTTTAGCTTCTCGTAGTTTTCCTCATGGAGCTCTTTTACATTTTTGGTTAGATTCATTCCTACGTACCTTATACTTTTTGTGGCTATGGTAAATGGAATTACATTTTCAGTTCTATCTCAATCTACCTGCTGGTCATATATAGAAATGCTATAGAGTTCTGTATGTTGATTTTGTATCCTGCACCTTTACTGTATTCATGTATTTCTTCCAGGATATTTTTCATGGATACCATTATGTGATCTGCAAATAGAGGTAATTTCATCTCTTCTTTTCTTATTTGAATGCCTTTTATTTTAGTCTCTTTTTTAATTGCATTGGGGAGGACTTCCAGTACTATATTGAAAAGAAGTGGAGAAAGTGGGCATCCTCATCTTTTACCAGTTTTTTGGAGAAAATCTTTCAGCTTTTCTCCATTCAGGATGATGTCAGTTATGGGTTTTTTTATAGATAGCTTTTATTGTGTTGAGAATTACTCTTCCATGCCAATATTGATGAGAGTCTTGATCATGAAGAGATGTCATATGGTTTTTATCTTCCTCTGTTAATATGGTGTATTACATTTATAGTTTTATGTATGTTCAACCAGCCTTGCATCCCTAACATAAAGATTACCTTATCATGATGTATAATCTTTTTTATATGTTGTTGGATACAATTAGTTAGCATCTTGCTGAGAATTTTAGCATCTATATTCATCAGAGATATTGGTCTATAGTTTTCCTTCCTTGTTCTATCTTTATCTATTTTGTGGATAAGGGTGATGGAGGCTTCATAGAATTAATTTGGGACAGTTTGATCCTTTTCAATCTTTACAAATAACTTGAGCAAAATGGGAGTTAACTTTCTTTAAAAGTTTTGTACAATTCAGAAGTGAAACCATCAAGACCAGGGCTTTTCTTTATTGGGAGGTTATTTATTATTGATTCATTCTTCTGGCTAGTTATGGGCCTATTCACACTTTCTACTTCCTCCTGGCTCAATCTTCATAGATTATGTGTCCTGAAATTTGTTCATCTCATCCAGATTTTCTTGTTTGTTAGCATACAATTGTTCATAGTATCCTCTAATGATGTATTGTATTTCCGTTATGTTTGTTGTTACATTGCCAGTTTCAGTGCAAAATTGATTTACCTAGTTTCTTTCTCTCTTCTTAATAAGTCTTGCTACTGGTGTAATGATTGTGTTTATCTTTTCAAAGAACCAGCTTTTACTTTCATTTATGTTCTGTATAGTTCGTTTATTTTCTATTTCATTTCATTCTGCTCAGATCTTTATTCTTTCTTTCTCCTGGATTTTTTTCGGACTTTTTTGCTGTTCCTTTTTCAATTCTCTGAGGCATGATGTTAGGTGATCTATTTGCCTTCTTTTCATCTTCTTATTTGCACTAATTGCTATGAATTTCCCTCTTATGACGGCTTTTGTGGTGTCCCCAACATTATCGAAATTCATGTCCTCGTCGTCATTGGCTTTCATGAATCTTTTAATTTCAGTCTTAATTTCTTCAGTAGTTGTGAAGGAAGGGGTAGGATATTTAGTTTCCATGTATTTAATTCTTGAAATTAAAATCAGGTTTATTATCTGTTCAGGATGTGTATGGGGGACTCAAATGGGCTGGACTGTGGTATATATCATGTTGGGTAAAGTTTCTTCCTAATATAAACGATGTATAGTGATTTAATGTATGAATAATAATAAAATATATAAATAAATAAACTTATATAAATTAATTAAAAATTAATTAATTAATTAATTAATTAAAAATCAAGTTTAATTCCATCATGATGTGAGAAGTTTCAGGATATAGCTTCTATGCCTTTCATTCTGTAGAGGCTCGCTTTGTGCCCTATCACGTGGTCAGTCTTCAAAAAGGTTCCATGTGGGGATCAGAAAAAATACATCTCATGGTTTTCAGGTGGAAAATTCTATAGATGTCTGTTTAGTCCATTAGATTTATCGTATCATTTAGATCCATTATCTTTTTACTTACTTTTGTCTAGGTGATTGTCAAGAGGAGATAGTGGGGTGTTGAAGTCTCCAACATTTAGTGTGTTGCAGTTTCTCTCTCCTTTTAGATATAACAGTCTTTCCTTCACATATTTGGGTGCTCCTGTGTTAGGTACATAGATATTTATTAGCGTTATATATTCTTGTTGTATTAAAGCTTTTATCAAACTATAGTACCCTTCTTTGTCTCTTTGAACAGTTTTTGTTTTAAAGCCTGTTTTGTCAAAAATTAGTATTGCTACTCCAGCTTTTTTTTGGTTCACATTTGCATGGAATACCTTTTTCCAGCCCTTCACTTTTAGTTTATGTCTGTCTCTATCCCTGAGATGCATTTCTTGTAGGAAACAGTAGAGGGTTTCAGGTTTATTATCCATTCAGCCAGTCTGGGTCTCATGATGGGACAATTTAATCCATTAACATTCAATGTTTTTATTGATATTTCCAGACTTGTCCCTACCTTTATGTTGGCTGTTGTTTTGGTTGTCTCGTATTCCCTATTTCTGGATGTTCATTCTTAGTTTTCCTGGTACAGGACCCTCTCCAGAGTTTCTTGAAGAGCTGGCTTGTTGTTGTTAAATTCTTTCAGATTTTGTTTGGGAAAATTTTAATTCTTTTTTCCTTACAAAGGATAATCTTGCTAGATATAAATAATCTTGGTTGGAATCGTTTCTCCCTTAACACTTTCTATATGTCTTCCCATTCTTTCCTTGCTTTAATCGTTTCTGTTGAAAGGTCTGGAGTTAGCCTGATGGGATGTCCTTTGTAAGTCACTTCTCATTTCTCTCTTGCCAATTTTAGTATCTTGTCTTTATCTGTAGGCTTGGCCAGTCTGTCTAGGTTGTGCCTTGGGGAAGATCTTCTTAGGTTGATTGTATTCAGAGTCCTTCATATTTCTTGGGTCTGGATGTGTTAGTGCTTCTCTAGACTTGGGAATTTTTCTTCCAGGATTTCATGGAACAGATTTTTCCATGCCCTTATTAGATTCTTCACCTTCTGGGATACCAATTATTCAGATGTTTGGACGTTTAATAGAGTCTAGTATTTCTTGTATATTATCCTCATTATTTTTAATTGTTGTTATTTTCTCTATGTTTTTGGTGTTTTTTTCTAGGTCAGAGGCTTTATCTTCTATGTCAGAGATCTGATCTTCAGCATGGTCTAATCGACCTTCAATACTGTCAAGAGAGTTTTTGATTTCTTGTATTACAGACTTCATCTTTAATAATTCCATCTGATTTTTTGTTAGAGTGTCCATTTCTTCTTTCATATTGAGGAAGGACTTCCTAATGTCATGTAGCTAATTGTCTCTCTTCTGTACCAACTCATAGCATTTTGTCACCATGAATGTTGTAAATTCTTTCTCTGACATTTTGGTAACATCTGGTTTTTCAAGAGATGGAGGGGAGTAATTGTGTGCTTTTGATGGAAATTTAGTTCCTGGTTTATTCTGACCTGAGGCTCTTCTACTTCTAGCCATGGGGAGATGTATTCACTTTTGGATACCTTTTTTGAGAATGTTTCTTGACTGGGAACCAGTGTGCTTCTCTTTTGCTGTTGACTGATGTGTGCCGATGTCTCTCTTCTGCTGTGTTTTGCAATGTGGTCTTCACAGGAAGAATGTTCTGTTTAGGAGTCTGAAAAGCAGGTGGTTAAGTAAAAGGAAGAATCTCAGGGAGCCTCTCAAAACCAGGATATTAGAAAACTGTGATTCTAGACCTGTCTAGCCCCTTATGGTATGCATAGGATAACCAGGAGATGACAATATAAGACAGAAGACAATAAAGAAAAAGTTGCACTAGTGCATGGCACATGATTTCACCAGGGAACTGGAGATGGAAGTGGGCTCTGCTTTAGAGTGGGAGGGATGTCTTGTGGGGTAATGAGAAGTGGGAAATTAACAAAAGAAAGAGGAAGAGGGAAAAAAAAAGACTACCTGGCTGACAGAGAGAGAGGGTTACTGGATTGGGGAAGCCAAAGGTGGGTGCCCTGCCTCAGTGTCCCTAAGGGCAGGGGTCTGGAGATGGAAGTGGACTCTGCTGTAGAGTTCGGGGCAGTACTGGCTGACAGAGAAAGAGCATCGCTGTGGTTGGGGGAGCTGGAGCTGGAACTGGGGTGGGGAAATCTGCCTCAGTGTCAGTGGTCTGGAGATGGAAGTGGGCTCTGCTGAATAGCTGGGGGTAGTTCTGTCAGGAAATCTCTTTTTGTATGCTGTGATGATGTTCAGTAAAAGCATGTAAAATAAGTAAGTTAATAAAAAAGGAAAAAAAAAGAAAGTAAAATAATTATTTTCTTAGATGTAAAGATTTATTGGGAAATGTATTTGTACCGGAAGGGCTTTCAAGAGATCTGCCTGTATGAATGTAAGGCAGAATAAAGCAGAGGGAGAGTGCAAACTACAATTGTTACTGAATCTTGGCCAACCTCAAGGACATCTTCAGGGGGGTGGTTCTTCAGTGCTGTCTTAAATTAATATCATATGTACAGGTTTTTCTATCTTCACACCTAACAGTCATTTTCCTATGGATAAACCCTAGAAAGTCCTATTTTAAAACAAGGCATTTCCACATGCTTTGGACATTTCCTAGGAGGTGCACAACTGCCAGTTGTTATCAGTCAATATTCCCAGCAGCAGGGAAATGGATGCATTGTCCATGGACAGAAATATGGAGTAAAGCTCAGAGCATCCACCACTCCTTCTCTTTCCTACTCTTGCCGCTTTTAATAATTCATGTCCCAGGTTACTCCCTGAAATCTGTTCGTAACTCTCACAGGATATGTAAACCCAGCTTTCACATTTGCTTTCGATAAAAATGAGAAAACACTTTACAGTAGATTTAAATATTTCTCTCCCTAATTCACAACCTACTTACTTGTGGGATTTTGTAGAGCTCCATTAGGGTTTCAATCTGAGCTGAAAATGCTGATGTGGTTCCTGCAACAATGGCAACAGATTTCTTCTGTGTCTGGCAATTGTAGTTAGAGAGCTCTTGATTCCCTCCACACAGCCACAGTAGAGCATTCTTCAAAGTCTGTTGCTCACTGGGAAGGGCATTGTAGATGTCAGAACCCAGGGAAATGTTGGGTAGCAGATTGGGGTTCTTGTTGATCTCCTCAATGGCAAAGAGAAATGCCAGTACATACTGGTAGTTCTTCCAAAACCACCTAGGCACACAAGAAAGCATTATAGAGAATGGTCAATTCATGTAATTCAAAGACAGCTATTAAGTTGACCCAAGAGATAGGAGCTTCTGTATGTCATTGAGAGAGTTTCCAGCTCTGACTTATAACGGTTATGCAAATAATGCTGCAAGGAGTCTGGAATATCTGGAAATGACTCTTCTACTATGACAAAGCAAACTGAACATGCTACCAAGGGAGATACATAAAGCTTTTTGAATAGAATAAGGTTATGTTAGATAGATGGTAATGCTGTCAACTGGTTATGCTTTCTTTTTATTTCTTTTCCTTTACTCTCTTTCCTCTCTTTCTTTTCTTTTTCATTCCTCTTTCTTTATATCTTTATTTTTCCTTCTCCATTCTTCCTTCTTTTCTTTTTCTGTCTTACTTTCTCTCTTTCTTACTTTCTCTCTTTCTTTCTTTCTTTCTTTCTTTCTTCTTTCTTTCTTTCTTTCTTTCTTTCTTTCTTTCTCTCTCTCTCTCTCTCTCTCTCTCTCTCTCTCTCTCTCTCTCTCTCCCTCCCTCCCTCCCTCCCTCCCTACTTCCCTCCCTCTTTTCTTTCGTTCTTTCTTTCTTTCTTTCTTTCTTTCTTTCTTTTTCTCTTTCTTTCTTTTTTGCCTTTTCCCTCTTTATGTTTCCCTTCCTTCTTTCCTTCTCTATTTTTTCTTCTTTTTCATTTCTTTCTATCTCTTTTATCTTCTTTCTTTTTCTTTCTTCTTTCTTTCTGCTCTTTCTTTCTTTCCTTTTTTTTTTCTCCTTTCTTTTCTTTCTTTCATGACCAGAAGTTGGCATAATGGCTATATCTCTGGATTCCCCTGAAGTTGACAGCAGTTTGAGTCCTTGGCGCAGTGGCTTAAACTCATGCTGAGCACGTGTGCATGCGTGCCCAAGATCCCAAGAGGAGAATGGGAGAGAAGGGATTGTGGCATGATCATCCCCCCTGGGGGATGATTTCTCACTTTCTGTCTCTCTTTCTCTGTCTTTCTGTGAAGTGCATGTGTCCTATAGTAAAATAACTCAAAAAATTTCCTTTCTTCTACCTCTCTTTCTTTCTTTCTTTCTCTCTCTCTTTCTTTCTTTCTTTCTTTCTTCTTTTTCTTTCTTTTTTTACATTCAATCACTGTGTATAATTGAAGCATAACTAATGAATTCTCCCACCATAAATAGACTGCATTTCAGTCCAGTCACAGATGGTACCATATACATTATAATTAATAGATTTTTTTCCATGTTGCATTCCCTGAATATTTTGCTTCTTTGTCCTTTCCCTTGATTCCCTACTTTTTACCATTTACCTTTGAACATTCTCTATGTTTTTCTTAAATTGACTACCTAAAAATATAATTTCTTGTATTTCAGAATTATCTGTTTATAAGTATCATTTATTGAGTTTAAATTTTTATTAATTCTTTTGTTGTTGCTTCTTGAAATTATTGTCTTTTACTACTTTCTTAAATTTCAACCTTAATTTAACAATTAAAAATATATTTATTTATAAATTATGTTAGAATTTCTTTTTTAAAAATTAATTCTTTTATTTATTTATTTATTTATTTTTTAATTTGACTAGAGACAGACAGAGAGAGAGAAAGGGAAAGTGAGAAAGCAAGCTGCCAGTTCCAGGACTTGAACCATGGTCAGCCATGAGGGAGTCCAGCACCCTTAACCACCACACCACCTTCTGGTGCCCCAAGAATTTCTTTTTTTAACCAATCAATACTTTACTTATCTTTTTTTGTTGGTTTGTATGTCTCAATGCTGTGATAATCTATATCATGATTCAGTTTTTTAATGTTAACTCTTAAACATAATATTTATATATTTTTCAATATTTTCAAAATGGTGGTACTTTATTATGAAAACATTTTCCCCTTTTTGCTTATTTTTCATTGACAAATATTTGCTCTTAGATCAATATTTACTGGTGCCTTTTAACCTTCTATTAGTCCTATTTGTATATTTCTTATTAAAATCCAGTTCAATTAATTTAACCAGAATTCTCCTCCCTTATTATTTTTCTTCTTTAGAGAGATTTTTGCTATAGGGGAAGTGAACTCTCACCAGAGGAACAGAGAGATAGAAAGTGAGACACCACCCCCTGGTAGGAATGGCCACCCCACAACCACTTCTCCTATATTCTTCTATAGGAATTTTGGCCCACACATGTACCTAACCTGTTTCAAGTCACTGAGTCTGAGGCATGAACTGTAGTCAGTCATGTGAGATTCTAGCCACATAACCATTATGCCATCTGCTATTCCCCACCCCTTACCTCTGATGTCATTTCTTTGGGTGCTTTTGTCTATTGACCTCACTCTTTTCTTGGCTATGAATTTTCTCTTTTCCAAGCTTTATTTAGAGTTGAGCACAATCTTTCTCTTACTGTAAAACTCACTTGTCAAGGTTTCATACTAACCTTAATAGCCCTAAATAAAGCTTCCCTTCTGTGCTCTAACATGTGTGGTTGAATAATTTTCAACAGTGTATTCCTATTCTGAACTTTTTCTTTTGTTGCCTAAACAGTCAACACTCAACAGAATTATGTTACATTTTTAACACTTTAAAAATGATGTTTATAGTTCATGTAGAGGATTAATGTAAATACTGAGATATTCAGCAATATAATTATGAGTGTTTGTCAATGCTTAATAGTATTTCATCGAACCGTTATACACTGGGAGATTTGAAATAAATTTTCTTTATTTACAAATATTTTTACTTATTTGACTTCTTGATTTTTCCTTATAATGAAAATTTTTATTTACACTTTACATCAGCTTAAAGTTCATAAGTTTAATTCTGATGTTGTCAATTTATAACTTGCCAGATGTTAAGCTCTTGCCTCTGTGTATAGTTGATAAATAACCTAAAGAGATAATAATTATCAAAGTTAAGTTTGTAAGAGTTTTACCACACGTTGTTCAATGCCTCAGATACAGATTACGGGTGGTCTTTATTAAAATTTAGGCACAATTATAATATTTGTTGTATGATATGTATGCTTGTCAGAGAAAAACAGAGATACAGATAGAAAAATTGAGAAATCACCCGTCAGTGAGGATGGCCACACTACATTCAATTTTCTCCACTCTCCTCTTGGATTTTGGCCCTGAATGCACAAACACCCAGTGTGTTTTGATGCTGCTGGTCCAGGATTCAAAGTATCAGCTATGTGGGATCAGTACCATAACCTCAATGCTACCTAGTAGCCCAAAAATGTATATTTTAAAATTTGTGCAAGAGGAATAATGTAGTAAACTTTCTAACCAATGCTACCACGAGTATTCTCTTTTTTTAGTTTTCTTTCTTTTTTTGCATTTTATTTATTTTTTTATTTCATTTCTTCCGTACATTCAATCACATTATTATTTGTTTTACAAAATGTATATTTCAACAGGTGAACATTACTCCCTAGTACTGTTTATAAAACTACAAAATATCTTCAAAAGATAATAAATTGAGAGTAAATTAAGTAGTTTGGTATTTTCATAAAGATAGACATATATAGAACAATGAAATAGCATAGAAAGTTAAAAATTACACCAACATGGATGGTTCTAAACAATGGTGTGAGGTAAAAACAGTGTAGCAAAGAACCATTTCTACAATTTACTAGATCAGTTCATTATCTGTATGTGGAAAATTGAAACTGAATTCATACCTTGAAAATATATAGATATTAAATAAAAATTTATCACAGACTAAAATGTAAACCTGAAAACATGAAACTACAAGCTGAGTGTCCCTAATCCATAAATCTGAATTCCCAAATGCTACAAAAGCTGAAATGTTTGGAACTCTCACATGATATGCTACATAGGAAAAATTTCACATCTCACCTCATGGGATGGGTTGCAGTCAAAATGCTATACAATACCAAAATATTATACAAACTTGCATTCAGACTTTGTGTTTAGGGCAAACAAGTTTCCTTTTGAGAATTGGGTTTTAGCACCAAGGTAACTCATTATGTATACGAAGCTGATCCGAAATTTGAAACTATTTTAAATAAGAGATTTTTCTGGTTCTGAGCAGTTTGATTAAGTGCTGCTCAACATATAATAGAAAAAGAGTTAGCAGAAAATATTTGCAACTTTAGGGTATGCAAAGATTTCTTCGAAATGACAACAAAAACACAATGAACAAAGGAAACAAATATTAAATTAAGTTTTATATGAATTAAAAAATACTCATGGGACCAGTAGATGGCATCATGGTCATGTCACTATACACCTACATAGTCATCCACGGTTCAAGTCCCAGAACTGGTGACTTAAATTCATGTTGGGCACGTATTTGTGTGTGAGTGTGTGCCCAAGTTTCCAAGAAGAGAATGGAGGAGAAAGGGTTTTAACTTGGACATCCCCCCAGGGAGCAATTTCTCACTTTCTGTCTCTCTATCTCTCACTGTCTTTCTGGCAAGTGCATGCGCCCTATAACAAAACCCTTCCAATAAAATAAATGAATAAATAAATAAATAATTAAGAACTACATTTTAGAAATTATACTAAGAGAAAGAAGACAGAAGCCTCAAACTGGAAGTAAATAGGTGCCCATGACATATCTGAGAAAGGACTTATACCTAAAATATAAAATAAACTCTCAACTCTCAATCTTTTATAACAGAATACACAAAGAAGATTATTTAAACATCAATAGACCATGGAAATAATGTTTGACATTAGATATCAAGGGAAATGTAAATAAAAACTAAAATGTACTGACTATGGTCTTAGTCTACACACTTTCATTTATTTTTAATTGATTAATTTTCACACTCCATCACTATGTGTCATTACATCACAGCAAGTGAATTTTCAGCTCATAAATACACTGTATTCTGGTTCAGTCAAACCACCTCCACACACACTGTCATCAGCAGCTTCCTGTCTACCTCAGGTCCCTTCAAGGTTTTGCTTCCCTTTTCATCGCTTTGAGTCCCTCCTCCCACCCCCCACCTGCACTGTCTCCAGTATCACCATCGCTCTCCACTCTTACCCATTCTAGAGGAAAATGAAAGCAGACCACAACAGGCAATGTCGAGTTTGTGGGAGAACTGGAAATCTTACAATTTGCTAATGGTAAAGTAAAAGGTACATTTAATTTTGTCATTTAAACTTAAATATACAAGTACCATATGAGTCAATCATTACACTCTTGTGTGTTTTCCTAAGATAAATAAAAGAATGTGTCTATATAAAAATACTCACAAAAATGAGTGTGGTGGCATTATTTAAAATAATCAAAAACTATTTTATAAAGAAAACACTAAGCAAAAGATAAATTGCATTAGGAAGCAATAGGCTATTCATACAGTGGAACATTACCTTACCAGAAAAAGAAAGGAGCTTTAGGGACCAGCAGTTATCGTAATGGCTATGTCACTGGACTCCCATGCAGTCGACAGTGGTTTGAGTCCCGGACATGGTGGCTTAAACTCACGCCGGGCGCATGTGTGTGCGTGCCTAAAATAGAGGAGAAGGGATTGTGGTGTGACCATCCCTCCTAGGGGTTGATTTCTTGCTTCCTGTCTCTCTGTCTCTCTCTGTCTCTTTGGCGAGTACACGCACCCTATAGCAAAACCTCTCAAAAAAAATAGAGAGAAAGGAGCTTTTCATAAATACAGCACTATGGAGTTATATAAAATTATTGTGTTTGAGGAGTAAAGCAAAATGTAGTCCACACTGTATAATTCTATAAATGTAATGAATAGTTTATAATGTCAGAAAGGTGATGGCTGGTTGCTTGGATAATGAGAAGGGATGCAGCAAAATTTCCTGAAAACTTTTAAATAATGTAGAGTTTCATTATCTTGAATATGGTTATGTATTAGTACATGTATGCATCTGTCAAATCATTTGAAAAACACATTTCAAGTGTGTGCAGCTTAAATTATGTAACTAATATCTTAATGAATTGTTTAAAAAGTAAATGATTTGGGAAAATAAAAACCTTTGAAGGGGGCCAGTCACTGAGGCAGTATTAATATAACTGGAACCCATGAAGAGCTCCCCGGTCATGTCCCAGGACCTCCCTGTACATACAAGGTGCATGCACGTGCTTGTGACTTGGTAGTAGAGACTGGATGTGGACCACGGCATGAAGACCCTGTCCGAATGCCTCTCTCTATCACTATCATGAAAATAATAGATAAATGAACTTTAAAAATAATTAAAGTTATAAGAAAAGTGAAAATAATAATACTTGTATTGTAAATACAAATAATTTAATAAAAGCATACATAATTAGTAACTATAAGTATTTAATAATAAAATATCAATATAGGAAAAATGTGTAAAAAATAATACCTGTGAAATAAGCATAAAAGTATTTTGCATTATTTATTTATTTATTTTTTATTATCATCATAATCTTCTTTATATTACATTGGGTTACATATAATTTTACAGTGTATTACATTGCTTTTTCAAAAGGGAATGCCATGCATGTCAGTCAATACAGAGACATTAATCTCCCAACTTCATCATTCAATATCTTTTCTATATTTTTTCCAATAATTATTATTATTCTAATTATTTTTTAAAACAGTCAATCACTATTTCTCATTTTGCTTGTAAAAAGACTTTACCCATCATGAAATACTTCTCAGACCAATCCAGTTGAGAATACTATACATGTCATCACCAACAGGTAATAAGCCATATCTGTTTCTCACTAACCTCTCTATTGTTCTCTTGCTATCTTTCTCTATCCTCTTGTCTTCACCCCACCTCATTCCACACTGTCCTATTCTCTTTAAGTACCTTCACTGCTCTTATGCCCTCCAATTTTGCATTATTTATTGACTAATCACAAATGTAATAATATTGCAGGTTGCTTGGGGATTTTCAAAGTGACCATCCTTCAGATGCAACTTTGGAAATTTTTACTCCATAATTTAAGCCCAGAATGAAGCTTTCAATTCTAAAAATCTAACAAGGAGTTAGAGCTGGGAATGTGTGGTATTTAAAACTCCAAGAAAACTTAGATAAGAATCAAAGATTTGAAGCTGTCCTGATGAGTCAGTGTTAAGGGAAATGGATCTCATATGGCAAACCATGGCTTGAATCCAGACCCTGCAGCAGCTTAGAAAAGCAAACACAAACATCTGAGCTGCCCATGTATGTGTTTCCCAAATTATCATAAAATGGAGAAATGAGAAAAAAGGGATTATTGTATGACCATGCCCTATTGTAGGTTGGTGCTTTCTCTCTGTCCCTCTATCTCTGTCAAACACACACTCTCTAGAATTATTAAAAAAAAATTAAAGACTTTGATTTCCTTTATCTGATCACAGTAGAACTCTCCTCAAAATAAAGAAAGCAAACAAACAAACTAAACCTAGAAATAAAATTACCTGACAACCCAACAAATTTTTGGAATACATGACATAAGAATATTTTATGATTATAAAATGTTATTTATTTAAGAACTAGTGTATACAAACTATTACCTATATGCTGAAACTCATGAAGTAAGTTGGTATGAAAGTATACAGATACATATTAAGTTAAGAGAGCTTACAAGGCAATTTAACAACTTGCACATTGTAGCACCAGCTAATTCCAAACATTGTGGTCAAGTCAATAAAAGTAACATCTTTAAGGTTATAGGGGATAACATTAGCAAATAAGGAGAAAAGATTATCAAGGTAAGAAACACAAGAAATGACAGGCTACAGATGACAACATGTTCTAAAAACAGGTCTGGAGGGCCATAGTTAATAAGCAGAAGCAGGAATTAACAAACCACAGTCCTGTAGAATAATTTTATATATCATTGGTGAAACATAAGAGCTATAATAGAACAGAGAAAATATCTCTGTTCTTCAGTGGGATGCATTACTAAGAAACAAGATAGATTTGTTCATTTTTTTAAAAAAAGAGGAAAGGATATTTAAATGTGAATGAAATGGATACAGTAAAAATACAGATTTCATCTTTGAACGACAATGGAAGATGTAGGACAGATTTCCCTAGAGTTGGGGGAAGTCACTCTGTTATTTTCATTCTCCTACCTCAGTCACCAAAGGAAAACAGTTAGAGAATGGTCCACTTTGATCATTGTTTTCAAGAGGAGACTGGGGAGTCTCCTTCTAATGAGGAAGAGATAACCAACAGATCCTTGTTTCAGATTTTTAATGACATGGTATGTATACATGCATGAGACAGAGATAGACAAAGGCAAAAAGAGATATAGAGAGAAGCACCTCAAAAGGTTCTTGCAACACCACAGACCTCCTCCTCTAGGTGTTCATCTCCCATGGATCCTGAGTACCAGTGTACATCTGCCTGGAAAGTTTTTACACTGCCCCAAGGATCTGAGGCCATAATGGGCCATATGACTTCCAGCCTTCCAAGGATCATGCGTCACCATTGAAC
The DNA here is from genome assembly GCA_026018925.1 of Tupaia tana. NCBI lineage: Eukaryota > Metazoa > Chordata > Mammalia > Scandentia > Tupaiidae > Tupaia > Tupaia tana. The sequence continues at coordinate 8,824,973 of JAKSZU010000013.1, read as the reverse complement.
CACAGCCAGTTTCTGGTTCTCATCTCAGAGAACCAGGCCCTATGATACTACTGGCAAAACCAAATCTAAAGGTGTATCTCCAGCATGAGTTTTCTGGTGACGATTAAAAGAGGAATTTTGACTAAAGGCTTTCCCACAATCACAACATTCACCAGGTTCCTCTGCAGTATGAACTCTCTGATACACAATAAGTTTTGAGCTGTCACTAAAGGCTTTGTACCACAGTTGTTTGTATTTGTAGATTTTTTTTTCCCCAGTATACATTCTCTAGTATATGATAAGGTTGGAGCTGTAACTGAAGACTTTCCCACACTCATTATATTCACAGAATTTCCAGCATGGATTTCATAGAGTATAATGAGGTGTGAGTTTTTATTGCAGAATTTTTCAAACTCATTGCACTTATAAGGTTTTTCACCTGTGTAAGTCTCTGCACACTTAACTACATCAAATGTTTTTTCTCCAGTATGAATTCACTCATGGTCAACAAACTGAGAGTTCTGAATAAATGCTTTCCTACATTCACTGCATTTGTATGGTTATCTTTCCATGTGGCGACTCTGATGCCAGGTAAGATACGTACTCGAAATGAAGTCCTTGCCACATTTAGTATTAGTATACTCATAAGGCTTCTTCCTGTTTGGAATCTCTGTTGGCCAGTAAGGTTTCTATTCGAGCAGAAAACTATTCCACATTCACTACACTCATAAGGATTCTTACCTGTGTGAAGGACCTGCTGTTGGACAAGGCTGTTGCTCCAAATGAATGCCTTTCCTGAATCCTTGCATTTATGAGGTCTCATCCCAGTTTGCACTCTGTGGTAGTCGATAAGCTGGGAACTCTGAGTGAATGCTCTTGCACATTCACCACATTTATAAAGTTTTTCCATTATGGAGCCTCTAGTGTTGAATAAGACTGGAGCTGTGCAGGCAGGTTTTATTAAACTTGTTGCGCAGGGTTTTTACCCTGTGTGGGTTCTGAGATGAATGATAAGCTGAGAGGTCTGCCTGAAGTTCTTACTACACTCATTACACTCAAAAGGCTTCTCTCCAGTGTGGATTATCAGGTGACCAATGAGGTGAGAACTCCAGTTCTGTGACAGCTGGAAGCAGCAGGTGCCATTAAGGCACTGGACTCCTTCATGGCCTATGGCTCAAGTCACAAATCTGGTGGCATGAAAGTCACTCTGGGTGCCTATGTGTGCATGCTCTAAATCTTAAGAGGAGAAGTGATTGTGGTGTGGTCACCCCTGTGGAGTTGATTTTTGACTTTCTCTCTCACTGTCTCTCTATGGTGAGCACACTTGCCCTATGACAAAAACCTAAAAAGGAAATAAAAACTTTGCACATTCATAAAAGTCATAGATTTTCCATTTTCTTAGAATTTCCTTGGTATTTATCAGAACTGGAGGACAGCTTTAGATGTTCCTCTGCCTCCTTAAGTTCCTTACATCTGTCTTGTGTTTTTTTTTGTTTTTTTTCTTAAACTTGATGGCTATTTCCAAGAAATCACTTTCCAGTCTGCTTGCATTTTCATCTGAAGTTTGTCCATCTAGCTCCTCTAAAGTATCTTCACAGGCACTGCCAGCCTCTGATCCCCTGGGGCCCTCCTGATCAACGTAATATAGTATTATATATTCCAAAAGAAATAGACAAGTGCAGAAGGAGGATGGCTCAAAAGAACAGCTAAACACATGAGAGCTCTCTTGCTGAGCCTGACTTGGTCTGTGGCTCTGGCACACAGCCTCTGTCTGCTGTAGTAGCCTCTGTCTCTAACAGTCCCTGACTTGCTTGGAGCTCAGCCCACACCATAGCTGGAGGACACAGCCTTTCCCTCCTGTGGTTCACATTAGGCTCTGAATGCCTATGCTGCTCACTTGTGCTGAGCCTGGTACACAACATGCTTGATCACACCAGCTCCTCCCCACTCAGAAGCTCTTTAGGCATTTCCAGCAGCTGTCAGCAGACCAGCTCCCACAGCAGCTCCAGCTAAATGGCCTGCCTTCTGTGTGAGCTCTCTACACTTGAGATTTTCACTACTATGGTGTGCTGAGTCTGTTAAACACCACATGTCTAGCACACTTGACCTCTGGGGGGTCCCTCTGGCCTGTAAAGCCTCTGCTAGTGAGTCCTGCAGAGCCCAGTACACACTGCAGCTATACCACATAGATCCCTGTCTTCTGTGGGAGCTTCCCAGCTCCTTCTCCTACAGTCTCTGAATTGCCCTGAGACTGATTTCACTACAACTGGAGTCCATGACCCTCCTACCTGTGGTCCCTCCAAAATCCACATGCTTTTGCTGCTTTTAGGTGCTGGGTTGAATATATACCACAGCTCCAGTGCATGCCTCCTCTATTCTGCAGGTGCATCCAAGCACGGTCAGCCAGGGCCAAGAGCCCAGTTTATGCATCAGCTTCATTACGAGGGCCTCTACCTTCTGTGGGGGCCCGCCACACTCTACAGGCCTTCACTACTGACACGTGCTGAGCCATGTCCACTCCGGCTCCTGCACATGGGCCCCTCCATCCCACAAGACTCCTCTAGGCCGTACAAGCTTCGAGTAACTGGCAGGTGCTCAACTTGGCACACAGCAAAATCTATAAAAATATAATAAAACAGTGCTAAGAGGAAAACCTAAAATAATAAGTCCCTTCATCAAAGAAATAGAAAGATAACAAAATTATAATTATATACCCACATAAACTAAAATTTTAAAAACAACACAAACAAACAACAAAACTAAGATTTAAACCAGAAACAAAAAAAGAAGAAAAGTTATAGGGAAAATTAATAAGAAAACCTAAAATAATATGAGGCCAAACCAAAAAAAAAAATAAGTTCAGTGAAACAAAAAGTCTTTTTTTTTAAAAGATAAACAAAATTAACAAATGATTAGCTCAACTAAAGAAAAAAGAGAGAAGACCGAAATAATAAAATCAGTAATGAAAAGAAGAATTATAACTGATATCACAGAAATACAAGAGTTTATTTTTTCCCCTGACACCAAGGCCAGTATTCGAACCACAGCCATGTGAAATTCAGCTCTGTGTACTTTGTTTGAGGCCAGCCCACAGTAAGTTTGAAATGTTCACTTTGATAGAAACTATTGAGATGAATGTCCTCACATTTTTATCATTTTAGTAACAGAATTAGTAAGTTCAAAAGGTAGAGGATAAATACTTGATTTCAAATACTTTCCAGAGTAAAGAATCAGCAGTTGGTGTAATGGCTATGTCCATGGACTCTTATGTAGTAGACCATGATTTGACTGGCGGATCTGGTGGCTTAAACTCACTCTGGGCATGTGTGCGTGTGTGCCCAAGAGCATGAGAGGAAGATGGAAGAGAAGGGATTGCGGCGTGGCCATCCCCCCACGGGGGCGGGGGGGTGATTTCTCACTTTCTGTCTCTTTGTTTCTCTCTATGTTTCTATGTTTCTGGAGAGCGCACGCACCCTGTAGGAAAAACCTCTCAAAAAAAAAAAAAAAAAAAGTAATTTCCAGAGTTTTATCAGCGTATACCTGTTAAATGAAAAGTAAGTTTTACCAGTGCCTTCAAACTTTTTAATTTGTTTTATTAATTTATTTTACATCCATTCACTGAGCATCATCACAGCATACGAAATGTGATTTCCCATCCTGAATATACTGCATAGTGGATTAATTATACATGTTATCAACAATTTTTCTTTTCTTGTTTCTTATAAATATTTTTTCCATCCTTTTAATTTTAATGTTTACTCATTTTAAGAGTATCCATACTTTCATTTGAAATTTTTTTTGCAAGGTAATGAGAAATGGAATATACTGCTTACTTTTTTTTTTTTAAAAAAAAAGATAGAGATTATGAAAAACTATATGCTAAGAAACTGAAAAATCTTGACATAATAGACAAATTACTATATACATACATCCTACCAAGTCTAAACAAGGAAGAAATAGAAAACCAGAATAGACTAATAACTGAGATTGATTCAGAAATAAAAAAAAAAAAGAACATCCAGAACCAGACGTCTTCACTGCTGAATTTTAAAAAACCTTTATAAAAAAACTAATAATTCCTCAAATATTTCACAAAGTAGAGGCATAAATGGAGGCTTCCACTTTTACCACCAAAGTTATTCTATGAGGCCAGAACTACCCTGATGCCCAAACCAGACAAAGACATAATTAAAAAATTATAAAAAATGAAAATCAGAAAAATATATCCTTGATAAACAGATGCAAAAATCTTGAAGAAAATACTAGAAAATCAATTCCAGGAGCATATCAAAATTATAAATAATTCCAGGAATGTAAGGATTGTTTACCATACAAAAATAAACAAATGTGAAAAAATCACATCAACAAATGAAGGACAAAAACAATGATATCATCTCAATAAGTACAAAGGAAACATTTCACATCACTTTAAAAGAAAATCTTTCATCAAATAGGAATAGAAGAAATGTACTTCAACAAAATAATGTCCATACATAACAAATCTAAAGCTAACATCATACCTAGCTGAACTCTTTTTCCTAGGAACTGGAACTATATAAGATGTCCACTTTACCACTTACATTCAACATAGCAGTGGAATTCTGAGCCAGAGTAATAGGGAAGAATAAGAAATAAGAGCACTCCAATTGGAAAGGAGGAGTTCAAAGTATCCCTATCATCAAACAACATATTCTAAGGCATATAAAACACTAAAGATTCCTAAAAATCTTGTAGAATTGATTTTTTTTTTTTTTGTATTTTTGGAGAGGTTTTTGCTATAGGGCGCGTGCGCTCACCAGACAGACAGAGAGAGACAGAGAGACAGAAAGCGAGAAATCACCCCCCAGGGGGGATGGCCATGCCGCAATCCCTTCTCCTCCATTCTCCTCTCGGGATCTTGGGCACGCACGCACATGCGCCCAGCATGAGTTTTAAGCCTTCGGGTCCGGGACGCGAACCACGGTCGACTACATGGGAGTCCAGCGACATAGCCATTACACTAACTGCTGGTCCCTAGAATTGATTTTTTAAAAGTGTAGTGAAGTTGGAGGATACAAAATAATTGTTAGAAATTAAAAAATAATATTGATTTTGTTTTACATTTAATTGTTATCTACCTATACTGTACACAAAATGCATTTTTTCAGCATCAAAACACAGTATATTAGTCCAAAGATGTTACTATGCACATTATCATCAACAGATATTTTTCCATTTAGTGCCCATTAAATGTTTTGCTTTTTCCCCTTTACTTCCTTCCCACCCCAATTGCCCATGCTCCTCCCACACAATCTCTAGTATCCGCAGTTGCTCTCTGATACCTTCCAATCTTTCCATTTCTGCCATAGAATACAGTAAGGACATGCAATGTGTCTCTTTCATAGTTTGACTTGCTACAATTAAATGTTCCATATTTGTCCATTTTGTATCAAATATCAGGGTCTTTTGTTTTTTTATGACTGAGCAGTGTTCCATGCTTTACATATGCCACGCTTTTCAAAAAATTCATCTGGGTGGGACCAGCAGTTAGCGTAATGGCTATGTCGCTGGACTCCCACGTAGTCGACCGTGGTTCGCGTCCCGGACCCGGCGGCTTAAACTCACGCCGGGCGCGTGTGCGTGGGTGCCCAAGATCCCGAGAGGAGAATGGAGGAGAAGGGATTGCGGCGTGGCCATCCCCCCTGGGGGGTGATTTCCTGCTTTCTATCTCTCTGTCTCTCTCTGTCTGTCTGGCGAGCGCACGCGCCCTATAGCAAAAACCTCTCCAAAAAAAGAAAAAAAAAAAAATTCATCTGGCCTTGGTACCACCAGTTAGCATAATGGCTATGCCGCCGCACTCCCATGTATTCGACCGCGGTGGAATACATGGTGGCTTAAAACATGCTGGGTGTGTGTGCGTGCGTGCCCAAGATCCCGAAAGGAGAATGGAGGAGAAGGGATTGCAGTGTGGCTTCCCACCTGGGGGGTGATTTCTCGCTTTCTGTCTCTCCTTCTTCTCTGTCTGTCTGGCGAGCGCACACGCCCTATGGCAAAAACCTCTCTGGAAAAAAAAAAATTATCTGACCTTGAACATTTGTGTTAATTCCATGTTTTAGAAATTCTGAATAACGCTACAATAAACATGGATGTACAAGTGTTTTATTAGTATATTTTTATTCTTTGGGTTAATACCCAGGAGAAGAATTGCTGTGTTATTCTCCACAGTGGCTGTGATAATTTACAGTCCCACCAATGGCATAGGAAGGGTTCCTTTTCACCACAGGCTCACCAGCATTTATCATTCTTTAGCTTTTTAATCTTAACCATTCTGACTGGGGTTAGGTTGTATCTCATAGTAGTTTTTAAGTGCATCTCTCTTATGATAAAGGATGTTGAGCATTTTTTCGTAAACTTTTTAGCTTTTGATCTGTTCAGTTCATTTGCCCATCTTTAATAATTGAGTTGATTAGTTTCTTTTCAGGGAAGCTGCTTGAGTTCCTATATATTCTGTTATCAGTCTCTTACCTGAAGCAGAGTTTGCAGATCTCTTCTCCCGTTCTGAAGGTGGTCAATTCACTCTAATTATTTCTTTTGCTGTGCAGATGCTTTTTAATAAATGACATTGTACTTGCCTATTTTTTGGATTATTTCCTGTGCTTTGGGGATTTAATTTAAAAAGTTTTTGCCTACTACAATGTCTCCAAAAGTTTCCCCTGTGTTTTCCATGGGTAGTTTTATAACTGGAGGCTTAATGTTTAGATCTTTGATCCATTTTGAGTTGATTTTTAATAATGGTGGTAGATAAGGGCCCAGTTTTATTTTTCTGAAGGAGAATATAAAGTTTTTGGATACATTTGCTGAAGGTATTTTCTTTCCCCACAGATTGTCTTGAACACTTTGTTAAATATCAGTTGGCTATCTGATTTGGGGCTTATTTCTGAAGTGTGGAGTTGAAGAACGACTACAAGAGGTATAGAAGGATTGTCTTGAACACTTTGTTAAATATCAGTTGGCTATCTGATTTGGGGCTTATTTCTGAAGTGTGGAGTTGAAGAACGACTACAAGAGGTATAGAAGGATGGTGAGATGGAAAGATAGAGTGAAGTCTATTAATGTAAACAAAATTACAGATAGATAAGAGGACAAATTTCTGGTGTTACAGAATGCAGTAGGTGACTATAGTTAATTACAATTTAGTAATATCTTAGAGTAATATAAATGAGATTTTAAAAATTCGTAACATAGAGTAATGACAAAATGTCAAGATGACGGATATAAAATTAGTCCAATTTAATCACTACAAATTGTATTCTTGGGCTGAAAAGTCACATGATATAAATATGTACAATTATGTCAATAAAAAAATCATTGGCCAAAAGAACCAGATCATACATATCTGGCCCTGTTTTCAGTCCCAGCCCCAGTTACTTGATAAACATGCTGGATGCATGTGCATACTTCTAAAAATCTCAATAAATGTGTTTGTGGAATGACCATATCCCAATCACAGCACTGTTTTATTGTTATTTATTTATTTATTTATTTTTCCTCTCTCTCTCTCTCTCTCTCTCTCTCTCTCTCTCTCTCCTGGAAAGAACACACATTCTCCGATAATAATAAAAAAATTAAAAACTTACACACAATGAACAAAAATGAATAAATAAAGTTGATGACATCCAAAGTAACACATTTTAAGCTTTAATGGACACAAGAAAGTGAAAAACTTCTATAATAGAAGATACTATTTGCAAATCACAACTCTAATAAGAGATTTTTATCCAGGATAGATAAAGAAAACTTACAAATTTAAAATAGATATATAATCAATTTTAAAAAGAGAAAAACATTTGAATAGATATTTCTCCAAAGAAGGTATGCAAGTGATCAATAAGTAAATAAAAAGATACTAATAATCATTAGTCTTGATAGTCTCAGTTAAGCAAAAGACATAAGCTATGGAAATGTGCTGTCTGACATTGTACCCAGAGCTAGCAATAATGTATCAGACACTTAACAATTAGTCAGGGGGGTAGATTTTTGTTATGTACGTTTATTCTAATAAAATAAGTACATAAATGAAATTAGAACGGGGTTAGGCTTGACCCAGAATGATTGGGTTGCTCAGAAATCTCAGATTTTCTTTTTCTTTTTCTTTTTTTCTTTTTTTTGAACAGGGTTTCTCCACTTTGTGTTCTTCTGTTATAGTTTTCAAGTCAGGTACCATAGGTGTGCACCAGCTCAGCCGGCACGCTTAGGCAATACAAACTATTGAACCTGGGCCTCTCAAGTGACCTCGGCCTCTGAGTAACACCATCTGAGCAGCATGTACACCCATGCTTGAACTGAAACCCGATGAAATGAAATTCACTTTTTAAAAAAGAAAATTTGCTATTGAATGGACTCAAGTGATGAACACACACACACACACACACACACACACACAATGTATATGTACACACAAAAGTAAAACTACACCACATTCACGAGGAGGGCAATATAATAAACATAATACCCAGTAAAGGATTTTGGTAAGAACGTTGAGAATTTGGAGCCTTCACATATTTGTGGCAAGATTTTTAAATTGTGCAGATACATTTCAAAACAATGTGATGATACTTCAATAAGTTTTACCGCATAACTCAGCAATTCCATTCTTAGGAAAAGACAAATCAGAATGTATATTCACATGAAAACTTGTTCTTAATTTTACATAGCAACATTTTTCACAGTAATCTCCCAAAAGAGTGGAAACAACACTGAAGTACATTAACTAATAAATGGATAAACAAAATGTGCTCCATTTATACCTACAATATGATTTTGAATTACAAAAATAGGCAGTATCCAATGTGGGTCCATGAGGATGAACCTTGAAATCATTATGCTAAGAGAGAACTTCAGTGACAAAAGACATGTGATTCCATATCCAAAATGATGAGATTCCACTGATGGGGATGCTCAGCACAGGCAAATTCAGAGTTACAGAAACTGAATCAGTGACGGCTGGGAGGTTGAGGGGGCAGAGGCGTGGGATGAGTAAAATCAAGGTAAACGGAAAACAGGGTTTCTTTGAGGGTGATTAAAATATCTCAGCAAGTATTTGGCAACAGGTACAAAATCGTTGTGAATGAGTTTTTTTGCTTGATCCAGCAATTTTGCACCAATAATCTTAACCAGAGAAATATGCAATACTGGTTTGAAGGAATACATTTTTTATGTATTATTTGCATGTCATATGGACCTTATATGAAATGACCAATTTAGGATTCCCTAGAGTGGTCATCCACATTAAATGATATTTGGTAGGCACAGAAATAATGACATAAATTTACATTTAGATTACTGAAATTATGTTCACAATATAAATTTAAGTACGAAACGCACATTTGAAAAATGAAGTTGACACTGCATGTCTACATTGTGACCTCAACCCAGGGATAGAAAATTCCAGAGTTTGACAGGCACATGAAGCCTGAGTTTTTTCTGCCCAGAAACTTGTCTGGATGGAAGAGAGGATTCAAAGTGTAAATATTGGCCTCTAGCCTTATGACATGAGGTAAAGGATCTTACCCTGCACCCCACACTGGTCTCATGGACAACTGGATCTTAGTTTCCATATAGTGTGACAGAGACTGGAGGTCCATGCAGGTGACAATCACTTCTTGACACCCTAACATTTGTAAAGTGATGAAAATAAGTGGCTGCCACCAAAACATAAAATCCATATGTATGAAATAACTGCCATGAAATGTTCCATTTCTTGTTTTGACTAATGTTAGAGAAGGAAATAAAGACAGACAAAACTAAAAATATCTAGAAGGACAGATAAAGCATAGGCAGAGGTCTTCACACAGATGGGTCTCAACAGTAACACAATCTAAACCTCTCAGGGATTGATTCTGAAAATCAGGCTATGGTGTAGACAACAACAGATACTGTCTTCTCTCTTTTGTATTGAAGAGAGTGAAGAGAAAAAAGAAAAGGAAGGTATTTGAAGGAGAAAGAGAACATCCATAATTCAGCAGTGTACATTTCTGCCATTTTTGAGAACAGGAGATTAAACATGTATATGCACAGAAATCCACATAAACAACACCCAAACACGAAGTTAGAAAGACACTTGCACATACACCGGGAACTTACTTCTCAGGTAGCCTTTCCTGAGTTGGTCTGAGCAGAAATGAGAGCTGAAATGTGTCTGTTTCCTGTTGCATGAAATGAAGGGGAAAAAATCCACCCAATACAAGGTCACCATCCCTGTAGACACTTGGCTGATAACAGCTCTCATAAATCATCTCACACGCAGTCTGTGAAGACTGCAGTAGGAGAAGACAGATCAGAGAGAATGGCATGCTCTCTTGATTGTTCTACACGCTCAGGCTTCTGCAGGGAGATTAGATCTCTGTGTACGGCACAAAAGATTCTGACTATTACCGTCCTCTCTTAACTTGTGAGAAGCATGTGTCAGACTGGTGTACCAGGCAAGGGCACAGCTAAAAACTAAAATAGGCAGTTACTTATAAGAGAACCACGGTGCTGAGACCTGGCCCTTAGTGTCACTGTACTCACGGCAGTTTGACTTTTCTATCTTTTCATTGCTTCACGTCAATCCCACTCAACCACTCTGGGATCCCCTTGCCCTAGGGCTCTGCACCTGTGATCATCTATCCTGTTTAAAAAATAAAAAACCAAAAACTTGGAAAAACATGTTTGTGACTTGCTGTCAACCCTGGCCGTTAAGATTTCATCATGGTCCTGCAAGGCTCTAGGGATCACAGCATCCTTCCACAGCAGGGTCTGTAATCTTGTGGCCACCAAGGACTGAAGGTACTTGTGTCAGAAGACTGCTCTGAGGGATTTAGAGGAACTAGAAAGAGCTGGTGTGTTTGAGTCAAAAAAGCAACTAGAAGCCTAATTCCAAATGATGCTTTCCCAAGACCATGGGGAGGCTAATGTCGTCACTGATGTTCCCCTGTGTACTCAAATCACACCTTGTTACCATGTCTGACATCACCCTAGGTCTGGGAGAATGAAGAAATGATGTGCTTACTATTTAACAAAGAAAAAGACCACATTCCCCAAAAGATCAAAAGGTTATCTGCACCCCAATTTTTACACACAACTAAACCACTTAGTCTTCAACTTCATGTTCTGTATGCTATCTACCCAGTAATAACTTTGGTGCTAAGCCCTCATTATGTGGTGTAATAAGTCAAAATAAAAAGTAACTATTCAATTCCTGGGACCACCAGTTAGCGTAATGGCTATGTCACTGAACTCCCACGTAGTCAACTGTGGTTTGAGTTCCAGACCCAGTGGCTTAAACTCATGCTGGGTGCATGTCCATGAGTGCCCAAGATCCAGAGAGGAGAATAGAGGAGAAGGGATTATGGCATGGCCATCCCAATGGGCGGTGATTTCTCATTTTCTATCTCTCTTATTCTCTCTGTCTTTAGGCGAGTGCACGCACCCTATAGAAAAATCCTCTCAAAAACCAAAAAGGTAACTATTCTATTCTTACTCAACTTTAATCTGTTGTCACATATTTTTATATTTTGCCAACAGAAAAGGAACCATGATTTATGAAATTCATAAATCATGAATTTTGCTTTATGGTTAGATACATGGCACTATTTAATATAAGAACACACATATATGTAGTTTTTACAATTTTTTTATCAGTAGATATGTATGATGTCTGTAATTCAGAATTAAACAGTCTATTTAGATTTTAACAACAACAGAACTGGGTTTCAAAGCGTATGTAAAATTATGTATCATATGAGACATACTGTAGGTTAATTTTGTTGAATAAGAATAGTGACCATATTAAATCATTTTTATGAATTCTGTTTCTACAAGTAGCTATAAGTGTTTTCCTATGACTTTATTTATTTTATTTTACTCTCCTCAATATCATTAATCTTCTAATTCTCTATGCAGAAGCTGGCTACTTATCACTAACTTAATTAGAAGGCCAGTCTTTATTGTTTTTCATTCTAACTTCTAAACATATTTTTAGACTCTGCCTAATTACCATCCCTTATGATATTTTTTTAAACTGTCTTCATTGAAAACATTCTCAATAAATGTTATCTCTTTATTTTTAATTTTTGAATTGACTGCTATGAGGTGTGTATGTTTATAGTATCCCATAGTATATTTTATTCGTGTAGATTTTTGGAATGAGTAAATAACGCTATTTAACATATGCATTACCTCACATGTAATTTTTGGTGAGAACACTTAAAATCTATTCTCTTAGAAATGTTCTAGTTGACAACATAATTTTTGTAACATTATTGAGTGTATACTCTAGTCCAACTTATAATTTCTGTTCTTTCAGTCACCTTTTCAATCCCCTCCTTGTATCCAAACTCTGTAAATACTATTTTACTCTTTGTGTCTATGAGCTGGACTTTATTACACTTCACTTATAAGTGAGAAGATGGTGTTTGTCTTTTTGTGCCTGAATTATCTCACAGAACATCTTGTTCTCCAAGTTCATCCATGTTGTCAAAAATGAGTAGGTTCCATTTATTAATGCTGCATAGTATTCAATTATGTATGTATACCTCCTTTTCTTTACCCATTCATCCATTGATAGATACTTTAGTTGACTTCAAATCTTAGCTATTATGAAATATGCTGAAAAACATAACATGGGAGTGCAAATCCCTGTTTGACCTACTGATTTTACATTTTGTATATATAACTGACAATGGAATTGCTAGATCATCTAGTAGTTAAAATTTTTATTTTTTGGAGTTATTTTCTACTGTTTTTAATGATGGTTATACTAACTTATATTTCCACTATAAATGTGGAGCTTTTCCCTTTTGTCCACATCTTTTTTGATAACAGCTACTCTAACAGTTGTAAGATGATATCTCATTGTGTCTTTAATTTGTACTTCTTTGAGGATTGACCACATTGAGACTTTTTATGTATCTGTTGCTTATTTTTATTTCCTTTCTCAAGAAATCTCTGTTAAGGTCTTTTGCCAACTTTTTCAAAGCTTTTCAATTTAAATGTAGCTTCTTATTTCTATGCAATCTTTTTGTGTCTTTGTGAGGTACAGTACAGTCATTTAAATACTTTATTTTAGTGTTACAAATATACTTGGTATCTTCAACATTTAGCATGTCATTCTGCTGTATACTATCAGAAATTGCTGTACAATTTTGGAAGTATATATTGCACTGTCAGAGATATTCTTCACTTTGTGGTGGTACACTGTTCCAAAACCTATTCCACTTATTTCCATTCATTCTTATGGTTTTTAATTACTTTCTCTCCATCTCACTCTCCTCCATGCAGCATCTCATATTTACCATTACTCTCTACTTCAACTGACAAATGAAGACACTCAGTGTCTATTAAGCAGGGACATATAGTATTTGTTTTTTATAGCCTGCCTAATTTCAATCAGCATTATATGTTCTAGGTTCATCCAATTTGCTTCATATTACTAGAGTTCATTGTTCTTTATAACTGAATAGTTCATTGTGTGTAGAAGTCGTATTTTTTTTGTCCATTTACCGGTTGTCAGGCACTTAGGTCAATCCCATGGGCTAGATATTGTGAATAATACTGTAGTTAACATGGATGGGGAAGTAAGTTTTTGAGAGATTGATATGTTCTTTGGGTATATACCCAAAGATGAAATCACTAGGTTGAAAAAAAATTCTATTTTTAGGTTTTTTAGGAAACTCCATACTGTTTTCCACAGTGGCTCTACTAGTTTATGTTCCTATCAACAATCTATGTTCGAGTTCCAAAAGTGCATCAGAATTTGAATTTATTTATTTTTTTTAAATAATCTGTCTGGTGTTAGGTGATACCTCTTGTGATTTTGAATTGTATTCCCCTTATGATTAAAAATGTCAAACACTTTTTTATATGATTTTTGGCCATTTGTATGGAGAACTGTGTTGTTTATATTAATCATTTGTTTTGATTAGAATATTTTACATTTCTTTTGTGGGAGAGCTGTTTGAGGTTCTCTTGTGTTATGGCTAATAATCCCTTATCAGAAGTATAGTTTGCAAATAATTTTCCCAATTTGAAAGAGGCCATTTAAAAACCATCACTTTCATTGTTCTTAAAGAGTTGTTGCGTTTTTTTAATGACCAGAGATCCTGTTTACTTGAGAAAGAGAGAGATACTGAGAGACAGGGAGAGAAAAATGGCTGAATTCCTGCACTCCCCCGGAAGCTGGAACATGATCTCCCAGCAATACTTCCCTCACCATTTCTTCATCCATTGGGGATCTTGGGCACACACTTATGCACAATCAACATGTTTTTCAAAACAAGGGACCATATCTTGAACCATGAAGTCAACCATATTGAAACTGTTTTCTTAACCAACAGGCCATGGGACTGGCCCCTGTTTTGTTTTCTATTTTATTTATTTTATTTTTTTAAATTTTTAATAAAAATATAATTTCCTAAGCTGAACCTAATATTGAGTGGTCAGATCAGTCATGGTCCAGATCTTTTCTCTTTTCTATGTCAAAATACGTCATGATTTTTCTGACAACCCAAACATCTTCCCCTTAGGCTAACATCAGAGCTATCAACTGAAACAATGCCAGCAAGAAAAGAATAGAAAACAAAATACTAAAAGAAAAACGATTTCAGCCAAGAATGTTAGAGCTGGCAAGACTTTCCTTCATATGGGAAAAAAATAATACCTTTGAACGTTAATGAGAATATTCACTGCATTAAAGACACAAATTTGCTCATGGTGAGAAAGGGGAAAGAAGGCCTCTAAAAGTTGCCTACTAGTAACGCACCTCACAGATAAGGACAAACATCAACTGAAAATGAAGGGCTGGAAAAAAGATATTCTAATAAATGGAAATTTTAAAAAAATGGTGGACTTGCAATACTCACATCAGACAAAATATATTTTAAGACAAAATCTGTAAGTTTTTTGTTATATACTGTCTTTTGGCAGGAAAGACTCTATATAACACTAAACAGGCCTATTCACCTAAAAGATATAACATTGATCATTATCTGAGCATTCACATGGCAGAACACAAATATGTGAAAGAAAAGACTGCTGAGTATAAAGAGATAAACTACAACCCAATAATATTGGGGAGCTCAGCACACCATTTTCTCCTTTGAACAGATCCTCTAGACAAAAATAAGCAAACAGATATAGAATCAGAATGATACAGGGTTACCAGCAGGTGTCGTAATGACTATGTCACTGGTCTCCCATGTAGTTGATCGCTGTTCAAGTCCTGCACCCAGAGGGTGGGCGAGTGTGCATGCATGCCCAGGATCACCAGAGGAGAATGGAGTAGAAGGGATTGCGGCCTGGCCATCCCACCTGGGGAAAGATTTCTTCCTTTTTGTCTCTCTGTCTCTCTCTGCCTTTCTGGCGAGAACACGTGCCCTACAGCAAAAATCTCACCAAAATAAAAAAAAGACACCATAAAATGAATGGACTTGGCAGATATCTAAAGAATGTTTCATTCAACAACCACAATATATATATATTTTTTTCTCATCCCCACACATGGAGTGATTTCAAAAACTAACCAAGTGCTAAAGCACAAAACAAGTTGTTACAAATTCAAAGGCATAGAAACTATATCCAGCATCTTCTCTGACCACAACGGAATTAAACTTGAAATTAACTGAGGAAAAAAACAAGAATATACACAAATGCATGGAAAATAACAAATGTATTATCAGTGACTTCATAACCACTGATGATAAGAAGACTGAAATCAAAAGAGTAATTAAAATCAAGGATAATAAGCACACTAATTTTTAAAACCTATGGGACACAGTGCAAAGGGAGAAGTTTTTGCATCAGTGTTCTCAAGAAAATGTTAAAAGGTAGAAAATAAGCAATGTAACTACACACCTCAGGGTACTGAAAAAAACATTAACAACAACAAAGAAACAAAGGTACCAGGTGAAAAATAAATAAAGATTGAACAGTAGTAAGTGTACAAAAAAAAAACAAGTTCTGTGAGAACATAATCAAAACTGACACACTGTTAATTAAACTATTTCAGGAGAATAAGAAGGAACCAGATATATGTAATCATCAATGAAGCACATAACGTTACAACAGACATAACAGAAATACAACAAATCACTAGAGAATACTGTGAGCGAGAACAGACCAACAAACAAACAAACAAAAAATCTGGACAAAATAGACAAATTTCTGGACACATTTAGTCTGCCAAGATTGAATTAGAAGGACATAGACAGCATGAATAGACCCATAACAAGCTATGAGATTTAGTCAGTAATAGAGAAATGCACAGGTCCCAATGGTTTTACTTGAATTTTACAAAACTTTAAAGAGCTAACTTCCATTTTTCTCAAGTTTTTCTAAAAATTCAAAGGGATGGAACACTCTCAAATTCATTCTATGAATCCCCATCACTTTTATCCATATAATAGACAAGGACATAACAGAAAAACAAAAACTGCATACAAATATAACTAAGGGATACAGATGCAAAAATTCTCAAAAGATACTAGCAAATCATATCAACTGACACATGGAAAACATTATACATCACAGCCTTTATTTAGGTAGGCTTTATTTCAGGGATGCAAGGGTGGTTCACCATATGCAAAACAATCAATGTACTACATCACGTTAACAGAAACAAAGATAAAAATCACATGATCATATCAACTGCTACAGAAAAAGCATTTGATAAATTCAGTATTCCTTCATGATTAAGATTGTCAACAAAATTGTCATCGAAGGGCCATTCCTTAACATAAAGAAAAACTCATAGTTGATATCATTCTGAATGGGGAAAACTTCATACTTTTCCACAAAAATTTGAAACAATACAAGGCTGCCCAATTACTCTACTCCTTCTTTTTTTTTTTTTTTTTTTTTTTGGACCAGTAAAACCGTATCTTTATTATGAAAAACTTTTATAACAATCTCTGTGGTGGTTAGCTTTAAAGAGTCAATGAATATTCTTGAGTTAAATGTACAGCACATACAAAAAGAACATCAGATTTCTTTGGGGGCAAGTTGCTTTTAGGTATTGTGTATTTCCACAGAAAATTTTTGTGTATTTCCAGAGAAAAATTTACATTTGGAGACCTTTTTAACTCATTTTTTTCTAACAAAGGACTTCTCCTTATTAAAACATAAAACATTTTCTTTCTTTTTGAACTTTTGTATGTAAAATTTATCGAACTGGCAATTTCCATAGTAACAGGCTGAGCCAGGTAAAATATGTAAAGTAATTAATATATAAGATCAGAAGGCTGGGAACCAGCAGTTAGCTTAATGGCTATGTCGCTGGACTCCCATGTAGTCGACCATGGTTCGCGTCCCGGACCCAGTGGCTTAAAACTCATGCCGGGCACGTGTGCGTGTGTGCCCAAGATCCCAAGAGGAGAATGGAGAAGGGATTGTGGTGTGACCATCCCCTCTGGGGGATGATTTCTCGCTTTCTGTCTCTATGTTTCTGTCTGTCTGGCGAGCGCACGCGCCCTATAGCAAAAACCTCTCAAAAAAAAAAGATCAGAAGGCTATGTGTAGTATTACTGCATAGGTTTAAAAGTTACTGCCTAGGTTCTAAATTTATTTACTTACTAAGATTTGTAGTTGCATCATCCGAACTGCATCTAGTGGTGGAAGCACCACCTTGTGGTATAAGTAAGCACTTTACAGAAGTCAAGACCATTACCCAGAGAGGAGAGAGCACTTAGTGGGCTTCCAGGGCACTAGTAGTATTCTATTTCCAGACCTGTATAGTGATTCCTTGAGTGCTCACTTTATAATTATTTGCTGAATTGTATAACTTTTCTGTATTTATTGTACATCACAATTTTAAAAGTTTAGAGGGGAAAAAATATATATGTATCAGAATTAAAGGTCACATGTCTAAATGCTCAAATTTTCTAAGTACCAATGACATTTTGTAGAATTATCTAAAACTACAACACATTCTTAACCTTGTAAATGTGCTGTTGTACTTCTAATGATAGGAAACAAAAGATCAGAAGAGATTTGTTCTTTGGTAAATCTGGAAGGACGGCCTACACATGTCTTCACTGCTGCTCTCTCACCACCTCCAAGAGCAACCGCACGTGCTTGGACTCATCGAGAAGGCCATTATACACCTACACCCACAGGTCTGGAAACTGTCAAGACAACAATAGATTCTGCAGCATCAATATAGAATATCAAGGAGATACACCATATTTAACTATGCAACCATATTCATTCAACCAAGAAGATTTTTTCCTTCACATTTTGTTTACTGATTTCTAGAGCTTGATACACATTAACTATTCACAAAATAACCTGAATGAGTTGAAGAGGTTTTCACCCCATGTATCTACCATAGGAACCCCTTTCCCTAGCAGCTCGCTGCCATGTTTCTCTTTTCATACCCTAGAGCAATTATTTTTTAAGGGAGAAAGTCTTGTTCCTTTTTTTCTTGGAGCCTGTCAGGATACTTCAGTGACCACCTCCTCACCACCCGTTCACCCAGGCACATCCAACTGGTAGATAAGAAGAGTCATTAGTTGCTGCTGCCAAGTAGCTCAGTCCAAGACAACAAGCTGCATGCGGGACGCCACCACTGCATCACCAGAGACCACCTCCTCTGCTTCTATTCATCATGGGGAGCAGTTTGTACCCTCTGATTTCAAAAGAATATGTTCCCATTGAATGGTAGTAATTTTCTCTATTATTCTCTGTCACTAATGATAGCCTCTCTCAACTGTTTCTAGGTGGAAAAGTTTAAACATATTTTAAACTATATCTCGAAAATATTGAAGAACATTTTTAGGTAGGGGGGGTCAATTGACCCTTGTGGTTGTGTTAAAATATTAATATTGAAATATAACTTCTGTGAAATATTGATGCCTCTCATTAATAACTTTTTATCTTTACTTTGATTCCTATGAAACATTTGTGAATGGGCAATTTCAAGAATCTTTGTAGCACATATTAAGTTTATATTGTCTTACTTGTTTTAAGGGGAAAAATGAGAATTTGACCTTTTCATACTTATGCTAAATAATCCCATTCTATTCTTTGACATTCTGTAAAAAGACCCCTGAAAGTATTCTTTCTTTTACTCTATTTATATAGGCTCCTTAAAGAAGTTATAGATCTTGGCAGCTCAACAGCCTGACATTTCTTCCTGGGTAGAGCAGATGTTTTACTAAGCATATTTACAGCCATTGGAATAGTCATACCTGGAATGTGTCAACGATAAGGACAGAATATTTGGATAGCGGCTGCCTCTATGTGACAGCATCTTTGAAGTGGTCTAAGTAAGAAATTGCAATATAGCATTCAAATGGGTTTGTTTAAGTATTTTCTATACCTATCTTGAGCATAGAGGTTACATTAGCAGGTAGCATAAACTCAGTGGAAGGCAGGAGCTGTGAAGTATTTTCAGGCCAAGCTGCCCACATCTTTATTGCACTTTAAATCTGATATTCCACTCCTTTTCATTGAAGTTCAGGAAGTTCCAGCCAGTGGTATTAGAAAAGTTAATTGGCGGGATACAAAATCAATATACAAAAATCTATAATATTTCTATACAACAATGAATGGACTGAGGTATAATTGAAGAAAGCATCTCATTAACAAAACTCATAAGTGTATAAGATACATAATAATAAAACTAACCAAAGAAGTCTAAGACATTGACAAAGAAAACATAAAAATAAAAAAAAAGTCAACATGATACAAAAAAAGTGATATCCCATATTGCTGGATTGGAAAAATGAATGATTAAACTGTCGATTCTATGCATATTAATTTGCAAATTAAATGTACTCCTGAGCAAATTAGCTGAGAAATTCTTCACACAGTATTAGAAAAAGTAATCATATCATTTGTCTGGATTTATAAAAGACCCCATATTACCAAAGCTATACTGCACAAAAAGAATGAAGTAGGAGGCATCTCACTCCTTGACTCCAAAATACAGTACAAAGCTAAGATAATCAAAACAGCACAATACTAGCATAAAAACAGGTATGAGGGCCAATGGAACAGAGTAGAGAACCCAAACATAAAGCCATCTGATTTTTGACAAAGGGCACAAGATAATTAAGTGTGTAAATAAACAAAACAAACAAACAAAAAAAAACTCTTCAGCAAATGTATCTGGTGAAACTGGGTATCCATTTTCACAGAAATTAAACTAGACTCCTCTCTCTCACCATTAACAAACGCCAATTCAAAATTAATAAAACATCTAAACATAAAACCACCATCTATAAAACTACTGATGGAAAACAGAGCAAAAACTCTTGGAGACAACAGTGTAGACAAATACTTCCTAAGTCTGAATCCAAATCACAGGCAATAGTCCCCAAAATAAAGAAATGGGATTACATCTGGTTAAAAAAGCTTCTGCACAGCAAATAAAACAACAATTAGAGTGAATCAACAACCCAAATATATTTGCAAATGCCTTATACAAGGAACTGATAACCAGAATATACAGGAAAATCAATCTTATTTACACACAAAAAAATCAATCCAAATAAAGACCAGCAAATGAGCTAAACAGACAACTCTCTAAGGAAGACATACGAACAGTCAAAAAGAGTATGAAAAATGTTCAACTTCCCTGATCATAAGGGAGATACAAATCAAAACCACAATGAGATTCGACCTTACCAGAGTCAGAATGGCTAAGATAAGAAAATAAAGAACAACAAATGCTGGCAAGGCTGTGATGAGTAGGGAACTATCCTACATTGTTGGTGGAATCTGCATTTTTCAGCCCTCAAGAAAAACAATCTTGAAGTTGTTCAAAGACCTACAAATAGAACCACCATACAATTCAGTCATTGTTATTCTGAGTATCTACTCAAAAAAGTATAGGAATATGCTCTATTGCAAAAAAAAAAAAAAAAAAAAAAACAAAAAAAAAAAACACTTGTAGACCCATGTTTACTCTAGCATTATTCATAATTGCTAAGACATGGAATCAACCCAAAAGCCCAAGGACAGATGAATGGATAGAAACGTTGTGGCATATATACTCTATGGAATACTCTTGAGCCATTAAAAACAATGATACCTCAGTATCTGACACAATGTGGGCAGATAGGGAATATTTAATCCTGAGTGGAGCAAGCAAAAACATGTAAGAAAACTATCATATATCCTCACTTAACATTTACCAAATGTCTGCTCTGGTATGACAGAAACGGAAAGACTGGAAGGCATAAAGTTGTGGAATTTAAATGTGTGTAGTAGAGACTGTGTGGGAAGAAGATAGGCAGTGTAGGTCAGGAGGGAAGAAATCAGGGAAGGAATAAAAAACCCAAAACATCTAACAGACAAAAAGTGGAAAATTGTCTGTTAATGATGATGTGTTTGATGACATCTTTAACTGGATAATATGCAGTGTATTCATGCTGCGAAGATCATTATATTTGCTGCAATGATGTACAATGATTAAATGCAAGTAAGAAAATAAATGAAAAAATACAGCTAAATTAATTTGAGGTATTTTGCAATACTGGTTGAGTATTGACAATAACAAACAAAACAAAATTACATACATGTATTAATTGAATAATGACTCAATTTTTATAGTAATATTCTGATAAATTGGCATTTAAAACAGCTATATTTTATTCAGAGTATGACAAAGATAAACTATTATATTGCAGAAAATAATCGTTTGATAGCTTCAGATCAAAGCTGAATATGATGAAGGTATTTCAGGAAAATGTATTTAGCGTGGGCCAAGCTGTATCACTTTTGTTTCTAAACTTACTTCTATATGAAAAATAACCAGTCTAATTCTTATGATTTCACAGATTCCACTAATTCAATTTTAATGAATTATATGGAATTTTATTGAATAACACATCTAATGTGTTTATATTCATAAGAAGGATTAAAACATTTAATAATTTAAACCAAAACCTGTGTGAGTTTACAAAAAAACACTTAACACTAGAGTATCATTCTGAAGAAAAATGTCTTAAAACTTCAATGATATGTTATTTTTAAGTAGCAGAAATCTTCAACACTTTTATATTCTTCGAAATACCGTTTCTCAATACTGTAATATATGCCATTTGAGACTTTACTTCTTTGAATTGGCTCCTTATTGCTTTAGAAAAAGCTCTAAGGCTGAAGCACTAGAACCATGGAGGAAGGTGACTTAGACACTGTGATAGGAAATACTGTTAGCTTCTGGAAGGATCTCCCGACACATAGACTTAGAGCTACACATCTGAGCAGTCACTCCAGTCTATCACAGTGAGCTGCTTGGCTTTGTGCTTGACTTTGTCTTGAAGTCCTTCTCCCTTTGGCCCCTTGGGATAAGAGGCACCACAGGCACTTGGCACTTGAGTAGGAGTTAATTCTTTCTTCACGGAGTTTTCTTCTGTTCTTTTCCAGGTAATTTCCCCTGAAGGTTATTCTTCCTCCAGGGTCGATATGTCCTTGTCATCATTCACATCTGCACCTTCTTGTACATCTTCTCTTTGGATAAACACATCAGCAACATTTTTGCCACCTATTTGCTTATTCCTATTTCTGTGATGTAAAAACCATCTTTTCAACTTTCTCATTTAATAATAATCATAAGATTTCTTTCCATTTTGGGTCCCTTCAATGTTTTGCTTCTTTCCTCTTCCCCTCGATTCCCTCCCTTTAACTCTCCCCCATTGCCCGCCTTCCTCTCACACTGTCTCCAGCGCCACCATTGCTCCCCATGCTTTTATACCTTCCAATCATTCCGTTTCTGCCTCAGCATGCCAACATTTGGTATGTATTGATTGGGGACTTACAATGCCTCCCTTTCATGCTCTGGCTTGCTCTGCTAGCAGTAAATCTTCCATAGTTTTCTACTTTCTATCAAATGCCAGGGTCTCCTTGTTTTTGATGGCAGAGTAATATTCAGTGGTGTATGTGTTCCACACTTTTCAATTCATTCATCTCTTTGTGGCCATTTGGGTTAGTTCTGTGTCTTAGCAATTGTGAATAATGCTGCAATAAATATGGATGAGCAAGTGTTTTTCTGATGGGGTGTATTCCTATCTTATGGGTATATATCCAGGAGTGGAATTGCTGGATCACGTGGTAGATCTATTTGTATGTCCTTGAGGAACCACCATATTGTTCCTCACAGTGGCTGAAGTAATCTACATTCCCATCACCAGTGAAGGAGAGTTCCCTTTTCACCACAGCCTCTGCAGCACTTAGCATTCTTTAGTTTTTTAATATTAGCCATTCTGCTGGGGTTAGGTGGTATCTTATTTTGGGTTTTATTTGCATCTCAATTTTCTCTATTATGATAGGGGAATTGAGCATTTTGTTAATACGCTTTTTGGCTACTTTTAGGTCTTCCCTGGAGAGTTGTCTGTTCAGCACATTTACCCACCTATTAATTGAATTGATCTTTTTTTTTTTTTTTCTTTCCGAAGCAGTTTGATGTCCCTGTATATCCTGGTTATGAGTCTCTTATCTGAGACATGATGTGCAAATATATTCTCCAATTATGAATATCATTTACTCTATTTTTTTTCTTTTGAAGTGCAGAAGGTTTTTAATTTGATGTAATCTCAGTTATCTACTTTTCTGATTTTTTTTTTTTGGAGATATTTTTGCTGTGGGGCAAATGTGTATCCCAGAAAGACAGAAAGACTGAGGGACAGAGAACAGAAATCATCCCCCAGGTGGGATGGCCACGCTGCAATCCCTCCTCCTCCATTCTCCTCTTGGGATCTTGGGGACTCACGCACACGCACCCGGCATGAGTTCAAGCCACCGGGTCTGGGACTCGAACTGCAGTCGACTACATGGGAGTCTAGCGACACAGCCATTACGCTAACTGCTGGTCCCTCTATTTTTTTCAATTTTTGTGTTTGCTTTGGGTATCTTGTTCAGGAAGTCTTTTACTACTTTAATGTCTCCAAGAGTTTCCCCTGCATTTTCCACCAGTAATTTTCAAGTTTGAGGTCTTAGGTTTGGATCTTCGATTCATTTTGAGTTGATTTTTGTTTATGGTGTGAGATAGGGGTCTGGTTTCATCTTTTTTGCAGGTGGATTCCCAGATTTTCCAGCACCATTTGCCAAAGAGCTTTTCTTTTTTACATTTTGTTGACTGGTGCCTTTTGTCCAAAATAAATTGACTTTCTGTTTTGGACTTTGTTTCTGGGGTTTCTATTCTATTTCATTGGCCTGCATGAATGTTTTTGTGCCAGTACCATGCTGTTTTTGATTATCGCAGCTTCGTAACATATTTTAGGGTCTGATTTCTCCTACTCCACTCTCCTTATATAGAATTGCTTTAGATATATGTGGTCTTTTATGACTCCAGAGAAGTTATATGACCGTGTTTTCAAATCTGTGAAAAACATATCTGATAATTTGGTTGGAATTACATAATATATAAAGATTAATTTGGGTAGAATGAACATTTTTTATTATGTTAATTCTTCCAATCTAGAAACATGGTGTATCCTTTCTTTCTTTAGAGTTTTATACCATTTTGTTTGTTCATTTGTTTTTTGTAGGGGTCTTTGACTTCTTTGGTCAGCTTTAATCCTAGGTATCATATACTTTTACTGGTTATTGTAAATGAGAGGGTTTCTTCCATTCTACGTCAGGATGCTCATTGTTAGTGAATAAATATGTTAGACACTTGGTAGGTTGGGTTTGTACCCTGCTACTTTCTGTACTTATTTATCATTTCCAGGAGTTTTCTGTTGGATTCTTTTTTTGTTTTTCTATTTATATAATCACATAATATGTAAATAATTTCAATTCTTTTTTCCCTATTTGAATGCCTTTTATTTTATTCTCTTTCTGATTGCATTGGTTAGGACTTCCTGTACCATATATATATATATATATATTTTGAGAGTTTTTTGCTATAGGGCATGTGCGCCTGCCAGACAGGCAGAGAGAGACAGAAAGTGATAAATCACCCCCCCCCCCCGGGGGATGGCCACGCCACAATCCCTTCTCCTCCATTCTCCTCTTGGGATCTTGGGGATGCACGCATACGCGCCGGCATTAGTTTTAAGTAACCAGGTCCGTGATGCGAACCACGGTTGACTACATGGGAGCCTAGTGACATAGTCCTTATGCTAACTGCTGGTCCCATTCCTGTACTATACTGAAAAGGACTGGAAAAGTGGGCCGTATTGTATTGTTTCAGATTTCAGTAAATTTTTTCAGATTTTCTCAATTCAGTAAGATATTCACTCTGTTTTTCATACATGGCTTTTATTGTATAGAGAAATGTCCCTTTTATGTTGGGTCCCTTTTTTTTTTTTTTTTTTTTTTTTTTGGAGAGGTTTTTTCTATAGGATGCGTGCGCTCACCAGACAGACAGAGAAAGAGAGATAGAAAGCGAGAAATCAACCCCCAGGGGGGATGGCCACGCCGCAATCCCTTCTCCTCCATTCTCCTCTCGGGATCTTGGGCACGCATGCACACGCGCCTGGCATATTTTAAACCACCTGGTCCGGGATGCAAACCGCAGTCGACTACATGGGAGTCCAGCGACATAGCCATTACGCTAACTGCTGGTCCCAAGGGTTCCCCTTTTTTTTTCCCTTATACAGAGGGGTTTACCTTAGGGTGTAGTGTTCACCAGAGAAGAGAGATAGAGACAGAGACAGTGAGAGGCAAAGTGAGAAGTCATTCCCCAGAAGGGATGGCCACACCACAATTCATTTTCCTCCTACCGCACTCCAGGATGCACACATGCTTAGGGTGATTATTAAGCTACCAGGGCCAGGACTCAAACAGTGGTCACCCATTTGGGAGTCCAATGACATAATCGTTACACCACCTGCTAGTCGCTGTTGACAGTCTTATTCAAGTAGGGATGTTGTATTTTATCTTATGCTTTTATGCATCAATTGCTATGATCATATCATTTTTATCTTGCTATCTGTTAATATGGTGTGTTATTTTTATGGTTTTGCAGACGCTGAACTAAGCTTGTATCCCTGGAATAAAAGCCTACCTGGTCATTTTGTATAATTTTATTTTATATACTATTAGATATAAATTTCTAGTACTTTCTTGAGAATTTTTACATCTATATTTATCAGAATTATTCGTCTGTATTTTTCCTCTTTGTTATGTCCTTTTTTTTTAGAGATAAGAGTGATGGAGTCTTTGTAAAATGAATTTGGGGAGATTCTTCCTTTTGGATCTTTAGAAATAGTTTGAGTAGAATGGGGGTTAACTCTTCTTTAAAAGTTTTGTTGAATTCAGAAGGGAAGCCATTGCGACCTGGGCTTTTGTTTGTTAAGAGGTTATTTATTACTGATTCAATCTCGTTGCTTGTTATGAGTCTACTCAGGCTTTCTATGTCTTCCTCATTCAGTTTTGGTAGTTTATGTGTCCAGAAATTGTCCATTTCATCCAGATTTTTTGTTTGTTTGTGAATACTCACTTGTAGTATTCTCTATTGATATTTTGTATTTTTGTTACATCTATTTTAATATTGACAGTTTCATTGTGCATCTGATTTATCTGGTTCCAATCTCTCTTCCTCTTAGTCTAACTAATATTGTTTATCTTCTCAAATAACCAGCTTTTGATTTAATTTATTTTCTGTCTAGTTCATTTATTCACAACTTCATTTATTTTTGCTTGAATCTTTCTTATTTCCTCTCTCCTGGCATTTTTGTTTGCTTGTTTTTCCAGTTCCCTGAGTTGTGTTGTTAGATTGTCCATTTTCCACCTTTTTATCTTTTTTCTTTATTTGCACTAATTGCAATGAACTTCCCCTTATGACTGCTTTTGCTCTGTCTCATAAGTAATGGAAATTGTGTGTTCATTACCATTGGTTTCTGTGAATCTTTTGATTTCAGCCTTAATTTCTAAAGTCTTGTGAAGTTATTCAGGGTTTGGTTGTTTAGTTTCCATATGATTGTGTATTTTTGAGGTTTCTTTATGAAATTAATATTAAGTTTTTTCCATTATGGTCAGAATACATGCTACGTAGTTTCTATGCCTTTGAATGTGCAAAAGTTTGTTTTGTGCCCTAGAATTTTTAGTTAAAATCTCTTGTAGATGGAGCCAGCTGATGGCATAATGGCTAAGGCCCTGGACTACCACATAGTTGACCATGGTTCGAGTCCTGGACCCAGTAGTTTGAAACTTATGTCCCAAAACTCCTATGTGTAAGCACAAAATCCCAAAAGGAGAATGTAGAAGGGATTCCAGCATGGCCATTCCCTCTGAATACGGGTGTGATCTCTCATTTTCTCTGTTTCTCCAGTGAGTGCACATGCCCTGTGCAAAATTTCTCTCTCTATAATAATAATAATAATAATAATAATAATAATAAATAATAATAATAACTTGATTAAATGAATAAATAAAATAATAAATAAATAAAATCCGGTGCATTGCCCAGATCCAGTGTAGTCTTAATAGAGTCCACAGCAAAGGTAGAAAATGCAGGGCGGGTTGCCTGAGTTTAGAAGAATCTGGAAAGGAAAAGCCAACCCAACCATGGGACACCATAGTCATGGTCAGACACTAGAAGAGAGAGGGATTGCCTACATGACTCCCAGAAAAAGGCATGACTTTTTTGTTTGTTTGTTTTTCATACATCCTGCTCTATCTTTTCCAGGGAATTTTCTGTCGCTTTAGTCTCTCCCAAAACCAACAAAATTACGTTATTTACAAAATAATTTCTCAGAAATAGGAAAAGTGTAGTTGACAACATTGGTTACTGCTTTTATTTTTCCTCCTTGCACTTTACAGGTGATGACACCTTCCTTGGTATCCAGCTCTTCCCTCAAAAGTTTTAATTTTTAAAAATAAATTTAATGACATGTAATATCATGATTTAAGATACAGATTATGGGAAAACATTTTAAAGAGAGATAAAATATACATCAATATACATTATTTAATTATAAGTATATATAGTTAAGCTCTTAAGGGAACATAGTACAGTGACTGTCTAAATTTTTGCCGTTTTTGTATATATGTAGACACGCGCCCGGACAGACACCCCCCCCACACACAGAAGTGTGTATGTGTGTGTGTGTGTGTGTATATATATATATATATGTATATATATGTCTGTATATTCATTGCAGAAATATTTTTTAGGAAAACAATTATCAAGTTTCCATTCCTTTTTGCTATAACCTGTTTAGGAATATTTGACTTCCTTAAAACATGGATTCATTGTGTATTTTTATTTGTGATCTTATTTCTAATTTAGATCAAATTGATAACTTCTAGAGCCACATATGTATATTTTTATTTATTTATTTATTTATTTTACAATTAAAGTGTGAATTTATTTTGGTATAAAAACTTTTTGAACTTCATACATAGTTTTCCCATTACACGTATTTCCATAAGCTGTTTCTTTCTGAAATTTTTAAATTAATTAATTTACATTCATTCCCTAAGCATTATCACAGCATACAAAATGTGATTTCTCATCCAGAATATACAGTATAGGGGCTTAATCATTCATATTATTATCTATTATTATCCATTTTTAGTTTCTTGTGTGTATATATATATATATATATGTATATGTATATATACACATACACACATATTCATATATATAATGTATATATTTATAGTTTCATATATGTAATATATATGAATATTACATATATATAGCTATTATAGATAACATATATAATATATGCATATATAAAATTTCATATATGCATATATATTATATATATTTTTGCCCCTATTTCAGACCCTCTGCCATTTCAAACCCTCTGTCCACACTATCTCTGTTGTCTACATTTATTTTCCATTCCTTTTCCACCACATTTTATTGATCACACAACTTCTTAAGTAACATAACTACTTTCAATAGAAAGTTCAGCTGGTAATTTCAAGAAAAGCAGTGTTAATTTTAATAAATCAAAAGAAGGCTAAGGAACTTTTCTTAAAGCTTAAAGCCAAGAAACATGCTAGGATTCTGTTCAAACAGTAGGTACTTGGACCTGTCAACAGCTCCAGACAGAATAAAAATTATTAAAATTGGAAAACAAAACCTAGAAGAAAATAAGTTATGTTTTAGTTAAAAGTCAAAAAATACTATGTCACCAGTTCAGTCTCATGTAATTAATCTATATTCTGTTGAGGTTCGATCTTCCTAATTATATTCTGGGATATAATATTCAACCCCATACTTGTCCCTGTGATTAAGATGACCATTTTCTTAGTTCTTCAACTCTTATTTCTGTGTGTATGTATTTAATTTTCCTGGTATAGCACTCCCTTCAGATTTTGTTTTCTTTTTTCTTTTTTGGAGACGTTTTTGCTATAGGGCGAGTGCCCTCACCAGAAAGAGAGAAAGAGACAGAGAGACAGAAAGGGAGGAATCAACCCCCAGGAGGGATGGCCACGCCACAATCCCTGCTCCTCCATTCTCCTCTCTGGATCTTGGGCAGGTAAGCACATGCACCTGGCGTGAGTTTCAGCCACTGGGTCTGAGATTTGAACTGTGGTGAACTACATGGGCGTCCAGTGACATAGCCATTATGCTTATTGCTGGTCCCATCCCTTGAGAATTTCTTGGAGACCTGGTCTGGAGATGGTAAATTCGTTCAGGTTTTTTTTTATCTGAGAATATCTTTGTCCTTTCTTCCCATATGAAGGATGATCTTGCCAGATACAGTATTCCTGGTTGAAATTCTTTTTCCCTTAACACTTTGAATATATTTTCCCATTCTTTCCTCACTCGCATTGTTTCTGATGAGAGGTCCACTGTTAGCCGGACAGGGTAACATTTGTAGGTTACTTGACATTCTCTTTTGCAAATCTTAGGAGCTTGTCTTTGTGTTTTGTTCAGTTTGGCTATAATGTGTCTTGGAGAAGATCTTCTTGGGTTGATTTTATTTGGGGTCCTTTGTATATCTTGGGACTAGATCTTTGAGCGCCTCTCTAGGTTTGGAAAGTTTTCTTGTAGCATTTCATGAAATAGATTATCAATGCTCTTATGAGTCTCTTCACCTTCTGGGATACCAATTATTCTTATGTTTGGACGTTTGATGGTATCTAGTACTTCTTGTATATTATTCTCATTTTGGGGGGCAATTTTCTCAGTCTTTTTGATGGATTTTTCTAGGCCAGCAATTTTCTTTTCTACATCTGAGATTCGATTTTCTGTATGATCTAGTCTGCTTTTAAACTTTCAAGGGCGATTTTGACTTCCTCTAATATAGTATTCATCTCTAACAGGCCCATTTGATTCTTTTTTATAGTGTGTAATTCCTCATTTTAGATCTTGCAAGAATTTCCTCACCTCCTGGAATTCCTCAGCTCCTTTCTCCTGCCTCTTCCACTGTGCATTATCTCTCTTCTCTTCCATCTCTCTCAGCTTCATCATTATGAATAATCTAAATTCTTTATCAGACTTTTCCATGGTTTCCATTGAACTGTCTGTGGATGAAGAGGAGTTATTCTTTTCCATTGGAGGAGAGGTATTTTCTTGCTTTCCCATATTTCTTGTGGCCTTGCCATGATTTCTAGTTATCTGATGGATGGTGTGTTTCTTCCTAGTTCTTGAAGTTCAAATTGAGTGTTCAGGAGTTTGCATAAGGAGGTGATCTGGAATCTCCTTGCCAATACTTTTTTTACCCTTTGTGCAGCACATTTTGTGGTTATTGAGGATTATGCAAACCCTGATAGTATTTGCATGTTTGGCTATAGCTTCCTTAGATCTATCTAGAAACGCAGTGAGTGGAGACTGAGAAGCAAAGTGAAGAGGTAAAAGAAAAAGAAAATGAAATAGAGAAAAAAAGAAAAGAGAGAGAAAACAAAAGGAAAAAAATTATTTAAAACAATAAAAAAGCAAAACGTAAAAAAACACACGTCATGCTAATGTGGCACGAAAATCACTAGTTCTCAGGGACCATGGAGGAGTCTTCTGAAGTCTCCTCGCCTCTCTTGGATGGAAGGGGGAAAAGGAGTATAACATTGGTCTTCGAGAATGAGAAGGAAAGTGTTCATTCCTTCCCTATTGCCCTTCACCTCTCCTTCCCTCTTCTCCCCTTCTCCCTGTTCCCTCATCTTCTTTTTCCTCATTTTCTTTTCTTCCTCTTCTTCTACTTCTCGTCCTCCTTATCTTCCTCCTCATTTTTCTGTTATCATTATGTGGTTGACCATGTGAGAGTCCAGCACCTTTACCACTATACCAAACGCTGGCTCTGATGTTTATCACTTTTTAATATATTTTGATGTTAGGTAGTGAAATGCCCCCTACTTTATTCTTTTGACAAAGTATTGCCCTGGTGATATTGGGTATTTCATGATTCTAGACAAATAGTATGATTTTTTTTTTGTCTTCTTGGTCTAGTTTTCCTCTTAGAGGTCTTTTATCTCATTGGTTAGAGTTATTCTTAGATATCCTATTCATTATATGCCTTTTGTAAAAGGGATTGATTCATTCAGTTCTATCTCATTCTATTCATAGTTGGTTTACAAAAATGATATTGATTTTTGTATCCTGCTAATTTCATCAATTCATTTATCACCTCTAGTATTTTTGTGAGTTTCTTTGAATTTTCTATGCACATAATCATACTATCTTACAATAAGGAAAAGGGAGTCTCTTATTTCCTCATCAAATGCCTTTTATTCCTTTTGTCCAATGTCATTGGCCTGAACTAGTATTATGTTGAAAAGGAGTGGAGAAAGTGGAGAGCCTTGTCTTGTTTCTAATTCTCATGGGAAAGCTTTAAGCTTTTTTTCTTTCAGCATGATGTTAGCAAGTGATTTGTCATATGTAACTTTCATTGTTGAGAAATGTCTCTTCTAGACAAATTTTGCTGAGAGTTGTGATCATGAGAGACATTCTATTTCACCAAATGCTTTATCTACATCTACAGATATGATCATATGGTATTTATCTTTCCTTTTATTAATGTGCTCTATTACATTTATTGTTTCATGTATGTTGCATCCTTCTTGGATCCATGGGATAAAGCCTAATTGGTCATGGTGTGTATATAATCTTTTCATTGCACGGTGGATTCAATTTGCTGGTATTTTGTTGAACATATTTGCATCTGTATTCATGAGTAATATTGGTTGTAGTTTCATTATTTTTTATGTGCTTGTCTGTTTTTGGTATCAAGGTGATACAGGCTTCATAGAATGAGTTTGGTATTCATTCCTTTTGGATAATTAGAAATAGTTTGAGAAAAATTGGTATTAACTCTTCCTTAAAAGTGTTTTATAATTCAGAAGTAAAGCCATTAGGACATGGGCCTTTTTTTGTCATGAGACTATTTATTACTAACTCAATCTCATTGATTGTAATCGATCTATTCAGATTTTCTATTTCCTTCTGATTCAACCTATGTCACTTGTACATGTCCAGAAATGTGTGCATCGCCTCTAGGTTTTCTAGTTTGTTTTCTTATATTCCTCATGGTATTAGCTCATAATCTTTCATGTTACTAATAGATAGGTTGTAATATTATGAGGTTCATTACTGATTTTATCTATCTGGATCCTTTCCTTGTTTTTCTTGATTAATCTAGTTAATAGTTTTTCAACTTTGTTTATCCTCTCACAAAGAAGTTTTTTTTTGTTTTTTTGTTTTTTTTTTTTTTTTTTTTTTTTTGCGGGGTGGGGTGGGTTTCAGCAGTTGGTGTAATGCTATGTCACTGGACTCCCATGTAGTGGTCCGCAGTTCGAGTCCTGGACCTGGTGGCTTAAATTCACTCCGGGCATGTGTGCATGTGTATCCAAGAACCCAAAAGACAATAGAGGAGAAGGTATTGAGGCACAGCCATCACCCCTGGGAGGTGATTTCTCACATTCTGTCTCTCTTTCTTTCTGGAGGACACACTCACCCTGTAGCAAAAAAATGTCTAAGAAAAAAAAAAAAAAAAAAGAAAAGAAAAGAAAAAAAAAAAAAAACAAGCTTTTTATTTTGTTGGTATTGCTCTTTCAGTCTTTATTCATGAGTCGAAGGTCTACTGTTTATTCCTTCTTTCCTTTTGGCATTTTGGTGATTTGTTGATGTGGTTGCTTTTCCAGTTCCTTGAGATGCATCAACTAAAGGTGACTTCACTGTGTTCCTCCTTCCTCCTGGACAGGCACAGGCCTGATGGCCCCCTCTACCCCCTTGCTCTGGGCAGGTGAGAGCTGATGGTGGGCGGGGCAGTCAGAGCAGCCTCTCCTCCCTCACTCTTGGACGGGTGGGGAGCAGGGCAGCCTCTGCTTCCTCCTTGCTCCTGGTCATGCAGAGCGTGGGATATATACTGAGGAGTTTGGCAGTAATTTTAAAAATGCTAATTTTTAAATTTCTGTGTGTATGTGTGTGTGCATGATGTCTTTGATTTTAGAATCAGTATAACATTGGACTTTTAGAATGAGCTTAGAAGTGTCCCGTCCTCTATTTCCCCTTTTCTTTTTTTCCCTCTTCTCCCCTTCTCCCAATTCTCCTCCTCATCTTCTTTCTTTTCTTTTTTCTCTCTCCCTTTTCTTTCTGTTTCTTCTCCTACTCCTTCTCTTCCTCCTCCTTTTTTTGTTGTCCTTATGTGGAATACTGTGAGGATACTCAATGTTCTTGTTGTTACTTATTATTATTATTATTATTATTATTATAAAATAAGTCCTTTTACTTGTTTTAGATCTGCCTAATAACATTTTCTTTGAGTTGGTTGTCGTAGTTAATGTGCTTCTAGTCAATTTGTGATATTTTTTATTTCATCTAGGTTATTTACTTTATTGGGATATATTACCTTTCAATCCTATTTATTTTTCTGGGTTCAGTAGTCATGTCCCCTTTTTCATTCTTTTTTTTTTTTTTTGGAAAGGTTTTTGCTATAGGGCGCGTGTGCTCACCAGAAAGACAGAGAGAAACAGAGAGATAGAAAGTGAGAAATCACCCCCCAGGTGGGATGGCCATGCCACAATCCCTTCTCCTCCTTTCTCCTCTCGGGATCTTGGGCACACACACACAAGCGCCTGGCGTGAGTTTAAGCCACCGGGTCCAGGACTCAAACCACGGTCATCTACATGGGAGTTCAGTGACATAGCCATTATGCTAACTGCTGGTCCCCCCTTTTTCATTCTTGATGTTACTAATATGAAACTTCTCTATTTGTTGGATAATTGAGGTAGGGTGGTTATATTGAGATTATTCGTATTTCCACGGGCCAATGTTTAGTTTATTTCTTTTTTTTTATTTACAGTAGACTGCATGTGTACCTACATATTAGAGAGAGAGAGAGAGAGAGAGAGAGAAATACCCTCCACTGGGTCTGGTCACCCCATAATCCTCTTCCTTTGGTCCCTCTGTCTCTCTCTGCTGAGTGCACATGTCTCTGTCTGTTTGATCCTGGGCATTTGCACATATCCAGCATGTTTCAGGGTGAGAAGGCTGGTGGTGACGCAACATGTGGTTGTCTTGTTGGATCTAGCTTCTCTTGTCAATGTATAAACACCAAACCATGGATACAGCAGACTTTTTGTTCTTTACTTTTTTCTTTCATTCTCTACTTTACTTGTTTGTGTTCTAAGCTTTTTATCTTTCTTTCTTTATCTTTTCTCTCATCCTTATCTCACCACAAGTCATGTGCACTCACCAGAGAGAGACAGAGAGACAGAGAGAGAAAGAGTGGGAGATAGTACCAAGCAATGGGGTGTGGTCACACACTTTCATTTCCATTTCTCCATCATGTCGGGTTTAGGGCAAGCATACACATATACCTGCTGTGTTTTTAAAGACACCAGGACTGGGATTGAAACTATCTGGTCAGCCATGTTGGATCCGGATAGCTTAACCACTAAACCATGAGGTCAGACTTTTATTTATTTATTTATTTATTTATTTATTTGTTGCTTTGCATTTCGTTTACTCTTTCTAGTTTCTTTAGGTAAGCTTCTTTATTTGAGATAGTTCTTAATGTAGGTATTGAAGGCTATGAAGTTCTCTCTAAACTCTGCTTTCACTATAACCTATAAATTTTTATACGTTGTATTTTATTTTGATTTTCCATTGATTATTTTCTCATTTCCCTTTGAGATCTTTATTGACTCATTAGATATTTATGTGTGTCCTATTTAATATCCATATATTTATAAATACTACAAATATTCTCCCATTCCTAAGTGCTAATTTCATCTGATTATGATATGAAAAAATATTTTGTATGACTTTAAACTTTTAAATTTTTTGATACTTGTATATGACAATATATGTTGCATACTGTGAGAATATTCTATGTTGACCTAAAAAAAATGTACCTTTTGTTTTCTTTTTGAGTGTTTTATTCACTCTGCTAATCTTTGCCTTACAATTGAAGAGTTTAATCATTGACATATTGCATAATCATTGACAAAGTGAGTCTTATTTTGCTTTTGTGCTATGTCTTTTTCTTATACCTCTTTTGTTTTTGAAATTCTCCATTACTGGCTCTTTTGTAATAAAGAAACATTTCTACCATACAGTTTAGTTACTTGTTTACTTCTATCATTTTGTTGTTGTTGTTGTTGCTATTTTCCTAGTGGGTCCTCAGTAGATCACAATTAACAATTTACTAGTAATTTGTAACAATCTAATTTAGGTAATGCCATTTTTAATTAATACTATGCAAAAACTTTGCTCTTATATATTTCCAACTCTCCTATCTTTTAGTAGTAATTAGACCTGATTACATCTTTATACATAGTATGTCTACCAGTTTAGGCTTATAATTCATTATATATGAATTTATCTTTATGTTCAGATAAAGAAAATAATTATAAGCAAAAATACATCTATATATAATTTATAAACAAAAATACACCTATATATTATTTATATTTCCCTATGTAATTATTTACTCACATTTCCTAGTACTCTTTATTTTTATTCATGGGCAGTTGAGTAACGGTATAGTGTTGTCCACTCTCATCTGAAGGACTCGTTATATCATTTCTTGTAGGTCCTATCTTTTTTTCCTGTAATGTGCGAGTGCTCGCCAGTCAGGGAAAGAGGGGAAAGGCAGAGAGAAAGCGAGAAATTATTCCCCTCTGATCATGGGCATATGTGTGCCTGAGGTAATGATGAAGGTTTCCAGACTTGAACAGGAAACCTTCCCATGTAGGATTCCCTTGCAGTAATAAATTTCACCATTGTACCACTCTTTGATCCTCTTTTTTGTTTCTTTATATTTTGTGTACCTATCTTTCTTTTTTTGTTTGTTTGTTAAGAATATTACAGTATGGGAACTCTGGAATTCAGACTTCACTACTCCCCAGAATTTATGACATTGCCTATTATTATGGTAGCAGTTTGTTTCTTTCATGACCTTTCTGAAGTAAATTTGTAATGTCTGTATTCCTCATTTTCTTCAGCCTCTGAAGTCTCCCTTCTTTTAGCTGACTGGTCAGATAATAGATGGACAGAACTTCCCTTAAACTGTATAACACAAAAACATTCAATCTTTTATGAATTCCTCTAGAAATGTGTTGGAGCATTTTTTCAAGACTTAAATAGGTAATTTATAACTTTGCATTAGCCTTTACTTCCCACTTTCCTAGAATCTCATGATTGGAGGAGGTGAGAATATAGTACATTTTTGTTCCTTTTCTGAGAATGTTCATAGTCCTGAGCATGACAAGAAAATGAAGTAGAGAATTTATTTATTTTTTCTGTTCTGTTCTTAACATTTCTTTTTCTTTCTTTCTTTTTGTTTTTTGTTGTTTTTCTTTTTTGAGACAGGTTTTTGCTATAGGGCGGTGTGCTTGCCAGAAAGACAGAGAGACAGAAAGCAAGAAATCACTCCCCAGTGGTTATGGCCATACTGCAATCCCTTCTATATTCTCCTCTTGGAATCTTGGGCACACACGCACTCAGCATGAGTTTAAACCACTGGGTCTGGGACTTGAACCATGGTCAACTACATGGGAGTCCAGTGACATAGCCATTACACCAACTGCTGGTCCTAACAATGATTTCTTAAACAAGACTTCTACACAGCAAGTGATCATTTCTATAATAGATAATTGGGGTTATATGAAGCAAAAAGGCTTTAATTTTAAGAACAAATAGAATGAAAAGACAACCCTAAGAATGGGAGAAATATTTGCAAATTATGCCTTAGACAAGAGATTGATAACCAGAGCATATAGAGAATGAAAGCAGCTCATCCATAAAAAAATAATCAATCCAATTTAAAAATGGGCAAATGAGCTGAATAATGAACTCTCCAAGGAAGACTTATGGGTGGCCAAAAAATACATTAAAAAATTGAAGTCTCTTATTATAAGGGAAATCCAAATTAAAAAGACAATATGGTGCCATATAACCACAGTTAGAATGTCCAGGTCAAAAATATAAAGAGCAACAAAGGCTGTCATTTTCACCATGGCTACCACCTACACTGTTGGTGGGAATGTCAATTAGAACAGTGACGGTGAAAAACAATGTGAAGGTTCCTCAAAAATCTACAAATAAAACTACCAGATAACCCAGTAATCCCACACCTTGATATTTCCCAAAGGATAGAAATCACTAAGTTGGAAACACATTTGCACACCCATGTTTATTGAAACATTAGTCACAAATACTAAGAAATGGGATCAGCCTAAGTGTCCGAAACATGATAACTGTGCTGGAAAACTGTGGCACATATATACTATGGAATTTTATCCAGCTGTAAGAAACAGGGAGACCCTATTGTTTGATTCAAAGTGGATGAATTCAAAAGACATAATGTTTTGCTTTGAGGAAAATATTTTTGAAATTTGATCATAACTCATTATTAATAAAAAACAAAAAAGGAACTTGTATGTTTCTGTTTCCCTCAAAATAGTCCTTAAGTAAAGGTACTTTTTGAAACAAATATTTTAGACATACAATCTTTTTAAAATTAATTAAATTAATTAATTAATTGTCACAACATACAAGATGTGAGAAAATCCAGAATATACTACATAGTGGCTTACTCACACATCATTGTCAATAATTCTCCATTTCTATTTTCAAATATATATATATATATATATATATATATAGAGATAGAGAGAGAGAGAGAGAGAGAGAGAGAGAGAGAGATACACATACATATTTAATTTTACCCATATTTCTCACCCTCTGCTATTTCCTATCCTCTTCCCACACTATCTGAGGTGTCTACAGTTGTTTTCCATTCCTTTTCTTCTCCACATTTAATTAATTCACAAAATTTCTTAAATAATCTAAATACTTTCAACAGCAAGTTCAACTGGTATATTCGTATATCTGTAAATACAGATCTGACGTGAGACGTGAAACTCTGAGTAGAATGAGTATACTGTAACATAGCACCTATCCAATGCTATATAGCTTACTACAGTCAATAAATAGATATTTTTAATATAGTTTTCTTAATTTCAAGAAAATCAATTTTAGCTTTAATAAATCAAAGAAATGCTAGGGAACTTTGCTTAAAACTCAAAACCAGGAAACAAGATAGGATTCTGTTCAAGTAGTAGGTACATGAACCTATTGGCAGCTCAATACAGGACAAAAAACCTTAAAACCAGAAAGAAAAGCCTGGAAGAAAATCAGCAATGTTTTAGTCAGAAGTCAGAAAATGGTATTTCACCAATTGAGTCTCATGTACTTTATCTTCTGTTCTGGTTCGATCATCCCGATTAAGTTCTGGGATATAATATTCAAACCCAGACTTGTCCCTTCAATTACCTTGGCCCTTTTCTTAGTTCTTGAACTCTTATTCCTGTCTGTCTGTATTTAATTTTCCTGGTACAGCACTCCCTGAAGAACTTCTTGGAGATCTGGTCTGGTGTTGGTAAATTCTTTCAGGTATTGTTTATCTGAGGATGTTCTTGTCTTTTCTTTCCATATGAAGGATAATCTTTTGAGATACAGTATTCTCAGTTAAAAATACTTTTCCCTTAACATTTTAAATGTATTTTCCCATTATCTCCTCTCTCACATTGTTTCTGATGAGAGGTTCACTGTTAGGCTGATATCTTTTTAGGTAAATTGACGTTCTCTCTTGCCAATGTTAGAAGCTTGTCTTTATCTGTGTTTTGTTTAATTTGGCTATAATGTGTCTTGGAGATCTTCTTGGTTGACTCTATTTGGAGTCCTTAGTATTTCTTGGGACTGGATCTTTGAGTGCCTCTCTAGACTTGCAAAGTTTTTTGCAGGATTTTATGGAAGAAATTATCAATGCCCTTATGAGTCTCTTCACCTCCTGAGATGACAATTATTTGGATGTTTGGACATTTGATGGTATTTAGTATTTCTTGTATATCATTCTCATTTTAAGGGACTATTTTCTCAGTATTCATGGGGATTTTTCTAGACTAGCAATTCTATCTTCTCCATCTGAGATTCAACTTTTAATACTTTCAAGGATGATTTTGAGTTTATAGCCTTCAGGGCACGTGCGCTCACTAGAGAGACAGAGAGAGACAGAGAGAAAGAAAGCATGAAATCACCCCCCCGGGGGCATGGCCCTGCCACAGTCCCTTCTCCTTCATTCTCCTCTCTGAATATCCTGGGCACACATGCACATACAGCTGGCATGAGTTTAAGCCACCGGGTCCAGGACTTGAACCGTGGTCAACTACATGAGAGTTCAGCGACATAGCCATTACACTAACTGCTGGTCCCGAGATTTTTTTTATCCATTTTGAGTTAACTTTTGTTAATGGTGAAAGGTGGGAGTTTAATTTCACCTTTCCGCAGGTGGATATCTAGTTTTTCCTGCACCATTTACTAAAGAGGTTTTCCTTTTACCAATGGATTGACTGGTATCCTTTGTCAAAAAAATCAGTTGACTGTAAGCTTTGGGAGTTATTTCTGGGGTCTCTATTCTATTCCATTGGTCCACATGTCTGTTTTTGTGCCAATATCATGCTGTTTTGATGATCACAGCTTTATAGTATAATTTGAGATTAGGGAGTGATATGCCTTCCACTCCACTCTTCTTACACAGGATTACTTTGGCAATACAAGGTCTTTTATGATTCCAGATAAATTCTATGATTGCCTTTTCTAGATCTGTAAAAAAAAAAAATCTGGTATTTTTATTGGAATTGCATTAAATATGTTGATTAATTTGGCTAGAATTGACATTTTGATTATGCTAATTCTTCCAATCCAGGAACACAGAATGTCCTTCCACTGTTTTATGTCACTTTCAATATCTTTTTAAAGATTTTCATAGTTTTCTTTACAAAGGTCTTTGACTTCCTTAATTAGGTTTATCCCTAGGTATCTTATACATTTTGTGGCCACTGTGAAATGGATTTCTTTATTCAGCTCTACTTCATTCAACTTGTTGTTCATACATAGAAATGCTATAGAATTTTGGCTGTTGATTTTTTTATCCTGCCACTTTACTGTATTCACTTATTACTTTGAGAGATTTTTCATGGAGACTTTGGGTCTTCTAAGTATACCATCATGTCACCTGTGAATAAAGATATTTTCAACTCTTCTTCGCCTATTCAAATATCTTTTATATTGTTCTCTTTTCTGATTACATTAGCTAAGAGTTCCAGCTTTATATCAAAAAGCAGTGGAGAAAATGGGCAGCCTTGCCTAGGACCAGTTTTTAGTGGAAAATCTTTTAACTTTTCCCCATTCAATATAATGTTAGCTGTAGGTTTTCCATAGATGGGTTTTATTGTGTTCAGAAATGACCCTTCTATACCTATCTTACTAAAGTTCTTAATCATGAAAGGATGTTATATTTTATCAAATCCTTTCTCTGTATCGATTGAAATTATCATTTTTTTTATCTTTCTTTCTGTTAATATGGTGTAGTACATTTATGGTCTTGCATATGTCAAACCACCCTTGCATCCCTGGGATAAAGCCTACCTGGTCATGGTGAATAATCTTTGTTATATGTTCTTGGATACAATTTGTGAGTTTCTTGTTGAGAATTTTTGCATCTATATTCATCAATGATATTGGTATGTAGTTTTCCTTTTTTGCCATGTCCTTATCTGTTTTGGTAATGAGGATGATGGAGACCTCATAAAATGAACTTGGAAGGTTTCTTTCCTTTTGAATATTTAGAAATAATTTTAGTAGGATAGGGATTAACTCTTCCTTAAAGTTTTGTAGAATTCAGAAGTGAAGCCATCTGGATCTGGGCTTTTCTTTGCTGGGAGTTTTTTTATTACTGATTCAATCTCCTGGCTTGCTATGGGTCTATTCAGATTTTCTATGTCCTCCTGATTCAATCTTGGTAGATTATATGCATCCAGAAATTTTCCATCTCCTTCAAGTTATCTTGTTTATTGGCATATAGTTGTACATAGTATTCTCTAATGATATTTTGTATTTCTATTGTGTCTGTTGTAATATTGCCTGTTTCATTATGTATTTCATTTATCTGATTTCTCTCTCTCTTTCTTTCTCTCTTTTTCTTTCTTTCTTTCTTTCTTTCTTTCTTTCTTTCTTTCTTTCTTTCTTTCTTTCTTTCTTTCTTTCTTCCTTCCTTCCTTCCTTCCTTCCTTCCTTCCTTCCTTCCTTCCTTTCTTTCGTTCTTTCGTTCTTTCTTCTTTCTTTCTTCTTCATCAGTCTAGCCAATGGTGTGTCAATCTTGTAATCTTTTCAAAGAACCACCTTTTCCTTTCATTTATTTTCTGTATGGTTCATTTCATTTTTATTTCATTTATTTCTGCTCAAACCTTTATTATTTCTCTTCACCTGGCATTTTTAGGGTTATTTTGTTGTTTTTGTCCAATTCCCTGAGGCATGATGTT
Source organism: Tupaia tana (assembly GCA_026018925.1). Taxonomy (NCBI): domain Eukaryota; kingdom Metazoa; phylum Chordata; class Mammalia; order Scandentia; family Tupaiidae; genus Tupaia; species Tupaia tana. The sequence continues at coordinate 8,783,312 of JAKSZU010000013.1, read as the reverse complement.
AGGTTATCTATTTGCCACCTTTCCATCTTTTTCTTTTGTGCACTAATTGCTATGAATTTCCCTCTTATGACTGTTTTTGCTGTGTCTCATAGATTATGGAAACTTGTTTACTCAGTATTATTTGTTTCCATAAATTTTTATTTTCAGAACTTACTTTCTTCAGTATTTAAGAAGTCATTCAGAAGTAGGTTGTTCTGTTTCCATGTGCTTGTGTATTTTTGAGGGTGTTTCTTGAAATTAATCTTGACTTTAATCTGATCATGGCTAGAGAAGATGCTGGAAGTAGATCTATGCATTTGAATCTGTAAAGGCTTGATTTGTGTCCTAACATATGATCAATATTTGAAACATTTCCATGCAGGCTGAGAACAATGTGTATTTTGTGGACTTATGGTGAAAAGTTCTATAGGTAACTATCAAGCCCATTCGATTTATATTATCATTTAGGTCTTGTATCTCTCTATTTATTTTTTGCCTAGAAGATCTGTCTAAAGGAGATAATGGGGTGTTGAGATCCCTAACAATTATAGTGTTTCTCCTTATCTCTTCTTTTAGCTCTAGCAGTCTTTCCTTCACATATTTAGGTGTTCCTGAGTTAGGTGCATAGGTATTTATAAGCATTATGTCTTCTTGCTGGATTACCCCATTTACTATTATATAGTGCCCTTCTTTGTCTCTTCTTACAATCTTTGACTTGAAGCCAATTTTTTCTGAAATCAATATCGCAACTCCAGACCTTTTTGGATTTCCATTTGCATGGAGTACTTTTTCCAGCTCTTCACTTTTAGTCTATGTATGTCTTTATCCACAGGGTGAGTATCTTGTATGCAACAAATGGAGGATTTCTGTATTTTTTTTCCATTCGGCCAATTTGTGTCTCTAAATTGGAGAATTTAATCCATTGACATTCAATGTTGTTATTGATATTTTCGGACCTGTTCCTATCAGTAAGCAAGACATTTTCTTGTTTGCTTTATGTTCTCTTATAACTATCTTTCTTACTTTTTAGTCTTCCTGGTATAGCACTCCCTTCAGAACCTCTCAAAGAGCTGGTCTGGAGTTCATAAATTCCTTCAGATTTTGTTTATCTGAGAATGTTTTTATCTTTTTTTCCCATATGAAGGATAGTCTTGCTGGGTATAGTATTCTTGGTGGAATACTACACATTGACTATATTTCCCCATTGACTATATTTCCCCATTATTTCCTTGCCTGCATTGTTTCCACTGAGAGGTCCGATGTTAGCCTGATGTCCACCGAGAGGTCTGATGTTAGCCTGATGGGGTGACATTTGTAAGTAACTTGATGTTTCCCTCTTGGCAACTTTAGTATCTTGTCTTTGTCAGTTGTTTTTGCCTAACTGGCTATGATGTACCTTTGAGAGGATCTTCTTGGGTTGATTCTACTCAGGATCCTATGTATTTCTGGGTCTGGATATTTGAATGCCTTTCTAGGTTTGGAAAGGTTTCTTCCAGAATTTCATGGAATAAATTATCAATGTCCTTTTTTTTAATTTTCTTCCTCTTCTGGGATGCCAAATATTCAGATGTTTGGGTGCTTGATGGTTTCAAGTATTCTTCATATATTATCCCCATTTTTCTTGGCTGTTTCTTCAATCTCCTTGATACTTTTTTCTAGATCAGATGTTTTGTTTTCTACATTCGAGATTCAATCTCCTGCCTAATCTACTCTACTTTTAATACTTTCAAGGGAGGTTTTGCTCTCCCGTATCACCTTCTTCAACCCTAGAAGTTTCATCTGGTTCTTTTTTAAGGTGTCTATTTCTTTTTTTTTCAAATTATGGAAGGACTTCCTCATCTCCTGGAGTTCCTTGTCTCTTTTCTCTTCCATGTCAGTTAGTTTAGTCCCTACAAATATTCTGAATTCCTTATCCAACATATCCACAACATCCATTGTATTGGCCGTGGGTGATGTGGGCTTGACGATTTCTCTTGGAGGAGAGGCCTTTTGTTGGTTGCTCATATTTATTGATCCTCTGCAGTTGTTCCTAGTTATCTGGTGATCTATACATTCCTTCCTAAATTTTTCAAGTATCTCTTAGTGTCAAATGGTGTGCAGGATTAGAAAATTTATGATCTCTGGTCTGACTACCTGTTGCTCACCAGTATCACGCACTGTTGTTGCTGGTCCTGGGTAACCCAAAGTACTCTCTTTTTCTAAGGAGTGGTGAGCCTCCAAATGACTTAATAAGCTTCACCTCAGAAGCAAAGAAAAAATGATATGGTGCACATTGTACTTGCGCTATTCAAAACACTGAAATTCTGAGAGTCCAAATGCAAGTGCAGAAGGGGTGGAGGATGAGTGACAGGTCCTGGCCAGAGACAAATAGGGGTGGGGATGAACAATGGGTCCTGGCCATTAGGGGTTGCAGCCACAGGCAGCCTGGTGTCTTGCACTGCCACTGGCTTGAACTGGTCTCCAGATGGGGTGAGGAGGAATGCAAGCTCATCTTAAAGTCCCAAGAAGCCTGGTTCTGTGTTTTGAAAAGCATGCTGGTTGTGCATATGTGTGTGCCCCAATTACCAAAAGGAAGAAAAAATGATGATGGAAGTATTGCACTGAGATCATGTTCCACTTTGAGGGGAGGTTGAGAACATAGGATTTCATCAATTTTTCTCTCCTTGTCTCTCTGTCTCTCTCCCTCTGGCAAGTAAACATGCTCTCTGGTAATTAACAAAAAAACAACAGCCCTTTAGTACACTGAAAGTGATGGTTTTTAAATCACCTCTTTCAAACTGGGAAAATTATTTGCAAACTACACTACTGACAAGGAATTATTAGCCATAACACAAGAGAACCTCAAACAGTTCTCCCACAAAAGAAATTAAAAATGATCTAACCAAAACAGATGATTGATATAAACAGTTATCTATGAAAGATATACAAATGACCAAAAATAATATAAAAATGTTTGACATTTTTAATCATACAGAAAATACAATTCAAAAGTGCATGAGATATCACCTAACCCCAGACAGATTATTGAAAAAAATAAATAAATACAAATTCTGATGAAACTTCGGAACTCGAACATAGATTGTTGATAGGAATATAAACTAGTACAGCCACTGTGGATAACAATATGAAGTTTCCTTAAAAATCAAAAACTGGAACTTTCTTTCAACCTAGTGATTTAATCATTGGGAATATATCCAAAGAATATGATATCAATCTGTCGAAAACTTACTTGCACTTCCATGTTAACTGCAGCATTATTCACAATATCTAACACATGGAATTGACCTAGTGCCCAACAACCAACAAATGGATAAAGAAAATGTGACTTCTACACACAATGAAATATCATTCAGCTATAAAGAACAAAGAACTCCTATTATTTGAAGCAAATTTGATGAACCTAGAAGATATAATGCTAAGTGAAATTTGTCAGGCTCTGAAAAACAAATATTATATGTCCCTGCTTAAAAAAAAAACTGAGTGTCCTCATTCATTAGCTGAAGTAGAGAGTAATGGTGAATATGAGATGCTGGATGGAGGCGAGGGAGATGGGAAGAAATTGTTAAAAGACATAAGAATGAATGGAAATAAGCAGAATGAGCTTTAGGAGAATGTACCACAGTAAAGTGAAGATCTTTTCAACTCTTAAAAAAAATAAAAGAATGGGGACATACCATGTCACTCCTTCATAGCCTGGCTTCTCTATGACTGAAACAAACACAAGAGATGGGTGTGAATGCCAGATGTGGTGTGTGTGGAGGAGTGGGGCCTGGGGAAGGTCATTTGGAGGAGGGATACGGAGACAGCATTTGACGGGGCCATGCAGGCAACATAAGCTGGTAAGGATGCTGCCTCCCATTCTAAGGCAAGGCCTGGAGTGGGAAGAAACTGAGGCAGGGCCCAGTTTATGAGCCCTCCCTTGTGTCCTTGAACTGGCCGGTATTCAATTTCTCTGCCGTGAGTTTCACTGTTATTACGGTACTCTGTAAGGGTAAAACATCACCCCCAACCATTACAATAAAGCCAATTAGTGATTTTGTAAGAAAGTGGTTCCCTAAGATTGACAGGAGGACCAGGAAGTTGAAGACTCCCCCACCTGTGTGTTTTTAAGCCAAAATTAACATATAGATTAAGTTAATATAAACCAAATTAGCATTAGAAGCATATGTAGACTAAGTTAGTTTAAGGCTAGTTTTATGTAAATACCCCTTGTTAAAGCTACAGGCCAAAGTTAACTCATGCTAGGCAAAGTCAGCACATTTGCCACATAACAGAGAATCAGAGATAAAACAAAAAAACTCACTAATTGACAGACTCAGCAAATAAAATGCAGAAACCCACAGGTTTATAAAAGGCAAAAGCCTGGCTGGGACAACAGGATGAACAAACCTGAGGGCTCCAGAGAAGGATTATCTTAGCTCAGAGCTCTTATCTAAAGCAACAGGTAGCTTTCAACTACAAAGAGTTTCTCATCTATGTGCTGTTGACTATGAAAAAGTGCTAACAAAACATCCTGTGTTGTCTCCTGAGCTACAAGATCATCTTCCTTTCCCATATAAGATCACAGACTCACCTTCTATTGTTGTAATGTATGAATAGTCCATATATTAACTGTGTCTTTATTTAACAAGACAAGATTTCTATCTAGGTCTTTGCAACCAGCAATGTTATTGCCCTGGCCGGGGACTAAAGTTATCAAACATCCTGCAAGCCCCCTCTTCAAAAGATCCTTCCTAGTAATCAAGATCTAAGAAGAAGATATAACAGACAAATGGACTTCCTCATCCAGGCTGCAGCGCTGTGGCCGGCTGAGAACATGCAAAAGGGCAATGAGGTCTCAGTCTAATTTTTTTGTTCCTGTTCACCTGCACCGCCTCCGTCGAGTCAACCCACCCCTGCCCAGGCTAGACCTCAGCAAGCATTGTTGGGATGGGGAGGTAGTGTTGTTATATTTTAATCAACTGGACTGGGGAGAAAGGTTCACATATTGAAATGCTCACTTTGTAAGCTAAATAATGCGATTGATGTATAAAAAGTGTAAATAAATAAATAGATAAAATTAATAAAAAAAGAATTAACTAACAAGAAAGAATGTCTCTGACAATGTAATATATACTTACAAAATTGTAGAGCAGTTTTTAAAAGTATACAGCAGAATGAAATGCTAAATGTTGAAGATACTAAATATGTAAATAACACTAAACCTAGTATTTAAAAGACTGTACTGTACACAAAGACACATAAATATTATATAGAAATAAGAAGATAAAGTTAAATAATAACTTTGATAAAAATGGCAAAGGGCCTTAACAGAGATTTCCTGAGAAGGGGAATAAAAAGAACCAACAGATACATAAAAAAAAATAAAAAATCTGAACATTATCAATCCTCAAACAAGTACAAATTAAAGCCACATTGATATGTCTTCTTACAACTGTTAGGCTAGCTATTATCAAAAAGGTAAACCATAAGTGTTAGGATGTGGACAAGTGGAACACCTACACACTTTTAGTGAAAATATAAGTTAGTGCCACCGTCATTAAAAGTAGCAAAAATTACTCCAAAAATTAAAAAAATTAACTACCATATGATCAAGCAATTCCATTGTCAGTTATATATACAAAATGTAAAATCAGTAGGTCAAACAGGGATTTGCACTCTCGTGTTTATATTTTTCAACATTTTTCATCATAGCTAAGATCTGTAGTCAACTGAAGTATCTATCAATAGATGAATGGATAAAGAAAAGGAGGTATACATACATAATTGAATACTATGCAGCATTAATAAATGGAATCTATTCATTTTTGGCAACATGGATGAACTTGGAGAACAAGATGTTCTGTGAGATAATTCAGGCACAAAAAAGCCGAATACCATCTTCTCACTTATAAGTGAAATGTAATAAAGTCCAGCTCACAGACACAAAGAGTAAAAAATAGTACTTACAGATGCTGGATACAAGGAGGGGATTGAAAAGATGACTGAGAGAACAGAAATTATAAGTTGGACTAGAGTATATAGTCAATAAAGTTAAAAAAATTATGTTGTCTACTAGAACATTTTTTTTCATTTCATTTTCTTCCATACATTCAATCACATTATTATTTGTCTTACAAAATGGATATTTCAACAGGTGAACGTTTCTCCCTAGTACTGTTGATAAAACTACGAAATATCTTCAACAGACAACACCACACCTCTTTGTGCCATTAATGCTTTTCCTCCCTGTGTCTCCCCCAAATGTCCTTCCTCAGACCCTCCTCTTTCACACACACTATATCTGGTATTTACATCTATATACTGCATTTCTATATCCTTTAGACAATTAGTTTCAGTCATAGAGTGCAGACATTTTTAAGAAAATAGATTTTAAGTGTTCTCACCAAAAATTACATGTGAGGTAATGCATATGTTAAATAGCTTTATTTACTCATTCCAAAAATCTACACAAATAAAAATACTATAGGATACTATAAACATATACACCTCATAGCAGTCTATTCAAAAATTAAAAATAAAGAGATAATATTTATTGAGAATGTTTTCAATGAAGACTGGTTAAAAAAAAATACCATAAAGGATGGTAAGTAGGCCCAATCTAAAAATATGTTTAGAAGTTAGAATGACAAACAATAAAGACTGGCCTTCTAATTAAGTTAGTGATAAGTAGCCAGATTCTGTATTGAGAATTAGAAGATTATTGATATTGAGGAGAGTAAAATAAAATTTTAAAAAGTCATAGGAAAACACTTATAGCTACTTTGAGAAACAGAATTTATGAAAATGATTTAATATGGTCAGTATTCTTATCCAACAAAATCTACAGTAGGTCTCATATATTATACAATTTTGCATATGCATTTAAACCCAGTTCTGTTGCTGTTAAAATCTAAATAGACTGTTTAATTCTGAATTATGGACATCAAACATATGTACTGATAGAAAAATATTGTAAACAACTACATTTATGTGTGTTCTTATATTAAATAATGCCACATATCTAACCATAAAGCAAAATTCATGATTTATGAGTTTCATAAATCATGATTCCCTTTCTGTTGGAAAAAAGTATGTGACAACATCAGTGTTGAGTCAGGAATAGAATAGTTATTTTTAGTTTTGACACATTACGCCATGTAATAAGGAGGGCTTAGAACCAAAATCATCACTGGGTAGAGCACAGAACGTGAAGCTGAGTAAGTGGTTTAGTTGTGTGTAAAGATTGGGGTGCAGATGACTGTTTGATCTTTTTTGGAATGTGGTCTTTTTCTTTGTTAAATAGTAAGAACATCATTTCTTCCATGAGGGTAATGCAGGCCTGGGAGTGATGTCAGACATGGTAACAAGGTCTCCTGTGAGTACAAAGGGGAACATCAGTGACTGACAATAGCCCCTCATGGTCTTGGGAAAGCAACATTTGGAATTATGCTTCTAGTTGCTTTGTTGACTCCAAAACCACCAGTTTCCTTTAGCTCCTCCAAATCCCTCAGAGCAGTCTTCGGACACACAAGTACCATCAGCCTCGGGAGGCCTGCTCTCTAAGGATGGTGTGGTCCCCAGAGCCTTTCAGGATCATGATGGAATCATAAAGGCCAGGGGAGGCAGCAGGTCACAAATATGCTTTTCCAAGTTTTTGTTTTTTATTTTTTAACCAGGACAGAGGATCACAGGTGCAGAGCCCTAGGGCAAGGGAATCCCAGAGTAGCTTAATGGGATTGACATGAAGCAATGAAAAGATGAAAAAGCAAAACAGCTGTCATCACAGTGACCCTAAGGGCCAGATCTCAGCCCTGTGGTTCTCTTATAAGTAACTGCCTATTTTTGCTTCTAGCTGTGCCCCTGGCTGGTACTCCAGTCTGACACATGCTTCTCACAAGTTAAGGGAGGATGGTAATAGAATCTTTTGTGCTCTACACAGAGATCTAATCTTTCTGCAGAAGGCTGAGCTTGTAGAACAATAAAGAGAGCATGTCATTCTCTCTGATTTGTCTCCTCCTACTCCTGTGGGCTGCACAGACTGAGTGTGAGATGACTTATGAGAGCTGTTATCAGCCAAGTGTCTACAGGAATGGTGACCTTGTTTTGAGTGGGTTTTTCCCCCTTCATTTCTTGGGACAGGAACCAGACTTGTTTCAGCTCTCATTTCTGCTCAGACCAACTCAGAAAAGACTACCTCAGGAGTAAGTTCTCTGTTTATGTGCAGGTGTGTTTCTAACTTTGTGTTTGAGTGTCGTTTATGTGGATTTCTGTACATATACATATTTAATCACCCATGTTCTCTTTGTCCTTAAATTACCTTCCTTTTCTTTTTTCTCTTCACTCGTCTCAATACAAAAGAGAGAAGACAGTGTCCATTGTTTTCTACACCATAGGCTAATTTTCAGAATCAGTCCTTGAGAGGTTTAGATTGAGTGAGTGTTAAGACTCAACTTTGTATGTGAAGACCTCTGCCTGTGCTTTATCTGTCCTTCTAAATATTTTTAGTTTTGTCTGTGTTTATTTTCTTCTCTATCATTAGTCAAAATAGGGAATGGAACATTTCATGGCAATTATTTCATACATGTGCATTTTCTGTTTTGATGGCAGCTACTGATTTTCCTCACTGTACAAAAGTTAGGTTGGCAAGAAGTGATTGTCATCTGCACAGACCTAGAATCTCTGTCACGCTATGTGGAAACTAAGAACCAGTTGTCCATGACACCAGCATGGTTTGCAGAGTGAGATCTTTTACTTCATGTTTACACTTTAAACCCTCTCCTCCATCCAGAGATGTTTCTGGGCAGAAAAACTCAGGCTTCATGTGGCTGTCAAACTCTGGAATTTTTGATCCCTGGATTGAGGTCACAATGTGGACATGCAGTGTCAACCTCATTTTTCAAATGGGCTTTTCATACTTAAATGTATATTGTGAACATAATTTCAGTAATTTAAATGTAAATTCATGTCATTATTTCTTTGCCTACCAAATATCATTTAATGTGGATGGCCACTCTAGGGAATCCTATGTTGATCATTTCAAATATGATTCATATGACATGCAAGTAATACATACATAATATATTCCTTCAAACCAGTATTGCATATTTCTCTGATTAAGATTATTGGTATAAAATTGCTGGATGGAGAGATAGACTCATTCTTAAAGTTTTTTGTACCTGTTGTCTAGTACTTGCTGAGATATTTTAATCACCCTCAAAGAAACTGTGTTTCCCTTTACCTTGACTTTACTCATCCCACAGCTCTGCCCCCTCAACCTCCCGGTCATCACTGATTCAGTTTCTGTAACTCTGAATTTGCCTGTGCTGAGCATCCCCATCAGTGGAATCTCATCATTTTGGATATGGAATCACGCATCTTTGGTCACTGAAGTTCTCTCTTAGCACAATGATTTCAAGGTTCATCCACATAGCCCCACATTGGATACTGCCTATTTTTGTAATTCAAAATCATATTGTAGGTATAAATGGAGCACATTTTGTTTATCCATTTATTAGTTAATGTACTTCAGTGCTGTTTCCACTCATTTAGGAGATTTCTATGAAAAATGTTGCTATGTGCAATTAAGAACAAGTTTTCATGTGAATATATATTCTGATTTCTCTTTTCCTGAGAGTAAAATTGCTGAGTTATTTGGTAAAACTTATCAAAGAATCACTGAATTGTTTTGCAATATGTCTGCACAATTTAAAAATCTTGCCCCAAATATGTGAAGGCTCCAAATTCTCAAAGTTCTTACCAAAATCCTTTACTGAGTATTATGTTTATTATATTGCCCTCCTAGTGATTGTGATGTAGTTTTACTTTTGTGTGTACATATACATTGTGTGTGTGTGTGTGTGTGTGTGTTTATTAATCATTTGAGTTCATTGAATAGCAAATTTTTTTTTAAAGTGAATTTCTTTTCATCAGGTTTCAGATCAGGCATGGGTGTACACGCTGCTCAGATGATGTTACTCAGAGGCCGAGGTCACTTGAGAGGCCCAGGTTCAATTGCTTGTATTGCCTAAGCATGCTGGCTGGCCTGGTGCGCACCTATGGTACTAGCTGACTTGAAAACTAGAATAGAGAAACACAAAGTGGAGAAATCCTATGGAAAAAAAAAGGAAAAGAAAAAGAAAATCTGGGATTTCTGAGCAACTCAATCATTCTGGGTCAAGCCTAATCTCCTTCTAATTCCATTTATGTTCTTATTTTATTAGAATAAACATACATAACATGAAATCTACCCTCCTGACAAATTGTTAAGTATCTAATACATTATTGTTGGCTCTGAGTACAATGTCATACAGAACATTTCCGTAGCTTATGCCTTTTGCTTAACTAAGATTCTAAAGACTAATAACTTTTAGTATCTTTTTATTTACTTATTGATCACATATATATCTTCTTTAGAGAAATATCTATTCAATTTTTTTTTCTTTTTTCAAAATAGATTATATATCTATTTTAAAGTTGTAAGTGTTCTTTATCTATCCTGGATACAGGTCCCTTATTAGAGTTGTGATTTGCAAATATTATCTTCTATTATAGAAGTTTCTCATTTTCTTGTGTTCATTGAAATTTAAAATTTTTTTTCTTAATTTTTTTTTTAATTACCAGAGGATCTATGCTCTTCCCTGGGAGAGAGAGAGAAACAAAAACAAAAACAAAAAGGCTGAGATTGGGATACGGTCATTCCACAAACACATTTATTGAGATTTTTGGCAAGTATGCACATCCATTGAGCATGTTTACCAAATCGCTGGGGCTGGAATTGAGACCATGAACAGACATATGAAATCCGATTCTCTTAGCCAATAGATTTTCTTACTGACATAGTATAATTGTATATATTTGTATAATGGGAATTTTCAGTACAAGAATACAATTTGTAGTGACTAAATTGGGCTAATTTTATATCCTTCATCTTAACATTTTGTCATTACTTTATGTTGGGAACTTTCATTTTTTTCCTATTTTTTAAAAATTTATTTGTTTATTTATTTTAATTTGACCAGAGAGAGACACAGAGAAAGAGAAAGTGAGAAAGCAAGCCACCAGGCCCAGGTCTTCAACCATGGTCAGTCATGTGGGAATGGCCAGCACCTTAACCACCACACCACCCGCTGGTCCCTGTTGGGAACTTTCAAAATTCTCATTTACATTACTCTAAGATATTAGTAAATTGTTATTAACTATAGTCACCTACTACATTCTGTAACACCAGAAATTTGTCCTCTTATCTATCTATAATTTTGCTTACATTAATAGACTTCATTCTATTTTTCCAAGTCACCATCTCTCTACCTCTTGTAGTCACTCTTCAACTCTACACTTCTTTTGAGTGAACATTTTCATGCTTCTCTTATGAGAGAGAATATGTTATTTCTCTTTCTATGTACATCTTGTTTCACATGTCTTCAGTTTACCCATTCTATCTCATAGGACAGAGTGACATTCTTTTTAATGACTTAAGAGTATTCCATTGTGTGTATATGTGCGTATGTGTGTATGTGTGTATGTGTGTGTGTATACACTATGTACTCATCTGTTGATGAACACAGATTAATTCCACATCTTGATGATGATCAATCATGTTGCAGTGAACATGGTTGTGCACATATTTTCATGACATACTGGTTTCCTTTTCTTTGACTAGCTGTCTAGTAGTGGGATTGCTGGATCATACAACAGTTCTATTAAAGTTGGGTTTTGTTTGTTTGTTTGTTTGTTTGTTTTTGTGGAACCCTTCTCCTCCATTCTCCTCTTGGGATCCTGGTCATGCACGCACACGCGCCCGGCGTGAGTTTAAGCCGCTGGATCCGGGACTCGAACCACGGTCGACTGCGTGGGAGTCCAGCGACATAGCCATTACGCTAACTGCTGGTCCCAGCGACATAGCCATTATGCTAACTGCTGGTCCCACACTGCTTTTTTCAAAAGGGAATGCCATGCATGTCAGTCAATACAGAGACATTAATCTCCCCGCTTCATCATTCAATATCTTTTCTATGTTTCTGTATTTATTTACACTTCTACCAAAAATTTCTCTTCTCTGCATCCTTAGCAATATTCATTATTTTTTGCTTTTGGATAATAGCTGATAAGGTCGAACTGGAAGAAGATAATATCTCATTGTGGTTCTGATTTGCATTTATGCAATGATTGGTGATGTTGAACATTTTGTCATGATTGTTGAATATTTGTATGTCTTCTTTGGAGAACTATGTATTCAGATTTTTTACCCACTTAAAAAAACTTAGTTATTTCTTTTTACTGCTGAATTGTTTGAATTTCTGGTTATTACTCTCTTGTCGGAGGTATAGGTTGCAAATATTTTCTCCTGTTGTATGGATTGTCTCTTTGTTTAGTCCAATATTTTTCATGTGCTGAATCTTTTATTTTGATATAGTCCAACTTGTATGATTTTGTTTTGTTTTGTTTGTTTTGTTTATATATATCATATATATATTCCATGTGGAATCCAGACACCTTAACTGGTACATCATCAGTTGACCCATTTTTTGATTTTTCGTTTTGTTGCCTGTGCATGTGAGATTTTCTTTATCCCTCCCCTGCATACCAATATACTGAAGTGTTTCCTCTATGTTTTCTTCAAGCAGCTTCAGAGTTGCATACTTTAAATCTTTTTGAAGCTGATTATTTTATATCACTGGTCTCCAAACTTTTTGGAACAATCAATCAGTTTTGTGGAGAACAATTTTTCCATGAGTTAGGGGGGATGGTTTATGAGAACATGCAACCTACATCCTTTGCATACACAGTTCACAATAGGGTTACTGCTCCTATGAGAATCCATTGCCTCCACTGATCCGACAGGAGGTGATGCTCAGGTGGTATGTGAGTGACAGGAAGTGGCTCACTTGCCCACCACTCTTATACTGTATGCAGCCCAGTTCCTAACACACCACTTATTGGTACCAATCTATTGCCAAGTTTGGAGACCCTGTTTCATATATTGACAGATTAAGATCTAGTCTCATTCTTCTATTATAGATATCCATTTTTCTCATCATCATTTATATGAGAGATTGTCTTTTCCCCAACAGATGTTCTAGGCACCTTTCTGAAAAATCAGCTGGTCATACATCCATAGACATATTATTCAGTTCTGAGTTCTCTGTTCTGTTACATCGGTTTATGTATCTGTTTGTGGTCAATGCCATGTTGTTTGTGTTATTATATCTTTGTAGATATTTTTAAATCTGTTACTGTGATGCTTTCAGCTTCACTGTCTTTACTAAGGATGACTTCGGCTATTTTGGATCATTGGTGGCACCATACAAATTTTGTATACTTTTTTTTCTATTTCTGTGAAGATTTTCATTCATTTTTTGATAGATACTGTGTTGAATTTGTAGATTGCATTTAGCACTATGATCTTTAAACAATATTTATTCATTCAAGTCATGGGCGTGTGATGTTTTTTTATTCGTTTTGTGTCTCCTTCAATTTCTTTCATCAGGGTTTTATATTTTTTATCATAAAATTCTTTCACCTCCATGATTTAATTTATTCCTAGAATTTTTGTTTTCTTTGTGGCTGTTGTAAATGGGATTACTATTTTTTTCCCACAATGCCATTATTAGTGTATAAACATTTTGCTAATATTCTGCCTTTTTATCCTGGAAATCTTCTGATGTGCTGAATGTACATTTCAGGACTTGGAGTGAAATTCTATGTACCTGAAGACAGAGGCTTATTGAGGCAGCTTGTTTGTGATGTGTCTTGGAGGAAGTGAAGCTTCTGGTTCCCTCCTGCACTTGTGTGGCTTTGCCTAACCCTCCTGGGTTTCGTGTTCTCTAGAGCCACCAGCAACTTCCCTGATGTCCACTCAGGAGCCAGCAGCAGTGAAAGAGAGAGTGTGAGTGAGTGCGGAAGAACTGAAGTTCTCAGACTTCTTGCGACTGCCTTTTGCCATGGAGAATAACCTCCCCAAAATTAGGAATAACTGAATAATCGATCAGATAACCAGAACCCAGAACACAAGCACAAAAAAATATGAGAAAACAAGGAAATATCTCACCCTCAAAAAAATAAAATAAGTCTTTCTCAAACATAGACAGTGCAAAACAATTCACAGAAATGTCAGTAAAGGAATTCAAATTATTCATAGTGAGAAAACTGAATGAGATACAAGGAAAAACAACCAGCTACAGGACATGAGGAAACTATTTCACAACCTACAGGGGTAACTTCATAAGGGACAGACACCGTAAAAATAATAAAACAGAACTTTTAGTAATGAAGTGTAATACAGGAAATCAAAACCTCCCATGAAAGCATATATTTTTTTAGACAGAGTCTTTGCTATAGAATGCACGTGCTCACCAGAGAGACAGAAAGCAAGAAATCACCCCCCCCAAGAGGAATGTGAGTGCCATAATTCCTTCTCCTCCATTCTCCTCTTGTAATCTTGGGCACAAATGCACACATGCCTGGTGTGAGTTTTAAGTCAGCAGGTCGAAGACTTGAACCACGTTTGACTATTTGGGAGTCCAGCAATGTAACCATTACACCAAGTATTGGTCAAGCAACATTAATATTTTTAGAGATTTTTTTTTTTTTTTTTTTTTTTTTTTTTTTTTTTTTTTGCTATAGAGCATGAGCACTTGCCTAAGAGCCAAAGAGCCAAAGAGACAGAAAGCAGGAAATTACCCCTTTCTTTCCCTGGATTTTAAGTAGAAAAGCACATGTGCCTGGCATGAGTTCTCTGGTAGGGAATTCAAATTTCAGTCAACCACATGAACCACATGGGAGTCCAGCACCTTACCAATATGCTGCCTGTTGGACCCTAGAATGTATTTTTTTCTTTATAAAAAAAGTCTTTAATAAATATTTTTACATGTCATGTCATGTATTTAATAGAAAACAAGAAAAGGTTATGTAAACAGTCCAGTCAGTAAAATTTTATCTTTCAGATTATGTACTTTCCCTTCAAGATCTGTGCATTTTTTTTTTTTTTTTTTTTGGAGAGGTTTTTGCTGTAGGGTGCTTGCGCTCGCAGACAGACAGAGAGAGATAGAGAGACAGAAAGCGAGAAATCACCCCCCGGGGGGATGGTCACTCCGCAATCCCTTCTCCTCCATTCTCCTCTCTGGATCTTGGGCATGCACGCACACGCGCCCGGCGTGAGTTTTAAGCCACCAGGTCGGAGACACGAACTGCGGTCGACTACATGGGTGTCCAGCAACATAGCCATTACGCTAACTGCTGGTCCCAAGATCTGTAAATATTTTTCTGATGCTCTCTAAAGTAGATCTTGAGCTCAGTTTGACTCATCAGTAAATCTTTGAGAAGAAGTTCTGTAGGACACAGATGCAAATTCAGCAGCAACTTCTCTTATATTTCTAGTTATTCTTCATTCCGACTCCCTCTACATCTTGAACAAGTGTTTCTCTAGATTCTTATTTGAAGGTCATGAGATTCAGGTAGGAATCACTGAGGTTTCTTTCGAAATAAGATTTGGTTTGTTTACTAACCTATTATTAAGATTTCCAACAAGAGGTGACTCTAAGACTGTTCATAGTAAGACTGTTGAATAGAGATCTATTCTGAAGTTTCTCTGCAGGAAGTTTGGTGCTTTGCCTTTTGCTAACTTCTCTTTAGTCTTGTTCTGTTTATTGAAAAATTATTTTCTAATTTGTCTGCTTATATTTTTCCAATTCTATTTTATTGAAATCTTCTTGAAATGCTCTTATTTGAACAGTTTGAATTCCAGGTCTTTAATTCTGAGTTTTATCTGACTTCTTGTTGAAGCAAAAGTACCTTCTCTTATGTGCTCTAAGTTTTCTGGAGATGCTATTTGTGCCTGTGAAAATAGATGGACTTCTTTTCATTTTTATTCTATATTTTGTCTTGCTCTTCTTTCAGTCTCCAATTTATACTGTTCTATCTGAAATGCCCTACCATTTTTATTTCCATATGATTTTTGTGACTTACTACTTATTCTGACTTCAGTTTGTTCTTCTCTAGTTTTAATGATATCTTCTGTATTGTTTTCATAGATGACAACTTCTGCTAAAGAATTCAATTTCTTTTTGGCACTGAGATGTACATATTTTGAAGCTGCAGTTTCTAGTTTTGCTGTAAGATCCTCCTTCAGATCGTTGACTAATTTTCTCATCTCCTACAGTTAGTCACTTGTTTCCTCTTTCATTTTATTCAGAGATCTTTTAGCATATTAACTTGAATATTCATTTAAAACTGAACGGCATTTAAATCTCTTGTGGAACTAAGTGCATTTTCATATTTATTTAACTTCTGTCGTGTCATTTCTGAGAGTTTCTTAAACCAAATTATATCTTTTTCTAATTCATCATTATTTTTTATTTCTTGACCCAAATTATATTAGAGATTCTTTCAACTCTTTCTTTAACTGATCCTTTTTTATCCCTAGAGAGCTTCTTTCTCCTCCTTCTGATACTTGAACCTTGCTTAATTTCCAAATATAGCAATTCCTGATGTTCAGTCTTGTTCTTTTTCTCTCAAAAATTTTAATGGCAGATTAGACCATATAGTAGATAGAATCTGTAATCTGTAAAGTCATTGATTAGATAAAATCACCAAAAAATAATGAGAAAATAAAAAAAAAAAAAACTGACAACAAAAGCATGAGGACAACATGTGGGAAATATTAAACATCATTAAACATCCAAACATGCAAATTATAGATATTCCAGAAGGTAAAGTATATGATAAGGGCATAGAAAATGTATTAAATGAAATACTTGCAGAAAACTTTCCAAACCTAGCAAAACATTCAGACATCCAGACTCAGGAAACACAAAGGACCCCAAATAGAAACAACATATGAAGTTCTTCCCCACTACAAATCTTGGCCAGATTTGTCGAAATCGGAGACAAAGACCAGGTTATATATTTTTTTCATTGTTTAAAGCTTTATTAAATAGTAATTTGTAATATCCACTTTCACAATTTAGCTTTTTACTTAATTTTTGAATTTACATTTAATTACTTTACATCTTTACAGAGCATAACATGATTTACACCAGCCTGAATACAGTGCACACTAGTCAAGTCAAAGCATTATCATATACGTTATTATTAGAGGATACATTATGTTTGTGTCTATTAAATATGTTGTTTGTTTTTTGCCCAATTCCTTCCCTCTCACCCCTTGTTACCTATCTCCTATTGACTCCCTCCTCCATATTGTCTCTAGTATCTACAGTGGCCCTCGGTGCTATTAGCATTCTAGTCTTTAAGTTTATGCTACAGAGCACAGACATTCCAGATCTGTTGAGTGAGGACTCACAATGCCTCTCTCTCATAATTTGTCTTACTTCACTTAGCATTAATCCATTTTGTAACAAATCAGGGTCAAGGTCTCACTGTTTTCATGGCTCAGTAGTATCTCATAGAGTATGTGTGCCACAGTTTTTCAGTCCACGCATCTGGGTCGGTTACATGCCATAGGAACTGTAAATGATGCTGTAATAAACAGGGATGTGAGTGTTTTTCTGACTCAGGGTTTTCTTATCCTCTGGGTAAATATCTAAGAGTGGAATTACTGGATTGCATGGTAGTTCTATTTGTAGATTTCTGAATAAAGTCCCTATTATTCTTCACAGTGGTTATACTAATTTCCATCCCAAACAACCATTTAAGAAGGTTCCCTTTTCACCAAGGCCTCACCATCACTTATCACTATTATAATTTTTTAATTGTACCCACTCTGATTAGGGTTAAGTAATATCTCATTGTGGTTTTTGATTTGCATTTTCCTTATGATAAGAGATGTTGAAAATATTGTTATATGCTTCTTGACCATCCATATGCCTTCTTTGGAGAGTTGTCTATTTAGCTCATTTGTCCAACTTTTAATTGTATTATTTTTTGCAGGTAAGCTCTGCTTGAATTCCCTGCACATTCTATTTATCGGTCTCTAATTGAGGCACTGTATGCAATATATTCTCTGACTCTGAGGGTTATCTCCTCATTTAAATTATTGTTTCTTTGACTGTGTGGGAGCTTATTTTCTTTAACCCTATTGTAGTTTCTCTTGTCTATTTTTGGGATGCTTGCCTGTGTTTTGGTGGTCTTCTTAAGAAGTCTGTCTATTCTGATGTCTGTATAAATTTTTCATCAGTAGTTTTATAGTTGGATGTTTTACATTTAGATCCTTGATCCATTTTGGTTGATTTTTTTTAATGGTGAGAAGTAGGGGTCCAGTTTCATTTTGGAAAATCCAGTTCTCTCAGAACCATTTGCTGAAGGCATTTTCCTTTCTCCACTGGATTGTCTTGTGCTCTTTGCCTAAAATCAATTAGTTGTATGTTTTAGGGTTTATTTTGGGGTTTTCAGTTTTTTTCCATTTGTCAATCTGCCTGGTTTTGTGTGTACACTATGCTGTTTTGATTATCACAGTTTTGTAATATATTTTGGGGTCAAGGAGTGAGAAGTCCTTTACTTTATTTATTTATCGCATAGTATTGCTTTGGTGATATAGGGCATCTTATGATTCCCAACAAATATGATTGTATTTATTTCTATTTCTGTGAAAAATATCACTGGTACTTGGATCAAAATCACATTAAATTTATAGATAAATTTGGGTAGAATTGATGTTTTCATTATATTAATTCTTGCAATCCAGGAGTATGGGGTGTCTTTTGACTTTTTTTTTTCCATTTTCAGTTTCTTTTTAGATTTTTTTATACTTTCCCTTGTGAGGTTTTGACTTCTTTGATTATTTTTATTCCTATGTGTATTATTGTTTTTGTGGCCTTTGTATATGAGATTGTACTGTTCAGTTCTATCTCAGTTTGCTCATTGTTAATGTATGAAAATGGTATTGATTTTTTTACCCTAGTTTTGTATCCTGCCACTTTACCATATTTATTTGTCACTTCCAGGAGTTTCTTTGAAGGATTCTTTAGAATTTTCTTGGTATCTAATAATATTATCTGCTGATAGAGAGAACTGTACTTTTTATTTTTTTTCTATTTGATTACCCTTCATTATATACTCTTTCCTGGTTTCATTGGCTAGAATTTCCAGTAGTATGTTGAAAATAAGTGGAGAGAGTGTGTAGCCTTGTCTTGTCCCACTTTTTTCTTTTATTTATTTATTTATCTTTTACATTTTACCACAAATATTTACTTTACATATCAAAAAATTTTAGCTCATACTCCATAGTTCTTGACAGTTTATAAACAACTTTCAAAATTTCAAATTTCTGAATTTTAAAGATAATGTTCAAAATATTTCTTATAATTTTGAGACTCTATAACAACAGAAGCAGTATGGTTTTAAATATTTTTGAGAAAATATTTACATGTCAACTACTCAAATTGTTGAAAAGCAAATGCCCAGCACACTAGTCACACATAAACCTTCTCAATTCAGCCCTGCCTACCAAGTACTCTATGATATACCATCTGCTAGCAAAGATCAGTCTCTGTTTCTTACTTCAAAGTCCTTCTCAACATAATCCTCTGGTATGGTTGCTTTTTTTTGCGATCTCTACTGGTTACAATGCTGGGCTGGAAAAGCCCAGGTTATTTTATGATATAAAATCTTTCATGTATCTTCTCTAATCCTCTCTGCCAGGCAGTACTATTTATGGTGCCAGTCCATCTTTCTAAGAGCTTCTGTTGGCTTCCTTGAGATCCACTTTAGTTTCATAGTTTTCTTTTTATCCAGAGTTTTTTTTTTTATTTTTTTTATTTGCTATAGGGCACATGCACTCGCCAGACAAAGAGAGACAGAGACAGAAAGCAAGAAATCACCGCCCATGGGGGATGGCCACGCCGCAATCCCTTCTCCTCCATTCTTTTCTCAGGATCTTGGGCATGCATGCAAACGCACCTGGCATGAGTTTTAAGCCACCAGGTCCAGGACGCGAACCAAGGTCGAATACGTGGGAGTCCAGTGACATAGCCATTACGCTAACTGCTGGTCCCCAGTTCCATAGTTTTCTGATTGATCTTCAAATATGAAATTCCAGTCAAAACCCTGTCTAATAATGAGTATTTCCCATTTTTTTAATTATCTATTTTTACATTTTTTCACACTTACTTTACATATCAAAAAATTTAAATCATATTTCATAGTTCTTGACAGTTAATAAACAACTTTCAAAATTTCAAAATACTGGATTTTAATGATAATATTCAAAATATTTCTTATAATTTTGTATAATTTTGTTTGCAACTCTATAACAACAGAAACTGTATGGTTTTAAAATTTTTTGAGAAAATATTTACATGTTAAATACTCAAATTGTTGAAAAGCAAATGCCTAGCACACTAGTCACACATTAATCTTCTCAGTTCAGCCCTGCCTACCAAGTACTCTGGGATATACCATCTGCTAGCAAAGATTGGTCTTTGTTTCTTCTTTCAAAGTCTTTCTCAAAATAATCCTCTGGTGTGGTTGCTCTTTTGCGATCTCTACTGACAATGCTGGGCTGGAAAAGTCCAGGTTATTTTATGTTATAAATTCTTTCATATATCTTCTCTAATCCTCTCTGCCAACCAGTACTATTTATGGTACCAGGCCATCTTTCTAAGAGCTTCTGTTAGTTTACTTGAGATCCACCTTAGTTCCATAGTTTTCTTTCTTTCTTTCTTTCTTTCTTTCTTTCTTTCTTTCTTTCTTTCTTTCTTTCTTTCTTTCTTTCTCTTTCTTTCTTTCTCTTTCTTTCTTTCTTTCTTTCTTTCTTTCTTTCTTTTTTGGAGAGTTTTTTTTTTTTTTTTTTTTTTTTTTTTTGTGCTCTAGGGTGCATGCCAGGAAAACAGAGAGATTCAGAGAGATAGAAAGTGAGAAATCATCCCTCAAGGGGAATGGCCACGCTGCAATCCCTTCTCCTCCATTCTCCTCTTGGGATCTTGGGCACGCATGCACATGCGCCTAGCATGAGTTTAAGCCACCGGGTCCAGAACTCAAACCATGGTCTACTACATGGGAGTTCAGCAACATAGCCATTGTGCTAACTGCTGGTCCCTGGATAGTATCTTATGGAAGAATTTTCCATGCCTTTACTGGCATCTTCACCAGCTTAAATATCAATATTCTGCTATTTGACCATTAAGTAGACATAATATTTCTCATTTGAGCATTTAGTAGGCATAATATTTCCCCCATATGGGAAATATTTGTTTGTTTCTTTGTTTTTATTATTCTATATGTTTGAGACCTTGTCTTCAAGGTCACAATTTTTTTCTTTGGCATGCCCCTATCTGCTCTTTATGTTCTCAAGGGAGATTTTAATTTCTTGTATTATATTAAGTTTTTAAATTTTTATTTCTTTTATACATTCAATCACACATATCACTTAGCTTGTAAAGTGAATATTCCAACATGTATTCATTTCTAATCAGTCCAGTTGAGAATACTATACACATTAACTTAAACAGATAACAACCCATTTCCTTGTCCCGTAAGTGCCTTACCTCTCTACTTTTCTCCTTAATGTCCTTCCTTAGACTCTCTTCCTTCATGCACCCACTTCCCACACTGTATCTGGTGTTTATAACCATTTTCTAGGTTTCTGTATCCTCTAGTCATTCAGCTATAGTTTCAGCGATAGAGTGCAGACACTTGGTATATATTAAGTGGAGACATACAATGTCTCTCCTTCATAGACTAGCTTGCTTCACTCAACAGTAAATCTTTCACCTTTATCCACTTTCTGTCAAAAGCCAGGGTCTTGTTGTTTTTCATGGCTGAGTAAAATGAGTATATGTGTTATGCTTTTTCAATGCATTCCTCTGTTCACGGGCACTTGGGTTGGTTCCACATCTTAGCAATTGTGAAAAAAAAAAAAGCCACAATAACCATTAATGTGCAGGCACTCTTCTGATTAAGAGTTCTTCTATCTTCTGTGTAGATACCTCGGAGTGGGATTGCTGGATTATATGGTAGTTCTATTTGTAGATCTTTGAGGAATCTCCGTATTGTTTTCCACAGTGACTGGATCAATTTACGTTCCCACCAGCAGTGTAGACATCCCCTTTCACCACATCCTGGCCAGCACTTATCATTTTTTGTTTTATTTAATCTAAGTCATTCTGACTGAGGTTAGGTGGTATCTCACTGTGGTTTTGATCTGAATCTCCCTTATAATGTTGAGCATTTTTTAAAATGATGAGGATTTTTTCATATGCCTTTTGGCTTTTCATATGTCTTCACTACAGAGTGGTTTCATCAACTCATTCTACTATCTTTTAATGGGGTTGATCATCTTTTTTCGGGAAAGTTGTCTGAGTTCCCTGTGCATTCTGGTTATCAGTCCCTTATCTGACGCATAGTTTACAATAATATTTTCCCAATCTGTGGGCTGTTGAGTCACGCTAATTACTGTGTCTTTTACCATACAGAAATTTCACCCCAAGAAGATCCTCCTCAAGGCACATCTTGTATTATATTCTTTATATCCTGAAGTTTTGTCTCATTGTTTTTTAGAGTTTTAACATTTTTATGAAATTTTTCTTTCATGTCCTAGAATGATCTCATTTACTGGAACTGGTTGTCTGTTTTCTCTTGAGGTTTATACAAATGACTAATTCAAAAACTTTTTTTTTTTTTTTTTTTTTTTTTTTTTTTTTTTTTTTTTTTTTTACTTTTCTGTGAATCCTTTTATGTTGTTCTTTGTTGGTGAGGAGTCACTGTATTCCCTTTGGGAAGAGTTATTGGATAGTCAGAAAAGTCAGGACATATTTTTCTATGCAAATATGCTTTATGACTTTTCTGACAACCCAATATTTGTTTTTTTCATATTCCACTGCCTCTACACTGGTTTTAGGTCATCTGATGAATTAATCACTTCTTTCCATTTATTGGATAATATTTGTTAATGTTATAGGAGAAAGTATCACCCTTAGATCCCAGGTAGGTCCTGTTAGAGGTCTGTATCTTCTAGGTCAGATAAGATAAAGTTATATAGGTACCTTCAGGTGGTTGGCTCCTCTACCAAACTTTCAGCTTCTGATGTGCTGGGGATGCGCTATGGAAATATAAGTTAGTGAAGCAGTTCAAGTCATGTGCTGAGCACCACACAGTGTTCTGCTGGGAGGATCCCCAATTCCAATTACAAATCCAAGGGCTGGGACTACACTCATGAGGAGAAGCCAGCTGAGACTAGAACCAAAGTCTCTCAGCAGATGGTTGGATGTCTAGTTAGCATGCCATTTGAAACCACAGCATATGTACTCTGAGTTCAAAATACTGAAAAGACGAAATTGAAAAATTGCAAAGAGAGATATTCAATTTCTTACAAAGGGCATTCCATCAGGCTAATGTCAGACCTCTCATCAGAAAAAATGCAAGCAAGGTAAGAGTGAGAAATATATTCAAAGTATTAATGAAAGAAGAATTTCAACCAATAATACTGTATTTGGCACAATTATCCTTCATGTGGGAAGAAAAACTAGAAATATTCTCAGATAAACAAAACCTGAAAGAATTTACCAACACCCAACCACCTCTTTGAGAAGTTATGAAGGGAGTGCTATACCAGGAAAACTAAAGATAGATTGACTTAAGAGAACAAAAAATGACCAAGAAAAAGGCCAATTTAATGTTAGGGACAAGTTCAGAAATATCAATAATAATGTTGAAAAATAACTATGCGTCAGATAAGGATTTAAACAGAAAGATAAGACCACAGTAACACTGCAAATTCAACAACAGTGAGATTACATGAGACTGAACTGGTGAAATAGAATTTTATGACTTTTCTCTAAAACATTTCTAATTTTCTTTTGTGCTTTGTCTTCCAGATATAAAGATTTGGGTTTTTTTGTGAGTCGCTGATAGGATCAGCAATATGTTAATTTTTTTAATTAAAACATAAACTTTACTCCTTTCCTGACCCCCTTGCAATTGGAAAATATGTGTGAGCATTCTTATTTTGTGGCAAAATGGTTATTTGCATATGTTCAAAAATACAATAGTATCTGTTATCTTTTATCAGAAATGGAATTCAGGGACCAGCAGTTGGCGTAATGGCTATGTTGCTGGACTCCCATGTAGTCAACCGCGGTTCTAGTCCTGGACCCGGTGGCTTAAACTCATGCTGGGCGCGTGTGCGTGCGTGCCCAAGATCCCGAGAGGAGAACGGAGGAGAGGGGATTGCGGCGTGGCCATCCCCCCTGGGGGGTGATTTCTCACTTTCTGTCTCTCTGTCTCTCTCTGTCTGTCTGGTGAGCACACGTGCCCTATAGCAAAAACCTCTCCAAAAAAAAAGAAAGAAAAGAAATGGAATTCATACAGAGTTTTTTTCAAATAACAGACCAAACTGAGAATAACTTTTTTTATTTCCAAATAAGCTAGTTTATACCTCTCTTTAGTAAAACAGAAAAGGAGTGGAGGGAGAAAAAACTATTTCAGAAGAAAATTACAGTGCATTTGTCACTAGATTTTTCCTTAGTCCATAGCTTTAGTTTAAGATTTTTTGTGAATCAATAAAATGTAAAAAGAAATTTTAGTATGGAAAGGAGAGAGAGGGAAAGAGAAGAAAAAAAGTAAAAATATGTTTAATTGACAAAAAATGAGAAGCTATTGCTGGTGATAGTGTATATAGTAATATCTTTGTCTTGACTGACATGTGTGGTATTCATGCTGGAAAAAGAAATATTGCCCATTGTAAGGACATACGTGATAAAATGTAAGAAATTAAAAATAAATTAAAAAAGGAAAAGTATTGAAATTTGTTTAAAAATTAAAAATGATACAAAAACCTTTAAAGACATCTCATGCACTTGGATTGAAAGAATTAATATAATTAAATGTCATTTCTACCCAAATTAATTTATAAACTTAATGTAATCCATATTAAATTACCAGAAATATTAGAAAAAAATCATAAAACTTGTCTGGAATCATAAAAGGTCCCATATCAGCAAAGCAATATCTGACAAAAAGAAGGAAGTACGAGGCATCTCAGTCCGTGACTCCAAACTATATTACAAAGTTGAATCACCTGAAGCACGGTACTGGCACAAAAGTAGGTGGGAAAACCAATGGAAAAAAATTGAGAACTCAGAAATAAACCCCAAAATATATAACCAATTGATATTTACCAAAGTGTCCAAGACAATTCAGTGGGGAAAGAAAGTCTCTTCAGCAAATGGTACTCAAAAACTGTATATTCTCCTGCAGAAAAATGAAACTAGGCCTTTTTCTACCACCATTATTAAAAAACCAGCTCAAAATTGATCAAAGATCTACACATTAAACCTCCACTTATAAAACTACTAGTGGAGAACACAAGGGAAAGTTTTGAGACCTCAAAGTAGGCAAAAACTTTTTAAATTAGATCCCCAAAGCATAGGCAATAAATCCAAAAATAGACAAGTGGAATTTCATTTAGTTAAAAAGCATCTGCACTGCAAAAGAAAAAGAGTGAATTGACAACCTTCAGAATGGGAGAATCTATTTGCAAAATCTGCATCTGATAAGAGACTAGTAACCAGAATATATAGGGAATATATAGCAGCTTCCATAAAAATAAACTAATCAACCCAGTTATTAAAAGATAGGCAAATGAAATGAACAGATCACACTACGAGGAAGACGTATGAATGGCAAAAAAGCTTATGAAAAAATGCTCAACATCCCTTATCATAAGAGAAATGAACTTAAAAACTACAATGAGATATTACCTAACCTCAGTCAAAATGGTTAAGATTAAAAAAGTAAAGAATGATAAATGCTGGTGAGGCTGTGGTGAAAGGCAACCCATCCTACACCATTGTTGGGAATGTAAATTCTCACAGCCACTGTGGAGAATAATATAGAAGCTCCTCAAAAACCTACAAATAGAACTCCATATGATTCAGCAATTCCAGTCCTGGGTATCTAAACAAAGGATAAAAATATACTTAGTAGAACACTTGCACATACATGTTTATTACAGCAATATTCATAATTGCTAAGACATGGAATCAACACAAATGTTTAAGGTTGGATGAATGGTTTTACAAGTGTGGCATATATAAACTGTGGAATACTACTCAGTCAAAAAAACAATAAGACCCTTATATGTGATACAAAATGTACAAATATGGGACATTTAGTTGTAACAAGTCAAACTATGAAAGAGACACATTGCTTATTCTTACTGTATTCTATAGCAGAAACTGAAAGATGGGAAGGTATTGGAGAGCAACTGCAGATACTAGAGATTGTGTGGGAGGAACATGGGCAATTGGGGGTAAGAGAGGGAATTTAATGGGAAAAAGGCAAAATATTTAATGGGCACGAAATGGAAAATATCTGTTGATGATAATGTATATGGTATCATCTTTGGACAAATATACAGTGTTTTCATGCTGGGAAAGTTCATTTTGTGTATAGTACTGATATATAGCAATTAAATGTAAAACAAAATAAATATAATTTTAAATGTTTATGATTCTTTTATTATAATCTTTTATCCTGCAACTTTACTAAACTTTTTAACAGCAATTCTAAAAGATTTTTAGGAATCTTTAGTGTTTTATATGCCTTAGAATATGTTGTCTGATGATAGGGATACTTTGAACTCCTCCTTTCTGATTTGGGTGTTCTTTATTTCTTTCTCTTCCTTATTACTCTGGCTCAGAATTCCACTGCTATGTTGAATGTTAAGTGGTAAAGTGGACATCTTATATAGCTCCACTTCCTAGGAAAAAGAGCTCAGCTTTTCCCCACTAGGTATGATATTAGCTTTAGATTGGTTTGGTACTGACATTATTTTGTTGAAGTACATTTCTTCTATACCTATTTGATGAAAGGTTTATGTATAAAGTGATGTTTAAGTGTTTCATCTGTATTTATTGAGATGATAATATTGCTTTTGTCCTTCATTTTTGATGTGATATGTCACATTTATTTATTTGTGTATGTTAAATAATCCTTACATACCTGGAATGATTTCAATAATTTTGATATGCTATTGGAGTTGATTTTCTAGTGTTTTCTTCAAGATTTTTGCATTTATGTTCATCAAGGATATTTGTCTCTAGTTTTCCTTGTTGTTGTTATGTCTTTGCCTGGTTTGGATATCAGGGTAGTGCTGGCCTCATAGAATAACTTCGGTGGTAGAAGTGGAAGCCTCCACTTATGCCTCTACCTTGTGAAATATTTGAGGAGGTATTAGTTTTCCTATAAAGGTTTTTGTGATGTTATCGGTTGAATATATTTTGATCAACGGGACTGGGAAGAAATGTTCACATATTGAAATGCTCACATTGTAAGCTAAACAATGCGATTTAATGTATATACAAAAATAAATAAATAAATAAATAAATAAATAAATAAATAAATAAAAAGAATTAAGCAGTGAAGACATCTGGTTCTGGATTTTCTTTGTTGGGAGTTTTTGTTTTTTGGTTTTTGTTTTTTTTTAATTTCTGATTCAATCTCAGTTGTTATTAGTCTATTCTGGTTTTCTATTTCTTCCTTGTTTAGACTTGGTAGGTTGTATGTATATAGTAATTTGTTATGTCAAGATTTTTCAGTTTCTTGGCATATAGTTGTTCATAATCTCTCTCTCTTGTATTTATGTGATATCAGTTATAATGTCCTCATTACTGATTTTATTATTCGGGTCTTCTCTCTTTTTGCTTTAGTTGAGCTAATCATTTGTTAATTATGTTTATCTTTTAAAAACATTTTGTATTATTGAACTTCTTTTTATTTGGTTTGTCCTCATGTTCTTTTTTGTTTGCTTACTTATTTTCCCTATGACTTTTATTATTTTTTTCTTTCTGGTTTAAATTTTTGTTTGTTTTGTTTTGTTTTGTTTTGTTTTTGATTTTAGTTCCTCTGGGTGTACAATTAGAATTTTTTTCTATTTCTTTGATGAAGGCACTTATCATTTTAAGTTTTCCCCTAAATATAGTTTTATTATATTTTTATAGATTTTGGTGTGTTCTGAGCTCAGCACATGCCAGTTACTCGAAGCTTGTACAGCCTAGAGGAGTCTTGTGGGATGGAGGGGCCCATGTGCAGGAGCCGGAGTGGACATGGTTCAGCACGTGTCAGTAGTGAAGGCCTGTAGAGCGTGGCGGGCCCCCACAGAAGGTAGAGGCCCTCACAATGGAGCTGTTGCATAAACTGGGCTCTTGGCCCTGGCTGACCCTGCTTGGATGCAACTGCAGAATAGAGGAGCCCGTGCACTGGAGCTGTGGTATATATTCAACCCAGCACCTAAAAGCAGCAAAAGCATGTGGATTTTAGAGGGACCACAGATAGGAGGGTCATGGACTCCAGTTGTAGTGAAATCAGTCCCAGGGCAAGTCAGAGTTTGTAGGAGAAGGATCTGGGTGGCTCTCACAGAAGACAGAGATCTATATAGTATAGCTGCAGTGTGTACTGGGCTCTGCAGGACTCAGTAGCAGAGGACTTACAGGCCAGAGGGACCCCTCCGAAGTCAAGTGTGCTAGACATGTGGTGTGTAACAGGCTCAGCACATGATAGTAGTGAAAATTTCCAGAACCTATAGAGCTCACACAGAAGGCAGGCTCTTTTTCTAGAGCTTCTGTGGGAGCTGGTCTCCTGATAGCTCCTGCAAATGCCCAAACAGCTTCGGTAGTTGGGAGGAGGTGGTGTGATCAAGTGCAGATTGTACCGGGCTCAGAACAAGTCAGTAGCATGGGCATTCAGAGCCTAAAGTGGACTCTAGGAAGAAATGGCTGTGTCCAGTGCCTTAATGGCACCTGTTGCCCATAACTGTCACAGGTTAGAAGTGGAGTTCCCACCTTATGGCCACCTGCTAATTCACACTGGAGAGAAGCCTTTTGAGTGTGATGAGTGTGTTAAGAACTTCAGGCAGACCTCTCAGCTTATTGTTCATCTCAGATCTCACACAGGGTAAAACCCTATGCCACAAGTTTAGGAAGACCTGTCTGCACAGCTCCAGTCTCCTTCAACACTAGAGGCTCCATAATGGGAAAACTTTTTAAATGTGGTGAATGTGCAAAAGCATTCACTCAGAGTTCCCAATTTATTGACCACCACAGAGTGCAAACTGGGATGAGCCCTCATCAATGCAAGGATTCTGGAAAGGCATTCATTTGGAGCAACTGCCTTGTCCAACAGCAGGTCCTTCACACAGGTAAGAATCCTTATGAGTATAGTGAATGTGGAATAGCTTTCTGCTCCATTAGAAACCTTACTGGCCATCAGAGATTCCAAACAGGAAGAAGTCTTATGAGTGTGATAAGTGTGACAGGGACTTCATTCCGAGTATGTATCTTACTTGACATCAGAGCCTCCAATGGAACAACAAACATACAAATGTAGCGAACGTAAGAAAGTCTTCAATCAGAGCTTTATTTCTTGGCCATGAGGGCATTCATACTTGAGGAAGATGTTTTGAATGTAGTTAAGTGCGCAGTGACTTTACACAGGTGAAAAGCCCTACAAATGCAATGAGTATGAAAAATTCTTGAATTGAAACTCTCACTTTATTATACACCAAGGAATCCATGCTGATGAAAAATCCTGTGAATGTAATGAGTGTGGGAAAGTCTTCAGTTATATTTCCAGCCTTATGTACTAGAGAACTTATACTGAGGGAAAATGTTTTAAATGCAATGACTGTTGTGAAAAGTCTTTAGTGACAACTTACAGCCTATTGTGCATCAGCATTCACACTGGAGAGGAACCTTGTGAATGCAGTGATTGTGGGAAAGTCTTTAGCCAGCATTCCACTTTTAATCGTCACTAGAAAACTCATGCTGGAAACATGCCCTTAGGTCTAGTTTGGCCAGTTTCATAGGGCCTGGTTCTCTGAGATGAGAACAAGCAACTGGCTGTGGTACAAAGGTGATGCATGGACCCTGGGAGGCTAGAAGTCATATAGCCCATCATGGCATCTGTTTCCTGGATTTGTGTAAAAAATTTTCCAGGCAGATGTGCACTGGTACTCAGGATCCATGGGAGTAGAACACCTAGAGAAAGAGGACCACGGTGTGATAAAAAACCTTTTGAGGGTGCTTCTCTCTATTACTCTTTTTGCCTCTGTCTCTTATCTCTGTCTCATGCATGTACACATGCCTTGTCATTAAAAAAGAGAAAAGGGGATCTGTGAGTTATCCCTTCTTCATTAGAAGGAGGCTCCCCAGTCTGCACTTGGAAACACTCATCAAAGTGGACCATTCTCTTTCTGCTTTCTCTTTGGTGACTGAAGTAGGAGAAAGCAAATAACAAATCGACTTCCCCCAAATCTTTTTAAATCTGTTCTACATCTTTCTTTCATCGTAGTTCAAAGATGAGAGCTGTATTCTTTCTGTACCCATTTCATTCACATTTAGGTGTCCTACAGGACTGTAGTTTGTTAATTCCTGCTTCTTCTTATTGACTATGACCCACCAGATGCGTTTTTAAAATGTGTTGTCATCTGTACCCTGTCATTTCTTGTGTTTCCTACCTTGATGATCATTTTTTCTGATTTGCTAATGTATATCTCTTATATCCTCTAAGATATTACTCTATCGATTTGATCACAATGCTTTGAATTAGCTGGCGCTACAATGTGCTAGTTGTAAAATCGCCTTGTAAGCTATCTGAACTTAATATGTTTCTGTATACTTTCATACCAGCTTACTGTATGTGTTTCAGCATATAGGTAATAGTTTGTAAACACTAGCTCTTAAATAAATAACTTTTAAAGTCATAAAAATATACTTATGTCAAATATTCCTAAATATTTGTTCTATTGTCAGGTAATTTTATTTCTAGATTTTGTTTGTTTGTTTGTTTGCTTGCTTGTTTTATTTTGAGGAGAGTTCTACTATGATCAGATAAGGCAAATCTAAATCTTTAATTCTTTTAAAAATAATTCTAGATAGTGTGTTTGACAGATAGACAGAAAGAAAGCACTAACCCCCCATGGGGCATGGTCATACTATAATCTCTTCTTTTTCATTTCTCCATTTTATAAAAATTTAGGATACTCATACATAGGCACCGGAGATGTCTGTGATTGTTTTTCTAAGATGCTACAGGGCCTGGGATTCAAGCCATGGTTTGCCATATGAGATCCATTTTCCTTAACACTGACTCATCAGGACAGCTTTAAATCTTTGATTCTCATATAAGTTCTCTGGGAGCTTTCAAACAACACACATTCCCAGCTGTACATCCTTGTTAGGTTTTTAGAATTAGAAGGCCCATCTTGGGCTGAAATTATGGAGCAAAAATCTCTCACGGTGCATCTGAAGGATGGTCACTTTGAAAAATCCCAAGCATCCAGCAATATGATTACCTTTGTGATTATTCAATAAATAATGCAAAATGATTTTATGCTTGTTTCACAGGTATCATTTTGTATACCTTTTGTCTTATATTAATATAATTTATTATTAAATTCTTATATTTACTAATTATATATGGTTTTATAAAATTATTTGTATTTTGAATGCAAGTATTATCATTTTCACTTTTCTTATAACTTTAATTATTTTTAAAGTTTATTTATTTATTATTTTTATGATAGAGATAGAGAGAGGCATTAATACAGGGTCTTCATGCAGAGGTCCACATCCAGTCTCTACTACCCCAAGTTATAAG
Organism: Tupaia tana; assembly: GCA_026018925.1. NCBI lineage: Eukaryota > Metazoa > Chordata > Mammalia > Scandentia > Tupaiidae > Tupaia > Tupaia tana. The sequence continues at coordinate 8,751,803 of JAKSZU010000013.1, read as the reverse complement.
CCTGTGCATGCACCTTGTATGTACAGGGAGGTCCTGGGACATGACCGGGAGCTCTTTATGGGGTCCAGTTGTATTAATACTGCCTCAGTGACTTGCTCCCTTCAAAAGTTTTTATTTTTCCCAGGTCATTTACTTTTTGAACAATTCCTTTAGGTATAAGTTACATAATATTAGCTGCACACACTTGAAATGTACCATTTCAAATACTTTGACCTACACATAAATGTATGAATACATAACCATATTCAAGATAATGAACTTCTGTATTACTTAAAAATTTCCAGAAAATTTTGCTTTGTTTCTTCTCATTACCCAGGTGACCAGCCATCACCTTTCTGACACTATAATCTATTACTTTTATTTCAAAAATTATACTGTATGGACTACCATTTGCTTTGTTCTATTCACAAAACACAATAATTACTTATAAATCCATAGTACTGTATTCATCAAAATCCCCTTTCTTTTTGTTGTAAAGTAATGTTCCATTGTTTGAATAGCCTATTGCGAGTTCCGGACACCAGGCAGCTGGAGGCCACAGGCCCAACCACTTGGGCACTTCAGCATCCCCACCCATCCTCCTCCTTGGACCCCAGGTTGGTTGTATGCGACTTTAAGATGAACCTGCACCTCACCCCACCCACAAACCGAATCAAGCCTGCCATCAGTTCCGGACACAAGGCGGCCTGACCTGTCACTCATCCTCTGGGTCTTCTCCACTTGCCTTTGGACTCTCTGAACTTTAGTGATTTGAATAGCATGCGGGGCGCATTGCACGCCGCGGATGTCTTTTTTGTTTTGTTTTTCTTTGCTCTTGGTGTTCCTTATTAGGTCAGTTGGAGGCTCACCACTCCTTAGAAACAGGGAGGACTTTGGGCCATCCAGGACAAGTGGCAAAAGTTAATGGTAACCGTGAGCAACAGGTAGGCCAACCCTAAGAGAAATCATTAATTTTCTAATCTTGTACAGCTCTTAACACTCAGAGATACCTTAAATAAGTTAGGAAGCATCATATAGATTACCTGATGACTAGGAACAATCACAGAAGCTCAAGAAATATGAGCAACCAACAAAAGCTTCTCGCTTATGGGAAATCTCAAGCGCACATCACCCACAGTCAGTACAATGGACATCGTGGACATGTCTGATAAGGAATTCAGAATATTTGTAGTGACCAAATTAACTGAGATGTAAGAAAAAAGAGACAAGGAGCTCCAGGATATGAGGAAGTCCTTTCATGACTTGAAAGAAGAAATGGATACCTTAAACAAGAACCAGATGGAACTTCTAGGATTGAGGAATGTGATACAGGAAATCAAAACCTCCCTTGAAAGTATTAAAAGTAGGTTAGATCAGGCAGAAGATCGAATCTCTGATGTAGAAGACAAAAGATCTGACCTAGAAAAAATTATCAAGAAGATTGAGAAAACAAACATGAAAAATGAGGACAACATACGAGGAATACTGGATACCATCAAGCGCCCTAACATCTGGATAATTGGTATTCCAGAAGAGGAAGAAAATAATAATGGCCTAGATAATTTATTCCATGAAATCCTAGAAGAAAACTTTCCAAACCTAGAAAGGCATTCAAATATCCAGACCCAAGAAATACATAGGACCCCGAGTAGAATCAACCCAAGAAGATCCTCTCCATGGCACTTCATAGCCAGAATGGTAAAAACAACAAACAAAGACAAGACACTAAAGTTGGCAAGAGGGAAACGTAAAGTTACTTACAAAGGTCACTCCATCGGGCTAACATCGGATCTCTCGGTGGAAGCAATGGAGGCAAGGAAAGAATGGGGAAGCATAGTCAAAATGTTGAGTGAAAAACAGTTTCAACCAAGAATACTATACCCAGCAAAATTATCTTTATATGGAATAAAAAAGATAAAAACATTCTTGAATAAACAAAATTAGAAGGAATTTACCAACTCCTGACTGGCTCCTCAAGAGGTTCTGAAGGGAGTACTATACCAGGAAAACTAAAAAATCAGAGAGACAGCTATACAAGAACAAAAAGCAACCAAGAAAATGGCTCACTTAACAATAGGATAGGATCAGGTACAGAAATATCTATAATTACATTGAATGTCAATGGATTAAATTTTCCAATTAAGAGACATAGACTGGCTGAATGGATAAAAAAAAACAGAAACCCTCTATCTGTTGCATACAAGAAACTCATCTTATGGATAAAGACATACATAGACTAAAAGTACAGGGCTGGAAAAAGATATTCCATGCAAATGGAAATCAAAAAAGGGCTGAGTAGCGATAGTGAACTCAGACAAAATAGATTTCAAGACAAAGACTGTAAGAAGAGACAAAGAAGGGCATTATATAATAGTAAATGGGGTAATCCAGCAAGAAGACATAACCCTTATAAATGTCTATGCACCCAACTCAAGTGCACCTAAATATGTGAAGGAAAGACTGCTGGAGCTAAAATGAGAGATAGGGAAAATACTACAATTGTTGGAGATCTCAACACCCTATTGTCTACTTTAGAAAGATCTTCTAGACAGTAAATAAATAGAGAGATACAGGACTTAAATGATACTATAAATCAAATGGGCTTGACAGATATCTATAGAACTTTCCATCCTACATCCACCACAAATACATTTTTCTCACCCTGGCATGGAACCTTTTCAAACATTTATCATCTGTTAGGACACAAATCGAGCTTTTACAGATTCAAAAGTGTAGAAACTGTATCCAGCATCTTCTCTGACCATGATGGAGTTAAACTCAAGATTAATTTCAAGAAACAACCCAGAAAGCACACAAACACATGGAAACTGAGCAACCTACTTCTTTTTTTTTTTTTTTTTTTTGGAGAGGTTTTTGCTCTAGGGCGCGTGTGCTAACCAGACAGACAGAGAGAGACATAGAGACAGAAAGCAAGAAATCACCCCCCAGGGGGGATGATCACACAGGAATCGCTTCTCCTCCATTCTCCTCTCGGGATCTTGGGCACGCACGCACATGCGCCCAGCGTGAGTTTAAGACACTGGGTCCAGGACTCGAACTGCAATCAAGTACGTGGGAGTCCAGCGACATAGCCATTATGCTAACTGCTGGTCCCAGCAACCTACTTCTGAATGACTTCTTCACTACTGAAGAAATTAAGACTGAAATAAAAAAAATATATATGGAAACAAATGATAATGAGTACACAAGTGTCCAGAATCTATGGGACACAGCAAACGCAGTCAAAAGAGGGAAATTCATAGCAATTAGTGCGCATAATTAAAGGATGGAAAGATGGCAAATAGATAACTTATCATCATGCCTCAGAGAATTGGAAAAACAACAACAAACAAACCCCAAAAATGCCAAGCGAAAAGAAATAATAAAGGTTCGAACAGAAATAAATGAAATAGAAAATACATGAACCGTACAGAAAATAAATGACAGCAAAAGCTGGTTCTTTGAAAAGATTAACAAGGTCGACACACCATTGGCTAGCCTGATCAAGAAGAAGAAAGAAAGAAACCAGATTAATCAAATATGTGATGAAACAGGCCATATTACAACAGACATAACAGAAATTCAAAACATCATTAGAGGATACTTTGAGCGACTATATGCCAACAAACAAGATAATTTGGAGGAGATGGAGAAATTCCTGGATGCATGTAATTGACCAAGACTGAATCAGGAGGACATGGAGAACCTGAATAGACCCATAACAAAACAGGTGATTGAATCAGTAATAAATAACCTCCCATCAAAGAAAAGCCCAGGACCAGATGGCTTCACTTCTGAATTCTACAAAACTTTTAAGGAAGAGTTAACCCCTATCCTACTAAAATTGTTTCTAAATATTCAAAAGGAAGGAAACCTTCCAAATTCATTTTATGAAGCCTCCATCATCCTCATCCCCAAAACAGATAAGGATATGACAAAAAAGGAAAAACTACAGACCAATATCATTGATGAATATAGATGCAAAAATTCTCAACAAGATACTCTCAAATCGTATCCAACAACATATAACAAAGATGATTCATCAGGTAGGCTTTATACTAGGAATGCAAGGGTGATTCAATATACGCAAGACCATAAATGTAATACACCACATTAACAGAAAGAAAGATAAAAACCATATGATCATTTCGATTGATGCGGAGAAAGCATTTGATAAAATACAACATCCTTTTATGATTAAGACCCTCATTAAGATTGGTATAGAAGGGTCATTTCTCAACACAATAAAAGCAATCTATGAAAAACCTACAGCTAACATTATACTGAATGGGGAAAAGCTGAAAGCTTTTCTGCTAAAAACGGGTACTAGGCAAGGCTTCCCACTTTCTCCACTGCTCTTTAATATAGTACTGGAAGTCTTAGCTAATGCAATCAGAGAAGGGAAAAATATAAAAGGCATTCGAACAGGCAAAGAAGAGTTGAAGATATCTTTATTTGCAGATGACATGATGGTATACTTAAAAGACCTAAAGGTCTCCATGGAAAAACTTCTTGAAGTAATAAGTGAATATAGTAAAGTGGCAGGATACAAAATCAATATCCAAAAATCTATAGCATTTCTATATATGAACAATAAGTTGAATGAAGAAGAGCTGAAGAAAGGAATCCCTTTCACTGTAGCCACAAGATGTATAAGATAGCTAGGGATAAACCTAACTAAGAAAGTCAAAGACCTTTATAAAGAAAACTATGAAAATCTTTTTTTTTTAATATGCCTCAGAATTTAATTTCAAAGAATGAACAGTAACATTTTTCCAACAGTCTTAATGACACTGATATCTAGTACAGAGAAAATTTTAAAATGGGCAATTTCTTTGATTTAATGTTACGGAATTTCTCTGGATATACAGAAAATTATCAATGAAACATTTTTAAAATCTATAGGGCTTTAGGACTAGCAGTTGTTGTAATGGCTGTGTCACTGGACTCCATTGTAGTCGACTGTGGTTCACATCCCGGACCTGGTGGCTTAAACCCATGTCAGGTGCAAGTGCATGAGTGCCCAAGATCCCAAGAGGAGAATGGAGGAGAAAGGACTGCAGTATGGCCATCCCCCCCCACCAGGGGGTGATTTCTCGCTTTCTGACTCTCTCTGTCTCTCTGTCTTTCTGGAGACTGCATGTGCCCTATAGCAAAAACCTCACCCTGCAAAACAAACAAGCAAACAAAACAAACAAAAAAATACTCCAGAGCTTCAAATAATAGTCATTAAATTACTGGGTTAAAATTAGAATAAATTAAAATTAAAATTTAAAAGCGGACGAACACAGATTATAAGTCAACTACATTTCTGCCTAGATAACAAAAACAAACATGAAACACACAAAATGGTATTGTCCATTGTTTGATACCAAATGAGGTGTTTCTGGCTAGGTAAACATGCTTTCCCTGCTATTATTTTCATGTATCACATCACTGCGGAAATTAAAAATTACTTTAAATTAGAAAAAAAAAATCTTTATGGCATAATTTATTCTGCCTAAAGTACTTTACTCTCACTAGTACTTTGGTGCTAAATTTCTGATCCACTTCTGAAGAAGATGTTCAATAAAGAAGCTAAATCTAGATCTGACAAAGACATCTATAAAAATATGTCCTTCACACTTTTACACATAGTATACAGAACTATAAAATCTGTCAAGGTGGAAATTTCCTGAAATTTCTTCATGTATTTGAGGCAAAAGAAAACATTACTTACAAATAATGTTTAACCATTCTGGAATATATAGTGCTTTTAGTGTTAATTGGAGTGCAACTTATCTATATATACACACAAAGAACATTTCATAAGCAAGTGAAGCAAACAGAAGCACCAGTTCTTGGAATTACACTTGATCACGAAGACGAGCAAGTTTCTGTGATAGTTCATCCTGTTCTGTCTAAGTAACACTTGTGCCAACAGATCCTGTTTGACCCTGCGGTAGTTCCAAATTGAGATCAAGGCCAGCTTCATCTGCAATCTCTTGAAGCAGCATATCTACTTGATTTTGTGGTGTTGTTAGGGTTGCACTGCTACTCATTGTGTCTTCCATTTGCTGTGTTTGAACATCCAGTGTTTCAAACTGGTGTTCAAATTTGTCCATCAAGGCAGAAATCTTTTCAAGGTTCATACTCCTCAATGTAGCATCCATAGACTTAACTACACCTGCCATGGATTTTGTTACCTTGCCCATTGTTACTGCAGTTTGAACTCTGGCTGTCACAGCATCAACCCTAGCACTCATTCTCAAGAAACTGATTGCTTGCTTTATCTGGCGGATTGCATTTTCAGCATGTATTCTCGCAACTTCAGTATTGCCTTTCGGAATGGCCTTTTTAATCTTGGCTTTCTCGGCCTTTTCTTCTTTATCACATTTTTTGGCATTCCTATTAAGTTATTTTGCAGCAAACTTCAAGTTAAATAAGTGTTTCTCCATATTCGACATGATTCCACGATTTTTCTCAGAAGGCGACGGCCCGGGGCAGGGCGACTGAAGCCTAGCGGTAATCCTCAGCACTTGGCACACCTGGCTCCTCCAAAACTATGAAAATCTTTAAAAAGATATGGAAAGTGACATAAAAAAGTGGAAGGAAATCCCATGCTCCTGGATTGGAAGAATTAACATAATCAAAATGGCAATTCTACCCAAATTAATCTACATGTTTAACTCAACTCCAATCAAAATACCAGAAATATTCTTCACAGATCTAGAAAAGACAATCATAGAATTTATCTGGAATCATAAAAGACCTCGTATTGCAAAAGCAACCCTGCACAAGAAGAATGGAGTAGGAGGCATATCATTCCCTGATCCCAAGATATACTATGAAGCTGTGGTCATCAAGAAAACATGGTATTGGGGGGTCAGCAGGTGGCGTGGTAGTTAAGAACAGTGGATTCTCACATGGTCGACCATGGTTCAAGTCCCAGACCTGGCGGCTTGCTTTGTCACTTTCCTTCTCTCTCTCTCTCTCTCTCTCTCTGGTCAAATTAAAATAAATAAAGTTAAATAAAATAATTCTAAAAAATAATAATAAAAAAACCACGGTATTGGCATAAAAACAGACATGTGGACCAATGGAATAGAATAGAGACCCCAGAAATAACCCCCAAAGCTTACAGCCAACTGATCTTTGACAAAGGATATTGGTCAATCCATTGGGAAAAGGAAAACCTCTTTAGTATATGGTGCTGGAAAAACTGGCTATCCACCTGCAGAAAGATGAAACTGAACCTCCATCTTTCACCATTAACAAAAATTAACTCAAAATGGATCAAAGATCTGAACATATGACTTCAAACAATAAAACTACTAGTGGAAAATTCTGGGGAAACTCTGAGAAACATTGGAGTAGGGAAAGACTTCCTAAATAAGACTCCCAAAGCACAGGCAATAATCCCTAAAATAGACAAGTGGAGAAGGGATACGGAGGTAGAACATTGAGGGGATGGGGAAGTGTGGTGTTATCGGTTGAAGATATTTTGATCAACGGGACTGGGGAGAAATGTTCACATATTGAAATGCTCACATTGTAAGCTAAACAATGCAATTGAATGTATATACAAAAATAAATAAATAAATAAAAATTAAAAAAAATAGACAATTGGGACTATATCAGACTAAGAAGTTACTGCACAGCAAAGGACACAGTAACAAGTGTGAACTGACAACCCTCAGAATGGGAAAATATGTTTGTTAAATATGCCTCAGACAAGGGACTGATAACCAGAGTACAAAGGGAACTCAAGTGCCTTGTGCGAAAAATAATGATTAACCCAATTAAAAGATGGGAAAATGAGTTGAACAAAAATTTCTCTAAGGAATAGGAACCAGCACTTAGCATAATGGCTATGTCGCTGGACTCCCACGTAGTCGACCGTGGTTTGCGTCCCGGATCCGGTGGCTTAAAACTCACGCCGGGCGTGTGTGCATGCGTGCCCAAGATCCCGAAGAGGAGAATGGAAGAGAAGGGATTGCAGCGTGACCATCCGCTCTGGGGGGTGATTTCTCGCTTTTTGTCTCTATGTCTCTCTCTGTCTGTCTGGCGAGCGCAGGCGCCCTATAGAGAAAACCTCTCAAAAAAAAAAAAAATCTCTCTAAGGAAGACATACGAACAGCCAAAAAGCATATGAGGAAATGTTCAACATTCCTCATCATAAGGGAGATGCAGATAAAAACCACAATGAGATACCACCTAACCCCTGCCAGAATGGCAAAGATTAAGAATATAAAAAGTGATTAGTGTTGGCGGGGATGTGGTGAAAAGTGAACCCTCTTACACTGTTGGTGAGAATGTAAACTGGTTCAACCACTGTGGAGAACAATATGCAAGTTCCTCAAAGATCTGCAAATAGAACTACCATTTGATCCAGCAATCCCACTTCTGGGTATCTATCCAAAGGATAGGAAAACAGTCAGAAAAGTGCTTGCACATCAATGTTTATTGCAGCATTATTCACAATTGCCAAGACATGGAACCAATCTAAATGTCCACAAACTGATGAATGGATTGGAAAAGTGTGGTATATATACTCTATGGAATACTACTCAGCCATAAAAAAATAACAAGACCCTGGCATTTGATAGAAAGTGGTCAGATACGGAGGCTCTATTGTTGAGTGAAGTAAGCCAGGCTATGAAAGAAAGATATTGTATGTATCTTCTTAATATATACCGACTATCTGCACTCTATGGTAGAGAGCGAAATATTGGAGGACATTAAAGTAGTGAAAGTACTTAATGAGAATAAGACAGTGGGGAATGTGGGAGGTGAAGAGGAGAGCTCTGATAGAGAAAGATAGCAAGAGAACAAATAGAGAGGCAGGACGCCAGTGGGAAACCGATATGGCTTATTACCTGTTGATGATGACATGTATAGTATTCTCAACTGGATTGGTCTGAGAAGTATTTCATGACAGGTAAAGTCTTTTTACAAGCAAAATAAGAAATAGTGATTGACTGTTTAAAAAATAATAGTTAGAACAGTAATTATAATGATTGGGAAAAATATTGAAAAGATATTGAATGATGAACTGGGGAGATTAATGTCTGTCTCTGTATTGACTGACATGCATGGCATTCCCTTTTGAAAAAGCAGTGTAATACACTGTAAAGTTATATGTAATCCAATGTATATAAAGAAGATTATGATGATAATAAAAATAAAAAATAGCCTATTGTTTCCTTATGCAATATATTTTTCACTTAGTATTTGATTTCTTTATAAAACAGTATTTATTTTAAATAAAGCCACCACACTCATTTTTGTGAAAATTTTTATATAGATACTTTCTTTTATTTATTTTAGGGAAACACTCAAGATTGTAATGATTGAATCATAGGGTAGTTGTATATTTAAGTTTAAATTACCAAATTATATGTACCCTTTTACTTTATCGCTAGCAAATTGTAAGAGTTCCAGTTCCTAACCATTGCATGTTGTGGTCTGCTTTTATTTTCCTCTAGAATGAGTAAGAGTGTGGAGAGCAATGGTGATACTGGAGACATGCAGGTGGAGGGTGGGACATGGGGGAGGGTGGATGGAGGAACTCAAAGAGACGAAGAGGGAAGCAGAACATCGAAGGGACCTAAGGTGCACAGAAATCTGTTGATTATAATGTGCATGGCTATGGTTTGACTGAACCAGTACACAGTGTATTTATGATAAAAAAATTCATTTGCTGTGATATAATGATACACACTGACTGTGAAAATTAATCAATTAAAAACAAAAGTATGTAGACTAAGAGTATAGTCACAGTACATTTTAGTTTTTATTTACATTTCCTTTGATATCTAATGTCAAACATTATTTCCATGGTCAATTGATGTTTAAGTAACCTTCTTTTTGTATTTTGTTATAAAGGATTGAGAATTTATTTAATATTTTAGGTATAAGTCCTTTCTCAGATATGTCACTTGCAAGTATTTACTTCCAATTTGAGGCTTCTGTCTTCTTTATGTCAGTATAACTTCTAAAGTGTAGTTCTTATTTATTTATTTATTTATTTATTTTTATTTCAATTTATTTATTTGCATTCATTCACTGTACATCATTACAGCATACATAATGAGATTTTCCATCCAGAGTACACTGTGTATTGTCTCAATCAAGCACATCCGCAAACATGTTATTGTCAGCAAATAATTTTCCATTTCTTATTTTCTGAATGTTTTCCTTTTTTCCCCTCATCCTTGATTCCCTATCTCTTACCCTCTACCATCTCCCAGTCTCCTCCCACACTGTCTCTGGTATCTATGTTTGCTTTCTATACTGTTTTCCCCCCAGATTTTATTGAATTACTAAAGACCTTAATTAATCTAAATATTTTAATAGCAAACACAGGTGATATATACATTTCCATGAGCACAAGTCTAACTTTAAACATCCTATTAAGTAGGACCTAGCTGGGGCTATATATCTTACTGCAGTCATTGAATAGATATATTTTTTTTCCTGAAACTTTTTTTTGTAACTTAATTTACATTCTTTCCCTAAGCATCATCACAGCATACAAAATGTGATTTCCCATCCAGAATATACTGCACAGTGACTTAATCATGCATGTTATAAAAAATTTTCCATTTCTAGTTCCTAGAATTATTTTTAACCCTCTTTCTGACCCTCTGTCCTTTCCCACCCTCTTCTCACACTCTGGTGTCTACAATTGTCTTCTGACCCTCTTTCTGACCTTCTGTCCTTTCCCACCCTCTTCTCACACTATCTCTGGTGTCTACAATTGTCTTCCATTCCTTTCCCACCCACATTGTATTGATCACACAATTTCTTACATAATCTAACTACTTTCAATGGTGAGTTCACTCGTTACTATTAAGAAAACCAGTTTTAACTTAAATCAAAGAAATGCCGAGGAACTTTGCTTAAAGCCAGGAAACAGGTTAGGATTCTGTTCAAATGGTAGATGCATGAACCTATCAGTTTCATGTACTTTTATCTTCTGTTCTGGTTCAATTTTCCTGATTAAATTCTGGGATATAATATTCAACTCCAGACTTGTCCCTACGATTAAGTTGGCCACTTTTTTAGTTTTTGAACTCTTAATTCTGTGTGTCTGTATTTAATTTTCTTGATATAGCACTCCCTTGAGAACTTCTTGGAGATCTGGTCTGGTGCTGGTAAATTCTTTCAGTTTTTGTTTATCTGAGAATGTTCTAGTCTTTTCTTCCCACATGAAAGATAATCTAGTTGGGTACAGTATTCTTGGCTGAAATTGCTTCTCTCATAACACTTTGAATATATTTTCCCATTTTTTCCTCACTCGCATTGTTTCTGATGAGAGATCTGCTGTTAGCCTGATGGGATGTCCTTTGTAGGTAACTTGATGTTTTTCTCTTGCCAATCTTAGTATCTTGTCTTTGTCTGTGCTTTTGGTTAGCCTGGCTATAATGTGTCTTGGAGAAGATCTTCTTGGGTTGATTCTATTTGGGGTCCTTTGTATTTCTTGGGACTGGATGTTCGAATGCCTCTCTAGGTTTGGAAAGTTTTCTTGCAGGATTTCATGGAATAGATTATCAATGCCCTTATGGGTCTCTTCACCTTCTGGAATACCAATTATCCAGATGTTTGGACGTTTGATGGTATCTAGTACTTCTCGTGTATTATTCTTTTTTTTTTTTTTTTTTTGAGAGGTTTTCACTATAGGGCGCGTGCGCTCTCCAGACAGGCAGAGAGAGACAGAGAGACAGAAAGCAAGAAATCACCCCCCAGGGGGGATGGCCATGCCGCAATCTCTTCTCCTCCATGCTCCTTTTGAGATCTTGGGCACGCACGCACATTTGCCCGACGTGAGTTTTAAGCCACCGGGTCCGGGACGTGAACCGCAGTCAACTACATGGGAGTCCAGCGACATAGCCATTACACCAACTGCTGGTCCCCTCATATTTTCTCAAATTTTTGGGCCATTTTTTCAGTCTTCGTGGTAGATTTTTCTAGGCCAGTCATTTTCTCTTCTATATCTGAGATTCTATTTTCTGAATGATCTAGTCTGCTTTTAATACTTTCAAGGGAGATTTTGACTTCCTGTATTATATACTTCATCTCTTACAGTTCCGTTTGAGTCTTTTGTAAAGTCTGTAATTCCTCTATTAGATCTTGCAAGAATTTCCTCATCTCCTGGAACTTGTCAACTTCTTTCTCCTTTCTTTTTAGAAGTTCATTATCTCTCTTCTCTTCCATCTCTGTTAGCTTCGACATTATGAATGCTCTAAATTCCTTATCAGACATTTCCATGATTTTCACCGAACTACTTGTGGATGAAGAAGAGTTACTCTTTTTCCCTTGGAGGAGAGGTATTTTCTTGTTTTCCCATATTTCTCGTGATCCGGCAGTGATTTCTTGTCATCTGATGGATGGTGTGTTTCTTTCAAATTCTTGAAGTTCAGTCTGAATGTTCAGGAGTAAGCAGACAGAAGTTTTGCTTTGGAGAGGTTTTTTGCTATAGGGCACGTGTGCTCGCCGGAATGACAGAGAAAGACAGAGAAACAGAAAGCGAGAAATCACCCCCCCAGTGGGGATAGCCACTCTGCAATCCCTTCTCCTCCATTCTCCTTTCTGGATCTTGGGCACTCACGCCTACATGCCCGGCGTGAGTTTAAGCTGCCTGGTCCGGGACTTGAACTGCGGTCGACTACATGGGTGTCCAGTGACATAGCCATTATGCTAACTGCTGGTCCCAATAATTATTATCTCTTTAGGTTATTTATCAACTCTGTGCAGAGTCAAGAGCTTAACATCAGGCAAGTTATAAATTGACAATATCAATTAAACTAATGAACGCTTAGCTGATATAAAGTGTAAATAAAAATTTTTGTTTATAAGGAAAACTCAAGAAGAAATAAGGCAAGATATTTATAAATAAAGAGAATTTATTTCAAATCTTCCAGCGTATAACAGTTCAAAGAAATATTATTGAGCATTGACATTCATAATTATAGTGATGAATATCTTAGTATATACAACATTAGTCCTGTTCATTAACTATAAACATTATTTTTTAAAGTGCTAAAAATGTAACATAATTCTGTTTACAAAATAGTAAAGCCCGGAATAGGAATACACTGTTAAAAATTATCCAACACCACCTGTTAGAGCACAGAAGGAATGCTTTATTTAGGACTGTTATGGTAGGTATGGGACCTTGCCAATATGATTTTTGCAGTAAGGGAAAGATTCTGAATACAGCTTGGAAATGTGAAAATTCATAGCCAAGAAAAGGGTGAGGTCAATAGACGAAAGCACACATAGAAATGACATTAGAAGTAAAGGGGGAGGGAAACAGCAGATGGCATAATTGCTATGTCACTGGAATCTCACATGGTCGACTACAGTTCAGGTCTTGGACCCAGTGGTTTTAAACAGGCTGGGTGTATGTGTGGGTCAAAATCCCTTTAGGAGAATGTAGGAGAAGGGAATGTAGGGTGGCCATTCCTACAAGGGGGTGGTTTCTCACTTTCTGTCTCTCTGTTTCTCTGGTGAGTCACATGCTCTATAGCACGAGTCCTTCTAAAAAAATAGTAAGTGAGGAGAAATCTGGTTAAACTAATTGAATTGAATTTTATAAAGAAATATACAAACAGGACTACTGGAAAGGTAAGAAGCACCAGTAAATATTGATCTAATGACAAATATTTGTCAATAAAAAAATAAGCAAAAAGGGGAACAAAGTATTAATAATAAAGTAACTCCATTTTGGAAATGTTGAACATATATAAATACTAAGTTTAAGAGTTAACATAAAGTGAACTGAATCATCATATAGGATATCACAGCATTGAGACATACAAGTCAACAAAAAAACAACTTAAATACTGATCAGTTAAAAATGTATTATTCTAACATAATTTATAAATAAGTCTATATTTTAATTCTTAAATTCATGCTGAAATTTAATAAAATAATAAAAGACACATAATTTTAAGAAGCAACAACAAAGGAATTCAAAAAAATTTAACTCAATAGACAATATTTATAAATAAGCATTTCTGAAATGCAAGAAACCATATTTTTAGGTAGTCAACCTAAGAAAAAAAAACAGAAAATGTTCAATGGTAAATGGTAAAAAGGAGGAAAGCAAGGGAAAAACAAAGAAGCAAAATATTTAAGGGACCCAACATGGAAAAAACACTAGTAATTATAATGTATATGGTAACGTCTTAGACTGGAATGATATGCAGTGTATTCAGGGTGGGAGAATTCATTTGGTATGCTTCAAATATACACAGTGATTGAATGTAAAAAAGAAAGAAAGAAAGAGTAAGAAAGAAAAAAGGAAGAAGGAAAGAGAGAAGAAAGATGAAAAAGAAATAAAAAGAAAGGACTGAAAAAGAATGAAGAAAGAAAGAAAAAGAAAGAAAGGAAGAGGAAAGAGAAAGAAAGAAAGAAAGAAAGAAAGAAAGAAAGAAAGAAAGAAAGAAAGAAAGAAAGGAAAAGAAAGAAAGAGAAAGAAAAGAAGGAAGAAAGAAAGAGAAAAAAAGAGAAAAGAAAGAAAGAAAGAAATAGAATGCACTAAGAAATAGAGAGGAAGGAAGGAAAGAAGAAGAGAAAAGAAAGAATAAAAGCAGAAAGAAAGAAATCAAGAGAAAGTAAAGAAAAGGAAAGAAGGAAGAATGAAGAAGGAAAAAATAAAGAGAAAGAAAGAGTAATGAAAAAGAAAGGAAGGAATGAGGGAAAAGGGAAAGAACGAAAAAGAAAGCCTAACCAATTGACAACAATATCATCCAGTTAATATAACCTTACTCCACTCAAAAAGCTCTGTATACCTCTCTTAGTGGCATGTTCAGTTTATTTTGTCATAAAAGAGTCATTTCAAGACATTCCAGAGTCCTGAGAGCTTTGTTTGCATAAACTCTGTAAGTCAGAGCTGGAAAATCTTTCAATGGCAACCTGAATCTCCTATCTCTTGGCTCGACTTAACAGCTGTCTTTGAATTACATGAATTGACCATTCTCTCTAATGCTTTCCTCTGTGCCTAGATGGTTTTGGAAGAACTATCAATATGTACTGGCATTTCTCTTTGCCATTGAGGAGATCAACAAGAACCCCAATCTGCTACCCAACATTTCCCTGGGTTCTGACATCTACAATGCTCTTCCCAGTGAGCAAAGGACTTTAGAGAATGCTCTACTGTGTCTGTGTGGAGGGAATCAGTCTTTCCCTAACTACAACTGCCAGACACAGAAGAAATCTGTTGCCATTGTTGCAGGAACCACATCAGCATTTTCAGCTCAGATTGAAACCCTAATGGAGCTCTACAAAATCCCACAAGTAAGTGGGTTGTAAATTAGGGGGAGAAATATTTAAACTTGTCTAAAGTAATTTTCTCATTTTGATTAGAAGAAAATGTGAAAGCTGGGTTTATATAACCTGTGAGAGTTATGAATATATTCCAAGGAGTAACCTGGAGTAGGAAAAAGAAGGAGTGGTGGATTCTCTGAGTTTCAATTACTTAAGGAGTTGAAGACAACTGTAGACAGCAGAGATAGTGTAATAAGAGAGGGGAAAAGGGCAGAGGGTCAGACATGGGATAAAAAACACACACACATATATATATATATATATATATATATATATATATATATATATATACACACACACATACACACACATATATATGAAAGTAGAAATGGAATAGTATTGATGATAACATGCATGATTAAGCCACTATGCAGTTTATTCTAGATGGAAAACCACATTTAGTATGTTGTGATGATGCTCAGGGAATGAATGTAAATTAATTTAAAAAAATTTTCAGGAGGAAAAAAACCCACTAAAACTGTTCATATCGGAATTTTTTTTAAAAAATGCATATTTGATGACTGCAGTAAGTTATATAACCCCAGCTAGGTACTACTTTATAGTATGTTCATTTCACTCACTGACGTTTATGCCTAAAGTCAGACTTGGGTTCATGTATATGAATATATCAACTGCAAATATTTAGACTAATAAGTTCATTAGCAAATTAATTAAGTGGGGGGGAAATGCATAGAAAGCAACAATAGGGATCAGCAGTTAGCGTGATGACTATGTCGCTGGACTCTCACGTAGTCGACCGTGGTTCGAGTCCCGGACCAGTTGGCTTAAACTCACGCCGGGTGCGTGTGCGTGCGTGCCCAAGATCCCGAGAGGAGAATGGAGGAGAAGGGATTGCAGCATGGCCATCCCCCCTGGGGGGTGATTTCTCACTTTCTGTCTCTCTCTGTCTGTCTGGCGAGCACACGCGCCCTATAGCAAAAACCTCTCAAAAAAAAAAAAAAAAAAAAGAAAGGAAAGAAAGCAACCATAGATACCAGAGACAACGTGGGAGGAGGGCAGGACACGGCAGAGGGTGAGGGATAGGGAATTAAGGATGGCAAAGAAAAAAGAAAAATATACAAGATGTAAGAAATGGAAAATTATTTGTTGATAACATGTGTGTTGATGTGCTTGATTGAGCCAATATATAGTGTATTTTGGATGGAAAATTCATTTTGTATGCTGTAATGATGTATAGTGAATTAATGAAAAAAAATTTAAAGAAAAGAAAAAAAATCTATATTTCTGTCCATGGCCAATGCATCCATTTCCCTGCTGCTGAGACTATGGACTGATGGCAAGTGGCAGTTGTGTGCCTCCTAAGAAATTTCCAAAGCATGTGGAACTGCCTTATTTTAGAATAGGACTTTCTAGGGTATAGCCACAGGAAAACGACTGTAAGATGTGAAGATAGAAGGACCTACACATATGATATTAATTAAAGACAATACTGAAGGACCACCCATCTGCAGAGGTCCTTGAGGTTGACTAAGATTCAGTAACAATTATAGTTTAGTCATTCTGTCGGCTTAATTGTGCCTTATATTCATACAGGAAGAACACTTGGGAGCCCTCCCAGTAAAAGTACATTTCTCACATACAACTTTGCATCTGAGAAAATAATTTGTTTTTACTTTTTATTTTTTTTCCTTTTTTTATTAATTTATTTGTTATGTGCTGTTACTGAACATCACCACAACATACAAAATGCAATTTCCCATCCAGAATACACTGTATGGTGACTTAATCATACATGTTATCATCAACAAATAATTTTCTATTCCATATATATATATATATATATATATATATATATATATATTTCCCCCTATATCTCAGCCTCTGCCAATTCCCACCGTCCTTCCACATTGTGTCTGGTATCTGCAGTTGTTTTCCATTGCTTTTTTTATTTTTCCCACATTTTATTCATTTATTTATATTTTAATTTCAATTTTTTTATATATTCAATCACATATGTCATTTGGCTTGGAAAGTGAATGTTCCAACATGAATACACTTCTCACAAGTCCAGTTGGGAATACTGTATGCATTATCTTCAACAGATAATTACCCATTTCTTTATCCCATAAATACCTTGCCTCTCTATTTTCGTTACAGGGGACCTATCTAACACAAGCAGTATTCAGGAGGTATTACTGTCATGCAACATTAATTTAGGAACATTTTGTTACAGGACAATTATTTTTTTAATGAGAAAGAGTAAGCAATTTTATTTTTCAAGATGATTAGGTTATAATGTGCTAATAAATTAAGACCAATGTGTCAAGACATCAATACAGTAAGGATTTACTTCTAACTCATCCAACATTGGTTGCTGAGGGAGAGAGCCAATGCTCCCCAACACACATGAGGTGAAGTGAGGGAATCACCATAATGGTGATTCATCTTCTCCATGAATTGTATGCTTTCTTCACATTCAACTGCAAGTGATGGAGAGCACATGGGACCTTACATATTATCTTTTATTATCTTTTATTCTTTGGTCTAAGAGTGATACCGGTGATCAAAAATAGTCACATGTTCTTTCCTGAAACCAGTGGGCTGTGAAAAATAGTTGTTAGTGTTCCCAAAATGAGATAATTGGGTATTATCTACTGGCATTTTTCTCTTGACCCAATATTCCATTTCCTGGTTTTCTCAGGTAAAAGATTCTCTAACATCTCCCCAAAGGATACAATACCAAATCCCATTCACTTGAAATCAGGATTTTTTTTTTTCTTATTCAGGTCACATATGGTCCTTTTGATCCCATCCTAAGTGATAAAAACCAGTTTACATCACTGTATCAGATGGCCACCAAGGACAGCTCTCTGGTCTATGGAATCATCAAGTTATTGCTGCATTTTGGCTGGACTTGGGTGGCACTCTTTGTATCTGATGATATGAAAGGTGAACAGTTCTTACAGGAACTTAAAGCAAAAATGATAAAGAAAGATATTTGTGTGGCCTTTACAGAAAAGCTCCTTTCCATTATTAACCTGTATGGATTGACTTCCTTCACATTTGTTAACCAGATCAGAGGTTCATCTGTAAATGTGCATATTCTCTATGTTGACATAGGAAGTTTCCTAATCCTGGGCAGAGTACAGGAATTATACGTAACCTCAGGGAAGGTGTGGATCATTGGAAATTCTCTGTCAGCAGGATTGGATGTTGGTGCCTATGAGCTTGATGCAGTGCTATACTTTTTAAGTGGAAGCTTTTCATTTTTACCCCAAGAAAGGATAATCCCTGGATTTGAAAAATTTCTCAACTCACTTAACCCTTACCAATACACAGAAGACTTTTACTTTCGTAAATTCTGGATTAGTATTTATGATTGTCTAACAGAGTGGAAAGAATGTGAAGAATCTAGAAATTGCCCTCCAAATGTCTCCTTAGAGTTTATAGAAACACATTTTAGCATTAAATCCACATACGAATCTAGCTATTTTATCTACAATGCCGTGTATGCAGTGGCCCAAGTTCTCCATAACATGCTTGTGGAGAAAATAGAAATGGGATCTCCAGGCGATACAGACCAGTCTATGCTTCTACCCTGGCAGGTAAACCTCCTCAAGAAGCAAGTCATGCATTGAGTCCTTAATGACATCTGGAAGCATTTAATTGAGATATTATAACATGACCATGTTTTTTCTCAAGAGTAACAGGGTCAGACAAAAATGTTAAAAAAGATGGTTTCTTAACACTGGTTGTATGTGTAGCTGTAATTCTTAGATTTATTAGGGAAAGTCTGCCATTGAGAGTTTTGATTTCGAACTGTTAAATTAGAAAATGTATTAGAGGGCCAGCAGGTGATGCTGAGGTTAAGGGGTTGGATCCCTCATGGCCAACTGCTCAATTTAGTCCCTGTCCCCATGCCTTGAAAACCACACAAGATGTAGGTGTGTTCATGCCTGAAATCCTGGGAGGAGAAGGAATTGCAGCATGACCATCTACTCTATGGGATAATTTCTCTCTCTCACTGTCTCGCTCTCTCTCTTTCTCTCTTACACACTCACATCCTATAGAAAAAAATTTTTTTTAGAAACGTAGATCCTAATGTAGCATAAGACACTGTTAAAAGTCCCAAAATGACTTGTAATTAAAAAATTAGACCAGGAATAAGTGAAATCAATTATTTTCCTTGGAATACATCTAGTGATAGAAATTATTAACATAATGATCTATAGTTATAGTGGTGTATACAATTTGTCCCAAGTTCTTTATTTAATGCATTAGATGAAAACAGACATGGGAGTCATTTTTAGATGTGACTATTTTTATAAAACATTCAGCAATCAGAGGAGCAGGTGGATGTTGTGTTTCCCTTTGAAAACATGAGACCATTGGAATCAACAGTTAGCATAATGGCTATGTCGCTGAACTCCCATGTAGCCAACTGCAGTTCGAGTTCCGAACATAGTGGCTTAAACTAACGGCGGGCACGTGTGCATGTGTGTCCAAGATCCTGAAAGGAGAATGGAGGAGAAGGGATTGTGGAGTGGCCATCCCCCCGGGGGGTGATTTCTCGCTTTCTATCTCTCCGTCTCTCTCTGTCTTTCTGGTGAGTGCACGCACACTACAGCAAAAAAAAAAAAAAAAAAAAAAAAAAAAAAAAAAACCTCTCGGAAAAAAACAAGAACAAAAACATGAGATCATTGATATATATATATATATATATATATATATATATATATATATATATATAAAATATCAGAGTATGTTATGTGAGTTATAAATACATTGCTCTGAATTTTAAACAAGGTGTGTCTCTATTTATACCCATATAGACCACACTTTAGGAACTCCTGTGCTTAATTCACAAGGGATGAACACATTAATCATATTAGCTAAAAACACCAAGGAATTTTAATATCTAGACTAAAGTGAGTATGTACAAGTAAAAAATAGTGTCAGAAAAGTTATTTTATTATATAATCTCTACTTTTACCAACAATAATAATATATGCTGCACACTTTGAGTTCATTTGGAGGTGACTTTTAGGAAAATAGGTGACTTTGCTAGAATAGCTTCCAATGATATAATTATACAATTATAGATTATTTTAGATGGGTCTACTCCAGGTAATTTAAGAATTGAAAACTGTTATTAAACAGTAAGAGGTAATAGAGTGTCATGGGCCCTGGAGACTCAAATGTTATCACAGTATATTAAAAAAAAATAGGGGTTCAGCAGATGGCATAGCAGTTACATCGTTGGACTCCCACATGGTGAACCATGATTCGAGTCCCAGACCCGGTGACTTGAAATGCACCCCAGGCATACGGGCGTGCATGGCCAAGATCTTAGGAGGAGAATAGAGGAAAAGGCATTACAGCATGGCCACCCCTCCTGGGAAGGGGGTGTTTTCTCACTTTCTCTTTCAGTGCTCTGTCTCTCTCTCTAGTGAGGGCATGTGCCCTAAGGCAAAACCTAAAAAAGAAAAAATAAATTAGAATCAGCAATTTTATTATTCTGTCATAGATGATGAGAAAAGAAATACACACTCTTAACAAAAGAAAACATAAAAAAAAACTTACAGTGTGCCTGTCTTGCTTTATTGAGATATTATTGCTCTACAAATGTTTCACTTATATACACACAGTTTGATGAGGCTGAACATGCATACACCTATGCTGCCATCACTACCGTCAAGGTACTAAGCATATTCATTCTTGTGTGCTTCTTTTTCTTTTTTAGCAAGTTTTAAAAAATTTACTGTAAGGAACATGCGCTTGAGAGAGCGAGAGCGAGAGAGAGAGAGAGAGAGAGAGAGAGAGAGAGAGAGAGAGAGAGAGAAAGCAATCCCCAGAGGAGATGGTCCTGCCACAATCCCTTCTTCATTCTTTTCTCTGGATTTTGGCCAGGATTATACCAGAAGTCATACTAACCCACTCTCTGGGCAATATCTTAGAATTCTTTTAATGGGATTCAATGCTTGAATCATCTTATGTGGAAAGGCATATTTCTTCTCCCTTAACCTCATGAGAAGGTGACCACCCAAACAAAACAAAGCATCTACAAAAGAAATCCTGAGTAGGAAGGTGGAAAAAGAAACACTCCTAAGGAATTTTCACCTCTAATTTGAATTCATTCCTCATTTCAATTTGTTGCCCATGCAGCTTCACCCATTTCTGAAGAAAATACAATTTACAAACAGTGCTGGTGACCATGTATCCTTAGATGAAAAAAGAAAGCAGATCGCACACTATGATATCAAGAACATTGTGAAATCTCGTGGTTTCAGTTGGACCACGGTTAAAGTAGGAGAGTTCTCTAGTAGTCCACATGCTCAAGGCCTGGTCATTGATGAAATGATGATAAAGTGGCCTGCTGCATTCAAAGAGGTATGACACCATTTCACTATTGGATGTATACAGTTATGTGACCTGAGAACTGAAAATGACAGTATGTGACTTCTTTAACTCAGCACCAAATTAATCTTTTATGTCTTGACTTTATGCTGTGTGATCTTTCTTTTACATATTCTCAGTTAATACCTCATGAAAAACAAGTTTTACATTTAATTTTAGTATATTCACTCAAGCAGCATTCAAGTGACTAAAATGAACAAATTTAATGTGTACAAAACTCCAAAGATATTTATCCATATATGCTGATACTTTCTTTTCCATTTTTTTTTTTTTTGGAGAGGTTTTTGCTATAAGGTGCGTGCACTCGCCAGACAGACAAAGAGAGACAGAGAGACAGAAAGCGAGAAATCATCCCCCGGGGGTATGGCCACACCACAATCCCTTCTCCTCCATTCTCCTCTCGGGATCTTGGGCACGCATGCACACACGCCGGCGTGGCTTTTAAGCCACCGGGTCCGGGACTCGAACCGCAGTCGACTACATGGGAGTCCAGCGACAAAACCATTACACTAACTGCTGGTCCCTATGCTGATACTTTCAATCATATATTGTTAGGGTCCTTACTATGCTTTGATGCTTTGTAAACATAAGTGGATTATTAATTTATATACTATTGAATGATTTGTAGATATTGTCAACCTGTAAACAGAGAGTCTGTTAAATAAAATAGATATTTATTCAGTAGTGGGTGTTGCAGTGGGAAATACACCTGCCAGAGTAAAATGAAGTCACATACAGGGAGGTAAGGGAAAATCAGGGTTTCAAAAAGAAGTATGAGGAGGTATTACATATAAGTTGTTTACACAGAATTATCCTTGACTGTCAGAACCAATAATAAGGATGGCATCAAGTCTAAGGCTAGACAGGCTGATGTCCTCAGAAATTTATTTTATGTGGAGTATTATCAGTGGCCATTGTCCAAGGTTATGGTTCTGTCACTGCTCTTGTGATAGTTCTTGTCATCAGGTATATATGCACAACTACCTCCTTTATGTTGTTAACCAACTCCAGTTAGTCAGATCTTACTATAAGTGACAATAATAACTCCTTTTTTTTTTCTTTTGGAGAGGTTTTACTATAGGTTGGGTGTGCATGACAGAAAGACAGAGAGACAGAAAACAAGAAATCATCTCCTGGGGGAATGGCCATGCTGCAACCCCTTCTCCTCCATTTTCTTTTCAGGATCTTGAGCAAGCACTCACAGGCTCCCAGCATGAGTTTAAGCAACCAGTTCCGGTACTCGAACCTTGGGCCACTACATGGGAGTCCAGCAGCATAGTCATTACGCCAACTGCTGGTCCCACTAACAACTCCTTTTGAATCAGATGACTTTTATAATTTCCTTTTTGAGCAAGACTTTTTTCCAAAATGTTCCTGATTCATGATCTTGTTGATTAGTTTTGATTGTCCCTTTGTCTTGAAATCAATTTGTCCTGATTTGGTCTCACACTGGAGGGAAGTGATTAGGTGACTAGGAGTCAGCATCAAAGAACTTTTAGCTACATTCAAGCAGCAAGGGAGGTGTTAATGGCGAGGCTCTCAAGTTGTCTGATTGAGGAGCCTTGTTCTGTCATCTTGGGAAAAGCAGTCTACAGTATGAAGACATCGTGTTTACATTCTGATTTCCAGTTTCATCATCTCTGGTTATGACATTGGGCAGCTTGGTGAATTCTCGATGCAGCCCGCATCTCAGGAATGTGCTCCTTCCTTGAAGTTTACATCAAGTTGCCCAGCTTCGGTTTAGAAGGCTTTAAATAGAATACTTGTCATGCTTAGTAATTCCATAGGTAAAAAGTGGGAAAAATTTGGGTTAGAAGGTCCAATAAGAATTTAGGAGTATTCAGAGTATGTTATGTGAGTTATAAATACATTGCTCTGAATTTTAAACAAGGTGTGTCTCTATTTATACCCATATAGACCACACTTCAGGAACTCCTGTGCTTAATTCACAAAGGATGAACACATTAATCATATTAACTAAAAACACCAAGAAATTTTAGTATCTAGACTAAAGTGAATAGGTACAAGTAAAAAATAGTGTCAGAAAAGTTATTTTATCATATAATCTCTACTTTTACCAACAACTAGTCTGCAGCTAGATAATAATAAAATATAAATAACAATGAATGGATCTAAATCTAATAACAGGTGTTATCTATTTTCTTAATTTTTTTTTTGTTTATAGGCATCCAGATTTCTATCAAAGATTGAGTTTTTCCATAAGTATAGTTTTATCAAATTTGGCTTCATCATTTACATAGTGCTGAAAGAAGAGTGACTTGCTACATAGTAATTTTTTATTGTACTTTAAAATGTATTCTCACTGTTAATATGTTAATCAAGGTAGACATTGAATTTTATCTATAGAACACATTAATAATTTAAATATGTCACTCCAGTCCAAATCAGTGATTCCAATTATACCCTGTAATAAAGAGAGCACATTCTCATTGAACATATGAAAACAAGTATGCTGTTATAAAAGTAAGTATTTTCACAGATCTTTTTTATATTTTGGAATATTTAATAGGGAGAAAAAAGTAAATACTTTGTTACTTGTTAATAAAAGTATATATTTGTTTTATACTTCAAGAATAATATAGCTGTCAATTATTTATATAGAAAAACATTTATATGTAATTATATATGTGTATGTGTGTATGTGTATCTAATTTTAATTGCCGGTGTTCATTGGTGCTCACAAGATAGAGACATAAAGTGAAAGAGTGGGAGTGGAACAAAGCACCCCCTTCCCATGAGACGTAGTAACTTGGCAATCCGTTCTTCAGTTGTCCATTTTATCAGGATTTGGGACATGCAGGTACACATTCCCAGCATATTTTTGAGGTTGCTTGGGTCAGGATTCAAACTCTGCTGTTGGCCATGTAGTGTCCAGTTCCCTTAACCTCTAGGCTATGAAACTTATCCTATTAATTTAATCTTTAAAAAGTAACATCATAAAATTCAAAGTAGGCCAAGAAGTGAAAGTGGAGTAATAGCTTGAAAATGCCTGATAATTGTGGAGTTGAAATATTTTAAACAACTCCACCTGTGTAATCCTAATAGCAAAAGTCATATAACAGAAGTTGAGAGAGACTAAAAGGATTTGCAAGCAGTCCTGTCCAGAAATTGAATAATAAGAGATGAATTTAAAAGGTGAAAAAAAAAAAATCAATTCTAGAAACTTTACCTTTGAAAGTATAGTTAGCTGTAGTCCCTTAGCATTTTGAGGATAACATTAACTTCTTATTCTTTTAAAAATGACAAAAGACTTCTTATTTATTCATTTTCACTTTCAATCACTGTGTATCACAAGCACACTAAATGAACCTTCCCATCATGAACACACTGCACACTGGTTCAGCCAAAGGCATTACTAGACACATTGTCATTAAAAGACAGTTTTTCATTTTTCTGTTCCTAAAATTATTTGCTTCTTTCTTTTTAGCATTGATTCAATCTCTTACATTCCCCAATGTACCACTCTCCTCCCACACTGTTCATAACGTTTGCTTTCCATGTTTTATACGTTCCAGTCATTTCTGTCATGCAGTACAAACATTCGGCATATACTGAGCGGGGACATATAATGCTTCTCTTTCATAGTATGGATTGTTTGTTTAGCAGTAAATATTCCATATTTGTTCACATTTGTTCATTTTATCAAATGCCGGAGTCTCAGTGTTTTTTTATGGCTGAGTAGTACTTTGTCATGTATATGTGCCACACTTTTTCAATCCATTCATATATTTAAGGATATTTGGAATGGATCCATGTCTTAGCAATTGTGAATAATGCCACAATAAACATGGATGTGCAAGTGTTTTAATGACCAAGTATAACCCTGTTCTTTGGGTAAATACCCAGGAGTGGAACTGTTGGATCATTTCGTAGTTTTATTTGAAGGCGTTTGAGGAACCTCCATTTGTTCTCCACAATGGCTGGACTGATTTAACTTCTGCCAGCAGTGTAAGAGAGTTTCCTTTTCTCCACACCTCACCAAAACTCAGCTTTCTTTATATTTTTACTCTCAGCCATTCTGAATGGAGTTAGGTTGTGTCTCATTGTGGTTTTGATTTGCATCTCCCTTATGATAAGCAATGTTGAACATTATTTCATTTGTTTTCTGGTTCTTCATGTGTCTTCCTTAGAGAGTTGTCTTTCAGTTCATCTGCCCATCTTTTAATTGGGCTGATAATATTTTGTGGAGGGGGGATGGGGTAAGCTGTTTGAGTTCCCTGTATATTCTTATGATCAGTCCCTTATCTGAGACATAGACTGCAAATACAGTCTCACACTCTAAGTGTTGTCAAAACATTTAATTATTCAATGTAATATAAACAAGATTATGATAATAATAAATAAATAAATAAAGTATTAAAAAAACATTTAATTATTTATTTTGCAGTGCAGAAGCTTTTTAACATGATATAATCCCACTTGTCTATTTTGGGAATTATTGTCTGAGCTTTGGGGGTATTATTTTAAAACTCTTTGCCTACTATGATGTCTCCTAGAGTTTCTCCTGTGTTTTCCACCATTAGTTTTATAGGTATTAAGTTTAGATCTTTGATACATCATGAGTTGATTTTTGTTGATGGTGAGAGACAGGGGCCCAGTGTTATTTTTATGCAGATGGATACTCAGTTTTTCCAGCACCATTTGCTAGAATTTTTTTTCCATACTGAATTGACTGGTGTCCTTTGTCAAAAATCAATGTTTAGAATTTATTTCAGGTGTTTCTACTCTGTTCATTGGTCCACATGTTTATGTGCCAATACCCACTGCTTTCATTAGCACAGATTTGTAATATATTTTGCGACAGAGAGTGAGATGCCTCCTACATCACTTTTCTTGCACAGATTGCTTTGGAAACACAGGGTTGATTATGATTCAAGGGGAATTTTGTGATTGTGTTTTCTAAATCTTTGAAGAATGTCTCTGGTAATTTGATTGGGATTGAACTAAATATTTAGATTGATTTCAGTAGAACTGACTTTTTGATTATATTAATTCTTCCAGTGCAGAAATGTGGAATGTTCTTCCACTTTTTTGTGTTAATTTCAATTTTTTTTAGATATTCATAGTTTTCTTTGTAAAGATGTTTGACTTCTCTAGTTAGGTTTATTCCTAGGTATCTTATACTGTTTATGATTATTGTAAATAGAATTGCTTTCTTCAATTCTGCCTCAATTGTTGGGGTATAAAAATGCTTTAGGTTTTTGTATGCTGACTTTTGTATCCTGACACTTTTCTGTATTCATTTATCATTTTAAGAAGTTCTTTTGTGGATTCTTTTGGATTTTCTATGTAAATAATTATGCCATCTTCAAATAGAGATCATTTTACTTCTTCTTTCCCTATTTAAATGCCTTTAATATTATTCCTTTTTCAATTGCATTGCCTAGGACATTCCGTATTATAAAGGAGCAAAGAAAGTGAGAAAACTTATCTTGTTCTATTTTTTATTGGAAAAGGTTTTAACTTTTCCCCATTCTGTATAATGATAGATCTGGGTTTTTCATATATGGCTTTTGTTGTGTGAGAAATGTCACTTCTATCGCAATTTTGTTGAGAGTCTTAATCATGAAGAAATGTTGTATTTTATCAAATGCCTTCTCTGCATCAATTTATATGATCATATGCTTTTTATTTTTTCTTTCTGAAAATATGATGTATTACATTTATGTTTTTGCATTTGTTGAGCCAGCCCTGTATCCATGGAATAAAGCCTAACTGGTCATCATTTTTATGTATCATTGGATACAATTTGCTAGTATCATGCTGAGAATATTTGCACCTATATTAATCAGAGATATCGATCGGTAGTTTTCCTTTTTAGTTATGTCCTTGAATGTTTTGGGGATGAAGCTGATGGAGGCTTAATAAAATGAATTTGAGAGGATTCTTTCCTTTTGGAATTTTAGAAATAGTTTGGATAGAATGCAAGTGAGCTCTTATTTTAAAATTTTTGTAGAGTTCAGTAGTGAAGCCATCAGAACTTGGTCATTTCTTTGTCGGGAGGAAATTTATTAGTGATTCAATCTCATTTCTTGTTATTGGTTTATTCTGGTACTCTATATCTTCCTGATTCAATCATTATTGATACTAAGTGTCCAGGTATTTGTCCATCTCATCTAAGTTTTCTAGTTTGTTGGTGAATAGGCCTTCAGAATTCTCAATGTTGTTTCATATTTCTGTTATGTCTAATATTGCCTGTTTCATTGTCAGTTTGATTTATCTGGTACCTTTCTCTGTTCTTTTTAATTAGACTAGCTAACACTGTATCAATTTTGTTTATCTTCTCAAAGTATCAGCCTTTGGTTTCATTTATTTCTGTTTAGTTTGTTTATTCTCTATTTCATTTATTTCTTCTTGGATCTTTATTAATTTTCTCCTTTTAGTTTTTGAAATATTTTTGTTGTTTTTCTGAAGGTGCGTTTTAGTCCACACGTCACCTTTCCTTCATTATCTTATGCACACTAATTGCAATGAACCTTCCTCTTATGACTGCTTTTGCCGAATCCCATAAGGTCATGGGAACTTATGTAATCATTATCATTGTTTTTAACAAATCTGTTTATTTCAATCTTAATTTTTTCTTAGGTTGCAAAGTCATTCCTAGTACATAGTTTAGTTGGCATATGTTCGTGGATTTTCTAGGGCTCTTTCTGAGATTAATGTCAAGTATAATTCCATCAGGGTTAGAGTAGATGCTGGATATAGTTTCTCTACCTTTAAATCTGTAAAGGCTTGTTTTGTACCCTATCATCTGTGATCTTTGAATATGCTTGATGATAGGGTGAGAAGAATTTATGTTTTGTGACAGTCGGATGGAAAGTTCTATAGCTGTCTGTCAGGTCCATTTCATTTATGGTATTGTTTAAATCTTGTATCTCTTTGTTAAATATTGTCTCGATGATCTGTCCAAAGGAGTTTGTAGCGTACTCAGATCCACAACAATTAATGTGTTGCAGTCTATCTTCTCTTTTAGATCTAGACGTCTTTCTTTCACATTTTTAGTACTCCTGAGTTAAATGCATAGATATTTATAAGGGTTTTGCCTTCTTGGTGAATTAGCCCTTTTAGTACTATAAAATGTCCTTCTGTCTCTTCCTGTTTTAGGCCTACAGGTTCTTTGTTCTGAAATCAGAATCACAACTCCAGCCCTTTTTGTGATTTCCATTTGCATGAAATACCTTTCTCCAGCCCTTCACTTTTAGTCTAGGTATATTTTTATCCATGAGGTGAGTTTCTTATAGGGAGCAAATAGATGGTTTCATATTCAGCTAGTCTGTGTCTCTTGATTTGAGAATTTATTATGTTAACATTGTAAGTTATCAAAATTTGCTAGCTTTCGGGGCCAGCAAGTGGCATGGTGGTTAAAGGCGCCAGACTCCCACATGGCCGACTGCGGTTCAAGTCTCAGACCTGGTGGCTTGCTTTCTCACTTTCTCTCTCTCTGTCTCTCTCTGATCAAACTGGAAAATAATAATGATGATAATAATAAATAAAGTTAAATAAAATAATTCTTTTTAAAAAAGGATTATTTATAAAAAAAAAATTGCTAGTTTTTACCTAGTATTTTGTTAGTCATTGACTTGGTTGCTTTTTATTCCCTTATTTTTTTCTGTCTCTCTTAAATTTTCCTGTTATAGCACTCACTTCAGTATTTCTTCTTTTTTGAGAGGTTTTTGCTATAGGGCATGTGCACTCACCAGAAAGACAGAGAGAGACAGAGAGACAGAAAGCGAGAAATCACCCCCCAGGGGGGATGGCCACTTCACAATCCCTTCTCTTCCATTCTCCTCTTGGGATCTTGGGCACATATGCACACGCACCTGGCGTGAGTTTAAGCCACCGGGTCCAGGACTCGAACTGTGGTTGGCTACATGGGAGTCCAGCGACAGCCATTACACTAACTGCTGGTTTCTTACTTCAGTATTTCTTGAAGAGCTGATCTAATATCAATAAATACTTTTATTTTATATTACTTTTCTCTTTTTATTTCTATTTCTTTTATGCAATCGTGTTACTAAGCTTACAAAGTGAATATTCCAACATGTGTACATTTCTCACCAGTCCAGTTCACCATACTAGAAAGTTATCTTCAATAAATACTAATCCATTTCTCTGTCCCACAAATGCCTTGCTTCTCTATTTTTCTCCTTAATGTCCTTCCTCTGACTCTTCTCCTTCACATGCCCTCTTCCCATACTGTGTTTGGTATTCACAACCATTTACTTAGTTTCTATAACCTTTAGTCATTTGTTTCAGCCATAGAGTGCAGACACTCAGTATATATTAAGTGGATACATACAATGTCTCTACTTCATCACCTGGCTTGCTTTGCTCAGCAGCAAATCTTCCATATTCATCCACTTTCTGTCAAAAGTCAGGCTCTTTTTTTGTTTTGTTTTGTTTTTGTTTGTTTGTTTTTATGGCTGAGTAATACTCCATAGAGCGTATGTGCCACAGTTTTTCAATCCATTCATCTGTTCGTTGGCATTTGGGTTGATTCCACGCCTTAACCATTGTAAATAATACCACAATAAACATGGATGGGCAAGCACTTTTCTGATTAATAATTCTTCTGTCCTTTGGGTAGATACCAAGAAGTAGGATTGCTGGATCATATGGTAGCTCTGTTTGTAGGTCTTTGAGGAATCTCCAAATTGTTCTCCAAAGTGGCCTGACCAATTTACCTTCCCACCATAAGTGTAGGAGAGTTCCCTTTTCACTGCTCTTCCACCAGCACTTATCATTTTCTGTTCTTTTAATCATAGTCATTCTGACTGGGGTTAGGTGGTATCTCCTTGTGGTTTTGATCTGCATCTCCCTTACAATGTGGGATGATGAGCATTTTTTAAATGCTTTTAGGTTATTTGTGTATCTTCCTTAGATATTGTTTTCTTTTTTTCAACTCATTCTCCCATCTTTTAATAGAGTTAATCTTTTTTTGGGACAGCAACATGAGTTCCTTGTGCATTCTGGTTATCAGTCCCTTATCTGAAGAATAATTTACAAAATTATCTTCCCATTCTGAGGACTGTCAATTCACACTAATTACTGTGTCTTTTGCCTTGCAGAAACTTCTTAATCTGATGTTATCCCACTTGTCTATTTTTGGGGTTATTGACTGTGCTCTGGGGGTCTTATTTAAGAAGTCTTTGCCTGCCATTTCTCCCATTGTTTCCCCAGTGTTTTTTCCAGCATCAATTTTATACTATGAGGTCTTAGGTTTAGATCTTTGATCCACTTGAACTTGATTTTTGTCAAAGGTGTGAGGTAGGAGTTCAGATTCATTTTTCTGTCAGTGGATATAGTTTTTCCAGCACCATTTGCTAAAGATGTTTCCTATCCCCACTGAATTGACTGGTCCTCTTTGTCAAAAATCAATTGGCTGTATGTCTGTGAGTTTATTTCTGGGGACTCTATTCTGTTACATTGGTCCACCTGTCTCTGTGTCAATACCTTGCTTTTTTGATTACTACAGCTTTGTAGTATATTTTTGGGCTAGGGAGTAAGATGCCACCCACTCCACCCACTCTTGTGCAGGATTTCTTTGGCAATACGAGAATTTTTATGATTCCTGACAAATTATATGATTGTCTTTTCTAGATCTGTGAACAATGTCTCTGGCACTTTGATTGGGATTCTGTTAAATATATAGATTAATAGGTAGAATTGCCATTTTGATTATATTAATTCTTCCAATTTAAGAACATGGGATGTCCTTCCAATTTTTTGTGTCCTTTTCAATTTCTTTTCTTTTAGCTCCTCATAGTTTTCCTTGTGGAGGTATTTAACGTCTTTGGTTAGATTTATTCTAGGTATCTTATACTTTTTGTGGCTATGTTAAATGGAATTAATTTTTTCTGTTGTATCTCAGTCTGCTTGCTGTTTGAATATAGAAATGCTATAGATTTCTGTATGTTGATTTTGTATCCTGCAACTTTACTGTATTCATGCAGTACTTCTAGGATTTTTTTCATGGATACCATTGGGTCTTCTATGTATACCATCATGTCATCTGCAAATAGAGAGAGTTTCACCTCTTCTTTTCCTACTTGAATGCCTTTTATTTTATTCTCTTTTCTGATTGCGATGGTGTGGACTTCCAGTACTATATTGAAAAGAAGTGGAG
Organism: Tupaia tana; assembly: GCA_026018925.1. Taxonomy (NCBI): domain Eukaryota; kingdom Metazoa; phylum Chordata; class Mammalia; order Scandentia; family Tupaiidae; genus Tupaia; species Tupaia tana. The sequence continues at coordinate 8,719,984 of JAKSZU010000013.1, read as the reverse complement.
AAAGTGGCCATCTTTGTCTTGTACTAGCTTTTAGTGGAAAATCTTTCAGCTTTTCTCTATTCAGGATAATGTTCACAATGGGTGTTTCAAAGATAGCTTTTATTGTGTTGAGAAATGACCCTTCTATGCCAATTTTGCTGAGTCTTAATCATGAAGGGATGTTGTATCTTATCAAATACTTTTTCTGCATTAATTGATATGATCATATGATTTTTGTCTTTCTTTCTGTTAATATGGTGTATTACATTTATGTTTTTACATATGTTGAACAGGCTTTGCATCCCTGGAATAAAGCCTACCTGGTCGTGATGTATAATCTTTTTTATATGTTGTTGGATATTATTTGCTAGTATCTTGTTAAGAATTTTTGCATCTATATTTATCAGAGATATTGGTCTATAGTTGTCCTTCCTTGTCCTGTCCTGATCTGTTTTGTGGATAAGGGTAAAGGAGGCTTCTGGATCATTGGAAATAACTTGAGCAGAATGGGAGTTAACTCTTCTTTCAAAGTTTTGTAGAATTCAGAGGTGAAGCCATTAGGGCCAGGGCTTTTCTCTGTTGGGAGGTTATTATTACTGATCAATATCCTGGCTTGTTATGGGCCTATTCAGACTTTCTACATCCTCCTGGCTCAATATTGGTAAATTATATGTGTCCGGGAATTTGTTCATCTCATCCAGATTTTCTTGTTTATTAGAATATATTTGTTCATAGTATCCTCTAATGATTTTTTGTATTTCCATTTTGTCTGTTTTTATATCACCAGCTTCACTGTAAATTCTATTTATCTGGTTCCTTTCTCTTTTCTTCTTTATAAGTCTCGCTAGTGGTATATCGATTTTGTTTATCTTTTCAAAGAACCAGCTTTTACTTTCTGTATACTTTGTTTATTTTCTATTTCATTTAATTCTGCTCTGATCTTTATCATTTCTTTTCTCCTGGATTTTTTTGCTGTTGCTTTTTCAATTCTCTGAGACACAATGTTAGGTGATCCATTTGCCTTCTTTCTGTCTTCTTCTTATATTCACTAATTGCTATGAACTTCCCACTTATGACTGCTTTTTCAGTGCCTCGAAGATTATAGAAACTCATGTCCTCATTGTCATTGACTTCCATGAATCTTTTGATTTCAGTCTTAATTTCTTCAGTAGTTGTGAAGTCGTTCAGGAGTAGGCTATTTAGTTTCCATGTACTTGTGTATTCCTGAGGATTTTTCTTTAAATTGAAATCAATTTAATTCCATCGTGGTTGCAGAAGATACTGAATATAGTTTCTATGCCTTTGAATCTATAGAGGCTTGCTTTGTGCCTTATCATGTGGTCAATCTTTTAAAAGGCTCCAAGGGGAGGGGGGTGAGAACAAAGTATGTCTTGTGATTTCCAGGTGGAAAGTTATATAGATATCTGTTAAGTCCATTTGATTTACGGTATCATTTAGATCCTTTACCTCTTTACTTATTTTTTGTCAAGATGATCTGTCCAGAGAAAATAGTGGGGTGTTGAGGTCTCCAACAATTCGTGTGTTTTATCTATCTCTCCTTTTAGCTCTAACAGTCTTTCTTTCACATATTTGGGTGCTCCTCTTTTACTACAATATAGTGCCCTTCTTTGTCTCTACAGTTTTTGTTTTAAAGCTTGTCTTGTCAGAAATTAGTATCGCTACTCTAGCTGTTTTTTTGGTTTCCATTTGCATGGAATAACTTTTTCCAGCCCTTCACTTTTAGTCTATGTGTGTCTTTACCTATGACATGTATTTCTTTTTTTTAAAGAATTATTTAACTTTATTTATTTTATTTATTCATTCATTTATATTTTTTAAATTTGATCAGAGAGAGAGACAGAGAGAGAGAGAAGGAAAGTGAGAAAGCAAGCTACCAGGTCCAGGACTTGAACCATGGTCAGCCATTTGGGAGTGTCCAGCACCTTAACCACCATGCCACCTGCTGGTCCCTATGACATGTATTTCTTGTAGGCAACAGATAGAGGGATTCTGTTTTTTTTGCCCATTCAGCCAGTCTGTGTCTCTTGATTGGAGAATTTAATCCATTAATATTCAATGTTAGTATCGGTATTTCCAGACTTGTCCCTACCTTTAAGTTGGCTATTGTCTTGGTTGTCTTTTATTCCCTTATTTCTGGTTGTTCATTCTTAGTTTTCTTTAAATAAGACTCTCTTCATAGTTTCCTGAATAGCTGATCTGATGTTCGCAAATTCTCTCAGGTTTTATTTGTCTGAGAATATTTTAATCTTTTTTTTCCCATAAGAAGAATAATCTTGCTGGAAATAATAATCTTGGTTGAAATTGTTTCTCTCTTAAAACTTTCAATATATCTTCCCATTTTTTCCTTGCTTGAATTGTTTCTGTTGAAAAGTCCAAAGTTAGCCTGATGGGATGACTTTGTAAGTCACTTCTCATTTCTCTCTTGACAATTTTTGTGTCTTGTCTTTATCTATGGGCTAGGCCAGTCTGGCCACAACATTCCTTGGGGAAGATCTCCTTGGGTCGATTCTATTCAGAGTCCTTTGTATTTCTTGGGTCTGGATGTGTGAGTGCTTCTCTTAACTTGAGACATTTTCTTCCAGGATTTAATGGAATAGATTTTCTATGCCCTTATTTGTTTCTTCACCTTCTGGGATACCAATTATTTGGATGTTTGGATGTTTATCAGAGTCTAATATTTCTCATATGTTACCCCTTTTTTGTGTTATTTTCTCTATCTTTCTGGTGTTTTTTTCTAGGTCAGAGGCTTTATCTTCTATGTCAGAGATTTGATCTTCAGCATGGTCTAATTAACTTTTAATATTTTCGAGAGACTTTTGATTTCCTGTATTACAGACATCATCTTTAATAGTTCCATCTGATTATTTCTTAGAGTGTCCATTTCTTCTTTCATTTCTTGGAAGGACTTCCTAAAATCCTGTAGCTCATTGTCTCTTTTCTGTTCCAACTCATAGCATTTTGTCACCATGAATTCTAAATTCTTTCGCTGACATTTTGGTAACATAATCTGTTTTTCTCAAGAGAAAGAAGGGAGTTAGTGTGTTCTTTTGATGGAGACATATTCCCTGGTTTATGGTTTATTCATACCTGAGACTCTTCTACTTCTAGCCATGTGGAGATGTATTCACTTTTGGATAACCTTTTGGAGAACGTTTCTTTGACTGGGAGCAAGTGTGCTTCTCTTTTACTGTTGACTAATGTGTGCCAAAGTCTCCCTTCTGCTGTGTTTGCAATGTGGTCTGCACAAGAGGAGTTTTCTATTCAGGAGTCTGAAGAGCAGTCTTTACTTTTTCGCAAGTTGCTAAGTAAAAGTGACTATCCCAGGAAGCTTCACAATACCAGGGTATTTGAAAACATTGATTCCAGACCTGTCTAGCCCCTTATGGTGTGTGGAGGATAAGCAAGAGAAGACAATGTAAGATGGAAATGAAAGGCATATGGAAGAGAATAAAGAAAAAGTCATGTGCCATGCACTAGCTTGACACGTGGTTTTGCCAGAAGTCTGGAAATGGAAGTGGGATCTGCTGGAGGGCTGGGGGCAGACCTGTGAAGTAAGGTAAAGTGGGAAATTAACAAAAGAAAGAAGAGAAGGATGGGACCAGCAGTTAGCATAATGGCTATGTCGCTGGACTCCCATGTAGTCGACTGCGGTTCTAGTCCCAGATCCAGTGGCTTAAACTCACACCGGGCGGGTGTGCGTGCGTGCCCAAGATCCTGAGAGGAGAATGGAGGAGAAGGGATTGCGGCATGGCCATCCCCCCCTGGGGGGGTGATTTCTCGCTTTCTGTCTCTCTCTTTCTGGCAAGTACACACAACCTATAGCAAAAAAAATAAATAAATTAAAAAAATAAAACCTCTCCAAAAAAAAAAAAAAAGAAAGAAAGAAAGAAGAAGAGAAGGAAAAAAGTCTACCTTGCTGACAGAAGGAGAGAGAGGGCCACTGGCGTTGCTCCTTCAATGTCCCTTAGGCCAGGATTCTGGAGATGTAAGTGGGCTCTGCTGGAGAGCTGGGAGCAGTCCTGGCTGACAGAGAGAGAGAGTCACTGAGGTTAGGGGAGCTAGACCTAGAGCTGGGGCGAGGGGCACTGCCTCAGTGTCCCTTAGACAAGGGGTGTGGAGATGGAAGTGGCTCTTTCAGTTTTTTTATCTGAGTTTTTTGTTTTTGTTTTTTTTATCTTTCCTTTGTATATGAAGGATAATTTGGCTGAGCATAGTATTCTTGGTTGAAAATGTTTTTATTGTTGTTGTTGGTTTTTGTTTTTGTTTTTTCCCCTGAGAGATTTTTGTTATAGGGCATGTGCTCATAGGAGAGGCAGAAAGCAAGAAATTATTCCCTGGGGTGGGGAGGGTAGCCATGCCACAATCCTTGCCCCTCCACTTTCCTCCTAGGATCTTGGGCATGCATGCACACATGCCCGGTGTAAGGTTTAGACTGATAGATCCAGGACTCAAACTGCTGTTGACTGTGTGTGAGTCCAGTATGTAAACATTCCATTATCTGCTAGTCCTGAGATTATTTGTTTTTTTTTTTCTTTTTTTGGAGAGGTTTTCGCTATAGGGCGTGTGCGCTCGCCAGACAGACAGAGAGAGACAGAGAGACAGAAAGCGAGAAATCACCCCCGCCCGGGGTGGATGGCTACACAGCAATCCCTTCTCCTCCATTCTCCTCTTGGGATCTTGGGCACGCACGCACACGCGCCCAGCGTGAGTCCAAGCCACCTGGTCCGGGACTCGAACTGTGGTCGACTATGTGGGAGTCCAGCAACATAGCCATTACGCCAACTGCTGGCCCTGAGATTATTATTTTTTTAATCCTTCAAATATATCTTTCCATTTTTTCTTGTTTTCATTGGTTCTGTTGAGAGTTTCAATGTTAGCCTAATGCGATAACCTTTGTAAGTAGCTTGATAGTTCTCTCTTGTCATTTTTAGAATCTTGTCTTTATCTGTAATTTTGTCCAGTTTAGCTATTTATTCTGTGGAGAGGTTCTTCTTATGTTGATTGTATTTGAGGTCCTTTTTATTTCTTGAGTCTGGATGTCTGAATGTTTCTCTAGGTTGGAATTTTTTTCCCTCAAGTATTTCATGAAATAGATTGTCAATGCCCTTGTTAGATTTTTTACCTTCTGGGATAAGTCTTATTCAGAGGTTTGGACATTTATTTGTATCTAGTATTTCCTGTATCTTATTCTCATTTTTTAATTATTTTTCATTATTTTTTGTGATTTTTTTCAACAGCAGAAGTTTTGTCTTCTAAATTTAATATTCAGTCTTCTGCATGATCTAATCTGCTACTAATACTTTCCAGTGAGGTTTCAATTTCCTGTATTACAGTCTTCATCTCTAACAATTCCATTTGATTCTTTTATTTATGGTGTCTATTTCTTCTTTAAAATCGTGGAAAGAATTTCTTATTTCCTGGAGTTCATTGTCTCTGTACTCTTGAATCTTAGTTAGCTTAGTCACTATAAATACTCTGCAGTTTATTTGACATTTCCATGAGTTCTACTGTGTTGACTGTGGATGATGAACAGTTGTTCTTTTTCCTTGAGGGAGAGATATTTTCCTGGTTTCTCGTATTTCTTGTGACTCTGTGCTGATTTGTGGTCATCTGATGGATTAAATCTTTATTCCCAATTTTTTGGAATTTAGTTTGCAGTGTCAGGAAAGAAAGCACTCTACTTCTATGTGTGTTCTTTGGAGAGGACCTCATTTTCTCACCAGAGATTGCTGTATGTAATTAGCTTGGAGTGCTTTGTTCCTCCCCAAAGTCTCTGGAGGAGGTGTACCTGGAGCTCAGCTGGGTGATGTAACAGAAGAAAGACATAAAACATAAACTTTCAACTGACACCAGATATTCCAATAGTCACTGGCAGGGTTAGGTCAGCCATGGTCTCCATGTAGCTCCATCACTTGTCCCTCTGTAGATAGAACTCAGTGAAATCCACCAGCATGGGGTATGGAGAAGAATGGGACTCAGAAAACCATAAAAGACAAACACCTGAGAGTTTAATGTTGTGGATGTGAGCTGCACTCTCCCTCCAGCTCTGTCACTCATCCCACTGAGGCTTGTTCTCCACTATAGCTGAAACTGGGAGAAATTCAATGGTGTAAGGTGCAGAGAGCCATTCATTTATTCTTCATGTTTTAGCAGCAAAGAAAATCCTCCAAGCTCTGCTAGGGAAAGTATTTTCTTTCATTAATGTACCTGGAACAGAATCCTTTTTCAACTGGTGGAGAACCAGCATTTTAGTTATGCAAACTGTGACCAACTTTTCCTTGGTTCCACAAAAATTTTATTCATACTGACATTCATCCTAGTGTTAACAGTATGTCTTTGAAAGTTTATTCTTAGGAGACATTTTCATAGAAGGTTTTCCTATGATAGTTTCACCATAGATAGTGCGACTTCCCTAAAGGCTTAAAATTGACTATTCTGTGTCCACAATTTAAAAAGATATATTTAATTATATATATATATATGTATATGTATATATATACATATATATATATATACATGTATATATATATATATATATCTTACTCTCAGGCTATACATAGAAAATAGGCAGGGAAATAAATGAAGAAACAAAATTATTTAAAAACACATATAATCAATTATGAAACCAAAACATGAATTCACCAGGAAAACAAAACAAAACATAAAGTCTTTGCAGACAGAATATAAGTTCTGCAGAAGCCATAAGAGTATGTACTAGGAAGGATAACATATTGGACCATTAATAACCTGCCTGAAAAGCAGAAAAAAAAAAGTCCATTATGCTGCTGAGAGAGATATAAGACTTTTTCTTTATGATGTCTGTATAACCAAACACAAACTCAGATAAAGTTAAAAGACCTGGCAAAATGAGAGAGCCCAATAAATTTCAAGGGGATTCTACCAATGCAGAAAATGTGAACTTTGGAAGTGAAGACTTCAAAGAACTCATTAAGTAGTTCGCTTGATTCCAGGGGTTTCCGATTTATATCTTGAGTTGAACTCGCTCACCTGCCTGACCACCAAATGCCAACCTCTATAAAACAAGAAGCAAGAATTGCTGAAAGAAAACAAACTGTATTTGGGAATGGGTACTGGAATGTGGAATATGGATACAATAGTAAAATACAAGTGTATCCAGGGGGGTAAAAGAAGACGAGAGTTTAAAAAAAATATATGTGAAGTGGGATTACGTAAGTTGTTATGGGAAAACTAGACTTTGCTACCAGAATCAGTAACAAAGTTGGCATCAGTAGGGTTGGATAGGATGTCTGGGGCAGATGTCCTCACTGAAGCACTTACTGAGTAAGGTTGCAGGGACCTTGTGCAAGGTTGTAGTACTGGCAGAGTCTAAGTGACCATTCTTGTTATCTGGCATATGTCCCTGAGAACTGCACATTTATGGCTTTTCCTGTGTCCACTCAGAGTTAAGCAGAAGGTGACAACTTTCTATAATACAACTCATGTTTTTCTCTTCAATGTTACACACATTCTGTCTTCAACCTTATTCTACTTACCATCTCAAAGTATTGACTATGATTTCATGTCATCTTTCCACAGCTGAACTATCCTAATTTTACTTCCATATGTAACAGTCATGATTTATATCTTTAATGTCTTGTTATTTCTGAAAAAGCAGTGTCCCACTTCGATTGAGACCTTCTGAAGTGGATTAATCTGTGTTTCATAACACGCTGTTACTGTTTCACTTCTTCTGTGTGCACATGTGTATAAGTTACTCTTACTAATGTGCCTCCTTATCTTGTCATAGGTTATTTTATCTAAAATGTAAAAACTAACCAGCCAATTATAAGGAGATAGTAAGAACATTCTCAGACATACCAATTTTTAGTCATTACCATATAAAAATCTGCTTTGAAAAGATCATTGATTTAGTCATTGTAACAGGTGATAAAAATCCTTAGGGAGGCCAATGATACATGAAACAAAAATTATAAGGAATTGGGGCCAGCAGGTGGCATGGTGATTAAGGCACTGGACACTCCCACATGGCCGACCACAGTGAGTCCCAGACCTGGTTGCTTGCTTTCTCACTTTTCTTTTCTCTTTATGTCTGTTTTTTTTCTGGTCAAATTAAAGTAAATGAATGAATAAATATAGTTAAGTAAATAATTATTTTTTAAAAGTTATAAGGAACCTTGGTAGCATTCAGTAAACAGCTTATATAGAATAATGCTTACCATGGTAATCCATAAATACATGTCTAGAAACTATCCACATGAAAGATGTGGGGAGACACAGTGATTACTGTTTGCTGAAGGTCTAACTTACTCTCTTATAAAAGGATGCAGTCATCCTGTCAAAGCTGCCGATGTGATAAATGATGTCCACTGGTTCTCTTTTCCCCTCAGGCTCCCATGTCAGTGTGTAGTCAGAGGTGTGGTCCAGGATTCAGAAAAATTCCACAGAAAGGAAAGCCTCTCTGCTGCTATAGTTGTGCTTTTTGCCCTGAGACAGAGATTTCCAATCAGACAGGTAGAAAAGTTATTACTGTGCTATGATAGCTCTACCCGCTAATTCTCAATAAATATAAAACCAAGAATATTGACATTGGGATCATAGTGCACCTTGGTTCTCAACTTATGCTTTCATTCATTCATGGAATATACCCATTTATAAAATTATTGTTGCCTCATTATGTGTGTCTTATCTGTGCCAATCCTAAAAGACTCAACTATAGCATTGATTCTAATGTATACCTTTCTTTACCATTTCTTCCTGGAAGATACACTCTCAATATGATGTTTCACAGTGAATTATGCTAAAGTTTAGTGAAAATTTAAGTTTTATAATTATTAAAGTTACCTGAGCGTGTGCTTAGATGGTTTAAAATCGATATTTTTCATATCCAAAAGGTAAGCACAGAGGAAGAGCAATAAAATTGTTATGGAAATATTTTATACATTTGTGTACCAGTTCTAAACAGTGTGCAAGTTATTAATTGTGCATTATTAACTAATACCTAGATCATTTGATGTGGAATGCTATAATATAGAAAGGAAGAGATAAATTATTTATTAAAGCTTATTTTTTCCTCCATGATCAAGAGATACAGAGAGGAGAGAGACAGCACCCCAAGCAGGTATTGATACAACAGTCCACACCTAGCTTTAGTCGGCCATGGGTCATAATCACTCACGTGCCTAACATACTCAGAGAGGCCTTTATATACAAACTTGGGGACCTCTTAATGTGGGTCAGTCTTGCAGATGGGTGTATTTTACCACTGGGTCTGGAAACATAATTTTAAAAATAGGGAAACTGTGGCAAGCAGATGGCATAGAAGTTACGTCACTTGACTATCACTTGGGCGATGGCAGGAAGAGTCCCAGACCCGGTAGCTTGAAATTCACACTGAGAGCATGTACACGCATGCCCAAGATGCCAGGAGGAGAATAGAGAAGTGTGGACATCCTCCCTGGGGAGGAGGTGATTTCTCATTTTCCCTCTAACTGTCTCTGTTTAACTCTCTCTCTTTTCCCCAGTAATCACACATGCCCTAAGGCAAAAATATCTCTCTCTAAAAGAAAAAAAAAAAAAGAAAGAAAAATATAGAGAAATTACATAGTAAAAGCATAGGCTGATATCTTTGCCAATATCCATCATGATATATATTAATGCCAAATGTTGCATTGTAAAATATAAAATGAAAAAAATATGAATTGCATATTATTCACTATTTTGTTATATAATATTAAAATACATATTGTAATCATTTCAATGTTTTATAATTACTAGGCAGTTTCAACTACTTAACCAATAGAAATTACGTGGTTTTTCTCCAGATGCACAGCAGTGTACTCAGTGCCCAGCTGATGAGTACCCAAATAATGAGAGAACTCACTGCCTCTCCAAGTCCGTGACCTTCTTGGCCTTTGAGGAATCTTTAGGAATGGCTCTGACATGCATGGCTCTATGCCTTTTTGTGCTCACGGCTGTGACTTTGGGGGTCTTTGTGAAGCACCGAGACACACCCATAGTCAAGGCCAATAATCGGGCCCTCAGTTACACTCTTCTCATTGCCCTTCACCTGTGCTTTCTCTGCTCCTTACTCTTCATTGGTCATCCCAACACAGCCACCTGCATCCTCCAACAAATCTCATTTGGAGTTGTGTTCACTGTGGCTGTTTCCAGTGTTTTGGCCAAAACCATTACCGTTATTCTGGCATTCAGGGCTGTGAAGGCTGGAAAAACACTGAGGTGGTTGCTGCTGTCAGGGGCTCCTAACTTTGTCATTCCCATCTGCTCCCTGATCCAACTGATTATCTGTGGAATCTGGCTGGGAATGTCTCCCCCTTTTCTTGACACAGACTCAGTCTCTGAGCCCAAAAGCCTGGTCATCATGTGCAACAAGGGCTCAGCCACTGCTTTCTACTTTGTCCTGGGATACTTGGGCTCCTTGGCCCTCGGGAGCTTCACTGTGGCTTTCCTGGCCAGGAACCTACCTGACACATTCAATGAAGCCAAGTTCCTGACATTCAGCATGTTGCTGTTCTGTAGTGTCTGGGTCACCTTCCTCCCTGTCTACCACAGCACCAAGGGGAAGGTTATGGTGGCTGTGGAAGTGTTCTCCATCTTGGCCTCCAGTGCAGGGCTCTTAGGCTGCATCTTTGTCCCTAAGTGCTACATTATTTTGATTCAATCTGATAAGAACTCTTGGAAAGGAATAAAGAGTAGAAAAGCTTCCAGAGGAAATAAACATTTTGCGGTTTTATCTCACAAGTCTCTATCACATTTTAGGGTGTGAAACCAAAAATCACCCTGATTTTGTATCCCAATATTGTAAGGTACCTAGAAATGATTTACCTTATCAGATCTACTTTTTATAAACGTTATTGTTTACAATGCACCTCAGTAGGTCATCAGCAAGGCAGATGCAAATGTCATCTCAAGTTAATGGCTATAATTGAACTTGTTGATGTTGATTTAGTTTCTAAATTTTGTTAAAAATTATTATACATTTTGTTTTTCCTATTTTTCATTTTACTTCCATAAAGGCTGGTATTAATGTTTCCAGTTACATATTTGATTTATTGATTTGTATCTGCTGTCTGTATTTTTTTATATCAATCTCAGTAAAACTGTCAGATTGTTATTGTTTTGAAATAACCAGATAGTTCTTGTATAGCTTCTATAGATTTCATATTGTCTATTTCATTGTTGTGTTCTAATATCTATCTCCTTCCTTCTGCTATCTTTTGGTTTAGTTTCTTCTATTGTAATTTCCTGATGTGCAAAATTAGATTATTTTATGTGTTTCTCTTTTTATAATCCTTCTGAATGCCTAAATTTCTCTCTGAAAATGTTGTTGCAGCCCATCATATGTTTTATTTCCAGGTTCAAGGTGTTTTTTTTAAATTTTACATATAAGTTTTTCTTTAAAGTTTTACTTGGGGACCAGCAGTTGGTATAATGACTTTGTTACTGGACTCTCATGTAGTCGACCGTGGTTCGAGTCCTGAACGCGATAGCTTAAATACGCCAAGTACGTGTGCCTGCGTGCCCAAGATCCCGAGAGGAGAATGGCAGAGAAGGGATTGTAGCGTGGCCATCCCCCCTAGGTAGTAATTTCTTGCTTTCTGTCTTCCTGTGTCTTTCTGACAAGCACACAGGCCCTACAGCAAAAACTCCAAAAATAATAAAATAAATAAGTAAATAAATGAAGTTTTACTTGGTTATAAGTGTTTTGTTCAATTTGCACGTAGCTGAATTTGGGGAAAAAAAAAAAAAAAATACCTGAATGGGGAAATAGAAGTGAGAGAGTGAGCTGCAGAAGGGATGGACTATAGCTCTGGCTCTGATTCTCAAGACAGAATCTCCCAATCATCCAGCCTTAATTGTATTATTATTATTATTTTTAGATTTTTGCTACAGGGCATGTGTTCTCACTGGAGAGAGAGAGAGACAGGAAGTGAGAAATCGCCCTCCAGGGGCAAGGCATTGCTGCAATCCTTTCTCCTCCATTCTCCTCTCAGGATATGGGGCATGTATGCACACATGCTCAGCATGAGTTTCAAGTTCCCAGTTTGAGACTCCAACCACAATCCACCAGTTGGGTGTCCAGGTCCTTAACAACTCCATCACCTGCTGACTACCAGGTGTGTTTTTAAATTCCACTCTTCTCAGGCCACATGCTGAAAACAACACAGCACATGACTTGTGCTTCTTCCTGTAGTTACGTTTTTCTAGCCCAGCCTCCGGTATATCTGGTTTGAGAGACACCAAGCACCTGAAGCTGGCTACAAACACCCTCCTCTGAGTGGAAAAAACAGCCATTAAGACACACCTGAAACCATTAAACCATCAGAAGAAAACATAGAGAAACCACTTTAGGTATTCTAGCCAAAGGGTTTTTTAATAAAGCTTCAAAAGACCAGACAACAGGTGAAAATAGATGAAAGGAATTATGTCAAACTAAAACATCTGCACAACAAATAAAACAATCAACAGAGTACATAGACAACTTACAGAATGGAAGAAAATATTTACACACTATTTATTTGACAAGAGATTAATAACTAGGAAATATAAGAATGTAAAAAAAGCATCCAAAATAATATAATTTTTTAAGTGAGCAAGTAACTTCAGTATCATTTCTCAAAAAATACAGGGAACCAGCAGTTAGCGTAATGGCTATGTCGCTTGACTCCCACGCAGTCGACTGCGGTTCGCGTCCTGGACCTAGTGGCTTAAAACTCACGTCAGGCGCGTGTGCGTGCGTGCCCAAGATTCCAAGAGGAGAATGGAGGAGAAGGGATTGCGGTGTGACCATCCCCCCTGGGGGGTGATTTCTCACTTTCTGTCTCTATGTCTCTCTCTGTCTGTCTGGCGAGCGCACATGCCCTATAGCGAAAAACCTCTCCAAAAAAAAAAAAAAAATACATATGAATGGACAAAAAGCATATGAAAATAAATACTCACATCTCTAATTATCATGAAAATTCAAAATAAATGCCAATAAAATATTTTTAGTCAGGGTGGTTATTATCAAAATTACAAAAGTAATGGACTGGCTTTGTAGTCTAGCAGTTAAGGGAGCCAAACCCTACATAGCTGACCATGGTTTGAATCCTGTTCATACAACTTGCAAAGTATTCTGTGTACCTAAAATCCCTACAAGAAGGAGAAATGAAGGAGATTGGATTTCAGCATGAACACACGTTATTGGGGGGTGCTTTATTACTTTACCTCTCTTTCTGTCTCTGTGTTTCTCTCTGGTGAGTACAAAAGCCTATTCTCAATTTCAAAAAAAAAAAAAAGAAGACAAGAAAGAAAAAATTCTGGCTAGCATCTAGAGAAGAATAATTATTTTACAATGTTGATGAGAATGTAAATTAGTATAGCTATTATAAAAACAAACAAACAAACCAAAAATAAACAGCATGGAGGTTCCTCAAAATCTAAAAAGAGAAAATGCCATGTCCTCCAGCAATCCCATTACTAGGCACAAATCCAAATGAAAGAAAATAAGTATTTATTGCACATTATTAACAATATTCAAGATATGTAATCAACCTATGTGTCCACTAACAGATGACTAGACATAATGACTGTAATATGTATATGTTATTTGAGGCCACAATCCTGGAGTACATTATTTTATGGGAAATAAGCCAAACATAGGAAGAGAAATACTGCACGTTCACAGTCATACGTGAAAACTATAAAAGATGACTTTATAGAAGAAGAAAATAAAATGGTAATTATTAGAGGGTGGAAAGTAGGGAAGAGGGAGGGATAAATTAATTTTAGTTAAAAGAATTAAAATTACAGATAGAGAAAATAAGCAATCATAGTGTTCTATTGAGGCTGTTCCCAAACATTTTGACACTAGGTACTGGTTTGTGGAAGACAATTTTCCTACAGATAAGGAGGGATGATTTATGAAAGCATGCTATCTAGATCCCTTGTGTGTGCAGTTGACCCATAGGCTCATGTTCCTATAAACTCTAATGCCACTACTGCTCTGCCAAGAGGTGGAGCTCAGGCAGCAATGTGAAATATGGGAGCAGCAGTGACTGTGGACGCAGCTTTTCCTGCTCCTCCACCACTCACCTCTTCTGTGCAGCCAGGTTTCTCATAGGCCACACAGACCTGTGGGGATTGGGGACTCCCGTTATATTGTTCAGTAGAGTGAATGTAATTAATAATACTTTATTGTGTATCACAGAGTAATTAAAAGATGTTGAATGTTTCCAACATGAAGTAATGACAAATACTTGAGATGGTACATATGTTAATTACCATGATTTGATCATTACACATTGTACTTTCCAACTAAAAAAAAACTCTATCTCATTAATATGTAAAAAAAATTTTTTTTGGAGAGGTTTTTTGCTATAGGGCGCTGCTGATCCCTATAGTTGCTTTCTATGCATCTCCTCCCATTTAATTGATTTGCTAAAGAACTTACTAGTCTAAATATGTGCAATATCAAGCCATTACACTAACTGCTGGTCCCAATATGTAAAAAAAAAAAAATGTGTGCAAAAAAAAGAAAAGAAAATTATGTGTCCGTTGGGGAAAAAAAAAACACTCACAGCGGGACTGATTATTAATGTGTAGTGCAAGGCATCATAATTAGTCCTGAAAAACTCCTGTAATTCCTATCATAACCTTATATAAAGACAACTCCTGGGACCAGCAGTTAGCGTAATGGCTATGTCGCTGGACTCCCACATAGTCGACTGTAATTTGAGTCCCGGACCCGGTGGCTTAAACTCACGCCGGGCATGTATGCGTGTGTGCCCAAGATCCCAAGAGGAGAATGGAGGAGAAGGGATTGAGGCGTGGCCCTCCCCCCGGGGGGGTGATTTCTTGCTTTCTGTCTCTCTGTCTCTGTCTGTCTGGCGAGCGCAAGTGCCCTATAACAAAAACCTCTCCAAAAAAAAAAGACAACTCCTGACCAAATGGAACATTTGGGAAAAACTGCCTACTTCCACCTTGTGTCCAAGAACTCCCAGAAAAATCCAAAAGTTGAGAATATCATATTCCTCAACTAATTTTGTTTTACCATTCAAATTGACTAGGTCACCAGCAGAATTATTAAATTAGGTGCTGTTGAGGAAGGGCTACAAACATCTAAACCATAGTGCTATATAAAAATGAGCTCCATAATCTTAGTCACATATGAGATACTTCTCCCTGGTGAGAAAAATACCATTGTGAGGGAGTGACCTTGACATCCTCTATCACTTAATGTTTCCATCTTCTAGAGTTCCACCCTAGTGGAGAGTTGGTGTTACCATAAATCATGATGCCTTGGTACGGATATGACATGGACTGCCAATTAAGAAGTGTCACCAGTCAGTGACAGGGATCATTTCCCCAATGCCATGCAGACTCTCTTCGTACACACCTCTTCTCACAAATCTGAGAGAAACTCAAGCCTTGTCTTTTGAGATAACGAGCTCTAACTAGGTGCAGCAGCAATAAACCATCAAAGAGATCATGGCAAGGGCCAGAGATGTGTCCTTTGGGCCCCGTGATAGAGAGAAGGAAGCTGGCAGTTTTCACTTAGGGCAGAATCAAAGGGCCAAACGTAAGATAAACACTCAGTCAATTCATTTGTCTGTGGCAGCAGTTGGCTTTTCTAAAGTCTTATAATTTATAACTAAAGCAAAGAAACTAAGTTCTGGAATTCCTTTACTAAATGAAGGAAAACTAATGTTTGAAAAGTAAAGTGCAATGAGTACAAAGGTATATTCCCATTCAGGAAGGGTTTTGTAAATGGTTTAAGTCAGGAACCCAAATGCTTGTCCATACTAACAAGTCATTATGTGATTCATAGAAAAGTAATGATATTGACATAAAGTTAGAAAGCCAATAATTCTAGCTAAAAGGTATAAGAAAAAGAGGGGGCATGAAGTTTGAGGATTGAGGATGGTGCTGCAGAAGACCTGCAAGTAAATCACCTAAGCCTCTGTCCATCTCACATGGATCTGCCACCATCAAATAGCAGGAAAATAAGAACTTCAGGACTGCAGAGAGCTGGGATTATAAAAAGGGTGGACTATTTGGGTGAAGTGCAAAGAACTGGGAAGATTGGATACACTTAGAACTCTAAACAACAATGTATTATACAATTTAAAAATGTAATAATAATGAGAACATAAGTAATAAACATTGTTATCAGTTCTTATTCAAAATAATGTCTATTTTCATCTTTTCCTCAAACTTGCACACAGAATCTCCCAGACAAAAAGAGACTCTTTGTATTCCTATTTTCTGTGATTTTAAAATTCCAGTAAGAATAACGCAGATGTGTTTCTTGTATTTATTTTTAGTGTACATAATTGCAGCATACAAAATCAATTTTCTGAGCATGAATACAGTGCCTATTAGTTCAGCTGAAGATATTGTTGTACACACTATTATAAACGGGTAAATTTTCCATATTTGTGCCCATTACATGTCTTGCTCTTTCCCGATTCCCTTCTCCCACCCTGCCCCATTGCCTGCCCTACTCCCACACTGTCTCCAGTATGCACAGTGGCTCTCCGTGCTTTCGTACCTTCCAATCTTTCACCTTCTGCCATGCAGTGCAGACATTCAGTATTGGTAAAAGTAAAATAAACAAGCCAATTTAATAGAGTTTGAAGAGAGAAAATCTTAACATGATTTAAATTGGGCAGTTTTCCCCAGATTATGGACAACTCGGGCCAGCCTCATGGTCAACTTGGTATTTAAGTCAGGAGAACAGAAAAGTGATGTGTGCAGTGAAAGAGGTAAGTGTCGTACAAAAAACGTAAGTGAGGGAGGGAGGTAGAGAAATCATTGGTTACATTCTAAATTTTTTATGCATTTACATGGTTTAAAAGGCAGGAATCCAAGTGTGGGAATACAGCAGCTGTATTACAAGTGTGGGAATACAGCAGCTGTTTAATTTAACAATTTCCCTGCTGTTGGTCAGTCTCTCAATTATTTGACAGATTGGACAAAACTTAGGCCATTCGTGCCACTCTCTGTCACCATGATAAATGATTTTATTTTTGTTCTCAGCATAGACATCAATTTTATCTGTTCTCTAGCATGGAATACACAGGTCACAATATCACACAAGGTGAACATGAGGTCATAAAGGCCGAACATGACATTTTGTGCTTTTATGGATCTGGCTGAAACAAGACCGTTCAGAGTTCTGTGGATGGCTGTGTACGAAGCATGTAAGACCTGAGAGGACGGAGTGCACCAGGAGGACTAATGTGAGGACTAACTAAGGTGTACCCTTTAATGAAAGGTTTTTTGAAACAAGCCAAAATGAATTTAAATAGGGTAAGGTTCAGGCCACAGTATTCAGGCAATTCAACCATATTTGAGCCTAGTTGTCTGGAATGTGATGATAAGTGAGGATGTTAGTACTTTTTAAAATGTCCTGATTAAAACGGTATTTATGGGACCAGCAGTTGGCTTAATGGCTATGTCTCATGTAGTTGACCGTGGCTCGAGTCCTGGCCCCAGTGTCTTATCTTGAACTCATGCCAGGCACATGTGCATATGTGTCCACGATCCCGAGAGGCAAATAGAGGAGAAGGGATTGTGGCATGGCCATCCGCTCTGGGGGGGTGATGTTTCATTTTCTGTCTCTCTGTCTTTCTGGTGAGCACACATGGCCTATAGCAAAAATCTCTCAAAAAAATAAATTAAGTATTTTTTTGTTAGTTTAGTAATACAAGTCATAACAACCTAGAGACATATTAGAAGAAATATATGATTAAAAAAAAAAAAAAAACCTTGAAAAACACAAACCTGCCATTCTCCTCTTAGGATATCTGTAAACTGACTATAGTTACACATATAAATTCATTATTTGTTCTTTACTCTTGAGAGACTTTTCTAGTATATCTGGTGGCTCAATCTAAGGAAGCAGCAGTATCAGCCACATTTATTTTTATTTATTTATTTTACATTCATTCACTGAGCATCATCGCAGCATACAAAATGTGATTTTCCAGAATACACTACTTAGTGGCTGAATCAAATATATTATCATTGACAAATAATTTTCCATTTCTTGTTTCATATATATATATTAATTATATATATATTTATGTGTGTATATATTTATATATATATATATATATATAGATATTTCATATATATTTTCCACTATTTCTCAACCTCTGCATTTCCCACCCTCCTCCCACACTGTCTCTGGTGTCTAAAGTTGTTTTCCACTCCTTTTATTTCGAACCAACATTTTACTTATTCTTCTTTAATTAAACTTTTTGTCAGGAGAGTGGTAGGTATAAAGTTCAGTTTTGTTTAGTATTAAACAGAAGACCTTAACTTGAACAAAAGGATATTTAAAGCTGGATGATATTTCATTAAGTGTTTAATCAAACTAGTATATTAATCATTCACCTTTTGGAGGGTAGCTTTTACCCATCTGAAACCCCAGGAAGTCTTATAGACTATAAAACTTGAAAATTCTCTTCAATTTATTGATAAGCTTTAAATATAACCAGAATTCCATTATTGCATAAAGTAAATCTCCAGGAACATTACTGAAATCTTTTTGGCATTAGCCCATAAACTTAACAATTGTTTTGGCTTTATGTTAGGACATAAGTTCAAATTTAAGTAAACCATTAATTATGGTCCTTTATGGATGCAAATCTCTGCAGGATTAGATAAACAAATACTTCTTTTATGGGTTTTCTTTTTTTATATATAAATACTCTTACCTGAGGGCCTGTGCACTCATCATAGACAGTAAGCAAGATAGACTGAGGGAAGTGAGGGGAGGAGAAAGCACC
Organism: Tupaia tana; assembly: GCA_026018925.1. NCBI lineage: Eukaryota > Metazoa > Chordata > Mammalia > Scandentia > Tupaiidae > Tupaia > Tupaia tana. The sequence goes on along the minus strand of JAKSZU010000013.1, from coordinate 8,701,208 downwards.
TCCAGCACGGCATGGTCATGCCAGAACCCCCTTTCCTCCATTTCTCCACACAATAGGGGTCACTCCTCTGTAAGTTGTACTAAAGGTCATTATGATAATGATCTGCAGAATATGAGACATACTTTCCATGGAACACAGAGCTTGTCCCCTAGGTGCTCAATATGTTATGATTTACTACTGATTTCATGAAGCCAGAAGGATGGTTAGCATGATCTGGGGTAAGAATTTTGCTTTTTTCCAGACAAGGGAATGATAACCAGAATACACAGGGAACTCAAGTGCCTTATGCGAAAAAAAAATGATGAACCCAATTAAAAGATGGGAAAATGAGCTGAACAAAAATCTCCCTAAGGAAGACATATGAACAGCCAAAAAGCATATGAGGAAATGCTCAACATCCCTCATCATAAGGGAGATGCAGATAAAAACCACAATGAGATACCACCTAACCCCTGTCAGAATGGCAAAGATTAAGAATATAAAAAATGGTAAGTGTTGGCAGGGATGTGGTGAAAAGGGAACCCTCCTACACTGTTGGTGGGAATGTAAATTGGTTCAGCCACTGTGGAGAACAATATGGAGGTTCCTCAAAGATCTACAAATAGAACTACCATTTGACCCAGCATTCCCACTTCTGGGTATTTACCCGAAAGGCAGGAGAACGCTCAGTCAGAAAAGTGCTTTCACATCAGTGTTTATTGCAGCATTATTCACAATTGCCAAGACATGGAACCAACCTAAATGTCCACAAACTGATGAATGGATTGGAAAAGTGTGGTATATATACTCTATGGAATACTACTCAGCCATAAAAAATAACAAGACCCTGGCATTTGATAGAAAGTGGTCAGATATGGAGGATCTTTTGCTGAGTGAAGTAAGCCAGGCTATGAAAGAAAGATATTGTATGTATCCTCTCAATATATACCGACTATCCACACTCTATGGTAGAGAGCGAAAAATTGGAGGACATAAAAGCAGTGAAGGTACTTAACGAGAAGAGGGCAGTGTGGAATGGGGGGGTGAGGAGAAGAGGATAGAGAAAGATAGAAAAAGAACAATAGAGAGATTAAGACATTAGTGAGAAACAGATACGGCTTATTACCTGTTGGTGATGACATGTATAGTATTCTCAACTGGATTGGTCTGAGAAGTATTTCATGATGGGTAAAGTCTTTTTACAAGCAAAATGAGAAATGGTGATTGACTGTTTTAAAAAATAATTAGAATAATAATAATAATGATTGGAAAAAAACATAGAAAAGATATTGAATGATGAAGTGGGGAGATTAATGTCTCTGTATTGACTGACATGCATGGCATTCCCTTTTGAAAAAGCAATGTAATAAACTGTAAAATTATATGTAACCCAATGTAATATAAAGAAGATTATGATGATAATAAAAAAATGTAATAAACAAAAGAAAAAAGAAAAAAAAAAGAATTTTGCTTTTTTTTGTTTATCTGTGTTTTATTTCTTTGTTGTTTAATTTTATTTGTTATTATTTTTTTTAATTTGCTATAGGCCACTTTTGTTTTTGCCAGAGTGGGTTGAAGAGAAAGAGAGAGGAAAAGTGAGAAAGCAAGCCACCACCAGGTCCAGTACTCAAACCATAGTCGGTCAATAGAATTTTAGCACCTTCACCATGTCGTTATTGGCTGGCCCTGTTTACCTGTTTTCTATTTTTTTTTTTTTTTTTTGTAGTAATACTTGCCCTATCTGTTTTTTCACTGAAAAATTAAGAAGTAACAGAAGAAACTGCAGGAAAGCAAAGGCTAAGAGTTTATTAACTGGAAACCTGAAGAAGAGGACACCAAGTCAGCCTGATTTTGTGCCTACTGTCCCATCCCTAGGAGCAGACACAGGGAATGGTGACATTACTGCAGATGAGGCAGGCAATCTATAGGTTAATTGCTCTACTTGGTACACAAACGCTCACTTACTCTATGAGAAAACAATGCCCTTTTCCCTGCATTATGACAGGTCAGGACCTATTATCGAAACTGAATTTTCAAGGCAAATGATCACAAATGTCTGATCCAAGTCCAGTTCGTCAGCACAAAACTATTAGGTGACCAGTGTACTACTAGCTAAGGAAGTAACTTTCAACTTGCTTATTATTTTTCAGAGAATATAGAAGACACGGGGAAGACCACACTGGTCATTAAGATGGCGTTTTAGCGAGTGGTATTGTACATAGTTGACTTGTTTCAAAACATCATGCAGGTTTGAGACCAGCAGTAAGAGTAATGGCTATCTCGCTGAAATCCCATGTAGTGGACCGTGGTTCGCGTCCTGGACCCTGTGGCTTAAAAGTCACAACAAGCGCGTGTGCGTGCGTGCCCAAGATCCCTAGAGGAGAACGGAAGAAAAGGGATTGTGGCGTGACCAGCCCCCCGGGGAGTGAATTCTTGCTTTCTGTCTCTCCGTCTCTCTCTGTTTGTCTGGCGAGTGCACACACCCTATAACAAAAGCCTCTCCAAAAAGAGAAGAAAAAAAAAAAAAAAACATCATGCAAGTTTCAGGCTCAACAACCAATGAACAACATAAGAGGATGTAATGATGATGGAAGACACAGGAGTTCTTTAACTCTACATAGAAACAAACATCACATCATTTGAGTGGCAGCAGATTGAAATGCCTACAGGTCAACATTTATAGCTTGGTGTCTCTAATCTATCCACCTCTGTGATGTTATAAAACCTCAGTTAACAGGCCCCGCCCAGCTCTCAAAGCCTAGTCACATACCCTGTTACTTTTCTGTTTTCTGATAATTCCCAGAAAATGGAAAGAAATGGCAGAGTGTTGGAGAAGCCTGCAGAATTCAAGTTACCTATTCCGCCTTAGTCCTGTCCTGTGATTCCAGTGGTCCAATGTCAGCTTCCAGTTCTACTCAGGCACTAACAAGGATAAAGGTTCCAGACATAAGAAAGAGAACATTAGGGACTCTTTAATGAGGTAAGACATTTCCACTCATCTGTAATGTGCAATAGCTTCTGCGTGCTTCTTCCTGGTGGTGATGTCTTCTCCTCACCCACACTACTCCCCCTGAATTTATATATGCTGAATCAAATATAATTGTGCTATTCTGAGTTGACCTTCACAATCTGCAGAGCATAGAGTTTAGTGAACTCAGCAGGATATGAACAGAAATTATATCCAGGATGTCAGGAGTTATATCTTATTCCTCCTTTCTTTGTTTTCTACTTTGCTTTCCTTTTGTCCTTTTAGAAAAAAAAAAAAAATCCAGGTATCTACAACTGAATTTCACACTGTGTTCCAACCCCAACCTTCTTTGTCACTCAGGATTATGGACAGAATGTGCATGGGAACAGCTTGTACGAGAAGCCACACTGTCTTCCCTATAGCTTCTTCCAGTAGTGCACAGCGTTGTGCTATGGCTGCACTGCCAAAACTGGGCCAGGGCTTAGTGCCAACAGTCCCTCATACAGAGGCTCTATATGAGGTTGGAAGACATGGCCCCAGAGGCACACGTTTGATAAGGTCAGTACAGATTGAAATATGGCCTTTTCCCCAGCCTCATCCCTTTCAGGCACCATTTGTTGTATGGTTTCCAGACACGAGAGAGAGAACCAGTTTCCTCTCTGTACCTCTTGTCTGTAGCAAGCACACTTTGCCTCTGCCTGCTCAGAGCTCACGATCTGAGTCATCTGGGCAGGCAGAGTCATGGCAAGTTTCTCACACTTAGACTCTAGCATCAGGCTCCTGGATATGCACTGGCCACGCTCACTAGAGTCCTGGATAGTCCTGGATACCTCTCTTTCCTTTCTTCCTTCTTTCCCTCCTTATTTCCTTCTCTTCTTCCTCTTTCCAGGGGGCCATAGTTGATGACGGCATTTGGTAGTTGTTGCTGTTTCTAAGTGTTCTCAGCAGAACAGTGTCAGTCCTCATGTATTTATGGTATTTTACCATTCTATGAATTCCCCAGCATGTTGGGACCAGAAACACACAGCAGGGTCAAAGTCAGTAAACAAAAATCTACCCTTTGTGGAAAACATTTTGAAGGAACAGAGGAAAGTAAAATTTTTCTTTTCCTTTTTTTTTTTTTTGAGATTTTTTTTTTTTGAGAGGTTTTTCGCTATAGGGCGCATGCACTCGCCAGACAGACAGACAGAGACAGAGAGACAGAAAGTGAGAAATCACCCCACAGGGGGGAAGGCTATGCCACTATCTCTTCTCCTCCATTCTCCTCTCGGGATCCTGGGCACGCACGCACACGCACCTGGCGTGAGTTTTAAGCCACCGGGTCCGGGATGCGAACCGCGGTCGACTACGTAGGAGTCCAGCGGCATAGCCATTACGCTAACTGCTGGTTCCCTTTTTGAGATTTTTGATACAGGAAGTGTAACTCAACAAAGAGACAGAAAACAAAATGAAAGTCACACCCTAGGGGTGATGGACACACCTTAATTCCTTCCCCTCCATTGTCCTCTCAGGACTTTGGAAATTCACACACACACACACACACACACACACACACACACAAACACACACATTCCCGGATTCGTTTTCAAGAATCTGGGTCTGGGACTGGAACTGTGGTTGGCCATGTGAGAATTCAGCACCTTAACTACTGTGCCACCTGCTCAATCCATAAAGTTTATTGTTACTTCTCATTGGCTAATAAAAATGATGCTGTCAAATGATGAATGAGGATCTACGGAGACTTAGAATCTCTTTGTTTAGTGTAGAAAAGTGTCAGTCAAAATCTTATCAAGAGAACACGGTAGGGTTAATCCACCACTGGAAATGTACACAATATTCGCATTTGAATTTTTGCCCCATGGGTAGATGCTAAGTAAAGAGCCTTTGGTGGGATGTTCACCATTTATAGCTTGTTTTCACTCAAGGTCCTACAGTTCTGTATGTCCAAATACTGAGGCGGTGGCTAAGTTTGAGACTACAGTCCTTGGTACCCTGGGCCAGAAAGCAGGAGAGCAACACAAAGAGGTGACCTGGAGCACCAGTCAGGGTACCTTCCCAGTGGAAGAAGTGGACAGAGATTCAGGCCATAAACCAGATACAGAAGGACACCAACGACCAGTTGTGTAAGGAGGAGCGTTGGTGAGTCAGTGAGCACTTGAGGACTAACGAGAAAGATTCAAATGTCAGAAAATGCAAAAGCCTATTTTAAAAATAAAACAAATTAAAGTTTCTTTAGATATGAAAACAATCTTAAAAATATCAATATATATGGCATATCAATAAGGAGCCTTAAAGCTAAAAGCTTTTTGTCTTTTTTGCCGGCTGGTAGGGGACACATGTGCTTTCAGAGAGAGAGAGAGAAAGAGAGAGAGGAAAAACAACCCTAGAGGTGGATATCAAGCTGCAATTCCTCCTTCTCCATTTTTCTTACCCTTTACAAACACATCCACACATGTCCAGTGTGTTGTCCAAGCAACAGGGACTCAAACCGCACAGTCGGCCATGTAGGATCAGCTCAGGTGCCGGAGCCAGCCGGTAGGTAATTGTGGGTACCTGAATGCAGGGGTGAGGATTAGAAAGAAAGACAAGAGACAAAAGATGGGGTTGGGAGGGCTACAGTTCAGGACTAAAGCCCCGAGTTTATTGCTTCTCATTCTTTTATGCAGAGGGTACAAGGAAGTTCATTTGTTTATTCCAAGACCTCTTGGTAACGGTTTCCTACACAAAATCATAGGTAACTATCAAACTATAATCACGAGTACAATCACGGGTTACTGATTTATGATTATCTTATGTATAGAACACCCTGGCCTTTTCCATTCAGGTGATTTTCTCACGCCAGCAAAGTTGGGAAGGAGTATGGCAACCAGTTCCTCAGGCCACCCTGACCTAAGTCAGGGTCAACATCACATGATGCTAGGCCAAGGAAGCACTAGCTCTGCAAGCCACCCCGACCGTTGCCAGGGTCAACGCCAAAGACGCTAGGCTTAGCAGGCCCCAGCCATGTGACAGGGCAATGCTTTGTAACTGACTCCCTACACTCAGGGATCCTCCATGCTACAGGCGGGCCTGACGCTGAATGTTTCCTAAACTATACATGACTCTCATTACGGACTAATCATCACCCTCTCATGGCCTCGGAGAGAATACATTTTCTTTCCATCCTTTCAAAAAGAGTACCCTTACATATGATATTCTATACATTACAAATAAAGTAGTAAAAAAGCATAATGCATATTAGCAGTTAATAAAAAAATTCTTCTTGGGGAAAAAAACAGATAGGAGACAATACAAATGAAATGTGTTGCTCAGCAATAAATGCTCTCTCCCTTGGGTTTTCATTATCATGTATAAAGCCAGAAAATTATATTTTATGTCCACTCCACAGTACAGGAGAAAAGTACATAAAGATGTTTATCCCACTTTTATATCTAATAGACAAAATGACTGAGAATTTCATGTAGGGAACAGTTAACTAAATTAGGATACGAGAATTTTTTAGAGTGTTATATAGCCATTATAACTGATGTTTCTGAAAAGCTTCCAATAACATCAAAAAAACTGTTTCATGTCCCGTAAAAAGGAAAAGCAGCAGCAGCCCAGCCACCATGGTCCAGGCAGGACCCCACAGATGGGCACTTGGAATCACACAGGCAGGACTGGGTTTAGATCCAGGTCCACCTGAGCACCTGATCCTGGGTGGTGGGAAGGTTCAGGGAGGATCATGGTGTTGAGACTCTATAAAGGATACTTCTCTCTCCCTCTTTCTCTCTCAACTAAGCAGTGAATAAATGAGCCAGCCAGGGGTGTGGTGGTTAAGGTTTCTGTACCTCACATGGCTGGCTATGCTATTTGAGTCCCACACCTGGTGACTTGTGTGTTCAAAAATCCCAATAGGAGACAGAGGATAATGGATTGTAGCATGTCCTCTTCTGTCTCTCTCTCTGTTTCTGTCTCTCTCCAGTGAGTACATGTGCCCTCTGATAAAAACCTTACAAGAAAAAAAGGAAATAAATATATTGAAAAAAAAAAGCATGGTATAAAATTATACATGCTGTACAATTTCAGCTACATTAAAAGATATTTAGAAGAAGTAGCTAGAGGCAATAAAGTTTTGCATTGCATCAAAATCGCCCAGAAGCCAGAACATAGCACACTTCAGAAAAGGCCCGCATCAGAGGACTTCAGTTAGCAAATTTCAGTGCCCTGGCAGGAGTGGAGACACTCAGCACTCAGTGACCTTGGTGACTCCCTAGTGGCTAGACAATGGTGCCCTAATCCATCCCTAGTGAGGAGCACTGGGGCCCTCACAATCCCTCTAGCTTCTATCACTGGGTCTCAGTAATACAGGTGTGATCCCATTCACCATGCACAGAGAAGCCACAGGACACAAGGACTAGCTCTTTCCTCATGTCTCCAGCCCCACAGAGTATTGTATCACCACATGCCACCATGGCTGGCCTGAAAAGTGGTTTAATGTAGTTCATAATTACAGAGAATGTAGCCTATTTATCAGCTGATGTGCCTATGAAATCACTTTCAAAACACTTAATTTCCTTAGTTTCAGTAATCTTGCTCTCCTTTTAGTGTTAATCAGTGAGGAAAGTTATTTAGTTATTTAATAAATTAATTAACAAAAACTAATGAAGCTGTGGCTTTGTACTCATTTCCTTGGTATTGCAGCATTTCCTTTGAAACCACTTACATGTATGTTTTCTAAGAATCTCCTACTGTTCAATCTCTCCATTTAAAATCTTTGATAATCATGGGAGCCCTGCTTTTACAGAAAACTGGGTACAGATCAGGATACATACATTTTTGTAAATGTCTGTGAAGATATATAAGATATATATACATACATATATATATTTATAAATCTTGTAACATCAAAGAGATTTTGTATATAAAAGATATTTCTGTATAAGAGATTTTTACTATATGGCACAAACACTCAGAAAGGGAAAGATACAGAGAGACAAAAAGTGACAAATCACCCATCAGAGGATAACCACATTGCAATTCCTTCTCTTCCATTCTCCTTTAAAATTTAGGGCACACACACACACACACACACACACAGAGCAAGAGTTTCAAGTCGTCAGATCTGAAACTTAAACCACAGTTGACCACATGAAATTCCAGTGCCTTAACCACTACCACTCCTGCTGGCCCCGAATTTACATATATTTACAGTGAAGTGTCTCAGTTCAGTCAGCAACACGAAATTGACCTTATGGGACTAATACCCACATTCTTTGTTTTTTTTTTTTTTTTTTTCTTTTTTTGGAGAGGTTTTTGCTATAGGGCACGTGCGCTCGCCAGACAGACAGAGAGAGACAGAGAGATAGAAAGCAGGAAATCACCCCCCAGGGGGGATGGCCACGCCGCAATCCCTTCTCCTCCATTCTCCTCCCAGGATCTTGTGCACGCACGCACACGCGCCCAGCGTGAGTTTAAGCCGCCGGGTCCGGGACTCGGACCGCGGTCGACTACATGGGAGTCCAGCGACATAGCCATTACACTAACTGCTGGTCCCCCACATTCTTTAGCCCCAACCCCAAGTCTATAATCCATCAACTCTCTCATGGAGCCCAGAGTATCTCTTTTTCACATTACAAAACAAAAATCTTTTCCTCAATCATGGCACAGATTATACTCATCAGGAAGCTTGAACTAAGGAACGCTAAATTCTGCTGTTCCACAAAAACCACTTAAAAATCAGCTAAAACTCTTAGAATCAACTTTTTTTAGCAATTCAAAAATTAATCAGAGTGTAGCAACTGGGGACGCTTATTCAAGGAAAATAGCTGATTTTCAGTAATGACATTGCACTTTGTGATGTTGTATCACACTCATCTAATTTTCACTTCCCAGTTCCGAGGCAGCTGAGAAGATGAGAGCCCACATTTCTTGTGCCTACATCACAAAGAACTGATCTACCTGTGGCTGCCCTAGAAGACCAGTTAAAAGCCCTGTCTTCATTTTTATGAACTGTGAAATGACCAAGTGCTGACAGACCTGCTTTACTACAAAGACATTCTTGATTCTAGCACTGTTTTGCCTGGAAAATATTGGAATGTCTTAGATCACAACTGCCTGGGGAAATAGAGACCAACATGGACACAATAGACTAATCAAAACTCAGGTGGAAAGGCTAGAGAGTGTAATATCCGTAAGGGATATTTTTAAAATTTTAACATTTTGATTTGTTTATAAAGCAAAAATTACAGATCTTAAAAAAATCAAGAGTGGATTTTACATTCTTATCTCTCTTGCCAACCTTCATCCACCCATACTCTATTACCCAGTTCCTTTCCACAGAATCTCTGGTATCTACAAAGATCCTGTCTACAATCATATTATCAGATCTTTCAATTTCTACCGTAGACATGGATATTCAGTATATTGCATAGAGATATAGAGTGTGTACCCTTCAAAGTCTGGCTCACTTCTCTTAATATAATGTCCTCTCCATCCTGAGATGGATACCATACTTGGTCTGTGAAATATCGCTTTCCTTGACCAAAAATGAAGATTTTCTACTGAGACTTTCTCCTCCAGATTCGTTTTTGGTGGGAAAGACAGAAACCCAGGCCAGGACCATCCTGAGATGGATACCAAACTTGACCTGTGAAATACTGCATTCCTTGCCCAAAAATGAAGATTTTCTACTGAGACTTCCCCCTCCAGATTCATTTCTAGTGGGTAGAGCCACTTCAGGCTCTTTATCTCTATTTCTCTCTGTCTCTCTCTGTCTCACTGTGTTTCTCAATGACTGTTAATTTTTTTTTAAGATAAAATATTCTCTAGGCTCTCAAGCCTCTCCTTTAATTTGCCAATTGAGCCTTTCTCCATTTCATTTTGGAAAGTCAGAAACCCAGGCAAGGCCCATGCTGAAATGGATACTGAACTTGAGCTGTGATATACTGCTTCCACATGGCACTCATGCACCCCACAAAGATTTCATTTTTTGCTTCTTAAAATCTCTTGTGTTTTTTTAACTATCTTTTAACTCTTCCTTCTTTTTTGTTTTAGTTTTTCTTCTTCATTCCTCTTCTCTAATTCTTTTCCTTTTTACTTTATCTTTATTCATTGGCTGCTCAGCCTCTATGCACTAAGTGTCTAGACAGGTCCAAGTGAACAAGATCCAAACAGCTGAATATGATTAAGGTCAGAATATTTCTCTATTCTCCCTAAATCTGATGCACACAGAATGAAAACAGAACAGAAGAGAGATTGCAGATTATCTCCTCCTGCATGCCTCTGAATGCTCAATTTGAACTTCAAGAATGGAAGAAATGCATCTTCCATCAGATGACTAGAAATAACTGCAGGGTCACGAAGAAAATGAGAAATCAAGAAAATACCTCTCTTCTAAGGGAAAAGAATAACTCCTCTTCATTGTCAGACAGTACAATGAAACTCATGGAAATGTCTGATAAAAAATTTAGAATATTCATAGTGACAAAGCTAACATAGATGGAAGAGAAGAGAGAATATACTGCAGAAGTGGCAGGAGAAAGTAGCTGAGGAGTTCCAGGAAGTGAGGAAATTCTTGCAAGATCTAAAAGAGGAAATACACACTATAAAAAAGAATCAAATGGACGTGTTAAAGATGAAGGCTATAAACTCAAAATCATCCTTGAAAGTATTAAAATTTGAATCTCAGATGGAGAAGATAGAATCACTAGCTTAGAAAAATTCCCGCAAAGACTGAGAAAATAGTCCCCCCAAATGGAATAATATACAAGAAATACTAGATACCATCAAATGTCCAAACATCCAGATAATTGTTATCTCAGAAGGCGAAGAGACTCATAAGAGCATTGATAATCTATTCCATGAAATCCTGCAAGAAAACTTTCCAAATCTAGAGAGGCACTCAAAGACCCACTCCCAAGAAATACAAAGGACCCCAAATAGAATCAACCCAAGAAGATCTTCTCCAAGACATATTATAGCCAAATTGAACAAAACACAGACAAAGACAAGCTTCTGGATTGGCAAGAGAGAACGTCAAGTTACCTAGAAAGATATCTTATCAGGCTGAAAGCAGACCTCTCATCAGAAACAATGAGAGTGAGGAAAGAATGGGAAAATACATTCAAAGTGTTAGGGGAAAAGAAATTTTAACCAAGAATACTGTATCTGGCAAGATTATCCTTCATACGGGAAGAAAAGACAATAACATTCTCAGATAAACAAAACCTGAAAGAATTTACCAACACCACACCAGATCTCCAAGAAGTTCTGCAGGGAGTGCTATACGAGGAAAATTAAATACAGGCAAACAATCATAACAGTTCAAAAAGTAAAAAAAGGCCAATGTAACTGTAGGGACAAGTCTGGGTTTGAATATTATATCCCAGAATGTAATCGGGACGATCAAACCACAACAGAACATAGATTAAGTACATGGGACTCAACTGGTGAAATAGCTTTAAACATTGCTGATTTTCTTCCAGGCTTTCTTTTCTGATTTTAAGGATTTTTGTCCTGTATTGAGCTGCCAATAGGTTCATGTACCTATTAAGTTTTAAACAAAGTTCCTTAGCATTTATTTGATTTATTAAAGCTAAAATTGATTTTCTCAAATTTAAAAAACTATATCAAAAATACCTATTTATTGACTGTAGTAAGCTATTTAGCATCAGCTAGGTGCTACCTTACAGTATACTCATTCTACTCAGAGTTTCACGCCTCATGTCAGACCTGTATTCACAGATATATGTATATACCAGTGGAACTTGCTGTTGAAAGAAGTTAGATTATTTAAGAAATAATTGTGGGGAAGAAAAGGAATTGAAAAGAACTGTAGACACCTCAGATAGTGTGGGAAGAGAATGGGAAATAGCACAGGGTGAGAAATAGGGGTTAAAAAAAAAAATATATATATATATATATATATATGCATATAGATATAGTGTATATATATATATATATATTTGAAAAAATAAATAGAAAATTATTGACAACAATATGTGTGATTAAGCCACTATGTAGTATATTCTGGATTTCCTCACATCTTGTAACTTGTGATGATTAATTAATTAATTTAATGAATTTTTAAAAGATTGTGTGGCTAAAATATTTGTTTTACAAAGTAACTTTGCTTAAGGACTATATTGAGAGAAACAGAAACATACAAGTTCCTTTTTGTCTTTTATTAATAATGAGTTATGATAAAATTTCAAAAATATTTCCCTCAAAACAAAACATTATGTCTTCTGTATTCATCCACTTTGAATCAAACAATAGGGTCTCCCTGTTTCTTACAGCTGGATAAAATTCCATAGTATATATGTGCCACAGTTTTCCAGCACAGTTATCACATTTCAGACATTTATATTGATTCCATTTCTTAGCATTTGTGACTAATGTTGCAATAAACATGGATGAGCAAATGTCTTTCCAACTGAGTGCTTTCCTATCCTTGGGGAAATATCAAGGTGTGGGATTACTGGGTTATCTGGTAGTTTTATTTGTAGATTTCTGAGGAAACTTCACATTGTTTTTCACAGTCACTGTCCTAATTGACATTGCCACCAACAGTGTAGGAGGTAGCCCTTTTCACCATGGCCTTGGCAGCCTTTGTTGTTCTTTATATTTTGACCCTGGACATTCTCACTGGGGTTATATGGCATCACATTGTGATTTTAATTTGAATTTCCCTTATAATAAGAGACTTCAATTTTTTAAATGTATTTTTGGCCAACCATAAGTCTTCCTTGGAGAGTTGTTTATTCAGTTCATTTTCCCATTTTTAAATTGGATTGTTTATTTTTTTATGGATGAGCTGCTTGCATTCCCTATATGTTCTGGCTATCAATATCTTCTCTGAGGCATAATTTGCAAAGATTTCTCCCATTTTTAGGGTTGTCTTTTTATTCTAATTGTTCTTAAAATACAAGCATCTTAGCTTCATGTAACCCCAATTATCTATTTTAGGAATTATTTCCTGCTGTGTAGGTGTCTTATTTAAGAAATCATTGTTAAGACCAGCAGTTGGTGTAATGGCTATGTCAGTGGACTCCTATTTAGTTGTCCATGATTCGAGTCTCGGACCCAGTGGCTTAAACTCATGCTGGGTGTTTGTGCGTGTGTGCCCAAGATCCCAAGGGGAGAATGTAGAAGGGATTGTGGTATGGCCATAACTTCTGGGTGGTTATTTCATGTTTTCTGTCTCTCTGTCTCTCTCTGTCTTTCTGGCAAGCACATGTGCCCTATAGCAAAAACCTCTCAAAAAAAAAGAAAAAAAGAAAAGAAAAAAAAAATCATTGTCTACTCCATTGTCTTCACTTTATAGTATTTGGAACATAGAGATCATGTCATGCTTAGGACTGTGAACTTTCTCAGGAAAGGACCAAAAAAGTTCTATATTCTTACCTCCTCCAACCATGAGATTTTAGGAAAGTGGGAAGTAAAGGCTAATACAAAGTTATAAATTACCTATTTGAGTCTTGAAGGAATGCTCCAACACATTATAAGAGGAACTCATCAAAGGTTTGATGTTTTTGTGTTATACAGTTTGATAGGAAGTTCTGTCCACCTATTATCTGACCACTCAGCTAACAGAAGGGAGACTTAAGGGGTTGCACAAAATGAGAAATACAGAGATTGCAAAATAACTTCAGAAAGGTCACTAAAGGAACAAACTACTACCACAATAATAGCAATGTTATAAATTTTGGGGAGTAGTGAGATCTGAATTCTGGAGTTCCCACACTATAATATTCAAAACAACCAATTAAAAAAAAGAAAAGTAGGTATACAAAATATAAGGAAACAAGAAAGAGGACCAAAGAATGATACTATGGTGAAATGTATTACTGCAAGGGAATCCTACATGGGAAGGTTCCCTGTTCCAGTCTGGAAACCTTCATCATTACCTCAGGCACACATATGCCCATGATCAGAGGGGAATAATTTCTCGCTTTCTCTCTGCCTTTCCCTCCCTCTCCCTGACTGACGAGCACCCATGCACTACAAGAAAAAATGATATGACCTACAAGAAATGGAATAACGAGTCCTTCAGATGAAAGTGGACAATGCTATACAGTTACTCAACTACCCATGAAAAAATAAATAGTACTAGGAAATGTGAGTAAATAATTACATAGGGACATAGGGATATATAAATAATATATAGATGTATCTTTCTTTATAAATTATATACAGGTGTATTTTTGCTTATAATAATTTTGTTTATATGAACATAAAGATAATTTCATAAATAATTATAAGCCTAAACTGGTAGACATACTGTGTATAAAGATGTAACCTGGGCCAATTACTACTAAAAGACAGGGGAGTTGGAAATATATAAGAGCAAAGCTTTTGCATACTATTAATTTAAAATGGCATTACCGAAATTAGATTGTTATAAGTTATTAGTAAATTGTTAATTGTGATCTATTGAGGACCTACTAGGAAAATAGCAACAACAACAACAAAGTGAAAGAAGTAAACAAGTAACTAAATTGTATGGTAGAAATGTTTCTTTAATACAAAAGAGCCAGTAACGGAAAATGTCAAGGACAAAAGAAGTATAAGAAAAAGACATAGCACAAAAGCAAAGTAAGACTCACTTTGTCAATAATTATGTTAAATGTCAATGATTAAACCCTTCACTTGAAAGGCAAAGATTAGCAGAGTGAATAAAACACTCAAAAAAAAACCAGAGATACATTTTTTTTAGATCAAAATAGAATATTCTCACAGCATGCAACATTTATTAAGCCATATACAAGTATCAATTAATTTAAGAAGTCTGAGGTCATACAAAATATTTTTTTCACACCATAATCCAATGAAATTAGTACTTAGGAATAGGAGAAAATTTGTTGTGTTTACAAATACATGGATATTAAATAGCACACACATATTAGCCAATGAGTCAATAAAGACATCAAAGGGAAATGAGAAAACAATCAATAGAAACTCAAAATAAAACACAACCTATAAAAATGTATAGATCATAGTGATAGCAGAGTTTAGAGAGAACTTCGTAGCTTTCAATTCCTACATTAAGAACTATCTCAAATCAATAAGCTTACCTAAAGAAAATAGAAAGAGTAAACTAAACACATAGTAACAAATTCTAAAACAAATAAACAAATAAATAGATAAATAAATAAATAAATAAAAGGCTGACTTCATGGTTTAGTGATTAAGGGATCCGGATCCAACATGGCTGATAAAATAGTTTCAATCCCAGTCCTGGTGTCTTGAAAAGCACACCAGGTATATGCGTATGATTGTCCTAAACCCTGACAGGATGGAGAAATGGAAATGAAAGGATGTGACCATACCCCATTGCTTGGTGCTATCTCCTACTCTCACTCTCTGTCTCTCTGTCTCTCTGATGAGTGCACATCACTTGTGGTGAGAAAAAGATAAAAGAAAAGATAAAAAAAGAAAGAGAAAGACCTTATAACACAAACAAGTGAAGTAGAGAATGAAAAAAAAAAAAGTAAAGAAGAAAAAAGTCTGCTGTCTCCATGGTTCAGTGTTCATGCACTGACAAGAGAAGCTGGATCCTACAAGACAACTACATGTTCATTCACCAGCCTTGTCACCCTAAAACATGCTGGATATATGTGCAAATGCCCAGCATCAAACAGACAGGGACATGAGCCCTCAGCAGAGAGAGACAGAGGGACCGAAGGTAGAGGATTATGGCATGACCAGACCCAGTGGAGGAGGAGGAGGGTACATCTCTCTTTCTCTCTCTCTCTCTCTCTCTCTCTCTCTCTCTCTCTCTCTCTCTCATATGTGTACATGCAGTCTACTGTAAATAAAAAAATAGAAATAAACTAAACACTAGCCCTTGGAAATATGAATAATCTCAATATAACTCTACCTTGGTTATGCAACAAATAGGGAAGTTTCATATTAGTAACATCAGGAATGAAAGACGGGACATGGCTTCTGAATCTAGAGAAATAAATAGGATTGAAAGGTAATATACTATAAACAAGTGTATCCCAATGAAGTAACTCACCTAGATGAAATCTACATTTGAGTAGAAGCACACCAAGTACAAAAACGAACTCAGATAAAAGGAAAGAAAAAGTTATTAGGCAGACCTAAAACATGTAAAAGGATTGATTTCATGATAATAATAATAAACTTGATTATTCTCACAGTATTCCACATAATGACAACAGAAAAAGGAGTAAGAAGAGGAGATGAGAAACAGACGGAGAGGAAGAAAGAGGAAAGAGAAAAACGAAAAGAAAGAAGATGAGGAGGAGAATGGGGAGAAGGGAAAAGAGAAAAAAGGAGAGGGGAAATAGAGGAGGAGAGAACACTTCAATTTTTTTTATTTTTAGAGGATTTTGCTCTAGGGTGCATGTGCTTGCCAGAGAGACAGAAAGTGAGAAATCACCCCCCCCCCCCCCCACCACCAGGGAGGATGGCCACGCCACAATCCCTTCTCCTCCATTCTCCTCTCGGGATCTTGGGCACACACGCACACACGCCCGGCATGAGTTTAAGCAACCGAGTCTGGAACTCGAACCACCGTCGACTACATGGGAGTACAACAACATAGCCATTATGCTATGGGAACACTTCTTAACTCATTCTAGAAGCCCAATGTTACACTGATTCCGAAATCAAATACCTCACACACACACTCAAACAAACTTACAAATCCACATCTTAAAAATTACTGCCAAACTCTTTGGCATATGAAAAATAAAATTAGATCTGATCAGTGTCCCACACTCTGCATGTCCAGGAACAAGGAGGAAGCAGAGGCTGCCCTGCTCCCCACCCATCCAAGAGTGAAGGAGGAGAGGCTGCTCTGACTGCCCCGACCACCATCAGCTCTCACCTGCCCAGAGCAAGGGGGTAGAGGGGGCCATCAGGCCTGCACCTGTCCAGGAGGAAGGAGGAGCACAGTGAAGTCACCTTTAGTTGATGATGCGTCTCAAGGAACTGGAAAAGCGACCACATCAACAAATCTCCAAAATGCCAGAAGGAAAGAAAAAATAAAGAGTAGAGCTTTGATTCATGAATGAAAGAACAATACCAAATATCAACAAAATAAAAAGATTTTTTTGTTTGCTTGTTTTTATTTTATTTTATTTATTTATTCATTTTTGGAAACATTTCTTTGCTATAGGGTGCATGTGCTCGCCAGAAAGACAGAGAGACAAAAAGTGAGAAATCACCCCCTAGGAGTGATGGCAGCACTGCAATCCCTTCTCCTCCATTCTCTTCTTGGGATCTTGGATACACATGCAGATATGCCCGGCATTAATTTAAGCCACCATGTTCGAGACTCGAACCACGGTAGACTACATGGAAGTCCAGCGACATAGCATTATGCCAACTGCTGATCCCCCCACACCCCTCAAAAAAAGTTTATTTTTTAGACCATAAACGAAATTGACACTTTTAACTAGGTTAATCAAGAAAAACAAGGAAAGGAACCAGATAGATAAACCCAGTAATGAACCTTGTAATATTATAACCTATCTATCAGTAACATGAAAGTTTATGAGATAATACCATGAGGAATATAAGAAAATAAACTAGAAAACCTAGAGGAGATGCACACATTTCTGGACGAGTACAAATGACATAGGTTGAATCAGAAGGAAATAGAATACCTGAATAGATCGATTACAATCAATGAGATTAAGTTAGTAATAAATAGTCTCGTGAAAAATAAGGTCCATGTCCTAATGGCTTTACTTCTGAATTATTAAAAAAAAAAAATATATATATATATATATATATATATATATATATATATATATTTATTTATTGGAGAGGTTTTTCCTATACGGTGCGTACCCTCACCAGAAAGACAGGGAGAGACAGAGAGACAGAAAGCCAGAAATCACCCCCAAGGGGGATGGCCACGCCACAATCCCTTCTCCTCCTTTCTCCTCTCAGGATCTTGGGCACGCACGCACACGCACCCGGCGTGAGTTTAAGCCACCGGGTCTGGGACTCAAACTGCGATTGACTACATGGGAGTCCAGCAACATAGCTACTACAATAACTGCTGGTCCCATGAATTATAAAAATCTTTGAAGGAAGAGTTAATACCAATCTTTCTCAAACTATTTTTAATTATCCAAAAGGAATGAATACCAAACTCATTCTATGAAGCCTGTATCACCTTGATACCAAAAGCAGACAAGCACATAACAAAATAATAAAACTACAACTAATATTCCGGATGAATACATATGCATATATATTCAAGATGATACCATCAAATTGAAACCACCGTGCATTGAAAACATCATATATACACCATGACCAGTTAGGCTTTATCCCATGGATTCAAGGAGGATGCAACATACACGAAATAATAAATGTAATAGAGCACATTAATAAAAAGAAAGGTAAATACCATATGATCATATCTGTAGATGTAGATAAAGCATTTGATGAAATACAATATCTTCTCATGAGCACAGTAAAATTTATCTAGAAGTCACATTTCTCAACAATGAAAGTTATATATGACAGACCACTTGCTAACATCATGCTGAAACAGAAAAAGCTGAAAGCTTTCCCATGAGAATTAGAAACAAGACAAGGCTCTCCACTTTCTCCACTCATTTTCAACATAGCACGGGAAGGTCAGGCCAATGCCATTGGACAAGAGGAATAAAAGGCATTTGATGAGGAAATAAGAGACCTCCCTTGTCCTTATTGTCAGATAGTATGATTATGTACATAGAAAATTCAAAGGAACTCACAAATATACTAGAGGTGATAAATGAATTGATTAAATTAGCAGGATACAAAAATCAATATACAAAAATCAGTAGCATTTTTGTAAACCAACAATGAATAGATTGAGATAGAATTCAGTAAAACAATCCCTTTTGCAAAAGGCACATAACAAATAAGATATCAATGAATAAATGTAACCAATGAGGTGAAAGACCTCTAAAAGGAAAACTAGACCAAGAAGACAAAAAAAAAAATCATACTGTTTTTCTGAAATCATGAAATATCCCATATCACCAGGGCAATACTGTGTCAAAAGAATAAAGTAAGGGGCATTCCACTACCTAACATCAAAATATATTAAAAAGTGATAAACATCAGAGCCAGTGTTTGGTATAGTGGTAAAGGTGCTGGACTCTCACATGGTCAACCACATAATGACAACAGAAAAATGAGGAGGAAGATAAGGAAGACGAGAAGTAGAAGGAGAGGAAGAAAAGAAAATGAGGAAAAAGAAGATGAGGGAACAGGGAGAAGAGGAGAAGAGAGGAAGAGAGGAGAGGGAAAATAGGGAAGAAATAAACGCTTTCCTACTTATTCTAGAAGACCAATTTTATAGTGTTTTCCCCCTCCCATCCAAGAGAGGCAAGAGTCAGGACTTCAGAAGAAGACTCCTCCATGGCTCCCGAGAACTAATGCTTTCATGGAAAAAAAGAAATGAAGATTTTCTGCTGATAATTCAGCCTCCAGCCCACAAACTCAAGTGGTATGGATCCCCTCTAGCCTTCTCTATCTCTGTCTCTGAGTGTTCTCATTTCTTTGTAATTTTTCCATTTTAAAATTTTTTGAGGTAAAGTACTCTCTGGGCTTTCAGGTTCTCCTTTATCTTGACAATAATACCCTTTCCCTCCTCCTACCCAGGAGAGTTAAGAGGAAGGCTTTCAGAATAAGACTCCTCCAGGGCTCCTGAGAACTAGTGATTTTCTTGAATGTGCCATGTGGTTTTTTATTTTTTGCTTTCTTGTTTTGTTTTTTGGAGAGGTTTTTGCTATAGGGTGCATGGGCTTGCCAGAAAGACAGAGAGAGACAGAGAGATAGAAAGTGAGAAATCGCCCCCCAGGGGGGATGGCCACACCACAATCCCTTCTCCTCCATTCTCTTCTCGGGATCTTGGGCACGCACCCACACACACCCGACGTAAGTTTAAGCCACCAGGTCCAGGACCTGAACCACAGTCAACTACGTGGGAGTTCAGTGACATAGCCATTATGCTAACTATGGGTCTCAGCTTTTTTTTTAATAAAATTTTTTTTTCCTTTTCTCCCTCTTTGCTTTTTTTTTTTTCTCTCTCTCTATTTCATGTACTTTTTCTTTTACCACTTCACTTTGTTTCTCTGTCTCCACTCACTTTGTTTCTAGACAGATCCAAAGGAACCATAGCTGAACATCCAAATACTATTAGGGTTTGCATATTCCTCAATATCCACGGAATGTGCTGCACAATGGGTAAAAAGGGAGGCAAAGAGATTCCAGATCACCTCCTTATGCACGCTCCTGAACGCTCAGTTTGAAATTCAAGAACTAGGAAGAAACACACCATCCATCAGATGACTAGAAATCATGGCAGGGCCACAAGAAATATGGGAAAGCAAGAAAATACCTCTTCTCCAATGGAAAAGAATAACTCCTCTTCATCCATAGACAGTTCAATGGAAACCATGGAAATGTGTGATAAAGAATTTAGAATATTCATAATGGTGAAGCTAACAGAGATGGAAGAGAAGAGAGATAATGCACAGTGGAAGAGGCAGGAGAAAAGAGCTGAGGAGTTCCAGGAGGTGAGGAAATTCTTGCAAGATCTAAAAAGAGGAATTACACACTATAAAAAATCAAATGGACCTGTTAGGGATGAAGCCTACATTATAGGAAGTCAAAATCGCCTTTGAATGTATTAAAAGTAGACTAGATCATACAGAAAATAGAATCTCGGAGGTAGAAAAGAAAATCACTGACCTAGAAAAATCCATCAAAAAGACTGAGAAAAATGCCCCCCAAAATGAGAATAATATATGAGAAATACTAGATACCATCAAATGTCCAAACATCAGAATAATTGGTTTCCCAGAAGGTGAAGAGACTCATAAGAGCATTGTTAATCTCTTTCATGAAATGCTACAAGAAAACTCTCCAAACCTAGAGAGGCACTCAAAGATCCAGTCCCAAGAAATACAAAGGACCCCAAATAAATTCAATCCAAGAATATTTTCTCCAGAACACATTATAGCCAGACTGACCAAAACCACAGACAAAGGCAAGCTCCTAAGATTGGCAAGAGAGTATATCAAGTTACCTACAAATGATACCCTATCAAGCTAATAGTGGACCTCTCATCAGAAACAATGTGAGTGAGAAAAGAATGGGAAAATATATTCAAAGTGTTAAGGGAAAAGCAATTTCAACCAAGAATACCGTATCTGTCAAGATTATCCTTCATATGGGAAGAAAAGACAAGGACATTTCTCTACACAATAAAAGCCATATATGAAAAACACGGAGCCAATATCATACTGAATTGAGAAAATCTGAAAAAAATTACTAAAAATTGAAACAATACAAGACTGCCCACTTTTCCAATCCTTTTCAATATGGTACAGGAAGTCCTAACCAATGCAATCAGAAAGAAAATAAAATAAAAGGCATTCGGAGATTCCTCAAAAATCTACAAATAGATCTACCATATGATCCAGCAATCCCGCTCCTCGGTATCTACCCAAAGGACAGAAGAATTCTTCATTGGAAAAGTGCTTGCACATCGATGTTTATTGCGGCACTACTCAGGATTGCTAAGTCATGGAACCAACCCAAATACCCGTGTATGGAGGAATGGATTGAAAAACTGTGGCATATATACTCTATGGAATACTACTCAACCATATAAACCAACAAAACCCTGGCTTTTGACAGAAAGTGGAAGAATATGGAAGATTTACTGCTGAGTGAGTCAAGCCAGGCTATGAAGGAGAGACATTGTATGTCCCCACTTAACATATACCGAATGTCTGCACTCTATGACTGAAACTGATTGGCTGATGGTTGAACAAACACAAGAGATGGGTGTGAATGTCGGATGAGGTGTATGTGGTGGAGTGGAGCCTAATGAAGGACATTTGGAGAAGGGATACAGAGGTAGAGCATTGACGGGATGGGGAGGTGTGGTGTTAACGGTTGAAGATATTTTGATCAATGGGACTGGGGAGAAATGTTCACATATTAAAATGCTCACATTGTAAAGCAAACAATGTGATTGAATGTATATACAAAAATAAATAAATTAATTAATTAATTAAAAAATAAAAAAGGCATTCAAATAGAGAAAAAAGAATTGAAATTATTTGCAGATGATATGGTTATATAAATAGAAAAACAAAAAAAGAATTCGATAGAAAACTCCTGTAAATGATGAATAAGTACAGAAAGTAGCAGGATACAAACCCAACCTACAAGTATCTAACATATTTATCACTAACAATGAGCAGACTGAGGTAGAACGGAAGAAACCCTCTCATTTACAATAACCAGTAGAAGTATAGGATACCTAGCATTAAACCTGACCAAAGAAGTCAAAGACCCCTACAAAAAACAAATAAACATCAAAACGGTATAAAACTCTAAAAAGAGAAAGGATACACCATGTTTCCAGATTGGAAGAATTAGCATAATAAAAATTTTCATTCTACCCAAATTAATCTTTATATTTTATGTAATCCCAAACAAATTATCATATATGATTTTCACAGATTTAAAAAAAAACAGTCATATAACTTCTCTGGAATCATAAAAGACCACATATACCTAAAGCAATTCTATATAGGAAGAGTGGAGTAGGAGATATCTTAGACTCAGACCCTCAAATATGTTACGAAGCTGTGATAATCAAAAACAGGATGGTACTGGCACAAAAATGTTCATGCAGACCAATGGAATAGAATAGAGACCCAAGAAATAAAGTCCAAAACAGAAAGTCAACTTATTTTGGACAAAAGGCACCAGTCAACAAAGTGGAAAAAAGAAAACCTCTTTAGCAAATGGTGCTGGAAAATCTGGGTATCCACCTGCAAAAAAAGATGAAACCAGACCCCTATCTCACACCATAAACAAAAATCAACTCATAATGATTCAAACATCCAAACCTAAGACCTCAAGCTTGAAAACTATTGGTGGAAAATACAGGGGAAACTCTTGGAGACATTGAAGTAGTCAAAGACTTCCTGAACAAGATACCTAAAGCAAACACAAAAATTGAAAAAATAGAGGGACCAGCAGTTAGCGTAATGGCTATGTTACTGGACTCCCACGTGGTTGACCACAGTTAGAGTCCCGAACTCAGTGGCTTGAACTCATGCTGGGCACGTGTGTGTGCATGCCCAAGATCCTGAGAGAGAATGGAGGAGAAGGGATTGCAGCATGTCCACCCTCCCGGGGAGTGATTTCTCGTTCTCTGTCCCTCTGTCTTTCTGGCGAGTGCATGCACCCTACAGCCAAAACCTTTCCAAACAAAGAAAAAAAATCTAAAAAATTGATAACTGAGATTACATCAAATTAAAAAGCTTCTGCACCACAAAAGAAACAAAAAATAGAGTGAGTAAATAATACTCATAAAGGGAGAATATATTTGCACAGCATGTCTCAGATAAGACTCATAACCAGGATATACAAGGAACTCAAACTACTTAACTGGAGAAAAAAAAAAAAAAAAAGAAAAGATCAATCCAATTAATAGATGGGTAACAGCAGGCAGACTAGATAGAACTGAAAAAGTAATTCCATTTGCGGAACTAGTAGTTAGCGTAATTGCTATGTCTCTGGACTCCCACATAGTCGACTGCAGTTCACGTCCTGGACCCGGTGCCTTAAAACTCACACCAGGCGCATGGGCGTGTGTGCCCAAGATCCTGAGAGAAGAAAGGAGGAGAAGGGATTGCAGCGTGGCCATCTGCCCTGGGGGGAGATTTCTCACTTTCTATCTCTCTGTCTCTGTCTGTCGGGTGATTGCACGCACCATATAGCAAAAACCTCTCCAAAAAATAAATAAAATAGTCTAGATATAGTCTAGATTTTGTATATTGATTTTGTATCCTGCCAATTAACTTTTCTAATATCATTGGCTGGAACTTCCTGTACTTCGATGAAAAGGAGTGGAGAAAGTGGGCAGCCTTGTATTGTTTCAAATTTTAGTGGAAAAGTATGACATTTTCGCAGTTCAGAATGATATCAACTATGGGTTTTTCTTTATGTTAAGGAATGGCCCTTCTATGACAATTTTGTTGACAATCTTAATCATGAAAGGATATTGTATTTATCAAATGCTTTTTCTGTACCAGTTGATATGATCATGTGATTTTTTTCTTTCTTTCTGTTAACATGATGTAGTAAATTAATTGTTTCGCATATGGTGAACCACCCTTGCATCCCTGAAATAAAGCCTACCTAAATAAAGGCCGTGATGTATAATGTTTTCCATGTGTTAGTTGATATGATTTGCTAGAGTCTTTTTAGAATTTTTGCATCTGTATTCCTTAGTTATATTTGTATGCAGTTTTTTTTTTCTTGTTATGTCCTTGTCTATTATATGGATAAAGGTGATGGGGTTTCATAGAATGAATTTGAGAGGGTTCTTTTCCTTTGAATCTTTAGAAATAGATTGAGAAAATGGGAGTTAGCTCTTTAAAGTTTTGTAAAGTCCAAGAGAAACCATTGGGATCTGGGCTTTTCTCTTTTACTGATTAAATCTCATGGCTTGTTATGGGTCTATTCATGCTGACTATTTCTTTCTAATTCAATCTTTGTAGACTAGCTGTGTCCAGAAATTTGTCCATTTCACCCAGGTGTTTTTGTTTGCTTGTTGGTCTGTTCTCGCTCACAGCATTCTCTAGTGATTTGTTGTATTTCTGTTATGTCTATTGTAACGTTGTGTGCTTCATTGATGATTACATATATTTGGTTTCTTCTTATTCTTCTGAAATATTTTAATTAACATTGTGTCAACTTTGATTATGTTCTCACAGAACTTTTTTTTTGTATAGTTCATTTATTCTCTACTACACTTAATACTGTTCAATCTTTATTTATTTTTCTCCTGGTACCTTTGTTTCTTTGTTGTTGTTGTTGTTTTCAGTACCCTGAGCTGTGTTGTTACATTGCTTATGCTCCACCTTTTAACTTTTTCTTGTGAACACTGATGCAAAAACTTCTCCCTTTGCACTGTGTCCCATAGGTTTTAAAAATTTGTGTGCTCATTATCCTTGATTTTAATTAATCTTTTGATTTCAGTCTTACTATCATCAGTGGTTATGAAGTCACTGATAATACATTTGTTATTTTCCATGTGTTTGTGTATATTCGTGGGTTTTTCCTCAGTTAATTTCAAGATTAATTCTGTTGTGGTTAAGGAAGATGCTGGATATAGTTTCTATGTCTTTGAATTTGTAACAACTTGTTTTGTGCCTTATAATTTGGTCAATTTTTGAAATCATTCCATGTGTAGGAATGAGAAAAATATATATATTGTGGTTGTTGAATGAAACATTCTTTAGATATCTGACAAGTCCATTCAATTTATGGTATCTTTTTTGTTATTTTGGTGAGATGTTTGCTATAGGGCACATGGGCTCGCCAGAAAGGCAGAGAGAGACAGAGAAACAGAAAGGGAGAAATCACTCCCCAGGTGGGTTGGCCTGGCTGCAAACCCTTCTCCTCTATTCTCTGAGGATCCTGGAAATTCATGCACACTCGCCCGCCCTCTGGGTGCGGGACTCAAACAGCGATCGACTACATGGGAGTCCAGTGACATAGCCATTACGCCAACTGCTGGTAACCCTGTATCATTCTGATTCTATATCTGTTTGCTTATTTTTTTTAATTTTTATTTATTTTTATTTTTTTATTATCATCATATTCTTCTTTATATTACATTGAATTACATATAACTTTACAGTGTATTACATTGCTTTTTCAAAAGGGAATGCCATGCATGTCAGTCAGTACAGAGACATTAATCTCCCCACTTCAACATTCAATATCTTTTCTATGTTTTCCCCAATCATTATTATTATTATTCTAATTATTTCTGTTTGCTTATATTTGTCTACAGGATCTGTTCGAAGGAGAAAATGGTGTGTTGAGATCCCCCAGTATTATTGGGTTGTAGTATATCTTTTATTCTCAGCAGTCTTTTCTTTCACATATTTGTGTTCTGCCATGTGAATGCTCAGATAATGATAAATGTTATATCTTCTAGGAGAATAGGCCTGTTTAGTGTTATGTAGAGTCTTTCTTGCCAAAAGACACTATATAACAAAAAAGTTACAGATTTTGTCTTAAAATACATTTTGTCTGATGTGAGTATTGCAACTCCACCCTTTTTTTTTTTAATTTCCATTTACTAGAATATCTTTGTCCAGCCCTTCATTTTCAGTTTACGTTTGACCTTATCTGTGAGGTGCGTTTCTAGTAGGCAGCTTTTAGAGGCCTTCTTTCCCCTTCCCCACCATGAACAAATTTGTGTCTTTCATGCAGTGAATATTTTCATTAACGTTCAAAGTTATTATCAGGATTTTTAGACTTATACCATTATGTTAGCCATTTTCTTGGCTGGTTTTTGTTGCTTATTCCTGTTTGCCTCTCCTTTGTTCTCCTGATAGGGTACTACATTTAGTACTTCTTGAACAGCTGGATTATTGCTGGAAAGTCTTTCAGGTTTTGTTTATTAGAGAGTGAATTTATTTTTTCCCATATGAAGGAAAGTCTTGCTGGCTCTAACATTCTTGGCTGAAATTGTTTTTCTTTTAGTATCTAATCAAAACAGATGATTAATATAAACACACAGTTCTCCAAGAAGGACATATAAATGGCCAAAAATCATATAAAAAAGTGTTTGAAATTTTTACTCATAAGGGGAATACAGTTCAAAAGCACATGAAGTATCACCTAATACCAGACAGATTATTTGAAAACTAAATAAATACAAATCCTGATAAAACTTTGGAACTCAAACATACATTGTTGATAGAACATAAACTAGTACAACCACTGTGGAAAACAGTATGGAGTTTCCTAAAAAAACTAAAAATAGAACATTCTTCCAACCTAGTGATTTCATCTTTGGGTATACACCCATAGAACATGATTTCAATCTGTCAAAAATTTACTTCCCCATCCATGTTACCTGCAGCATTATTCACAATATCTAGCACATGGGATTGACCTAAGTGCCTGACAGCCTGTAAATGGACAAAGAAAATGTGACTTCCACACACAATGAACTACTATTCAGCTATAAAGAACAATGAACTCCTGTTATATGAAGCAAATTGGATGAACCTAGAACATGTAATGCTGAATGAAATTAGGCAGCTATCAAAAACAAATACTATACATCCCTGTTTAACAGAAACTGAGTGTTATTTGTTAGTTGAAGTAGAGAGTAATGGTAAATATGAGATGCTGCATGGAGGACAGGGAGATGGGGAGAAAGTAATTAAAAACCATAAGAATGAATGGAAATAAGTGGAATAGGTTTTGGAACAGTGTACCACTGTAAAGTGAAGAATATCTAGTGCAATATATACTTCCAAAATTGTACAGCAATTTCTGATAGTATACAGCAGAATGACATGCTAAATGTTGAAGATACCAAGTATATTTGTAACACTAAATAAAGTATTTAAATGACTGTACTGTACCTCACAAAGACACACAAAGATTACATAGAAATAAGAAGCTACATTTAAATTGAAAAGCTTTGAAAAAATTGGCAAAAGACCTTAACAGAGATTTCTTGAGAAAGGAAATAAAAATAAGCAACAGATACATAAAAAGTCTCAATGTGGTCAATCCTCAAAGAAGTACAAGTTAAAGACACAATGAGATATCATCTTACAACTGTTAGAGTAGCTGTTATCAAAAAAGATGTGGACAAAAGGGAAAACCTTGACACTTTCAGTGGAAATATAAGTTAGTACAACCATCATTAAAAACAGTAGAAAATTACTCCAAAAAATAAAAATTTTAACTACCAGATGATCTAGCAATTCCATTGTCAATTATATATACAAAATGTAAAATCAGTAGGTCAAACAGGGATTTGCACTCCCATGTTATGCTTTTCAGCATTTTTCATAATAGCTAAGATTTGAAGTCAACTGAAGTACTTATCAAAAGATGAATGGATAAAGAAAAGGAGGTATACATACATAATTGAATACTATGCAGCATTAATAAATGGAACCTACTCATTTTTGACAACATGGATGAACTTGGTGAACAAGATGTTCTGTGAGGTCATTCAGGCACAAAAAGACAAATACCACCTTTCACTTATAAGTGAAGTGTAATAAAGTCCAGCTCATAGACACAAAGAGTAAAATAGTATTTACAGAGTTTGGATACAAGGTGGGGATTGAAAAGATGACTGAAAGAACAGAAATTATAAGTTGGACTAGAGTATACACTCAATAATGTTACAAAAATTATGTTTTCGACTAGAACATTTCTAAGAGAATAGATTATAAGTGATATCACCAAAAATTACATGTGAGGTAATGCATGTTAAATAGCTTTATTTACTCATTCCAAAAATCTACGCAAATAAAAAATACTATAGGATACTATAAACATATACACCTAATAGCAGTCAATTCAAAAATTAAAAATAAAGAGATAACATCTATTGAGAATGTTTTCAATGAAGACTGTTTTAAAAAATACCATAAGGGATGGTAATTAGGCCCAGAGTAAAAATATGTTTAGAAGTTAGAGTGACAAACAATAAAGACTGGCCTTCTAATTATGTTAGTGATAAGTAGCCAGATTCTGTACTGAGAATAAGAAGATTAATGTTATTGAGGAGAGTAAAATAAAATAAAAAAGAGGTTATTGGAAAACACATAGCTGCTTTGAAAAACCGAATTTATAAAAATGATTTAATATGGTCACTATTCTTATTAAACAAAATTAACCTACACTATGTCTCATATGTTACATAATTTTGCATATGCTTTGAAACCCAGTTCTGTTGCTGTTAAAATCATAATAGACTGTTTAATTCTGAATTACAGACATCATACATATCTACTGATAAAATATATTGTGAACAACTACATATATGTGTGTTCTTATATTAAATAGTGCCATGTATCTAACCATAAAGTAAACTTCATGATTTATGGATTTCATAAATCATGGTTCCTTTTCTGTTGGCAAAAAAAAAAAATATGTGACAACAAATTAAAGTTAAGTAAGGATAGAATAGTTACTTTTTTTTTTTTTTTTTTTGAGAGGATTTTGTCATAGGGTGTGTGTGCTCGCCAGAAAGACAGAGGGAAACAGAGAGATAGAAAGTGAGAAATCACCCCCAAGGGGGGGATGGCCAAGCCACAATCCCTTCTCCTCCATTCTCCTCTCTGGATCTTGGGCACTCATGCACACGCACCCGGTGTGAGTTTAAGCCACTGGGTCTGGAACTCAAACCACAGTTGACTATATGGGAGTTCAGCGACATAACCATTACGCTAACTGCTGGTCCCAGGAATTGAATAGTTACTTTTTATTTTGACTTATTACACCATGTAATGAGGTCGTAGTAGCAAAGTTATTACTGGGTAGATAGCGCACAGTACGTGAAGTTGAAGAGTAAGTGGCTTTGGGAACCAGCAGTTAGCGTAATGGCTATGTCGCTGGACTCCCACGTAGTCGACCGGGTGCGTGTGCGTGCGTGCCCAAGATCCCGAGAGGAGAATGGAGGAGAAGGGATTGCGGCGTGACCATCCACCCTGGGGGGTGATTTCTCGCTTTCTGTCTCTATGTCTCTCTCTGTCTGTCTGGCGAGCGCTCGCGCCCTATAGCGAAAAACCTCTCCAAAAAATAAAAAGAGTAAGTGGCTTAGTTGTGTGTGAAGATTGGGGTGCAGATAATCTTTTGATCTTTTGGTATGGTCTTTTCCTTTGTTAAATAGTAAGCACATCATTTCTTCATTCTCCCAGGCCTAGGGTGATGTCAGACATGGTAACAAGGTCTAGCGTGAGTACACAGGGGAACATCAGTGACTGACATTAGCCCCTCACGGTCTTGGGAAAGCATCATTTGGAATTAGGCTTCTAGTTGCTTTGTTGACTCAAACACACCAGCTCTTTCTAGCTCCTCCAAATCCCTCAGAGCAGTCTTCTGACACAAGTACCTTCAGTCCTTGGTGGCCACAAGATTACAGACCCTGCTGTGGAAGGATGCTGTGATCCCCAGAGCCTTGCAGGACCATGATGAAATCTTAATGGCCAGGGTTGACAGCAAGTCACAAACATGTTTTTTTCAAGTTTTTGGGTTTTTTTTTATTTTATTTTTTAACCAGGATAGAGGATCACAGGTGCAGAGCCTTAGGGCAAGGGGATCCCAGAGTGGTTGAGTGGGATTGACGTGAAGCAATGAAAAGATAGAAAAGTCAAACTGCTGTGAGCACAGTGACACTTAGGGCCAGGTCTGAGCACTGTGGTTCTCTTATAAGTAACTGCCTATTTTAGTTTTTAGCTGTGCCCTTGCCTGGTACACCAGTCTGACACATGCTTCTCACAAGTTAAGAGAGGACGGTAATAGTCAGAATCTTTTGTGCCCTACACAGAGATCTAATCTCCCTGCAGAAGCCTGAGCTTGTAGAACAATCAAGAGAGCATGTCATTCTCTTTGATCTGTCTCCTCCTACTCCTGCAGTCTTCACAGACTGCGTGTGAGATGATTTACGAGAGCTGTTATCAGTCAAGTGTCTACAGGGATGGTGACCTTGTATTGGGTGGATTTTTTTCCCTTCACTTCATGCAACAGGAAACAGACACATTTCAGCTCTCATTTCTGCTCAGACCAACTCAGGAAAGGCTACCTGAGAAGTAAGTTCCCGGTGTATGTGCAAGTGTCTTTCTAACTTCGTGTTTGGGTGTCGTTTATGTGGATTTTTGTGCATATACAAGTTTAATCTCCTGTTCTCAAAAATGGCAGAAATGTACACTGGTGTATTATGGATGTTCTCTTTCTCCTTCAAATACTTCCTTTTCTTTTTTCTCTTCATTCTCTTCAATACAAAAGAGAGAAGACAGTATCTGCTGTTGTCTACACCATAGCCTGATTTTCAAAATCAATCCCTGGGAGGTTTAGATTGAGTTACTGTTGAGACCCATCTGTGTGAAGACCTCTGCCTGTGCTTTATAAGTCCTTCTAGATATTTTTAGTTTTGTCTGTCTGTATTTCCTTCTCTAACATTAGTCCGAATAAGAAATGGAACATTTCATGGCAGTTATTTCATACATACGGATTTTATGTTTTTGTAGCAGCTACTTATTTTCGTCACTTTACAAAAGTTAGGGTGTCAAGAAGGGATAGTAACCTGCATGGACCTCCAATCTCTGTCACGCTATATGGAAACTAAGAACCAGTTGTCCATGAGACCAGTGTGGGGTGCAGGGTAAGATCCTTTACCTCATGTCATAAGGCTGGAGGCCAATATTTACACTTTGAATCCTCTCTTCCTTCCAGAGAAGTTTCTGGGCAGAAAAAATTCAGGCTTCATGTGGCTGTCAAACTCTGGAATTTTCTATCCCTGGATTGAGGTCACAATGCAGGCATGCAGTGTCAACTTCATTTTTCAAATGGGCTTTTCGTACTTAAATTTATATTGTGAACATAATTTCAGTAATCTAAATGTAAATTTATGTCACTATTTCTGTGCCTACCGAATATTATTTAATGTGGGTGGCCACTCTAGGGAATGCTAAATTGGTCATTTCATTTACGGATCATATGACATGCAAATAATACATAAAAAATGTATTCCTTCAAACCAGTATTGCATATTTCTCTGGTTAAGATTATTGGTACAAAATTGCTGGATCAAGCAAAAAACTCATTCACAAAGATTTTGTACCTGTTGCCAAATACTTGCTGAGATATTTTTATCACCCTCAAAGAAGCCCTGTTTCCCTTTACCTTGATTTTACTCATCCCACACCTCTGCCCCCTCCACCTCCCAGTCATCACTGATTCAGTTTCTGTAACTCTGAATTTGCCTGTGCTGAGCATCCCCATCAGTGGAATCTCATCATTTTGGATATGGAATCCCGTGTCTTTTGTCACTGAAGTTCTCTCTTAGCACAATGATTTCAAGGTTCATCCACGTAGCCCCACATAGGATACTGCTTATTTTTGTATTGCAAAATCATATTGTTGGTATAAATGGAACACATCTTGTTTATCCATTTATTAGTTAATGTACTTCAGCGTTGTTTCTACTCTTTTTGGAGATTTCTATGAAAAATTTTGTTATGTGCAATTAAGAACAAATTTTCATGTGAATATGTATTCTGATTTGTCTTTTCCTAGGAGTAGAATTGCTGAGTTATGTGGTAAAACTTATTGAAGTATCACCACATTGTTTTGCAATGTATCTGCACAATCTAAAAATTTTGCCCCAAATATGGGAAGGCTCCAAATTCTCAAAGTTCTAACCAAAATCCTTTACTGGGTATTATGTTTATTATATTGGCCTCCTAGTGATTGTGATGTAGTTTGTGTGTATATATACATTGTGTGTGTGTGTGTGTGTGTGTGTGTGTATTAATCATTTGAGCTCATTCAATAGCAAATTTTCTCTTTTAAATAGTGAATTTCATTTCACCGGGTTTCAGTTCAGGCACGGATGTACACGCTGCTCAGATGATGTTACTCAGAGGCCGAGGCCATTTGAGAGGCCCAGGTTCAATAGCTTGTATTGCCTAAGCATGCCGGCTGGCCTTGTGCACACCTATGGTGCTAGCTGACTTGAAGACTAGAATAGAGGAACACAAAGTGGAGAAATCCTGTCAAAAAAATAAATAAAGAGAAAATCTGAGATTTCTGAGCAACCTAATCATTCTGGGTCAAGCCTAACCCCGTTCTAATTTCATTTATGTACTTATTTTATTAGAATAAACATACATAACATGAAATCTACCCTCCTGACTAATTGTTAAGTGTCTGATACATTATTGCTGGTTCTGAGTACAATGTCATACCGAACATTTCCGTAGCTTATGCCTTTTGCTTAACTGAGACTATAAAGACTAGTGATTATTAGTATCTTTTTATTTACTTATTGATCACTTGCATACCTTCTTTGGAGAAATATCTATTCAAATGTTTTTCTCTTTTTAAAATTGATTATATATTTATTTTAAATTTGTAAGTTTTCTTTATCTATCCTGGACACAGATCTCTTATTAGAGTTGTGATTTGCAAATAGTATCTTCTATTATAGAAGTTTTTCACTTTCTTATGTCCATTAAAGCTTAAAATGTTTTACTTTGGATGTCATCCACTTTATTTATTCATTTTTGTTCATTGTGTGTAAGGTTTTTAATTTTTTTTATTATTACCAGAGGATGTGTGTTCTTACCAGGAAGAGAGAGAGAGGAATGAATGAATAAATAAAAAAATAAAATGAAACAGTGCTGAGATTTGGATATGGTCATTTCACAAACACATTTATTGAGACTTTTGGAAGTATGCACATGCATCCAGCATATTTATCAAGTAACTGGGACTGGGACTGAAAACAGGGCCAGATATGCATGATCTGGTTCTTTTAGCCAATAGACATTTTATTGACATAATTGTACATATATATATATATATATAATGTGAATTTTCAGCCCAAGAATACAATTTGTAGTAATTAAATTGGGCTAATTTTATATCTGTCATCTTAATATTTTGTTATTACTTTATGTTACGAACTTTTAAAATCTCATTTATATTACTTTAAGATATTAGTAAACTGTTATTAACTATAGTCACCTATTGAATTCCGTAACACCAGGAATTTGTCCTCTTATCTATCTGTAATTTTGTTTACATTAATAGACTTCTCTGTATCTTTCCACGTCACCATCCTTCTATACCTTTCATAGTCATTCTTCAACTCTACACTTCAGAAATAAGCCCCAAATCAGACAGTCAACTGATATTTAACAAAGTGTTCAAGACAATCTGTGGGGAAAGAAAATACCTTCAGCAAATGTATTCAAAAACTGTATATTCTCCTTCAGAAAAATAAAACTAGGACCTTATCTACCACCATTATTAAAAGTCAACTCAAAATGGATCAAAGATCTAAACATTAAACCTCCAGTTGTAAAACTACCAGTGAAAAACACAGGGGAAACTTTTGGAGACATTGTAGCAGGCAAAAACTTTTTAAATTAGATCCCCAAAGCACAGGAAATAATCCAAAAAATGGGCAAGTACAATGTCATTTATTAAAAAGCATCTGCACAGCAAAATAAATAACTAGAGTGAATTGACCACCTTCAGAACGGGAGAAGAGATCTGCAAACTCTGCTTCAGGTAAGAGACTGATAACCAGGATATATAGGGAACTCAAGCAGCTTCCCTGAAAAGAAACTAATCAACTCAATTATTAAAGATGGGCAGATGAGCTGAACAGATCACACTCCAAGGACGACATATGAACAGCTAAAAAGCTTACGAAAAAATGCTCAACATCCTTTATCATAAGAGAGATGCACTTAAACACTACCATGAGATACAATCTAACCCTAGTCAGAATGCTTAAGGTTAAAAAACTAAAGAATGATGTGACCAGCAGTTAGCGTAATGGCTATGTAACTGGACTCCCATGTAGTCAACCGTGGTTTGCGTCCCGGACCCAGTAGCTTAAAACTCACGCCGGACGCTAGTGTGTGCGTGCCCAAGATCCCGAGCGGAGAATGGAGGAGAAGGGATTGTGGCGTGGCCATCCCCCCGGGGAGTGATTTTTCACTTTCTGTTTCTCTGTCTCTCTCTGTCTGTCTGGCGAGCACATGTGCCCTATAGCAAAAACCTCTTTAAAAAAAAAAAAAAAAAAAAAAAAAAAAAAAAAAAAAAAAAAAACAAAAAAAAAAAACTAAAGAATGATAAATGCTGGTGAGACTGTGGTAAAAAGGGACCCTTCCTACACCATTGCTGGGAATGTAAATTATCTCAGCCACTGTGGAGAATAATACAGAGGTTCCTCAAAAACCTACAAATAGAACTATACGATTCAGCAATTCCTCTCCTGGGTAGTAACCCAAAGAATAAATATATACTTAATAAAACACTTGTACATCCATATTTATTGCAGCATTATTCAGAATTGCTAAAACATGGAATCCACACAAATGTTCAAGGCCAGATGAATTTTTTGAAAAGCGTAGCATATATAAAGCGTGGAACACTACTTAGTCATAAAAAAAAAAAAGGATCTCATATTTGATACAAAATGGACAAATATGGAACATTTAATTGTAGCAAGTCAAACTATGAAAGAGACACATTGCATGTCCTTACTGTATTCTATGACAGAAATGGAAAGATTGGAAGGTATCAGAGAGCAACGGCAGATACTAGAGATTGTGTGGGAGGAGCATGGGCAATTGGGGTGGGAAGGAAGTAAAGGGGAAAAAGCAAAACATTTAATGGGCACTAAATGGAAAATATCTGTTGATGACAATGTGTATAGTAACATCTTTGGACTAATTAACTGTGTTTTCATGCTGGAAAAATGCATTTTGTGTACCATATAAATACATAACAATTAAATGTAAAACAAAATCAATATGATTTTTAAATTTCTACTAATTATTTTGTATCTTGCAACTTCACTACACTTTTAAAAAATCAATACTACAAGATTTCTAGGAATCTTTAGTGTTTTAAATACCTTAGAATACGTTGTCTGATGATAGGGATACTTTGAACTCCTCCTTTCTGATTCGAGTGCTCTTTATTCCTTTCTCTTCCTATTATTCTGGCTCAGAATTCCACTGCTATGTTGAATGTAAGTGGTAAAGTGGACATCTTATATAGTTCCAGTTCCTAGGAAAAAATAATTCAGCTTTTCCCCACTAGGTATGATGTTAGCTTTAGATTTGTTATGTATGGACGTTATTTTGCTGAAGTACATTTCTTCTATACCTATTTAATGAAAGATTTTCTTTTATAGTGATGTGAAATGTTTCGTTTATATTTATTGAGATGATAACATTGGTTTTGTCCTTCATTTGTTAATGTGATTTTTTTCACATTTATTAATTTTTGTATGGTAAACAATCCTTACATTCCTGGAATGATTTATAATTTTGATATGCTATTGGAATTGATTTTCTAGTGTTTTCTTCAAGATTTTGCCATCTATGTTTATCAAGGATATTTGTTTCTGGTTTTCCTTTTTTTAAAATTTTTTTTATTATGTCTTTTTCTGGTTTGGGCATCGGGGTAGTGCTGGCCTCATGAATAACTTCGGTGGTAAAAGTGAAAGCCTCCACTTACGCCTCTACCTTATGAAATATTTGAGGAGGTATTAGTTTTTCTATAAAGGTTTTTAGAATTCAGCAGTGAAGACATCTGGTTCTGGATGTTCTTTTTTATTTTTTATTTCTGATTCAATCTCAGTTGTTATTAGTCTATTCTGGTTTATGTGTATAGTAATTTGTCTACTATGTCAAGATTTTTCAGTTTCTTAGCATATAGTTGTTCATAATCTCTATCTCTTCTATTTTTTAAAAATAAGTAAGCAGTATATTCCATTTCTCAATATCTTGCAAAAAATTTTCAAATGAAAGTATGGATACTCTTAAAATGAGCAAACATTAGAATTAAAAAGATGGAATATATATATATATATATATATATATATATATATATAAAACAAGAAATGAAAATTGTTGATAGCATATATAATTAATCCACTATGCAGTATATTCTGGATGGGAAATCACATTATGTAAGCTATGATGATGCTCAGTGAATGGATGTAAAATAAATTAATAAAAAAAATTAAGAAGTTGGAAGGCACTGAAAAAACAGGTACTTTTCATTTAACAAGTATACTCTGATAAAAATCTGGAAAATACATTTCTTTTTTTTTTTTTTTTCTTTTTTTTGGGGGGAGAGGTTTTTGCTACAGGGCACGTGCGCTCTCCAGAAAGATAGAGAGAAACAGAGAGAAATAAAGCGAGAAATCACCCCCCCCCCCCCCCCGCCAGGGGGAAGGGGAAAGGCCACACCGCAATCCCTTCTCCTTCATTCTCCTCTCATGATCTTGAGCAGGCACGCACATGAGCCCAGAGTGAGTTTAAGCCACCAGATCCGGGAGTCAAACCGTGGTCTACTACATGGGAGTACAGGGACATAGCCATTATGCCAACTGGTGGTTCTTAACTCTGGAAAATATTTGAAATCAAGTTTTTACCCTCTACCTTACAAACTTACTACTTACTTTACTAAAATGATAAAAATGTGAGGACATTCATCTCAATAGTTTCTATCAAAATGAACATTTCAAACTTACTGTGGGCTGGCCACACACATAGTACACAGAGCTGAATTTCACATGGCTGTGATTCGAATACAGGCCTTGGTGTCATGGGGGAAAAATAAAAACTCTTATATTTCTGTGATATCAGTTACAATGTCTTCTTTTCATTACTGATTTTATTATTTGGGTCTTCACTCTTTTTCCTTTAGTTGAGTTAATCATTTGTTAATTTTGTTTATCTTTTCAAAAAAACAACATTTTGTTTCATTGAACTTATTTTTTATCTTGGTTTGGCCTCATATTATTTTAGGTTTGCTTTTTGATTTTCCCTCTGACTTTTACTCTTTTTTTGTTTCTGGTTTAAATCTTATTTTGTTGTTTGTTTGGGTTGTTTTTAAAATTTTAGTTTCTGTGAGAATATAATTACAATTTTGTTATCTTTCTATTTCTTTCACGAAGGGACATAATTTTAAGTTTTCCTCTTAGCATTGTTTTATTATATTTTTATAGATTTTGGTGTGTTCTGAGCTCAGCACCTGCCAGTTACTCGAAGCTTGTACAGCCTAGAGGAGTCTTGTGGGATGGAGGGGCCCATGTGCAGGAGCCGGAGTGGACATGGCTCAGCACGTGTCAGTAGTGAAGGCCTGTAGAGCGTGGCGGGCCCCCACAGAAGGTAGAGGCCCTCGTAATGAAGTTCATGCATAAACTGGGTTCTTGGCCCTGGCTGACCGTGCTTGGATGCACCTGCAGAATAGAGGAGCCCATGCACTGGAGCTGTGGTATATATTCAACCCAGCACCTAAAAGTAGCAAAAGCATGTGGATTTTGGAGGGACCAGAGGTAGGAGGGTCATGGACTCCAGTTGTAGTGAAATCAGTCTCAGGGCAAGTCAGAGGCTGTAGGAGAAGGAGCTGGGAAGCTCCCACAGAAGACAGGGATCTATGTGGTACAGCTGCAGTGTGTACTGGGCTCTGCAGGAGTCACTAGCAGAGGCTTTACAGGCCAGAGGGACCCCCCAGAGGTCAAGTGTGCTAGACATGTGGTGTGTAACAGGCTCAGCAAACCATAGTAGTGAAAATCTCGAGTGTAGAGAGCTCACACAGAAGGCAGGCCCTTTAGCTGGAGCTGCTGTGGGAGCTGGTCTGCTGACAGCTGCTGGAAATGCCTAAAGAGCTTCTGTAGTGGGGAGGAGCTGGTGTGATCAAGTGTGTTGTGTACCAGGCTCAGCACAAGTGAGCAGCATAGGCATTCAGAGCCTAATGTGAACCACAGGAGGGAAAGGCTGTGTCCTCCAGCTATGGTGTGGGCTGAGCTCCAAGCAAGTCAGGGACTGTTAGAGACAGAGGTTACTACAGCAGACAGAGGCTGTGTGCCAGAGCCACAGACCAAGTCAGGCTCAGCAAGAGAGCTCTCATGTGTTTAGCTGTTCTTTTGAGCCATCCTCCATCTGCACTGGTCCATTTCTTTTGGAATATATAATACTGTAAGAGGTTGGTCGGGAGGGCCCCAGGGGATCAGAGGCTGGCAGTGCCTGTGAAGATACTTTAGAGGAGTTAGAGGGACAGACGTCAGACGAAAATGCAAGCAGACTGGAAAGTGATTTCTTGGAAATAGCGAACAAGTTTAAGAAAAAATCCACAAGACAGATGTAAGGAACTTCAGGAGGGAGAGGAGCATCTAAAGCTGTCCTCCAGTTCTGATGAATACCAAGGAATTCTAAGGAAATGGAAATTCTATGACACTGGTGACTGTGCAGTTTTATTTTATTTTTAGATTTTTGTCATAGGGCATGTGTGCTCACCATAGAGAGACAGTGAGAAAGAAAGTGAAAAATCAACTCCACAGGGGTGACCACACCACAATCGCTTTTCTTCTTGAGATTTCGAGTATGCACGCATAGGCACCCAGAGTGATTTTCATGCCACCAGATTTGTGACTCGAGCCACAGGCCATGAAGGAGTCCAGGGAGACCAGGGCCTTAATGACACCTTTTGCTTCCAGCTATCACAGATTTGAACTGGAGTTCTCACCTCATTGACCACGTGATAATCCACACTGGAGAGAAGCCTTTTGAGTGTAATGAGTGTAGTTAGAACTTCAGGCAGACCTCTCAGCTTATCGTTCATCTCAGAACCCACACAGGGTAAAAACCCTGCGCAACAAGTTTAAGAAGACCTGCCTGCACAGCTCCAGTCTCATTCAACACTAGAGGCTCCATAATGGGAAAACTTTATAAATGTGGTGAATGTGCAAGAGCATTCACTCAGAATTCCCAGCTTATCGACTACCACAGAGTGCAAACTGGGATGAGCCCTCATCAATGCAAGGATTCTGGAAAGGCATTCATTTGGAGCAACAGCCTTGTCCAACAGCAGGTCCTTCACAAAGGTAATAATCCTTATGAGTGTAGTGAATGTGGAATAGTTTTCTGCTCCAATAGAAATCTTACTGGCCATCAGAGATTCCAAACAGATAGAAGCCTTACTAGTATAATAAATATGGCAAGGACTTCATTCCATCAGAGCCTCCACATGGAAAGATAATTATACAAATGCAGTGAACGTAGGAAAACATTCATTCAGAACTCTCAATTTGTTGACCATGAGTGAATTCATACTGGAGAAAAAACTTTTGATGTAGTTAAGTGTGCAGAGACTTACACAGGTGAAAAACCTTATAAATGCAATGAGTTTTAAAAATTCTTCAAGGGAACCAGCAGTTAGCGTCATGGCTATATCGCTGGACTCCCACGTAGTCGACCACGGTTCGCGTCTTGGACCCGGTGGCTTACAACACGCCGGGCGCATGTGCGTGCGTGCCCAAGATCCCAAGAGGAGAATGGAGGAGAAGGGATTGCGGCGTGACCATCCCCCCTGGGGGGTGATTTCTCGCTTTCTGTCTCTAATGTCTCTCTCTGTCTGTCTGGCGAGCGCACACGCCCTATAGCGAAAATCTTTCCAAAAAAAAAAAATTCTTCAATAAAAGCTCACACCTCATTATACACTATGAAATCCATGCTGGTCAGAAATTCTGTGGATGTAATGAATGTGGGAAAGTCTTCAGTTACAGCTCCAACCTTATCATATACTAGAGAATGTATACTGGGGAAAAATATCTACAAATACAACAACTGTGGTACAAAGCCTTTCGTGAAAGCTCACAACTTACTGGTCATCAGAAAAGTTCACATTGGAGAGAATCCTTGTGAATTTAGTGATTGTGGGAAAGCCTTTAGCCAGCATTCCACTTTTAATTATCACCAGAAAACTCGTGCTGGAGATATGCCCTTAGGTTTGGTTTGGCCAGTATCATAGGGCCTGGGTCTCTGAGATGAGAACAAGAAACTGGCTGTGGTACAATGGTGATGCATGAACTTTGGAAGGCTAGAAGTTGTCATATGGCCCATTATGGCCTCAGATCCTTGAGTCAGTGTACAAATTTTCCAGGAAGATGTACACTGGTACTCAGTATTCGTGGGAGATGAATGCCTAGAGGAGGAGGACTGTGGTGTGATAAGAACCTTTTGAGGCGCTTCTCTCTATATCTCTTTTTGCCTCTATCTATCTCTGTCTCATGCATGTACACATGCCCTGTCATTAAAAAGAGAAACAAGGATCTGTCGGTTATCTCTTCTTCATTAGAAGGAGACTCCCCCAGTGTCCTCTTGGAAGCACTGATCAAAGTGGACCACTCTCTAACTGCTTTCCTTTGGTGACTGAGGTAGGAGAATGAAAATAACAGAGTGACTTCCCCCAACTCGAGGGAAATCTGGCCTACATCTTCCATTGTAGTTCAAAGATGAAATCTGTATTCTTACTGTATCCATTTCATTCACATTTAAGTGTCTTTTTCCCTTTTTTTAAATTAAATCTCCTTAAATCTATCTTGTTCCTTAGTTATGCATCCCACAGTTAGACTGTGCACTACTGAAGAACAGAGATATTTTATCCGTTCTATTATAGCTCCTCTGTTTCACCAATGATATATACAATTATTCTGCAGGACTGTGGTTTGTTAATTCCCGCTTCTGCTTATTAACTATGGCCCTCCAGACCTGTTTTTAAAACATGTTGTCATCTGCAGCCTGTCATTTCTTGTGTTTCCTACCTTGATAATCTTTTCTTCTTATTTGCAAATGTTATCCCTTATAACCTTTAAGATATTTCTCTTAATTATTTTGACCACAATGTTTGGAATTAGCTAGTGCTAGCAACAATGTGTAAGTTGTTAAATTGCCTTGTAAGCTATCTGAACTTAATCTGTATCTGTAGACTTTCATACCAATTTACTTCATGAGTTTCAGCATATAGGTAATACTTTGTATAAACTAGTTCTTAAATAAATAACATTTTATAATCATAAAATATTCTTATGTCAAGTATTCCAAAAATTTATTGTGTTGTCAGGTAATTTTATTTCTTGGTTTTTTTTTTTGGTTTTTTTTTTTTTTTTTTTTTTTTTTTTTGCTTGCTTCTTTTGAGGAGAGTTCTACTGTGATCAGATAAAGGAAATCCAAGTCTTTAATTCTTTTTTAAATAATTCTAGAGAGTGTGTGTTTGACAGACATAGAGGGACAGAAAGAAAGAACCGACCCCCAACAGGGCATGGTCATACCATAATCCCTTCTTTCTCATTTCTCCATTTTATGATAATGTGGGAAACACATACGTGGGCAACTCAGATGTTTGTGATTGTTTTTCTAAGCTGCTGCAGGGCCTGGATTCAAGCCATGGTTTGCCGTATGAGATCCATTTCCCTTAACACTGACTCATCAGGACAGCTTCAAATCTTTGATTCTTATCTAAGTTTTCTGGGAGCTTTTCAACACCACACATTCCCTGCTCTAACTCCTTGTTAGATTTTTAGAATTGAAAAGTTCATCTTGGGCTTAAATTATGGAGTAAAAAATCTCCTAAGGTGCATCTGAAGGATGGTCACTTTGAAAATCCTCAAGCATCCTGCAATACTATTACATTTGTGATTAGTCAATAAATAATGCAAAATAATTTTATGCTTGTTTCATAGGTATTATTTTGTACACATTTTTTCTTTTTTTCTTTCATTTATTTTTACATTTTTCTACAAACATTTACTTTACATAGCAAAAAATTTTAGCTCATACTCCATAATTCTTGACAGTTTACAAACAACTTTCAAAATTTCAAAATACTGAATTTTAAAGATAATATTCAAAATATGTCTTATAATTTTGCATAATTTTATAACTCTATAACAACAGAAGCAGTATGGTTTCAAATATATATATATATATATATATATATATATATATATATATTTTTTTTTTTTTTTTTTAAGAGTGCAGACACTCAGTATATATTAAGTGAGTACATACAATGCCTCTCCTTCACAACATGGCTTGCTTCACTCAGCAGTAAATCTTCCATATTCATCCACTTCCTTTCAAAAGCCAGGGTTTTGTTGTTTTTTATGGATGAATAGTATTCCATTGAGTATATGTGCCACAGTTTTTCTAACCATTCATCAGATCGTGGGCATTTAGGTTGTTTCCATGACTTAGCAATTGTGAAAAGTGCCGCAATAAACATAGATGTGCAAGCACTTTTTCGATTAAGTATTCTTCTGTCCTTCAGGTAGATACCAAGGAGTGGGATTGCTGGATCATATGGTAGTTCTATTTGTAGATTTTGGAGGAATCTCCAAATTGTTCTCCACAGTGGTTGGACCAATTTATAATCCCACCAGCAGTGTAAGAGAGTTCCCTTTTCACCACATCCCCGCCAGCACTTATCATTTTTTGTTTTTTCAATCTTACACATTCTGACTGGGGTTAGGTGATATCTCATTGTTGTTTTGATCTGCATTTCTCTTACAATGAGGGATGTTGAGCATTTTTTCATATGCCTTTTTGCTATTCGTATGTCATCTTTAGAGAGTGTTTTTTTCAACTCATTCTCCCATCTTTTAAAAGGATTGATTGTCTTGGGGCCGGCAAGTGGCATGGTGGTTAAGGGCGCTGGACTCCCACATGGCCGACCACAGTTCAAATCTTGGATCTGGCGGCTTGCTTTCTCACTTCCTCTCTATCTGTCTGTCTCTCTCTGATCAAACTGGAAAATAATAATGATAATAATAATAAATAAAGTTAAATAAAATAATTCTTTAAAAAAAAAGAAATTAGCTATATCTATTAAAAAAAAAAAAAAAAAAAAAAAAAAAAAAAAAAAAAAAAAAAAGGATTGATTGTCTTTTTCCGGAACAGCTGCTTGAGTTCCTTGTGAATTCTGATTATCAGTCCCTTGTCTGATGCATAGTTTACAAAAATATTTTCCCATTCTGAGGGCTGTCTGTTCACACTAATCACTGTGTCTTTTGCAATGCAGAAATTTCTTAGTCTGATGTAATCCCACTTGTCTATTTTAGGGATCATAGACTGTGCGTTGGGAGTCTTATTTAAGAAGTTTTTCCCTACCCCAATGTCTCCCAGATTTTCCCCGGTGTTTTCCAGGAGCAGATTTATAGTTTGAGGTCTTAGATTTAGATCTTTGATCCACCTTGACTTTATTTTTGTCAGAGGTGAGAGGTAGGGGTTCAGATTCATCTTTCTGCAAGTGGAGATCCAGTTTTGCCAGCACCATTTGCTGAAGAGGTTTTCCTTTTCCCACTGAATTGACTGGTACTTCTTGTCAAAAATCAGTTGGCTGTATGTTTGAGCATTCATTTCTGGGGACTCTAATCTGTTCCATTGATCCACCTGTCTGTTCCTGTGCCAGTACCATGCTGTTTTGATTACCACAGCTTTGTAGTATATTTTTGGGTCAGGGAGTGAGATGCCGCCCACTCCACTCTTCTTGTGCAGAACTGCTTTGGCAATATGGGGTCTTTTATGATTCCAGACAAACTTTATGATTGTCTTTCCTAGA
This sequence comes from Tupaia tana, assembly GCA_026018925.1. Lineage (NCBI taxonomy): Eukaryota > Metazoa > Chordata > Mammalia > Scandentia > Tupaiidae > Tupaia > Tupaia tana. The sequence goes on along the minus strand of JAKSZU010000013.1, from coordinate 8,657,287 downwards.
TCTGTGAAGAATGTGTCTGATACTTTGATTGGCATTGCATTAAATAGGTAGATTAATTTAGGTAAAATTGCCATTTTAATTATATTAATTCTTCCAATCCAGGAACATGGGATGTCCTTCCACTTTTTTGTGTCATTTTCAATTTCTTTTTTTATCTTCTCATAGTTTTCCTTGTGCGGGTCTTTAACTTCTTTAGTTAGATTTATCCCTAAGTATCTTATACTTTTTGTGGCTATGGTAAATGGAACAACTTTTTTCAGTTCTATCTCAGTCTGCCTATCGTTAGTATACAGAAATGCTATAGATTTCTGGATATTAATTTTGTATCCTGCAACATTACTGTATTCATGTATTACTTCCAGAAACTTTTTTATGGAAACCATTGGGTCTTCTATGTATACAATCATGTCATCTGCAAATAAAGAGAGTTTCACCTCTTCTTTTCCTATTTGAATGCCTTTTATTTTTTCCTCTTTTCTGATTGCAATGGCCAAGACTTCTAGTACTATATTGAAGAGGATTGGAGAAAGTGGACATCCTTGTCTTGTACCCGTTTTTAGTGGAAAAGCTTTCAACTTTTCTACATTGAGGATGATGTTCGCTATGGGTTTTTCATAGAGAGCTTTTATTGTGTTGAGAAATGACCCTTCTATGCCGATTTTGCAGAGAGTCTTGATCATGAAGGGATGTTGTATCTTATCAAATGCTTTTTCTGCATCAATTGATATGACCATATGGTTTTTATCTTTCTTCCTATTAATATGGTGTATTACATTTATGGTTTTGTGTATGTTGATCCAACCTTGCATTCCTGGGATAAAGCCTACCTGATCATGATGTATAATCTTTTTTATAAATTGTTGTATACGATTTGCTAGTACCTTGTTGAGAATCTTTGTGTCTATTTTCATCAGGGATATTGGTCTATAGTTTTCCTTCCTTGTCCTGTCCTTATCTGTTTTAAGGATAAGGGTTATAGAGGCTTCATAGAATGAATTAGAGAGAGATTCACCCTTTTGGATATTTAGAAATAACTTGAGCAGAATGGGGTTTAACTCTCCTTTGAAAGTTTTGTAGAATTCAGAGGTGAATCCATCAGGGCCAGGGCTTTTCTTTGTTGGGAGGTTATTTATAACTGATTTGATCTCCTGGCTTGTTATGGACCTATTCAGACTTTCTATATCCTCCTGGCTCAATCTAGGTAGATTATACATGTCCAGGAATTTGTCCATCTCATCCAAATTATCTTGTTTCTTGGCATACAGATGTTCATAGTATCCTCTAATAATGTTTTTTATTTCTACTATGTCTGCTGTTATTTTCCCTGTTTCATTGCAGATCTGATTCACCTGGTTCTTTTCTCTCTTCTTCTTAATAAGTCTCTCTAGTGGTGAATCAATTTTGGATATCTTTTCAAAGAACCAGCTTTTACTTTCATTTATTTTCTGTATAGTTCGTTTATTTTCTATTTCATTTATTTCTGCTCGTATCTTTATTATTTCCTTTCTCCTGGAGTTTTTTGGATCTTTTTGCTGTTGCTTTTCCAATTCTGTGAGGCATGATGTTAGGTAATCCATTTGCCTTCTTTCCATGCTCCTCTTATGTGCACTAATTGCTATGAACTTCCCTCTTATGACTGCTTTAGTAGTGTCCCAAAGATTATGGAAACTCGTGTCCTCATTGTCATTGGCTTCCATGAACCTTTTGATTTCAGTCTTTATTTCTTCAGTAGTTGTGGAGTCATTCAGGAGTAGGTTATTAAGTTTCCATGTATTTGAGTATTTTTGAGGATTTCTCTTGAAATTAAACTCAAGTTTAATTCCATCATGGTCGGTGAAGATGCTGTGTATAGTTTCTATGCTTTTGAATCTGTAGAGGCTTGCTTTGTGCCCAATAATGTGGTCAATATTCGAGAATGTTCCATGTGGTGGCAAGAAAAAAAGTGTATCTCGAGGTTTTGGGATGGAAAGTTCTATAGATGTCTGTTAAGTCCTTTTGATTTATGATATCATTTAGATCTTTTATCTCTTTACCTATTTTTTGTCTAGATGGTCTATCCAGGGGGGATAGTGCAGTGTTGAGGTCTCCAACAATTAGTGTGTTGCAGTCTATCTCCCTTTTTAGATTGAGCAGTCTTTCCTTCACATATTTGGGTGCTCCTGTGTTAGGCGCATAGATATTAATAAGCGTTATATCTTCTTGATGGATTGATCCTTTTACTACAATTAGTGCCCTTCTTTGTCTCTTCAAACAGTTTTTGTTTAAAAACCTATTTTGTCAGAGATTAGTATTGCGACTCCAGCTCTTTTTTGGTTCCCTTTTGCATGGAAAAACTTTTTCCAACTCTTCACTTTCAGTCTATGTATATCTTTATCCATGAAGTGGGTTTCCTGTAGGCAACAGATAGAGGGTTTTTGTTTTTTAATCCACTCAGCCAGTCTGTGTCTCTTGATTGGAGAATTTAATCCGTTAACATTCAATGTTATTATCGATGTTAATGGATCTGTCCCAACGTTTAAGTTGGCCATTGTCTTAGTTGCCTTTTACTCTTTTGATTCTGGCTGTTACTTCTTTAGATTTCCTGGAACAGTACTTTCTTCAGCATTTCATGGAGAGCTGGCCTGGTGCTGGTAAATTCTTTCAGGTTTTGTTTGACAAGATTTTAATCTTTTTTTCCCATATGAAGGATAATCTTGCAGGATACAATAATCTTGGTTGAAATTGTTTCTCTCTTAACACTTTCAGTACATCTTCCCATTCTTTCCTTGCTTGCATTGTTTCCGTTGAGAAGTCCGGTGTTAGCCTGATGGGGTGACCTTTGTAAGTCACTTGTCGTTTCTCTCTTGCCAATTTTAGTATATTATCTTTATCTGTGGTCTTAGCCAGTCTGGCTACGATATGCCTTGGGGAAGATCTTCTTGGGTTGATTCTATTTGGTGTCCTTTGTATTTCTTGGGTCTGGATGTTTGAGTGCCTCTCTCTGCTTGGGAAATTTTCTTCCAAGATTTCATGGAATAGTTCTTCCATGCTCTTATTAGTTTCTTCATTTTCCGGGATACCAATTATTCGGATGTTAGGATGTCTAATGGAATCTAGTAATTCTCGTATGTTATCTTCATGGGTTTTTTTTTTTTTTTGTTATTTTCTCTATCATTTTGGTGGTTTTCTCTAGGTCAGAAGTTTTATCTTCTACATCAGAGATTCGACCTTCAGCATGGTCTAATCGACTTTTAATACTTTTGAGAGAGTTTTTAATTTCCTGTGTTACAGACTTCACCTCTAATAGTTCCGTCTTATTCTTCCTTAGCATTTCTTCCTTCATATCGTTGAAGGACTTTCTCATCTCCTGTAGTTCATCTCCTGTTACAGCTCATAGTACTTGTTCAACATGAATGTTCTAAACTCTATCTCGGACATTTTGGTAACGTCCTCTATTTTTTCAAGAAAAGGAAGGGAGTTACTGTGTTCTTTTGATGGAGACATATTTCCTGCTTTATTCAGGCCTGAGGTTCTTCTACTTCTAACCATTGGGAGATGTGTTCCCTTTGAAAAACCTTTTACAAGAACGTTTCTTCAAATAGGAGCAAGTGTGTTTTCTTTCTGATGTGGAATGGAGACAGCCAAAGTCTCTCTTCAATTGTGTTTAGTAATGTAATCCAAGAAAAAGTATTCTCTTCAGGTGTACAAAGAAATGTATCTCCTTCTTCGCAGGTGGTTCAGTGAAATGGAGGATTCTAGAGAGTCTTAAAATGCTAGAATGTTTCAAAATTGTAATTCTAGACCTATCTAGACAGCCAGGGATGGTGTAGATAAAGGAAGTGAGGACTGAATAAGTGGGAAGAAAATAATACGTAGAATAAAGAAAAAGTCGCAAGCTGCGCACTAGCACAGCCGTGATTTCGCCAGGGGTCAAAAGATGGGAGTGTGGTGTGGCAGAACTGAGAGCGTTCCTATGTGTTAATCAGAAGAGAGAAATTTACAAATGAAAGACGTGGGTAAGGGGACAGAAAAAGAAAGGGAAAAAAATAAAGTGTACCTGGCTGAAAGAGGGGTGTCTGGCTTGGGGGTCCCGGGGCTGAAGCTACTGGGGGCAGTCCTCCCTCGAAGATCCTGGCCCAGGGGTTGAAAGATGGGAGTGTATCCACATTTTTTCTTATATTGACATTATTTATTATTAAATACTTATATTTACTAATTATATGTGCTTTTATTAAATTATTTGTATTTACAGTGCAAGTATTATTATTTTCACAATTTTTATAACTTTAATTATTTTTAAAGTTTATTTATCTATTATTTTCATGATAGTGACAGAGAGAGGCATTCGCACAGGGTCTTCATGCCGTGGTCCACCTCCAGTCTCTACTACCCCAAGTCAAAAGCATGTGCATGCACCTTGTATGTACAGGGAGGTCTTGGGACATGACTGGGGAACTCTTCATGGGATCCAGTTGTATTAATACTGCCTCACTGACTGGCCCCCTTCAAAAGTTTTATTTTCCCAAATCATTTACTTTTTAAACAATTTATTAAGATAATTAGTTACATAATATAAGCTGCACACACTTGAAATGTGTCATTTCAAATGATTTGACAGACACGTACATGTACGAACACATAACCATATTCAAGATAATGAACCTCAACATTATTTAAAAGTTTCCAGGAAATTTTGCTGCGTCCCTTCTCATTACCCAAGCAACCAGTCATCACCTTTCTGACACTATAAACTATTCATTGTATTTATAGAATTATACAGTGTGTACTACATTTTGCTTTACTCCATTCACAAACACAATAATTTTATATAAATCCATAATACTGTATTCATCAAAAGCTACTTTCTTTTTTTTTTTTTAATTTGTTTTTGAGAGGTTTTTGCTATAGGGCACTTGTGCTCACCAGAGAGACAGAGAGAGACAGAGAGACAGCAAGCATGAAATCACCCCCTGGGGGGAATGGCCACACCATCTCCTCTCGGGATCTTGGGCACACACATACATGCACCTGGCATGAGTTCAAGCCACCAGGTCCTGTACTCGAATTAGAGTCGACTACCTGGGAGTCCAGCGACATAGCCATTACGCTAACTGCTGGTCCCAAAAGCTCCTTTCTTTTTCTGGTTAAGTAATGTTCCACTGTATGAATAGCCTACTGCTTCCTGATGTAGTTTATCTTTTGCTGAGTGTTTTCTTTATAAAATGGTATTTGATTATTTTAAATAATGCCACCACACTCATTTTTGTATTTTTATATAGACACATTCTTTTATTTATCTTAGGAAAACACACAAGAGTGTAATGATTGAATCATATGGTACTTGTATATTTAAGTTTAAATGACAAAATTATATGTACCTTTTTACTTTACCATTAGCAATTTGTAAGATTTGCAGTTCTCCCACAGACTCAGCATTGCCTGTTGTGGTCTGCTCTCATTTTCCTATAAAATGGGTAAGAGTTGAGAGCGATGGTGATACTGGAGACAGTGCAGGTGGGGGGTGGGACATGGGGGAGGGTGGGAGGAGGACTCAAAGGGATGAAGAGGGAAGCGAAACCTTGAAGGGACCTGAGGTAGACAGGAAGCTGCTGGTGACAGTGTGTGTGGAGGTGGTTTGATTGAACCAGTATACAGTGTATTTATGAGCTGAAAATTCACTTGTTGTGATGTAATGACACATAGTGATGGAGTGTGAAAATTAATCAATGAAAAGTAAATGAAAGTGTGTAGACAAAGAGTATAGTCTTAGCACATTTTAGTTTTTATTTTCATTTCCTTTTATATCTAATGTCAAACATTATTTCCATGGTCAATTGATGTATAAGTAACTTTCTTTGTGTATTCTGTTTTAAAGGATTGAGAGTTTATTTTATATTTTAGGTATAAGTCCTTTCTCAAATATGCCATTTGCAAGTATTTACTTCCAATTTGAGGCTTCTTTCTTCTTTCTCTCAGTATAACTTCTAAAGTGTAATTCTTAATTATTTATTTATTATTTTCTTTTTGGGAGAGGGTTTTGTTATAGGGCACATGCACTTGCCAGAAAGACAGTGAGAGATAGACAGAAAGCGAGAAATTGCTCCCTGGGGAATGTCCAAGCCAAAACCCCTTCTCCTCCATTCTCTTCTTGGGAACTTGGGCACACACACACACACGTGCCCGGCATGAATTTAAGTCACCAGGTCCAGGACTTGAACTTTGGTTGACTATGTAAGTGTATAGTGATGTGAACATTATGCAATCTACTGGTCCCATGAGTATTTTTTAATTCATATAAAACCTAATTTAATATTTGTTTCCTTTGTTCATTGTGTTTTTTGTTGTCATATCAAAGAAATATTTGCATTCTCTAAAGTTGCAAATATTTTGTGCTAACCCTTTTTCTATTATATGTTGAGTAGAAATTAATCAAACTGCTCAGGACCAGAAAAATCTCTTATTTAAAATAGTTTCAAATTTTGGATCAGCTTCGTATATATAATGAGTTACCTTGGTGCTAAAACCAAATTCTCAAAAAGAAACTTGTTTACCTTACGTATGCCCTATACACAAAGCCTGAACACAAGTCTGTACAATATTTTGGTATGGCAGCATTTTGACTGAAACCCATCCCATAAGGTGAGATGTGAATTTTTTCCTTGTAGTGTATCATGTGAGAGTTCCAAACATTTAGGTTTTGAAGCATTTGGGAATTCAGATTCATGGATTAGGGACACTCAGCTTGTAGTTTCATGTTTTCAGGTGTTACATTTTAGTCTGTGATAAATTTTTATTTAATATCTATTTTCAAGGTATGAATTCAGTTTCAATTTTCCACATACAGATAATGAACTGATCTAGTAAATTGCAGAAATGGTTCTTTGCTACACTGTTTTCACCTCACACCACTGTTTAGAGCCATCCACGTTGGTCTAATTCTTAACTTTCTATTCTGTTTCATTGATCTATATGTCTATCTTTATGAAAATACCGAACTACTTAATTTACTCTCAGTTTATAAGAATACTTGAAGTAGAATTGGTTAGAAAGTTTACTACATTATTTTCTTGTACAAATTTTAAAATTTACATTTTTGGGCAGTTAGGTGGCATGGAGGTTATGGTGCTGATCTCACATAGTTGATAGTGCAGTTTGAATCCTGGACCAGCAGCTTCAAAACACACTGGGTGTGTGTGCATTTAGGGCCAAAATCCAAGAGGAGAGCAGAGAAAATTGACTGTAGTGTGGCCATCCTCACTGATGGGTGATTTCTCAATTTTTCTATCTGTATCTCTGTTTTTCTCTGACAAGCATACATATCATACAACAAATATTATAATTGTGCTTAAATTCTAGTAAAGACTACTTGTAATCTGTATCTGAGGCATTGAGCATTGTGTGGGTAAAATTCTTACAAACTTATCTTGGATGATTATTATCACTTTTGGTAATTTATCAACTCTGCGCAGAGTCAAGAGCTTAACAGCTGGCAAGTTATAAATTGATCACATCAGAAATAAGCTTATGAACTTGAAGCTGATATAAAGTGTAAATAAAATTTTTTTATTATAATAAAAATTCAAGAAGATATAAGTCAAAATATTTATAAATAAAGAGAATTTCTTTCACATCTCCCAGTGTATAACAGTTCAGTGAAATACTGTTAAGCATTGGCAAATACTCATAATTATACTGCTGAATATCTTAGTATTTACAACATTAGTCCTCTACATGAACTATAAACATCATTTTATAAAATGTTAAAAATGTAACATAATTCTGCTGACTGTTGACTGTTTAGGCAACAAAAGAAAATTGTAAAGGTCAGAATAGGAATATACTGTTGAAAAATATTCAACAGCACGTGTTAGAGCACAGAAGGGAAGCTTTATTTAGGACTACTAAGGTTGGTATAAGACCTTGACAAGTGATTTTTGCAGTAAGAGAAAGATTGTGCTCAACTCTGAATAAAGCTTGGAAAAGAGAAAATTCATAGCCAAGAAAAGAGTGAGGTCAGTAGACAAAAGCACACAAAGAAATGACATCAGAGGTAAGGGATGGGGAATAGCAGATGGCATAATGGTTATGTGGCTGGACTCTCACATGGCTGACTACAGTTCACGTCTCAGACTCAGTGGCTTGAAACAGGTTAGGTACATGTGTGGGCCAAAATTCCTATAGAAGAATACAGGAGAAGTGGTTGTGGGGTGGCTATTCCTACCAGGGGGTGGTGTCTCACTTTCTGTCTCTCTGTTTTTCTTGTGAGTTCACTTCCCCTATAGCAAAAATCTCTCTAAAGAAGAAAAATAATAAGGGAGAAGAATTCTGGTTAAATTAATTGAACTGGATTTTAAAAAGTAATATACAATTAGGACTAATGGAAAGTTAAAAAGCACCAGTACATATTGATCTAAGAGCAAATATTTGTCAATAAAAAATAAGCAAAAAGGGGAAAAATGTTTTCATAATAAAGTACCACCATTTTGAAAATATTGAAAAATATATAAATATTATGTTTAAGAGTTAACATAAAAAAAAAAACTGCAACATGACATAGATTATCACAGCTTTGAGACATACAAACCAACAGGAAAAGACAAGTAAAGTATTGATTGGTTAAAAAAAGTAATTATAGCATAATTTATAAATAAATATATTTTTTAATTGTTAAATTCAGGTTGAAATTTAGGAAAGTAGTAAAAGACAAATAATTTCAAGAAGCAACAACAAAAGAATTAATAAAAAATTTAACTCAATAAATGATACTTATAAACAGATATTTCTGAAATACAAGAAATCATATTTTTAGGTAGTCAATTTAAGAAAAACAAAAAGGGAATCATGGGAAAGAACAAAGAAGCAAAATATTCAGGGAACCCAACATGGAAAAAAATTTATTAATTATAATGAATATGGTAACATCTGTGACTGGACTGAAATACAGTCTATTTATGGTGGGAGAATTCATTAGGTATGCTACAATTATACACAATAATGGAATGAAAGAAAGAAGGAAAGAAAGAAAGAAAGAAAGAAAGAAAGAAAGAAAGAAAGAAAGAAAGAGAGAGGGAGAAAGAAAGGAAATTTTTTGATTTATTTATTTATTTATTTATTTTTGCTATACAGCACATGCACTCCACGGAAAGACAGAGAGATACAGAGGGACAGAAAGTGATAAATCATCCCCCAAGGAGGATGGTAATGCCACGATCCCTTCTCCTCCATTCTCCTCTTGGGATCTTGGTCACGCATGCACACGTGCTCAGCGTGAGTTTAAGCCACTGGGTTCAGGACTCAAACTGTGGTCGACTTCATGGGAGTCCAGACACATAGCCATTATTCCAACTGATGGTCCTGAAAGAAAGAAATTGTAAGAAACAAGGAAAGAAAGAAAGGGAAGAGAAAAAGAAGAAAGAAGATAAAAGAAAGAGAAAGAAATGAAAAAGAAGAAAAAGGAAAGAAGGAAAGAAGAAAGGGAAACATAAAGAGAGAAAAAGGCAGGAAGAAAGAAAGAGAAAAAGAAAGGAAAAAAGACAAAGACCAAAAGCAGCAGGACAAAGAAAGAAGGAGAAAGTAAGACAGAAAAAGGAAGAAGAATGGAGAAAGAAAAATAAAGAGAGAAAGAAAGAGGAATGAAAAAGAAAACAAAGAGAGGAAGGAGGGTACAGGAAAAGAAAGAAAAAAGAAAATGTAACCAGTTGACAGCATTATCATCTATCTAACATAAACTTACTCCACTCAAAAAGGTTTGTGTATATCCCTTGGTAGCATGTTCAGTTTACTTTGTCATAGTAGAAGAGTCATTTCAAGATATTCCAGACTCCTGGGAGCATAAATTGCATAACCGCTGAAAGACAGAGCTGGAAAATCTCTCAATGACATACAGAATCTCCAATCTCTTGGGTCAACTTAATAGCTGTCTCTGAATTACATGAACTGACCATTCTCTATAATGCTTTCCTGTGTGCCTAGGTGGTTTTGGAAGAACTACCAATATGTACTGGCATTTCTCTTTGCCATTGAGGAGATCAACAAGAACCCCAATCTGCTACCCAACATTTCCCTAGGTTCTGACATCTACAATGCCCTTCCCAGTGAGAAATGGACTTTGAAGAATGCTCTACTGTGGCTCTGTGGAGGGAATCAGGATCTCCCTAACTACAATTGCCAGACACAGAAGAAATCTGTTTCCATTGTTGCAGGAACCACATCAGAATTTTCAGCTCAGATTGAAACCCTAATGGAGCTCTACAAAATCCCACAAGTAAGTAGGTTGTGAATTAGGAGGAGAAATATTTAAATCTACTGTAAAGTGTTTTCTCATTTTTACTAGAAGAACATGTGAAAGCTGGGTTTACATACCCTGTGAGAGTTACGAACAGATTTCAGGGAGTAACCTGGGACATGAATTACTAAAAGTGGCAAGAGTAGGAAAGAGAAGGAGTGGTGGATGCTCTGAGCTTTACTCCATATTTCTGTCCATGAACAATGCATCCATTTCCCTGATGCTGGGAATATTGACTGATAACAACTGGCAGTTGTGCACCTCCTAGGAAATGTCCAAAGCATGTGGAACTGCCTTATTTTAAAATAGGACTTTCTAGGGTATATCCATAAGTAAAAGACTGTTAGATGTGAAGATAGAAAGACCGGAACATATGACATTAATTGAAGACAACACTGAAGAACCACCCCCTGAAGATGTCCTTGAGGTTGGCCAAGATTCAGTAACAATTGTAGTTTACACTCTCCCTTTGCTTAATTCTGCCTTACATTCATACAGGCAGATCTCTTGAAAACCCTCCCAGTACACATAAATTTCTCACATATAACTTTACATCTAAGAAAAAAATTATTTTAATTTCTGTTTTTTCCTTTTTTATTAACTTATTTATTTTACATGCTTTTACTCAACATCATCACAGCATACAGAAAGTGGTTTCCGATAGAACTGCCTCCCAGCTCTCCAGCAGAGCCCATTTCCATCTCCAGACCCCTGACACTGAGGCAGAGTTCCCCGCCCCATCTCCAGCTCTGGCTCCCCCAACCCAGCGATGCTCTTTCTCTGTCAACCATTACTGCCCCCAACTCTACAGCAGAGTCCACTTCCATCCCCAGACCCCTGTCTTTAGGGACACTAGGCAAGGCACCCAGCTTTGGCTTCCCAAATCTAGCAACCCTCTCTCTCTGTCAGCCAGGTAGTCTTTTTTTTTTTTTTTTCTCTTCCTCTTTCTTTTGTTAATTTCCTACTTCTCATTACCCCACAGGATTTCCCCCAATCTCCAGCAGAGCCCACTTCCATCTCTAGATCCCTGGTGAAATCATGTGCTGTGCACTAATGCAACTTTTTCTTTATTGTCTTCCATACTCTTTTCTCTTCTGTCTTATATTGTTATCTCCTGGTTATCCTCTGCGTATCATAAGGGGCTAGACAGGTCTAGAATCAGTTTTTTCATATCCTGGTATTGAGAGGCTCATTGAGATTCTTCCTTTTACTTAACCACCTGCTCCTCAGACTCCTGAATACAAGATTCTTCCTGTGCAGACCACATTGCAAAACAAAGCAGAAGAGATACATCGGCACACATCAGTCAACAGCAAAAGAGAAGCACACTGGTTCCCAGTCAAAGAAACATTCTCGAAAAAGGTATCCAAAAGTGAATACATCTCCCCATGGCTAGAAGTAGAAGAGCCTCAGGTCAGAATAAACCAGGAACTAAATCTCCATCAAAAGAACACAATTTCTCCCGTCCATCTCTTGAAAAACTAGAAGATGTTATCAAAATGTCAGAGAAAGAATTTACAACATTCATGGTGACAAAATGCTATGAGTTGGTACAGAAGAGAGACAATGAGCTACAGGAGATTAGGAAGTCCTTCCTCAATATGAAAGAAGAAATGGACACTCTAACAAAAAATCAGGTGGAATTATTAAAGATGAAGTCTGTAATACAGGAAATCAAAAACTCTCTCAAAAGTATTAAAAGTCAATTAGACCATGCTGAAGATCAGATCTCTGACATAGAACATAAAACCTCCGACCTAGAAAAAAACAACGGAAACATAGAGAAAATAACAACCTCAATTTAAAAAATGAGGATAATATACAAGAAACACTAGACTCCATTAAATGTCCAAACAGCTGAATAATTGATATCCCAGAAGGTGAAGAAACTAATAAGGGCATGGAAAAATCTATTCCATGAAATCCTGGAAGAAAAGTTCCCAAGTCTAGAGAAGCACTGACACATTCAGACCCAAGAAATACAAAGGACTCCAAATACAATCCACCTGAGATGATATTCCCCAAGGGACATCCTAGTCAGACTAGCAAAGCCCACAGATAAAGACAAGATACTAAAATTGGCAAGAGAGGAGTGAGAAGTGACTTACAAAGGTCATTCCATTAGGCTAACTCCAGACATTTCAACAGAAACAATGAAACCAAGGAAAGAATGGGAAGACATATAGAAAGTGTTAAGGGAGAAACAATTCCAACCAGGATTATTTATATCTAGCAAGATTATCCTTTGTAAGGCAAAAATAATTAAAATTTCCCAAACAAAATCTGAAAGAATTTAACACCACCAAAGCAGCTCTTCAAAAAGGAGAGAGCCCTGTGCCAGGAAAACTAAGAATGAACAGTTAGAAATAGGGAATACAAGACAATAGCCAACATAAAGGTAGAGACAAGTCTGGAAATATCCCTAAAAACACTGAATGTTAATGGATTAAATTCTCCCATCATGAGACACAGACTTGATGAATGGATAATACACTAGAAACCCTCTATCTGTTTCCTACAAGAAATGCATCTTAAGGATAAAGACAGACGTAAACTAAAAGTGAAGGGCTAGAACAAGGTATTCCATGCAAATGGGAACCAAAAAAAAAAAAAAAAAAAAAAGCTGGAGTAGCAATACTAATTTCTGACAAGATAGGCTTTAAAACAAAACTGTTCAAAGAGAAAAAGGGCAATATATTTTGTTAAAAGCTTTAATCTATCAGGAATATATAACGCTAATAAATATCTATGCACCTAACACAGGAGCACCCAAATATGTGAAGGAAAGACTGTTATATCTAAAAAGAGAGATAGACTGCAACACACTAATTGTTGGAGACCTCAACACCCCACTATCTCCTCTTGACAATCACCTAGACAAAAAGTAAGTAAAAAGATAAAGGAACTAAATGATATGATAAATATAATAGACTTAACAGACATCTATAGAACTTTCCACCTGAAAACCATGAGATGTATTTTCTCTAATCCCCACATGGAACCTTTTCGAAGATTGATCACAATAAGGCACAAAACAAGCCTCTACAGAAGAAAAGGCATAGAAGGGATCTCCCGAAACTTCTCCCACTGTGATGGAATTAAGCTTCATTTTTTATCAATTAATTAATTTTTATTAATTTATTTAAATTTATTTATTAATATATTCTATTATTATTCATACATTAAATCACTATACCTCATTTATGTTCTGAAGACATTTTACCCAGCATGATATACACCACAGTACAACCCAGTTGAGACCACCATACACATCCTCATTAACAGATAATAAATCTGATTTTAATTTTAAGATACACAAATACAGGGACCAGCAGTTACTGTAATGGCTATGTTGCTGAACTCCCACGTAGTTGACTGCGGTTTGCATCCCGGACCCGGTGGCTTAGAACTCATGCCAGGCGCGTGTGCGTGCATTCCCAAGATCATGAGAGGAGAATGGAAATGGAGGAGAAGGGATTGCAGCATGGCCGTCCACCCTGGGGGGTGATTTCTCGCTTTCTGTCTCTCTGTCTCTCTCTGTCTGTCAAGCAAGTGCACGTGGCCTATAAAAAAAAAAAAAAAAAAAAAAAAAAAAAAAAAAAAAAAAAAAAAAAAAAAAACTCTAAAGAGATACACAAATACATGAAAACTAACTATCCTACTCCTGAATAACATCACAACTACTGAAGAAATTAAGACTGAAATAAAAAGATTCATGGAACCCAATGAAAATGAGGACACGAATTTCCATAATTTTGGGGACACCATAAAAGCAGTCATAAGAGGGAAGTTCATAGCAATTAATGCACATAAGAAGAAGATGAAAAGAAGTCAAATGGATCACCTAACATCACACCTCAGAGAATTGAAAAAGGAACAGCAAATAATACCAGAACAATCCAGGATAAAATAATTAAGAAATATCTGAGCAGAATTAAATGAAATAGAAATTAAACAAACTATACAGAACATGAATGAAAGTAAAAACTGGTTCTTTGAAAAGATAAACACAATCATTACACTAGTAGCAAGACTTATTAAGAAGAGAGAAAAGAACTAGGTAAATCAAATTTGCACTGAAACTGGCAATGTAGCAACAAACATAACGGAAATACAATATGTCATTAGAGGATACTATGAACAACTATAGGCTAACAAACAAGAAAATCTGGATGAGATGAACAAATTACAGGACACACATATTCTATGAAGATTGAGCCAGAAGGATATAGAAAATGTGAATTGGCCCATAACTAGCCAGAAGATTGAATCAATAATAAATAACCTCCCAACAAAGAAAAGCTCTGGTACTGATGGCTTCACCTGTGAATTGTACAAACTTTTAAGGAAAGTTAACTCCCATTTTGCTCAAGTTATTTCTAAAGATCAAAAAGGGTCAAACACTCCTGAATTCATTCTATGAAGCCTCCATCATCGTTATCCACAAAATTGATAAAGATAGGACAAGGAAGAAAAACTATAGACCCATATCTCTTATGAGATGCAAAAATTTTCAGCAAGATACTAACTAAATGTACCCAACAATACATAAAAAAGATTATACAGCATGACAAGGTTGGCTTTATGTTAGGGATGCAAGGCTGGTTGAACATACATAAAACAATAAATGTAATACACCATATTAACAAAGGAAGATAAAAACCATATGATTATATCAACTGATGCAGAAAAAAAGCATTGGATAAGATACAACATCTCTTCACGATCAAGACTCTCAGAAAAATTGGCATGAAAGAGTAATTCTCAACACAATAAAAACTATCTATAAAAAACCCATAGCTAACATCATCCTGAATGGAGAAAAGCTGAAAGATTTTCCACAAAACCTGATACAAGACGAGGATGCCCGCTTTCTCCACTCCTTTTCAATATAGGATTAGAAGTCCTCACCAACGCAATTAAAAAAGAGACGAAAATAAAAGGCATTCAAATAAGAAAAGAAAAGATGAAATTATATTTGCAGATGACATGATGGTATATATAGAAGAACCAATGATATCCTTGGAAAAATTCCTGGAAGTAATACAAGAATACAGTAAAGTTGCGAGATACAAAATCAACCTAGAGAAATGTATAGCATTTCTATATATGAACAGCAGGCAAACTGAGATAGAACTGAAAAAGTAATTCCATTTATGGGACCAGCAGTTAATGTAATGGCTATGTCGCTGAACTCCCATGTAGCTGACCGTGGTTCGAGTCCCAGACCCGGTGACTTAAACTCACGCTGGGTGTGTGTGCATGCATGCCCAAGATCCTTAGAAGAGAATGGAGAAGGAATTGAAGCATGTCCATCCCCCATGGGGGGTGATTTCTCTGTCTCTCTCCATCTTTCTGGCAAGCACACGTGCCCTATAGCAAAAAAAAAAAAAAAAAAAAAAAAAAAAAAAAAAAAAAAAAAAAAAAAAAAAAAACTCTCAAAAAAAAAATTCCATTTACCATAGCCACAAAAAGTATAAGGTACATAGCAATAAATCTAACCAAAGATGTAAAAGAACTCCACAAGGAAAACTACGAGAAGCTAAAAACAGAAACTGAAAATGACATAAAAATGTGGAAGGACATACCATGTTCCTGGATTGGAAGAATTACGATAATCAAAATGGCAATTCTACCCAAATTAATCTACTTATTTAACCCAATCCCAATCAAAGTGCCAGAGATCAAAGATCTAGAAAAGACAATTATAGAATTTGTCTGGAATCATAAAAGACCTTGTATTGCCAGAGCAATCCTGCACAAGAAGAGTTGAGTGTGCTGCATCTCACTCCCTAACCTAAAAATATACTACAAAACTGTGGTAATAAAAGCAGCATGGTATTGGCACAGAAATAGGTGAGGGACCAGCAGCTAGCTTAATGGTTATGCCGCTGGACTCCCACGTAGTTGACCGTGCTTCAAGTCCCGGACCCAGTGGCTTAAACTCACACCGGGTGCGTGTGCATGCGTGCTCAAGATCCCAAGAGGAGAATGGAGGAGAAGGGATTGCAGTGTGGCCATCCCCCCAGGGGATGATTTCTCGCTTTCTATCTCTCCGTCTCTCTCTGTTTTTCAGGCGAGCAAACATGCCCTATAGCAAAAACCTCTACAAAAAAAAAAAAAAAAAGAGAGAGAAGAAAGAAACAAATTGACAGGTGAACCAATGAAACAGAATAGAGTTCCCAGAAATAATTCCCAGACATATGGCCAACTGATTTTTTACAAATGTTACCAGTCAGTCCAGTGGGCAAAGAAAAACTTCTTTAGCAAATGGTGCTGGAAAAACTGGATGTCCACCTGCAGAAAGATGAATTTGAACACCTACCTCTCACCTTTTGACAAAAATCAACAGAAAGTAGATCAAAAATCTAAACCTAAGACCTCAAATTATAAAACTACTGCTGGAAAACACTGGAGAACGTCTGGGAGACACTGGGGGAGACAAAGACTTCTTAAATAAGACCCAAAGCACAGTCAATAATCCCAAAAATATAAACAAGTGGGATTACATTGGATTAAAAAGTTTCAGCATGGCAAAAGACAAAGTAATTAGTGTGAATTGAAAGCCCTCAGAATGAGAAAATATATTTGTAAACTCAGTGTCAGAATAGGGACTGGTAACCAGAATACACAAGGAACTCAAGCAGCTTTCCCAAAAACAAGATGCTAACGCTATTAAAAGATGGATGAATGAGTTAAAAAACACACTCTCTAAGGAAGACATACAAATAACCAAAGGGGTATGAAAAAATGCTCATCATGCCTTATTGTAAGGGATATGAAGATCAAAACCACAATGATATACCACCTAACCCAAATCAGAATGAGTATGATTTAAAAAAATGAAAATGAGGGAACCAGCAGTTAGCGTAATGGCTATGTCACTGGACTCCCACGTAGTCGACCACGGTTCACGTCCCGGACCCGATAACTTAAAACTCACGCTGGGCACATGTGCATGCATGCCCAAGATCCCAAAAGGAGAATGGAGAAGGGATTGCGGTGTGGCCATCCCCCCTGGGGGGGTGATTTCTCGCTTTCTGTCTCTCTGTCTCTCTCTGTCTGTCTGGTGAGCGCACGCACCCTATAGCGAAAACCTCTCCAAAAAAAAAAAAAAAACATTGAAAATTATAAGTGCTGATGAAAGTGTGGTGAAAGGGGGAACCCTCCTACACTGCTGGTTAGAAAGTAAATTGGTCAGGCCACTCTGGTGAACAATTTGGAGATTCCTCAAAGACCTATAAATAGAACTACCTTATGACCCAGAAATCCCACTTCTTGGTATCTACCCAAAGGACAGAAGAATTCTTAATCAGAAAAGTGCATGCATATCTATGTTGATTGCAGCATTATTCACAATCGCTAAGAGATGGAACCAACTCAAATGCCCATGAACAGATGAATGGATTGAAACAGTGTGACACATATACTCTATGGAATAGTACTCAGCCATCAAAAAAAATAAGAGCCTGGCTTTTGACAGAAAGTGGAAGTATATGGAAGATTTATTGCTGAGTGAAGTAAGCCAGGCAATGAAGGAGAGACATTGTATGTCTCCACTTAATATATACTGAGTGTCTGCACTCTATGTCCAAAACTGAATGATTGAAGGTTATAAAAACTAAGTAAATGGTTGTGAATACCAGATACAGTGTGGGAAGAGGGCGAGTGAAATTTATGGAACAAAGCAAAAAAATGGGTTATAATCTATCTAGGAAAACTTTCCAGTATGGTGAACTGGACTGGTGAGAAATGTGCACATGTTGGAATATTAGCTTTGTAAACTAAGTAACATGACTGAATGCACAAAAAAAAGCAATTTTCCATCCAGAAAACACTGTATAGAGGCTTAATCATACCATTTATCATCAATAAATAACTTTCCATTTCTTGGATTACATATATATACATATACATATATATATATATATATATATATATACACATACACATATATACATACACACACACACATACACACACACACATATAAATATGTATATATATATATATCACCCTATTTCTCACCCTATGCCATTTCACAGCCTCTTCCCACACTGTCTCTGGTACCAGCAGTTGTTTTCCATTCCTTTTTAATTTTTTCCCACATTTTATTTATTTATTTATTTATTTATTTATTTATTTATTTATTTTATATATTTCCATTTCTTTTATATATTCAGTCACATATGTCACTTAGCTTGTAAAGTGAATGTTCCAACATGAATATATTTCTCACAAGTCCAGTTGGGAAGACTATACACTTTATCTTCAATAGATAATAACCCATTTCTTTGTCCCACACCACAAATGTCTTATCTCTTTATTTTCTTTACAGGGGATCTATCTAACACAAGTATCATTCAAGAGGTATTACTGTCATGCAATATCAATTAAGGAACACTCTGTTATATAACAATTATTTTTTTAATCAAAAAGAGTAAGCAATTTTATTTTTCAAGATGATTAGGTTATATGGTGGTAAATTAAGAGCAAAATATCAAGGTATGAATACAGTATGATTTACATCTAAATCAGAATTGACATTCAACATTCGTTGCTGAGGGAGAGAGCCAATGCTCCCCAACTCACTTGAGGTGAAGTGAGGGAATCACCAAACTGGTGATGCCTCTTCTCCATGAAATGCCTGCTGTATTCACATTCGACTGATGAAGAGTACATGGGACCTTACACATTATCTTTTATTCGTTGGTCTGGTGGTGATACCAGTGTTCAAAAATAGTTTCATGCTATTTCCTAAAGGCAGTGGGCCACCAAACACATGTTCGTGTTCCTAAAATTCGAGAATTGAGTATTATCTACTGTAATTTTTCTCTGGACCCAATATTCCATTTCCTGGTTTTCTCATGTAGAAGATTCTTTCTCATCTCCCCAAGGGATACAACCCCAAATCCCATTCACTTGAAATCAGGATTTATTTTTTTCTTATTCAGGTGACATATGGTCCATTTGATCCCATCCTAACTGACAAAAACCAGTTTACATCACTCTATCAGATGGCCACCAAGGACAGCTCTCTGGTCTATGGAATCATCAAATTATTGCTGCATTTTGGCTGGACTTGGGTGGCTCTCTTTGTATCTGATGATATGAGAGGTGAACAGTTCTTACAGGAACTTAAAGCAGAAATGGTAAAGAAAGATATCTGTGTGGCCTTTACTGAAAAGCTTCTTTCCATTATGAAGCTGTATGGATTGACTTCCTTCACATTTGTGAATCAGATCAGAGGTATCTCTGTAAGTGTGCATATTCTGTATGCTGACATAGGAAGTCTCTTCACCTTTAGCACCATAGAAGAGTTATACGTAACCTCAGGGAAGGTGTGGATCATTGGAATTCCTCCGTTAGCAGAGCTGGGTGTTGGTGACAAAGAATTTGATGCAATGCTGTACTCTTTGAGTGGAAGCTTCTCACTTTTACCCCAGGAAAGGATAATACCTGGATTTAAACAATTTCTCAACTCACTTAACCCTTACCAATACACAGAAGACTTTTACTTTCGTAAATTCTGGATTAGTATTTCTAATTGTCCAGTAGAGTGGGAAAAATGTGAAGTATCTAGAAACTGCCCTCAAAATATATCCTTAGAGTTTACAGCATCACATTTTAGCATTACATCCACATATGAGTCTAGCTATTTTATCTACAATGCCGTGTATGCAGTGGCCCAAGTTCTCCATAAAATGCTTGTGGAGAAAATAGAAATGGGATCTCCAGGAGATACAGATCAGCCTATGCTTCTACCCTGGCAGGTAAACCTCCTCAAGAAGCAAGACATGCATTGAGCACCTAATGACATCTGGAAGCATTTTATTAACATTTAATGACGTGACCACATTTTTATCCTAAGAGTAACAGAACCAGACAAAAATGTAAAAAAAAAAAAAAAAAAAAAAAAAAAAAAGATGGTTCCTTAACACTAGGTTGTAGGTGTAGGTGTAAATTTGACCTTTCTTTGTAGAATTCTACCACTGAGAGTTTTGATTTCAATCTGTCCCATTAGAAAATTATTAGAGGGCCAGCAGGTGATGCTGAGGTTAAGGGGCTGGATCCCTCATGGACCACTGCTTAATTGAGTTTCTTACCATATGGCTTAAAAAACATACCAGGGGACCAGCAGATAGCATAAAGGCTATGTCGCTGGACTCCCATGTAGTCGACCATGGTTCGCGTCCCAGACCTGGTGGCTTAAAAGTCACACTGGGCGCATGTGAGTGCATTCCCAAGATCCCGAGAGGAGAATAGAGGAGAAGGGATTGCAGCGTGGCCATCCCCCCTGGGGGTGATTTCTCGCTTTCTGTCTCTCTGTCTCTCTCTGTCTTTCTGGAGAGCACACACGCCCTATAGCAAAAACCTCTCCAAAAAAAAAAACAAAAAACAAA
This sequence comes from Tupaia tana, assembly GCA_026018925.1. Taxonomy (NCBI): domain Eukaryota; kingdom Metazoa; phylum Chordata; class Mammalia; order Scandentia; family Tupaiidae; genus Tupaia; species Tupaia tana. The sequence goes on along the minus strand of JAKSZU010000013.1, from coordinate 8,636,620 downwards.
AAACACACCAGATGTGTGTGTGTTCATGCCTGAAATTCTTAGAGGAGAACTGAAGAGAAAGGATGGCAGCATGACCATCTCTCTCTCTCTCTTTCTCTCTCTCTCTCTCTCTTTCTCTTCTCTCTCTCTCACTGTCTCTCTCTCTCTCACACACACACACATACACACACACATACACACACATCCCATAGAAAAAAATTTTTAGAAACATAGATCCTAATGTAGCATAAGACACTGTAAAATGTCCAAAAGTGACTTGTAACAAAAAATTGAAGCCAGAAACAGACAGAGACAGAGAGACAGAAAGCGAGAAATCACCCCTGGGGGGATGGCCATGCCGCAATCCCTTCTCTTCCATTCTCCTCTCGGGATCTTGGGCATGCACGCACACGCGCCCAGCGTGAGTTATAAACCACCAGGTCCGGGACGTGAACCACAGTCCACTACGTGGGAGTCCAGAGACATAGCCATTATGCTAACTGCTGGTCCCAAAACACAGAGCAATTCTAATATCTAGATAAAAGTGAGTATGTATACATAAAAATAATGTCAGAAAAGTTAATGTTTCTTATAATTGCTACTTTTACTGACAACAATAATATATGCTGCACATTTTGGGTTCATTTTGAGATGACTAATAAGAAAATAGATGACTTTTGGAAGCAGCAGTTAGCATAATGGCTATGGTGCTGGACTCCCATGTAGTTGACCACGGTTCAAGTCCCAGACCTGGTGACTTAAAACTCACACTGGGTGCATGGGCGTGCGTGCCCGAGATCCCGAGAGGAGAATGGAGGAGAAGGGGTTGCAGCATGGCCATCCCCTCTGGGGGGTGATTTCTCACTTTCTGTCTCTCTGTCTCTCTGTCTGGCAAGCGCACGCACCCTATAGCAAAAACCTCTCCAAAAAATAAATAAATAAATAAAATAGATTACTTTGCTAGAATAGCTTCCAATTATGTAATTATATAATTACAGACTATTTTGGATGGGTCTACTCCAAGGTAATTTAAGAATTGACAACTTTAGTTAAAAAATAAGCGGTAATACAGTGTAATGGGCTCAGGAGGCTCAAATGTTATCCCAGCAGCCCGGGGCCGAGTCCGCATGGCCGGGGCTCCGCCTCACGTGCTGTATTCCATTGAGATTCACCTGCAATGGCGGAACTGTACGAGACCCACCCTGAAGCCAACCATGAACGGAATCTATGCTCCCTATTGTTGAAAACTTTGTGAGCTGATGATTGGAAGAAAAAAAAAAAACATTTGAAAGAACTGGAGGGTAGGATGGCAGGGAAGGAAGGCAACTGCAGATACTAGAGACAGTATGGGGGAGGTAATGGGAGTGAGTGGTTGAGGACGGAGGGGAGGGATTCAGGGAACAAACAACACACTTGGTGAACACAGGAGTGAATAGTTGTCTGTTGATGATCTATAAGGTGATGTCATTGTTTTAACTGATGTGCACTGTATTCATGCTGGGAAAAACCATGTTGTACACGGTAAAGAGGTGTAGTGATTGAATGTGAATATAGAAAGAGAAAAAAAAAGAAATGGCAGAGGGAAAAAAAAGCAAGAGAACAAATAGAGAGGCATGATGTTGGTGGGACACAGATATGGTTTATTACCTGTTGATGACGTGTATAGTATTCTCAACTGGATTGGTCTGAGAAATATTTCATGTTGGGTAAAGTCTTCTTACTAGCCAAATGATAAGTAGAGATTGACTGTTTATAAAAATAATTGGAATAATTTCTTGTCTCTCCACCCAATATCTACCGAATCTGCTGCACCAGCGATCACTACAGAACGGCAATCTGATTCTAGAACACCTCTGTCTGCATGCTCCTGAACATTGAGGCTTAACTTCAAGAATTTGAAAGAAACACGCCATTCATCAGATGACAAGAAATCACCGTCGGATCACGAGAAATATGGGAAAACGAGAAAATACCTCTCCTCCAATGGAAAAGAGTAACACTCCTTCATCCACAAACAGTTCGGTGAAAGTCATGGAAATGTCTGATAAGGAATTTAGAGCATTCGTAATGTCGAAGCTAACAGAGATGGAAGAAAAGAGAGATAATGAACTGCTAAAGAGAAAGGAGAAAGAAGTTGCCGAGTTCCAGGAGATGAGGAAATTCTTGCAAGATCTAAAAGAGGAATTACACACTTTACAAAAGACTCAAACGGAACTGCTAGAGATCAAGTCTATAATACAAGAAGTCAAAATCTCCCTTGAAAGTATTAAAAGCAGACTAGATCATTCAGAAAATAGAATCTCAGATGTAGAAGAGAAAATGGCTGGCTTAGAAAAGTCCACCACGAAGACTGAGAAAATGGCTCAAAAATTTGAGAATGATATGCGAGAAGTACTGGATACCATCAAACGTCCAAATATCCGGATAATTGGCATTCCAGAAGGTGAAGAGACCCATAAGGGCATTGATAATCTATTCCATGAAATCCTGCAAGAAAACTTTCCAAACCTAGAGAGGCATTCGAAGATCCAGTCCCAGGAAATACAAAGGACCCCAAATAGAATCAACCCAAGAAGATCTTCTCCAAGACATATTATAGCCAGGTTGACCAAAACCGCAGACAAAGACAAGATACTAAGATTGGCAAGAGAGAACATCAAGTTACCTACAAAGGACATCCCATCAGGCTAACAGCAGATCTCTCATCGGAAACAATGCGAGCGAGGAGAGAATGGGAAAATATATTCAAAGTGTTACGAGAGAAACAGTTTCAGCCAAGAATACTGTACCCGGCAAGATTATCTTTCAGGTGGGAAGAAAAGACAAGAACATTCTCAGATAAACAAAACCTGAAAGAATTTACCAGCACCAGACCAGATCTCCAAGAAGTTCTCAAGGGTGTGTTGTATCAAGAAAATTAAACACAGACACACGGAAATAAGAGTCCAAAAACTATGAAAGTGGCCAACTTAATCAGAGGGACAAGTCTGAATTTGAATATTATATTCCAGAATTTAATCAGGAAAATTGAACCAGAACAGAAGATAAAAGTACATGAGACTGATAGGTTCATGCACCTTCCATTTGAACAGAATCCTAACTTGTTTCCTGGCTTTAAGCAAAGTTCCTTGGCATTTCTTTGAGTTAAGTTAAAACTGGTTTTCTTAGTAGTAATGAGTGAACTCACCATTGAAAGTAGTTAGATTATGTAGGAAATTGTGTGATCAATGCAACGTGGGTGGGAAGGGAATGAAGGACAATTGTAGACACCGGAGGTGGTGTGAGAGGAGGGTGGGAAGGGACAGAGGGTCAGAAAGAGGGGTGGAAGTAATTCTAGGAACTAGTAATGGAAAATTTTTTGTAATGTGCATGATTGTATCACTATGCAGTGTGTACTGGATGGGAGATTGCATTTTGTATGCTGTGATGAAGCTTAGGGAAGGAATGTAAATTGAGTTACAAAAAAAAAGTTTCAGAAAAAAAATATTTATATATTCAATGACTGCAGTAGGATATGTAGCCACAGCTAGGTGCTACTTTATAGGATGCGTAAAGTAAGACTTGTGTTCATAGAAATGTGGGTATCACCTGTGTTTGCTATGAGGGTATTTGGATTGATTAGGGTCTTTGGCGTTACAATAAAATGTGAGGAGAAAACAGTATAGAAAGCAAACATAGATACCAGAGACTGTGGGAGGAGAGTGGGAGATGGCAGAGGGTAAGAGATAGAGAATCTAGGATGGGGGGAAAAAGCAAAACATACAGAAGACAAGAAATGGAAGATCATTTGCTGACAATAACATGCTTGTTGATGTGCTTGATTGAGACAATATATAGTGTAATTTGGATGGAAAATCTCATTTTGTATGCTGTAATGATGTTCAGAGAATGAATGCAAATAAATAAATAAATAAATAAATAAATAAATAAAAAGAAAAAAAAAATAATTGGAATAATAATAATAATAATCGGGAAAAATAATGAAAAGCTATTGGATGATGAAATGGGGATTGTAGTGTCTCAGTATTGACTGATTGGCATCGTATTCCTTCTGGAGAAAGAAATGTGATACACTGTAAAGTTATATGTGATTCAATGCAAAATGGACATGATTATGATGATAATAACAAAATAAATAAATAAATAAAAAATCCTACATTGTGCCTTTTGTTCTGTATTGAGATATTATTGATAAACAAAATGTTTCACTTATGTACTGTATAATTTAATGAGTTCGAACATGTGTACACCCATGCTGACATCACTACTGACAAGGTACTAAAAATATTCATTCTATACTTCATTTTTTAGCAAGTTTTAACATTTTTACTCTAAGCACATGTACTAGGGAGACAGAGAAAGTGAGAAAGCAACCCCCAGGTGAGATGGCCATGCTGCAATCCCTTCTTCATTCTTCTCTCTGGATTTTGGTCAGGATTATACCAAAAGCCATACAAAACCTACTTTCTGGGCAATATCTTAGAATTCTTCTAATTGGATTCAATCCTTGCACCCTCTTTTGTGGAAAGGCATATTTCTTCTCCCTTGACCTCATGAGATGGTAACCTGAAACAGAACAAACAAAACATCACCTACAAAAATATCCTGGGGTTCGGTAAATGGAAAACGAACTCCTAAGGAACTTGCACCTCTAATTTGAATGTACTCCTCATTTTAAATTGTTTTCCCTCCAGCTTCACCCATTTCTGAAGAAAATAGAATTTACAAACAGTGCTGGTGACCATGTATCCTTAGATGAAAAAAGAAAGCAGGTTGCACACTATGATATCAAGAACATTGTGGGATCTCCTGATTTCACTGGGACCATGGTTAAAGTAGGAGAGTTCTCTTGCAGTCCACAAGCTCAAGGCCTGATAATCAATGAAATGATGATAAAGTGGCCTGCTTCATTCAAAGAGGTATGACACCATTTGACTACTGTACATATACAGTTATGTGACCTGAGAACTTAAAAGGAAGTTACGTAACTTTTTAACTCAGCTCCAAATTAACCTTTTATATCTTGACTTTATACTATGATCTTACTTATACATATGCTCAGCAAATACCTTTTAAAAACAATAGTTTTGCATTTAATTTTGTTACATTTACTTATGCAGCAGTCAAGTGAATAAAATGAACAAATTTAATGTGTACAAAATTCCAAATATGTTCATCCATATATGCTGAAACTTTTAATCATATATATTGTTATAGCCCTTTCTATGCTTTGATGCTCTGTAAACACAAGTGGATTGTGAATTTATATACCATTTGTCCCTGTAGATATTGTCAACCTATAAACAGAGATTTTTTAAAAGAAAATTGATATTTATTCAGTAGTGGGTGTTGCAGTGGGGAATATGCCTGCCATAGTAAAATATAGTCACATTCAGGGAGGTAAGAGAACAACAGGGTTTTAAAAGAAGTATGAGAAGCTGTTATATAAGTTGTTTAGATGCAATCATCCTTGGCTATCAGAACCAATAATAATAGTAACACTAGCCTAAGGCAGGACAGGCTCATGTCCTCACCAAAAAAGTTTATGTGGAAGATTTTCAGTGGCCATTGTGCAAGGTTACGGTTCTGGCACTGTTCTTATGAGAATTCTTGTCATCAGGCATACACGCACAGCTGCCGGCTTTATGATCTCTACCAGCTCCATTTAGTCAGAGCTTACTATAACTGACACAAACAACTCCTTTTGAATCAGATGACTTTTACATTTTCCCTCTTTTATCAAGACCTTTCTCCAAAATGTTACTGATTCACAATATTGTTGTACATTTTGATTGTCACTTTGTCTTGGAATCAGTTTGTTTTCTTTGGGTCTCACACTGGAGGGAAGGGATTAGGTGACTAGCAGTCAGCATCAAATAACTTTTAGTCACATTTGAGCAGCAAGAGAATTGTGAGTGGAGTGGCTCTCAGGTTGTTTGATTGAGGAGCCTCGTTCTGTCATCTTGGGAAAAGCAGTCTACAGTATGAAGATATCGTGTTTACATTCTGGGTTGCAGTTTCATCATCTCTGGTTATGGCATTGGGCAGCTTGATAAATTCTCGATGCAGCCCACATCTCAGACATGTGCTCCTTCCTTGATGTTTACATCAAGTTGCCCAGTTTCAGCTAATATAGCTTTAAAATAGAACAGTTTTCATGCTTAGTAATTGGATTAGAAGATCTTATAAGAATTTAGGATCTTGGGACGAGCAGTTGACATAATGACTATGTCGCTGGACTCCCATGTAGTCAACTGTAGTTCAAGTCCCGGACCCAGGGCTTAATATCATGCCAGTTGCATGTGTGTGCTTGCCCAAGATCCCGAGAGGAGAATGAACACAAAGGGATAGCCCTGTGGCCATGCCATCTGGGGTATGATTTCTTGCTTTCTGTCTCTCTGTCTCTCTGTTTTTCTGGTGAGCACATGCAAACTATGGCTAAAACCTATCCAAATTTAAAAAAATTAGAATCTAGTCTAGTCTGAAACTAGATAATAATAAAATATCAATAACAGTGAATGGATCTATATCTAATAACAGGCATTTTCGATTTTTCTTAAAATTTTTTGTTTATAAACATCCAGATTTCAGTCAAAGATTAATTGCTTCATAAAATGAGTGTAGTTTTACCAAATTTGGCTTCATAATTTACATAGTGCTGAAACAATAGTTACTTGCTACATAGTAATTTTTTATTGTACTTTAAAATGTCTTCTCGATGTTATGTCAATCAAGGTAGACATTAGATTTTTGTCTGTAGAACACTTATAATTTAAATATGTAATTCCAGTCCAAATCAGTGACTCTAACTATACCCTGTTATAAAGAGAGCACATTCTTTTGGAACTTTGAAAACAACTATACAGTTATAAAAGTAAGCATATTCACAGATCCTTTGTACATTTGGGAAGATTTAATAGGGAGAAAAAAGTAAATACTGTGGGACCCATCACTCAACCCCACACCTACTCATCTCTGGACTTCAGGTTTGTTTCTTGGGACTTTAAGACAAACTTGCACCCCTCTCCACCCTATTTGGAGACTGATTCAAGTGACAGTGCTGGACACCAGGCTGCCTGTGGCTGCAGTCCCTAATGGCCTGTCCCCATCACTCATCCTCCGTTCCTTCCCCACTTGTCATTGGACTCTCAGAATCTCAAGTGTTTTGAACAGCACATGGCACAAGTTGCACAATTTTTTTCTTTTCTCATAAGGTGAAGCTTATTAGGTTAGTTGGAGGTTTACCACTCCTTAGAAACAGGGAGGACTTTGGGTCACCCTGTACCAGTGACAAAAGTTCATGGTACTTGTTAGCAACAGGTAGGCAGACCAAAAGAAAGATCACCAATTTTCTAAATCTGCACACCTTTTAACACTCAGACATACCTGGAATAAGTTAGGCTGGAACATATAGATTACCACATGACAAGGAACAATTGCAGAGGCTCAAGAAATATGAACAACAAACAAAAGGCCTCTCCCCCAAGAGAAATTGTCAAGCCCACATCACTTACAGTCAATACAATGCACGTAGTGGACATGTTGGATAAGGAATTCAGACTGTTTGTAGTGATCAAACTAAATGAAATGGAAGACAAAAGAGACAACGAGCTCCAGGAAATGAGGAAGTCCTTTCTTGATTTGAAAGAAGAAATAGATACCTTAAACAAGAACCAGATGGAATTTCAAGGGTTGAAGAAACAAAAGCTCCCTTGAAAGGACTAAAAGTAGATTATATCAAGCAGAAGATTAGATCTCTAATGTAGAAAACAAAACAACTGACCTAGAAAAAAGTATCAAGAAGATTGAGAAAACAACCAAGAAAAATGAGGATATTATACGAGGAATACTGGATAATATCAACTGCCCCAACATCTGGATAATTGGTATCCCAGAAGAGGAAGAAAATAATAAGGGAATTGATCATTTTTTCCATGAAACCCTGGAAGAAAACTTTCCAAACATAGAAAGGCATTCAAATATCCAGACCCAAGAAATACTTAGGACCCTGAATAGAATCAACCCAAGACGATCCTCTCCAAGGCACATCATAGCCAGATTAGCAAAAACAACAGACAAACACAAGATACTAAAGTTGGCAAGAGGGTAACGTCAACTTACTTACAAAGGTCACACCATCAGGCTAAGCCTACATGGTCATGAGGTATAATCTTTTTATTTATTTTTGGATACAATTTGGTAGTATCTTGCTGAGAGTATTTGCATCTATATTTATCAGAGATATTGATCTGTAGGTTTTTCTTATTTTGTTATGTCCTTCTCTGTTTTGGGGATGAGGTTGATGTAGTCTTCAGAAAATGAATTTGAGAGGGTTCTTTCCTTTTGCAACTTTAGGAACAGTTTGGGAAGAATGTAAGTCAGCACTTTATTAAAAAAGTTTTTTAGAATTCAGAAGTGAAGCCATCAGAACCTGGTCATTTCTTTGTTGGAAGGGAATTTATTACTGATTTAATCTCACTGCTTGTTATGGTTTATTCTGGCTGTCTATGTCTTCCTGATCAATCACCATCAATTCCAGAAATTTGTCCTTCTCATCTAGGTTTTCTAGTTTGTTGGCAAATAGGTCCTCCTAATTCTCTAATGATGTTTCATATTTCTGTTATGTCTGCTCTAATATTGCCCATTTCATTGTGATTTTGATTTATCTGGTACCTTTCTAGAGGTAGACTAGCTCACATTTTGTCGATTTTGTTTATATTTGCAAACTGCCAAACTTTGGTTTCACTTTTTTTCTGTATAGTTCATTTGTTCTCTATTTCATTTATTCCTTCTTGAATCTTTATTATTTTTCTCCTGGCAGTTTTGGATTTTTTTGTTATTGTTTTTCCAGTTCCCTGAGTTTTTAGTCCATGTGCCGCCTTCCTTCTTTCTCTTATGTACACTAATTGCAATGAACTTCCCTCTTATGACTGCTTTTGTTGAATCACACAGGTCATGGAAGCTTAGGTAGTCATTCTCATTGGTTTCAATGAATCTTTTTATTTCAGTCTTAATTTTTTCAGTGGTTGCAAAGGAAGTTGTAGTACATTGTTTAGTTTCCACATATTTGTGGATTCCTTAGTGTTCTTTCTGAAATTAATGTCAAGTATAATTTCATTATGGTTAGAATAGATGCTAGATATAGTTTCTATACCTTTAAACCTATAAAGACTTGCTTTGTACCCTATCATCTGGGGTATTTGAAAATGTTGATGATAGGGTGAGAAGAATTTATATTTTGTGATAGTTGGATGGAAGCTTATATAGCTGTCTGTCAGATCCTTTGAATTTATGGTATTGCTTAAAACCTGTATGTGTTTGTTAATTTTTTTGTCTAGATGATTTGTGCAAAGGAGTTGGTGGTGTATTGAGATTCACAATTAATGTGTTGCAGTCTATCTCTCCTCTTAGATCTAGTAGTCTTGCTTCCACATTTGTATTACTCCTGAGTTAAGTGCATAGATATTTATTTGGTTAATTAGCCCTTTTAGTACTATAAAATGTCCTTTTGTCTCTTACTGTTGTAGTCCTACAGGTTCTTTATTCTAAAATCAGTATCACAACTCTAGCCCTTTCTGTATCAGTATCACAACTCTAGCCCTTTCTGTATTTCTATTTGCATGAAATACCTTTCTCCAGCCCTTCCATTTTTAGTCTGTGTATACCTTTACCCATGAGCTGAGTTTCTTGTAGGGAGCAAATAGATGGTTTCTGTTTCTTTGTTTGTTTGTGTATTTATTCAGCTAGTCTGTGTCTCTTGATTTGAGAAGTTAATATATTAACATTCTAAGTTATTAATATTTTTCAGCTTGTCCCTACTATTTTGTTAGCCATAGACTTGGTTGTTTTTTGCCCTCTATTTCTGTCTGTCTCTCTTTAGTTCTCATGTATAGAACTCCCTTCATTATGTCTTGAAGAGCTGATCTAATGTCGATAACTTTTTTTAGGTTTATTTTTTTTATTTGAGAAGTTTTACCTTCCCTTCCCATATGAAGGATAATTTGGCTGGGCATAGTATCCTTTGTTGAGAATATTTTTCTTTCTAGTTTTTTTTATTCCAGAGAGATTTTTGTTATAGGGTGTATATGCTCACAGGAGAGACAGAAAGCAAGAAATCAGTCCCTGGGGATTGGGGAGATGGGCATGACAGAATCCCTGCTCCTCCACTTTACTCCTAGGATCTTGGGCATGCATACACACATGCCCAGTGTGAGCTTTACGCCACCAGATCTGGCACTCAAACAGCTGTTGACTATGTTTGAGTCCAGTGATATAACTGCCCACCTTCTGCTGGTCCCTAAATTATTCTTTTTTTCAATGCTTTGAATATGTCTGTCCATTTTTTTTTTTGCTTGCATTCGTTCTGTTGAGAGTTTTAATGTTGTCCTAATGTGATAACCTTTGTAAGTAACTTGATATTACTCTCTTGCCATTTTTTAAATCTGTGATTTTGTCCAGTCTAGCTATGATATGCTGTAGAGAGGATCTTCTTAGGTTGATCCTATTTGAGGTCCTCTGTATTTCTTGAGTCTGGATGTCTGAATATTTCTTTAGGTTTGGAAAGTTTTCTTCAAGTATTTCATGGATTAGATGATCAATGCCCCTGTTAGATTTTTCACCTTCTGAGATAGGACTTATTCAGATGTTTGGACATTTATTGGTATCTAGTATTTCCTGCACTTTATTCTCATTTTTTTTAAATTTTTCATTATTTTTTATAATTTTTTTATACATCAGAGGTTTCATTTTCTATAATTGATATTCAATCTTCTGCTTGATCTAATCTGTTATTAATACTTGACAGGGAGTTTTGGATTTCCTGTATTACAGTCTTAATCTCTAACAGTTCAATTTTCTTCTTCTTTTATGGTGTCTATTTCTTCTTTCCAAGTGTGGAAAGAATTGCTAATTTCCTGAGTTCATTGTCCCTTTACTCTTGTATGTCATTTCATTTTGTCACTATAAATATTTTGAATTGCTTATCTGACAGTTCCAGGAGTTCTACTGTGCTGCCTGTGGATGAGGACCAGTTGTTCTTTTCCCTTAAGGGAGAGATATTTTTTCTAGTTTTTCATATTCCTTGTGCTTCTGTACTGATTTCTAGTCATTGTATGGATTAAATCTTTATTCCTAATTTCTTGGAATTGATTTTGCAATGTCAGGAAGAAAAGCACTCTACTTCTATGGTGTGTCCTTTGGAGAGGACCTCATGTTCTCAGCAGAAAATGTTTTATGTAGGTAGCTTGAAGTGCTTGGTTCCTCCCCAAAGTCTCTAGATGAAGTGCACCTGAAGCTCAGCTGGATGATGTAACTGACAGAAGACATAAAATCTGAACTTTTGAATTACACCAGATATTCCAAAAGTCACTGGACATGGTCTCCCTGTAGCTCTATCATATTTCCCTCTGTGGCTGTCTCTCCACTGTAGATAGAACTCAGAGAAATCCAATAGCATCAGGAATGGGGAAGAATTGGATACAGGAAACCATAAAGACACACACCTGATAATTTAATGATCAGTATGTGAGCTGCACTCTCCCAGCAGCTCTGTCACACATCCTACTGAGGATTGCTCTCCATTATAGCTGAAGCTGAAAGAAATTCAATGGCGCAAGGTATAGAGAAGCCATTAATTTATTCTTCATGTTTTAGCAGCAAAGAAAACAGTCCAAGCTCTGATAGGGCAAGTATTTTCTTTCATTTATGTACCTGGAACAGAATTGTTTTTTGACTGGTGTAGAACCAGCATTCTCATCATGCAAACTGTGACCAACTTTTCCTTGGTTCCACAAAAGTTTTTCTCTTACTGACAGGCATCTTTGTGTTAACATTATGTCTTTGAAAATTTATCCTTAGGAGATATTTTCATAAAAGATTTTCATAGGATAGTTTCCCCATAGGTGGTGGTGACTTCCCTAAAGGCATATAATTGACTATTCTGTGCCCACCATTTAAAAGACATGTTTAGTTATATTATTTTTGTTTACTCTCAGAATATATGCAGAAAATAGGCAGGGAAACAAAACATGAAGTAATAAAATTATTTACAAACACACATAACCAATAATGAAACCAAAAATGAATTCAACAGGAAAACAAAACAAAACACGAAGTCTTTGCAAAGAGGACATAAGTTCTACAGAAACCATAAGAGAATGGGCTGGAAGAACAATGTCATGGATCCTAAAGTGCCTGCCTGAAAATATGCTCCTGAGAGAGATATAAGAAAAGCTATCTATGAAAAACCCATAACGAACATCATCCTCAATGGAGAAGAGTCTAAAGCTTTTACACTAAAAATGGGTACAAGACAAGGATGCCCACTTTCTCCACTCCTTTTTCATATAGTACTGGAAGTCCTCGCCAACATAATAATAAAAGAGGAAAAAATAAAAGGAATTCAAATAGGAAAAGAAGAGGTGAATCTCTCTCTGTTTGCAAATGACATGATTGTGTACATAGAAGACCCATTGTTTTCCATGAAAAAATTTCTGGAAGTAATACATGAATACAGTAAAGTTGCAGGATACAAAATTAATATCCAGAAATCTATAGCATTTCTATGTAAGAACAACAGGCAGACTGAGATACAACTGAAAAAAGTTATCATAGCCACAAAAAGTGTAAGATATTTAGGACAAATCTAACCAAAGAAGTTAAAAACCTCTGCAAGGAAAACTACAAGAAGTTAAAAAATAAAATAAATTGAAAATGACACAAAAAAGTGGAAGGATATCCTATGTTCCTGGATTGGAACAATTAATGTAATCAAAATGGCAATTCTACCCGAATTAATCTGTATAAATTAATCTACATATTTTATGCAATGCCAATGAAAGTACCAGACACATTCTTCACAGACTTAGGGAAAGACAATCATAAAGTTTGTCTTTATAAAAGACCCCCTATTGCCAAAGCAATTTTGCACAAGAAGAGTGGAGTGGGTGGCATCTAACTCCCTGATCCAAAAATATACTACAAAGCTGTGGTAATCAAAACAGCTTGGTACTGGCACAGAAACAAACATGTGGACCAATGGAACAGAATAGAGTCCACAGAAATAAATTCCCAAACATACAGTCAGCTGAAGTTTGACAAGGGGTATCAGTCAATCCAGTGGGAAAAGAAAAACTTCTTTAGCAAATGCTGCTGAAAAAACTGGATTTCCACTTGCAGAAAGATGAGTCTGAACTGCTACCTCTCACCTCTGACAAAAATCAAGTCGAGTGGATCAAAGATCTAAATCTAAGACCTCAAACTATAAAACTGTTTCTGGAAAACACTGGGGAAACTCTGAGAGATATTGAAGTAGGCAAAGACTTTTGAAATAAGACCCCCAAAGCACAGTCAATAATCTCCAAAATAGACAAGTGGGATTACATCAGACTAAGAATTTTCTGCAAGGAAAAAGACACATTAATTAGTGTGAATCGATAGACTTCAGAACGGGAAAATACTTTTGTAAACTATGCATCAGATAAGGGACTGATAACCAAAATTCACAAGGAACTCAAGCAGCTGTTCTGAAAAAAGATGATCAATCCTATTAAAAGATGGGAGAGGAGTTGAAAAAAAAAAACTACTCTAAAGATGACATAGGAATAGATAAAAGGCATATGAAAAAATGCTCAACATCTCTCATTGTAAGGGAAATGCAGATAAAAACAACAATGAGATACCACCTAATCCCAGTCAGAATGACTAAGATAAAATAAACAAAAAATTGTAAATGCTGGTGGGGGTGTGGTGAAAGGGGAACTCTCTTACACTGCTGGTGGGAATGTAAATTGGTCCAGCCACTGTGGAGAACAATTTGGAGATTCCTCAAAAATCTACAAATAGAATTACCATGTGATCTAGAAATTTCATTCCTTGGTATCTACCCAAAGGACAGAAGAATACTTAATTGGAAAAGTGCTTGCACGTAGATGTTTATTGCAGCACTATTCACAATTGCTAAGTCATGGAAACAACCCAAATGCCCACTCAACAGATGAATGGGTAGGAAAACTGTGGCACATATACTCTTTGGAATACTATTCAGCAGTTAAAAAAAAAAGTGGCTTTTGACAGGAAGTGGATAAATATGGAAAATTTACTGCTGAGTGAAGCAAGCCAGGCAATGAAGGAGAGGAATTATATGTCCCCACTTAATATATACCAAGTGTCCACACTCTATGACTGAAACTAATTGACTAAAGGATATAGAAACACAGTATATAGATATAAATACCAGATACAGTGTGTGTGAAAGAGGAGGGTCTAAGGAAGGACATTTAGAAGAAAAATAGGGAGGCAAAGCATTAATGCCACAAAGAAATGTGGTATTATCTGTTGAAGATATTTTGTAGTTTTATCAACTGTACTAGGGAGAAATGTTCACTTGTTGAAATATCCATTTTCTAAGCCAAATAATATGATCGAATGTATAAAAGAAAATGAAATTAAATAAATAAATAAATTATCTTCTTAAAATAAAATTACTGTGTCCTTTGTTGTGCAGAAACTTCTTAGTTTGATATAGTCCCACTTGTCTATTTTAGGGATTATTGCCTGTGCTTTGGGAGTCTTATTTAAGAAGTCTTTGCCTACTCCAATGTCTCCCAGAGTTTCCCCAGCATTTTCCACCAGTAGTTTTATTGTTTGAGGTCTTCAGTTCAGATCTTTGATCCATTTTGAGTTGATTGTTGTTAATGGTGAGAGACATGGGTTCAGTTTCATCTTTCTGCAGGTGGATACCCAGTTTTTCCAGCACCATTTACTAAAGAGGTTTTCCTTTTCCCAATGGATTGACTGATATCCTTTGTCAAAAATCAGTTGGCTGTAAGCTTTGGGGATTATTTCTGGGTCTCTATTCTATTCCATTGGTCCACTTGTCTGTTTTTATGCCAATACCATGCTGTTTTGATGACCACAGCTTTATAGTATATCTTGGGATCAGGGAGTGATATGCCTCCTACTCCATTCTTGTGCAGGATTGCTTTTGCAATACGAGGTCTTTTATGATTCCAGACAAATTCTATGATTGTCTTTTCTAGATCTGTGAAGAATATTTCTGGTATTTTGATTGGAATTCCATTAAACATGTAGATTAATTTGGGTAGAATTGCCATTTTGATTATGTTAATTCTCCCAATCCAGGAGCATGGAATGTCCTTCCACTATTTTATGTCACTTTCAATACCTTTTTTAAGATTTTCATAGTTTTCTTTATAAAGGTCTTTGACTTTCTTAGTTAGGTTTATCCCTAGGTATCTTATACATCTTGTGGTTACAGTGAAAGGGATTCCTTTCTTCAGCTCTGCTTCATTCAAGTTGTTGTTCATAAATAGAAATGCTATAGACTTTTGGATATTGATTTTGTATCCTGCCACCTTACTGTATTCACTTATTACTTCAAGAAGTTTTTTCATGGATACCTCTGGGTCTTCTAAGTATACCATCGTGTCATCTGCAAATAAAGATATTTTCAACTCTTCTTTGCCTATTCGAATGCCTTTAATATTGTTCTCCTCTCTGATTGCAATAGCTAAGACTTACAGTGCTATATTAAAGAGCAGTGGAGAAAGTGGGCAGCCTTGCCTAGTACCTGTTTTCAGAGGAAAAGCTTTCAGCTTTTCCCCATTCAGTATAATGTTAGCTGTAGGTTTTTCATAGATTGCTTTTATTGTATTCAGAAATGACCCTTCTATACCAATCTTACTGAGAGTCTTAATCATAAAAGGATGTTGTATTTTGTCAAATGCTTTCTCCGCATCAATTGAGATGATCATATGGTTTTTATCTTTCTTTCTGTTAATGTGGTGTATTACATTTATGGTCTTACGTATATTGAACCACCCTTGCATCCCTGGTATAAAGCCTACCTGGTCGTGATGAATGATCTTTGTTATATGTTGTTGGATACAATTTGCAAGTATCTTGTTGAGAATTTTTGCATCTGTATTCATCAATGATATTGGTCTGTAGTTTTCCTTTTTTGTCATGTCCTTATCTGTTTTTGGGATGAGGATGATGGAGGCTTCATAAAATGAATTTGGAAGGTTTCCTTCCTTTTGAATCTTTAGAAATAATTTTAGTAGGATAGGGGTTAACTAACTCTTCCTTAAAAGTTTTGTAGAATTCAGAAGTGAAGCCATCTGGACCTGGGCTTTTCTTTGTTGGGAGGTTATTTATTACTGATTCAATCTCCTGGCTTGTTATGGGTCTATTCAGGTTCTCTATGTCCTCCTGATCCAATCTTGGTATATTATATGCATCCAGGAATTTGTCTATCTCCTCCAAGTTCTCTTGTTTGTTGGCATATAGTCTCTCACAGTATCCTTTAATGATATTTTGTATTTCTGCTATGTCCGTAGTAATATTGCCTGTTTCATCATATATTTGATTAATCTGGTTTCTTTCTTCTTCTTGATCAGTCTAGCCAATGGTGTGTCAATCTTGTTAATCTTTTCAAAGAACCAGCTTTTGCTTTCATTTATTTTCTGTATGGTTCATTTATTTTCTACTTCATTTATTTCTGCTCGAACCTTTATTATTTCTTTTTGCCTGGCATTTTGGGGGTTGGTTTGTTGTTGTTTTTCCAATTCTCTGAGGCATGATGATAAGTTATCTATTTGCCATCTTTCCATCCTTTTCTTATGCGCACTAATTGCTATGAATTTCTCTCTTATGACTGCTTTTGCTATGTCCCATAGATTCTGGACACTTGTGTACTCATTATCATTTGTTTCCATCATTTTTTTTATTTCAACCTTAATTTCTTCAGTAGTGAAGAAGTCATTCAGAAGTAGGTTGTTCAGTTTCCATTTGTTCGTGTATTTTCGGGGTTGTTTCTTGAAATTAATCTTGATTTTAATTCCATCATGTTCATAGAAGATGCTGGATACAGTTTCTATGACTTTGAATCTGTAAAGGCTTGATTTGTGTCCTAACATATGATTAATCTTTGAAAAGGTTCCATGTCGGGGTGAGAAAAATGTATATGTTGTGGATGTAGGGAAGAAAGTTCTATAGATATCTGTCAAGCCCATTCGATTTATAGTATCATTTAAGTCCTGTATCTATTTATTTTCTGTCTAGAAGATCTGTCTAAAGGAGATAATGGGATGTTGAGATCTCCAACAATTATAATATTTCTCCCTATTTCTTCTTTTAGCTCCAGCAGTCCTTCCTTCACATATTTAGGTACACCTGAGTTGGGTGCATAGATATTTATAAGGGTTATGTCTTCTTGCTGGATTACCCCATTTACTATTATATAATGGTCTTCTTTGTCTCTTCTTACAGTCTTTGTCTTGAAATCTATTTTGTCTGCGATCAATATCGCTACTCCAGCCCTTTTTAGATTTCCATGTGCATGGAGTATCTTTTTCCAGCCCTTTACTTTTAGTCTATGTCTGTCTTTATCCATAAGGTGAGTTTCTTGTAGGCAACAGATAGAGGGTTTCTGTTTTCTTATCCAGTCAGCCAGTCTATGTCTCTTAACTGGAGAATTTAATCCATTGACATTCAATGTAATTATCGATATTTCCGTACCTGATCCTATCATTAAGTGAGCCATTTTCTTCATTGCTTTTTGTTCTCGTATAACTGTCTAATTCTTTAGTTTTCCTGGTATAGTACTCCCTTCAGAACCTCTTGAAGAGCTGGTCTGGAGTTGGTAAATTCCTTCAAATTTTGTTTATTCGAGAATGTTTTTATCTTTTTTTCCCATATGAAAGATAATTTTGCCGGGTATAGTATCCTTGGTTGAAGTTGTTTTTCACTCAACACTTTGACTGTGCTTCCCCATTCTTTCCTTGCCTGCATTGTTTCTGCCGAGAGATCCGATGTTAGCCTGATGGGGTGACCTTTGTAAGTAACTTGACGTTTCCCTCTTGCCAACTTTAGTATCTTGTCTTTGTCTGTTGTTTTTGCCAGACTGGCTATGATGTGCCTTGGAGAAGATCTTCTTGGGTTGATTCTACTCGGGGTCCTATGTATTTCTTGGGTCTGGATATTTGAATGCCTTTCTAGGTTTGGAAAGTTTTCTTCCAGGATTTCATGGAATGAATTATCTAGGCCCTTATTATTTTCTTCCTCTTCTGGAATACCAATTAACTGGATGTTGGGGCGCTTGATGGTATCCAGTATTCCTCGTATGTTGGCCTCATTTTTCATGTTTGTTTTCTCAATCTTCTTGATACTTTTTTCTAGGTCAGGTGTTTTGTCTTCTACGTTAGAGATTCGATCTTCTGCCTGGTCTAACCTACTTTTAATACTTTCAGGGGAGGTTTTGATTTCCTGTATCACATTCTTCAATCCTAGAAGTTCCATCTGGTTCTTGTTTAAGGTATCCATTTCTTCTTTCAAGTCATTGAAGGACTTCCTCATCTCCTGGATCTCCTTGTCTCTTTTCTCTTCCATCTCAGTACGTTTGGTCACTACAAATATTCTGAATTCCTTATCAGACATGTCCACGACGTCCATTGTATTGACTGTGGGTGATGTAGGCTTGATGATTTCCCTTGAGGGAGAAGCTTTTTGTTGGTTGCTCATATTTCTTGAGCCTCTGCGATTGTTCCTAGTCATCAGGTACTCTATATGTCGCTTCCTAACTTATTTAAGGTAACTCTGAGTGTTAAAACTTGTATAGGATTAGAAATTTGATTATTTCTATTATGGTTGGCCTATCTGTTGCTCACAATTACCATTAACTGTTGCAACTAGTCCTGGATGGCCCAAAGTCCTCCCTGTTTCTAAGGAGTGGTGAGCCTCCAACTGACCTAATAAGCAACACCTCAAGAGCAAAGAAAAACGAAAAAACAAAATCCACGCCACATGCAATTCAAATCACCAAAACTCAGAGTCCAAAGGCTAGTAGGAAAGGGCCAGAGGATGAGTGACAGGACCAGGTTGGTCGGGCCTTCAGCCTCAGTCCACCTGGTGTCCAGAACTACTGGCCGGCTCGATCCGGTTTGCGGGTGGGGTGGGGTGGTGTGGGAGTTCATTTTAAAGTACAAGACAACCAACCTGGAATCCAAGGAGGAGGAATGGTGAGGATGCGCGAAGGTTCGGGGGTGAGGGTCGGGCCTGCAGCCTCAGTACGCCTTGCTCTGTTCTTTATTATTTATTTGCATCTTTTACTTTGGGATTTAGATTATTTTACTTTTCCAGTTCCTTAAAAAGCATCAAGTTATTTATTTGATATCTTTCTTTCTTACTTTCATGAACACTAATTGTTATAATCTTTTACTTTACTATGGCTTTTCTATATTAAAAATATTTTGGTGCATTGTATTTGTTTTACCATTTGTTTCAGTACATTTTTAAGTTCCATTCTAAAAAAAACTTTTTTCTTTATGATATCTTTATAATCAAATGAAATCTTAGATAAAATTTAAAAAACTGTCAAAGTGAGAGGGACCAATAATCCCTGAGGAGATTTCTACCAAGGTGGAAAATGTGAGCTTTGGGAGTAAGGAGTTCAAAGAGCTCATTAAGTATGTTCACTTGAGGGACTGGCAAGTAGCATGGTGGTTAAGAGCGCCAGACTCCCACATGGTTGACCATGGTTCAAGTCCTGGACCTGGCAGCTTGCTTTCTCACTTTCCCTCTCTCTCGTTCTCTCACTCTGTCCCTCTCTGGTCAAATTTTAAAAACAAAACTAAACAAAACAACAACAAAAATGTATGTTTGCTTGAATACAGGCATTTCTGATTTATGTCTGAGGTGACCTCACTCACCTTTCTAAACATCAAATGTCAGTCTCTATATAACAAGATATAAGAGTAGCTGAAAAAAACTGAAATTTATTTGGGAATGGGTACTATAATGTGGAATATAATGCAATAGTAATGTACAGTTGTATCCAGAGGGGTAAAAGAAGACAAGAGGTTTTTTATTTTATTTTTTTTGAGAAGTTTTGCTATAGGGCGCGTGCGCTCACCAGACAGACAGAGAGAGACAGAGAGACAGAAAGCGAAAAATCACCTTCCAGGAGGGATGGCCATGCCACAATTTCTTCTCCTCCATTCTCCTCTCAGGATCTTGGGCATGCATGCACACACGCCCGGCGTGAGTTTTAAACCACCGGGTCTGGGACACGAACCGTGGTTGACTACATGGGAGTCCAGCAACATAGCCATTACGCCAACTGCTGGTCCTGAAGACAAGAGTTTTTAAAAGAAATGTGAAGAGCGATTACATAAGTTGTTACGGAAAAACTAGCCCGTGCTACTGGAATCAGTAACAAGATTGGCATTAGTAGTGTTAGGCAGGAAGTCTGGGGCAGATGTCCTCACTGAGTATTTTCTGAGTAATGTTGCAGGGACCTTTGTGCTAGGTTGTAGTACTGACAGTCTAAGTGACCATTCTTGATAGCAGGCATACATGCTGAGAACTGCCCATTTATGGCTTTCCCTGTGTCCATTTACTCAGGGTTAAACACAAATTGACAGCTTTCTAACATCTTTTACAACACCACTCATGTTTTCCTCTATCATATTACATGTATTCAGTCTTCACCCTTATTCTACTTTTCAAAGCACTGACTGTGATTTCATGTCATCTTTCCACAGCTGAAATTCCCTAACCAATATTATTTCCATATATAACAGTCATGATTTATACCTTTAATGTGCTGTTAATTCTGAAAAAGCAGTGTCCTACCTGGATTGAGATATTCAGAAGTGGATTGACCTTCTGTGTTTCATAACACACTATCACTGCTTGTCTTCTTCTGTGTGTGCATGTGTATAAGTTACTCTCATTAATGTGCCTCTTTATCTTGACATAGGTTATTCCATCTAAAATGTAAAAATAAAACAGCCAAGTATAAGGGAATGGTAAGAACATTCTCAGACATCGAAATTTTCAGTCATTACCATATATAAATCTGCTTTGAAAAGATTGTTGATTTAGTCATTGTAACAGGTGATAAAAATCCTAAGAGTGGGGACCAGCAGTTAGCGTAATGGCTATGTCGCTGGACTCCCACGTAGTCGACCGCGGTTCGAGTCCCGGACCCGGCGGCTTAAACTCATGCCAGGCGCGTGTGCGTGCGTGCCCAAGATCCCGAGAGGAGAACGGAGGAGAAGGGATTGCGGTGTGGCCATCCCCCGTGGGGGGTGATTTCCTGCTTTCTATCTCTCTGTCTCTCTCTGTCTGTCTGGCGAGCGCACGCGCCCTATAGCAAAAACCTCTCCAAAAAAAAAAAAAAAAAAAAATCCTAAGAGTGGCCAATAATACATGAAATAAAAATTACAAGGTATGCAGCCAGCAGGTGGCATGGTGAACAAGGCACTGGATACTCACTCCCACATGGACAAACATGGTTTGAGTCCCTGAACTGGTGGCTTGCTTTCTCATTTTCCTTTTCTCTTTGTGTCTGTTTTTCTTTGGTCAAATTAAAATAAATTAATGAATTAATAAAATTAAGTAAATAATTGTTTTTAAGAAGTTATGAGGTTCTTGGTAGCATTCAGTTAACACTTATATAGAAGAATGCTTACCATGTAATCTATAAACAAATGTCTAGGTACTATCAACATGAAATTTGTGAGGAGACACAGTGATTACTGCTTTGTGAAGATCTAACTCACTCTCTTATAAAAGGATACAATCATCCTGTCAAAGCTGCTAATGTGATAAATGATGACCAGTGGTTCTCTTTTCCCCTCAGGCTCCCATGTCAGTGTGTATTCAGAGGTGTGGTCCGGGATTCAGAAAAATTCCACAGAAAGGAAAGCCTCTCTGCTGCTACAGTTGTGCTTTTTGCCCTGAGACAGAGATTTCCAATCAGACAGGTAGAAAAATTATTACTGTGCTAGCAAAGTACTACACCTATTTCTCAATAAAAATGAAGCCAAGAACACTGACATCGAACTCACAGTGCACATGTCCTCTTAATTCATAATTTCACTCATTCTTTTAATTTACCCATCTATAAAAGTACTGTTAGCTCATTATGTGTAAGTTCTTACCTGGCTGTGCCAATCTTAATAGGATCAACTGTAACATTGATTCTAGTGTATACCTTTTCTTACCATTCAGTGCTGGGGGTACACTCTCAATCTGATGTCTCACAGTGAATTACACTAAAGTTTGGTGAAAATTTAAATTGTATAACCATCAGAGTTACCAGTGTGTTTGCTTAGGAGTTTTGAAATTGATATTTTTTATATATAACTGGTAAGCACAGATGAAGGGCAATATAATTGTTATGGAAATGTTTTATACATGTGTGTACCAGTTCTAAAAGTGTGTTAGTGATTAATTGTGCATCATTAACTAATGCCTACATCATTTCATGTGGAATAGAATCATATAGAAAGAAGAGAAATACTGGGACCAGCAGTTAGCATAATGGCTATGTCGCTGGACTCCCATGTAGTTGAGTGCAGTTCAAATCCCAAACCCATTGGCTTAAAAATCACACTGGGCGCATGTGCGTGTGTGCCCAAGATCACGAGAGAAGAATGAAGGAGAAGGGATTGCAGTGTGGCCATCACCCCTGAGTGGTGATTTCTGGCTTTCTGTCTCTCTGTCTCTCTCTGTCTTTTTGGTGAGCACATGCTCCCTATAGCAAAAAGCTCTACAAAAAAAAAAAAAAAAAAAAAAAAAAAAAAAAGAAAACACGAAGAGAAATTCTTTTCATTAAAGCTTACTTTTTCTTCCATGATCAAGAGAAACAGAAAGGAGAGAGACACACCCCAATCAGGTGTTGATACAACAGTCCACACCTAGCTTTTGTCAGTCATGGGTCACAATCACCCACATGACTAACATACTCAGAGACGACTTCATACCCAAAACTAGGAACCTCTTAATATAGGTCAGTCTTACAGACCATTGCATTTTACCACTGAGTCTGAGAAATATAATTTTAAACATACAGGAACTATGACAAGCAGATGGCACAGAAGTTATATCACTTGACTACCACATGGCCAACCACAGTAAGAGTGCTGAGACAGTGGCTAAAATATCACACTGAGCACATGTGCATGCATGCCCAAGATTCCAAGAGGAGACAGCAGAAGTGTCCCTGCTGGGGGGAAAACTGATTTCTCACTTTCTCTCTCACTGTCTTTGTTTCTCTCTCTCCTCCCCGCAAGCATGCACACCCTAAGGCAAAAATCATTCCCTAAAAGAAGAAGAAAATAGAGAAACTACATAGAAAAAGGCATAGTCTGTTAACTTTAAAATATTCATTGCCTCTGATATAATTTTTTTTCTTTTTTTTTTTTGAGATGTTTTTGCTATAGGGTGCCTACGCTTGTCAGAAAGACAGAGACAGAGAGACAAAAAGCGAGAAATCACCCCCACCCCGGGGTGCCGCAATCGCTTCTCCTCCATTCTCCTCTCGGGATCTTGGGCACACACGTACACACGCCTGGCATGAGTTTAAGCCACTGGGTCCGGGACTCAAACCATGGTTCACTACATGCAAGTCCAGCGACATAAACATTACGCTAATTGCTGGTCCCAACCTCTGATATAAATTTAAGGAATTATATAGCATAACCAAATGTGGTATTATAAAATATAAAATGCAAAAATGTTAATTGCATCATTCTTCACTATTTTATTATATAAAAGAAAATAAATATTGCAATCATTTTAATTTTTTATAATTACTATGCATTTTCAACCACCTAAACAGTAGAAATTATGTGGTTTTTCTCCAGATTCACAGCAGTGTACCCGGTGCCCAGCTGATGAATACCCAAATAATGAGAGAACTCACTGCCTCTCCAAGTCCGTGACCTTCTTGGCCTTTGAGGATGCTCTAGGAATGGCTCTGACATGCATGGCTCTGTGCCTTTTTGTCCTCACAGCTGTGACTTTGGGGGTCTTTGTGAAGCACAGAGACACACCCATAGTCAAGGCTAATAATCGGGCTCTCAGTTACACTCTTCTCATTGCCCTTCACCTGTGCTTTCTCTGCTCCTTACTCTTCATTGGTCATCCCAACACAGCCACCTGCATCCTCCAACAAATCTCATTTGGAGTTGTGTTCACTGTGGCTGTTTCCAGCGTTTTGGCCAAAACCATTACCGTTATTCTGGCATTCAGGGCTGTGAAGACTGGAAAAACACTGAGGTGGTTGCTGCTGTCAGGGGCTCCTAACTTTGTCATTCCCATCTGCTCCCTGATCCAACTGATTATCTGTGGAATCTGGCTGGGAATGTCTCCCCCTTTTCTTGACACAGACTCAGTCTCTGAGCCCAAAAACCTGGTCATCATGTGCAACAAGGGCTCAGCCACTGCTTTCTACTTTGTCCTGGGATACTTGGGCTCCTTGGCCCTCGGGAGCTTCACTGTGGCTTTCCTGGCCAGGAACCTACCTGACACATTCAATGAAGCCAAGTTCCTGACATTCAGCATGTTGCTGTTCTGTAGTGTCTGGGTCACCTTCCTCCCTGTCTACCACAGCACCAAGGGGAAGGTCATGGTGGCCGTGGAAGTGTTCTCCATCTTGGCCTCCAGTGCAGGGCTCTTAGGCTGCATCTTTGTCCCTAAGTGCTACGTTATTTTGATTCAATCTGATAAGAACTCCTGGAAAGGAATAAAGAATAGAAAAGCTTCCAGAGGAAATAAACATTTTGTCTCACAAGTCTCTATCATATTTTAGTGTCTGAAACCAAAAAACTTCTTGATTTTGTATACCAATATTATA
This sequence comes from Tupaia tana, assembly GCA_026018925.1. NCBI lineage: Eukaryota > Metazoa > Chordata > Mammalia > Scandentia > Tupaiidae > Tupaia > Tupaia tana. The sequence goes on along the minus strand of JAKSZU010000013.1, from coordinate 8,611,977 downwards.
AGGTACCTGAAAATGTTTTACCTTTCCAGATATATTTTTTCCAATGTTATTGTGTATAATGCACATCAGTAGACCATCAAAAACACAGAAGCAAATGTCATCTGAAGTTCCTAGCTATCCTTGAACTTGTTAACATTGAATTAGTTTCTAAATTTTGTTAATAATTGTATTTTTGGTTTTCCTTTTATTGTGATAAAAGCTGGTATTAATGTTTCCAGTTACATATTTGATGTATTGATTTGTATCAGCTCTCTTATATTAGTCTAACTACAACAATATCAGATAGTTAATCATTTGAAATAACCAGATAGTTGTACAGATTCTGTGGATTGTATATTGTCAGTTTCATTGGCATGGTTCTAATATTTATTTCCTTCTTTCTGCTACCTTTTTAGTTTGTTCTTTTGTAATTTCCAGATGTGTGAAATTATTTTATATGTTTCTCTTTTTATGGAAATGCTTTTAAATGTATAATTTCTCTTTGAAAAATGTTTTTGAAGCACACGTTACATTTTACTTCCAGTCTCATTAGTCTCAAAGTATTTTTACAATTTGTACATCTATGTTTTTCTTTAAAGTTTTAGTTTATAAATGAGTTGTTTGATTTCCATATAACTGAATTTGAAAAAAAAATTAGAAGTGGAAATAGAAGAGAGAGAGTGAGCTGCAGAGGGATTGGTCTATAGCTCTGGTTCTGTTTCTCCTGACAGAAACTCCCAATCATCCAGATGTTCTTTTATCATTATTATTTGAGAGATTTTTCTATAGGGTATGTGTGCTCACTGGAGAGACAGAGAGACAGAAAGTGAGAAATCACCCCTCAGGGGGAAGGCCATGCTGCAATACCTTCTCCTCCATTCTCTTCTCAGGATCTAGGGCATGTAAGTACACATGCCCAGAATAAGTCTCAAGCTGCCAGTTTGGAACTCCAACCAGAGTCTGCCACATGGGGTTCCCAGTCCTTAACCACCCTGCCACCTGCTGACTCTGAGGTGTATTTTATATTCCACTGTTCTCAGGCCACATGCTACAAACAGCACAGCACATGACTTAACACTTTTTCATATAGTTAAGACTCTCCAGGCAGCCCCAGGTGCCTCTGGTACTGACAGGTTGTGAAAGACACCAAGCACCTGAAGCTGGCTACAAACACCCTCCTCCAATTGGAAAATACAGCCCTCTACCAAGAACACACATGAAACCATGAAAACATTGGTAGAAAACAAAGAAAATACTTCAGGTATTCTAGACAAAGAATTTTTTGGAGAGGTTTTTTGTTTTGTTTTGTTTTGTTTTTATTTATTAATTTATTTCTTTCATTTCATTTTCTTCCATACATTCAAGCACATTATTATTTGTCTTACAAAATGGACACTTCAATAGGCGAACATCTCTCCCCGGTACGGTTGATAAAACTACAAAATATCTTCAATAGACAACACCACACCTCTTTGTGCCATCGATGCTTTTCTTCCCTGTCCCTCCCCCAAATGCTCTTCCTCAGACCCTCCTCTTTCACACACACTATATCTGGTATTTACATCCATATACTGTGTTTCTATATCCTTTAGACCATTAGTTTCAGTCATAAAGTGCAGACACTCAGTATATATTAAGTGGGGACATACAATGCCTCTCCTTCATAGCATGGCTTGCTTCACTCAACAGTAAGTCTTCCATATTCATCCACTTCCTGTCAAAAGCCAGGGTTTTGTTGTTTTTTTATGGATGAATACTATTCCATTGAGTATATGTGCCACAGTTTTTCTAACCATTCATCAGTTCGTGGACATTTGGCTTGTTTCCATGACTTAGCAATCGTGAAAAGTGCTGCAATAAACATCAATGTGCAAGCACTTTTCCAATTAAGAATTCTTCTGTCCTTTGGGTAGATACCAAGGAGTGGGATTGCTGGATCATATGGTAGTTCTATTTGTAGATTTTTGAGGAATCTCCAAATTGTTCTCCACAGTGGCTGGACCAATTTACATTCCCACCAGCAGTGTAAGAGAGTTCCCTCTTCACCACACCCCCGCCAGCACTTATCATTTGCTATAGGGCATGTGCACTCGCCAGACAGAGAGAGACAGAAAGATAGAATGTGAGAAATCGCCCCCTGGGGGGATGGTCACGCCGCAATCCCTTCTCCTCCATTCTCCTCTCAGGATCTTAGGCAGGCAAGCACACGCGCCTGGCGTGAGTTTAAGCCACCAGGTCCAGGACACAAACGGTGGTCGACTACATGGGAGTTCAGCGACATAGCTATTACGCTAACTGCTGGTCCCTAGGCAAAGAGTTTTTGAATAAAGCCTCAAAAGACCAGACCACAGAAATAAATATAGGTGAATGGAATTATATCAAACTAAAAAATATCTGCACAACCAAGAAAACAATCAAGAGAATACATAGACAATTTACAGAATGAAAAGACCTATTTACACACTGTATATCTGAGACTAATAATTAGGAAATATAAGGATGCCAAAAAGCATCCAAAATAATATAATTATTTTTTCTTTTTTTGGAGAGGTTTTTTTTGCTATAGGGCGTGTGCGCTCACCAGACAGAGAGACAGAGAGACAGAAAGCAAGAAATTACCCCCCATGGGGGATGGACACACCACAATCCCTTCTCCTCCATTCTCTTCTCGGGATCTTGAGCATGCACACACATGTGCCGTGTGTGGGACTCAAACCACGATCAACTACGTAGGATTCCAACGACATAGCCATTATGCTACCTGCTGGTCCCGAAAATAATATAATTTTTAATGGGCAAGTGCACTCAATATATATTTCTCAAAAATACATATAAATGGACAGAAAGTATATGAAATAAATGCTCAACATCTGTAATTATCATGGAAATACAAATTAAAATATCAATAAGATTTTCAAGTAGGATAGTTATTATCAAAGGACAAAAATAATGGACTGGCTTTGTAGTCTGGTGGGTAAAGCATCCAGATACTACATAGCTGACCATGGTTTGAATCCCTGTTCAAGTAATTTGAAAAGTACACTTTGTTCTTTGGCATGCACACCTAAAATTCTGACAAGACGGAGAAATGAAGGAGATGGGAGTTCAGCATGACCACACCTCATTGGGGGTGCTTTATTCCTTTTCCTCCTTTGGTCTCTGTGTTTCACTCTGTTGAGTTCAAAAGTACTTTGTCAGTTAAAAAAAAAGACTACAAAAGAGAAAAAAATTCTGGCAAGTCTGTAGAGAAAAAGAATTACTTTACAATGTTGATAAGAATGTAAATTACTACAGCTATTATAAAAACAAACAAACAAAAAAATATAAAATAACAAACAACATGAAGTTTCCTCAAAAGCTAAAAATAGAGGGACCAGCAGTTAGCTTAATGGCTATGTCACTGGACTCCCACGTAGTCAACTGCAGTTCACGTCCCAGACCCAGTGGCTTAAACTCACGCTGGGCGCGTGTGCATGCGTGCCCAAGATCCCGAGAGGAGAATGGAAGAGAAGGGATTGCAGCGTGGCCATACACCCTGGAGGGTGATTTCTCGCTTTCTGTCTCTCTGTCTCTGTCTTTCTGGCGAGCGCATGCACTCTATAGCATAAAAAACCTCTACAAAAAAAGAAAAATAAAAAAATAGAAATGCCATGTCCTCCAGCAATCACAATACAAGAAGCATATCCAAATGAAAGTAAATCAGTCCATCCTAGATATATCTTTGTTCAATGTTTATTCCGGCAATATTAACAATATTCAAGATATGGAATCAACCTATGTGTCCCATAACAGATGAATAGAGTTAAAGATTGTAATATGTATATGTTACTTGAGGCAACAAACCTCATGAACATTAGGTTAAGGTAAATCAGTCAGACATAGAAAGAGAAAGACTGCACACTCACAGTCATATGTGAAAACTACAAAAGATGACCTTATAGAAGTAGAAAATAGAATAATAATTAGTAAAGGGTGGAAAAAGTAGGGAGGAGAAAGGGCTAAATCAATTTTGGTTAAGGTATTTTAAATTATACATAGAAAAATTAAGCAATCATATTGTTCTATAGAGGATGTCTGCAACATTTTTGGCATCAGGGACTGGTTTGTGGAAGACAATTTTCCTACAGATAAGGAGGGATTATTTATAAGAGCATGTGATCTAGATCTCTTGCGTGTGCAGTTGACCATAGGCTCATGCTCCTATAAACTCTAATGCCACTGCTGCTCTGCCAAGAGGTGGAGCTCAGGCAGCAATGTGGGATATGGGAGCAGTAGAGAATATGGATGTGGCTTTTCCTGCTCCTCCATCACCCCCCTCTTGGTGTGCAGCCAGATTTCTGACAGGCCACACAGACCAGTGGGGACTGGGGACTCCTGTTACACAGTTCAGTAGAGTGAATATAATAATACTTTAGTGTGTATCTCAGACTATTTAGAAGATTTTGAATGATCCCAACATGAACTAACGACAAATACTTGAGATGGTACATGTTAATTACCATGATATGCTCATTATACATTGCACTTTCCTACATAAAAATTCAAGTTTCTCTCATTAATATGTAAAAATTATGTGCCCTCAAAAGAAGAAAAGAAAATTATGTGTCCATTGGGGGAGAATCACATCACTCACAGCAGGATTGATTATTAATGTGTAGTGCAAAGCATCATAATTATGTCTGAACAATTACTGTAATTCCTGTGGCTCACTCTAACATATTCTTATATAAAGACAACTCTTGACCACAAGGAACATATAGGAAAAACTGCCTACTTCCACCTTATGTCCAAGACTTCCAGAAAACTCAAAAAGTTGAGAAAGTCATATTCATCATCCAATTTTGTTTTGCCATTCGAATTGACTAGGTCACCAGCAGAATTATTAAATTGGGTGCTGTTCAGGAAGGGCTACAGAGATCTAACCATAGTGCTATGTAAAAATGAGTTCAATAATATTAGTTATAAAATAACTCTCCCTGGTGAGAAAAACATCACTTCAAGACAATGGTCTAGACATTCCCTATATCACTCAATATTTCCATCATCTAGAGTTCAAACCTTGCAGAAAATTGGTGTTACCATAAGTCACGATTCCTTGGTACGGATATGACATGGACTGCCAACTAAGAAGTGTCACCAGTCAGTGACAGGGATCATTTCCCCAAAAGCCATACAGACTCTTTTCTTGCACCTCTCTTCTCACAAGTCTGAGCGAAATTGAAATCTGTTCTTTTGAGATAATGAGCTCTAACTAGGCCCACCATCAATAAGCCATCAAAGAGATCATGACAAGGACCAGAGATGTGTCTTTTGGGCCACGTGATAGAGAGAAGGAAACTGGCAGTTTTCACTTAGGGCAGAATCAAAGGGTCAAACGTAAGATAAACACTCAGCCAATTAAATTTGTCTGTGGTAACAGCTGGCTTTTCTAAGGTCTTATAATTTATATCTAAAGCAAAGAACATATGTTCTGGAATGTCCTTACTAAATAAAGGAAAACCATTATATTTGGAAAGGAAAGTGCAATAAATACAAAGGTAGGTCCCCATTCAAGAAGGGTTTTGTAAATGATTTGAGTCAGGAACCCAAATGCTTGTCCATATTGACACATCATTAAGTGATTCATAGAACAGTAATGATATTAACATAAAGTTAGAGATAGCAATGGGGAAGGTAATAACTCTAGCTGGAAGGTCTAAGAAAACGAGAGGGCATGATATTTGTGGATTAAGAATGGTACTGCAGAAGTCCTGCAACGAAATCATTTAAGCCTCTGTCCATCCCACATGGATCTGCCACCATCAAGAAGGAGGAAAATAAGAACTTCAGGACTCCAGTGAGCTGGGATTATAAAAAGGGTACTCTAGATTCATTTTGGTTGATGTTTGCCTGGTATATCTTTGTATCTCCTACTATATCTTTACTTTCAATTTTTAAAGTTTTTTTATGCTTCACTAATACACAGGGTATTGGTAAACTTTTTATTTTTTCCATCAAATTTGATAATCTACTTTTTCAATTCCTTTCTTTTATTTTTTTTATTTTTTAACATTTAATTACTGTACATAATTACAACATAAAAAATTAATTTTCTGATTATGAATACAATGGCTATTAGTTCAGTCAAAGATATTACTCTACACAGTATCATAAGCAGGTATCTTTCCATGTTATTGCCCATTAACTGTCTTACTACTTCCCCTTGATTTCCTTCACCCATTCTACCCTCCACTGCCTACCCTCCTCCCACACTGTCTCTAGTATCTGCAGTGGCTCTCCATGCTTTTATATCTTCCAATCTTTCGGCTTCTGTCAGACAGTGCAGACATTCAATATTAAGAAAAGAAAAGCAAACCAGCCAATTTAATAGAGTTTTAAAAGAGCAAATCTTAACATGATTTAAATTGGGCATTTGTCCCCAGACTTCCGGACAACTCTGGCCAGCCTTGTGGTTAACTTGGTATTTAGGTCGCAGAATAGGGAAGTGACATATGCAGTAAAAGAGGAAAGTGTTGTACAGAACACATGAGGGAGTGAGGTAGAGAAGTCATTAGTTACGTTCTGAGGTTTGTATTAACATTGCTGAGAGAGCAGGATGCCTGATGCCTGTGACTGATGGAAGCGTAGCTGCTGTGATTGACTGTAACGAGCAATCAGCTAAGAACAACAGCCTAACATATATGATTTTGGTCTATTCATAGGAATGTAAGTGTGGGAGTACAACGGCTGTTTTAGGCCAAAATAACAATTTTCCTGTTTTTGATCAGCCTCTCAAATATTTGAGAGATGGGATAAAGCTTAATCCATTTGTGCCACTCTCTGTCACCATCATAAATGATGTTTTTTGCTCTCAGCATAGAAATTAAAAGTTTTCTCTGGTCTATAGTCTCTAGCATGGAATCCACAGGTCAAGATATCACACAAGTCTAATGTGATGTTATAGAAGTCAAACATGACTGTGTTTGCACTTTCACGAATCTGGCTCAACCAAGACCATTCAGAGCATTGTTCTCCCTTCATTATTTTATAGTATTTATCACTGTCACTCTGAAAGATGACACAGCATCTGCCATGATCTGGTTTTATAATGGCATCACCTGCATCTCAGACCATGGCTATTTTATATGTGAAGTGTGCTTGAACTGCTCACAGTGCTGCTGAACTATTATGTGAAGCCTAATATCCATTGCCATGGAGGCTGGAGCAAGACCTCACCAAAGCCTAGCTGCAGGCTACGTGAAGAAGCACAGCAAGAGAAGAGATTTAAATGGCCTCTTATAACTGTTGTGGATCTTTCTACCTTTTTTTCCTGACAGAATCCCAAATTTAATAAGTGATGGTGAGTTCCTAGGGGTTCTATCAGGTGTTGAGCTTATTGAGAAGACGGCCATTTCATATCATCATCTGGTCAAATACGCCTCTAGAAAAGATACCTCTTCATCACCCACTACATCAGCTAGGCCCCACTTTTCCCAGCCTTTTGTACATTAGAGCATATGAGTGATCTTGGACTAAAGATCCTCGGTAAATAACATCGTTGGTAATTATAAATGTTTTTGACATAGAAAAAAGGCAAAACTTTGAAGTAAGCAAAAGTCACATCATGGCTACAGACCACAGGGAAGGGGAAAAGAGATTTCAGTATGAGTTTAAAGCCACTTGTCTGGAACTCAAAACATAATCGGCTCTGTGGGAGTACAGTGACATAACCATTTCTCCATCTGCTGGTCTCCATGTACCACAGTTTTTAAAACCATTCATCTGTTCTTGTACATTTGTGTTGATGCCATATCTTTTTACCTCTTAATCCATTTTCTCATGTGATTTTGGCTGTTCATATGTAGTCCTTGAAAAGTTGTATGTGCAGCTCAGTTTCAAATTAGATTATTTCTGTGTGTGTTTGTGTGTGTGTGTGTGTGTAAGCTACTTGAGTCCCTGTAATTTTGGTTATTTATTCCTTACCCTGATGACAGTTTGCAAATATATTCTACCAGTACCAGTCTAAGAGTTGTCTTTTCACTCTGGGAGATGATATAGTATCTCCCTTCAAATCTGTAAAGGTTTGTTTTATGTCCTATTATGTGGTAAATATTTGAAAATATCACTTAATGAGGAAAGTGAATATTTTGTGCTTGGTGGAAAATACTTTAGCTATGCTATCAATCAAATCCATTCAATTTATGGTATTGTGCAGATTCGGTGTCTTTTTGCTTATTTTTTGTGTAGATCTGTGCAAAGGAGATAGTGAGGTGATGAGATTCCCAGTTATTACTGCATCACAGTCAATATCACCCTTTATATATAATATCTTTCTATCACATATTTGGGTGTTTCACTGTTGGATGCATAGATATTAATAAATGTTATGTCTTCATCATGAATTAATCCTTTTAGTACTGTATAATAACCTTCTCTGCTCTGTTTTACAAATTCTATCTTAAATTCTACTTTGTCTGATATCGGTATCAAAACTCCAACCTTTTTTTTTTTTTTGGAGAGGTTTTTGCTATAGGGCGCGTGCGCTCACCAGACGGACAGAGAGAGACAGAAAGATAGAAAGCGAGAAATCACCCCCCAGGGGGGATGGCCATGCCGCAATCCCTTCTCCTCCATTCTCCTCTCGGGATCTTGGGCACGCATGCCCACATGTCCGGCATGAGTTTTAAGCCACCGGGTCCGGGATGCGAACTGCGGTCAACTACATGGGAGTCCAGCGACATAGCCATTAAGCTAACTGCTGGTCCCAGCCTTTTTTTTTTATTTTCATTTGCATGGAACATCTTTTTCCAATCTTTCACTTTCAGTCTATGTATGTCTTTATCCATAAGATGTGTTTCTTGTAGGCAGCATTTCATTTAGGTGGTTCCTGTTTTCTTGATCCATTCCACAAGTTTGTGTCTTTTAATTGGAGAGTTTAGTCCATTAACATTCAACATTCTTATCAGTGTTTGCTGACTTATCTCTACTTGTTGGTAAGCTATTTTCTTGGTTGTTTTTTGTTCTCTTATTTCTGTTTGTCTCTCTTTAATTTTCCCACTATAGTACTCCCTTTAGTACTTCTAGAAAGGACTGTCACTTTTTGAAGTGTTGATGAATTATCTCAGTTTTTGTTTATCTGAGAATTATTTGATTTGTCCTTCCCATTTGAAAGATAATCTTCTAGGGTATAACATGCTTGGCCGAAATTGTTTTTCTTGGGACCAGCAGATGACATAAAGCATGGCTCATCCCATCTCCCACGTTCATTGGAACTCTAAGGCATGTTTATTAGAACTAGAAGTAGCCCCTCTTGCCCTGGACCCCACACTATCTGAACATCCAAACCAGATGACCTTGGTGCACGGCTAGTCATTTGTGGCTGGGAGGGATGCTGCAGAGTATGGTTCACCCTCTCCCCACACACCTTGAAACTCTGAGGTAAGTCCATTGGGATGGGCAGAATCCAATCTTGTCCCTGTCATCAGATAGTCAGTCTTGTCCCATGTAATTGAAACATCCATTCCAGCAATGGGACACTGGCTACACTGAGCAGCAGGGACACTTAGCTGCAGAGCAACTGGGACTCATCTCATGCCACGAGCCTCTGACTTTATCATCTCAGACTTTATCATTTCCTGAAGCACATGGCATATGACCTGTCTGTCTTCTTCAACTAAAGATCAGCAGCTCAGCCCCAGGTGCACTCATTCTCTAGAAACTGGGAGGACTTTGAATTATCCATGTCCAGAGACAACAGTGCAAGTTGCTGGATGAGCATCAGGGAGGTATAGCAGCAGAGATCTCACTGATCAGCTTCTCCTTCTTGCCTTTGAACACTTAGCATTAACTTGAAAAATTTAGGAGGAAACGTATGATTTACCTGATGACTAGAATTCAACACAGAGAAAAATGAGGAAAAAAAAAAAAAAAAAAAAAAAAAAACCCTCTCCCCAGAAGGGAAAACAAAATTCCCTATAATCCACAGACAATACTATGGAACTTGTGGAAATGTCAGAAAAACAATTCAGAATATTTATACTGACAAAACTAAATGAGATGCAAGAGGTAATGAGCTTCAGGAGATGAGGAAGTGTTTAAATGATTTGAAAGAAGAAACAGACACCATAAAAAAGAATCAAACAGAATTGTTAGAGATAAAGATTCTAATACAAGAAATCAAAACTCCCATAAAAGTATTAAAAACAGAATAGATCACCCAGAAGATTAAATCTCAAATGTAGAAAGCAAAAATCTCTAACGTAGAAAAAAATATCAAAGTCATCCCCTAGGAGGGATGGCTATGCTGCAGTTCCTTCTCCTTTATTCTCCTCTTGGGATTTGGGGTGTGCATGCATGTGCACCTGGTGTGAGTTACAGGAAACCAGGTTCAGGACTTGAACCATTGTCGACCGCATGAGAGTCCAGCACTTTGACCACTGTGCCACCTGCTGGTCCTGCATCCTTTTTTTAAAAAGGTTTTTTGTCACAGGGCATGTGCACTGGCCAAAGAGAAACAGAGAGAAACAGGGAGAGGGAAAGTGAGACGTCACCCCTAGGGATGGCCCCACTGCAATCCCTTCTCCTCCATTCTTATCCTGAGATTTTCGGAGTGTATGCACACACACCTGGCATGAGTCTTGAGTTGCTGGATCTGGGACTTAAACCACAGTTGGTCATTTGGATCTAGTGACTTAACTACTAAACCACCTGCTGGCCCCTAGCTTGTAGCATCATATAGTGCTAGGAAGTAATAAAATTGCTCACACTCAGTATAGCAGAGGGATGCAGGTACCAACTGAAAGAACTCCCAATGTTTAAAGCTGAAGCAATGTGAGCCATGAGGTAGTGTTATGACCCAATGGATAAAACAATATTCATAATCTATAGTGCTGTTAATAGCTGATTGAATAAGTGACTAAATGTGGGAAAACAGAAAAATCTTCCAAGGAGAACTCCAAGTAATGTGGATAGGTATTTCACTTTTTTTTTTTTATATTTTTTTTCTTTTATTATTATCTTTTTTTCATTTCATTTTCTTCCATACATTCAATCACATTATTATTTGTCTTACAAAATGGATATTTAAACAGGTGAACATTTCTCCCTAGTACTGTTGATAAAACTACAAAATATCTTCAACAGATAATACCACACCTCTTTGTGCCATCAATGCTTTTCCTCCCCGTCCCTCCCCCAAATGTCCTTCCTCAGACCCTCCTCTTTCACACACACTATATCTGGTATTTACATCCATATACTACATTTCTATATCCTTTAGACAATTAGTTTCAGTCATAGAGTTTAGACACTCGGTATATATTAAGTGGGGACATACAATGCTTCTCCTTCATAGCATGGCTTGCTTCATTCAGCTGTAAGTCTTCCATATTCATCTACTTCCTGTCAAAAGCCAGGGTTTTGTTGTTTTTTTATGGATGAATAGTATTCCACTGAGTATATGTGCCACAGTTTTTCTAACCATTCATCAGTTCGTGGACATTTGGGTTGTTTCCATGACTTAGCAGTCATGAAAAGTGCTGCAATAAATATCAATGTGCAAGCACTTTTCCGAATAAGTATTCTTCTGTCCTTTGGGTAGATACCAAGGAGTGGGATTGCTGGATCATATGGTAGTTGTATTTGTAGAATTTTGAGGAATCTCCAAATTGTTCTCCATAGTGGTTGGACCAATTTGCATTCCCACCAGCAGTGTAAGAGTTCCCTTTTCACCACACCCCCACCAGCACTTACAATTTTTTGTTTTTTTAATCTTACACATTCTGACTGGGGTTAGGTGATATCTCATTGTTGTTTTGATCTGCATTTCTCTTACAATGAGGGATGTTGAGCATTTTTTCATATGCCTTTTAGCTATTCGTATGACATCTTTAGAGAGTGGTTTCTCAACTCATTCTCCCATCTTTTAATAGGATTGATTGTCTTTTTGCAGAACAGCTGCTTGACTTCCTTGTGAATTATGGTTATGAGTCCCTTATCTGATGCATAGTTTACAAAAATATTTTCCCATTCTGAGGGCTGTCTATTCACACTTATCACTGTGTCTTTTGCCATGCAGAAACTTCTTAGTCTAATGTAACCCCACTTGCCTATTTTGGGGATTATTGACTGTGCTTTGGGAGTCTTATTTAAGAAGTCTTTCCCTACCCCAATATCTCCCAGAGTTTCCCCGGTGTTTTCCAGGAGCAGTTCTATAGTTTGAGGTCTTAGATTTAGATCTTTGATCCACCTTAACTTTATTTTTGTCAGAGGTGAGAGGTAGAGGTTCAGATTCATCTTTCTGCAAGTGGAGATCTGGTTTTGCCAGTATCATTTGCTGAAGAGGTTTTCTTTGTCCCACTGGATTGACTGGTACCCCTTGTCAAAAATCAGTTGGCTGTATGTTTGAGCATTCATTTCTGGGAACTCTATTCTGTTCCATTGGTCCACATATCTGTTCCTGTGCCAGTACCATGCTGTTTTGATTACCACAGCTTTGTAGTATATTTTGGGTCAGGGAGTGAGATGCCTCCCACTCCACTCTTCTTGTGCAGAATTGCTTTGGCAATATGGGGTCTCTTATGATTCCAGACAAACTTTGTGATTGTCTTCTCTAGATCTGTGAAGAGTGTGTCTGGTACTTTGATTGTCAATGCATTAAATAGTGGATTAATTTGGGTAGAATTGCCATTTTGATTATATTAATTCTTCCAATCCAGGAACATGGGATGTCCTTCCACTTTTTTGTGTCATTTTCAATTTCTTTTTTTATCTTCTCATAGTTTTCCTTGTGGAGGTCTTTAACTTCTTTGGTTAGATTTGTCCTAAATATCTTATACTTTTTGTGGCTATGATAACTTTTTTCAGTTGTATCTCAGTCTGCCTGTTGTTCTTACATAGAAATGCCATAGATTTCTGGATATTAATTTTGTATCCTGCAAGGTGATACTGCCTTGGGCCAGCAGGTGGCATGGAGGTTAAAGAAGCTGTATCCCACATGGCCAACTGAATGGTTCAAGTCTCTGAACCAGTGTCTTGAAAGACATGCCAGGTGTGTGTGTGCATGCTCAAAATCCAGAAAGGAGACAGGAGAGGAGATTGCAGTGTGACCACTCCCGACCCCCAGGGAGAGTTTTCTCTCTCTCTCTGGTGAGTGTAAGCACCCTATAGGAAACAGACAAACAAAAGTGATAGAGCCTAATTCTCTCCTCTATAAGTATAGGCCACATACCGTGACTTCCTCCCAAAAAGCACAGAATTAAAAGATATATTTACAGGAAGAACTCTGACGAATACCACCTCAGCCAGGTTTGCAAGGTTAACAACAGTGAGGTAATGATGGCAGGAACCCCTGACATTTGTGAAGGGAATGGCGCTTTGCTTTTGTGATGTTCTTCTCCAAACCCATAAACCTAGGCTAATCTTGAGAAAAACATGCTAAGCCCAGTTTAGGGACATTGTACAACATACGTGACCCCAGCGGTACTCTTCAAAACTGTTGAGGTCATCAGAGACAGTGAAAGTCTAAGAGTCTGTCATACCTAGGATGGGATCTTGGAATACAAAAGGGACATAAGGCAAACATCAAGGAAATCTGAATAAACTAAAGACAGTTAATAACAATGTATCAATATTGTTTCATCAATTATTATGAATGTGCCATATTCATGTAAGGTGTTATAAATCAGGAACTGGGACTCTTTCTCATTCCGGACTGTGTTGGATTGCTCGTGGGTCTCTGGGACCTGAAAGTTGAAAACTTCTTTGTATCCGGGAGGTTGCTCCTAGTGACTCTGCAGCCATCACCAAGCCACAAAACAAATATATTGAATTATTATTGTAAATGCTATTGATGACATTTGGATTACCATGAGAAAAAGAGAAAGAAGGAAAGTTGAGAGGTTCATGAACATTCAAAGAAGGCAAAAAAAATGACAGGTCTGAAAGCTAAGCTCTATCATAAACAGTGCCATGCTGAGAAAATACAAATGAAAAAGACTATCAAGATGGACGAAAAAAGGAACACCAAATAAAAGAATGATGAAAAGACTCCACAATGAGCAGGACCTGCCTATCTGTTGGACAGAGAAGGACAGTCCCAAGCTAAAGTACTTGCCAATATGATTAAACAAAAATGGAAAGAGAAAGCAAGAAAATAGAAATCCTTCTACCCAAAATTTGAGCCCAGGGAGAAACAGAAGTATTAAAAGGTATTTGATCAGAAAAGGGAAAGAAGAAGTCATGGAAGAGGATGGTTACAAAAGTCTGCTTTATTGGAGATGGCTTTACTAGAAAACCACCTAAATATGAAAGATTCATTAGGCCAATGGGGTTATGTTTCAAGAAGGCCCACATAACATATCCTGAACTGAAAGCCACCTTTTTAATACTTGGTGTAAAGAAGAATCCCTGGGACCAGCAGTTAGCGTAGTGGCTGTGTTGCTGAACTCCCATGTGGCCGACCACGGTTTGAGTCCCAGATCTGGTGGCTTAAACTCACACCGGGCACATGTGCGTGCATGCCCAGGATCCTGAGGGGAGAATGGAGGAGAGGGGATTGCAGCATGGCCATCCCCACTGGGGGGTGATTTTTCACTTTCTGTATCTCTGTCTCTCTCTGTCTTTCTGCTGAGCACACACGCCCTATAGCAAAAACCTCTCCAAAAAAAAAAAAAAAAAAAGAAGAAGAAGAATCCCTCATCCCCACTATATACAACTTTGGGTGTTATCACCAAAGGTACTGTCATTGAGGTGAATGTGAGCGAGTTGGGCCTTGTGATACAAGGAGGCAAGGTTATTTGGGGGGAAAATGTCCAAGTTACCAACAATCCAGAAAATGATGGATGCGTAAATGATATCTTACTGCTTGATAGCAGTTGCATACAAGCAACTCCTTGTAATTTTTGAAGATAAAATACCAATCATGAAAACCATCATGACTAATGTTCCTGGGTATAGCCTGTCTTACATGTATCCAGTCACCAAAAGATTATTTATTAAATTTTACAAAAACATTTAAAAAAGAAAAAATATCAAAAAGACAGAAAATAACCAAGAATGAGAACAATATGTAAGAAACACTAAATACCATTAAGAGCCCAAACATCTTGATAATTGGTATCCCAGAAACTAATAAGGACATAGATAAACTATGCCATGAAATCCTGAAAGAAAACTTTTCAAACCTAGAGATGTACTCAAATATCCAGATCAGGAGCCAGCAGGTGGCATGGTGGTTAAGGCACTGGTCACTCCCACATGGTTGACCACAGTTTGAGTCCCAGAATGGTGACTTGCTTTCTCATTTTCCCTCCCTATCTCTCTCTCTGTATGTCTATCTCTGGTCAAATTAAAATTAATTAATAAATTAATTAATTTAATGAATAATTCTATAAAAAAACAAATCCAGACCCAAGATATACAAATGACCCCATATAGAATCAACCCAAGAAGATATTCTGGAAGGCATATCATAGCCAGATTGGCCAAAACCTTAGACAAACATGACTCTAATATTGGCAAGAGAGAAATGTCAACTTACTTACAAAGGTTATCCCATCAGGATAACATGGACCTCTCATTGGAAAAATGCAGGTAAGGAAAGAATGGGGAAATGTATTCAAAGTATTAAAGGGAAAACAATTTCAACCAAGATTACTATGCCCCATAAGATTATACTTCATATGTGAAGAAAAGATAAAAACATTCTCAGATAAACAAAACTTGAAAGAATTTACCAACTTTAGGCCAGCTCTTTTAGAGGTCTTGAAGGGACTGCTACACCAGGAAAACTAAAGTCAGACAGACAAAAATAAAAGAACAAATAACAACCAAGAAAATGACTAATGTAATGATAGGAACAAGTCTTGAAATAGTGATAATAACATTGAATGTTAATGTATTAAATTCTCCACTCAAGTGACATAGACTGGCTGAATGAAAAAAAAAAAAAAAAAAAAAAAGAAACCATCTCTCTTGTCTACCAGAAATGCATCTAATGGATAAAGATAAAGACATGCATAGACTAAAAGTTAAGGGTTGGAAAAGGTATTCCACAGAAATGGAAATCAAAAAGGGCTGGAGTCACAATACTGTTCAGACAAGATAACCTTTAAGAAAGAAACTGTTAAAAGAGATGCTCACTGAGGTTTATGCCTAAAGTCAGACTTGGGTTCATGTATAGGTATATATCAGCTGTGCTAGCTATTGGATATATTTAGACTAATTAAGTTCATTAGCAAATCAATTAAATGTGGGGGGAAGGCATAGAAAGCAACCATGGATACCAGAGACAATGTGGGAGGAGGGTGGGACATGGCAGAGGGTGAGGGATAGGGAATCAAGGATGGCAAAACAAAAAACAAAGAATACAAGACATAAGAATTGGAAAATTATTTGCTGATAACATGTATGTTTATGTGCTTGATTGAGCCAATACACAGTGTATTTTGGATGGAAAATTCATTTGTATGCTGTAATGATGTATAGTGAATTAGTGTAAAAAATAAATAAATTTAAAGAGAGAAAGAAAAAGAGATGAAGAGATGCATTATTTAATAGTGAAAAGATTAATTCGTCAAGAAGACATAATGCTTATTTATGCACCCAACTCAGACATACCCAAATACATGAAGGAAAGACTTCTGTATCTAAAAGGAGAGATAGGCTGTAACACTGTAATTGTTGGGGATCTCAACACCCCATTATCTTTTTAGACAGATCGTATAGACAAAAAATAAGCAAAGAGATACAGGAACTAAATGATAGCGTAAGTCAAATGACCTTGACAGACATCTATAGAATTTTCCACCATAAAACCACAATATAAACATTTTTCTCAACCCTGCATGGGAACTTTTCAAAGACTGATATTATGACAGGTCACAAATCAGGCTTTACAGATTCACAGGCATAACAACTATATGCAGTACTTTTTCTTACCATGATGGAATAAAACTTGATATAATTTCAGGAAAAATCCTCAAAAATACACAAACACATGGAAACTAAACAAACTACTCTTGAATGACTTCTCAATTGCCAAATAAATTAAAACTTAAAATTTAAAATTAAAGATTAAACACAAAGATTTATGGAAACAAATGATAATGAGGACATGAGTTTCGATAATCTATGGGACACTGAAAACACAGTCATAAAAGGGAAATTCTTAGCCATTAGTGTGCATAAGAATAAGATGGAAAGGTGGAAAAGAGAAAACATAACATCAAACCTCTGGGAATTAGAAGAAGAACCTTATTTTTTAATGCCAGGGCAAAAGAAATAATAAAGACTTGAACAGAAATAATGAAATAGAAAATAAGCTATACAGAAAATAAATGAAAGCAAAAGCTTGTCCTTTAAAAATATAAACAAGACTGACACACCATTACCTAGACTGATTAAGAAGAAAAGAGAAAGGAACCAGATAAATAAGAATCTGCTATGAAACAGGGACTATTACAACAGACACCTTAGAAATACAAAAGATCATTAGAGGATATTATGAATGGCAAACAAGAGGTCATGGATAAGATGGACAAATTTCTGGGCACACATAATCTACCAAGATTGAATCAGGAGGATGTAGAAAGCCTGAATAAACCTATAATAAGCAATGAGACTGAATCAGTAATAAATAACTTCTCAAAAAATCAAATCCCAGGTCCTGATGACTTCACTTCTGAATTATTGAAAAAAGTTTAAAAAAGAGTTAATTCAATATTTCTAAAGATCCAAAAGGGAGGAATCTTCCCAAACTCATCTTATGAAGCCTCCATCATCCTCATTGCCAAAACAGATAAAGACATCAAAAAAAAAAGAAAACTATAGAACAATATTCTCTGATGAGAATAGATGCAAAAAATCTCAACGACATACTTTCAAATTGTATCCAACAACATATAAAACTCTATACAAAACTTTAGATCCATAAACATAATACTCTATATTAACAGAAAGAATAATAAAAGCCAGGGACCAGCAGTTGTTGTAGTGGCTATGTTGCTGGATTCCCATGTAGTCGACCATGGTTTGAGTCCAGGTCCTGGTGGTTTAAACTCTCGCCGGGCATGTGTGCACGCATGCGTGCGTGTGTGCGTGCGTGCCCAAGATTCTGAGAGGAGAATGAAGAAGGGACTGCAGTGTGGCCATCCCCACTGGGGGATGATTTCTCACTTTCTGACTCTCTGTCTCTCTCTGTCCTTATGGTGAGTGCATGCACCCTATAGCAAAAACTTCTCCAAAAAAAAAAAAGAAAAGATAAAAACCATATGATCATTTCAAAAAAAAGCATTCAAGAAAATAAGACATTATTTCATGATTAAGACTCTCAGCGAAATCTGTATAGAACGATCATTTCTCAATACAATAAAAGGCATATATTGAAAACCTATAGCTAACATTATACTAAATGAAAAACTGAAAGCTTTTACACCAGTTTTCCACTGAAAACTGGTACAAGACAAGGCTGTCCACTTTCTCCACTCCTATTCCGTATAATGCTGGAAGTCTTAGTCAAGGTAATCAGAAAAGGAAATAACATAAAAGGCACTCAAATAGGCAAAGAAGAGTTGAAAATATCTTTATTTGCAGGTGACATGATGGTATACTTAGAAGATCCAAAGGCATCCCTGAAAATCTTCTAAAGTAAATAAATAAAGTGAAAATCAAAATCAAAATCTAAAATGAATATCATTTTTATATACAAACCACAAGCTGACTGAGGTATGATTGAAGAAAATAATTATTTTACCATAACCACAAAAGTTATGAGATACCTAGCAATAAACCTAACCAAAGAAGTCAAAGATCTTTACAAGGAAAATGATGAAAACCTTTAAAGAGACATTGAAAATGACACACAAAAAAAAATGTAGAAGGATATCTTATGTTCCTGGATTGGAAGGATTAATATAATCAAAATGGTAACTCTAGTTTATTAATCTGTATATTAAATGCAATTCATTTCAAATTACCAGTTCATTCTTTAGAGATCTAGAAAAGACAATCATAGAATTTGTCTGGAATCATAAAACACCCTGTGTTACCAAAGCGATCATGTGCAAGAAAAATGGAGTGGGCAGCATCTCACTCCCTGACCCCAAAGTGTATTACAAAGCTGTGACAATCAAATAGCATGGTATTGGCAAAAACACAGACTTGTGGACCAATGGGACAGAATAGACACTCCAGAAATCAACACCAAAACATACATCCAACTGATTTTTTACAAAGGATATCAGTCAATCCAGTGGGTAAAAGAAAACGTCTTTAGCAAATGGTGCTGGAAAAGCTGGGTATCCATCTGCAGAAGATGAAACTGACTCCCATCTTTCACCATTAACAAAAATCATCTCAAAATGATCAAAGATCTAAACCTAAGAGCTCAAACTCTAGAACTACTACATTGAAACAGGCAAAGAGTTCTTACATAAAACCAAGCACACACAATAATCCCCAAAACAGATAAATGGGATTACATCATATTAAGAAGTTTCTGCACAGCAAAAGACACAGTGTGAATCTACAGCTCTCAAAAGGGGTGAATATCTTTCTAAACGATGCCTCAGATAAGGGAGTGATAACCAGAATACACAGGGAATTTAAGTGCCTTACACAAAAATAAATGATTAACCCATTTAAAAGATGAAAAATGAGTTGAACAAAAATCTCTCTAGGGAAGACATGTGAACAGCCAAAAAGCATATGAAAAAATGTTCAAAACCCCTCATCATAAGGAGATGCAGATGAAAACATTGTATGTCTCCACTTAGCATATCCCAACTGTCTGCACTGTATGGTAGACACAAAGATTTGAAGGCATAAAGCACTGAAAATAGTTATGGACACTGGAGACAGTGTGTAAGGAGGGTGGTGAGGGGAAGAGACTAGGGAAGGAAATTAGGGAGAAAAGTACAAAAGTAAGACATTTGTGGGACATGAAAATGGTTTATTAACCATTGATAATAACATGTATAGTATACTCAACTGGACTGGTGGGAGGTATATTTCATGTTGGGTAAATTCTCTCTATAAGCTAAATGATGCATGGCAATTGAATATCTCTCTATATATATCTATAGATAGATAACATATATATTATATATATATACATACACACATATATTATTATTATCTTATATATAACAATAATAATAATAATAATAATAATAATGAAAAGAGAATAATTTATAGTTGTAGTTTTTCCATCCTTTGCAGTCTTACGGAGTTGTGTAGCTGGCCAAGTTTACCTGTAAAACACATATATAAGACTATGTCCTGAGATCTTTTGAATGATTGTGTTGAACATCATTTTGTATGTTTTAGAAACCCTCTTCCTGTCATTTGCAACATAAAAATAACCTGTTATAGTCCCTAGTTTTAGAGAAAAGTCTCCTAATTCTTTATTCCTTTCTTATTGCCTTCTTTCCTTTTCTTTCTTCCTGCCTTTCTTCTTCCTTCCTTCCTTTCTTTTTCTCTTCCTTTCTTTCTTTGCTTTCTTTCATTAATTCTTTTTCTTTCTTTAGTTTTTGTTTTTTCTGCCTTTCTTTCTATTTCTTTTTCTTTCTTCTTTCCTTCTTTTCTTTCTCTCTGTGTCTTTCTTTCTTTCTTTTTCTTTCTTTTTTCTCTTTCTTCTCTCTTTTTCTTTCTTCCTTTCTTCTTTTCTTTCTATCTCTTCCTCTCTCTCTCTTTCTTCTCTCTTTCTGTCCATCTTTCTCTCTTTTTTTTTTTTTGAAAAAGATGTGCTGTAGTGTACATGCACTCACTGGAGCATGCATAGAAAAAATATGTTCCTTAGGGTGCTGAGATATTTTGGGTCTTTTTATAGTTTTGAGACTAGGACAGTTGTCTGTCAGAGTAGAATCTTTTTCACTAGCCTGGCATGAAAACATGGGACATATAGAAGCATAGGGTTGTAGGTTACAGGTGAGTATGAAATTATTAAATTAATAATTGGTTAAAGAAAAACACACAAGTCTCTGTTCCTGAAAGAAATCATCACAAGAATGATTACTCTAGTCTAAGAGAAAATAAGGCTTACCATGTGTCATGAAAACAATGTCTGGTACTGGATGTAGCATCCCACTACCGATGAACTAAAGTGGTCTCTTAATGTTCACAGACTTCATTTAATGTTAATAGGCTCCTGAGGCCCCCTATAATCAACTTTGAAATAGGAAAAAGGTAGTAATGACGTCCTCCTCAACACAGTGATAAAACAGTCCACAGAATGTAAGAAAATTTGCAAATTATAAAAGTAGAAAGGAACTAGTACACAGAATATATAATGAAGTTCTAAACTGCAACAACATAACAACCCAATTAAGTAATAGGAAAAAGAGTTAAACAGACATTCCTATGAAGAGGATACGCAAATGGCCAATGTGTATGTGCAAAGAGGCTCCATGACACTAAACATTAGAGAAGTACAATCAGAACTGCACGGAGAGACAAACTATGTTAGGATATCATACAGGCTTTGGTGGTGGTGATGTGAAATGGTGCCACCACTGTGGAGCTATTCACTTAAGAGAAGTTAAAATGTTAATCAGCTTAACAATAAACCACAATCCTCGGACCAAGTTGTATATCCCCACTTAATATATACTGAGTGTCTGTACTCTATGACTGAAACTGATTGACCTAAGGTTGTACAAACATAAGAGATGAGTGTGAATGCCAGATGTGGTGTGTGTGGAGTGGGGCCTGGGGAAGGACATTTGGAGGAGTGATACAGAGGCAGAGCATTGATGGGACTGGGAGGTGTGGTGTTATCTGTTGAAGATACTTTGATCAACTGGACTGAGGAGAAATGTTCACATATTGAAGTGTTCACTTTGTAAGCTAAATAATGTGATTGAATGTATATAAAAATTAAAAAGAAAGAAAGAAAGGTTAAAATGGTATTTTTTTTTACCTTTTTTTTTTTTTTTTTGAGAGGTTTTTGCTATAGGGCGTGTGCGCTCACCAGAAAGACAGAGAGAGACAGAGAGATAGAAAGCGAGAAATCACCCCCCAGGGGGGATGGCCACGCCGCAATCCCTTCTCCTCCATTCTCCTCTCGGGATCTTGGACACGCATGCACACGCGCCCGGCGTGAGTTTAAGCCACCGGGTCCGGGACTCAAACCGCGGTCGAATATGTGGGAGTCCAGCGACATAGCCATTACGCCAACTGTTGGTCCCTAAAATGGTATTTTTATGTCATATTTTATCTCGGTAAAAATTATAGGTTAGATTAACTTCCAGAAGTGTTATCAATTAAATCTTAATTAGAAATAAGATTACAAATAGAAGCAGACTATTACTCAGTTTTATCAAAGAAGTCAATATATGCCCACAATAAGGTGATGGGAGAAAGGACTTGTGTAAAGATAATTTTTCTAATCTCTTGAGAGGTACTTTCTATAGTATAGATTTTTTTGGTTTTTTGTTTGTGCCTGTTTGTTTTTGCTATAGAATGTGTGTACTCATCAGGGAGAGAAAGAGTGATAAACACCACCCAGAGGGGTTGGACACACACCTCAGTTTTTTCTTCTTCAGTCTCCTCTTGGGAATTTGGGCGTGCACACAAATGTCTCTGGTATGCTTTTCAAGCCACTGTGTCTAGAACTGTAATGGAGCAGTCAGCCTTGTGGGATCTAGTATCTTAACCTCCATGCCACCTTTTGGCAGTGGAATAATATTTTTTTGTAACAACAAAGACATATGGTCAGAATATTCTGAGCTGTGTTTCTTAAATACTTAATTATATGCATTAAGATACACATTATACATATATCTTTCTTGATCTAAAATTTTTCTTATTTTCTGTGTTTTTTTTGAGAGGTTTTTGCTATAGGGCGCGTGCGCTCTTCAGACAGAGAGAGAGAGAGACAGAGAGACAGAAAGCGAGAAATCACCCCCCCAGGGGGATGGCCATGCTGCAATCCCTTCTCCTCCATTCTCCTCTCAGGATCTTGGGCAAACACGCACACGCACCCGGTGTGAGTTTAAGCCAACGGGTCCGGGACTCGAACTGCAGTCGACTACGTGGGAGTCCAGAGACATAGCCATTACGCTAACTGCTGGTCCCAATTTTCTGTGTGTTAAATCTTCACATTAAATGGAATTACAGGGGAGCCAAAGGATGGCATGTTTGTTAGGGCTCTGGACTCCCACATGACTAACTGCAGTTTGGGTTTCAGACCTGGCAGCTTACTCTCTCTCTCTCTCTCTCTCTCTCTCTCTCTCTCTCTCTGTGTGTGTGTGTGTGTGTGTGTGTGTTTGTGCATGTGTGTGTCTTTCTACTGAGCATGTGGGCCCTGTAGAAAATTAAAAAATTAATAATGATGATGACAAATAAATTATTTTTTTTAGAAATTTTCTTAAAAATAAATGTCATTACAGTAAATTTCTTAAATCTCAAAAGATTTTGGATTTTGGATATTGAGGAAGGTATCGGAACACATAAGGCAGAGAGAAGAAGAATAAGAGATAAAAAAAGAATAAAAATACTTTCTAATGTCCTCAACTGCTTTTCTTCTTTTATTAACCACATTTACATGTAAATAATTCATTTCTGTTGGTTTTGCCAAGGACATTGAGGGAGGAAGAATCCCTGAGCTGAGGAGACAGAGAAAAATACATCACAAAATTTCAGGAAGCTCAGGAACTCAAGCAGTCTGTTTTTCTCCTGGGGTTTGGCCTTGGTCATCCCATCATAAGTTCCAGAGATGTTTTTCTCTTCCCTTCCAGATCCTTCTAAACGCTCTGTGTTCCTACATAAAATGGAGAGATAAGGCATCTACCACAGGGCTTACATTCTTTCACCTTTTCTATGGATTAAACAGCAACCTCTAGACTAGAGTATACTTGCTCTTGGACCTGCAGGAAATTTTACTCAACTCTAGGCCTAAAGGAAAGACAGACCTAGGCTGAAAATTACATGGAGTTTGCTATAAATTTCCTTTCAAGAGCCACAAATTTAGTGCATTAAAGTCAGAATACTTAATTAATGAGTGTCCTGCAGAAAAGTTACCAATCCTCCTGTGCCCTACCCCAGAGTGCCCAGCTAATCACTATGATGCAAGCATGTCCAGACATGATTCAAGCTGGGGGCTTTAAAGACTGAGGGATGCTCAGCTGAGCCAGATCCCTGGATCTGAACAATCTCTGAAGAGCTGTGTTTGTGGAGTGAGAACTAGGACCTGTGGGCTCAACAAGTAACCACTCCTGGCCAGCCCTCAACCAGTTGGAAACAGTAACAAGAGAAGGGACATCTGCAGAGACTTGGTCCTGGAGGTTGCTGCAACCTCTCCAAAGGAATTTGCCTGGGGCTCCATCAGCCTTGGTAGATGAGGAAGTGGTTGAGTAATCCAGAGAAGAGCCTAGAACTCTTGGGATCTGAAGTTGTCAGCCAGTGCCTACACTTGGCTATTCCAAAAGGGCAGCTACACCCCTGTATTTGGAGCATCATGCCCCTTGCTCCCTGCACAAATCCAAATTTCTCCTGGCCGTAGAAGGCAAATGAGGAAGATAAAAGAAGGTGACCTATTGTCTTCCTGCCCAGAACATTGCTTGAAATGCCTAGTCCAAGATGAATCTGGTGTCTCCTGTCCTAGCATAGGAGGAATAACAGGGAGTTCTGCCTTCTATCAGTGCAGTCAGATCCCTTCCACAGGTCGAAAAAGTGAGCACAGGTATTGGAGATACAGACCAAAGAAAGAACTGGTGAGAGCAGTCGGAAGACATTTCATAAGGTTTCATTCATTCAAGTACAGAAGGTTCCAGATCACATTTCATCTCTTGCTGTATATTAGTCAAGGAAAAGATGTGAGGTGGCCTTCCAGCTGTTCAGGATTTCTTTGCCACTGTTTGGAATCAAATGTCTTCAGTATTGAGGTTTTACATAGGTGATCTCAGTACCATTGGTACAAAACCTAAACCAGTCAATCATTTCCTATTTTCCAAGTTGTGTCCTTAAGCTTCTAACTCACCAAGAGTCTTCTCCCTTTTTTATAATCTCAACTGCTGTATTCTCATTGTGAATTCCCAGGTCTTTGGCAGGGTGTTTTTCATTTTTGTAGCCCAGTCAACACCTCCTCTTGGCCTGTTTTTCTCCAACCATATTCTTAGTCTCTTCTACACTTCTTGGGTAAATACATGGGAGAGTTGTGTAATTATTTTTAGTCTGCCACAGTAGTTTTAATTTTCAGGAGAGAGTAAAATGGCTATTTGGAAGGATTAGTTTCACCAGACACTCATTTCTTTTCCCTTTCTATGTTTTAGAAACACAGATCGTTCAAAAAATATAAATAAAAATAAAATAGGAAGAAGGGACCAGCAGATGGCATAATGGCTACATTTGCTGGACTTTCAATCAACTGTGGCTCAAGTCCCAGACTCAGTGGCTTAAACTCACACCAGGCACATGTGCATACATACCCAAGATCCAGAGAGAAGAATAGAGGAGAAGGTATTATGGTGTGGCCATCCCATCTGGGGTGGATTTCTCCCTTCCTGTCTCTCTGTCTTTCTGGCGAGCACACGTGTCCTATAGCAAAAACCTAAAAAAAAATAAAATTAAAAAAAAATTTAAAAAGACCTTCACTCTTCCTGGCCATATTTGTCTGGGAACAGCCTCATCTGTTCCACCACATGATCAAAGTTTAGATAAAAAATGGAACCAGTAGAGTGCAGAGAACAGGAAAGTATATGGTATGGTTGGTAACATCCAAAATAGCCCAAAAGGACAATTCTTCAGAGAGTATGCTCTTTGCTGTTAGGAGTTTACATCCACAGAGAAGTTTCTAGAGGCCATCTCTTACCAAAGTAGTAATTCAGTAGCATCTGTTAGAAGCACAATGATCCATCCCTGTTGGGTCTGAGTTTGGATAACAGCTTCCAGAAGTATAAAGCCACCCTTGGTCATGGTTTCTCTACCATCTGCAAATCCATTAGTGAGCATGGATTCAGTTTAAGTGGAAATAAAGACCACCAGTTGCATGTTTCATGTAGGGTGAAGAGGGATAGCAGAGAGAAGTGTGGGACAAGAATATGAAAATTATGTTACAACACAGTCTAGAATACAGCCAAGGGAAACATACCTTCACAATGGAAAATAAAGCATTTGGTGACATGGTGAGAGTGGTGAAGAATGTTTACCACTGTTGCTCATCTTAGTTCTTTATTCAAATACTTCCTTGATTTTCAACAGTTGTTTATTTTTTCTTGAAGATCAGTAAATAATTCAGGTAGATGATGGATGGCTTACAAAAGGAGAAACACAAGCAAGGGGATGTGTTCCAGGAATCTCTTCTTAATGTCCCCAATTCTGTAGATTGGAGAGAGAAAGGCTATGTGATTCACATGTACCATCAGGTATGAAGGTGTCCATTTCAGACCTCCATCTCCACAGGGAGTCAAGAAAGAAATGGTATCTTTGCCTTGAAATATTGTGGAATAATATGTAGCTCATCATTTAAAAAAAAATTATTATCATAATATCGTCTATATTACATTGAATCACATATAGCTTTACAGTGTATTACATTTCTTTCTACAGAAAGAATACCATTCATATCAGTCAATACAAAGACATTAAAACCCCCATCATAATCTAATAGCTTTTCATTTTTTTCCAGATTATTATTATTATTCCAATTATTTTTTTTAAATATTCAATTACTATTTATCATTTTGCTTGTAAAAAGACTTTGCCCAACATGAAATACTTCTCAGACCTGTCCAGTTGAGAATACTATACATATCATCATCAAGAAGTAATAAACCATATCTGAATCTCACTAATGTCAGGCCTTTCTATTTGTTCTCTTGCTATCCTTCTGATACTCTTCTCTTCTTTCACCCCATTCCACATTGCCTTATCATCACTAACTATTTACACTGCTTTTATGCCGTCCAATATTGCGATCTCTATCATAATGTGTGGATAGTCGGTATATATTAAGTGGACACATACAATATCTTTCTTCCATATCCTGGCTTACTTCACTCAGCAATAGATGCTCCATATCTGACCACTTTGTATCAAATACCAGGGTCTTGTTGCTTTTTTATGGCTGAGTAGTATTCCATAGAGTATATGTGCCACACTTTTTTCAATCCATTCATATTTGTGGGCATTTGGGTTGGTTACATGTCTTAGCTATCATAGATAAAGCTGCAATAAACATTGATGTGCAAGCGCTTTTCCAACTGAGCATTCTTCTGTCCTTTGGGTAGATACCTAGAAGTGGGATTGCTGGTTCAAATGGTAGTTCTGTTTGTAGATCTTTGAGGAACCTCCATATTGTTCTCCACAGTGGCTGAAACAGTTTACATTTCCACCAACAGTGTAGGAGAGTTCCCCTTTCACCATACCCCCACCAGCACTTACCATCTTTTATTATTATTATTATTTTAAATTTCATTTTCTATTATACATCAATCACATTATTTAGCTTACAAAGTGAATATTTCAACACGTGACATTTCTCCCAAGTTCAGTCGATAAAACTATAAAATTATCTTCAAAAGATAATACATTTCTTTTTCCCTTTAATACATTGCCTCTCTATTTTTCTTCTAAATGTTCTTCCTCAGGCTCTACTCTTTCACACACACTATACCTGGTATTCACATACATTTACTGTGTTTCTATATCCTTTAGCCAGTTATTTTCAGTCATAGAGTGCAGATACTTGGTATATATTTTGTGGGGACATACAATGCACTTTTCTGATTAAGAAAACTTCTGTCCTTTGGGTAGATACCAAGGAGTGGGATTGCTAGATCATATAGTAGTTTTATTTGTAGATTTTTGAGGAATCTCCAAATTGTTCTCCACAGTGGCTGGACTAATTTACATTCCCACCATCAGTGTAAGAGCGTTCCCCTTTCACCATACCCTACCAGAACTTATAATTTTTTGTTTATTTAATCTTAGTCATTCTGACTGGGGTGAGGGGGTATCTCATTGTTTCGATCTGCATTTCCCGTGCAATGAGGGATTTTTTCATATGCCTTTTGGCTATTCAAATGCCATCCTTAGAGAGTTTTTTTTTTTTTTTTCCCAACTCATTTTCCCATCTTTTGATAGGGTTGATCATCCTTTTTAGGAACAGCTGCTTGAGTTCCTTGTGTATTCTGGTTATCAGTTATCACCCCCTTATCTAATGCATACTTTACAAAAATATTTTCCCATTTGGAGGGCTGTCTATTAGCACTAATTACTGTGTCTTTTGCAATACAAAAATTCTTAGTCTGATTTAATCCCACTTAGCTAGTTTGTAGATTACTGACTATACTTTGGGGGTCTATTTAAGAAGTATTTTCCAGCATTTCCCCAGTGCTTTCCAGGAGCAATTTTATAGTTTGAGGTCTTAGAATTAGACCTCTTATTCACTTTGAGTTGATTTTTGACGAGGTGAGAAGGGTTCAGTTTCATCTTTCTGCAGGTGGAGATCCAGTTTTTCCAGCACCATTTGCTGAAGAGGTGTTCCTTTTCCCACTGGATTGACTGATACCCCTTGTCAAAAATCAGTTGGCTGTATGTTTGGGAATTTATTTCTGGGAACTCTATTCTGTTCCATTGGTCCTCCTGTCTGTTTCTGTGCCAGTACCATGCTGTTTTGATTACCACAGCTTTGTAATATCTTTTAGGGTCAGGGAGTGAGATGCCGCCAACTCTACTCTTCTGGTACAGAATTGCTTTGGCAATACGAGGTCTTGTATGATTCCAGAAAATTTCATCATCATCTTTTCTAGCTCTGTGAAGAATGTGTCTGGTACTTTGACATTGTATTAAATATGTAGATTAATTTAGGTGGAATTGCCATTTTGATTATATTAAATTTTCCAATCCAGGAACATGAGATGTCTTTCCACTTTTTTGTGTCATTTTCAATTTCTTTTTTTAGCTTCTCATACTTTTCCTTGTGAAGGTTTTTAACTTTTTCGGTTGGATTTATTCCGAAGTATCTTGTACTTTTTGTGGCTATGGTAAATGGAATGACTTTTTTCAGTTCTATCTCAGTCTACCTGTTGTTTGTATATAGAAATTCTATAGATTTCTGTATGTTGATTTTGAATCCTGCAACTTCACCATATTCATATATTACTTCCAAAAACTCTTTCATGAAACCATTAGGTCTTCTCTGTATACAATCATGTCATCTGCAAATAGAGAGAGTTTCACCTCTTTTTCTATTTGAGTCCTTTTTATTTTTTCCTCTTTTCTGATTGAATTAGCATGGGATTCCAGTACTATATTGAAAAGGAGTGGAGAAAGTGGGCATCCTTGTCTTGTACCCATTTTTAGTGGAAAAGCTTTCAGCTTTTCTCCATTCAGGACGATGTTTGCTATAGGTTTTTCATAGAAAGCTTTTATTGTGTTAAGAAATGACCCTTTCATGCCAATATTGCTGAGAGTCTTGATCATGAAAAGATTTTTTTTTTTCTTATCAAATGCTCTTCCTGCATCAATTCATATGATGCAGAACCTTGCATTCCTGGAATAAAGCCTACCTGATCATGATGTATAATCTTTTTTATAAGTTGTTGGTTATGATTTACTGGTTTGTTGTTGAGAATCTTTGTGTCTATATTCATCAGGGATATTGGTCTATAGTTTTCCTTCCTTGTCCTGTCCTTATCTGTTTTAAGGATAAGGGTGATAGAGGCTTCATAGAATGAATTAGGGAGAGATTCACCTTTTTGATCTTTAGAAATAACTTGAGCAGAATGGAGGTTAACTCTTCCTTGAAAGTTTTGTGGAATTCAGAGGGGAAGCCGTCAGGGCCAGGGCTTTTCTTTTTTGGGAGGTTATTTCTTACTGATTCAATCTCCTGGCTTGTTATGGGTCTATTGAAACTTTCTATATACTCCTGGCTAAATCTTGGTAGATTATATGTGTCCAGGAATTTGTCCATCTCATTCATGTTGTCTTGTTTCTTGGCATATAGTTGTTCACATTGTTCTTTAATGATGTTTTGTATTTCTACTATGTCTGTTGTTATTTTGCCTGCTTCATTGCAGATTTGATTTACCTGGTTCCTTTCTCTCATCTTCTTAATTAGTCTCTCTAGTGCAGTATCAATTTTGTTTATCTTTTCAAAGAACCAGCTTTTACTTTCATTTATTTTCTGTATAGGTTGTTTATTTTCTATTTCATTTATTTCTGCTTGTATCTTTATTATTTCTTTTCTCCTGGAGTTTTTTGTATTTTTTGCTATTGCTTTTCTAGTTCTCTGAGGCATGATGTTAAGTGATCCATTTACCTTTTTTCTGTCTTTTTCTTAGGTGCACTAATTCCTATGAACTTACCTCTTATGACTGTTTTAGCAGTGTCCCAAAGATTGTGGAAACTCATGTCCTCATTGTCATTGGCTTCCATGAATCTTTTTATTTCATTCTTTATTTCTTCAGTAGTTGTGGAGTCATTCAGGAGTAGGTTATTTAGTTTCCATGCATTTGAGTATTTTTGAGGATTTCTCTTGAAATTAAACTCAAGTTTAATTCCATCACAGTCAGAGAAGACGCTGGATATAGTTCCTATGTATATGAATATGTAAAGGCTTGCTTTGTGCCCTATGATGTGATCAGTCTTCAAGAAGGTTCCATGTGAGGGAGAGAAAAAACTTTATCTCATTGCTTTTGGATTAAAGGTTCTATAAATGTCTTAATAGACATTTGATTTAAGTCCATTTGATTTATAGTATCGTTTACATCCTTTACCTCTTTATTTACTTTTTTGTCTAGATGATCTGTCCAGAGGGTATAGTGCGGTGTTTAGGTCTCCAACAATTAGTGTGTTGCAATCTAGCTCCCCTTTTACATATAACAGTCTTTCCTTCACATATTTGGGTACTCCTGTGTCAGGTGCATAGATATTTATAAGCGTTATATCTTCTTGATTGAATGACCCCTTTATTACAATATAGTGCCTTTCTTTGTCTCTTTGAACTGTTTTTGTTTTAAAGTCTGTTTTGTAAGAAATTAGTATCATGTCTCCAGCTCTTTCTTGGCTCCCATTTGCATGGAAAACCTTTTTCCAATCCTTCACTTTCAGTCTATGTATGTCTTTATCCATGAAGTGGGTTTCCTGTAAGCAACAGATAGAGGGTTTCTGGTTGTTTTTTTTGTTTTGTTTTGTTTTGTTATGTTTTTTATCCATTCAGCTAGTCTGTGTCTCTTGATTGGAGAATTTAATCCGTTAATATTCAATATTATTATTGATGTTACCAGACCTGTCCAAACGTTTAAGCTGGTCATTGTCTTGGTTGCCTTTTATTCCTTTGTTTCTGGCTGTTCATTCTTTAGTTTTCTTTGCCATTCTGACAGGGGTTAGGTGGTAACTCATTGTGGTTTTAATCTGCATCTCCCTCATGACGAGAGATGTTGAAAATTTCCATATATGCCTTTGGGCTGTTCATATGTATTCCTTAGAGAGATTTTTGTTCTGCTCATTTTCCCGTCTTTTAATTGGGTTAATCATTTTTTTTCATATAAGGCGCTTGAGTTCCCTGTGTAATCTGGTTATCAGTCCCTTGTCTCAGGCATATTTTACAAGAGGTATTCTCTCATTCTGAGGAGTTTAGAGTCACACTTGTTATTGTGTTCTTTGCTGTGTAGAAACTTCTTAGTCTGATATAGTGCCACTTGTTTATTTTAGGGATTAATGCCTGTGCTTTGGAAGTCTTATTTAAGAAGTCTTTGCCTACTCCAATGTCTCCCAGTGTTTCCCCAGCATTTTCCACCAGTAGTTTTATAGTTTGAGGTCTTAGGTTCAGATCTTTGATCCATTTTGTGTTGACTTTTGTTAATGGTGAAGAATGGAGGTTCATTTTCATCTTTCTGCAGGTGGATACCCAGTTTTCCAGCACCATTTACTAGAGAATTTTCCTTATTCCAATGGATTAACTGGTATCTTTTGTCAAAAATTAGTTGGCTGTAAGCTTTGGTGATTATATCCGGGGTCTCTGTTCTATTCCATTGGTCCACATGTCTGTTTCTGTGCCAATACCATGTTGTTTTGGTGATCAGAGCTTTATAATATATCTTGGTATCAGGGAATGATAAGCCTCCCACTCCACTCTTCTTGCACAGGATTGCTTTGGCAAGATGAGGTCTTTTAAGATTCCAGACAAATTCTATGATTTGTTTTTCTAGATCTGTGAAGAATATCTCTGGTAATTTTATTGGAATTGCATTAAGTATGTAGAATAATTTGGGTAGAATTGCCATTTTGATTATGTTCATTCTTCCAATCCAGGAACACAGGATGTCCTTCCACTTATTTATGTCACTTTCAATATCTTTTTAAAGATTTTCATAGTTTTATTTATAAAGGTCTTTGACTTCCTAGTTAGGTTTATCCAGAGGTACCTTATACATTTTGTGGCTATGGTGAAAGGAATTCCTTTCTTCAGCTCTACTTCATTCAAGTTGTTGTTAATATATAGAAATGCGGTACATTTTTGGATGTTGATTTTGTATCCTACCAGTTTACTCTATTCACTTGTTACTTCAAGAAGTTTTCTCATGGAGACCTTTTGGTCTTCCAAGTATATCGTCATGTTATCTGCACATAAAGATATTTTTAACTCTTCTTTGCCTATTCAAATGCCTTTTATATTGTTCTCTTTTCTGATTGCATTAGCTAAATTCTCCAGCACTATATAAAAAGCAGTGGGGAGAGACCAGCAGTTAGCGTAATGGGTATGTCGCTGGAATCCCACGTAGTGGATCGCGGTTCACGTCCCGGACCTGGTGGCTTAAACCTCACGCCGGCTGTGTGTGCATACATGCCCAAGATCCCAAGAGGACAATGGAAGAGAGGGGATTGCAGCATGGCCATCCCCCTGGGGGGTGATTTCTTGCTTTCTATCTCTCTGTCTATCTTTGTCTGTCTGGCGAGCACACACGCCCTATAGCAAAAATCTCTCAAAAAAAAAAAAAAAAAAAAAAGCAGTGAATAAAGTGGGCAGTCTTGCCTAGTGCCAGTTTTTAGTGGAAACGCTTTCAGCGTTTCCCCAATCAGTATAATATTAACTGTAGGTTTTTCATAGATGGCTTTTATTGTGTTGAGAAATGACCCTTCTATACCAATCTTATTGAGGGTCTTAATCATGAAAGGATGTTGTACTTTATCAAATGCTTTCTCTGCATCAAGTGAAATGATCATATCATTTTTATATTTCTTTCTGTTAATATGATATATTACTTTTATGGTCTTGCATATATTGAACCACTCTTGCATTCCTGGGATAAAGCCTACCTGGTCATGATGAATAATCTTTGTTATATGGTGTTGGATATGATATGCGAGTATCTTGTTGAGAATTTTTGCATCTATATTCATCAATGATATTGGTCTGCAGTTTTCCTTTTTTTCTCATGCCTTTATCTATTTTGGGAATGAGGATGATGAAGGCTGTATAAAATAAATTTGAAAGGTTTCCTTTATTTTGAATCTTTAGAAATAACTTGAGTAGGATAGGAATGAACTCTTCCTTAAAGGTTTTGTAGAATTCAGAAGTGAAGCCATCTGGATCTGGGCTTTCCTTTTTGCTGGGAGTTTTTTTTATTACTGATTCAATCTCCTGACTCGTTATGGGTCTATTCAGATTTTCTATGTCCTCCTGATTCAATCTTGGTAGATTATATGCATCCAGGAATCTGTCGATCTCCTCCAAGTTATCTTGTTTGTTAGCATATAGTCGCTCATAGTACCCTCTAAAGTTTTTTGTATTTCTGTTGTGTGTGTTGTAATGTTGCCTGTTTCACCCCATATTTGATTTATCTGGTTTCTTTCTTTCTTCTTCTTTATCAGTCTGGTCAATAGTGTGTCGATCTTGTCAATATTTTCAAAGAACCAGCTTTTGCTTTCATTTGTTTTCTGTACAGTTTAATTATTTTCTTTTTCATTTATTTCTGCTTGAACCTTTATTATTTCTTTTTGCCTGACATTTTTAGGGTTACTTTGTTGTTTTTTTTTTATCCCAATTCCCTGAGGCATGATGTTAGGTTATCTGTTTGCCACCTTTCCATCTTTTTCTTATGCGCACTAATTGCTATGAACTTCCTTCTTATGACTGCTTTTGCCGTGTCCCATAGATTATGGAAACTTGTGTACTCGTTATCATTTGTTTCCATAATTTTTTTTAATTCAGGTTTAATTTCTTCAGTAGTGAAGAAGTCATTCAGAAATAAGTTGTTCAGTTTCCATGTGTTTGTGTATTTTCATGGGTGTTTCTTGAAATTAATCTTGAGTTTAATTTCATAATGGTCAGAGAAGATGCTGGATATAGTTTCTATGCCTTTGAATCTGTAAAGGCTTGATTTATGTCCTAACATATGGTCAATTTTTGAAAAGATTCCATTCCAGGCTGAGAAAAAATGTATATTTTGTCGACGTAGGGTGGAAAGTTCTATAGATATCTATCAAGCCCATTTCGATTTATAGTGTCATTTAGGTCCTGCATCTTTCTATTTATTTTTTGCCTAGAAGATCTGTCTAAAGGAGATAATGGGGTGTTGAGATTACCAACATTTATAGTGTTTCTCCCTATCTCTCCTTTTAACTCCAGCAGTCTCTCCTTCACATATTTAGGTGCTCCTGAGTTGGGTGCATAGGTATTTCTAAGCGTTATGTCTTCTTGCTAGATTACCCCATTTACTATGATAGTGCCCTTCTTTGTCTTTTCTTACAGTCTTTGACTTGAAGCCTATTTTGTCTCAAATCAATATCGCAACTCCATCTCTTTTTTGATTTCCATTTGCATGGAATATCTTTTTCTAGCCTTTCACTTTTAGTCTATGTATGTCTTTACCCATAAGGTGAGTTTCTTGTAGACAACAGATAGAGGATTTCTGATGTTTTTGTTTTGTTTTATTTGTTTTGTTTTGTTTCCATTTGGCCAGTCTGTCTCTTAATTGGAGAATTTAATCCATTGACGTTCAATGTTATAGATATTTCCAGGCCTGTTTCTATCATTAAGTGAGACAGTTTCTTGGTTGCTTTTTGTTCTCATATAGCTGTCCATCTGACTTTTTAGTTTTCCTGGTATAGCACTCCCTTCAGAATCTTTTGAAAAGCTGGTCTGGAGTTGGTAAATTCCTTCAGATTTTGTTTATCTGAAAATGTTTTTATCTTTTCTTGCCATATGAAAGATAATCTTGCCAGGTGTAGTATTCTTGGTTGAAATTGTTTTCATTCAATACTTTGACTATATTTTCCCATTCTTTCTTTGCCTGCATTGTTTCCACTGAGAGATCTGATTTTAGTCTGATGGGGTAACCTTTGTAAGTAACTTGACGTTTCCCTCTTGCCAACTTTAATATCTTGTCTTTGTCTGTTGTTTTGTCATCCTGGTTATGATGTGCTTGGAGAGGGTCTTCTTGGGTCAATTCTATTCAGGGTCCTATGTATTTCTTGGGTCTGTATATTTGAATGCTTTTCTTTCAGGATTTCATGGAACAAATTTTCAATGCCCTTATTATTTTCTTCCTCTTCTGAGATACCAATTATCCAGATGTTGGGGTGCTTGTTGGTATCAAGTATTCTTTGTATATTATCCTCATTTTTTCATGGTTGTTTTCTCAATCTCCTTGATACTTTTTTCTAGGTCAGGTGTTTTTCCTTCTACATTCGAGATTCAATCTTCTGCCTGATCTAATCTACTTTTAATACTTTCAAGGGAGGTTTTGATTTTCTGTATCACATTCTTCAACCATAGTAGTTCCATCCAGTTCTTGTCTAAAGTGTCTATTTCATCTTTCAAATCACGAAAGGACTTCCTCATGTTCTGGAGCTTATTGTCTCTTTTCTTTTCCATCTAAGTTAGTTTGGTCACTACAAATATTCTGAATTCCTTATCAGACATGTCTACGACATCCATTGTATTGACATCCATTGTATTGACGGTGGGTGATGTGGGCTTGACGATTTCCCTTAGGGGAGAGGCCTTTTGTTGGTTGCTCATATTTCTTGAGTCTCTGCAATTGTTCCTAGTCATCTGGTAATCTACACGTTACTTCCTAACTTATTCAAGATATCTATGAATGTTAAGAGGCTCACAAAATTAGAAAATTGGTGATCTCTCTTTGATTTGCCTACCTGCTGCTCACTAATACCATGCACTGTTGTCACTGGTCCTGGGTGTCCCAAAGACCTCCCTTTTTCTAAGGAGTGGTGAGCCTCCAACTGACCTAACAAGCTTCACTTTAAGAGAAAAGAAAAAAAAAAAATGTGCAGCCCTATTCAAAACACTGAGATTCTGAGAGTCCACAGGCAAGTGGGGAAAATAGCAGAGGTTGAATGACAGGTCCCAGCTGTTTGGGCCTGCAGCCACAAGCAGCCTGGTGTCCCGCACTGTCATTGGCTTGAACAGGTCTCCAAATGGGGTATGAAGTAGTGGAAGTTCATTTTAAATTCCCAAGAAACAAACCTGAATTTCAGAGACAAGCCAGGGGTAGGGATGAGTGATGGGTCCCGGCTGGTAGGGCCGGCAGCCACAGGTGTCTGGTGTCTGGCACTTAAGTCAACATTTTTTAAAGCGTGTTCATACGTGGAAATTTCTGTCAAAATCTTGGTATTTGTTTTTGCATGACACATTTTAATTTCCTTTCCAACATCAGTATGGTTATGTTGGGCTTTTAGTGCAGTTGGTGCCCTTGAAGGCCAGATATTCTGAAAACCCTGCAAACTTATCTCAATGAGTGAGTAGAACATAGCTGATTGTTCTCAGCCTACAGCCAGTTATAGCAACAAGAGTAGCCACATGTCTCACACCTTCCAGTATGGTAAGGACAACGAAGGTCTGGATCAGAGGAGTCCTATCCATATGAAGCAGTGGTAAATGGAACTCCTTGTCCTACTGTTATTTTAGGTCTGTGCTGGATTTAAAATTAATCAGACATAATGGACCCCTTCTTCAGAATTCATATTTAAACCTGCACTGGACTTAAAATAAATCAGAGGTAAGGGACACCTTCGTCAGAATTCACATTTTCTATGGTTGAATCTACATCTGAA
Organism: Tupaia tana; assembly: GCA_026018925.1. Lineage (NCBI taxonomy): Eukaryota > Metazoa > Chordata > Mammalia > Scandentia > Tupaiidae > Tupaia > Tupaia tana. Next base: position 8,575,002 of record JAKSZU010000013.1, on the reverse strand, counting down.
AGCTGGTAGTTATAAATTATAATTATAAATTATTTGCCTTTTTGCAGTTATCTGATAATTGTTAACATAAATTTGAATGTTTCATTATGCAACATGGTAAATATACAAACCATCCTACACGTAACAGAATTTTTCATTGTGAAAAATTTCCTATAGACAGATAGATCTTGTCTCATTGAAAATATAGGAATTGATTTTCAGTTACCAATCAATTGCTATTTATTCTTTGTTTTACTTTCTGGAATGATTTATAACAGTGCTGACTTAAAACCTAAACTGCTAACCAATCAGTGCCTTAGTTGTAAAAAATGTTTCCCAGAAGGTGACCGGCAGTAATCAGATCTCTTTTCGTTTTATATTTAAAAGGTGTGTCCCTGTAGATATCATCCCAATAATTCTACTGCTAATGTGACTGGAGTCATGTATATATTTATGGATGAGAAACTCCTAGAGATGGCGAGAGGCCAATTTCTGCTGCTATTGATACACACAACCATTCTTTCCAGTTTTATAATCACAGAAAGCATTTCACCTCACAGAAATTACTGCAGAAATATTGATAACCAGCATGAAACACCATAATGATGAACTCCTTTGAGTGTAACAGAATATAAATATTTGGATAGATTGTTTTACTGTAACTTATCTTGAACATGCAATAAGTGTTCATGATGTTTCCATTTGATATTACTTTATGCATATTTCCTGAATGTAAGTATTTCATAATTTTTAATATGTACATAATTCATAGTATTTATTGATTTATTCAAAATTTCTCCAAATGTTGGGTCCCTAAATTTTTTCTAAAATATTTTAAAAGATGATTCATTTCTTCTTCCAAGAATAAGAAAGAAAAAGAGAGAGAGATAATGAGACAGGAGCCACTAAGAGGGTCTTCACGCAGCAATTCACCCCCTGAATCAGCCAGATCTAATCCATGGACACTTGCCTGACAGGTGTGTTCAGGAAGGTCTCCAGATGTAAATCCACAAACTTCCTGTGTAGTATTGAATTACTGATGCATATGTTGCCCACCGAATATTTTACTTCTGTAATTAAGTATAAAAATATATTCTTGTATCAAGTATTCTCTGCTGTTTGCTTTGACTCATATCCTATGATTAGAACTAAAAGTTTTTAAATAACAGTCTTTTAGGCATCTAGGAAAAGAATTAGAAAAGGATTCATGTGAATTTTATTTCTACCAGCTTTCAGATAATCTAAATTTCTAGCCTTGAGAACAACAGATCTTATTTTGAAGTTTCATTTGGGACTTGTGTCACTCCCCTAAATCTGCAGGTTAGGGTTAGTTCTCACCCCAGTATTGACTTTATCCTTCCAGACATTTATTGCAATCCAAACTGCAGCAGCAAGCAACAGCAAGTGGATCATGCTGTTCTGGGGGTTGGCTACAGCATAAAACAAAGAGCATTAAATAACAATAAATATTGTCTGGTCAAGAACAGGTATGAATTGCCAAATCTACTTGTATTTAAAATTCAAAATGAGATTATCCTCACTTAAAATCAGCATTTGCATAGGTCCAGGATGCTTGAGCACACTTCTGAAATCCATTAATGTTTATCCCACTTAAGTTGAACACAGAAATATTAACATTTTTAAGAGATTGCAGATCACCTCTTGCACGCCTCAGAACACTCAGATTGAACTTCAAGAAATTGGGAAGAAACATACAATGCATCAGATGACCAGAAACCACCATAGAGGGACAAATAAATATGAGAAAGCAAGAAAATATATCTCCCCCAAAGGAAAAGAGCAACTTATCATCCATGGACAGTATAATAGAAGTTGTACAATGTCTGATAAAGAATTTAGAATAGTGGCAAAGCTAACAGAGATGCAAGAGAAACAATGAACTCCAGAAGATGCAGGAGAAAAGAGATGATAAGTTCCAGAGTAAGAAAGTTCTTAAATAATCCAAAAAAGGAAATACTCACCATAAAAAAGAGTCAAGTGGAACTCTTAGAGACGAAGGCTGTACTATAGGAAACCAAAAGCTCCCCTGGAAGTATTAAAAGCATTAGCTTATACAGAAGATGTAAAAAACAGCATCTCTAGCCTAGAAAAATGCATTGCAAATACTGAGAAAATAACCCAAGAAAATGAGAATAATATACATGGAATACTAGATACCATGAAATATACAAACATCCAGATAATCGGTATTCTAGAAGGTGATGAAGATAATTGATAACATACTCCATGAAATCCTGGAATGAAAGCTTTTTTTTTTTTTCTTTTTTTTTTCTTTTTTTTTTTTAAGAGGTATTTGCTATAGGGCTCAAGCACTCGCCAGAAAGAGAGAGACAGAGAGACAGAAAGTGAGAATTCACCCTCTGCCCAGTGGGGTGGCCACGCCTCAATCCCTTCTCCATTCTCCTCTTGGGATCTTGGGCATGCATGCACATGTGCATGACGTGAGTTTAAGCCACCGGGTCTGGGACTGGAACTGTGGTTGGCTACATGGGAGTCCAGTGACATAGCCATTATGCTAACTGCTGGTCCCCTGAATGAAAACTTTCCAAATCTAAAGAGACATTCAAATATCCATACCCAAGAAATATAAAGGAATCCAAACAGAATTAACCCAAGAAGATCTTCTCCAAGGCACATCATAGCCAAATTGACCAAAATCACAGACAAAGACAAGATACTAAAATTGTCAAGAGAGAACTGTCAGGTTACATACAAGGGATATCCCATTGGGCTAACAGTGGAGGACCTGTCATTGAAAACAATGCAAACAAGGAAAGAATGGGGAAGTATATTCAAAGTGTTAAGTGAAAAACGATTTTGACCAAGAATACTATACCCAGCAAGATAATCATCCATGTGGGGAGAAAAGAAAACATTCTCAGATAAACAAAACCAGAAAGAATTTACTAACACCAGACCAGCTCTCCAAGACATACTGAATGAAGTGCTGTATCAGAAAAAATACAGACAGACACACAGAAATAAGGGTCCAAAAAACAACCAAGAAAGGGACCAGCAGTTAGCGTAATGGCTATGTCGCTGGACTCCCATGTAGTCGACCGCGGTTCGCGTCCTAGACCTGGTGGCTTAAAACTCACGCCAGGTGCGTGTGCGTGCGTGCCCAAGATCCCGAGAGGATAATGGAGGAGAAGGGATTGCGGCGTGGCCATCCCCCCTGGGGGGTGATTTCCTGCTTTCTGGGACCAGCACTTAGTGTAATGGCTATGTCGCTGGACTCCCACGTAGTCGACCATGGTTCGAGTCCCGGACCCGGCGGCTTAAACTCATGCCGGGCGCGTGTGCGTGCGTGCCCAAGATCCCGAGAGGAGAATGGAGGAGAAGGGATTGCGGTGTGGCCATCCCCCCTGGGGGGTGATTTCCTGCTTTCTATCTCTCTGTCTCTCTCTGTCTGTCTGGCGAGCGCACGCGCCCTATAGCAAAAACCTCTCCAAAAAAAAAAAAAAAAACCAAGAAAATGGCCAACTTAATGGTAGGAACAAGTTTGGAGTTGAATGTTAATTTCCAGAATTTAAACAGAAAGATCAGACCACAGCAGAAGAAACATAAATTACATAAGGCTGAACTGGTGAAACAGAATTTTATGACTTTTGATTAAAACATATCTGATTTTCTTCTATCCTTTTTTTACAGATTGAAAGATTTTTGTCCTCTCTTGAGCTGTTGATAGGTTCATCTACCTACTATTTGAACAGAATCCTAATCTTTTTCCTGACTTTAAGTCTTAACCGAATTTCTTTTAATATTTTTTTAATTTTGATTCATTAAAGCTAAAAATGCTTTTCTTGAAATTAAAAATCTATGCCTACTTAATGACCATAATAACGTGTATAACCTCAGCTAAGTGCTACTTTATAGCATGTTCATTCTACTCACTAAGTTTTATGCCTGAAGTCAGAAACGTATTCACAGATATATGTATATCAGCTGAACTTCCTATTGAAAGTATTTAGATCAATTAAGATATTTTGTGAATCAATAAAATGTGGGAGAAAAAAAGGCATGGAAAGCAACTATAGATACCAGAGACAATGTGGGAGGAGGGTGGGAATAGGCAGAGGGTGAGAAGTAGGGAATCAAGGGGAAAAGAAAAAAAATTAAGAAATAAATAGAAAATGATTTGTTGATGATAACATGTATGGTAGTAGCCTTGAGTAAGGCAATAAACAGTGTATTGTGCATGAGAAGTTGTGTTTTGTATGCTGTGATGATGTACGGTGAATGAATATAAAATAAATAAATCTATTTCTAAAAAAGACAAAAAAAGAACATTAAGATACTGTCATAAGCTTGCTGTGGTATTAAGATATTATTCGCACAGTGAATGTATGAATTGTGAAAACTTTCTTAATTCTGAAACACATCTTGCCAGAAGGATATTCTATCCTTTTCTCTCTCGGCTATGTAGTTCTGTGAATGGTCACTGCTCTGAGGTCAGTGATAGACATTATGTACAGATTAATACTCAGCTATTTACGAATATTTATTTCTCCTGAGTCTTCCTGTTAACCCTGTAGCCTCTGTTAACTGTTTAAGTTAGGTGTAAAACTAATAAAACTTTACTAGTAAAGCTTTTTTATTTTACAAAACAAACCTTTTTTTGGTTCTTTCAGTTGGGATGCACATTGGAGCCTGAATGGCTATATAGCCATGGCCAAAGACCAGAACACACACTGGAATCACTTCAGATGCTGTCTATCTGAATTATGTGAGCTGATGGATGGCAATTAGGGAGGACTTGCTTGGGGACTGTATATCCAGATGAGTTTTATCTTTAAATCAAAAACCCCAAACTTATGTGAGATGCAACACTCATTGAAGATGCAAGTAAAGATTTGAATTGTGTGACATTTTTATGCTAGTAAAATGTTACCACTACTTTAATTACTGTTATAAACAGATAGATATGACTGATTCACTTAATGATTTTGCATTTTCACTAATGTAAAGAATGTATAAAGTTTTACCGACTTAAATAAAAGTTAACATTAAATGTAGTGGTTGATTTTCTTTCTCTTTTTGGTGTGCTATTTTTGTGTTATTTTGATTGGACTTAAGAAATCAGTGAGTACGCCAGGCGCATGTGCGTGCGTGCCCAAGATCCTGAGAGGAGAATGGAGGAGAAGGGATGGCGGTGTGGCCATCCCCCTTGGGGGGTGATTTCTCGCTTTCTGTCTCTCTGTCTGTCTGGCAAAAAAAAAAAAAATCTCCTTGGGTTGATTCTATTTGGGGTCCTTTGTATTTCCTGGGACTGGATCTTCGAATGCCTCTCTAGGTTTGGAAAGTTTTCTTGCAGGATTTCATGGAAATGATGTGGACAGTAGAGGTCTCAGATCACAAAGCCTCCAGCAGTCTCTAAGTCCACCTTGACTAGACCAGAGGCCATGCTGGTTTCTCCTGTGGACTTTCTTCCTAGTTACTGAAATGACTCATCTAGGACTTCGAGTGTCATTCTTGAATTTTGTGATAAAAGTGGCCAGAGTGGTAGCAGGAAGACTGGGGACATTGTCAAGCTGAATCTCTTCTGTGGGTTAGAATCTAGAGTTGACACAGCTAGAATTGGTGTGTCACCCACAATGTGCCAGTCACGACCACTTGTGAAGATACAGTCCCTGACTTTAAGGAGTTGGTGCTATTAGAGACTGCAAGGAGGTGAGGGAGGACTTTGAAGAAGAGACAAAGCCATCATTCACAGCAGCCCGTCAATAAGGGAAGATAAAGAGGTGAGTCAGCAGAGAACAGCATGTCAGGGCCTTTGAGACACAAAATTAGAGACTCAGGGAAAGTGAATGGTTGAGGTGTTGAGAAATAAGTTTGGTAAATATTTGGGTTTGGGGGATAGAGCGAACCATTGGGGAATGCAGTGAGAAGATTGTTGTGGCATCAATTTAGTAAAGCAAAGTACCTGGAAACTCCACAGCTTGAAGAAACATCTTGCACATTTCCTGACTCTCCTCAGCTGCATGGTTTTCACTTAGAGGTCTCTACATGTGCTGGAAATATTTCTAGGTTTGGCTGGCCTTCATGCTATCTAAAATTCACTGGTAAGGATGTCAAAAATGGCAATGTTGACTGGCATTCAGGCCAGACTGTTGATCAGAGCACCCGAAAGAACTTCTTGTGGCCTGGGCCTCCATGCCATAAACAATGTGGAGGGGAAAGAAAATTATTATCTATAAATAGGGGCTTCTACAATTTATGGAAAATGTAGGCAAGAGATAATACTACTAGGTTGTCAGAAAAGTCATGATACATTTTTCATAGAAAAACATAGAAAGATAGGTCATAACTTCTCCAATAACTCTATGTTTCTCCCAAACTTTTGAAAGCCACCTCACATATATATACACAGAAACACACACTTCCACATACACTCACAGATGGATCTATATTCAATGATGATCAAAGGGAAACATTAATTTCACAGATTCAGGATAATTTCTATTAGTAAATAATTTAATAAGAAAAGGTTTTACTGAAAATGATGGCCCATTTTCTCCAGGATTATAGTTTTAGAATTTCATAATTCACATGTTTAAAGAGCTTATTTTGGTTTTCAAAATATAGGTCTTCCAGATCTACTATGAGGTGGTTCTGTTCCAGACTTGGGGACTCAAAAGTGAAGCAAATGATCATGGTCTGTCCCTATGTAGACACATATCCACATGGGAGAAAGCAAATCCCACAAGGCACAGAGCATGTGCAGATGCAGTCTTGGTGAGAGCTCTGGGAGTCCAGAGGACAATCTGAGCATGTATCATGGATGTGGGACCCTCTGGAGTTCAGGGAAGGTTCTGCTCAAGTGCCATCTGATCCAAAATCCAAGAGTTCCTGTGGGTCACGTCTTGGTCTGGATGTGAAGAAGAAGTTTCTCTTTTTGGTGTATTATTTTAATTTTTAAATAATGAACTTGCCTTATTTTCATGAGGTAACAGATTCAGAAGTATGTAGTTGAATAAAAACATATAGAAGGCTTTGATAAAGAAGAAAGTGAGGAGAAGAGTAAGAATCAGCAGTTCCTGAGATCACCTGACAAAGGCAAACCTCCAAGTCTGGGCACTTGTGTTCCTGTGATTCTTGCCGACAGCGCCCAACCCACCCATTCATACAGCACAGACGAGGATCTGCCACTGGCCAGGTGGCTAATAATGTCATTCATGCAATTCTAGTTACACGGACCAACTCTGATAAAGGATAGTGGGTTTTAACTTACCGTTGCCAGTGGAGAGAAATAGGCAGAGGGCTTTGCTAAGGTCTAAAGGAGAAATGGACAATGAGGGAACATACCACGGATAGTGTTCTGATTAGACTGCTTTAGTGAGAATGCACAATGACTCTGGTCAGAATTCCAGAACATTTCTCCACTTTAGCTAGCCCCAATATCTCACCACCACACACTCACCATATCCAAGAAAGGGACAGCTTTCTCTACACTCCACTCTTCCTCCACATTCAGTCAGAGCTGTAGATTGTTCATCACAAAATACACAGGGGAAGATCTACAAACATGGAGCCCTGATCAAATCCTTGCCTTTGGATTCTTTTCTTTAAAAAAAATTACAGGAAATTGATTTTTTGACTAAAATGCCAAGAAGTTGAAATGAGGAAAGTATAGTGTGTTTTTTAGATATGAAAACTTTTCTTTATTAATCTATATTTTTATTTGCATTTAATCACTATACATCTTTACAGTGTACACCATGGCTTTTGCCAGAATGAAAACAATGCATATAAGTCAAAGACATCATTGTGTATATTAGCATTAACAGGTAACATTTCATTTTTCTTTCTGTTTATCTTTTATCCCTGATTTTCCTCCCTCCTACTCCCTATTACCCACCCTCTTCCTATACTGGCCCGAGTCTCTTCAGTTGCCCTCTCTACTACTATACCTTCCAATCTTTCAATTTCTTCTATATATGCAGGTATTTGTTAGATATTGTGCACCAACATACAATGCCTATCTTTCATAGTCTGGCATCCTTCACTTAGCATTAAATGTTCCATATTCATCCCCTTTGCATTAATGTCAGTGTCTCATTGTTCTTTCCGGCTAACTAGTGTTCATAGTGTATCTGAGCCACATATTTTTCAAGCCACTTATCTGTTTTTGGACGTTTGGGCTGAATCTGTGTCTTACCAATTGTGAGTGATGCTGCAATAAATATGGATGTGAGGACCACCAGATGGCTTAATAATTACGTCTCAAGATTCCCATCTGGTCAACTGCTGTTCGAGTTCCAGACCCAGTGGCTTAAAACTCACGCTGGGCTCATTTGAGTGCATGTCCAAAATCCTGAGGAAAAAAATGGAGAAGAATTATGGCCTAGCCATTCCTCTAGGGAGTGATTTTTCACTTTCTGTCTCTCTGGTGAGCACATTTGTCCTATAGCACAAACTCTATAAAAAATAAATAAATAAATAAATAAAACATGGACATGCATGTGTTTTTTTTTTTTTTTTTTTTTGGACAGGTTTTTTGCTATAGGGCGCGTGCGCTCGCCAGACAGACAGAGAGAGACATAGAGACAGAAAGCGAGAAATCACCCCCCAGGGGGGATGGTCACGCTGCAATCCCTTCTCCTCCATTCTCCTCTCGGGATCTTGGGCACGCATGCACACGCGCCCAGCGTGAGTTGTAAGCCACCGGGTCCGAGACGCGAACCGCGGTCGACTACGTGGGAGTCCAGCGACATAGCCATTACGCTAACTGCTGGTTCCCGACATGCATGTGTTTTTCAGACTACATATTTTCCTATCCTTTGGGTAAATACTCCAGAGAGGAACTACTGGGTCATATTTTTCTATTTGTAGGATTTTTTTTTTTGAGAGAGAGATTTTCGCTATAGGGCACATGCGCTCGCCAGACAGACAGAGAGAGACATAGAGACAGAAAGCAAGAAATCACCCCCCCGGGGGGATGGTCACGCCACAATCCCTTTTCCTCCATTCTCCTCTCAGGATCTTGGGCACGCACGCACATGCGCCCGGCGTTGAGTTTTAAGCCATCGGGTCCGGGACACGAACCGCAGTTGACTTCGTGGGAGTCCAGTGACATAGCCATTACACTAACTGCTGGTTCCCTATTTGTAGGTTTTTGAGGAGCCTCATACTGTCTCCACAGCTCCTATGCTAATTTACATTTCTACCAAGAGTGTAAGAATGTTCTCTTTCACTACAGCTTTGCAAGCATTCTTCATTCTGTATTTTTTGAATCTGAGAGATTCTTAGTAAGTTTAAGTAGTATCACATTGCAGTTTTGATTTCTATTTCCCTTATGAGAAGAGATGTTGAGCATTTTTTTCATTAGCATGTTGGTCAATCATATGTCTGCCTTTCACAGTTGTCTGTTCATTTTATTTGCCCATCTTTTAACTGTATTTAATTTTTCATTTGTTTGTTTTTTGGCAGAGAAGTTTCTTGAGTTCCCTTTATATTCTGATTATAAATCCCTTTTCTAAAGGAGAGTTTGAAAATATATTCCCCCACTCTGAGAGTTGTCTCCTCACTCTAATTGCTGTTTCTTTTACAGTACAAAAGCTTTAACCTGATGTAGTTCCACTCACCAAATTTCGAGATTCTTGCCTATGCTTTGGGCATCTTATTTAGTAGTCTTTCCCTACTGCAATGTCTCCAAGGATTTCACTGTGTTCTATGACCGGAGTTATAACGTTTGAGGTTTTACATGTAGATGTTTGAACCATTTTGAGTTGATTTTTGCTAGTAATGAGCTATAGGGGCCAGTTTCATTTTTGGCAGTTCAATATCCTGTTTTTCAAGCTCCATTTGCTGAAGAGATTTTCTTTCCAACATTGGATTGTTTTGTGCTCTTTGACTATTATGTTTTGGGGTTTATTTATGGGTTCTCTATTCTGTTCCATTGGTCTACATGCTTGTTTGTATGCCTGTCCCCTAGTGTCTTAATTTCACAGGTTTGTAATATATTTTGAGGTCAGAAAGTAAGATGCCTCCTAGTTTACTCTTTGTGCACCATATTGTTTTGGTGATATGGGACCTTTTACGATTCCAGGCAAATCTTGTGATTTTTTTTTCTGTTTATATAAGGAATATCTCTGGTAGTTTGATTGTAATCGCATTGAATTTATAGATTAATTTGTGTAAGATTGACATTGTCGTAATAATTTTTTTTTTTTAGAGAGGTTTTTGCTACAGGGCGCGTGCACTCGCCAGACAGATAGAGAGAGACAGAGAGATAGAAAGCGAGAAATCAATCACCCCCCCAGGGGGGATGGCCACGCCTCAATCCCTTCTCCTCCATTCTCCACTCGGGATCTTGGGCACGCATGCACACACTCCCGGTGTGAGTTTAAGCCGCCGGGTCCGGGACGCGAACCGCGGTCGACTACGTGGGAGTCCAGCAACATAGCCATTACGCTAACTGCTGGTCCAACATTGTCGTAATATTAATTCTTACAATCTAGGAACGTGGTATATCCTTCCACTTTGTGTATCATACTTAGTTTTATTTATTTCTTTATTCATTTATTAGTTTTTTGTATGTTTCTTTGTAGAGGTTTTTACTTCCTCGATTACATTTATTCCCTGTAATCATATTCACTGTTCGATTGATTGATTGTAGCTATTATAAATAGGATTGCTTTTTTCCATTCTATCTTGGTCCATTTATTGTTAGTATATTAAAATCTTACTGATTTTTATGTTGATTTTGTATCCTGCAACTCCGCTATATTTATTTATCACTATCAGAAGTTTATTCTATAGATTATTTTGGGTTTTCTATGTATATAATCATGTCATTCACAAATAGAGATGATTTTCTTTTTTCTTTTCCTATTTGAATGCCTTTTAGTTTATTCTCTGGTCTGATTGCATTGGCTAGGTCTTTCAGTACTGTGTTGCAAAGGAGTGGAGAAAGTGGGCAGCTTAGTCCTGTTTCAGTTTTTACTGGAAAAGTTTTAAACTTTTTCTCATTCTGTTGGATGTTAACTAAGGGTTTATACTATATGGCTTTTATTGCTTTGAGAAATAACCCTTCTGTGCCAATTTTGCTGAAGTTCTTAATCATGAAGTGATGTATTTTATCAAATACTTTTTTCTGCATCAATGATATCATCATAAAGTTTTTATCCTTTCTGCTGTCAATGTGATGTATTTTTACATTGATTGTTTTGTTTGTATTGAACCACCCTTGCAGCTCTGGGATAAAGGATATCTGGATGTGGTGTGTATTTTTTTCCATGTGTTCTCAAAAATTATTTGCTATTTTCTTGTTGGAGATTTTGGCATTTATATTCATCACTGTTATTTTTCTGTAGTATTTTTCTGTAGTTTTCTTTCTTTTTTTCTTTTCCTTTTTTTTGTTGTTATGACCTTGTCTGTTTTAGGGACCAAGGTGATGGGGGCTTCATAGAATAAATTTGGTAGGTTTCCTTCCTTTTGGAACTTTAAGGTAGCTTGAGAAGAATTAGGTTTACCTCTTCTAGAAATGTGGGTTGAATTCAGAGGTGAGGCCATCAGGTCTCTGTTTCTTCTTTGATGGGAGACTATTACTCATTCACTCTCGTTGCTTGTCATTGTTTTATTCAGGCTTTTTATTTCTTCGTGGTTCAATCTTGGTATATTATGTGTGCCCAGAAATTTATGAATGTCATCTAGGATGTTTTTTTGATTGTTGGTATGCTGTCACTTGTAGTATTTGCTCATGATCTTTTGGATTTCTGTTATGTCTGAAGTAATGTTGCCCGTGTCATTCCTGATTTTGTTTATCTGGTTCATCTCGCTGTTCTTCTTGGTTAGTCTAGCTAATAGTGTGTCAATTTTGTTTATCTTTTCAAAGAACCAGATTTGGTTTAATTTATTTCATATATATTTATTTTATTCTCTATTTTATTTACTTCTGCTCAAATATATATCTTTTCCCCTGAAATTTTTCTTATGGTTGATTTTTCAGATCTCTAAGATATGTCATTAGGTTGTCTCTTAGTCATCTCCCTGTTTCGTTTTGTTTTGTTTCCTTATGAACACTATGGGCTATGAATTTCCCTCTTATGATTGCTTTTGCTGTGTTCTATAAGGTATGGAAACCCATGTGCTTGTTATTGGTTCCAGTAAGTATTTTAATTTCACTTTTAATTTCTTCATTGGTTCAGGAGTTATTTAGGAATAGATTATTTAGTTTATATTTGTCTATGTATTTTTAAGGATTCTTTCTGTTGTTGCTTTCAAGTTAATTACATTGTGATCAGAGAAGACGCTGGATATACTTTCTATCCATTTGAATTTGTAAGGCTTATTTTGTAACTTATCATGTGATCAGTTTTTGAAAATGTTCCATGTGAGGGTGAGAAAAAAGTGTACTTTGTGGTTGTGGGGTAGAATATTACATACATGTTTGTCAAATACATTTGGTTTATGTTGTCATTTAGATCCTGTATCTCTTTGCTCAGTTTTGTCTAGGTGATCCTTCCAGAGGAGACGATCGAGTGTTGAGCTCCCCTGGGATTAGTATGTTGCCGTCTATCTAGCAGTCTTTCTTTCATGTATTTGGGTGCTCCAGTGTTGTATGTGTAGCAGCTTATAGTTTGATATATTCTTGCTAGATTTGACCTTTTAATACTGTCCTTTGTCTCTTCTCACAGGTTTTGTGTTGAAGCCCTTTTTGCCTAATATTCGTATCTTGACTCCAGATTTTTTTTTTAATCTTTTTGTTTGCTGAACTATCTTTTCAAGTCCTTCGTTTTCAGTCTACACATGTCTTTATCAGAGAGATACGTTTCTTGTGAGCAGCGGTAGAGAGTTTCTGTTTTGTTTTTCTTCTTTTTCCATTCAACCAGTCTGTCTTTTAATTAGGGAGTTTAATCGATTAACATTCAGTGTCATTATTGATGTTTGCAGGTTTAATCCCTGTTATTTTGTCAACCATTTTCTTGGTTATTTTGTGTTCTTTTCTTTGCATTTGCCTTTCTTTAGTTTTCTACATAGTTCTCCCTTCATTACTTCTCGAAGAACTAGCCTCGTTTTGGTAAATTCTTGCAGCTGTTGTTTATCTCAGAATGACTTTATTTCTTCTTCCCATTTGAAGAATGATCTTGCTGGGTATAGTGTTCTTGGTTGAAATTGTTTTGTTTTAGAGTTATGACTATGTTTTCCATTCTGACCTTGCATGCATTATTTCAGTTCAGAGGTCTGATGTTAGCCAGACAGGATGGTCTATGCATGTAAATTTATGGTTCTTTCTGGACTTTTTTACAATCTTGTCTATTTCTTTAATTTTTACCAATCTGACTATGATGCGCAATGGAGAGGATACACTTACATTGTTTCTATTGGATTGTCAGAAAAGTCATGATGTGTTTTTCTATGCAAAATGCATCTTGACCTTTCTGACAACCCAATAATTGGTGTCCTTTGTGCTTCTTGGATGTTTAGGTCTTTATATTTCTCTAGATATGGAGAGTTTTCAGATAGTATTTTATGAAAGAGGTTTTCTATGTCTTTATCAGCTTCTTTGCATTATAGCATTCCCATTTGTGAATTTGTGGTGTTTTATACTGTCTAGTATTTTTTTTATATTATCATCACTTTTTTTCCCATTTTTTGGGGGGATGAATAAAGTCAGAGGTCTTGTTTTCCAGGTCGGAGATTCTTTCTTCTGTGTGGTCCAGCCTACTACTGATGCTTTCAAGTGAGATTTTGATTTCTTGTGTTGTGTTTTTCATCTCCAGAAGTTCTGTTTGATTCTTTATTTGGGTGCCTGTCTCTTTATGAAATTCCTCTTTTATGATATAGAATGATTTTTCCAGTCTCCTGGAGTTGATTGTCCTTTTCTCTTGCATCTCACTGAGTTTTGTTATGATAAATATTCCGAACTCTATTTCTGTCAATTCTGTGATTTCTTCTGCTTTTCCATTGTTGGTGAGAAGTTGCTTTATTCTTTTGAGGGAGATAAACTTCTGTTTTTTTCTCCTATTTCTTGAGGCTGTTTTGTTTTCTAGACATCTGGGGAGGCACTCGCTTCTTCCTAATTATTTAATGTAGGTTTCTATGGCTGTATGCTTGTGCAGTTCTCCGTGGTTTACTTTAGCTTCACACTAGTTTCTCTCTTGTTGCTCAAATTTTCTAGTTTTGATATGGCTGAGCAATGACTTGAGGAGGTGGACTTCAGAGTAGGAGGTAAAATTAGGTGTCACCTGTGATTCATGGGTCCCAAAACTCTACTTCTCCCTGGCTCTGGGACCTGCAGAAGGACAGGCTGGACATAGAAGAACCACACAAAAAGCCCCAACTGCTCACCATCTCTTAAAACTGTGCAGGCCCTGGCAAAAGCATATGGAAGAGATTCTGCAGCCCTGCTCCTTCGTCCCTATATCTCGTATCCACAGAGGTCCAGGCTGGTGACAGAAGGGCCAGCCAAGCAAGCCCTATCACTCACTGACTCTGGGAGCTACATATTCTGGGCAGGAATATGTGGAAGAGGTTCATGACCTTGGTCCTTCTTCTCTGGCTTTAGGACCTGTAGGTTGTCAGGCTGATAATGAATGGGGGCTTCGGGTTCCCAATTCAGCTCTTAAACATTATAATTAAGGTCAGATATAGCAGTATAGCATTGCACTGCAATGTTTGGCCATGTCAGAAAGTGCCAGTTTTAAGATGAGGTGTGTGTGGAGGAGTGAGGCCTAATGAAGGACATTTGGAGAAGGGATACAGAGGCAGAGCATTGACGGGATGGGGAGGTATGGTATTATCGGTTGAAGATATTTTGATCAACGGGACTGGGGAGAAATGTTCACATATTGAAATGCTCATATTGTAAGCTAAACAATGTGATTGAATGTATATACAAAAATAAATAAATAAATTTTAAAAAAAGAAAGTTCCAGTTTTCAGAGTCTGCCTGTGCATGCTGGGCATATACCCATAGTCTGCTCTCACTGAAGCTAAGGGTCGAGGACCAAGAGCTGGAGGGCACTGTCGTAGGTATCCCAAGAGTCTCCTTTACCACTACCCTGGAAGAAAATGAAACATAAAGTAAAACATAAAAAGATAATCACAGTAGCATATGCCTGTTTCCATTACAGAATGTTAGGAATTTTCAAGTTATAATTATGAAGTAAAATGTTAGGGAATAGATAGTGGCTTCCATATCACCCCTAGGTTAAATGATCACACTCTTCTTGCTAAGATGGGAATTCTCCACTCTTCTTTCAGAAGGATTGTCCTGCTGTAGGGATGATGCCTGGTCCCCACAACAGAGGGACATCAACAATATCAACCCCAATGCTTGGACACTTGAGTGTTGCCTCCATGCCTATTTTTACCATTAACGTAGGCACTCCAAATTTTTCTCTTCCTCCTCAGTGCCCCTGAGGGCTCTCTTGGGAGAGAGACAGCAGAAGAGGGTGTCGTCTACTGAGCTCATGCGCTGGTTCAGGGAACACTGATTGGCATTTTGCAGGCAGTAATAGCACCTTGGCTTGCCATCCCAAGAGGCCACCCACAGGGACCCTTACATTGCCCTAGTAGACTGTTACAAAGTTTTAGAATTCAATAAATCTTGCCAATTAGGGCAAACCTTTGGGGACCCAGCTGGGGATGCTGGCTAGTTCTTGGCCACAGGGACTCTCAGGAACGAGGACACGCTGAGATCCTTCAGGGTTTTCAAAGTGTTGACAAAAATTTTCTGCAAACAGATTTGGGAATAAAGGCGACTTTATTTCAGTAACAGGTTGAAAACCAAGAACACGTAGTAAATAAGGAACACTTAGCCTCTAGTGTAAATCAAAAGTACCCTTCCCTGGAACAGAGTTGGGGAGGCTGTTTTCATAGGGTAAACATTCCCTTCCAGGTTCTCTTTTAGGTTCTTTTAGTGAATTAACAGTTAAAACTTGTTTAGTCCTGAATGGCTGACACAAGTCACCAAAGCTCAGAAAGAAAAGCTTAAATTTCAGTTGTTTCTCCAAGAACACAAAGTACGTGAGTAACTCTAGTCAGCCAACACCTTGTAATACTTACACATCAGAATACTTACACATCATAAATTTAGACCCATTTAGCCACTAAAGCCCAGTCTTGAAGCATTCTTATTTAGAAGTCATATCAACATCTGAAGGACAATAAAATGGCAGTAGGATTTCTGTGTCCTGGGAGCAGAAGTTCTCCAAGTCCACCTCAGACCCATTAAGCACTGGGCCTAAGCTCAGCATCCCCACAGAGTTGTAGCCAAATTGGAAAAAAAAAAAAAAATTGTTTTTAGCCTATTGTTACTGCAATAAGATTTACTTTTGCTGTTACATGCTTAGGGCTCCACACTGTATAACAGTCTTTGTCCTGAGAACACTTTGATTATGGAGATAAGGATATGCATCGGCGTTGTTTGTCCTTTCTCTGTAACTGAAAATCTTTTCTTCTATCATTTCATGTAACATTTAGCTCCATTTCACTCTTAGTGCTTGGAAAAAAACACTTCTTAGCACCCATACCCATGGCTTTTTTTCTTATTTTTGCAGAAGGCATATGTGCTCACCAAAGAAAAACAGAGAAGGGAGAGAAGAAAAGGAACCCCATTGGTAATGGTTACACTGAAATTCCTTCTCTTTTGTCTCTTCCACCTTTTGGTATTTGGGGCATGGGTGCATATGCACCTAGCATGTCTTTAAGCCCCTGCTACTAGGACTCAGATCCTGTGGGTGGCCATGTGGTTTCTGGCTGCCTTAGCCTCTAGATCATGGAACCCGCAAACATTTCCCTAATTTATTTGCTCACAATTTTACTCACTTTGCACAGAATCCTGCAGTCATCACTGGACACTTCTGAGTACTGCATTTCACCAACTTTCTACACAGTTCATGTAGAGGCATAAAGGACAAAAAACGTCCATAAGGCAGAGAGTGTGGTGCAGGTGTTGAGTGTGGATGGATTTAGAGGACACACATAGCATATCCTCAGTGTAGATTCTAATTGTCCTGGGTTGGTCACCCTATGTGATCCTTGTTCCTTAGACAGCAAACCTGGGCGATGGCAAAAAAGAGCACTCAGACAAAACTACCAGTCTCCACACACGACAACTTCATGGCACAGTGGGGCTTCGGTACTCCTGAAAATGGTGCCTTTTGTCATTATCTGATTTTCCCTTTCAGGATAGGAGAGACCATCTGGGCAGAGGATACTATGGACATAAAGTGCATTTAAAGAAAGCAGGTGTCGCTTCCTGGGACCTGAACTGCTTGATTTATATTGAACTTCCATACGTTATTTCGTCTGGCACCTTAGCAATGATCCCAGAGAAAGATCAGATTCCTTATTCAGGGAGTGGGTTAGTTCTTGAAAATAAAAGTTGAAATCCACAGTGAGATATTTTGGATTTGATGATGACAATTAGATGTGCTTGAGACCACAGCTACAGATCTATCTGAGGATAATGAAACCAAGACAGAGAGGCAGCTAGAGTGGGCAGAGAGTCAGAGGAAGTAGAAAACAGGACACACATAAATGAAATGTAATTCACCCAAGTGGAATTAGTAACTCAGCAAAACGTCCCAAACTTATGTCAAGAAGATTTTTTTTCTTTTGGTTTGTAGATATCATTATGAGGAAGCAGAAATGCTTGATGTGATGGTTCTATGCAATATATTCATTCTGTGCTCTCAACCTTTTTAATGACCAATTTATTGCTAGGGACAAGGAATTTCAATAACAACATAGAATGTTAACTTCCAGGACCATAAATAGTTCTGCCTGGCAGAGAGGAGATACATGAAAGAATTTATAACATAAAATAACCTGGACTTTTCCAGCCCAGCATTGTAATCAGTAGAGACTGCAAAACAGCAACCACACCAGAAGATTATTTTGAGAAAGATTTTGAAGGAAGAAAAAGAGACTGATCTTTGCTAGCAGATGGTATATCACAGAGTACTTGGGCAGGCTGAATTGAGAAGGTTAGTGTGTGACTAGTGTGCTCGGCATTTGCTTTTCAACAATTTGAGTAGTTGACATGTAAATATTTTCTCAAAAATATTTAAAACCATAGTGTTTCTGTTACTATAGAGTCACAAACAAAATTACACAAAATTATCAGAAATATTTTGAATATTATCTTTAAAATTCGTATTTTGAAATTTTGAAAGTTATTTATTAACTCTCAAGAACTATGGAGTATGAGGTAAAATTTTTTGATATGTAAAGTAAATGTTGTGGAAAAATGTAAAAATACATTAAAAAAATGAAAAATTTTAAAAAGTATGTTTTCTGTGTGTGTGTTTTGAGTTGGTAAATAAATGAACATCACTTGGCAATGCCTGAGATTGTCACTGAAGCAAAGTCATGTCATCAAGTTCTGAACATCTGACAATGAATTGGTTCTAGGAACACAGAACTTTTGTTTTCTAAAATGAACAGGCAAGGAAACAACAAGGTGACAAAAATCTCTCCTGGAGGCCTGTGAGATAGGAAGAGGCAACAGAAAGTTGCCTAACAGAAAGGGTCTAACCCTGTGGCTTGACTTTATTATACCTGCCCGCTCACCTGCAGTCATGGTGGAAGGAGGCAAAGACGGTGAACCTTGTTTAAGTTATACTGCC
The DNA here is from genome assembly GCA_026018925.1 of Tupaia tana. Taxonomy (NCBI): domain Eukaryota; kingdom Metazoa; phylum Chordata; class Mammalia; order Scandentia; family Tupaiidae; genus Tupaia; species Tupaia tana. The sequence goes on along the minus strand of JAKSZU010000013.1, from coordinate 8,556,424 downwards.
AGAGCAGGCTGAGCCTCCACATCTTCCTACAGTCTTCAATCTTTCACCAGTACACCTGATGCAAGTTTGAGATCTCCATGGTTGCAATTTATCATATAGGGAGAATTCTATATTGAATAGAATTCCTTTTTATTCATACTTTGTCATGAAACGGTATTTGACTTTATCAAATACTTGTTCTGTATCTATAAGATAATCATGTCATGTATTTACCTTATTTTATTGTTTAATGCACTACATTGATTGATTTACAAATTTTTTAAAGAATTATTTTATTTAACTTTATTTATTTATATACTTTAATTAGACCAGAGAGGGACAGAGTGAGAGAGAAAGAGAAAGTGTAAAAGGAACCTGCCAGGTCCAGGACTCAAACCACGGTAGGCCTTGTGAGAGTCCAGAGCCCTTAGCCACCATGCCACCTGCTGGCCCCTGATTTACAAATATATAAGCAACCTTACATTGCTGGTATAAATCTGCCCAGCTCTTGTTTTAAAATAATAAAAAAACAAACAGCATTTCATCTACATCCATCATCATACCTATCTACAATTTATAATTTGGTTTTCCAAAGTACACGTGTGGGACATGATCATCAAATCAAAGATATTACCATATCTATCACTTTCAACCAAGAACTCTACATTCTTGTGTCAAGTGGTTCCTCCCTTTGGTCACCCCCACCTTTTACCATCTACTCCATTCCCTTACAGTCTTTGGTATCTACTCTTATTGTCCTTATTATTATATTTTAGATCATTCCATTTCTGCCATAGAGTGCAGACATTTGCCATATATCGGGCAGGTGTGTAGTGTGCGTCTGTCACAGTCTAGCCAACTTTGCTTAACATTAAGTCTTCCATATTCATCTACTTTGAATCAAATGACATGTTCCCATTGTTCCTTATGGCTGAGAAACATTCCATAGTGTGTGTGTGTGTGTGTGTGTGTATATATATATATATATATATATATATATATGTCACAATTTTTCTCTTATTTAATATATTTTAATTTCTACATAATTTACTACAGGTCACTGAAGTGTATATAAAACATTTTAGTGCAATATCTTACAAATAGTTTTTCTTTAAAAAACAAAACAAGAATCAAACAAACAAAAATATAATCAGCTTCCTACATCATGCATGGGTAGTTTTCTTACCCCCTCTTTTTTATCTGCAGCAATAAACACAGAAAATCATTGTTGGAAAAGAATATGAGAACTTTCCACAGTAACACCCTGATGAAAGAGGGTGTGGTCATATCCATGTCCAGAAATGTGCCTATCACAGGGTAGTTTTTCACAATGAAACATTGTAGATGTAGGTAAATCCAGAGATTACTCCACAATTTTCTTCTGAACTCAGATAACTAAAGCCAACAGTAGGCAATGTGCAATGAGGTCTTAAGCCACTGGAGGGCACCATTACTGTTCATCTGACACCACTACTCCACAGAAATGGCCAAAAAAGGTCCTGATGTTTTTCTTAAGTTTGAAAAGCTTAGCCTTTGATGGTATTCCCTAGTCCAGTAGAAAATGCAAAAAGAAAAGAAGATTTCTTTCATTTTTTTTTTCTTTTTAAATTTCCTGCAATTACTTCACATTTCTGATTACGTGCAGCACCTACTTTTCTACTTCTGTGAATTAATTCAAACTGAACTCTTAGTTACATATCCCAGTCCCAGCCAGTTCTCCAGCATCTTTCCATTCAGGCAGTCATCTTCCCTCAACGACTCTACCTATGAATCAGGGGTCAGGAGTTTTCCCCCGAAATCCCACACATCTAAAATGAACAGAGCAAAACTGTTCCTTCTTCACCCATACACCTCCAGAGTGTTGTGATGCAGCATAAAAGAGGAGAGCCAGCAAGTTAAGCAACAGCGGATTAAGGCGGCTCACAGGAGCCACAGGCTATCTGGCAGGCCTGTGTGTGACTGCCCCTGTCGGAGAAGGACACAGGTCTCCTCGCTTCCCTCAGCTGGGGCTCAGCAATGCCTCTGCAGAGCTGCTGGAGCAGAGCTGGCACACCTGCAGCCTTGATAAGGACCAGCACCCACAGGCCTGGGATCCCTGGCGTCCTCTACAGCCTGCCCGCTCTCAGAACTGGACTTTTCCTTGTTACACTTAGTTCCAGAATTCCTGGAGACTCTTTCCAACTATGGAGCCCATCTTGAGATTAGAGATGTAAGTGGCCAGAGGCAGAGAGAAGAGACACTTGGTCAGCCTCATATGGAGAACCAAGGACATACAGACATCTCCATGGAGTGAGCAACAGGAGATATTTGCAAGAGATGGTGCTCTGGGGGAGCCAAGCATCAGCCCAATAGAGCAAAACAACCAGGAGACACTGGCCCTTGTGGGGCTTATAAGACATGAACGTAAATGGTATCAAAACAATAAACAACCAAATAACCTAAATCCATAAGCAAAACATCTGAGAAGGGAAAAGGCAAAACACCCAGAGACAATGCACGTGATCACTGTCTGCAAAGGTTAGGTAAAGCAGAAGGGTCGCATAGGGTTGCCCTTTGTGGACCTGCCCCAGGGCCAATATTCTTACAGTATATGTTTCTCAATCCAAGCATCAATTCTCGGATGCTTAGTTTGATTTCATGTTTTAGTAGTTGCAAATAATGCCGCAGTCAACATAGATGTGCAAGTATCTTTCCAACTGAGTGCTTTGCTATCCTTTGGGTAGATACCTAAGAGTGGAATTACTGAGCATATGGTAGTTTCATTTGTAGATGTCTTAGGAAACTCTGTATTATTTTCCACAGGGGTTGTACCAATTGACATTCCCACCAATAGTGTAAGAGGATATGCGTTCTTTATTTTTTGATCCTAGCCATTCTACCTGGGTTAAACAGCATCTCATTGTGTTTTTGATTTGTATTTCCCTTATAATAAGAGATGTTGAACATTTTTTTCATGTGAATTTTGGTCACTCACTTCTTTTTCTTGCAGAGTTCTCTGTTCACCTCATTATCCCATTTTTTATTTTTATTATTCATTTTTCACATTGAGCTGCTGGAGTTCCCCATATATTCTGGTTATCAATTCCTTGTCTAAGTCATAATTTCCAATTATTTTTTCCCATTTTCAGAATTGTCTGTTCACTCTAATTGCTGGTGTTTTGTTTGTTTGTTTGTCTTGCTGTGCAGAAACTTTTTAGCTGGATGTAATCTAATTTGTCTCTTTTGGGGATTATTGTCTGTGTCTAGGGGTCTTTCAAAAAAAAAAAAAATCCTTGCCTACTCCAGCATCTTCAAGAATTTCCCCTAGTCTTTCTACCAACAGTTTTTTTTAGTTTAAAACTTTGCATTGACATCTTTCATCCATTGTGAGTTGATTGCTTTTTAATGGTGAGTGATAGTTCCTAGTTTCATTTTTCTGTATATGAATATCCAGGTCTTGCAGCACCATCCCCTTAAAACAATTTCTTTTCCACAGTGCACTGTTGTGTTTTCTTTGTCATAGGTTTGTTGGCAGTATATTTGGAGTTTAAGCCTGGATTATCTATTATTTTCCATTGGTCTATGTCTACTTTAGGGCAATACCATGCTGCTTGGATGTTCACCACTAATTTTTGTTGTTGTTATTTTGAAAGTGAGGTCTTTGCAATACGGCATGTGCACTGGCAAGAGAGACAGAGAGAGACAAAAGTGAGAAATCACCCCCTAGGAAGGATGACCACATCATAATCCCTTCTCTACTCTCCTCCTGGGATTCTGGACACCCAAACACAGGTGCCCAGCATGAGTTTCAAAGTATGCTGATTTGTAAGTTTCCATGTGTGTGTATTTGTGTGTGTGTGTGTTTTTGTGTGTGATGTCTTTGATTTTAGAATAAGTATAACACTGGCCTCCTAGAATGAATTAGAAAGTGTTCCCTTCTCTATTTCCCCTATGTCGCTGGACTCCCACGTAGTCGACCGCGGTTTGAGTCCCGGACCCGGGTGCTTAAACTCACGCTGGGCGCATGTGCTTGAATGCCCAAGATCCTGAGAGGGGAATGGAGGAGAAGGGATTGTGGCGTGGCCATCCCCCCTGGGGGGTGATTTCTCGCTTTCTGTCGCTCTGTCTCTCTCTGTCTGTCTGGTGAGTGCATGAGCCCAATAGCAAAAACCTCTCAAAAAAAAAAAAAAAAAATACTTGCCAGCCTATAGGGCGATAGAGACAGAAAGCGAGAAATCACTCACGCCGCAATCCCTTGTCCTCCATTCTCCTCTCGGGATCCTGGGCAAACAAAAAGCCACCGGGTCCGAGAAAACTACGTGGGAAGCGACATAAACGCTAACTGCTGGTTCCCAATACTTGCCATTTCTGAAAACTCAGCAGATACTATACTGTGAGTGCATCTAGCCAGTGTTAACCTCAAACTTTACTCCGCAGTTTCTGGAGTCACCCCTAGAGGGAGGCAGCTCTCTTCAGTCTTGGAGAAAGAACATTGAAACCTGTGAGGGGAGCTGAAAATAAGTGTGTGTGGGGGTGAGCGGGTGTGTGTGTGGGTGTGTGCACACTCGCTTGTGTGTTTGAGAGAGAGGTCAATAACCTGAAATTTTCCTGAGCCCTCCTGGGACGTGATGACTCTGCCCTAGGAGCTCACATCAGGAGGCTGTGAATGTTCCTGAAAGGAGAGATTTACCTTCTGTCAATCCCCACCCTCTGAGGAAATGTCTCCATCTCTCCCTCTGCTCATTTCTCTATATCTGGTCTTTGAAGAAGGGTTTCGATAAGACGTGGCTTAGGATGACTGCTCTGCCAGCAGGCCCTGCGTATGTAACCACTGAGTAGAGACCTGGGTCCGGGCGCTGTGACAAGGTCCTCAAGGGGTAGCCCAGCCTGAACCAAACAGTCGCCCCTACTCAGCACAGAGCCGCAGCAGGTCTGGTGAGGAGGCAGCTGCTCCTGGTCTCTGCTGCCTCGGCTCCCAGCTCCTTCCTCAGTGACCCTCACATTTTCACCTTGAGTTATCCCCTCATAGAGCCCAGCTACTCTTACAGGAGGGTTGGGAAGAAACCTGCTCTGTCTGCCATCCCATGTCACTCAGTTCTTCATGGTTTCTCTGTGTCCTGCTATCTCTGAGGATTTAGCTCTGCTTTCCAGAAGAACATGGAAAGAGAAAACCTCCCATGTGATCCCACTTCCTGGGAGTTGTGGGCATCATTCCCTCAAGAAACACAACACAGAGCGAGTCCACCTGGGCATCTGCAAGTCTTTATTAAGTGACAAATGCTGGAAGAACAAGAGAGAAGGAAAAATGACACCAAAAATTTGTCCAGCTCACAAGCCTGCAGCTGGATCAGAGACAAATGTCAATGGTGTGTGTGTAGAGAGTGCCCTAGAAACAAGGTCATGGAAGGGTCCTTGTATCTGCTGATATAGAGCCTGAGTGGGGCTGGGTTCTAGGGCTGCCTCAGATCATCTCATTTGCTTCTCAGAGCTTTGTAAGGTGGGACCATAAACCCATTTTGAAGGAAGGTAACACAGAGCTAGAGACAGAATGTGTGTCTGCCTGGGTAATGACCTCTGTGCTGCTGCCCCTCTCGGGGATTTCCTTGATACTATTTCCTTGCCAGAAGTTAGATATTCCCTTACCATGTAGGCAAAGACCAAATTTGGAGGAACACATGATAAGCTGCCTTTTATCATTAATATTATTAGATCGTTACCTTAGGGCACATGCTCTAGCTAGAGAGACAGAGAGAAAGAAATCACTTCCCCAGGGAACAATGATCACACCTCAATCCCTTATCCTCTAATCTCCCTTCAGATTTCGGGCATGCATATGTGCACCCCCCCAAGCCACTTGGTCTGGGGCTCGATTATCAGTTGGCCACATGGGTGTCCGGTACCTTAACCACCGTGACACCTGATGGCCTGAAGGAGCCGCTCTTTGTTCTAGAATTGGTTCTGATCCATGCCTAAGTAACATTCCTGAGGCCCAGGATAAACTTACATTATTATTGCCCAATTTTGAGGCCTTCTAGAAGTCACCATGCTTGGTATGCATGGGGCCCTCTATCTGTGGGCACGCTGCACTTCCACCTGGAGAGGCAGCAGTACACCTTCCACCTGGAGAGGACAGCAAGCCAGGTTGGACGACCCACTTTTCAAAATGGTCACTCTTTACTCTCAACTTTGACTGGTAAGCTGAAGAACCCACTCCACATGGTCCTGGTGACCATCCACACTGACATTATGAACATTTCTGTTTTTTTGTTTCTGTTTTTGTTTTGAAGAGGTTTTTGCTATAGGGTGCGTGCACTTGCCAGAAAGACAGAGAGAGACAGAGAGAGAGAAACCAAGAAATCGCTGCAATCCCCTCTCCTCCATTCTCCTCTGGGGATCTTGGGCACACGCGCACATGCGCCAGGTATGAGTTTAAGCCACCCGGTCTGGGACTCAAACAGTGGTTGACTACATGGGAGTTCAGCAACATAGCCATTATGCTAACTGCTGGTCCCAACATTTCTTGTCCATCTGAAGGTGAGCTTGGATTTAACAAAGACACTCATTGCTTAAAGAGATCAGGGACAGGTGAAAGGTAGGTCCTAGGTCTCCAGCCCTAAGGGAACTTCCTACCCTGGAGAACTGAATGATGGATGAAAAATGGAGCATAAGTCAGGTGAAGTCAAGAAAGGATTTAAAGGCATTCACTTCTTATTTGACGTTTGTGTTGCATTTTTTATAAATGAATGAAATGAGTGAAAACAATGAATCCACATAATGACAAATCAGTCAGAAGCCAGGTGCCCATGACAAAAACACAGCAGTCTCCTAATTTCTTTCCACAGCTCCCAGTACCACTCAGTGCACAGAGGTGATGGCTCATTTCCTAGTATGTAAAGTGAGAGTGTTAGGCTTTGCCTTCTGTCATTAGGAGATGCTGACACCTTTCCATGTGGAGTCTTTGATATTCTGTGGAAACCCCAAGTCTCTGTTTATGACCAGAGCCAGAGCTGACTTCCCCATTCTTCTGATCAGCAGAGTCCATCAAAGGGCCATGGTTTAGGCCTTTACAAAGTCAGCAATGTTTTCCTTGCCTCACCTCCCTCTTAAGTCAGTAGTAACCTGGCCCGGCTTTGAAAGCCCCAGTGAAGTGGACTCACTGCTGATGGGGCCACAGCTCTTCTGGTAGGTTTGGAAATGATCTTCACATTTCAAATAAGCTTGTCCTAGGTGCTAAAGTTTCTGGATCTAAGGACATAAGATACTTCAACATCACCTGCAAGAATTATGGAACCAGATCACTTTGAAATGAATACTCTGGAGAGGGCCTGGGCCCAACCTTGCAGACATGATATAGTGAGCTGGGAGCTGGGCCTCTGTGTGCTGTCCTACTGGATTGGATTGTGTTCAGGGAATTGCTTCAGTGTCAGGACCAAAGCAAGCTGGCTGAACAGTTTCGTTTATACTACTGCTTTGGGATGAGGGGGAAGAGAAGGAAACGGGAGATGGTGGGACATGAAAGTTATTATAGGCCAAGGTGGATGACTTCAGATTTATAGGATTCTTACAGTTTTAATGGTTTGTTTAGAGTGCAAATTTCTATTTATAATTTTCAAAAGTAATTGAAAATTTGGGCTATTTAAAGAGGTCAGAAAAATAGAAAAACAGTCACTGTTATAGTTTGGATTATGGTTTATCCCCCCAAACTTTTGTGTTTTAGAATATGGTCCTAGTGGGCAGTGGCTGGATTATGGTGACGGATCATGGAGGCACTGGATTTGTGAATGGATTAATGCTGTCTCATCAGAGAACTAGGAGAGTTCTAACTCACATGAGAAGGGTTTAGTTCTCTTGAGAGCAGGTTGTATAAAGAGAGCACTGCCTGCAGCTCTCTCTCTCTCTGTGCACATGCCCACCATCCCCTCTCATCTGCTGGCAGATGTTCCAGCCACCAGAACTGTGAGTCGATAAATCTCTATGTCTTTATAAATCATCTAGGCTTGGATATTTCTGTTGGTAATACAAGAGTGGACTAAGGTGATTAGTAGCACAATATATTGAACGCCATAAGATACCGGATGAACAAATGGAATGAGACTACATCTGGGAAGTCAGGATATGAGTAGTTTCTTTTCTCAAATTATATAAATGTAATACTATCCCTGTAAGCATATGAATGGCATTGGGGGAATTAGGCTTTTTATATTAAAATTTCAGTGGAAGAATAACTAAAACATAAAGACTGTATAATCAATACAATTAAATAAGAGAAACAAAATGTAGAAGTAAATCAGTATGTATGGAAATTTTATGGAAAACAAAGATGTTAATTTAATTTACTGGGGTAAATGTTTACTGACTGAATTATCTTAGTTTTAGCAGCAATTTGTTTGGAAGGAAAGAACTGGACTGGCCTTACTTATACAGTCCCAAGACAAACAGATGAAAACATTTGAATGTAACAAAATGAAACAAAAATATCTTGAATAGTATTTCAGGAGAAAGTAATTTTCCTGTGTGTTTTTGTTTTTGTTTTTTGCCATAGAGCACATTCATTTGCCAAAAAGAGACAGAGAGAAGAAAAGCAAAAAAATCATCCCAAGGAAGATGGTCCCACTGCAATTCCCTCTCTTCCATTCTCCTCTTGAGATTTCAGCACACATGAGCCCAATGTGGTTTTCAAGCCACCAAGTCTAGGACTCTACTGTGGTCAGTGATGGGGAAATTCAGTGCCTTAACCCCCATACCATCTACTGGACCCAGGAGAATAAACTTTTAAAATGACTTAGGACTGAGTAAGTTTTAAAATAAAATAGAAAACCCCAGAAGTTTTTGAAGGGAGCGTTTATTTGACAAGAAAAACTGTTTTAAAAATTCTCACCAATAACTTCATTAACAAAGTTGAAAGATAAAATAGACAGGGAACAAATATTCTTAATGCTTTTGGGAGAGAAAAGGGTACTGTCCGCAGTACTGAAGGGCTCTCCAAAAGTGGTGACAAAAGAGCAAACTTGCCTAAAGCAGAAAATGGGAATGTGGAAAAATGCTAACCGGGAAGGCACTGAAGTGCTCTCAGGAATGTGCCTCCTGCCCTTCACAAAGCTGAGCTTCTAACACCAGGCTGTAGTTTCAGGATGCTTTCAGAATGTCCTGGAACTTTCTCTTCTCTCATGCAAATCTGGCCCTTGCACATCAGAGATCTTTGCTTCCCACATAGTCAGTGAGAGCTGAGGGTCTCCACTCCTGCCAGGGCACTGACAGTTGCTAACCAAAGTCTTCTGATGGGGCCTTTTCTGACATGCCCAGTGTCTTCTGGCTTCTGGGCTGTTTTGATGTACTGCAGGACTATTGGCTCTAGCTATATTTTCTAAGTATCTTTTAATGTACCTGAATTCTTACAGTATGTATAATTTTATAACCTGACTTTCTTTTTTAGAATATTTATTTCTTTTTTTCTTGCAAGCTTTTTATCAGAGGACACATCTACTCACTGGAGAGAGAGAGAGAAACGGAGAGAGAGGGGAGAGGCCACGCTACAATCCCTTCTCCATCTCGTATCAGGATTTTCGGCTCACACAAATCACCAGGTGTGGGACTCAAACAGCATAATCAGCCATGTGAGAAACAGACACCTTATTCATTCCTTAATTGAGAGAAAAAGAGGGAGAGAGCAGTACCCTTTACAGAATATCAATGCCATGATCCTCCTGAATCTTCCAGCCACCCAGGATCAGGTGCTCAGGTTGACCTGATCCAAGCCTGGCCCTGTCCGTGTGGCTCCAACTACAGCACTGCGGAGTCCTGCCGGGACCACTGAGGTGGGGCTGCTGCGGCTTTTCCTTTTTACCAGACATGACAGTTATTTTCAATGTTATTAGAAGCTTTTCAGAAACGTCAGTTTTAATGGATATGTAACACTCTAATAATATTCTCATATCTAAATTAACTATTCCCTATTGTGAAATTCTCAGGCATTTTCTCTATGAGATAAAAAAGCAGGATAAGTATCTTTATGTACTTTTCTCCTGTACTGTGGAGTAGACATAAAATAAGTTATTGGCTTTTCACATATAACCATTAAAAAACAAGGGGAGAGTGCATTTATTGCTGAGCCACACATTTCATTTATGCCCTCCATCTGTTTTCCCGCCAGTAGAATGTCATTTTATTAACTGCTAATACACATTATGCCTTTTTGCAACTTTATATTTAATGCATAGAACATCATATATAATGGTACTCTTTTAGAATAGATTGAAAGAAATTGTATTCTCTCCAAGGTCATGAGAGGGTGATGATTAGTGAGTAACAAGTCATTTATAGGTTAGGAAACATCAGCGTCAGGCCAGCCTGTAACTTGGTGGATACCTGAGCTGATCCTGCATGGCCGACTGTGCAGTTTGAGTCCCAGTTGCTTGGAAAACATACTGGGCATGTGTGGATGTGTACCCAAAAGAAAAGAGAAATGGAGGAGGAGGGATTGCAGCATGATCACACCCTCTGGGGGCTGTTTTCCCTCTCCCTCTCTCTCTCTCTGGAATCACATGTGTCTTTTAGCAAGCCGACAAAAAAGACACGAAAAAGCTTTCAGCCTTAAAACCGATTATTGATATGCCTTATATATTTGTATTTTAAAGATTGCTTTCATATCTAAAAACTTTAACATGTTTTATTTTAAAAATAGTCTGTAGGATTTTCTGACATTCGAAGTTTTCGTGCCAGTCCTTACTTTAAGTGCTCACTGAATCATCAGCACTCCTTAAACAACTGGCCCTCGGTGTCCTTGTCTGTCTGGTTTATGGCCTGAATCTCTGAGCACTACTTCCACTGAAAAGGCAGCCTGACTGGTGCTCTGGGTCACTCTGTTTGTGTGGCTCTCCTGCCATCTGGCCCAGGTTACCAAGGAGTATAGACTCTAAACTTAGCCATCACCTCCATATTTGGACATACGTGACTGAAGGACCTGGACTGAAAACAAGCTCTAAATGCTGAAGATCCCACCACAGGTTCTTTACTTAGCATGCAACCACGGGGCAAAACTTCAAAACCAAGTATTCTATACAACATTCCCAGTGGGGATTTACTCTACTGTGCTATTTTTTCTTTCTTTCTTTTTTTTAATCATCATCATAATCTTCTTTATATTACATTGGATTACATATAACTTTACAGTGTATTACATTGCTTTTTCAAAAGGGAATGCCATGCATGTCAGTTAATACAGAGATATTAATCTCCCCACTTCATCATTCAATAACTTTTCTATGTTTTTCCCAATCATTATTATTATTATTCTAATTATTTTTTAAACAGTCAATCACTATTTCTCATTTTGCTTGTAAAAAGACTTTGTCTATCATGAAATACTTCTCAGACCAATCCACTTGAGAATACCATACATGTCATCACCAACAGGTAATAAGCCATATCTGTTTCCCACTGACGTCCTGCCTCTCCATTTGTTCTCTTGCTATCTTTCTCTATCTTCTTCTCTTCACCCTCCCCCCATTCTCCACTGTCTTATTCTCATTAAGTACTTTCACTGCTTTAATGTCCTCCAATATTTCGCTCTCTACCACAGAGTGTGGATAGTCGGTATATATTAAGTGGATAAATATAATATTTTTCTTTCATAGCCTGGCTTACTTCACTCAGCAATAGATCCTCCATATCTAACCACTTTCTATCAAATGCCAGGGTCTTGTTATTTTTTATGGCTGAGTAGTATTCCATAGAGTATATATACCACACTTTTCCAATTCATTCATCAGTTTGTGGACATTTAGGTTGGTTCCATGTCTTGGCAATTGTGAATAATGCTGCAATAAACATCAATGTGCAAGCACTTTTCTGACTGAGCATTCCCCTGTCTTTCGGGTAAATACCCAAAAGTGGGATTGCTGGATCAAATGGTAGTTCTATTTGTAGATCTTTGAGGAACCTCCATATTGTTCTCCACAGTGGTTGAACCAGTTTACATTCCCACCAACAGTGTAGGAGGGTTCCCTTTTCACCACATCCCCGCCAACATTTATCACTTTTTATATTCTTAATCTTTGCCATTCTGACAGGGGTTAGGTGGTATCTCATTGTGGTTTTTATCTGCATCTCCCTTATGATGAGGGATGTTGAGCATTTCCTCATATGCTTTTTGGCTGTTCGTATGTCTTCCTTAGAGAGATTTTTGTTCAGCTCATTTTCCCATCTTTTAATAGACCCACGTTCTTGAAAACAGCCAGGCATGTGTGTGTGTGTTTGTTTGTGTGTGTGTGTGTGTGTGTGTGCATGTCTAAAGTCCTGAGAGAACAACGGAGGGGAAGGAATTGAGGTGTGACCATCACCGATGGGGTGTATTTCTCATTCTGTCTCTCTTTGGCTGTCTGTTTGATGAGTTCACTTCCTATAGCAAAAATCTCAAAAATAAATAAATAAATAAATAAAATAAAGAAATAAAAAAATTTATTTCTTTCTATCCCCTCCAGATATTTTACACAAACGATACATTTTTGTTTATTGATTTCTGACCCTGCTGTGTGCTGCTAATCCCCATACTTTGGAAATTTCATGGAGGAGTGAAATATCATAAAGACATAATAGGACTGATACTGTTTTGCTGAAAACACTTAGAAACAGCAACAACTACCATATACTGTCACCCACTACAGCCCCTTGGATTGAGGAAGGAGAGAAGGAAATAAGGAGGGAAAGAAGGAGGAAAGGAAAGAAAGCTATCCAGGACTCAAGTGAGCATGGTCAGTGCATATCCAGGAACCTGATGCTAGAGTCTAAGTGTGCCAAACTATTCTTCACTCTGCCTGCCCAGATCACTCAGATCATGAGCTCCAAGCAGGCAGGGGCAAAGTGCTGTGTATCTCTTGTTTGTAGTAAGAGATACAGAGAGGGAACAGGTTATCTCTCCTGTGTCTGCAAACCATTGAGACCACAAATGGTGCCTGCAAGGGGTAAGTCAGGGGAGTAGGCCCTTATTTCAATCTGTATTCACCTTATCAAGTCTTGTGCCTCTAAGGCAATGTCTTCCAACCTCATATAAAGTCTTTGTATGAGTGACTGTTGGCACTAAGCCCCGGACCAGTCTTGCACTGCAGCCATAGCACAATGCTATCTATGCACTACTGGAAGCTGTAGAGAAGACAGTGTTGCTTCTTGTGCATGCTGTTATGCACATTGTGTCCAAGATCCTGATTGACTGAAAAGCCTGAGGTTAGATCAGAGTGAGATTTTATATATATATGTAAAATTTCTGAAAGAAAAAAAATAAGAAAGAGAGAAAAAAGAAAGGTGAGAAAAAATAAAGGAGTTATGAAATAACTCCTGACATAACCAGGATACAATTTCTATTCAGTTCCTACTGAGTTCACTAAACTCTATGCTTTGCAATTGTGAGGGTCAACTGAGAATAGTATAATTCTATTTGAATCTGGAATATACAAATTCAGGGGGAGCAAAGTGGGTGAGGGGAAGACATTCACCAGTCAGGAAGCATTACCCAACAGCTGGTGCACATTGCAGATGGGTGGAGCTGTCCTAGCCCATTAAAGAGACTGGGTGTTTTCTTTCTTATGTTTATAACCTTTATCCTTGTTAGTGCCTCAGTAAAACTGGAAACTGAGGTGTGGTCACTGGAATCACAGGACAGGCCTAAGGACAACCGGTGAATTCGAATTCTCTAGGCTTCACTAACCCTCTGCCATTTCTTTTCATTATCTGGGAATTATCAGAAAACACAGAAAAGTAATAGGGTATGTAACTAGCTTTTTTTTTTTTTTCAAAGTTTTTTGCTATAGGGCATGTGTGTTCAACGAGAAAGACAGAGAGAGACAGAGAGACAGAAAGTGAGAAATCACTCCCCTAGGGGGGATGGCCACACCGCAATCCCTTCTCCTCCATTCTCCTCTCGGGATCTTGGGCACACATGCAAATGCGCCTGGCGTGAGTTTAAGGCACTGGGTCTGGGACTCAAACAGAGGTCAGCTACATGGGAGTCCAGCAACATAGCCATTATGCTAAAGAGATCATAGAGGTGAGCAGATTAGAGGCCCAAAGTTATAAACGTTGACCTGTAGGCATTTCAATCTGTTGCCACTAGAGTGATGTGATGTTTGGTTCGATATAGAGGTAAAGACTCCTGTGCCTTGGAGTTTCTCAACCAAAAAATCTTCCATCATCATTACTTCTTCCTACATTTTTACTTGGTTATTGAGCCTGAAACCTGCATGATATTTTGAGATAAGTCAACCGTGGGTAAAACCACTGGCTAAAATGCTATCCTAATGATTAGTGATCCATCTAGGAAGGTTGTTTTCTTCCCCTTGTCTTGAATATTCTCTGAAAAATAATAAGCAAGTCAAAATTACTTCCTTAGCTAGGAGAAGACTGATCACCTAATGATTTTGTCCTGGCAAACTGGACTTGGATCAGACATTAGTGATCATTTGCCTTAAAATTTCAGTTTCAATAACAAGTCCTGACCTTTCATAATCTAGTGAAAAAGGCATTGTTTTATAGTCGAGTATGTGAATGTTTGGGTATGAAGTAGAGCAATTAACCTACAGATTGCCTGCCTCATCACCAATAATGTCACCATTCCCAGTTCTTGTTTTTAGAGATGGGACAGTAGACACATAATCTAGCACTTGACAAATGCTAGTGATAAAGCTTTGTAGGCATTAGCACAGTCCATGACTCAGAGAGTTTCTTGTATTCCTGATTTACAGTATAAGAAAATGAGCTTAGATCAAAAGACATGTCCATGATTCATACATCTCTACAAGGGAGTCTGTCCCCAGAACCTGCCCACTCACCCCTCCTTAGTCTCTCTCATGTTTCTGAGTATAAACCCATGAAACATACACTGGCCTCATACCTGGTTAACTCAACTCCACGTGTCCGGAGATCCTTCCAGAAGCTAACCATATTTTATATCACAGTGTTTAAGTAACCTGTCTCCACGGTTCTAGCACTTCAGTCTTAGAGCATCTCTTAGAACAATAAGGATCCAATTCAAAGAATAAAAGTCTCAAATGGCACCTAACAGAGTATTGAAAAACAATCGGTTAACAGAATTTTAAAGAATATAAAAGTGTTCCGACCCCCCCCCCCCCGAACTTTCGTGCATCCCCACCGTTCCTCCTCCTTGGACACCAGGTTGGTTGTCTTGGACTTTAAGATGAACTAGCACCCCATCCCACCCGCAAACCGGATCGAGCCAGCCAGTAGTTCCGGACACCAGGTGGACTGAGGATGAAGGCCCAACCAACCTGGTCCTGTCATTCATCCTCTGGCCCTTTCCTACTAGCCTTTGGACTCTCTGAATTTTGGTGATTTGAATAGCATGCAGTGCAGATTTTCTTTTTTCGTTTTTCTTTGCACTTGAGGCGTTGCTTATTAGGTGAGTTGGAGGCTCACCACTCCTTAGAAACAGGGAGGACTTTGGGCCATCCAGGACTAGTTGCAACAATTAATGGTAATTGTGAGCGACAGATAGGCCAACCATAATAGAAATCATCAAATTTCTAATCCTATACAAGTATTAACACTCAGAGTTACCTTAAATAATTAGGAAGCGACATATAGAGTACCTGATGACTAGGAACAATTGCAGAGGCTCAAAAAATATGAGCAACCAACAAAAGGCCTCTCCCTCAAGGGAAATCATCAAGCCTACATCACCCACAGTCAATACAATGGACGTTGTGGACATGTCTGATAAGGAATTCAGAATATTTGTAGTGAACAAACTAACTGAGATGGAAGAGAAAAGAGACAAGGAGCTCCAGGAGATGAGGAAGTCCTTTAATTACTTGAAAGAAGGAATGGATACCTTAACCAGAACCAGATGGAACTTCTAGGATTGAAGAATGTGATACAGGAAATCAAAACCTCCCTTAAAAGTATTAAAAGTAGGTTAGACCAGGCAGAAGATCGAATCTCTAATGTAGAAGACAAAACATCTGACCTAAAAAAAGTATCAAGAAGATTGAGAAAACAACCATGAAAAATGAGGACAACATGCGAGGAATACTGGATACCATCAAGCGCTCCAACATCTAGATAACTGGTATCCCAGAAGAGGAAGAAAATAATAAGGGCCTAGATAATTTATTCCATAAAATCCTGGAAGAAAACTTTCCAAACCTAGAAAGGCATTCAAATATCCAGACCCAAGAAATACATAGGACCTCGAGTAGAATCAACCCAAGAAGATCCTCTCCAAGGCACATCATAGCCAGACTGGCAAAAACAACAGACAAAGACAAGATACTAAAGTTGGCAAGAGGGAAACATCAAGTTACATACAAAGGTCACCCCATCAGGCTAACATTGGATCTCTCGGCAGAAACAATGCAGGCAAGGAAAGAATGGGGAAGCATAGTCATATTGTTGAGTGAAAAACAATTTCAACCAAGGATACTATACCCGGCAAAATTATCTTTCATATGGGAAAAAAAGATAAAAACATTCTCAAACAAACAAAATTTGAAGGAATTTACCAACTCCAGACCAGCTCTTCAAGAGGTTCTGAAGGGAGTACTATACCAGGAAAACTAAAGAATCAGACAGACAGTTATACGAGAACAAAAAGCAATGAAGAAAATGGCTCACTTAATTATAGGATCAGGTACTGAAATATCGAAAATTACATTGAATATCAATGTATTAAATTCTCCAGTTAAGAGACATAGACTGGCTGACTGGATAAGAACACAGAAACCCTCTATCTGTTGCCTAAAAGAAACTCACCTTATGGATAAAGACAGGCATAGACTAAAAGTAAAGGGCTGGAAAAAGATACTCCATGAAAATGGAAATCAGAAAAGGGCTGGTGTAGCGATATTGATCTCAGACAAAATAGATTTCAAGACAAAGACTGTAAGAAGAGACAAAGAAGAGCATTATATAATAGTAAATGGGGTAATCCAGCAAGAAGACATAACCCTTATAAATATCTACGCAACCAACTCAGGTGCACCTAAATGTGTAAAGGAAAGACTGCTGGAGCTAAAAGGAGAGGTAGGGAGAAATACTATAATTGTTGAAGATCTCAACACCCCATTATCTCCTTTAGACAGATCTTCTAGACAGAAAACAAACAGAGAGATACAGGACTTAATGATACTATAAATCGAATGGGCTTGACAGATAGCCGTAGAACTTTCCACCCTACATCCACAACATATCCATTTTTCTCAACCTGACATGGAACCTTTTCAAAGATTGATCATATGTTAGAACACAAATCAAGCCTTTACATATTCAAAGGCATAGAAACTGCATCCAGCCTCTTCTCTGACCATGATGGAATTAAACTCAAGATTAATTTCAAGAAACAACCCCGAAAATACACGAACACATGGAAACTGAACAACCTACTTCTGAATGACTTCTTCACTACTGAAGAAATTAAGGCTGAAATAAAAAAAATTTATGGAAACAAATGATAATGAGTACACAAATGTCCACAATCTATGGGACACAGCAAAAGCTGTCATAAGAGGGAAATTCATAGCAATTAGTGTGCATAAGAAAAGGATGGAAAGATAGCAAATAGAAAACTTATCATCATGCCTCAGAGAATTGGAAAAACAACAACAAACAAACCCCCAAAATGCCAGGTGAAAAGAAATAATAAAGGTTAGAGCAGAAATAAATGAAATAGAAAATAAACGAACCATACAGAAAATAAATGAAAGCAAAATCTGGTTCTTTGAAAAGATTAACATGATTGACACACCATTGGCTAGACTGATCAAGAAGAAGAAAGAAAGAAACCAGATTAATCAAATATATGACGAAAGAGGCAATATTACTACGGACATAGCAGAAATACAAAATCATTAGAGGATACTATGAGCGACTATATGCCAACAAACAAGATAACTTGGAGGAGATGGACAAATTCCTGGATGTAAATAATATACCAAGATTGGATCAGGAGGACATAGAGAACCTGAATAGATCCATAATAAGCCAGGATATTGAATCAGTAATAACCTCCCAACAAAGAAAAGCCCAGGTCCAGATGGCTTCACTTGTGAATTCTACAAAACTTTTAAGGAAGAGTTAACCCCTATCCTACTAAAATTATTTGTAAAGATTCAAAAGGAAGGAAACCTTCCAAATTCATTTTATGAAGCTTCCATCATCCTCATCCCAAAAACAGATGAGGATATGACAAAAAAGGAAAACTACAGACCAATATCATTGATGAATACAGATACAAAAATTCTCAACAAGATACTTGCAAATCGTATCCAACAACATATAACAAAGATCATTCATCACGACCAGGTAGGCTTTATACCAGTGACGCAAGGGTGGTTCAATATATGCAAGACCATAAATGTAATACACCACATTAACAGAAAGAAAGATAAAAACCATATGATCATCTCAATTGATGTGGAGAAAGCATTTGACAAAATACAACATCCTTTTATGAATAAGACTCTCAGTAAGATTGGTATAGAAGGGTCATTTCTGAAAACAATAAAAGCAATCTATGAAAAACCTACAGCTAACATTATACTGAAAACCTTTCAGCTTTTCCTCTGAAAACAGGTACTAGGCAAGGCTGCCCACTTTCCCCACTGCTCCTTAATATAGTACTGGAAGTCTTAGCTATTGCAATCAGAGAAGAGAACAATATTAAAGGTATTTGAATAGGCAAAGAAGAGTTGAAAATATCTTTATTTGCAGATGTCATGAAGGTATACTTAGAAGACCCAAAGGTCCCCATGAAAAAACTTCTTGAAGTAATAAGTGAATACAGTAAGGTGGCAGGATACAAAATCAATATCCAAAAGCCTATAGCATTTCTATTTATGAACAAGTTGAACGAAGCAGAGCTGAAGAAAGGAATCCCTTTCACCATAGCCATAAGATGTATAAGATACCTAGGGATAAACCTAACTAAGAAAGTCAAAGACCTTTGTAAAGAAAACTATGAAAATCTTAAAAAAGGTATTGAAAGTGACATAAAAGAGTGGAAGGACATCCCATGCTCCTGGATTGGAAGAACTAACATAATCAAAATGGCAATTCTACCCAAATTAATCTACATGTTTAATGCAATTCCAATCAAAATACCAGAAATATTCTTCACAGATCTAGAAAAGACAATCATAGAATTTGTCTGGAATCATAAAAGACCTCGTATTGCAAAAGCAATCTTGCACAAGAAGAATGGAGTAGGAGGCATATCACTCCCTGATCCCAAGATATACTATAAAGCTGTGGTCATCAAAACAGTATAGTATTGGCATAAAAACAGACAAGTGGACCAATGGAATAGAATAGATACCCCAGAAATAATCCCCAAAGCTTGCAGCCAACTGATCTTTGACAAACAATATCAGTCAATCCATTGGGAAAAGGAAAACCTCTTTAGTAAATGGTGCTGGAAAAACTGGGTATCCACCTGCAGAAAGGTGAAACTGAACCCCTATCTCTCACTATTAACAACAATCAACTCAAAATGGATCAAAGATCTGAACCTAAGACCTCAAACAATAAAACTACTGGTGGAAAATGCTGGGGAAACTCTGGGGGACATTGGAGTAGGCAAAGACTTCTTAAATAAAACTCCCAAAGCACAGGCAATAATCCCTAAAATAGACAAGTGGAACTATATTAGACTAAGAAGTTTCTGCACAGCAAAGGACACAGTATCAAGTGTGAACCGACAACCCTCAGAATGGGAAAATATTTTTGTTAAGTATGCCTCAGACAAGGGACTGATAACGAGAATACACAGGGAACTCAAGTGCCTTATGCGAAAAAAAAAAATGAACCCAATTAAAAGATGGGAAAATGAGCTGAACAAAAATCTCCTTAAGGAAGACATAGGAACAGCCAAAAAGCATATGAGGAAATGCTCAACATCCCTCATCATAAGGGAGATGCAGATAAAAACCACAATGAGATACCACCTAACCCCTGTCAGAATGGCAAAGATTAAGAATATAAAAAATGATAAGTGTTGGCGAGGATGTGGTGAAAAGGGAACCCTACTACACTGTTGGTGGGAATGTAAACTAGTTCAACCACTATGGAGAACAATATGGAGGTTCCTCCAAGATCTACAAATAGAACTACCATTTGACCCAGCATTCCTACTTCTGGGTATTTACCCGAAAGACAGGGGAATGCTCAGTCAGAAAAGTGCTTGCACATTGATGTTTATTGCAGCATTATTCACAATTGCCAAGACATGGAACCAACCTAAATGTCCACAAACTGATGAATGGATTGGAAAAGTGTGGTATATATACCCTATGGAATACTACTCAGCCATAAAAAATAACAAGACCCTGGCATTTGATAGAAAGTGGTTAGATATGGAGGATCTATTGCTGAGTGAAGTAAGCCAGGCTATGAAAGAAAGATATTGTATGTATCCACTCAATATATACTGACTATCTGCACTCTATGGTAGAGAGCGAAAAATTGGAGGACATAAAAGCAGTGAAGGTACTTAACGAGAATAGGACAGTGTGAAATGGGGGAGGTGAAGAGAAGAGGATAGAGAAAGATAGCAAGAGAACAATAGAGAGGCAGGGCGTTAGTGAGAAACAGATATGGCTTATTAACTATAGATAATCACATGTATAGTATTCTCAACTGGATTGGTCTGAAAAGTATTTCATGATGGATAAAGTCTTTTTACAAGCAAAATGAGAAATAGTGATTGACTGTTTTAAAAAATAATTAGAATAATAATAATAATTATTGGAAAAAACATAGAAAAGATATTGAATGATGATGTGGGGAGATTAATGTCTCTGTATTGACTGACATGCATGGCATTCTCTTTTGAAAAAGCAATGTAATACACTGTAAAATTATATGTAACCCAATGTAATATAAAGAAGATTATGATGATAATAAAAAAAAGAATATAAAAGTGTTTAAGATTTCTGCTGCTTAAAAAGTACATATCATTGAAGTTTTAGGACGTTTTTCTTCAGAATGGTACTCTAGTGTTAAGTGTTTTTTATAAACTTACAACAGGTTTTGGTTTGAGTTATTAAATTTTTTAATCCTTCTTATGAATATTGTCACATTAGAAGCATCATTATATCAAGTTCTATAAGTTTCATTAAAATTGAATGAGTGGAATCAGTGAAAAATAAGAATTAGACTGGTTATTTTTCTTATAGAAGAAAGGTTAGAAATTAAAAGAATAGAGCTAGGACCATGTTAAATACATTTTCATGAAGTACCTTCATCATATTCAGCTCAAAACTATTACTGTTTTCTGCAGTATAATAGTTTATCTTTGGCATATTATGAATAAAATATAGCTGTTTTAAATGCCAATGTGTCAGAATATTAACATGAAAATTGAGTCATCACTCAATTCATTCATGTTTGTAATTTTGCATTGTTTGTTACTTTCAATATTAAACTAGTATTGCAAAATATTTAATTTACCTTATTTTTTCATTTATTTTCTTGTTTTACTTGCATTTAATCACTGTACATCATTGCAACATATATAATAATCTTCCAAGCATGAATATACTGCATATTATCCAGTTAAAGATGTTATCATAGACATTATCATTAACAGAAATTTTCCACTTTTTGTTTGTTAAATGTTTTGTGTTTTTTTTTCTTTCCCTGATTTCTTCCTTCCTGTCTGACACTGCCTATCCTATCACACACAGTCTCTACTATACACATTTAATCTCAATGCCTTTATACCTTGCAATCTTTCAGTTTCTGTCACAATAGTGAAGACATTGGGTAAATATTAAGTGGGGATATGCAATACTTCTCTTTCATATTCTGTCTTGCTCCACTCATATTTAATCAATATTCCCTATCTGTTCACATTGTATCAGATGCCAAGGGATCATTGTTTTTAATGGCTCAGGAGTATTCCATAGTGTATATGTTCCACAACGTTTCTATCTATTAATCTGTTCTTGGAAATTTGGGTTGATTTCATGTCTTAGCAATTGTGAATAGTGCCACAGTAAACATGGATGTACAAGTGTTTTTTTGCAATGGAACGTATTCCTATACTTTTTTGAGTAGATACTCAGAAGAAAGATGACCGGGTAGTGTGATAGTTCTATTTGTAGGTTTTCGAACAACTTCAATATTGTTCTTCTTGAGAGCTAAAAAATTCGCCTTCCACCAACAATGTAGGATGGATTCCTATTTACCACAGCCTCACCACAGCCTTGCCAGCATTTGTTGTTTTTTATATATATTTTGATCTTAGCCATTGTGACTCTGGTTAGGTCATATCTCATTGTGGTTTTGATTTATATCTCCCTTATGACTAGGGATGTTGAACATTTTTTCATATGCTTTTTGGCTATTCTCTGTCTGTCTGGTGAGCGCACATGCCCTATAGCAAAAGCCTCTCCAAAAAATAAAAAAAATTAAAAAAAGAGAAAGTATTAAATGCCAATTAGACCATGCCGAAGAGCGAATATCTGACATAGAAGATAAAACCTCTGACCTAGTAAAACCACCAAAAAGATAGAGAAAATAACAAAACAAAATGAGGATAATATACTAGAAATAGTAGATTCCATTAATCATCCAAACATCTGAATAATTGGTATCCCAGAAGATGAAGAAACTAATAAGGACATGGAAAAACTATTTCATGAAATCCGGGAAAAAAACTTTCCAAGTCTAGAGAAGCACTCAAACATCCAGACCCAAGAAATACAAAGTACCCCAAATAGACCAACCCAAGAAGATCGTCTCCCTGGCACACCTTAGCCAGACTGGCCAAAACCACAGATAAAGACAAGTTACTAAAATTGGTCAGAGAGAAATGACAAGTAACTTACAAAGATCATCCCATCAGGCTAAAACCAGACCTTTCAACGGAAGCAATGCAAAAAAGAAAAAATGGGAAGACGTAATGAAAGTGTTAAGAGAGAAACAATTTCAACCAAGATTATTATATCCAGTAAGATTATCCTTCATATGGAAAAAAAAGATTAAAATATTCTCAGACAAACAAAACCTGAAGGAATTTAACAACACCAGACCAGCTCTTTAAGAAACTCTGAAAAGAGTCCTGTTCCAGAAAAACTAAAGAATGGACATCCAGAAATAAGGAAATAAAAGACAACCAAGACAATGGCCAACTTAAAGGTAGGGACAAGTTCAGAAAAATCGATAACAACATTGAATGTTAATGGATGAAATTCTCCAATCAAGAGACACAAACTGGCTGAAAATATTAAAAAATAAATAAATAAAACAGAAACCCTCTATCTGTTGCCTACAAGAAAAGTAACTCATGGATAAAGACATAAATAGACTAAATGTCAATGGCTGGAAAAATGTATTCCATGAAAATGGGAACCAAAAAAGAGCTGGGGTTGTGATATTTATTTCTGACAAAATATGCTTTAAAACAAAAACTGTTTCAAGAGACAAAGAAGGGTACTATATAGTAATAAAAGGGTAATCCGTCAAGAGGACATGATGCTTATAAATATCTATGTGCTTAACTCAGGAGCATCCAAATACGTGAAGGAAATACTGCTAGATCTAAAAGGAGAAAGAGACTGCAACACACTGTCTCTTGGAGACCTTAACACTCCACTATCTACTCTGGAGAGAACACCTAGACAAAAAATAAGTAAAAATATAAAGAATCTAAATGATAACATAAATCAAAAGGACTTAACAGACATCTATAGAACTGTCCACCCAAAAGCCATGAGATACACTTTTTTCTTACCCCCATATGAAACTTTTTTTGACGATTAACCACATCATAGGGCACGAAGCAAGCCTCTACAGATTCAAAGTCATAGAAACTATATCCAGCATCTTCTCGACCATGATGAAATTAAATTTGATATTAATTTCAAGAAAAATCCTCAAAAACATACAAATATATGGAAACTAAATAACCTACTTCTAATGACTGTACAACTACTGAATAAATCAAGAATGAAATCAAAAGATTTTTGGATGCCAATGCCAATGAGGACACAAGTTTTCATAATCTTTGGGACACTGCAAAAGCAGCCATAAGAAGGAAGTTCATAGTAATTAGTGCACATAAGAACAAGATGGAAAGAAGGCAAGTGGACCACCAAACATCATGCCTCAGAGAAGTGGAAAAGCGACAGCAAAAAAAAAAAAAAAAAAATCCCAAAATTTTGAGGAAGAAAAAGAAATAATAAAGATCTGAGTAGAAATAAATGCAATAGAAAATAAAGTATATAGAAAATAAAGTATATAGAAAATAAATGAAAATAAAAGCTGGTTCTTTGAAAAGATAAATAAAATTGAGACACCACTACCAAGACTAATTAAGAAGAAGAGAGAAAAGAACCAAGTAAATAAAATTTTCAATGAAGCAAGCAGTATAACAACAGACATAGTGAAAATACAAAACATCATTAGCGGATACTGGGAACAACTATATGTCAACAAACAAAAAACCTGGATGAGTTGGACAAATTCCTGGACACATATAATCTATAAGATTGAGTCAGGAGGATGTAGAAAGTCTGAATAGGCCCAGAACAATCCAGGAGATAAATAAGCTCCCAACAAAAAAAACAAAATCCCTGGTCCTGATGACTTCACCTCTGAGTTCTACAAAACTTTTTAGAAGAATTAACCCCCACTCTGCTCAAGTTATCTAAGGATTCAAAAGACTGGAAATCTCCCAAATTGATTCTATGAAGCCTCCATCAACTTTATCCTCAAAATGGACAAGGACAGGACAAGGATGGAAAACTATAAACCAATATATCTGATCAATATACATGCGAAAATTCTCAATAAGATATTAGCAATTTGTATTCAACAACATATAAAATGATTTTACATCACAACCAGGTAGGCTTTATTCCAGAAATGCAAGGTGGGTTCAACATACATAAAACCATAAATGTAATACATCATATTAACAGAAAGAAAAATAAAAAGTATATGATCATATCAATCCATGTAGAAAAAGCATTTGATAAGAAATAACATCCCTTCATGATCAAGACTCTCAGGAAAAGCAGGATTATTTCTCAATACGATAAAAGCTATCTATGAAAAAACCATAACCAACATCATCTTGAATGCTGTTCCCCTAAAAACTGGTACTAGACAAAGATGTCTACTATCTCCACTCCTTTTCAATATAGTACTGGAAGTCCTCGCCAATACAATCAGAAAAAAGAATAAAACTAAAGGCAATGAAATGGGAAAAGAAGAGGTGAAACTATCCCTATTTGCAGATGACATGATTGTATATATAGAAGACCCAATGGTATCCTTGAAAAAATTCCTGGAAGTAATAAATGAATACAGTAAAGTTACAGGATACAAAATCCATAGCATTTCTATATACAAACAACAGGCAGATTGAGATAGAACTGAAAAAAGTAGTTTCTTTTTTTAATTTTTTTTTTGGAGTGGTTTTCACTATAGGGTGCGTGCGCTCACCAGACAGAGAGACAGAAAGCGAGAAATCTTTGTAGGCAAAGGGTAGGCAAAGACTTCTTAAATAAGACCCCAAAGCGCAGTCAATAATCCCCAAAATAGACAAATGGGATTACATAAGAATTACAAGTTTGGGCATGGCAAAAGACACAGTAATTAGTGTTAATAGACAGCCCTCAAAATGGGACAACATTTTTGTTTCTGTTTTTTTGAGAGGTTTTTGTTATAGGGCACGTGCACTCGCCGGAAAGACAGAGAGAGACAGAAAGCGAGAAATCACCCCCCGCCCCAGAGGGGATGGCCACACCGCAATCCCTTCTCCTCCATTCTCCTCTTGTGATCTTGGGGGCACACACACACACACACACACACACACACACACGCCCGACGCAAGTTAAAGCCACCGGGTCCGGGACTTGAACTGCGGTCGACTACATGGGAGTCCAGCGACATAGCCATTATGCTAACTGCTGGTCCCAAAATGGGACAATATTTTTGTAAACTATGCATCAGATGAGGAACGGATAACCATAATACACAGGGAACTCAAGCAGCTGTCCCCCCCCCCCCAAAAAAAAAAGATCAACCCTATTAAAAGATGGGAGAATGACTTGAAAAAAAAAAACACTCTCTAAGGATGGCATAGAAATAGCCAAAAGACTTATAAAAGAAAACTACTCAACATTGCGCATTGTAAGGAAGATGCAGACCAAAATTGCAACGAGGTACCTGCTAATGCCAGTCAGAATGATTAAGATTAAAAGAACAGAAAATGATAAGTGCTGGCAGGGGTGAGGTGAAAGGAGAACTCTCCTACACTGCTGGAGGCAATGTAAATTTGTCCAGCCACTGTGGGGAACAATATGGAGATTCCTCAAAGATCTACAAGTAGAACTACCACATGATCCCACTCTTTGGTATCTACCCAAAGGACAAAGAATCTTTAGTTTGAAAAGTGCTCTCACATTGATGTGTATTGTGGCATTATTCACAATTGCTAAGACATGGAACCTACCCAAATGCCCACGAACAGATGAATAGATTGAAAAAAATGTGGCACATACTCTATAATATACTACTCAGCCATAAAAAACAATAAGACCCTGGTATTTGATAGAAAGTGGAAGAATATGGAAGATTTACTGCTGAGGGAAGCAAGCCAGGCAATGGAGGAGAGACATCGTATGTCTGCACTTAAAATATCGAGTGTCCACCAACTAGTTGAAATTGAATGACTAGAGGATATAGAAACATAGAAAATGGTTATAAATACAAGATACAGTGTGGGATGATGGTGGGTGAAGTAAAGTCTGAGGAAGGACATTAAGGAGAAAAATAGAGAATCAAAGAATTTATGGGACAAAGAAATGGGTTATTATCTGTTGAAGATTTTGTGTATAGTAATCTCAGCTGGACTGGTGAGAAATGTATACATGTCGTTACATTCACTTCGCAAGCTAAGTAACATATGTGATTGAATATATAAAAGAAATTGAAATAAAAATATATTAATATATATACATATATATTTACTGATAAAAATTGCTGAAAAATACAAATACATGTGAGTTCTTTTATGAATCTCATAAATTATTGTTTCTTTTCTGTTGGAAAAACAAAATGTGACAACCAATTAGTGTTGTGTCAGGAATAGAATAGCTATTTTTAGTTTTGACGTATTATACCATGTAATAGGGAGGGCTTGGCACAAAAAGTATCACTGGGTAGAGCACAGAACGTGAAGCTGAGTAAGTGGTTTAGTTGTGTGTAAAGATCGGGGTGTAGATGACCTTTTGATCTTTTTGGAATGTGGTCTTTTCCTGTGTTATATAGTAAGCACATCATTTCTTCCATGAGGGTAGTGTGGTCCTGGGAGTAATGTTAGACATGGTGACAAGGTCTCGTGTGAGTACACAGGGCATTATCAATGACTGACATTAGCCCCTCACCTTCCTGGTAAAGCAACATTTGGAATTATGCTTCTAGTTGTTTTGTTGTATCTAACACCACCAGTTCTTTCTCGCTCTGCCAAAACCCTCAGAGCAGTCTTCTGACACAAGTAACATCAGCCTCTGGTGGCCTGCTGTCTAAGGATGCTGTGGTCCCCAGAGCCTTTCAGGACCATGATGAAATCATAAAAGCTGGGGGAGACAGGAGGTCACAAATATGCTTTCCTAAGTTTTTGGTTTTTTATTTTTAACCAGGATAGAGGATCACAGGTGCAGAGCCCTAGGGCAAGGGAATCCCAGAGTGGCAGAATGGGATTGAAGTGAAGCAATGAAGAGCTGAAAAAGCAAAGCAGCTGTGATCACAGTGACCCTAAGGGCCAGGTCTCAGCACCGTGGTTCTCTTATAAGTAACTGCCGATTTTTGCGTCTAGCCGTGCCCTTGCCTGGTACACCAGTCTGACACATGCTTCTCACAAGCTAAGGGAAGACGTAACAGTCAGAATCTTTTGTGCTCCACACAGAGATCTAATCTCCCTGCAGGAGGCTGAGCTTGTAGAACAATCAAGAGAGTATGTCATTCTCTCTGATTTGTCTCCTGCTACTCCTGAGGGCTTCACAGACTGTGTGTGAGATGACTTATGAGAGCTGTTACCAGCCAAATGTCTACAGAGGTGGGGACTTGGTATTGGGTGGATTTTTCCCCCTTCATTTCTTAGAACAGGAGCCAGACACGGTCCACCTCTCATTTCTGCTCAGGCCAACTCAAAAAAGGCTACCTGAGGAGTAAGTTCTCTGTGTATGTGCAAGCATGATTATATCATTGTGTTTGTGTCATTTATGTGTGTTTCTATGCATATACATGTTTAATCACCCTTGAGAATTATGAGAATTGTGCTCAAAATAAGCAGAAATATGCATTAGTGAATTCTGGATATTCTCTTATTCCTTCAACTACTTTTCTTTTCCTTCTCCTCTCCACTCCCCTCAATAAAAAAAAAAAAAAAAAAAAAAAAAAAAAAAAAGAGAAAAAAGAATCTGAGGTTCTCTTCTCCATAGCCTGATTTTCAGTATCATTCCCTGAGAGGTTTAGATTGAGTGCCTATTGAGACCCATCTGTGTGAAAACTTCTGTCTGTGGTTTATCTGTCCTTCTAGATAATTTTACCCTGTCTGTCTTTATTCCCTTCTCTATCATTAGTCAAAATAGGAGAATGGCAATTATTTCACACACAATCGTTTACTGGATTGGTGGTAACTACTGATGTTTTTCATTGTACAAGGACAAGAAGTGATTGTCAGCTGCAGGGACTGCTAATTTCAGGCACTCTATGTGGAAACTAAGAACCTAGCAATTGAATGCTTTAAACAAATAAGAAGAATTAATAATAATATTAATTATAATAATGAAAAAAATTAAAATGTTTTCCTGCTGCTGATGTGGATAGTAATGTCTTTGTCTTGATTGATATGCATGGTAATTATGCTGGAAAAAGAAACGTCATACACTGTAAAGTTATATGTGAATAAATACAATAAAAAAGCTAATAACCCTCCCCTCACACACATACACAAAAAAAGAAGCAGTTGTCCATGAGACCAGTGTGGGATGTAGGGTGAGATCCTTTACCTCATGTTCTAAGGCTGGAGGCCAATATTTACACTTCGAATCCTCTCTTCCATCCTATGAAGTTCCTTGACAGAAGAGGTTCAGGCTTCATGTGGCTCTCAAAACCTGAAACTTTCTGTCCCTGGGCTGAGGTCACAATGTGGGCATGCAGTGTCAACCTCATTTTTTAAATGGACTTTTCATATTTAAATGTACATTGTGAACATAAGTTCAGTAATCTAGATATAAATTTATGTTATTATTTCTATGTCTACCAAATATCATTTAATGTGGATGGGCCACCTTTGTTAACCTTATTCTGGTCATTTCAAATGTGATCAATATGAAATGGAAGCAATGCATAAATAATGTATTCCTTCCAACAAGTGGTACATATTTCTCTAGTTAAGATTATTGATGTTAAATTGCTGAATAAAGAGTTAAACTCATTGCCAAATGTTTGCTGGAATATTTTTATCACTCTTAAAGAAACCCTGTGGGAAAGAAAAAAAAAAAAAAAGAAGCCCTGTGTCCTTTTGCAGCTTGACTTTACTCATCCCTCACCCCTGCCCTCTCCACCTCCCAGCCATCACTGATTCAGTTTCTGTAACTCTGAATTTGAATTTGCCTGTGCTGAGCATTCCCCATCAGTGGAATCTCATCATTTTGGATATGGAATCCCGTGACTTTAGAGACTGAAGTCTGAAGTTTCTCACTCAGCACAATGTTTTCAAGGTTCATCCAAGTAGGAGCATGTGTGATACTTCATATTTTTTTATATTGCCAAATCATAGTATGTATAAATGTAGCACATTTTGTTCATCCATTCATTGGTTAATGTTCTTCAGTGCTGTTTCCACTGTTTTGGGAAATTTTTATGAATAATGTTGTTATGAGCAAATATGAAAAAGTTTTCATTTGAATACATATATTCTGATTTGTCTTTTCCTAGGAGTAGAATTGCTGAGTTATGTGCAAAATTTATTGAAGAACAAGCAAATTGTTTTCCAATGTAGCAGCACAATTTAAAAGTCATGCCCAAAATGTGTGATGGCTCCAAATTCTCTACATTTTTTACCAAAATTTTTTTTGGGTGTTATTATTGTCATTATATTGCCCTCCTAGTGATTGTGATGGAGTTTTACTTTGTGTGTGTGTATCTATATACATTGTGTGTGTGTGTGTGGGGGGGGGTGGTTGTATTAAGCATTTGAGTTCATTAAAGGGCTAATTTTCTTTTTTAAAAAGTGAATTTCAGGGACCAGCAGTTGGCATAATGGCTATGTTGCTGGACTCCCATGTGGTCGACCGTTATTCAAGTCCTAGACCCGGTGGCTTGAACTCATGCCAGGTGCATGTGTTTGTGTGTGTGTGTGTGTGTGTGTGTGTGTGTGTGTCCAAGATCCCAAGAGGAGAAGGGAGGAGAAGGGATTGTGGTGTGGCCATCCTCCCTGGGGGGTTGATTTCGCGCTTTCTGTCTGTCTCTCTGTCTTTCTGGCGAGTGCATGCACCCTACAGAGAAAAACAAAACAAAACAAAATCTCTCAGGAAAAAAAAAAGTACATTTCAGTTCACTGGGTTTCAGTTCAGGCATGTTAGTACACACTAAAATGATGCAACTCAGAAGATGAGACCACTGGAGAGGCCAAGATTTGATTGCTGATATTGCCTAAGCAGGCCAGCTGACAAGGTACACACCTACGGTTCTAGCTGATTTAAGACTAGAACAGAGGACCACAAAGTGGAGAAATCCTATCAAAAAAAAATTTGTCTTTTTGTGATGTTTTTAAAAAAAGAAATAGCAGAGATTTTTCATCATTATCATCATCATTCTCAGTTAAGTCTAACCCCCTTCTAATTTCATTTATGTACCTACTTTGTTATGATAAAAGCACTTAACAAGAAATCTACCCTCTTGGTACCAGCAGTTGGTGTAATGGCTATGTCTCTGGACTCCAATGTAGTCGATCATGGTTTAAGTCTCAGACTCGGTGGCTTAAACTCATGCTGAGCACATGTGCGTGTGTGCCCAAGATCCCAAGAGGAGAATGAAGGCGAAGGGATTACAGCAAGGCCATCTCCCCTGGAGGATTATTTCTCACTTTCTGTCTGTCTGTTTCTCTCTGTTTTTCTGGCAAGCACACATGCCCTATATCAGAAATCTTTAAAAAAAAAAAGGAAAAGAAAAAAGAAAAGAAAAGTTAACCCTCTTAACAAAATTGCTTAGTGTCTATTATATTTTTGTTGGCTCTAGGTACAATGTTATAAAGAACATTTCCGTAGCTTATTCCTTTATCTTAACTAAGATTCT
This sequence comes from Tupaia tana, assembly GCA_026018925.1. Lineage (NCBI taxonomy): Eukaryota > Metazoa > Chordata > Mammalia > Scandentia > Tupaiidae > Tupaia > Tupaia tana. The sequence continues at coordinate 8,525,152 of JAKSZU010000013.1, read as the reverse complement.
AAAGTCTAATGAGGTTGAGTATCTTTTTATTTACTTATTGACCACTTGTATGTCTTCTTTGGAGAAAAGTCTATTGAAATTATTTTCTCTTTTTAAAATTGATTTTATATCTATATCTATTTTTATGTTGTAAGTGTTCTTTTTTTTTTTGGAGAGATTTTTTTTTTTTTTTGCTATAGGGTGCGTGCGCTCGCCAGACAGACACAGAGAGACAGAAAGCAAGAAATCACCCCCCAGGGGGGATGGCCACGCCGCAATCCCTTCTCCTCCATTCTCCTCTCGGGATCCTGGGCACGCACGCACATGCATCCGGCGTGAGTTTTAAGCCACCGGGTCCGGGACGTGAAACGCGGTCGACTACGTGGGAGTTCAGCAACATAGCCATTACGCTAACTGCTGGTTCCCCTAGTACTCATTCTTAACTCTGCATTTCTTTGAGTTAAAATTTTCAGTTTTCTCATAGGAGGAAGAACATATGTTATTTTTTTACTGTACATGCCTTGTTATACTCAAAATCATGTCTTCAGTTTCAACCATTCTATCTTAAATGACAGAGTGACATTCTTTTTAATGAGTGAAGAGTAGTCCATGGTGTGTATGTGTGTGTGTGTGTGTGTGTGTGTGTATACTATGCACTCATCTGATAGACACAGGTTAATTTCACATCTTGATGATTATGAATCTTGTTGCAAGAAACTTTGGTGTGCAGATATCTTCATGACATACTGATGTCCTTTTTTTTTGATAGTTGTCTAGTAGTGGGATTGATGGATCACCCAACATTTCTATTAAAGTTTGTGTATGTGTGTGTGAAAACTCTATACTGTTTTTTATTAATGTCTGTACTTACTTACAATAGTACCAACTGTATGGGACCAGCAGTTAGCGTAATGGCTATGTCACTGGACTCCCATGTAGTCGACCGCGGTTCGAGTCCCGGACCCGGTGGCTTAAACTCACAACGGGCGCGTGTATGTATGTGCCCAAGATCCCGAGAGGAGAACAGAGGAGAAGGGATTGTGGCGTGGCCATCCCCCCTGGGGGGTGATTTCTCGCTTTCTGTCTCTCTGTCTCTGTCTGTCTGTCTGATGAGCACACGCGCCCTATAGCAAAAACCTCTCAAAAAAAAACCAATAGTACCAACTGTATAAAAGAATTCTTTCTCTGCATCCTTAGCAATATTCATTATTTTTTCCCTTTTGATAAGAGCCAGTTTAACTGGAAGGAGATGATATCTCATTGTGGTTGTGATTTGCATTTTTCTAATGATTGGTGATGTTGAACACTTTTTATGATCGTTGTATATTTGTATATCTCCTTTGGAGAATGATTTATTCGGGTTATTTACCATTTAAAAAATAATTATTTGTTTTTACTGCTGAGTTGTTTGAGTTCCTGATTAATAATCTCCTTCAGAAGTATAGTTTGCAAATGCTTTCTTCTGTTGTTTGAGTTGTCTCTTTGTTTAATCATTTTTTTTTCTGTGAAGAATCTTATTTTCATATAATACAATTATCTCTTTTTTGTTAGCACACCATCAGTTGACCCATTTGTCCATTTTTTTCCTTTTGTTGACTGTGCATATGAGATTTTCTTTATTTTCTCCCCTCCTCATACTAATGACCTGAAGTTTCCTCTATGTTTTCCTCTAGTAGCTTCATAGTTGGAAGCTTTATATTTAAGTCTTTTTGGAGCTGATTCTTTTATCAGTAGTCCCCAACCTTTTTGGCACAATGGATCAGTTTTGTGGAGAACAATTTTTTCCACGAATTGGGGTGGTAGGGGACGGTATATGTGAGCATGTGACCTACATCCTTTGCATGCACGGTTAACAATCGGGGTCATGCACCTATGAGAATTTAATGCCCCTACTGATCTGACAGCAGGTGGTGCTCAGGTGTTGTGTGAATGATGGGAAGTGGCTCACTTGCCCTCCACTCACCTCTTGCTGTGAACCCAGTTACTAATACAACACTGGTAGGTATCAGTCTGTGGCCCAGAGGTTGGAGACCCATGTTTTATATAATGAGAGATAAAGGTCTAGTCTTATTCTTTGATTAAAGATATTCAGTTCTTCCATCATCATTTATTTGAAAGATTGTCTTTTCCCCAATACATGCTCTAGGCACCTTTCTCAAAAATCAGCTGGTTGTATATGTAGACTTATGTTTGAGTTCAGAGTTCTCTGTTCTGTTCCATTAGTTTATGTGATCTTTTTCCCCAAATACCATGCTGTTTGTGTTATTATATTTTTATAGTATACTTTTAAATTTGTTACTTACTCTGATGCTTTTTTCTCCATTCTCTTTGCTCAGGATTACTTTTGTTATTTTGGATCTTTTGTTATTTTGGATCTTACAAATTTTATGTATTTTTCTAATTCTGTGAAGATTTTCATTCATCTTTTGATAGTTATTGTGTTGAATTTGTAAATAGCTTTGAGTAGTATGAACCTTTTAACAATATTAATTGATCCAACTCATGGGTGTGGGATGACTTTCTATGTACTTTGTGTCTACTTCAATTTTGTTCATCACAGTTTTAAACTTTTTATCATAGAGCACGTTCACTTTCATGGTTAAATTTATTCCTGTGTATTTGGTTTTCCTTAAATTTATTGTAAATGGGATTACTTATTTTTTCCAAACTATTTAATTATTAATGTATACAAATTTTGTTAATATTCTGCCTTCTTACCATAGAAATCTACCACTGTGCTGAATGTACACTTCAAGACGTGGAGTGAAATTCTATGTACATGAAGACAGAGGGTTACTTTGGTAACTGTGTTTGTGGAGGGTCTTGGTGTCCTAAAGGAAGTGAAACTTCTGGTCCCTTCCTGCACTTGTGTAGCTCACCTAGCACTCCTGGGTTTCATGTGTTCTCTAGAGGTACGGACGTCTTCCCTAAGGTCCATCCAGGATCTACAGCAGTGAGAGAGAGTGAGTGAGTGCAGAAGGACCGAACATCTCAGACTTCGTGCTACTGCCTTTTGCCCATGCAGCATAAACTCTCCAAAATTACTTTGGCATGTAAAAATAGATTGACTTCTTTTAATTTTTTTCTATATCCTGCCTTGGTCTAATTTCAATCTCCCATTACACTGTTTTGTGTAAACATGTTCTAGCATATTTATTTAAATATGACTTTTGAGGCTTACTACTTATTCTAACTTTAATTTATTCTTCCCTAGTTTTACACATTTCTTCTGTACTGATTTCATAGATGACAACTTCTGCTAAAGAATGTGATTTTTTGGATCTAGATGTGCTATTTTGAATTTACAATTTCCAGTTTTATTGTAAGGTTCTCCTCCAGGTCATGGAATAGTTTTCTAAACTCCTGGAGTTACTCATCTGTTTTCTCTTCCTTCTCATTCAGAGATGTTTTAGCATATTAACTTGAATATCCATTTCAAATTCACAGGCTTTCAAACCTCTTTGGGAACTAATTTCATTTTCACATTTATCTAATTTCTTTCTTGTCATTTCTAAGAGTTTCTTAAATCTAGTTATCTCTTTCTCTAATTCATCATTTTTCTTCAATTCCTGATCCAAATTATATTCCAGAGATTGTTTTAACTGTTTCTCTAACTATTCTTTTTTACCCAAATAACTTCTTTGTCCTCTTTCATATTCTAATCTCAGTTCATTTCCAAATGCAACAATGCCTGATGTTCAGTTCTATCCTTTTCATTTTCTCTCAAAAGTATCAATAACAGATTAGGTCATGCAGAAGATAGAATCTCTCATCTGGAAAATTATTGATAAGATAAAACCACTAAATACAAAGAGAAAATAATAATAATAAAAAACCAACAACAAAGAAAGAACAAAATATGGGAAATATTAAACAGCATTAAATATCCAAACATACAAATAATAGATATTCTAAAAGGTGAACAATCTGATAAGGTCATAGAAAATGTATGAAATGAAATGCTTGCAGAAGCTTTCCAAACTACAAAAACATTCAGACATTCAGACATCCAGACCCAAGAAAGACAAAGGACCCAAGTAGAATCAACATAAGAAGATCCTCCCCACCACACATCTGGTCAAAATGAAACACAAAGGTGAGATTTTTTTTCATTGTTTAATGCTTTATTATGTTGTAATTTTTACACCCACTTTCACAATCTAATTTTTAAATTTACATTTAATTATTTTACATCTTTACAATGCATAACATGATTTATCCCAGTCTGAATACACTGCACGTTAATCAAATCAAAGCCAGTATCATACACATTATCATTAGCAGATAACTTATTATTTTTGTGTCTATTAAATATGTTGTTTGTTTTTTCCATAATCACTCCCTGTCACCCCATTACCTACCCCTTATTAACCTCTTCCCACATACTCTCTAGTATCTACAATTGCCTTCCCAGCAATTATGCATTCTAGTCTTCAAGTTTCTTCTTCATAGCATAGATATTCCAGATATATTGAGTGGTGATGTATAATGCCTATCTCATTGTCTGGCTTGTTTTGCTTAGCATTAAATCTATATTAATTCATTTTGTATAAAATCAGGGTCATGGTCTCATCATTTTTATGGCTGAGTAGTATTCCATAGAATACGTGTGCCATGGTTTTTTAGTCCATTCATCTGGGTTGATTACATGCACTAGGAATTGTAAATAATGCTGTAATAAAAAGAGATGTTTTCCTGACTGAGGGTTTTCCTATTCTCTGGGTAGATATCTAAGAGTGGAATTACTGGATTGCATGGTAGTTTTATTTGTAGGTTTATGAGTAACCGCCATATAATTCTCCACAGTGATTGTACTAATTTACATCCCAACCAACTATTTAAGAGGGTTTCCTTTTCACCACATTCTCATCAACACTTATCAGTATTATAATTCTTCCAATTGTAGCCATTCTGATGGGAGTTAAGTGATAGTTCATTATGGTTTTGATTTGCATTTTCCTTATGACAAGATATGTTGAGAGTGTTGTTATATGTTTCTTGGCCATCAATATGTCTTCCTTTGAGAGTTGTCTATTCAGCTCATTTATCCAACTTTAGTTGTATTTTTTTTTTTTTGCAGGTAAATGACTTAAATTCTCTGCATATTTTATTTATCACTCTCTTATTGAGGCATAGAATCCAATATATTCTCTGACACTGAGGGTTTTCTTCTCACTTAAATTATTCTTTCTTTTACTGTGCAGAAAGTTTTTGTTTTTTAGGGATTTTCTTTTTTCTTTTTCTTTCTTTTTTCTTCCTTTCGTTTTTTTTTTTTTTTTTTTTTTTTTTGCTTGCCTTATATAGCTCCACTTAACTTGTCTATTTTTGAGACTCTTGTTTGTGTTGAGAGTCTTCTTTAAGAAGTCTTTGTCTACTCTGCTGTCTTTATGAATTTTTCACCAGAAGTTTTATAGTTGTAGCTTTTATGTTAGATACTTGGTCAATTTTGATTAATTTTTATTAATGGTGAGAGACAGGGGTCTAGTTTCATTTTTCTACAGGTGGATATCCAGTCCTCCCAGCACCATTTGCTCAAGACATTTTCCTTTCTCCACTAAATTGTCTTGTGGCCTTTGTCAAAATCAGTTGGCTGTATGTTTTGGAAATTATTTTTGGGTTTTCAATTCTGTTCCATTGGTCTATCTGCCTGTTTTTGTCTGTACACTATGCTGTTTTGATTATCATAGCTTTGTAATATATTTTGGGGTCAGGGAGTGAGATGCCTTTTACTTTTTTTTTTTTTAGGGCATGGCTTTGGTGATACAGGATATTTTATGATTCCTGACAAACATTATGTTTTTTTTTTTCATTTATGTGAGGACTATCTCTTGTAGTTTGATCAGAATTGCACTAAATTGTATGTTAATTAAGGTAGAATTTATATTTTCATTATATTAATTCTTGCAATCCAAGAGTATGAGATGTCCTTTGACATTTTTGTACTGTTTTCAATTTCCTTTTTAATTTTTTTATAGTTTCCCTTGAGAGGTCTTGACTTCTTTGATTAGTTTTACCCTAGGTATGTTATTGTTTTTGTGGCTATTGTATAAGGTATTGCTCTATTCAGTTCTATCTCAGTTTGTTCATTATTAGTTTATGAAAATGGTATAGATTTTGTGTACTTCTTTTTTATCCTGTCACTTTACCACATTTATTTATCACTTTCAAGAGTTTCTTTGAGGGATTCTTTAGGATTTTCTTTGTATATAATAATATCATCTGCCAATAAAGAAGAATGTACTTCTTTTTTTTTATTTGAATATCCTTCATTTTACTCTATGTTTTATTATTTAATTGGCTAGGACTTCCAGCACTTTGTTGAAAAGAAGTGGAAAGAGTGGGCATCCTTGCCCACTCTCCAGAGTTGGAGAGAGGGTCTTGTTCCAGTTTTTAGTGGAAAATTTTTCAGTTTTCTCCCATTCAGTATGATATTATTTATGGGCTTGTCATATGTGGCTTTTATTGGGTTGAGACATATCCTTCCTATGCTTTCAAATGCTTTTTCTGCATCAATTGATATGATCATATGCTTTATATCTTTCCTTCTCTTAATGTGATGTTTTACATTTGTTGTTTTTCATACATTGAACAGTCTTTGCAACTCTAGAATAAAGCTTCCCTGGTCATGGTGTATAATCTTTATAATGTGTTGTTGGATATTATTTGCTAGTATCTTGCTTAGAATTTTTGCATCTGTATTCCTTAGGGATACTGGTCTGTAGTTTTGTTTTTTTTCTGTTTTTTGTTATGTCCTTGTGTATTTTGGGATCAGGGTGATGGAGACTTCATAGAGTAAATAAATGAGTATTTCTTTCTTTTGAATCTTTAGAAACAGTTTGAAGAATATTAGGATTAGTTCTTCTTTTATCGTGATGTAGATTTTAGAAGTGACATCACTGGAATTTGGCTTTTTTTTTTTTTTGGTAGACTATTATTAATTCATTCTTGTTCCCTGTTATTGATCTATCCAGGTTTTCTATTATTTCTTGATTCAATAGTGGTAAGTTATATGTGTCCAAAAATTTTTCCATCTCATCTAGGTTTTTGTGTCTACTGCCATACAACTGCTCTTAGTATTCTCTCATGATCTTTTGTATTTTGATTAAATCCGTTGTAATATTTTCTGATTCATTGCACATTCGATTTATCTGGCTGTTTTCTTTGTTATTTTTTATTAATCTAGCAAAATGGTGAGCAATTTTGTTTATTTTGTTAAGGAAAATGTTTAGTTTAGTTTATTTGTGGTATAGTTCTTTCATCCTCTATTTCATTTATTTCTGCTTCAATCTTTATTATTTATTTTTTTCTGATATTTTTTGAGTTTTTTGTTGTTGCTTTTCCAGTTCCCTGAGATGTGTCATTAGTTTGTCTTCAATACATAATAACCCCCATTTCTTTGTCCCATAAATGTCTTGCCTCTTTATTTTTCTCCTTAATGTCCTTCCTTAGACTCTCCTCCTTTACCTACACTCTTCCCCCACCCCCCATATCTGGTGTTTATAACCATTTTTATGAATTTATATTCTCTAGTCATTCAGTTTTGGCTATAGAGTGCGGATACTCAGTATATATTAAGTGGAGACAGACAATGTCTCTCCTTCATAGCTGGCTTTCTTTACTCATGTAGTCAATCTTTTAAAATATTCCATGTGGCGGTAAGAAGAAAGGGTATTTTTAATTTTTTGGTAAGATGTTCTACAAATTTCAAGACCATTTGTTTTGTTGTATCATTTAACTATTGTATCTCTTTGTTTATTGTCTAGATAGTCTGTTCAAATGAGATAGGGGGGTGAAGAGATCCCCAAAGATTACTGTGCTGCAATCTTTCTCTCCATTTAGATCTCATAGTCCTTCTTACACATCGTTGGGTGCTTCACATCTGGCTGCATATATACTTGTACATGTAATATCTTGTTGGTTATAATATCCTTCTTTGTCTCCTCTTTATCTTTCACTTTGAATTGTATTTTATCTGGTATCAGTATCAGGGCACCATCTTTTCTTATCACATTTGCATGGAATATTTTTCCACACTTTCACTTTCGGTCTATGTATATTTTTTTCAGTGAACATGTATATTGTAAGCAGCATATACAGAGCTCCAATTATTTAATCAGTTGAGCCAGTCTTTTTCTTTAATAGGAGAATTTAGACCATTAGCAGTCAACATTATTATTGATATTTGCAGGCATACCCCTGCAATTTTAGCCATTTTCCTGGTTATTTTTCTGTTTGATTATCTTTAGCTTTCCTGATGTAGTACTTCCTTCAGTACTTCTTCAAGTGCTGGTCTAACGTTGGTGAATTCTTTCAGTTTTTGTTTATCTAAGAATGATTTTTATTTGTTCTTCCTATTTGAAGAATATTCTTGCCAGATATAGTATTCATGATTGAAATTGTTTTTCTTTTCTGTCTGATGTTAATTAATAGGATAAGCTTTATAAGTTACTTGACATTTTTCTCTTGCTACTTTTTGAATCTTGTCTTTATTTTTGATTTTTGCCAATTTGGCTATGATGTGCAAGGGGGAGGGTCTTTTTATGTTGATTCTATTTAGAGTTCCTTTTATTTCTTGGGTCTGAATTTCTCCTTGTTTCTCTAGATTTGGAAAGTTTTTGGATAGTATATTATGGAAGAGTATTTCCAAGCGTTTACCAGCATCTTCACCAGCTTGAATGCCAGTGTTGAGCTATTTGACCATTTAATTGGCATAGAATTTCCCATGGTATAGTCATTATTTGTGTTTACTAGTTTTTATTATTTTCTTTGATAGTTGGTCTTTGCTGGAAACTTTGACTTCAAGGTCACAAATTTTTCCTTTGGAATTCTTCAATCTGTTGTTCATATTTTCAAGAGTGATTTTAAATTTTTGTATTTTATTTTTTATTTCCAGAAGGGTGGTTTCATTGTTTTTAGAGTGTTAACCTCTTTATGAAATTCCTTTTTCATGTCCTGGAATAATCTCATTTCTTGGAACTGGTTGTCCCTTCTCTCTTGCATCTCTGAGGTTTATAACAATGACTGTTTGGAATTATTTTTCTGACATTTCTGTGACTCCTTTCATGTTGCCCATTCTTGGTGAGGAGTGACTGTATTCCCTTCAGGGAGAGTTAGTGGGTTCTCAGAAAAGTCATGACATATTTCTCTGTGCAAATGTGCTTCATGACTTTTCTGACCACCCAATATTTGTTTTCTTATATTCTTCTGCCTACACTGGTTTTTGGTCATCTGATGGAATATTCATTTTTTCCAATTTACTGGAGATTATCTGGAAGTATTGGAGGAGAAAGTATCACTCTTAGATTCCAGGTAGGTTCTGTTAGAGGGTTGTGTCTTCCAGATCAGATAAACTAAAGTTTATATAAGTAGCTACAGGTGTTTGGTTCCACCACCAAACTTTCAGATTCTTTTTTTTTTTTAATTAATTTATTTATTTATTTTCCATCCAAAGTACACTATATATTGTCTCAATCAAGCACATCAACAAACATGTTATTGTCAGTAAATGATCTTACATTTCTTGTCTTCTGTATGTTTTGCTTTTTCCCCCCATCCTTGATTCTCTATCTCTTACCCTCTGCCATCTCCCACTCTCCTCCCACAGTCTCTGGTATCTATGTTTGCATTCTATACTGTTTTCTCCTCACATTTGTTGTATCGCCAAAGACCCTAATCAATCCAAATACCCTCATAGCAAACAAAGGTGATACCCACATTTCCATGAACACAAGTCTTACTTTACGCATCCTATAAAGTAGCACCTAGCTGTGGCTACATATCCTACTGCAGTCATTAGGTATATATATATTTTTTTTTCTGAAACTTTTTTTTTTGTAACTCAATTTACATTCCTTCCCTAAGCTTCATCACAGCATACAAAATGCAATCTCCCATCCAGTACACACTGTATAGTGATACAATCATGCACATTACAAAAAATTTTCCATTACTAGTTCCTAGAATTACTTCCACCCCTCTTTCTGACCTTCTGTCCCTTCCCACCCTCCTCTCACACCACCTCCGGTGTCTACAATTGTCCTTCATTCCCTTCCCACCCACGTTGCACTGATCACACAATTTCCTACATAATCTAACTACTTTCAGTGTTGAGTTCACTCATTACTACTAAGAAAACCAGTTTTACCTTAACTCAAAGAAGTGCCAAGGAACTTTGCTTAAAGCCAGGAAACAAGTTAGGATTCTGTTCAAATGGTAGGTGTATGAACCTATCAGTCTCATGTACTTTTATCTTCTGTTCTGGTTCAATTTTCCTGATTAAATTCTAGGATATAATATTCAACTCCATACTTGTCCCTATGATTAAGTTGGCCACTTTCATAGTTTTTGGACTCTTATTTCCATGTGTCTGTGTTTAGTTTTCTTGATACAACACACCCTTGAGAACTTCTTGGAGATCTGGTCTGGTGTTGGTAAATTCTTTCAGGTTTTGTTTATCTGAGAATGTTCTTGTCTTTTCTTCCCACCTAAAAGATAATCTTGCTGGGTACAGTATTCTTGGCTGAAATTGCTTCTCTCGTAACACTTTGAATATATTTTCCCATTCTCTCCTCGCTCGCAAACTTTCAGATTCTGATGTGCTGAGGATGAGCTATGGAGATATGACTTAGTAACAAGGCTCAAGTCATGTGCTAAACACCACACAGTGTGCTACTGGGAGGGTCACCAGTTCCAATGGTAACCCAAAAGCATGGGCCTGCACTCAGGAAGAGAGGCCAGCTGAGATTGGAACCAACCAGCATATGGCTGGATGTCTAGGCAGCAGTTTATTTGAAACCAGAACTTGAAAGCAGAGCTTGTGTGCTCTGAGTTCAAAATTAAAAAAAAAAAGAGAAAAAACCTCAACAACACAAAATTCTAAAAATGATCAGAGCGAGATATTCAGTTACTTTCAAAGGTTATCCTAATAGGAAACATCAAATCTCAACTTAAACAAGGCATGAGAGGAAATATTGGAAAGATATATTTAAATGCCCTAAAAAAGATAACTTCAACGTAGAATACTATAGCAGGTAAGATTATTCTACAAATGAGAAGAACAAATAAAATAATTATTAGAGTAATGAGTTAAAGAATTGACCAACACTAGACCAGCACTTTAAAAAATAATGAAAGGACTTTTATATCAGGAAAATTAAACAAGGACAAACAGAAACTAGAATAAAAACAACCAAGGGACTAGTTAATAAAGTTGCAAGGATGAGTCCACAATTATCAATAATAAAATTGAATGTTAACGGACAAAATTTTCAAATTAAAAGTTACAGAAGGTCTCAAAGAATCAATGAATGAAGAAAGAAAGGAAGAAGAAAGAAAACGGGAGTCCTCCATATGCTGCCTACAAGAAATGCACCTCATTGCTAAAGACATACTTATACTGAAAGTGAAGAGTAGAAAAATATATTCCATGCAAATTGAAATATTAAAAAGGCTGGAATCATAATACTGATATCTGACAAAAGAGACTTTAAGAGAAAATCTGTAAAAAGAAACAAAAAAAGACACTCTATAGTAGTAAAAAGGCTAATTCACCAAGATATAACACTTATAAATGCGCCCAATAGTGGAACACCCAATACATGGAGAAAACACTGCTTCATCTGAAGGAAGAGGTACAACACACCAATCATTGGAGATCTCCATTATCTCCTTTCGATAGATCATCTAGATTTTAAAAAATGTGAATAGATATAGAATTTAAATAATACCATAATCCAAATGAATTTGACAGACTTCTATAGAACTTTTCACTCAACAACCACAAAATGTGCATTTGTCTCACCCCTGCATTACATATTTGGAATGACTGGTCACATCATAGGGCATAAAACAGGCCAAAACATATTTAAAACATAAAAATTATATCCAACGTCTTTTCTAACCGCAGTGGAATTCAACTTGAAATTAACTATAGAAACAATCCTTGAATATTCAGAAATGCATGGAAACTAAACACCTTACTCCTGAAATATTTCACAACAACTAAAATAATTAAGACTGAAACCAAAAAATTATTTCAAACCCACAATAATGAACGCAAGAGTTTCATAACCTATGGGACACTTCATAAAGAGGAAGTTTGCAGCGATTAGTGTTCACAAAACAAAACAAAAAAACCTGAAAGGTGACACATAGAGAAGCTAACAGGAAACCTCAGAGAACTGGAAAAGCAATAACACAATAAAAACTACAACAAAATTCCAAAATACCAGGAGAAAAGATGAAATTTGAGGAGAAATAAATGAAATAGAGAATAAACAAACTACACAGAAAATAAATAAAAATAAAAATATTTTTGAGTGGATAAAAAATTTGACACACTTAGCTAGAATATTAAGAACAGAGAAAGGAACTACATAAATGAAATCAGCAATGAAATAGACAATATTACAGAAGATATAAAAAAATTAGAGAATACTAGTAATGAATATACTCCAACACACTAGAAAACCTGAATGTCATGGATACATTTTCAGACACATAAAATGTACCATAATTAAATCAGGAAGACACTGAATGACTGAATTGACCAATAATAAAAAATAATAAGCAATTAAATTAATAATAAATATTCTCCCAATTAAAAAAAAGTCAAATCCCAATGGTTTCACTCTAAATTCTACAAAATTTTGAAAAAGCCAACCCCAATCTACTCAAACTATGAAGATCCGAAAAGAAAGAGCTCTCCCAAATTCATTCTATAACGCCTCCATCACCCTCATCCTTACACAGCTAAAGACATTAAAAAGTAAAACTACAGATAATTTCTCTGATGAATACAGATTTTAAAAATTTCAACAAAATGCTAGCAAATAATTTGCAATATCATATTAAAAAGATAATACATCATGACAAAGTAAGCATTATTCAGTGATGCAAAGGTGGTTCAACATACACACAACCACAATGTAATACTTCATATAACAGGAAGAATAATAAAAAATAAAAATGATTATATCAACCAATGCAGAAAATGTTTGATAAGCTGTGACGTCCCTTCATGATTAATTCTTAGAAAACTTGGTACAGAAGAGACATTTCTCAACACAATAAAAGCCATATATAGAAAACCCATAGCAAACACCATACTGAATAGGAAAAATTGATGGCTTTTCTACTAAAAACTAGAACAAGTAAGGCTACACACTTTCTCCACTCCTTTCAGCATATTACTAGAAGTCCTAGCCAGTAAAAACAGAAAAGAGACTAAACAAAAACATTCAAATAGGACAAAGAAAAAGTGAAATCATCTCTATTTGCATATTACATGACTATAAACATTGAAAATTCAGAAGAATCCACATAAAAACTCCTGAAAGTGATAAATTAATAGAGTAAATGAATAGTATACAAAATCAACACAGAAAATTTATTGCATTTCTATATGAACAATGAACAGACAGAGGTAGAATGGAATAAGGCAATGTCATTTACAACAGCCACATAAAATACAAGCTATCTACGTAAAGAGTCAAATAGCTTTACAGGAAAAGTATAAAACACATTTTTAAAAATTGAAAATGATACAAAAACCAGGAAAGATATTTCATGTACCTGGATTGAAAGAGTTAATATAATTAAAATGTCAGTTCTACCCAAATTAATTTATAAGCTTAATGCAATCCCAATCAAATACCCAGAGATAATTCTTCACAAAATTAGAAAACATAATCATAAAATTTGTCTGGAATCATAAAAGGGCCCATATCACCAAAGGAATGAAGGAGGAGACATCTCAATCCATGACTCCAAAATATATTACCAAGTTGTACGAAAAAGCATAGTACTGGCACAAAAATACGAGGAAAACCAATGGGAAAGAATTGAGAACTCAGAGATAAGTCCCAAAATATGTAGCCAACTGATATTTAACCAAGCACCGAAGACAATTCAATGGGGAAAGAAAATCTCTTCAGCAAATAGTACTCAAGACTGAATATCCTCCTGCAGAAAAATGAGACTGGACCCCTATCTATCACCATTATTAAAAATAAACTCAAAATGGATCAAAGATCTAAACATAAAACTTCCAATTATAAAACTACTGGTGGAAAACACACTGGAGACATTGGAGAAGGCAAAAACTTTTCAAATAGATCCCCAGAGCACAGGGAATAATCCCCAAAACAGAGAATTTGAATTTCACTTGTTTAAAAGGCATCTTTACAGCAAAAGAAATAATTAGAGTGAGTTGACAACCTTTGGAATGGGAGAATATACTTGCAAACTGCCTCAGATAAGAGAGTGATAAAAAGAATATATAGGAAACTCAAGGACCTTACCTGAAAAAAACTAACCAACCCAATTATTAAAAGATGGGCAAATGAGCTGAACAGATCACACTCCAAGAAATTATTATGAATCCAAAAAGCATATAAAAATTGTTCAACATTTCTTATCATAAGAAAGATGCACTTAAAAACTACAATGAGATACAACCTATCCCTATTCAGAATGGCTGTTAAAAAAAAAAAAAAAAAAAAAAAAAAAAGAATGATAAATGCTGGTGAAAAGGGACCCTTCCTACACCATTGGTGGGAATGTAAATGATCACGGCCACTGTGGAGAATAGTAAAGTTCCTCAAAAAACTGCAAGTAGAACTACTAAATGATTCAGCAATTCCACTCCTGAGTATCTACCCAAAGGATAGAAATATGCTTAGTAAAACACTTCCACATTCATGTTTATTGCAGCATTATTCAGAATTGCTAAAACATGAAATCAACACAAATGTTCAAAGCCAGATGAATGGATTGAAAAAGTGGGGCATGTATAAACCATGGAATATTACTCAGTCATAAAAAACAGCAAGATCCCAGTATTTAATACAAAACAGACAAGTATGGAACATTTCATGTTAACTCTAGTAAGTCAACCTATGAAAGAGACACATTGCATGTCCCTATTGCAGTCTATGGCAGAAACAGAAAGATTGGAAGGTATTGGAGAGCAGCTGTTGATACTAGGAATAGTGTGGGAGGAACATGGGCAATGGAAGGGAGAGTGGAAAAGAGAGAATCAAAGGGAAAAATAAGCAAAACATTTAATGGACACAGAAATGGAAAATATCTGAGGATGATAATGGTAACATCTTTGAACTAGTATACATGGTTTTCATGCTGGGAAAATTCATTTGCTGTGCAGTACAGAAATATAGCAATTAAACATAGAGCAAAATAAATATAACTTTTAAATTTTACTAATGCTTTTTTTTATTTAATATCCTGCAACTTTACTAAACTTTTTTTAATAAATTCTAAAAGATCTTTAGGAATTTTTCCAACACCTTGGAATGTGTTGTCTAAAAATAGTAATAATTTTAATTCCTCCTTTCCAATTTGGGTGCTCTTTATTTCTTTTTCTTGCCTATTATCCTGGTTCAGAATTTCACTGCTAGTAGTAAAGTGGACATCTTTCCCTTTTTCCAGTTCCCAGGAAGAATTTTTAGCTTTTCTCCACTAGGTATGATGTTAGCTGTAGATCTGTTATGTATGGCCATTATTATGTTGAAGTACATTCCTTATATACTTAATTTGATGAAAGTTTTTCTCATAAAGTGATGTTGAATATTAAATATTATGCTTGTACTTATTGGGATGATTATATTGTTTTTGTCTTTCATTTGTTGATGTAATTTGTCACATCTATTAATTTGTGTTTGTTAAACAATACTTATATAACTGGGATGATGTATAAAAATTTTGATATATTGGAGTTGATTTTCTAGTGTTTTCTTCAAGATTTTTGCATCTATCTTTATCAAGGGTATTTGTCTCTAGTTTTCCTTCTTTTTTGTTTTGTTTTTGGTTTTGGTTTTTGATTTTTGTTATATCTTTGTCTGGGTTGGGTATTACGGTAGTTCTGACCTTATAGAATAACTTCGGTGGTAGAAGGGGAAGCCTCCACTTCTACCTCTACCTTGTGAAATATTTGAAGAGGTATTAGTTTCTCTATAAAGGATTTTAGAATTCAGCAGTGAAGACACCTGGTTCTGCATATTCTTTCTTAGGATATTTTTCTTTTATTTCTGATTCAATCTCAGTTGCTATGTGGCTATTCTGGTTTTCTATTTCTTCCTTATAGAGTTTTGGTAGGTTATTTGTATATACTAATTTATCCATCATGTCAAGATCTTTCAGTTTGTTGGCATATAGTTGTTCCTAATAATCTCTGCCTCTTGTATTTCTGCGATATCAGTTATATAATGTCGCCTTTCCTTTCTGATTTTACTTATTTACTTACCTCTTTTATCTTTAGTTGAGCTAATCATTTGTTAATGTTGTTTATCTTTTCAAAAAATAATTTTGTATCATTAGTCTTTTGTTTTTTATTTGGATTGGCTTCAATTATTTTTTGTTTGTTTGCTTGTTTGTTTTCCCTATGAATTATTATTCTTTCCTTTCAGGTTTAATTCCTGTTTTTCTTTTTTAATTTTTTATTAGCTGTAGGTGTATAAATACAAGACAGTTCTAATGCTTTGATGAAGGCATTTATCATTTTAAGTTTTCCTCTTAATACTGTACTTTTATAGATTTTGGTGTGTGCTGAGATCAGCACCTACCTGTACTAGAAGCTTGCAGAGCCTTGAGAGTCTTGTGGGAGGGAGGGGCCCATGCACTAGAGCTGGAGTGGACAGAGCTCAGCATGTGTTAGCTGCAAATGTGTGTAGAGTTTGGAGGGCTCCCACAGAAGGTAGAGGTTCTTGCAATGGAGCTATTGCATAAGCTTGGCTCCTGGCCTTAGGTGACAGTGCTTGGATGCACCTGCAAAATAGAGGAGCCCAAACAATGAAGATATATCAACTATCCAACCCAGCACCTATGAGTAGCAAAAGCATATTGATTTTGGAGAGACCACAGCTAAGAGTGTCATGGACTCCAGTTGTAGTGTAAACCAGTTCCAGAGCAAGCCAGAGGCTGTAGGAGAGGAGCTGGGAGGCTCTCACAGAAGACAGTGATCTATGTAGTATAGCTGCAGTGTGTACTGGGTTAGCAGGAGTCACTAGCAGAGTTCTTACAGACCGAGAAGGCCCCCAGGAGTCAATTGTGCTAGATATGCAGCGTGTAACAGGCTCACAACATCATAGTAGTGAAAATCTGCAGAGTGTAGAGGCTTCACACAGAAGGCAGGCCTTTTTGTTGGAGCTTCTGTGGGAGATGGTCTTCTGGCTGGTGCATGGGCCTTTTAGTTGGAACTGCTGTGGGAGATGGTCTCCTGACAGCTGCTAGAAATGACTACAGAGCTCCTGTAGTGGGGAGGACCAGGTGTGCTCCAGTACGGTATGTATAGACTCAGCACAAGTAAGTCAGGAACACAGGCATTCAGAGCCTGAAGGGCCCACAGGAGGGACAGGCTGTGTCCTCCAGCTGAGGTGTGAGCCGAGCTCCAAGCAAGTCGGGGACTGTCAGAGGAAGAAGAGCTACTGCAGTTGGCAAGGGCTGTGTGCCTGAGCCACACAGTGAGCCAGGCTCAGCTGGAGAGCTCCCACGTGTTTACCTGTTCCTTAGCGCCATCCTCCCACTGCACTGGTCCATTTGTTTTCGAACATGTAATACTGTAAGAGCTTGGTTGGCTGGACCCTGGGGACCAGAGGCTGCAATGCCTGTGAAGGCACTTTAGAGGAGCTAGACAAACTTCAGATGAAAATGCAAGCAGACTGGAAAGTGATTTCTTGGAAATAGCCAACACAGTTAAGGAAAAAAATCTGCTAAAGATGATATAAGGAACTTAAGGAGGCAGAGGAATATCTAAATCTGTCCTCCATTCCTGATGAAGGACTGATCAAGGAGTCCTGAAGGGATGGAAAGTCTATGATTTTGATGAATGTGGCAAAGTTTTTGTTTTCTTTTTAGATTTTTGCCATACGGCATGTGTGCTCACCAGAGAGAGACAGAGAGAGAGAAAGTGAAAAATCAGCTCCAGGGGAGTGGCCACAACACAATCTGTCTCCTCTGGAGATTTTGAGTATGCACACACATACACCCAGCATGAGTTTCAAACCACCGGATTTAGGACTTGAACTACATATTGCCAAGTAGGAGTCCAGTGCCTTAATGTAACTGTCACAGTTTTGGACTGGAGTTCCCACCTCATTGCTCACCAGATAATCTACAGTAGAGAGAAGCCTTCTGAGTGTAATGAGCATGGTTATCATTCATCTCAAAACCCACACAAGGTAAAAATCCTGTGAAGCGTGTTTAGAAAGACCTACCTGTACAGCTCCCATCTCATTCAACATGAGAGGCTCCATAATGAGGAAACCTTATAAATGTGGTGAATTCATTCACTCAGAGTTTCCAACTTATTTACCACCACAGAGTTCATAGTGAGATAAGACCTTATAAATGCAAGGATTGTGGAGAGGCATTTATTTGGAGCAAAAGGCTTGTCCAACAGCAGGTCGTTCACACTGGTAAGAAGTCTTCCCCATGCAGTGAATGTGGAAAAGCTTTTTGCTCCAATAGAAATCTTACCAGCCATCATAGATGCCATAATGGGAAAAAGCCTTATGAGTGTAATGAATGTGAAAAGGCCCTCAGTCCGAGTATGTATCTTACTTGGCATAAAAGCCTCTACATGGAAGAACAACCATACAAATGTAGTGAATGTAGGAAAGCTTTCATTCAGAACTCTCAACTTGTTGACCATGAGTGAATTCATACTGGAGAAAAACTTTTGATGTAGTTAAGTGTACAGAGACTTTACACAGGTAAAAAGGCCTATAAATGCAATGAGTTTGAAAAATTCTTCAATCAAAATGCACACCTCATTGTACACCAGGGAATCTATGCTGGTGAGAAACTCTGTGAATATAATGAGTGTGGGAAAGTCTTCAGTTAGAGCTCCAACCTTATCACATACTAGAAAACCTATACTGAGGAAAAACCCTACAAATGCAACAACTGTGGTGCAAAGCCTTTAGTGACAGCTCACAGCTTAGTGTGCATCAGAGAGTTCACACTGGAGAGAAACCTTGTGAATGTGGTGATTGTGGAAAGCCTTTAGCCAGCATTCCACTTTTAATCATCACCAGAGAAATCATGTTGGAGATACGCCCTTAGGTCTAGTTTGCCCAGTTTCACAGGGCCTGGGTTTCTGCGATGAGAACAAGCAACTGGCAGTGGAACAATGGTGATATATGTACCCTGGAAGCCTGGAAGTCATATGGCCCATCATGGCATCTGGGTCTGTGTGAGAAAATTTTCCAGGCAAATGTGCACTGGTACTCAGGATCTATGGGTGCTGAACACCTAGAAAAAGAGGACCACGGTGTGATAAGAACTTTTTGAGGGTGCTTCTCTCTCTATCTCTTTTTCCCTCTGTCTCTATCTCTGTCTCTCTCAGGCATGTACACATGCCCTGTCATTAAGAGCAGAAACAAGGATCTTTGTGTTATACCATCTTCATTAGGAGGAGTTTCCCCTAGTCTTTTCTTGGAAATACTGATCGAAGTGGACCATTCTCTAACTGCTTTCCCTTTGGTGACGGAAGTAGAAAAGTGGACATAACAGAGTGACTTCCCCCCACTACTGGGAAAATAAGGCCTACGACTGCCATCGTAGCTCAAAGATGAAAGTTGTATCCTTACCGTACACATTCATTCACTTTTAGGTGTCCTTTTGCATTTTTTCTAAGTTAACTGTTCTTAAATTTATCTTCTTTCTTAGTAATTCATTTTATAATTAGGATGTGTGTTTCTGAAAGACAGAGAAATTTTTTATGTTCTATTGTAACTCCTCTGTTTCACCATTTATATATAAAACCATTCTATAGGACTTTGGTTCATTTTTTTCTGCTTCTTGACTATGGCCTGTTTTTTTTTTTTTTTTTTTTTTATTAATTAATTTATTTATTTATTTTTGTATATACTTTCAATCATATTGTTTGGCTTACAATGAGACCATTTCGATATGTGGACATTTCTCCCCAGACCCGTTGATCGAAATATCTTCAACAGATAACACCACACCTCCCCATCCCGTCAATGCTCTACCTCTGTATCCCTTCTCCAAATGTCTTTCGTTGGGCCCCACTCCTCCACATACACCTCATCTGACATTCACACCCATCTCTTGTGTTTGTTCAACTGTTAGTCAATCAGTTTCAGACATAGAATGCAGACAAACGGTATATGTTAAGTGGGGACATACAATGTCTCTCCTTCATAGCCTGGCTTGCCTCACTCAGCAGTACTTACTGTCATCTGTAGCCTGTCATTTCTTGAGTTTCTTACCATGAAAACCTTTCCTTCTTATTTGCTAATATATATCCCTTATAACCTTTAAGATACTACTCTAATGATTTGATCACAATGCTTTGAACGAGCTGGTGCTACAATGTGCAAGTTGTTAAACTACGTTTTAAGTTTTCCTGAACTTACATATCTGTATACTTTCATACAAACTTACTGCCTCTATTTCGACATATAGGTAATAGTTTGTATATACTAGTTCAATGAATAAATTTTTAAACTCATAAAATAATTCTTATGTCAGATATTTCTAAATATTTGTTGTCTTGTCTGGTAATTATATTTCTAGGCACTTTTTTTTTTTAATTCGAGAAGAGTTCCAGTGTGATCAGATAAGGGAAATTCAAATCTTCCATTCTTTTTTAAATAGTTCTAGAGCACGCGTGTTTGAGAGAAATAGAGAGACAGAGAGGAAGCCCCCACCCCTCATGGGGCATGGCCACACCACAATTCCTTCTTTTTTATTTGTCCATCTTATCAGAATTTGGGGCACCTGAGATGTTTGTGTTTGTTTTTCTAAGCTGCTGAGGGGTTAGGGATTCAAGCCATGGTTTGCCATATGAGATCCAGTTCCCTTAACACTGACCCATCAGGACAGCTTCAAATATTTGATTCTTACGTAAATTTTCTGGGCGCTTTTAAACACCACACATTCACAGCTTTACCGCCTTGTTTGACTTTTATAATTGGGAAGTCTATCTTGGGCTTAAATTACAGTATGAAAAATCTCCCGGGAACCAGCAGTTAGCGTAATGGCTATGTCGCTGGACTCCCATGTAGTCGACCGCGGTTCACATCCCGGACCCGGTGGCTTAAAACTCACGCCGAGTGCATGTGCGTGCGTGCCCAAGATCCCGAGAGGAGAATGGAGGAGAAAGGGATTGCGACGTGACCATCCCCCCTGGGGTTGATTCTCGCTTTCTGTCTCTAATGTCTCTCTCTGTCTGTCTGGCGAGCACACGTGCCCTATAGCGAAAATCTCTCCAAAAAAGAAAAGAAAAGAAAAGAAAAATCTCCCAAGGAGGAACCAGCAGTTGGCATAATGGCTATGTCACTGGACTCCCACATAGTCAACCACTGTTCAAGTCTCGGACCCGGTGGCTTAAACTCACATCAGGCGCGTGTGCGTGCATGTCCAAGATCCCAGGAGGAGAATGGAGGAGAAGGGATTGCGGCATGGCCATCCCTCCTGGAGATAGATTCCTCGCTTTCTGTCTATCTCTGACTTTCTGCCAAAAAAGAAACAAACACCCTCTCAATAAAAACAAACAAACAAAAATCTCCCAAGGTGATTTATTATTGTTATGATAGAGACAGACAGAGAGAGGCCTTCTTATAGGGTCTTCATGCTGTGGTCCACTCCAGCCTCTACTACCCCTGGTCAGGAGCATGTGCATGCATCTGCATATACAAGGCAGTCCTGGGACATGAACCGGGGAACTCCTTATGCAGGACCAGTTGTGTTAATACTGGCCCCCTTCAAAAGCTTTTTTTCCCAGATCATTTACTTTTTAACTAATTTGTTGAGGTATTAGTTACATAATATAAGCTACACACACTAGAAGTGTACCATTTCAATTGCTTTGAAAGACACATACACGTATGAAAACATACCCATACTCCAGATAATGGACCTCTGCATTATTTAAAAGTTTCCAGAAAATTTTGCTGTGTCCTGTCCCATTACCCAGGCAACCAGCAATAATGTTTCTGACACTATAGATTATTATTATATCTAGAATACTACAGTGTGAACCACCTTTCGCTTTGCTGTGTTCACAAAACACAAAAGTTTTATATTAATCCATTGTACTGTATTCATCAAAAGTTCATTTCTTTTTGTTGTTAAGTAATGTTGCTTTGTATGAATAGCCTATTGCTTCCTTATGCAATTTATCTTTTGCTTTGTGTTTGTTTTCTTTATAAAATATGATTTGTTTATTTTAAATAAAGCCACTAACACGTTTTTGTGCAAATTTTTATATAGACACCTGCTTCTATTTATCTTAAGAAAACACACAAGATTTTTTGATTGAATCATAGAGTAGTTGTATATTTAAGTATTTTAAAATTGCTAAATTATATGTACTCTTTTACTTTACCATTAGCATATTGTAAGAGTTCCAGTTCTCCCACAGCCTCAGCATTGCCTATTGTGGTCTGCTTTCATTTTCCTCTAGAATGGGTAAGAGTGGAGAGTGATGGTGATACTGGAGACAGTGCAGGTGGAGGGTGGGAAGAGGGATTCAAAGGGAAGAAGGGGGAAGCAAAATATTTAAGGGGCCTAAGGTGTACAGAAGCTGTTGATTATAATGTGTGTGGTTATGGTTTTGACTGAACTTATATACAGTGTATTTATGAGAAGAAAAAATGTTACACAGTTACAGAGTGTGAAAATTAATTAATTAAAAAATACAAAAAAATGTGACGTGTAAGAGTGTAGTCATATTACATTTTAGTTTTTATTTATATTTCTTTGTTATCTACTGTCAAACATTATTTCCATGGTCAATTGATGTCCAATTAACTTTCTTTATGTATTTTGTTATAAACGATTGAGCATTTATTTTATATTCTATATAAGTCCTTTTTCAGATATGTCATTTGCAAATATTTACTTCCAATTTGTTTCTTCTATCTTCTTTCTCTCAGCAGTAACATCCGAAGAGTAGATCTTTTTTTTTCTTTTTTTCCAGAGGATTTTGCTATAGGGCACATGCACTAGCTGGCAAATCCGAGAGAGACATAGAGGTAGAAAGAGAGAAGTCATCCCCCAGATAGAATGGCCACACGGCAAACTCTTCTCCTCCATTCTCCTCTCAGGATCTTAGGCATGCACGCTCACGTGCCCTGTGTGAGTTTAAGTCACCAGGTCTCAGACTTGAACAACGGTCCACTACGTGGTAGTTCAGCGACATAACCATTACAGCATCTGCCGGTCTCATGAAAAGTTCTTAATTTTTTTTAAACCTAACTTAACACATTTTCCTTTGTTCATTGTATTTTTATTTTCATATCAAAAAAAATCTTTCCATACTCTAAAATCCCAAATATTTTCTAATAAAACTTTTTCTATTATAGGTTGAGTATTCTTTAACCAAAATACTCGGTACCAGGAAAATCTCTCATTTAAAATAGTTTAGAATTTTGGAACTGCATTATATACATAATAAGCTACCTTGATGCTAAAACTCAACTCTGAAATAAAAACTGTTTTGTCTTATGTATGCTTATACACAAAGCCTAAGGAAAGTTAGTAAAATATTTTTGTATCACAGCATTTTGACTGCAACTCATCACGTGAGGTCAGCTGTGAAATTTTTCCATATCATGTGAGAATACAAAACATTTCAGATTTTGGAATATTTGAGAATTCATATTTACAGATTAGGGATGTTCACCTTATGATTTCATGTTTTACATTTTAGTCTGTGATAAATCTTTAGTTAAAATTTTTATATTTCATCGTATGAATTCAGGTTCAGTTTTTACATAAAAAAACAACTGAGCCAGGCAATTGTGGAAATGTTTCTTTTCTACACTGATTTTACCTCATGCCTTTGTTGAGAGCCATTTATGTGGGCCTATATCTTTACTTTCTGTTCTGTAGGTCTATTTTCTTATTTTTAAAAATTTTTTAAATTATTATTCATACATTAAATCACTATACATCATTTAGATTGTGAAGAGACGTTACCAGCATGATATACACCTCAGTCCAGCCCAGTTGAGACTATTATACCCATCCTCATCAACAGAAAATGAACCTTATCTGTGTCCCACAAGTGTCTTACCTCTTCATTTTTTCCAAAAATTTCCTTTCCTACGCTCTTCCCCTCCCACATTCTCTTTCCACTTTGTCTCTAGTGTCCATTACAATTTTTAATGCGTTTATGTTCACCAGTCTTTCAGTTTCTATCATAGAGGGCAGACAGTTGGTATATGTTGAGTGGAGACATACAATGTCTCTCTTTCATAGCCTGACTTGCTTCACTCAGCAACAGATCTTCCATATTCATCCACTTTCTATCAAATTCTATGGTAGAATAGTATTCCATGAAGTATATGTGCCATAATTTTTCAATCTATTCATCTGTGGACATTTGGGTTGCTTCTATGTCTTAGCTTTCTATTCTATCTCATTGATCAATATGTCTGTCTTTATGAAAGTATAACACTACTAAATTTACTCTTAATTTCTAAGAATACTTTAAGTAGAATTGGTTAGAAAGTTATTCTCTAGTACCAATTTTTAAATTAACATTTTGGGGCTAGTACATGGCATGGAGGTTAAGGTGATGGATCCCACATAGGTGGTAGCGTGATTCAAATCCTGGACCCGACAGCTTCAAAACATACCAGGTGTGTGTGCTTGCATGTCCAAAATCCCAAGAGAAAAGTGAAGGAGAATTGGTTGTAGTATGGCCATCTACATTGAAGGGTGATTTCTCACTTTCTCTATCTTTACTTCTGTCTTTCTCTGGCAAGCACACATATCACATAAAGAAAAAATTACAATTGTTTCTAAATTTTAGTAATGACCACTCATAATCTATATCTGAGGCTTTGAGTAGAGTGTCAGTAAAAAACTTAGAAACCTAACTTTTATATTGATTATCTCTTTAGGTTTTCTATCAACTCTGTGTGAAGTCTAGAACTTAACATCTGGCAAGTTACAATTTGACAACATCAAAATAAAACCAATGAACTTGAAGCTGATATAAAGTGTAATAGCCTAGTGGTAAATTAAAATCTCTTTTTTTTTTTTTGGAGAGGTTTTTGCTATAGGGCACGTGCGCTCGCCAGACAGACAGAGAGAGACAGAGAGATAGAAAGCAAGAAATCACCCCCCAGGGGGGATGACCATGCCACAATCCCTTCTCCTCCATTCTCCTCTCGGGATCTTGGGCACGCACACACATGCGCCCGGCGTAGGTTTAAGCCACCGGGTCTGGGACTCGAACCACGGTCGACTACGTGGGAGTCCAGCAACATAGCCATTACGCTAACTGCTGGTCCCAATTAAAATATTTTTAATAAGAAAAAATCAAAAAGAAATAAGGCAAAATATTTATAAACAAAGAAAAATTTAATTTGACTCTGCCAGTTTAAAACAGTGCAAGCAAATACTATTAAGCATTGGCAAACACTCATTATAGTGCTGAATATCTTCGTAGATACTAAAGTAGTCCTCTGCATGAACTACGAATATCATTATTTAAAGTGTTCAAAATGTTACATAATTGTATTGACCGTTGACTGTTTAGGCAATGTGATAAAACTGTAAAGCCCAGAATAGTAATATGGTGTTAAAAATTATTCAACAACACATGTTAGAGCACTGAGGAATGCTTTCTTTAGGACTCTTATGGTAGGTATGGGACCTTGACATGTGATTTTTGCACTAGGGAAAGATTATGTTCAACTCTTAATATGGCTTAGAAAAGTCAAAATTCATAACCAAAAAAAGGGTGAGGTCAATAGACAAAATCACACAAAGAAATAACATCAGAAGCAAGGAGGGGACCAGCAGGTGGCATAATGGTTATGTTGCGGGACTCTAACATGGCCGACTACAGTTTGCTTCTCTGACCCAGTGGCTTGAAACACGTTGGGTGCGTGTGTGGGAAAAATCTCTGGAAGAGAAAGTAGGAGAAGGGATTGTGGTGTGGCCTACCTCTCCATGAAGTTGTTCTCACTTTTTGTCTCTCCGTCTCTCCAGCAAGTGCACACACCCTATAGCAAGAATATCTCTAAAAAATTAGGTGAGGAGAATTCTGGTTAAAATAGTTGTGCTGTATTTTAAAAAGAAATACACGAACAAGACTACTGGAAGGTTCAGAAGCACCAGTAAATATTAATCTAACAACAATTTTTTTAATAAAAAAGTAAGCAAAAAGGAAAAATAAATATTAATTCATAATAAAATACCACCATTTTGGAAATGTCGACATTATTAGGAGTTAACATGAAATAAACTGAATTGTAATACAGATTATCACAGCACTGAGACATACAAGCCAAAACAAAACAAACAAACAAACAAAAAAAACAAAAAAAAAAAACTAAAGTACCGTTCAGTTAAGAAAAATTATTCTAACATAGTTTACTGATAAATAAATATTTTAATTGTTAAATTCAGGTTGAAAGTTGAGAAAGTAGTAAAAGATTAAAATAACTTCAAGAAGCAACAACAAGGGAATTAATTTTTTAAACTGACTCAATAAACAATATTTATTTAAAAACTGGCATTTCTGAAATATAAGAGACTATATTTTTAGATAGTAAACTTCAGGAAAAAAAAAAACAGAAAATGTTCAAAATAAAGGGTAAAAAGGAGAGAATCAAGGGAAAGAACAAAGAACAAAAACATTTAAGGGGCCCAACACAGAAATAAATCTGTTAATTACAGTGTATATGGTGACATCTTTGGACTGATTTTCAGGGTATTCATGGTGGGAAAATTCATTTGGTATGCTGCAATGATACACACTGATTGAACGTAAAAAGAAAGAAAGACGAAGAACAAAAAAAAAGAGAGAAAAAGAGAAATAGAGGAAGAAAGGAAGAAAAGAAAGAAGGAAAAGAGAGAGAAAGAAAGGAAGGAAGGAAGGAAGGAAGGAAGAAAGGAAGGAAGGAAGGAAGGAAGGAAGGAAGGAAGGAAGGAAGGAAGGAAGGAAGGAAGGAAGGAAGGGAGAAATAAACAGAGAGAGAGAGAAGAAAAGAAAAAGGAAGAGAGAAAAAAAATGAGAAAAACCTCACCACTCGACAGTGATATCATCCAGCTAATGTGACCTTTTCCAAACAAAAAGTCCTGTAAATCTCTCTTAGTGGCATGTTCAGTTTGCTTTTCCATATTAGAAGAGCCATTTCAAGACATTCCAGACTCTGGGAGCTATATCTGCAGAACCTCTGTAAGTCAGAGCTGGAGCATCTCTCAATGACAGCCTGCTTCTCATCTCTGGACACAACTGAGAAGCTGTCCTTTAATTACATGAATTGACCATTCTCTCTAATGTTTTCCTCTGTGCCTAGGTGGTTTTGGAATAACTACCAGTATGTACTGGCATTTCTCTTTGCCATTGAGGAGATCAACAAGAACCCCAATCTGCTACCCAACATTTCCCTGGGTTCTGACATCTACAATGCCCTTCCCAGTGAGCACTGGACTTTAGAGAAGGCTCTACTGTGGCTGTGTGGAGGGAATCATCCTTTCCCTAACTACAACTGCCAGACACAGAGGAAATATGTTGCCATTGTGGCAGGAGCTACATCGGCATTTTCAGCTCAGATTGAAACCCTAATGGAGCTCTACAAAATCCCACAAGTAAGTGGGTTCTGAATTAGGGGGAGAAATATTTCAATCTACCCTAAAGCTATTTTCTCATTTTTTTAGAAGAAAATGTGAAAACTGGGTTTACATAACCTGTGACTAGATTCCAGGGAGTAGCCTGGGACATGAGATTATTAAAAGTAGCAAGAGTAGGAAAGACAAGGAGTGGTGGATGCTCTGAGCTTCAGTCCATATTTCTGCCCATGGCCAATGCATCCATTTCCCTGCTGCTGGGAATATTGACTGATGACAACTAGCAGTTGTGTGCCTCCTAGGAAATGTCCAAAGCATGTGGAACTGCCTTATTTTAGAATAGGACTTTCAAGGGTATATCCACAGGAAAATGACTGTTAGATGTGAGAATAGAAGGACCTGCACATATGGTATTAATTTAAGACAACAGTGAAAGACCACCCACCTGCAGAGAACCTTGATGTTGGCCAAGATTAAGTAACAATTACAGTTCACTCACTCCCTCTGCTTATTTCTGCCTTACATTCATGCAGGCAGATCTCTTGAGAGCCCTCCCAGTACTCTTCTCACATATAACTTTCCATCTACGAGGATCTTTATGGGAACCTATCCAACACAAGCAGCCTTCAGGATCTATTTCTGTCACACAACATTCACTTAGGGACATTCTTTATGGAATAATTATTTTTTTAAATCAGAAATGGTAAGCATTTTTATTTTTCAGGATGATTAGGTTATACTGTGATAATAAATTAAGATGAAAGTGTCAAGATCTCAATACATTAACGGTTTACTTCTAACTCAGAATTGACATCCAACATTGGTTGCTGAGGGAGAGAGCCAATGCTCCCCAACTCACATGAGGTGAGGAAATCACCACATTGGTGATGCCTCTTCTCCAAGAGATGTATACTTTCTTCATATTCAACTGCAGGTGATGGAGAGCACATGGGACCTTACACATTATCTTTTATTCTTTGGTCTGGGAGTGATAGCAGTGATCAAAAATAGTCTCATGTTCTTTCCTAAGAACAGTGAGCTGTGAAATAGTTGTTTGTGTTCCCCCAATGCAAGAATTGGGTATTATCTAATGTAATGTTTTCTCTTGACCCAATATTCCATTTCCTGGTTTTCTCAAGTAGAAGATTCTCTATCATCTCCCTAAGGGATATAATTCCAAATTCCATTCACTTGAAATCAGGATTTTTTTTTTTCTTATTCAGGTCACATATGGTCCATTTGATCCCATCCTAAGTGATAAAGACCAGTTTACATCACTCTATCAGACAGCCACCAAGGACAGCTCTCTGGTCTATGGAATCACCACATTATTGCTTCATTTTGGCTGGACTTGGGTGGCCCTCTTTCTATCTGATGATATGAAAGGTGAACAGTTCTTACAGGAACTTAAAGCAGAAATGGTAAAGAAAGATATCTGTGTGGCCTTTACAGAAAAGCTTCTTTCCATTATTAAACTGGATGGATTAACTTCTTTCACTATTCTGAATCGGATCAGAGTTTCCTCTGTAAATGTGCATATTCTCTATGTAGACATAGGAAGTCTCTTAACTCTCGGCATAGGAGAAGAATTCTATTTAACCTCTGGGAAGGTGTGGATCATAGGAAATCCTCCTTTACCAGAGTTGGAATTTGCTTTTGATGAGTTTGTTCTACTACTGTATGCTTTCCAAGGAGGCTTCTCATTTTTACACCAGAAAAGGATAATCCCTGGCTTTGCACAATTTGTCAACTCACTTAACCCTTACTCATATACAGAAGACTTTTACTTTAGTCAATTCTGGATTGCACTTCATCACTGTCTAGTTGAGGAGAAACAATGTATAAAATATATAGACTGCCCTCCAAATATCTCCTTCGAGTTTACAGAATTACATTTTAGCATTAAATTCACATCTGAATCTAGCTATTTTATCTACAATGCCGTGTATGCAGTAGCCCAAGTTCTCCACAAAATGCTTGTGGAAACAATAGAAACGGGATCTCCAGGAGATTCAGACCAGCCTATGCTTCTTCCCTGGCAGGTAAACCTCCACAAGAAGCAAGACATGCATTGAGCACCTAATGACATCTGGAAGCCTTTAACTGACATATAATAACACGACCACATTTATATCTCACTTGCAACAGGATCTGACAAAAATGTAGAAAAAGATGGTTTCTTAACACTGGTTGTATGTGTAGCTGTAAATCTTACATTTATGTGGAGAATTCTGCCATTGAGAGTTTTTATTTCAAACTGTTTTATTAGAAATTGTATTACAGGTTCAGCTGGTGATGCTGAGGTTAAGGGGCTTGATCCCTCACGAACAACTGCTTAACTGAGTCCCTGACCCTGTGACTTGAAAAGCACACAAGATGTGCGTATGCTGATGCCTGAAATCCTGAGAGGAGAAAAGAAGAGAAGGGATGGCAGCATGACCATCTCCTCTAAGGGATGATTTCTCTCTCCCTCTCCCTCTCACACACAAACACACATCCTACAGAAAAAAAAAAAAATTAGAGCCATAGATCCTAATGTAGTAGAAGACACTGTAAAATGTCCAAATGTGACTTGTAACAAAAAAAAAAATAAGACCATAAATAAGTGAAATCTATGGTTTTCCTTGGAAGGCATCTAATGACAGAAACTATTAACATAATGATTGTGTCTGAGATCAGTTTTTTTCATCTATAGTGGTGTATATGCTTTGGCCCCTTGTTCTCTATCTAATGCTTTTAACGAAAATGGACATGGGTTCTACATAATATCAAAAAGTTGCTCTGAGAAATGACTCATTTTTAGATAAAATTATTTTTACAAAACGTGCAGCAATCAGAGGAGCAGGTACTCTGTCTCCTTTGAAAACATGAGACCATTGATATATATATATATATAGATAGATAGATAGATAGATAGATAGATAGATATAGATATATATATAGCATCAGACTAGCCCACCTGAGTAATAAATGCAGCAGACTGAATTTTAAACACAGTGTATCCCTATTTATACAGGTACACAGCACACTTTAGGAACTCCTGTGCTTAATTCATAAGGGATGAATACATTAATCATATTAACTAAAAACATCAGGCAATTTTAATATATAGACAAAAGCGAATATATACAGACCAAAAAATAGTGTCAGAAAAGTTAGTTTATTATATAATTTCTTCTTTTACCAACAATAATAATATAGGTTGCACACTTTGAGGTCATTTGAACATGATTCTTAGGAAAATAGGTGACTTTGCTAGGATATCTTCCAATGATATAATTTGATAATTATAAATTATTCTGGATGGGTCTACTCCAAGTAATTGAAAACTTGATAACTTTCATTAAACAATAAGAGGTAATAGAATGTCATGGGCCCTGGAGACTCAAATGTTGCCACCATATACTAAAAAAAATCTCAGGGATTCAGCAGATGGCATAGTGGTTACATTGCTGAATTTCCATATAGTGAACCACAGGTTGCATCCTGGAGCCAGTGGCTTGAAACTCATGCCAGGCATATGAGCTTGCATGGCCAAGGTCTCAGGAGAATAGACTTAGGATTACAGCATGACCATCCCTCCTGGGAGGGTGGTTTCTCACTTTATTTTTCACTACTCTGTCTCTCTTAATACTGAGTGCATGCACTCTAAGGCAAAAACTAAAAAAAAATATATAGAATTGGCTATTTTATTACTTTATTATAGATGATGACAGAAGACATGCATACTCCTAACAGAAGAAGTTTAAAAGAAGATGTAAAAAATCCTACAGTGTGCCTTTCTTTGCTTTATTGAGATATTATTGCTAAACAAAATGTTTCACTCATATATGTATGGTTTGATGAGTATGAACGTGTGTACACCTGTGCTGCTATCACTATTGTAAAGGTGCTAAACATATTCATTCATGTGAGATTCTTTTTTTAGAAAGTATTTTTTTAATTTTCTGTAAGGAACATGCACGTGTGTGTGTGTGTGTGTGTGTGTGTGTGTGTGTGAAAGACAGAGAGAGACAGAAACAGAGAGAGAGAGAGAGAGAAAGAGAAAGAGAGAGAGAGAGAGAACAACTCCCAGGGGAGATGGTCCTGCTACATTCCCTTTTTCATTCTTCCCACTAGATTTTGGTCAAGATTATACCAGAAGCCATACCAAACCCACTCTCTGGGCAATGTCTTAGAATTCTACTAATTGGATTCAATTCTTGAACCATCTTATATAGTAAGGCATATTTCTTCTCCCTTTAACTCATGAGATGGTGACCACCCAAACAAAACTAAGCATCTACAAAAGAAATCCTGAGTAGGAAGATGGAAAAAGAAGAACTACTAAGAAACTTGAATCTCTAATTTGAATGTATTCCTTGTTTGAAATTGTTGCCCCTCCAGCTTCACCCATTTCTAAAGAAAATACAATTTACAAACAGTGCTGGTGACCATGTATCGTTAGATGAAAAAAGAAAGCAGATTGCACACTATGATATCAAGAACTTTGTGAAATCTCCTGGTCTCAGTTGGAAAATGGTTAAAGTAGGAGAGTTCTCTAGTAGTCCACATGCTCAAGGCCTGGTCATTGATGAAATGATGATAAAGTGGCCTGCTGCATTCAAAGAGGTATGACACCATTTCACTACTGGACATATGCAGTTATGTGACCTGAGAACCGAAAAGGACATTATGTGACTTCTGTAACTCAGCATCAAGTTAGCCTTTTATATCTTGACTTTATACCATGATCTTACTTTTACATATTTTCAGTTAATACCTTTTGAAAACAATAGTTTTACATTTAATTTTGGTATATTTACTCATGCAGCAGTCAAGTGAATCAAATGAACAAATTTAATGTGTACAAAATTCCAAATATATTCATGCATATATTCCGATACTTTTATTTTATTATTTTATCTTATTTTTTATTTTATTTACATTTTTTAATATATTCAATCACATTATTTAGCTCACAAAGTGATCATTTCAATATGTGAACATTTCTCCCCGGTCCAATTGATCAAAATAAAACAACACTACCTCCCTCTCTCAACAATGCTGTCTCCATATCCCTCCTTCAAATGTTTTTCCCCAGGCCCCACTCCTCCACACACACCACATATGGCATTCATACCCATTTCTTGTGTTTGTACATCCTTTAGCCTGTCAGTTTCAGTTATAGAGTGCAGACACTCAGTATATATTAAGTGGGGACATACAGTGTCTCTCCTTCATAGCCTGACTTGCTTCACTCAGCAGTAAATCTTCCATATTCTTCCACTTTCTATCAAAAGCCAGGGTTTTGTTGTTTTTTTGTTTTTTTTTTTTTATCACTGAATAGTATTCCATAGAATATATGTGCCACAGTTTTTCAATCCATTCATCTGTACGGGGGCATTTGGGTTGGTTCCATGTCTTAGCAATCGTGAAAAGCGCCGCAAAAAACATCGATGTGCAAGCACTTTTCCAATGAAGAATTCTTCTGTCCTTTGGGTAGATGCCAAGGAATGGGATTGCTGGATCATATGGTAGTTCTATTTGTAGACTTTTGAGGAATCTCCAAATTGTTCTCCACAGTGGTTGGACTAATTTACATTCCCACCAGCAGTGTAAGAGAGTTCCCCTTTCACCACACTCCACGAACACTTATCATTTTTTGTTTTTTTAATCTTAGCCATTCTGACTAGGGTTAGGTGGTATCTCATTGTTG
Source organism: Tupaia tana (assembly GCA_026018925.1). Classification (NCBI taxonomy): domain Eukaryota; kingdom Metazoa; phylum Chordata; class Mammalia; order Scandentia; family Tupaiidae; genus Tupaia; species Tupaia tana. The sequence continues at coordinate 8,491,899 of JAKSZU010000013.1, read as the reverse complement.
TTTTGATCTGCATTTCCCTTACAATGAGGGATGTTGAGCATTTTTTCATATGCCTTTTGGCTATTCATATGTCATCTTTAGAGAGTGATTTTTTTCAAATCCTTCTCCCATCTTTTAATAGGATTGATCATCTTTTGTCCAATCAGCTTCTTTAGTTCCTTGTGTATTCTGGTTATCAGTCCCTTATCTGATGCATAATTTACAAAAATATTTTCCCAATCTGAAGGCTGTCAATTCACACTAATTACTGTGTCTTTTGCCATGCAGAAACTTCTTAGTCTGATGTAATCCCACTTATCTGTTTTGGGGATTATCGACTGTGCTTCTTACATAAGAAGTCTTTCCCTACCCCAATGTCTCCCAGAGTTTCCCCAGTGTTTTCTAGAAGCAGTTTAATAGTTTGGGGTCTTAGATTTAGATCCTTGATCTACCTTGACTTGATTTTTGTCAAAGGTGAGAGGTAGGGGTTCAGATTCATCTTTCTACAGGTGGAAATCCAGTTTTTCCAGCAGCATTTGCTGAAGAGGTTTTCCTTTTCCCACTGGATTGACTGGTAACCCTTGTCAAAGATCAGTTGACTGAATGATTGGGAATGTATTCCTGTGGACTCAATTCTGTTCCATTGGTCCACATATCTGTTCCTGTGCCAGTACCATGCTGTTTTTTTTTTTTTTTTTGGAGAGGTTTTTCGCTATAGGGCGCGTGCGCTCACCAGACAGACAGAGAGAGACATAGAGACAGAAAGCGAGAAATCACCCCCCAGAGGGGATGGTCACGCCACAATCCCTTCTCCTCCATTCTCCTCTCGGGATCTTGGGCACGCATGCACACGCACCCGGCGTGAGTTCTAAGCCACCAGGTCCAGGACGCGAACCGCGGTCGACTACGTGGGAGTCCAGTGACATAGCCATTATGCTAACTGCTGGTTCCCAACCATGCTGTTTTGATTACCACAGCTTTGTAGTATATTTTTGGGTCAGGGAGTGAGATGCCACCCACTCCACTCTTCTTGTGTAGAATTACTTTGGCAATACAGGGTCTTTTATTATTCCAGACGAATTTTATGATTGTCTTTTCTTGATCTGTGAAGAATGTTTCTGGTACTTTGATTAGCATTGCATTAAATAGGTAGATTAATTTGGGTAGAATTGCCATTTTGGTTATATTAATTCTTCCAATGCAGGAACATGGGATCTCCTTCCACTTTTTTGTTTGATTTTCAATTTCTTTTTTTTTAACTTCTCATAGTTTTCCTTGTAGAGGTCTTTAACTTCTTTGGTTAGATTTATCCCTAAGTATCTCATACTTTTGGTGGCTATGGTAAGTGGAATAACTTTTTTCAGTTCTATCACCATCTGCCTGTTGTTTGTATATAGAAATGCTATAGACTTCTGTATATTAATTTTGTATCCTGCAACTTTACTGTATTCATGCAGTACTTCCAGAAATTTTTTCATGAAAATCATTGGGTCTTCTATGTACACAATCATGTCATCTGTGAATAGAGAGAGTTTCCCCTCTTCTTTTCCTATTTGGATGCCTTTAATTTTTTCCTCTTTTCTGATTGCATTGGCAAGAACTTTCAGTACTATATTGAAAAGGAGTGGAGAAAATGGACATCCGTGTCTTATACCTGTTTTTAGTGGGAAAACTTTCAGCTTTTCTCCATTCAGGATGATGTTCATGATGGATTTTTCATAGATAGCTTTTATTGTGTTGAGAAATTACCCTTATAGGCTGATTTTGCTGAGAGTCTTGGTCATAAAGGGATGTTGTATCTTATCAAATGCTTTTTCTGCATCAATCGATATGACCATATGGTTTTTTGTCTTTTTTACTGTTAGTATGGTGTATTACATTTATGCTTTTGCATATGTTGACTCAACCTCGCGTTCCTGGAATAAAGCCTACCTGATCATGATGTATAATCTTTTTTATAAGTTGTTGGATACGGTTTGCTAGTATCTTGTTGAGAATCTTTGCATCTATATTCATCAGAGATATTGGTCTATAGTTTTCCTTCCTTGTCCTGTCCTTATCTGTTTCGAGGATAAGGGTGATAAGGGCTTCATGGAATGAATTAGGGAGAGATTCACCCTTTTGGATCTTTAGAAATAACTTGAGCAGAATGGGGGTTAACTCTTCTTTGAAAGTTTTATAGAACTCAGACCTGAAGCCATCAGGGCCAGGGCTTTTCTTTGTTGGGAGGTTATTTATTACGGATTCAATCTCCTGGCTTGTTATGGGCCTATTTAGACCTTCTATATCCTCCTGGCTCAATCTTGATAGATTATACTTATCCAGGAATCTGTTCATCTCATATAGATTGTCTTGTTTCTTGGCATATAGTTGTTCATAGTGTCCTCTAATGATGTTCTGTATTTCTACTATGTCTGTTGTTATATTTTCTGCTTCATTGCAGATTTGATTCAGCTGGTTCCTTTCTCTCTTCTTAATAAGTCGCTAGTGGTGTATCGATTTTGTTTATCTTTTCAAAGAACCAGTTTTTATTTTCATTTATTACCGATACTTTTAATCTTAGATTATGAGAGTCCTTACTATGCTTTGATGCTCTGTAAACACAAGTGGATTATGAATTTATATACTGTTTATCTCTTTGTAGATTTTGTCAACCTGTAAACAGAAAGTCTCTAAAAGAAAATTGATATTTATTCAGTAGTGGGTGTTGCAGTGGGGAATACATTTGCCATAGTAAAATATAGTCACATCCAGGGAGGTAAGAGAAGATCAGGGTTTTAAAAAGAAGTATGAGGAGGAATTATATAAGCTGTTTAGACACAATTATCCTTGGCTATCAGAACTAATAATAAGGATTGCATCAATCTAAGGCTGTGCAGGCTGATGTCCTCAGAAAATAGTTTTTGTGGAAGATTTTCAGTGGCCATGTGCAAAGTTATGTTTCTGGCACTGTTCTTGTGATAGTTCCTGTCATCCAGCATACACTCACACCTACCTAATTTAAGATCTTAACCCTCTCCATTTAGTCAGACCTTATTACCATTGACACAAACAACTCCTTTTGATCAGATGACTTTTATATTTTCCTTCTTTGATCAAGACCTTTTTCCAAAATATTGCTGAATCACAACTTTGTTGATTAGGTTTTGATTGTCCCTTTGTCTTGGAATCAATTTTTCCTGGTTTGGTCTCACACTGGAGGGAACTGATTAGGTGACTAGGAGTCAGCATCGAAGAACTTTTAGTCACATTTGAGCAGCAAGAGAAGTGTGAATGGAGTGGCTCTCAGGTTGTTCGATTGAAGAGCCTTGTTCTGTCATCTTGGGTAAAGCAGTCTACAATATGAAGATATCTTGTTTACATACTGGGTTGCAGTTTCATCATCTCTGGTTGTGGCATTGGGCAGCTTGGAGAATTTTCAATGCAGCCCATGTCTCAGGAATGTGCTCCTTCCTTGAAGTTTACATCAAGTTGCCCAGTTTCAGCTAATAAGGCTTTTAAACAGAACAGTTTTCATGCTTAGTTATTCCATGGGGAAAAATTGGGAGACGATTGGTTTAGAAGATTCTGTAAGAATTAGGATCTAATCTAGTCTCCACCTAGATAATAATAAAATATCAATAACAATGAATGGAGCTACATCTAATAACAGGTAATATTGATTTTCCTTCATTTTTTTTGTTAACAGTAATCCAGATTTCTATCAAAGATCAATTCGTTCATAAAATAAGTATTGCTTTATCAAATTTGGCTTCATCATTTACATAGTGCTGAAAGAGTAGTGACATGCTACCTAGTCATTTTTGGTTGTACTTTAAAATGTCTTCTCAGCGTTAATATGTCAATCAAGGTAGATATTGAATTTTTTTTGTCTATAGAACACACTAAAAATTTATATATGACACTCCAGTCCAAATCACTGACTTGAATTATACCTTGATATAAAGAGAGCACATTCTCATTGAACTTATGGAAACAACTCTACACTTATGACTGCTTTTGCTGAGTCCTACAGGTTATGGAAACTTATGCACTCATTTTCATTAGTTTCAATGAAACTTTTTATTTCAGTCTGAATTTTTTCAGTGGTTTCAAGGTCATTCAGCAGTACATTGTTTAGATTCCATATATTTGCGGATTTTTGAGGATTCTTTCTGAGATTAATATCAAGTATAATTCCATCATAGTTAGAGTAGATGCTGGATAAAATTTCTATAGATTTAAATCTGTAAAGTCATGTTTTATATCCTATCATCCGGTTAATCTTTGAAAATGTTCAATGAGAGGATGAGAAGAATGTATATTTTGTGGGTTGCTGGATGAAAGATTCTATACAAGTCTGTCAAGTCCATTTCATTTATAGCATTGTTTAGATGCTGTATCTCTTTGTTTATTTTTTGTCTAGATGATCTGTCCAAAGGAGATAGTGGAGTGTTGAGACCCCAACAATTAATGTGTTGCATTCTATCTTTCCTTTCAGATCTAGCAGTCTTTCCTTCATATTTTTAGTACTTCTGAATTAAGTGCATAGATAGTTATAAGGGTTATATCTTCAAGTGAATTAGCCATTTTAGTACTATATAATGTCCTTTTGGTCTCTTAATTTTTAGTTCTACAGGTTCTTTCATCTGAAATCCATATCACAACTCCAGCTTTTTCTGTGATTTCTATTTGCATGGAATACCTTTCTCCAACCCTCCACTTTTAGTCTATGTATATCTTTATCCATGAGCTGAGTTTTTTGTATAGAACAAATACATGGCCTCTTTTTTTATTCATTCAGCCAGTCTGTGTTTCTTGATTTTAGAATTTCATATATTAACATTCAAAGTTATCAATATTTTCCAGCTTGTCCTTACTTTTTTGTTAGCCATTTACTTGGTTGATTTTTGCTCTTATTTCTGTCTGTCTCTCTTTAGTTTTCTTGTTATGGCAATCCTTTAAGTATTTCTCTCTTTTTTTTTTTTTTTTTTTTTTGAGAGGTTTTTTGGTATAGGGCGTGTGCGCTCGCCAGACAGACAGAGAGAGACAGAGAGACAGAAAGAGAGAAATCACCCCTAGGGGGGATGACCACTCCACAAAAACCTTCTCTTCCATTCTCCTCTCGGGATCTTGGGCACACACGCACACACGCCCAGCATGAGTTTTAAGCCACTGGGTCTGGGACGTGAACCGCGGTCGACCACATGGGAGTCCAGCAACATAACCATTATGCTAACTGCTGGTCCCCCTTTCAGTATTTCTTGAAGAGCTGATCTAATGTTGATAAATTAGTTTAGTTGTTGTTTGTTTTTGTTTTTAATCTGACAATGTTTTCATCTTTTCTTCTCATATAAAGAATAACTTTGCTGGGCATAGTATTCTTGGTTGAAAATAATATTCTTTTTCTTTTTTTTAAGAGAGATTTTTCATATAGGGGGCATGTGATCACAGTAGAGACAAGAAATCACTACCCAGGTGATGGCCACACCACAATCCCTTCTTCTCCACTTTCCTCTTGGGATGTTGGCACACATGCACACACACACACACACACACACACACACACACACAGTGTGAGTTTTAAACTTCTTTATCTGGAACTCAAACCACAGTTTACTATGTGCAAGTCCAGTGATGTAACCATTACTCCATCTGCTGGTCCTGAAATTATTTTTTTAATGCTCTGAATATATCTTTCCATTCTTTACCTCCTTGCTTTGGTTTTGTTGAAAGTGTCAATGTTAGCCTAATGGGATAACCTTAGTAAGTAACTTGACATTTGTCTCTTGCCATTTTTAGAATATGACTTTATCTGTGATTTTGGCCAGTCTAGCTATGTATGCTATGGAGAGGATCTACTTAGTTTGATTCTGTTTGAGATCCTTTATAATTCTCGAGTCTGGATATTTGAATGATTCTCAAGGTTTAGAAAGTTTTCTTCAAGTATTTTGTAGAATAGATTATCAATGCCCTTGTTATAATTTTTTCACCTTCTGGGATAGGACTTATTCAGATGTTTGACATTTAATGGTATCTAGTATTCCTGTTTGTTATTCTCATTTTTTATATTATTTTTCATTCTTTTTGCTGATCTTTTTCCTACAGCAGCAGTTTTATTTTCTTGATTTGATATTTAATATCCTGCATGATCTAACCTTCTATTAATACTTTTCAGGGAGGTTTCAATGTCCCATATCATAATCTTCATCTCTAAGGATTCCATTTGATTCTTTTCTTATGGTGTCTATTTCTTCTTTCATATTGTGGAAGGACTTCCTCATTTCTTGAATTCATTGTCTTTTTACTCTTGCATGTCATTTAGTTTTGTTACTATAAATATTCTGAATTGTTTATCTGACATTTTCATGAGTTCTACTGTGCCTGGACTGTCTGTAGATTATGAGCAGTTGTTCTTTTTTGGGGGAGGAGAGATATTTTCCTAGTTCCTCATATTCCTTGTATTTCAATGCTAATTTCCTGTCAAATGATGGATTAAGTCTTTATTCCTAATTTCTTTTGTTTTCTAGTTTTTTATCTATTAATTTATTTTTTCTTTTTTTAACATTAATATGCAATACATCATTACAGTATGCAAAATTAATTTTTCATCCAAAATACACTGTCTGTTGGCTCAATCAAGCACATCAACCATCAACATACATGTTATCAACAAACAATTTTTCATTCCTTATGTCTTATATATTTTGCAATTTTTTTTTTTTTTTTTTTTTTTTTTTTTTTTTTGCCATCCTTGATTCCCTATCCCTAACCCTCTGCCCTGTCCAACCCTCCTCCCATTGTCTCTGGTATCCATGATTGCTTTCTATGCCTATCCCCTCCCCCATTTAATTGGTTTGCTAATGAACTTAATTTGTCTAAATATTTGCAATAGCAAGCACAGCTGATATATACATACACAAGAACCCATGTCTGACTTTAGGCATAAACCTCAGTGAGTAGAATGAACATATTATAAAATAGTACCTAGCTGGGGCTATATAGCTTACTGTGGTCATCAAATACACAGATTTTTCTTTAAATTTTGGTAACAGTTTTAGTCTTTTTTTCTCTGATTTTTTTTTAAATTTACATTTATTCCCTGAGCATGATCACAACATACTAAATGTGGTTTCCCCTCTAGAGTAAACTGCATAGTGGCTTAATCATGCATGTTATCATCCATAAAATTCCATTACTACTTTCATATATATATGTTTTTTACCCCATGTCTGACCCTCTGCCCTATTCCACTCTCTTGTTACACTATTTCTGCTGTCTTCAATTCCTTTTCCCCCAACACTTTGTTGACCACACCATATCATAAGTAATCTAACTACTTTCAATAGCAAGTTCAGCTGGTGGCTTCAAGAAAGGCAGTTTTGGGACCAGCAGTTAGCGTAATGGCTACGTTGCTGGACTCCCATGTAGTCGACCGCGGTTCACGTCCCAGACCCGGTGGCTTAAAACTCACGCTGGGCGCGTGTGCGTGCGTGCCCAAGATCCCGAGAGGAGAATGGAGGAGAAGGGATTGTGGTGTGGCCATCCCCCCTGGGGGGTGATTTCTAGCTTTCTGTCTCTCTATCTCTCTCTGTCTGTCTGGCAAGCGCACGCGCCCTATAGCCAAAACCTCTCCAAAAAAAGAAAAAAAACAAAGGCAGTTTTGAACTGGTAAGGATATTTCCTTGAAATTTGAAGCCCAGAAACAAGTTGGTATTTTGTTCAAATAGTAGGTACATGAATCAATTGACAGCTCAAGACAGGATAAAAATCCTTAAAACTGGAAAACAAAGCTTAGAAGAAAAGCAGCAATATCTTAGTCAAGTCACAGAATGCTGTTTCATCAGTTCAGACTCGTGTACTTAATCTTTCTTCTGTTTCTGTTGAGGTACAATCTTCCAGATTGAACTCTGGGATATAACACTCAACTCCAGACTTTGTCCCTACAGTTAAGTTGCCCATTTTCTTAGTTTTTGAACTCTTATTTCTGTGTGTCTGCATTTAATTTTACTGACATAGTACTCCCTTAAGAATTTCTTGGAGATCTGGTCTGGTGCTGGTAAATTCTTTCAGGTTTTGTTTATCTGGGAAAGTTCATGTCTTTTCTTCTCAAATGAACGATAACCTTGCTGGGTACAGAATTCTTGGTTGAAATTGCTTTTCCCTTAATACTTTGAATATATTTTCCCATTCTCTCCTCACTCGCATTGTTTCCGATGAGAGGTCTGCCGTTCGTCTGATGGGATACTCTTTGTAGGTAACTTGCCTTTATTCTCTTGCCAGTCTTAGTATCTTGTCTTTGTCTGTGGTTTCGGTCAATCTGGCTATAATGTGTCTTGGAGAAGATCTTCTTGAGTTGATTCTATCTGGGGTCCTCTGTATTTCTTGGGACTGAATCTTTGAGTGCCTCTCCAGGTTTGGAAAGTTTTCTTGCAGGATTTCATGGAATAGATTTATCAATGCCCTTATGAGTCTCTTCACCCTCTGGGATGCCTATTATCCGGATGTTTGGACGTTTAATTGTATCTAGTACTTCTCGCATATTATTCTCAAATTTTTGGGCCATTTTCTCAGTCTTCATGGTGGATTTTTCTAGACCAGCCATTTTCTCTTCTACATTAGAGATTCTATTTTCTGTATGACCTAGTCTGCTTTTAATACTTTCAAGGGAGATTTTGACTTCTTGTATTATAGCCTTCATCTCTAACAGTTCCATCTGATTCTTTTGTAAAGTGTGAAATTCCTCTTTTAGATCTTGCATGAATTTCCTCACCTCCTGGAACTCTTCAACTCCTTTCTCCTTCCTCTTTAGCAGTTCCTTGTCTCTCTTCTTTTCCATCTCTGTTAGCTTTGCCATTATGAATGTTCTGAATTCTTTATCAGACATTCCCATGATTTCCATTGAACTGTTGATTTCCATTGAACTGTGTGTGGATGAAGAGGAGCTGTTTCTCTTGTGGGAGAGGTATTTTCGTGCTTCCCCATATTTCTTGTGGTGCTGCAGTGATTTCTAGTCATCTGGTGGATGGTCGGTTTCTTTCCAAACTTGGAAGTTCAGTCACGCAAATTTTGTATGCTGGAGGCACAGTTATCAGTGGGACATCTTCCTTTCTCCCAAAATGGCTAGATCGCAGGAGCCATGGAGCTGTCTGTCTCTTGAAGAAGGACTGTTCTGGGCTATTCCTAATTTCTTGAAATTGACTTTGTAGTGTCAGAATTCAAAGCACTCTACTTCTATGGTGTGTTCTTTGGTGACACCTCTTGTTCTCACCAGAGAATTGTTGTATGTAGCTAGTTTAAAGTGCTTGGTTCCTCCCCAAGGTCTCTGGACAAGGTGTACCTGGAACTCAGCTGGAGGACACAAAATACGAACTTTCAAAAGACACCAGGTATTCCAAAAGTCACTGGCAGGGGGTATGTGAGCCACGTCTCCCTTTCACTCCATCACTCATCTTTCTGTGTCTGTCTCTCCACTATAGCTAGAACTCAGAAAATCCAATGGTATGGGGTATGGAAAATAATAGGACCAAGGAAACCATAAACACATCTGAGAGTTTAAGGGGTGAGGATGTGAGCTGCACTTTCCGTGCAGCTCTTCATTGATACCACTGAAACTTGTTCTCCAGTGTAGCTGAAACAGAAGAAATCCAATGGTGTGAGGGTGTGGGGGAAGCCATTCATTTATTCTTCATGTTTTAACAGTAAACAAAATCCTCCTAGCTCTGCTAGGGAAAGAATTTCCTTTCATTAATGTACCTGGGGGCAGAATTGATTTTAGACTAGTGGGGAACCAGCATTCTAATGATGCAATTTGTGACCAATTTTTTTCTTGGTTCCTCAAAAATTTTCTTCACACTGGGACCAGCAGTTAACATAATGGCTATGTCGCTGGACTCCCATGTAGTCGACGTGGTTCAAGTCCTGGACCCAGTGGCTTAAACTCACACTGGGCACGTGTGCATGTGTGCCAAGATCCAGAGAGGAGAATGGAGGAGAAGGGATTGTGGCATGGCTATCCCCCTTGGGGGGTGATTTCTTGCTTTCTGTCTCTCCATCTCTCTCTGTCTTTCTGGCAAACGCATATGCCCTATAGTAAAAACTTCTCCAAAAAAAATAAGAAAAAAATTTTTCTTCACACTGATGGACATCGTTGTGTTAAAATTATGTCTTTGACAGTTTGTTCTTAGGAGATGTTTTCTTAGAAGACTTTCACATGATAGTTTCCCCGTAGTTGGTGGTGACTTCCCTAAAGACTTAAAATTGACTATTCTGGACCCAACATTTACAAGACTTATTTATTTATATATATACATTTTTTACTCTCAGAATATATGCAGAAAATGAGGGGGGGGGCATGAAGAAGCAAAATTATTTATAAATATACAGAACCAATAATGAAAGCAAAATTGAATTAACCAGGAAAACAAAAAAAAAATATGAAGTCTTTGCAGACAGAACATATTCTACAGAAGCCATAAGAGTATGCATGGAAAGGACAGTGTTTTAGAATATAAAGAAACTGCCTGAAAAGCAAAAAGTCTTTATACTCCTGAAAGAGAGATAAGATTTTTTCTTTATGGTGTCTGTATAATCAAACAAAATCTCTGATAAAGTTAAAAGACCTGGCAAAGTGAGAGAGATCAATAATCTGAGAGATTTCTACCAAGGTGGAAAATGTGAACTTTGGAAGTGGAGACTTCAAAGGGCTCTGAGTGTGTTCACTTGATTCCAGGGGTTTCTGATTTGTATCTGAGGTGAACACACTCACCTTTCTAAACACCAAATGTCACCCTAGATAACAAGAAGCAATAAAGAAAATGAAATTTACTTGAAAATGTGTAACAGAATGTGAAATATGCATAGAGTAGTCACACACAGTTATATCCAGGAAGTTAAAAGAAGACAAGGGTTTTTAAAAGAAATGTGAAGTATTTTCTGAGTAGGGTTGCCGGACCTTTGTGCGAGGTTGTAGTACTGGAAGAGTCTAAGTGACCATTCTTGTTATCAGGCCTATGTGCCTGAAAACTGCCCATTTATGGCTTTCCCTGTGTCCATTACTCAGGGTTAGACACAAGTTGACAACTTTCTAACAGCTTTTACAATACCAGTCATGTTTTCCTCTATCATGCTACACACATTCATTCTTCAACCTTATTGGACTAAGCATCGCAAAGCATTGACTATGATTTCATGTCATCTTTCCACAGCTGAACTATCCTAACCAATTTAGCTTCTATATATAACAGTCATAACTTACAGCTTTTTTTTTTTAAGAGAGATCTTTCACTATAGGGCTCGTGCACTTGCCAGACAGACAGAGAGATAGAAAGCGAGAAATCACCCCCCAGGGGGGATGGTCACGCCGCAATCCCTTCTCTTCCATTCTCCTCTCGGGATCTTGGGCACTCACGCACACGCGCCCGGCGTGAGTTTTAAGCCACCAGGTCTGGGACGCGAACCGCGGTCGACTACGTGGGAGTCCAGCGACATAGCCATTACGCTAACTGCTGGTTCCCATAACTTACAGCTTTAATGTAAAAAAAAAAAAAAATGTGTTGTTAACTCTGAAAAAGTATTGTCCCACCTGGATTCAGGCATTCAGAAATGAGTAGACCTCAGTCTGTATTTCATAGCACACTATCACTGTTTCTCTCTCTGTTTGTGTCCGTGTGTCTAAGTTATTTTCACTAATGTGCTCCTTATCATGTCATAGTTTATTTTATCTAAAATGTAAAACTAACTAGCCATTATGAGGGAATGGTAAAAACAATCTCAGACATACAAATTTTCAGTTACTACCACATAAAAATCTGCTTTGAAAAGATCATTGAATTAGTGGTTGTAACAGATGATAAAAATCCTAAGGGAATGCCGATGATACATAAAATAAAATTTATGAGGTATCTTGGTAGCATTTGTTAAACAGTTTAGACAGAAGCATGCTTACCATAATAATCCATAATTAGATGTCTAGGTACTAATAACATGAAAGTTGTGGGGAGACACAGTGATTACTGTTTGCTGAAGGTCTAACTAACTCTCTTATAAAAAGATACAGTCATCCTGTCAAAGCTGCTGATGTGATAAATGATGACCAGTGGTTCTCTTTTCCCCTCAGGCTCCTCTGTCAGTGTGTATTCAGAGGTGTGGTCCAGGATTCAGAAAAATTCCACAGAAAGGAAAGCCTCTCTGCTGCTATAATTGTGCTTTTTGCCCTGAGACAGAGATTTCCAATCAGACAGGTAGAAAAATTATTACTGTGCTATGATAGCTCTACCCCTTAATTCTCAATAAATATAAAACCAAGAATATTGACATTGGGATCATAGTGCACCTTGGTTCTCAATTCATGCTTTCATTCATTCATGGAATATACCCATTTATAAAATTATTGTTGCTTCATTATGTGTTAAGTTCTTATCTGGCTGTGCCAATCCTAAAAGACTCAACTATAGCACTGATTCTAATGTATACTTCTCTTTACCATTTATTCCTGGAAGATACACTCTCAGTATGATGTTTCACCGTGAATTATGCTAAAGTTTAGTGAAAATTTAAGTTGTATAATTATTAAAGTTACCCGTGCATGTATTTAGATGGTTTAAAATTGATATTTTTTCATATCCAAATGGTAAGCACAAAGGAAGAGCAATAAAATTGTTAGAGAAATATTTTATACATTTGTGTACCAGTTCTAAACAGTGTGCAAGTTATCAATTGTGCATTATTAACTAATATCTAGATCATTTGATGTGGAATGCTATAATTTAGAAAGGAAGAGATAAATTATTTATTAAAGCTTATTTTTTCCTCCATAATCAAGAGATACAGAGAGGAGAGAGACAACACCCCAACCAGGTATTGATACAACAGTCTACACCTAGCTTTAGTCGGCCATGAGTCATAATCACTCACATGCCTAACATATGTTAGAGAGGTCTTCATATACAAACTTGGGGACCTCTTAATGTGGGTCAGTCTTGCAGACAGGTGTATTTTACCACTGGATCTGGAAACGTAATTTTCAAAATAGAGGAACTGTGACAAGCAGATGGCATAGAAGTTACGTCACCTGACTATCACTTGGGCGATGGCAGAAAGAGTCCCAGACCTGATAGCTTGAAATTCACACTGAGTGCACGTACATGCATGCCCAAGATGCCAGGAGGAGAATGGAGAAGTGTGGACATCCTCCCTGGGGAGGAGGTGATTTCTCATTTTCCCTCTGTCTCTGTTTATCTCTCTCTCTCTCTTTCCCGGTAATCACACATGCCCTAAGGCAAAAATCTCTCTCAAAAAAAAAAAAAAAAAAAAAAAGAAAGAAAGAAAAATGTAGAAAAACTACATAGTAAAAAGCATAGGCTGATACCTTTGCCAATATCCATCATGAGATACATATATTTAAATAATTATATATTAATGCCAAATGTTGCATTGTAAAATATAAAATGCAAAAATATTAGTTGTATCACTATTCACTATTCTATTATATAATATTAAAATACATATTGTAATCATTTCAATGTGTTATTATTACTAGGCAGTTTCAACCACTTAACCAATAGAAATTACGTGGTTTTTCTCCAGATGCACAGCAGTGTACCCAGTGCCCAGCTGATAAGTACCCAAATAATGAAAGAACTCACTGCCTCTTCAAGTCCGTGACCTTCTTGGCCTTTGAGGATGCTCTAGGAATGGCTCTGACATGCATGGCTCTGTGCCTTTTTGTCCTCACAGCTGTGACTTTGGGGGTCTTTGTGAAGCACCGAGACACACCCATAGTCAAGGCCAATAATCGGGCTCTCAGTTACACTCTTCTCATTGCCCTTCACCTGTGCTTTCTCTGCTCCTTACTCTTCATTGGTCATCCCAACACAGCCACCTGCATCCTCCAACAAATCTCATTTGGAGTTGTGTTCACTGTGGCTGTTTCCAGTGTTTTGGCCAAAACCATTACCGTTATTCTGGCATTCAGGGCTGTGAAGACTGGAAAAATGCTGAGGTGGTTGCTGCTGTCAGGGGCTCCTAACTTTGTCATTCCCATCTGCTCCCTGATCCAACTTATTATCTGTGGAATCTGGCTGGGAATGTCTCCCCCTTTTCTTGACACAGACTCAGTCTCTGAGCCCAAAAACCTGGTCATCATGTGCAACAAGGGCTCAGCCACTGCTTTCTACTTTGTCCTGGGATACTTGGGCTCCTTGGCCCTCGGGAGCTTCACTGTGGCCTTCCTGGCCAGGAACCTACCTGACACATTCAATGAAGCCAAGTTCCTGACATTCAGCATGTTGCTGTTCTGTAGTGTCTGGGTCACCTTCCTCCCTGTCTACCACAGCACCAAGGGGAAGGTCATGGTGGCTGTGGAAGTGTTCTCCATCTTGGCCTCCAGTGCAGGGCTCTTAGGCTGCATCTTTGCCCCTAAGTGCTACATTATTTTAATTCAATCTGATAAGAACTCTTGGAAAGGAATAAAGAATAGAAAAGCTTCTAGAGGAAACAAACATTTTGCGGTGTTATCTCACGAGTCTCTATCACATTTTAGGGTATGAAACCAAAAATCACCCTGATTTTGTATTCCAATGTTGTAAGGTACCTGGAAATGATTTACCTTATCAGATCTCCTTTTATAAACGTCATTGTGCACCATGCACCTCAGTAGGCCATCAACACGGCAGATGCAAATGTCACCTCAATTTAATGGCTATTCCTGAACTTGTTGATGTTGAATTAGTTTCTCAATTTTGTTAAAAATTGTTATACATTTTGTTTTTCCTATTTTTCATTTTACTTCCATAAAGGCTGGTACTAATGTTTAAAGTTACATATTTGATTTATTGATTTGTATCTGCTCTCTGTATTTTTTATATCAATCTAAGTATGTCAGATTGTTATTGCTTTTAAATAACCAGATAGTTCTTGTATAGGTTCTATAGATTTTATATTGTCTGTTTCATTGTTGTGTTCTAATATTTATCTCCTTCCTTCTGCTGTCTTTTGGTTTAGTTTGTTCTATTGTAATTTCCTGATGTGTAAAATTAGATTATTTTATAAATTTCTCTTTTATAAAAATCCTTCTAAATGCCTAAATTTCTCTCTGAAAATGTTGCTGCAGCCCATCGTATGTTTTATTTCCAGATTCCAGGTGTTTTTTAAAAATTTACATGTAAGTTTTTCTTTAAAGTTTTACTTGTGGACCAGCAGTGGGTATAATGGCTATGTTACTGGACTTCCATGTAGTCGACCATGGTTCGAGTCCTGAACACAGTGTCTTAAATATGCCGGGTGCATGTGCGTGCATGACCAAGATCTGGAGAGGAGAATGGAAGAGAAGGGATTGTGGCATGGGCCATCCCCTCTACAGGGTGATTTCTTGCTTTCTGTCTTCCTGTGTCTTTCTGGCAAGCACACACGCCTTATAGCAAAAACTCCAAAAATAATAAAATAAGTAAGTAAATAAATAAAGTTTTGCTTGTTTATTAGTGTTTTGTTCAATTTGCACATAGTCAAATTTGGGGGAAAAAAAATTACCAGAAAGGGAAATAGAAGTGAGAGAATGAGCTGCAGAAGGGATGGACTATAGCTCTGGCTCAGATTCTCAAGACAGAATCTCCCAATCATCCAGCCTTAATTGTATTATTGTTATTATTTTGAGATTTTTGTTACAGGGCATGTGTTCTCACCGGAGAGACAGAGAGACAGGAAGTGAGAAATCACCCTCCAGGGGCAAGGCATTGCTGCAATCCTTTCTCCTCCATGCTCCTCTCAGGATATGGGGCATGTATGCACACATGCTCAGCATGAGTTTCAAGTTCCCAGTTTGAGACTCCAACCACAGTCCACCAATTGGGTGTCCAAGTCCTTAACAACCCCATCACCTGGTGATTACCAGGTGTGTTTTTAAATTCCACTCTTCTCAGGCCACATGCTGAAAACAACACAGCACATGACTTGTGCTTCCTGTAGTTAGGTTTTTCTAGCCCTGCCTCCATTATATCTGGTTTGAGAGACACCAAGCACCTGAAGCTGGATACAAACAACCTCCTCTGAGTGGAAAACACAGCCATTAAGAACACACCTGAGGGAACCAGCAGTTAGCGTAATGGCTATGTAGCTGGACTCCCACATAGTCGACCGCGGTTCCCGTCCCGGACCCGGTGGCTTAAAACTCATGCGGGACGCGTGTGCATGCGTGCCCAAGATCCCGAGAGGAGAATGGAGGAGAAAGGGATTGTGGCGTGACCATCCCCCATGGGGGGTGATTTCTCGCTTTCTGTCTCTAATGTCTCTCTCTGTCTGTCTGGCGAGCGCACGCGCACTAGAGCGAAAATCTCTCCAAAAAAAAAAAAAAAAAAACACACCTGAAACCATGTAACCATCAGAAGAAAACATAGAGAAACTACTTCAGGTATTCTAGGCAAAGAGTTTTTTAATAAAGCTTCAAAAGACCAGACAACAGATGAAAATAGATGAAAGGAATTATGTCAAACTAAAAAGTATCTGCACAAAAATAAAACAATCAACAGAGTACATAGACAACTTACAGAATGGAAGGAAATATTTACACACTATATATTTGACAAGAGATTAATAACTAGGAAATATAAGAATGTCAAAAAAGCATCCAAAATAATATAATTCTTTAAGTGGGCAAGTAACCTCAGTATACATGTCTCAAAAAATACATAAATGGACAAAAAGCATATGAAAATAAATACTCACATCTCTAATTATTATGAAAATTCAAAATAAATGTCAATAAAATATTTTTAGTCAGGGTGGTTATTATCAAAAGGACAAAAGGGAACCAGCAGTTAGCATAATGGCTATGTCGCTGGACTCCCACATAGTCGACCGCGGTTCGCGTCCTGGACCTGGTGGCTTAAAACTCACGCCAGGCGCGTATGCGTGCATGCCCAAGATCCCAGGAGGAGAATGGAGGAGAAGGGATTGTGACGTGACCATCCCCCCTGGGGGGTGATTTCTCGCTTTCTGTCTCTATGTCTCTCTCTCTCTGTCTGGCGAGTGCACATGCACTCGCCAGACAGAGAGAGAGAGACATAAAATTCTGGCTAGCATCTAGAGAAGAATAATTATTTTACAATGTTGATGAGAAAGTAAATTAGCATAGCTATTATAAAAACAAACAAACAAACCAAAAATAAACAGCATGGAGGTTCCTCAAAAGCTAAAAAGAGAAAATGCCATGTCCTCCAGCAATCCCATTACTAGGCACAAATTCAAATGAAAGAAAATAAGTATTTATTGCACATTATTAGCAATATTCAAGATATGCAATCAACGTATGTGTCCACTAACAGATGACTAGACTTAAAGACTGTAATATGTTTATGTTATTTGAGGCAACAATCCTGGAGTACATTATTTTAAGGGAAATAAGCCAGACATAGAAAGAGAAATACTGTACATTCACAGTTATATGTGAAAACTATAAAAGATGACCTTATAGAAGAAGAAAATAAAATGGTAATTATTAGAGGGTGGAAAATAGGGAAGAGGGAGGGATAAATTAATTTTAGTTAAAAGAATTAACATTACAGATAGAGAAGATAAGCAATCATAGCGTTCTATAGCAACTGTCCCCAAACATTTTGGCACCAGGGACTGGTTTGTGAAAGACAATTTTTCTACAGATAAGAAAGGATTATTTATGAGAGCATGCAATCTAGATCTCTTGCGTGTGCAGTTGATCGTAGGCTCATGCTCCTATAAACTCTAATGCCACTGCTGCTCTGCCAAGAGGTGGAGCTCAGGCAGCAATGTGGGATATGGGAGCAGCAGTGAATATGAATGCACCTTTACCTGCTCTTCCATTACCCGCTATTGGTGTGAATCGGGTTTCTAACAGGCCACACGGACCGGTCGGGATTGGGGACTCCTGCTATATAGTTCAGTAGAGTGAATATAATTAATAATACTTTATTGTGTATCACAGACTAATTAAAAGATGTTGAATGTTTCCAACATGAAGTAATGACAAATACTTGAGATGGTACATATGTTAATTACCACGATTTCATCATTACACATTGTACTTTCCAACTAAAAAATAAAACTCTATCTCATTAATATGTAAAAATGATGTGTCCAAAAAAAAAAGAAAAGAAAATTATGTGTCCATTGGGAAAAAAAAAAAACACTCACAGCGGGACTGATTATTAATGTGTAGTGCAAGGCATCATAATTAGTTCTGAACAACTCCTGTAATTCCCCACTCTATCATAACCTTATATAAAGACAAGTCCTGACCAAATGGAACATTTGGGAAAAACTGCCTATTTCCACCTTATGTCCAAGAACTCCCAGAAAAATCCAAAGGTTGAGAATATCATATTCATCAACTAATTTTGTTTTACCATTCAAATTGACCAGGTCACCAGCAGAATTATTAAATTAGGTGCGGTTGAGGAAGGGCTACAAACATCTAAACCATAATGCTATGTAAAAAACGAGTTCTATAATCTTAGTCACATATAAAATACTTCTCCCTGGTGAGAAAAATGCCATTGTGAGGTAGTGACCTTGACATCCTCTATCATTTAATATTCCCATCTTCTAGAGTTCAACCCTAGTAGAGAGTTGGTGTTACCATAAATCATGATTCCTTGGTACGGATATGACATGGACTGCCAATTAAGAAGTGTCACCAGTCAGTGACAGGGATCATTTCCCCAATGCCATACAGACTCCTGTCTTACACACCTCTTCTCACAAGTCTGAGAGAAACTCAAGCCTTGTCTTTTGAGATAACGAGTTCTAACCAGGTGCAGCAGCAATAAACCATCAAAGAGATCATGGCAAGGACCAGAGACGTGTCCTTTGAGCCTCGTGATAGAGAGAAGGAAGCTGGCAGTTTTCACTTAGGGCAGAATCAAAGGGCCACACGTAAGATAAACACTCAGTCAATTCAATTTGTCTGTGGCAACAGTTGGCCTTTCTAAGGTCTTATAATTGATATCTAAAGGAAAGAACCTAAGATCTGGAATGCCCTTAGTAAATGAAGAAAAACTAATCTTTAAAAGTAAAGTGCAATGAGTACAAAGGTAGAGTCTCATTCAGGAAGGGTTTTGTAAATGGTTTGAGTAAGGACCCAAATGCTTGTCCATATTAACACTACTTCACTACTGTTCCTAGAACAGTACTGAAGTTAACATAAAGGTAGAGATAGCCATGGGGAGAGTCAATAGTCAATAACTCTAGCTGAAAAGTATGGAAAAAAGAGGGGGCATGAAGTTTGAGGATTGAGGATGGTGCTGCAGAAGACCTTCAAGTAAATCACCTAAGCCTCTGTCCATCCCACATGGATCTGCCACCATCAAATAGTAGGAAAATAAGAACTTCAGAACTCCAGAGAAGCTGGAGTTATAAAAAGGGTGGAATAGTTGGGTGAAGTACAAAGAACTGGGAAGACTGGATACACTTAGAACTCTAAACAACAAGGCATTATAAAGTTTAAAAATATAATAAGAATGTGAACATAAGTTACAAACATTATTAGTACTCATTCAAAATTGCTTTTATTTTCATCTTTTCCACAAACTTGCACACAAGGAGTCTCCCTGATAAAAACAAACTCCTTGTATTCCTATTTTCTTAGATTTTAAAATTCCACCAAGAATAAAATAGGCGTCCCTTGTATTTATTTAAAGTGTCCTGTGTATTAAGACATTAACTGGGGACCAGCAGTTAGCGTAATGGCTATGTTGCTGGACTCCCATATAGTCGACTGCAGTTTGAGTCCTGGACCCGGTGGCTTAAAACTCACGCTGGGCGCATGTGCGTACATGCCCAGGATCCCGAGAGTAGAATGGAGGAGAGAGGATTGCGGCGTGGCCATCCGGGGAGTGATTTTTTGCTTTCTGTCTCTCTGTCTCTCTCTGTCTTTTTGGTGAGTGCACGCGCCCTATTGCAAAAACCTCTCTCTAAAAATAAATAAATAAATAAATAAAAGGACATTAATTGCCCAGTTGATTAATTGTCCAGTTGCTGTTCACTGCTTGTAAGAGTTCCATCTGTGCTTAAGAAGCATTCTTCAGTTTTTCAGTTCAGTTATCTATGTGTCCAAAAATCACACTTGCTGATTTTGTTAAATGATGTTATTTTTCTTTGACAAGCATTAAAATTTCTCACATTAATAGCAGTTTTTCCTGTTTGCACTTACCTTTTTTTCTTCATTCTCTTTCCACATTTTCCACTTCTTTTTCTCCTCTTCCTTCCCCTGCTCTTTGTTATCCTGCCCTACAAGACTATATTATTTTTAAATGATATAAAATGTAAGATAACAAACACTATATCTTAGTGATTGCTTTACCCATTATACTATTATGAATCGAACACTTGATTCCTGAAGATGCTCTTAACCTCATCCAATTTACCTGGCATTAATGCAGACACCCTAGATTCATTTTGGTTGATGTTTGCGTTGTGTATCTTTGTATCTCCTACAATATCTTTTTTTTTCTTTTTATTTTGGAGAGGTTTTTGCTATAGGATGCATGCGCTCGCCAGACATACAGAGAGAGACAAAGAAAGCAAGAAATCACCCCCCAGGGGGGATGGCCACGCCGCAATCCCCTCTCCTCCATTCTCCTCTCGGGATCTTGGGCATGCACGCACATGCGCCCGGCATGAGTTTAAGCCACCAGGTCCAGGACTCAAACCGCAGTCGACTACATGGGAGTCCAGTGACATAGCCATTACGCTAACTGCTGGTCCCTCTCCTACTATATCTTCACTTTCAATTTTTTGAAATTTTTTTAAGCTTCACTAATACACAGGATATTGGTAAACTTTTTATTTTTCCATCCAATTTGGTAATCTAGTTTTTCAATTCCTTTCTTTTATTTCTTATTTTTTAACATGTAACTACTGTACATAATTACAGCATACAAATTAATTTTCTGAACATTAATACAGTGCCTATTAGTTCAGTCAAAGATATTACTCTACACATCATCATAAACAGGTATTTTTCCATGTTATTGCCCATTAAATGTCTTACTACTTCCCCTTGATTTCCTTCACCCATTTTACCCTCCACTGCCTGCCCTACTCCCACACTGTCTCTTGTACCTGCAGTGGCTCTCCATGCTTTTATATCTTCCAATCTTTCAGCTCCTGCCATACAGTGCAGACATGTGGTATTGGTAAAAGAAAAATAAAACTACCAATTTAATAGAGGCTTTTGTTTTTTGGATTTTTTTGGACAGGTTTAGGCTATAGGGCACATGCACTCACCAGAAAGATAGAGAGATAGAAAGACAAAAAGTGAGTAATCACCCCCCAGCGGGGATCTCCATGCTGCAATTCCTTCTCCTCCATTCTCTTCTCAGGATCATGGGCAGGCACGCAAATGCGTCCGGCATGAGTTTAAGCCACTGAGTCCAGGACTCGAACCATGTCGACCACATGTGAGTCCAACAACATAGTCATTACACCAACTTCTGGTCCTTTAATAGAGTTTTAATAGTGCAAATTTTAACACGATTTAAAGGGCAGTTGTCCTCAGAATTCCAGACAATTTTGACCAGCCTCGTGGTCACCTTGCCATTTAATTTGGCAGAACAGGAAAGTGATGTTTGCAGTAAAAGAGGAAGATATTATGCAAAAACTGAAGTGAGCAAGTGAGGTAGAGAATTCATTGGTTATATTCTGAAGTTTGTCTGCATTAAAATGGTTTAAAAGGCAGGATGCCTGTGATCGACTGAAGCCTAGCTCTGTGATTGGCTGTAACTAGCAATCAGCTCAGAACAGCCTGACATATACGATTTCGGCTTATTCCTAGGAAGCCAAGTTGGTAGTATAGTGGCTATTTTAAGTCAAAATAGTTTAACAGTTTCCTTGTTTTTGGTCAACCTCTCAAATATTTGAGAGATTGGACAAAACTTAGGGCATTTGTGCCACTCTCTGCCACCATCATAAATGATTTTTTTTACTCTCAGCATAAAAATCAGAAGTTTTCTCTGGTCTTTAGCACGGAATTCACAGGTAAAGATATCACACAAGCCAAACATCATGTCTTATAGGTCAAATATGTCTTTTTTGTGATCTGGCTGAAAAGAGACCATTCAGAGATCGATGGATGGCTGCATACGAAGCATTTAAGACTTGAGAGGATCAAGTGCACAGGACTAACGTGATGGCTAAGGGGTACCCCTTAATGAAAGTGTTTATGAAACAAGCCAAAAGGAATTTAAATAGCTTAAGGTTCAGGCCACGTAGGCAATTCAACAGTTTGTGAGCCTAGTTGTCTGCAATGTGATGATAAGCGAGGATGTTAGCTCTTTGTGAAGTGGCCTGATTAAAAAAGTACTTATTTTTTTGTTAGTCTAGTAATACAAGTCATAATATCCTAGAGGCCTACTAGATGACATTTTTTCAAGTTATGCACTTCTTTTCAATACTAAACAAAGAGAACATTATACCTACCTCTGTCCCAACAAAAGTCTAAGTTAAAGAAGAATCAATAAAATGTAGGGGTGGGGGGGAGGAATAGAAAACAACTCTACACACCAGAGACAATGTGGAAGGAGGGTGGGAAATGACAAAGGTGAGAAATAGGGGGGGAAAACACAAGCCTGCCATCTGCCTCTTAGGATATCTGTAAATTGACTATTAGATGAACCTATAAATACATCATTTACTCTTTACTCTTGAGAGAATTTTCCAGTATATCTAGCGGCTGAATCTAAGAAAACAATAATATCAGTTACTTCTTTTTTTATTAATTTATTTTATATTCATTCACTGAGCATCATCACAGCATACAAAATGTGATTTTTCCATCCGGAATACACCACACAGTGGCTTAATCATACATGTTACAATTGACAAATAATTTTTCACTTCTTGTTATATATCCCCCCCCCCCCTATTTCTCACCCTCTGTGATTTCCCACCCTCCTTCCACATTGTCTCTGGTGTCTAAAGTTGTTTTCCATTCCTTTTTTCCCCCCACATTTTATTGATCCTTCTTTAATTAGCTTTTCATCAGATAGAGGCATAATGTTTTCTTTTGTTTAGTATTGAAAAGAAGCTCATAACTTGAACAAAAGGATATTTAAAGCTGGATGATATTTTATTAACTATTTTGTTAAGCTTACATGTTAATCATTCATCTTTTGGAGGGTGGCTTTTACCCATCTAAAACCCCAGGAAGTCTTATTAACTATAAATTTTGAAAATTCTCTACAGTTTGTGGATAAGCTTTAAATGCAACCAGTATTCCATCACTGCCTGAAGTATATCTCCAGGAACCTTACTGAAATCTTTTCGGCATTAGCTCATAAACTTAACAATTGTTCTGGCTTTGTGTTAGGACATAAGTTAAAATTAAAGTAAACCACTGATTATGGCCCCATAGATTTTCCTGTGGGGAAGAGGAAAGAATTAAAACAATAGGAATTAAGATTTTTTTAAAAAAGGAGAAACAACATAAAGTTTTTATGATGGCAGAGAAGTCTTGATTCATGATACTGAGTCATAGCTGTCCATATCTAAGATGTTTATTTTGAAGAAGAAATTATCTTGGTCCATTTTACTTTAAAGTCCCCAACAGGTGCACAGTTTTAAAAACTAAAATAGCTCTTCTGAGTTGTGAACTCAGGAGTTTATGTTCTGAAGTTCTACTGCAGTGTCGTGGTGAGAAGAATTTGGTACAATGTCTTCCAATAGGGCTCTCAGGCAGTCTTTTTCTGCTATCATTTCCAGAAGACTCTGGACCATGGAGGGTTTGATTGTCTTCGGTCAGTGAATCACAGACAGTATTCTTACCTGATAAAAATACACTTTGGCATAATACATTAAAGCTTAATGTTCCAGTCCAGAGGCTGGAGATAAACCTAACTGTCCCAACCTGCAGGACAGTCGAACATTTGCCTGGGGAAGGGAGTGAGAGATGGGACAAAAACACAGACACACAGAGTGGAGACAAGACAAGGTGCTGATCAAATCTTCCGTTTATTGAGGAAGAACAGTGAGCTTATATATAGGCTGGTGGGCATTGATTGGTTGCCCAAAATGCAAATGAGATAGAATAGTATGAGCCAATCATTAATGTGGGTGGATCTCTCCCATTGCCTAGAAACCCAACTGCCCCCATGGGGAGAACAATTGGTCATATGATTTCTGAGAAACTGTTAGCTCAGTGAGGAAGTGAAACCTAATGGTTTCCAAGATGGTGGATAACTCAAGATAGCTTCCATATGCAGTGCCCTCCATATCTAACCAGGGCCTAGCTAATGGGTAAGTGAAGAAGCACATCGATAGAAGAGATTTAAATGGCCTCTTATAACTATTGTGAATTTTTTTTAACTTTTCTTTCTGACAGAATCCCAATTCTAAGAATTGATGGTGAGTTCCTAAGGATTCCAGCAGGTGTTGAGCTTATGGAGAAGACTGCCATTTCATATCCTTAGCTGGTCGCATGCACCTCTAGAAAAGGTGACTTTTCATCATCTACTACATCAGCTAGGCCCCACTTTTCTCAGGCTTTTAAATATTAGGGCATATGAGACCTTGAGCTAAAGATCCTAGGTAAAGAACAACCCTGGTAATTATAAAAGTTTTTGATATAGAAATAAAGGCAAAACTTTGAAATAAGCAAAAGTCACATAGTGGCTACAGATAACAGGGGACAGGGAAAAATATTCAGCATGAGTTTAAAGCCACTGTGTCTGGGGCTCAAACCATGGTCTTCTCTGTGGGAGTCCAGTGACAACTATTTCTCCATCTGCTTGTCTCCATGTGCCATGCTTTTTAAAACCGTTCATCTGTTCTTGTACATTTATGTTGATTCCATATCTTATCAACTATGAATAAGGCTGTAATAAACACGAATGTGCAAGTGTTGTTCCAACTGGGTGTATTTTTATTCTTTTGGTAGATAGCCAGGGGTAAAACTGCTGGATGGTATGGTAGTTCTATTAAATTTTGAGGAACCTCCATATTGTTCTCCACAGTGGCTGTACTAATTTACATTCCCACCAATAATGAAAGAGATTCTCCTTAACATAGCAGCCTTGCTAACACTTATTATTTTTTTAAGTCTTAGCCATTCTAAGGTTAGGTGATATATCATCATGGTTTATGATAAGGGATGTTGACCAATTTTTTTGTATGATTTTTGGCTATTCATATGTCTTCCTTGAAGAATTGCATGTGCAACTCATTTTTAAATTAGATCAATTATTTGTATGTGTGGGGGGTGGAGAAGGAGGTTAAGCTGCTTGAGTTCCCTACATATTTTGGTTATTCATCCCTTATCCTAGTGAGAGTCTGCAAATGTATTCTACCAGTCTGAAGGTTGTCTTTTCACTCTAATTTCTGTTTTCTTTGCCATGCAGAAGCTTTTTAACCTGATGTAATCCTACTTGTCTATTTTGGGGATTATTGCCTGTACTTTGGGGGTCTTATTTAAAGTCTTTACCAACACCAATGTCTCCAATATTTCTCCCTGTGTTATCCACCAACAGTTACGTAGTTTGAGGTTTTATATTTTGGTCTTTGATCCATTTTGAGTTGATTTTTGATAATAGTGACAGATAGTCCAGTTTCATTTTTGTTGTTGTTATTTTCTTGTCTGTTTTGGGGGTGATAGTGATTGAGGCTTCATAAAATAAATCTGGAAGGTTTTCTTCCTTTTGAATCTTTATACATAGTTTGAGTAGAATTGGAGGGAACCAGCAGTTAGCGTAATGGCTATGTCGCTGGACTCCCACGTAGTCGACCGCGGTTCGAGTCCCGGACCCGGTGGCTTAAAACTCACGCCGGGCGCATGTGCGCGCGTGCCCAAGATCCAGAGAGGAGAATGGAGGAGAAGGGATTGCGGCGTGACCATCCCCCCTGGGGGGTGATTTCTCGCTTTCTGTCTCTATGTCTCTCTCTGTCTGTCTGGCGAGCGCACGCGCCCTATAGTGAAAATCTCTCCAAAAAAAAAAAAAAATGAAAGAAAGAAAGAATTATCTCTCCTTTAAAGTTTTGTTAATTCGGAAGTGTGAACACACATATGGACCAATGGAACAGAATAGAGTCCCCAGAAATAAATTCCCAAACATACAGCCAACTGATTTTTGACAAGGGGTACCAGTCAATCCAGTGGGAAAAGGAAAACCTCTTCAGCAGATGGTGCTGGAAAAACTGGATTTCCACCTGCAGAAAGATGAATCTGAACCTTTATCTCTCACCTTTTTTTTTTTTTTGAGAGGTTTTTGCTATAGGGCGCGTGCGCTCGCCAGACAGAGAGAGAGAGACAGAGAGACAGAAAGTGACAAATCAGCCCTGAGGGGGGATGGCCATGCCGCAATCCCTTCTCCTCCATTCTCCTCTCAGGATCTTGGACGTGCACGCACACGTGCCTGGTGTGAGTTTTAAGCCACCGGGTCTGGGACTCGAACCGCAGTCGACTACATGGGAGTCCAGCGATATAGCCATTACCCTAACTGCTGGTCTCCCCTATCTCTCACCTTTGACAAAAATCAAATCAAAGTGGTTCAAAGATCTAAATCTAAGACCTCAAGCTATAAAGCTGCTCCTAGAAAAACAGTAGGGAAACTCTGGAAGAGATTGGGGTAGGGAAAGACTTCTTAAATAAGACCCCCAAAGCTTGGTTGATAATCCCCAAAATAAACAAGTGGGATTACAACAGACTAAGAAGTTTCTGCATGACAAAAGACACAGTAATTAGTGTGAATCTACAGCCCTCAGAATGGGAAGAAATTTTTGTAAACTGCATCAGATAAGGGACTGATAACCAGAATACACAAGGAACTCAAGCAGCTGTTTCGAAAAAAGATGATCAACCCTATTAAAAGATGGGAGAATGAGTTGAAAATAAAAACACTCTCTAAAGATGACATATGAATAGCCAAAAGGCACATGAAAAAATGCTCAACATCCCAAATGCAGATAAAAACGTCAATGAAGTACCACCTAACCCCAGTCAGAATGACTAAGATTAAAAAAAAAAAAAGCAAAAAATGATAAGTGTTGGCAGGGATGTGGTGAAAGGGAACTCTCTTACACTGCTGTAATGTAAATTGGCCCAGCCACAGTGGAGAACAATTTGGAGATTCCTCAAATATCTACAAATAGAACTACCATGTGACCCAGCAATCTCACTCCTTGGTATCTACCAAGAGGACAAAAGAATTCTTAATCAGAAAAATGCGTGCACATTGATGTTTATTGCTGCACTATTCACAATTGCTAAGACATGGACCCAACCCAAATGCCCATGAACAGATGAATAGATTGTAAAGCTGTGGCACATATACTCTATGGAATACTTTTCAGCCATTAAAAAAAAAAAAAAAAAAAAAAAAAAAAACCAACCTGACTTTTGACAGAAAGTGGATGAATATGGAAGATTTACTGCTGAGTGAAGTAAGCCAGGCTATGAAGAAGAGGCATTATATATACCTCCACTTAATATGTACCTTGTGTCTGCATGCTATGATTGAAACTGATTTGACTAAAAGATTTAAAAACATGGTAAATGGATGTAAATACCAGATATAGTGTATGTGAAAGAGCAGGGTCTTTTTGTAGAGATCTTTCACTCCCTTTATTAGGTTTATTCCTAGTTATCTTATTCACTGATCGATAAATTGTAAACGGGATGCTTTCTTCAATTCTGTCTTGGTTTGTTTATTGTTAGTATATTAAAATAGTATGAACTTTTTCATGTTGATTTTTTTGTCCTCCAACTCTCCTGTATTCATTTAGCACTACCAGAAGTTTATCATGTGGATTATTTTGGGTTTTGTATGTATATAATCATGATATCCACAAATAGAGATAATGTTTTTTCTTCTTTTCCCATTTGAATGCCTTTTATTTTATTCTCTAGTCTAATTGCATTGGCTATATCTTTCAGTATTGTGTTGCAAAGGAATGGAGAAAGTTGGAAGCTTCGTCTTGTTCCACTTTTACTGAAAAAGTTTTAAACTTTTTCCCATTCTGTTAGGTGTTAGATAAGGGTTTGTCATATATGGCTTTTATTGCATTGAGAAATAACCTTTCTGTGCCAATTGTGCTGAAGTTCTTAATTATGAAGGGATGCTTTATTTTATCAAATACTTTTTTTCTGCATCAATGATTTGGTGATATGGTTTTTATCTTTCCTGTTGTTAATGTGATGTATTTTTTTAAATTTATTTATTTATTTATTTATTTATTTTTGTATATACTTTCAATCATATTGTTTGGCTTACAATGAGACCATTTCGATGTGTGAACATTTCTCCCCAGATCCGTTGATTGAAATATCTTCAACAGATAACACCACACCTCCCCATCCCGTCAATGCTCTACCTCTGTATCCCTTCTCCAAATGTCTTTCATTGGGCCCCACTCCTCCACATACACCTCATCTGACATTCACACCCATCTCTTGTGTTTGTTCAACTGTTAGTCAATCAGTTTCAGACATAGAATGCAGACAAACGGTATATGTTAAGTGGGGACATACAATGTCTCTCCTTCATAGCCTGGCTTGCCTCACTCAGCAGTACATCTTCCATATTCTTCCACTTTCTGTCAAAAGCCAGGGCTCTGTTGGTTTTTATGGCTGAGTAGTATTCCATAGAGTATATGTGCCACAGTTTTTCAATCCATTCCTCCATACGGGGGCATCTGGGTTGGTTCCATGACTTAGCAATTGTGAATAGTGCCGCAATAAACATCGATGTGCAAGCACTTTTCCAATGAAGGATTCTTCTGTCCTTTGGGTAGATACCGAGGAGTGGGATCTCTGGATCATATGGCAGATCTATCTGTAGATTTTTGAGGAATCTCCAAATTATTCTCCACAGTGGTTGGACCAATCTACATTCCCACCAGCAGTGTAAAAGAGTTCCCCTTTCACCACACCCCCGCCAACACTTATCATTTTTTGTTTTTTTAATATTAGACAATCTGACTGGGGTTAGGTGGTACCTCATTGTTGTTTTTATCTGCATTTCCCTTACGATGAGGGAGGTTGAACATTTTTTCATATGCCTTTTGGCCATTCGTATGTCATCTTTAGAGAGTGTTTTCTTCATCTCCTTCTCCCATCTTTTAATAGGGTTGATTTTTTACATTTATTGTTCTGCATGTATTGAACAACCCTTACAACTCTGGGATAAAGCCTATCTGGATGTGGTGTGTATATTTTTCCATATGTTCTTGGATATGATTTGCTAGTTTCTTGTTGGGAATTTTGGCAAATGTATTCATCACTGATATTGGTCTGCAGTTTTCTTTTTTTCTTTCTTTCTTTCTTTTTTGTTATGACTGTCTCTGTTTTAGGAGCAGGGTGATGGAAGCTTTATAGAATAAATTTGGAAGAGTTCTTTCCTTTTGGATCTTTAGAATAGCTTGAGGAGAATTGGAGTTATAAATTTTGTCTACTTTTCCATAACAGGGCATGGGTATTGTTCAAAAAGGAATGCCCCACAAATGTTACCATGGCAAAACTGGAAGAGTCTACAGTGTTACCCAGCATGCTGTTGGCATTGTGAACAAACAAGTTAAGGGCAAGGTTTTTGCCAAGAGAATGAATGTGCGTATTGAGCATATTAAGCATTCTAAGACCAGAGATAGCTTCCTAAATGTGTGAAGGAAAATAACCAGAAAAAGAAGGAAGTCAAAGAGAAAGGTACCTGGGTTCAACTAAAGCACCAACCTGCTCCACCCAGAGAAGTACACTTTGTGAGAACCAATGGAAAGGAGCCTGAGCTAGTGGAACCTATTCCCTATGAATTCATGGCACGATGGGTGTTAAAAATAAACTAATCTGTGGTCTATTAAAAAAAAGAACATGAAATAAAAATTTAAAAGATAAAAATAAATAAAATGTTTCAGAAGAAAATTACAGTACACTTGTAATTACATTCTAGCTTTGTGCATAGTTTTAGTTTAAGGTATTTTGTGAATCAATAAAATGTGGAAAAAATGTAAAAAATAATAAAATAAAATTTAAGAAATGAAAATGTAGAGAATGGGAGGGAGAGAAGTAAGTGCAGAAGTATATTTTCAACGGATCACAGTATATTCTTTTGCTTATCTCTTCCCAAGACACAGAACTTCCCTTTTCCTTGAGATGTAGATTAAGCCTTTCTTTAACTAATCTCTTTCCAAGACACAGATCTTCCTTTCTAATCACCAACCTAGGAATTGTGGAACCCACCTATAGCCTACAAGCTCCCGCGTCTACATGTCCCACCTTTTTGGGCCAGGCCAATGGAAAATCTCTTCACTAAATGTTGTCTGTCAATCTCAAAAACAAATAAAAGGAACCCCTGTACATGATCACCCCGAGAAAGGCATGTATGTCTCTTCTCCGGGCCTAGGTCACTCACATTTGGCTTGGAAATAAACCGCATTAATTATTAATTTTTTTTTTTTTTTAAAAAAAAGAGCACATAGTTTCTACCACCTGTGTGATTTCAAAAGTCTAATTTTCCCACTGAAGTAAGTGCAAAGAAGAGTTCAGTAAATAAATTCCATAGTTCCTGGGGAGAGAAATTAGGTGGACAGGAAGTCTCTCAGCCCACAAAGTCTCCAGCAGTCTGCCCAAGTCCACCTGACTGAGCCATAGCCCATGCTGGACTCTGCTATGGACTTCCCTAGTAGTTAATGAGATGTCAAAATTTTTTATCTAAAATGAATAATCTGGAATCTTGAGTGGAATTCTTGATATTTGTAATAAAAATGGCCAGAAGGGCAGCAGGAATGTTTGGGAGGTTTTCCATATGAATCCCTTCTGTAGATTGGGATCTAGAACTGATACAATTAGAATTTGTTTTGCACTCACTATATGCCAGTCATGGCCACCAGTGAAAAGACAGTCACTGACCTCAAGGAGCTGGTGCCGTTCAGGACTGTGAAGAGATCAGAAAGGACTTTGAGAAAAAAGGGACGTCAGCCATCAGCCAGATCACTCAGTCAATAAGAGAAGATGTAGAGGTGAGTCAGCAGAGACCAGCACATCAGGGCCCTTGAGGAACAAGGCTGTAGATAGAGACCCTGGGGAAGTGATTGGGTCGAGGTGCTGAGCAATGAGTCTGGGAGAGATTTGGGTTCTTAGTACAGAGTGAACCATTAGGGAATGTAGTGAGAAGACTGTTCTGATGACTAGTATTGTAAGACAAATTACCAGGAAACCCTACAGCTTGAAGAAATATCATGCATATTTCCTGACTGTGCCCAGCTGCATGATTTTCACTAAGAGGTCTCCACTTGAGCTGAAAAAATATCTAGGTTTGGCTCGACTGGAAGCCCTTGAAGGCTCACTCTTGTGGTTGATCAAAAAGGATGACATTGACAGGCGTTCAGGATAGACTGTTGATAAGAGCACCCAAGAGGAACACATCTCTGTGGCTTGGACCTCCATGCCATAAACAATGTAGATGAAAAATAATATTATGTATATATAGGGACTTCCAAAATTTGTGGAAAATGTAATGAAGAGATAACATTATTTTCCCATAACTTTTTTAAGCCATCTCATGTATATATACACAGAAACACACACATCCATATACACCCCCAATACACATACATATATACACACATCTATATATATATATATATATATATATATATATATATATATATGTTTGATCAAGTTCAAACACTAAATTTCACAGAAGTTCAGGATAATTTCTACTTGTAAATTGTCTAATAAAAAAATAATGGTCTGTTTTCTCCAGGATTAGAGTTTTTAATTTAAGCGTTTAAAGAGTTTATTTTATCATGTTTATGCTTTCAATATATATTTCTTGGGCATTTTCTATGAGGTGGTTCTCTAATGGGCTTGGGGACTCAAAAGTGAAGCAAATGATCACAGTCTTTCCCTATGGAGCCATATTCCCAAAAGGGAGAAAGTGGATTCCACAAGGACAGATCATGTGCACATACAGCCTTGATGAGGGCTCTGAAAGGTGAGCCCAGAGAACAGTCTGAGTATGTATTATGGATGTGCACCCTCTAGAGTTCAGAGAAGGTTCTGAATAAGTGCCATCTGATCCAAATTTCAAAAGTTCATGTGGGTCATATCTTGGTATGGATGAGAAGAAGTTCCTTGTTTTGACATATTATTTTAATTTTTAGATAATGAACTATTCTTCATGAAATAACAGACTCAGAAGTACTTCTCTTTTTTTATTATCTTTTTTTATCACATTGAATTACATATAACTTTACAGTGCATTACATTGCTTTTTCAAAAGGGAATGCCATGCATGTCAGTCAGTACAGAGACATTAATCTCCCCGCTTCAACATTCAATATCTTTCCTATGTTTCCCCCAATCATTATTATTATTATTCTAATTATTTTTTATGATAAACATGATTTTTTTTTTCCAATTATCAGATCATAAAGTTCCCAACAATAGGGAATGTAGACTCCACTCAGGGCTGGACCAAGGGTGGGTCTCGTGCAGCCCCGCAAATGTAGGTGAATCTCCATGGAACACAGTTTCAGGAACGCGACTCAGGAAAGCAGAGACGGCCATCAGCTGATGCGGCACGCGGGGCAGACCCCGGCCATGGCCTGCGGGGCAGAGCCCCAGCCACGGCACGCGGGGCAGACCCCGGCCACAGCACGCGGGACAGAGCCCAGGTCGGGCCGGACCTCCGGATAGGGCACGCGGAGAAGAGCCCCGGCCACAGCACGCAGGGCAGACCCCGGCCACGGCACGCGGGAAAGAGCCCCGGCCAGGCCGACTCTCCGGCCAAGGCACGTGGGGCAGAGCCCCGGCCAGGCTGGCTCTCTGGCAAAGGCACGCTGAGCAGAGCCCCGGCCATGGCACACGGGGCAGACCCCAGCCACGGCACGCGGGGCAGACCTCGGCCACGGCACGCGGGACAGAGCCCCGACCATGGCACGCGGGGCAGAGCCCCGGTCGGGCCAGATCTCCGGATAGGGCACGCGGAGCAGAGCCCCGGCCACGGCACGTGGGGCAGAGCCCCGGCCACGGCACGCGGGGCAGAGCCCCGGCCACGGCGCACGGGGCAGAGCCCCGGCCACGGCATGCAGGGCAGACCCTGGCCACGGCACGTGGGGGCAGAGCCACGGCCACGGCACGCAGGGCAGAGCCCCGGTTGGGCCGGAACTCCGGATAGGGCACACGGAGCAGAGCCCCGGCCACGGCATGCGGGGCCGACCCCGGCCATGGCACACGGGACAGAGTCCTTGCCGGGCCGGCTCTCCGGCCAGGGCACGCGGAGGAGAGTCCCGACTGGGCTGGCTCTCTGGCCAAGGCACGCGGAGTAGAGCCCCGGCCGCAGGGCAGAGCACCGGCCGCAGGGCAGAGCCCTGGCCGGGCCGGCCCTCCGGCCAAGGCACGCGGGGCAGACCCCGGCCACGGCACGCGGGGCAGAGCCCCGGCCATGGCACGTGGGGCAGAGCCCCGGTCGGGCCAGACATCCAGACAGGGCACGCGGGGCGGAGCCCCCGCGCCCTGACCCCGCGCCCCAGCACGTGGAGTAAGGCCCCCGCACCCGGTGCCCCGCCCCCGTGCCCCAGCACGCAGAGCGGAGCTCCCGTGCCCACCTCCCCACCCCCCGCGCGCCGGCACGCAGAGCGGAGCTCCTGTGCCTGCCTCCCCACCCCCGCGCGCCGGCACGCGGAGCGGAGCCCCCCGCCCGCCGCCCCTGGACATTTAATTGTATCTAGTACTTCTTGCATATTATTCTCAAATTTTTGGACCATTTTCTCAGTCTTTATGGTGGACCTTTCTAGGCCAGCAATTTTCTCTTCTACATTAGAGATCCCATTTTCTGAATGATCTAGTCTGCTTTTAATACTTTCAAGGGAGATTTTGACTTCTTGTATTATAGCCTTCATCTCTAACAGCTCCATCTGATTCTTTTATAAAGTGTGAAATTCCTCTTTTAGATCTTGCATGAATTTCCTCACCTCCTAGAACTCTTCAACTCCTTTCTCCTTCCCCTTCAGCAGTTCCTTGTCTCTCTTCTCTTCGATCTCTGTTAGCTTTGCCATTATGAATGATCTGAATTGTTTATCAGACAATTGAACTGTGTGTGGATGAAGAGGAGCTATCCGTTTCAATTGGAGGAGAGGCATTTTCCTGCTTCTCCATATTTCTTGTGGTCCTGCAGCAATTTCTAGTCATCTGGTGGATGGTCAGTTTCTTCCCAAACTTTTAAAGTTTAATATGAGGGTTGGGAAGTGTGCAGAAAAGGAAGCAGAGAGAGGGAAACAATACCAACAACAACAAAAAAACAGACAAGAAACAGAGAAAAAGAAGAGAAAAACTTTGGAATAAATCTAAAAAAGAAAAATTAATATTCAAAAAATTTCAATAAAAATCAAAAATTAGAAAACCGCGCGGCGCGCAAGTGCGCCACGTGAAATGTCTAGATCTCAGGAGCCATGGAGCAGACTGTCTCTTGAAGAAGGGCTGTTCTGGGAGGAGCAGAGGGGATTATTAACAAAATAAAGCCTAGGAGGGAGGGGCCAAAGGGCCCTGTAAAACACCTCACCTTAAAAAATTCTAAAAAGCAAAAATTTAAAAAAAGACAGACAGAGAGAGAGTGAGAGGTAGAGAGAGACAAAGATTGATTCAGAGACAGGAGATATGAAAGGGGTTTTCCTACCATGTGGGTTTTGTATGCTGGAGGCCCAGTTAGGAGTGGGACATCTTCCCTTTCTCCCAGAATGTCTAGAAATCAGGAGCCATGGAGCAGACTGTCTCTTGAAGAAGGGCTGTTCTGGGAGGAGCAGAGGGGATTATTAACAAAATAAAGCCTAGGAGGGAGGGGCCAAAGGGCCCTGTAAAACGCCTCACCTTAAAAAATTCTAAAAAGCAAAAATTAAAAAAAAGACAGACAGACAGAGAGAGAGAGAGAGAGAGAGTGAGAGGTAGAGAGAGACAAAGATTGATTCAGAGACAGGAGATATGAAAGGGGTTTTCCTACCATGTGGGTTTTGTATGCTGGAGGCCCAGTTAGGAGTGGGACATCTTCCTTTCTCCCAGAATGTCTAGATCTCAGGAGCCATGGAGCAGACTGTCTCTTGAAGAAGGGCTGTTCACGTGGGTTTTGTATGCTGGAGGCCCAGTTAGGAGTGGGACATCTTCCTTTCTCCCAGAATGTCTAGATCTCAGAAGTACTTCTCTTAACAAAAAACATAAATAAAGCTTTAGTAAAGAGGAAAGCTTTAGTAAAAGAGTGAGAATCATCAGGTCCTGAGATCATTTGACAAAGGCAAGCCTCCAAGTCAGGGGATTTGTGTTCCTGGGAGTCTCACTGACACCGCCAAGCTTGTATACTCATAAGGCCCGTTGACTTCCAGTGTCACCCATACAGTTCTAGCAACATAGAACCACCCTATTGATGGTGGGCTTTATTTTTTTTTTTTTTTTTGAGAGGTTTTCGCTATAGGGCACGTGCACTCGCCAGAAAGACAGAGAGCAACAAAGAGACAGAAAGCAAGCAATCACCCCCCGGGGGGATGGCCACACCACAATCCCTTCTCCTCCATTCTCCTCTCAGGATCTTGGGCACGCACGCACACACACCCGGCATGAGTTTAAGCCACCGAGTCTGAGAATTGAACCGTGGTAGACTACATGAGAGTCCAGCGACATAGCCATTACGTTAACTGCTGGTCCCAATGGATGGTGGGCTTTAACTTACTATTCCCAGGAAAGAAGGTAGAAGACTTTTCAAAGGCCTAAAGGAGCGATGGACAATGAGGGAATATACCAGGGACAGTGTACTAATTGGTCTCCTTTAGTGAGAATGCAAAATGGCTCTTGTCAGAATTCTAGAACATTTCTCCACTTTAGCTGGCCCCAGCCACCACATAGTCACCATATTCAAGCAAGAGACAGCATATTGAAGAATTAACAGAAACACCCTTTCCTGACGTTCTCTGCACTCCACTGTTCCTCCACATTCAAACAGTGCTATAGATTTTTCGTCACAAAATACTCAGGAGAAGGTCAATAAATGTAGCAATGAGAAAATCCTTGACTTAGAGTTTCTTTTTTTAATTTACATTTAATCACTTACATTTAATTACAGTGTACAAAATGGTTTTTCTCAGAGTGAATACAGTGCATATTAGTCATATCACAGATATTACCATACATTATAAATAAATATCATTTTATTTTTTGTTATTTAGTTTTTATTTCATAATCTTAAACTTAATTTTGTAATTCAGCAAGATTTGGAGAGAAATATAAGGAAAATATGGAACCCAAAGAACTGTAGCAAGAGCCTAGGTTATAGGATAGAGTGAGCAGATGAGGTAGAGTGGTGATCTTCTGAGCTACGGAAGGAACGGTCTGGTAATTAAGAGAAAAGAGAAGTCAAATTCACTAGAGTTGTCCACAGTAAGGAATGGCGATTTTGTTGGTCTTGCCATTCTTGAACCCAAAGCGCTCAATGGTTTCCATAATATTCAGATCCTTTCTCACCTTGCCAAAAATGATATGCTTGCCATCCAACCACCCAGTCTGGGCACTGCGGAACAACGGGGAACCATTTGTGTTCGGTCCAGCATTTCCCATGGACAAGATGCCAGGATCTGTATGTTTCAAGATTAAGTTTTCATTGTCAAATTTCTCCCCATAGATAGACTTGCCTCTAGCACCATTATGGTATGTGAAGTCACCACCCTAGCCTATAAGCCCTGGAATAATCTTGTGAAAGCAAGAATTTTATATTCAAATGCTTTCTCTCCAGGGGCTTAAAGAATAAGTTTTTCCCTGTCTTCGGAACTTCATTTGCAACAGCTCAAAGGACATGTGGCCCAAATGTTCAGTGTAATTGGGAATTAAGTTGTATACTGAAAATTGGTCTGTCATTTTCCCATTGATTCCTTTAATGCAGATATGCTTTAAGGTAGAAAAGTGTTTAAAAGGAAGCCTTATAATATTATGTCATTTTGGTTATCAATATTTAAATACCTACCAAAAGAAATTTATCAGCTCTCTTATGCAGCTTATAGACCCAGGAAGAAAACAAAGCATAAAGGATTAGCAGCCCTCTCAGGATCCAAAGGAAAACCAAAAAGATACAGCAGAAGTGAAAGTTAAAATATGTCCCTAATTTTCTCCCCTTCGTCAGTTATGTGGGAAAGTAAAATGGTGTAACCACTGTGGAAAGCAGTCTGGTAGTTCCTCAAGAGTAAACATGAATTTTTCTCTTACACGTACACCCAATAGAAAAGAAAACATACTATAATGTAACCACAGGGGTAAACATGTCCATAGCAGCATTGTTCATAAAGGCCAAAAAAGTGGAAGAAATCAAACACTCATCATTGAAAAAAGGATAAATGAAATGTGATGTAGTCACAGAATGAATTATTCTCCACCAAAAAAAAAAAAAAAAAAGAAAAAGAAAAGAAAAAAGGAAGATGAAGTGCTGACATGTGCTACATGTGGATGACTCTAGAAACCATGAGGCTAAAGGAAAGAAGCCAGACACGAAAGATCACACATTCCTTCATTTTTGTGGAATGTTCAGAATAGACAAATTCACAGAGAAAAAATAAATACAAGAATGAAGTTTGGGGAATTGAGACGATGTCTAATATATACGGGCTATTTTGGGTGGATTATGAAAATATTCTGGGACTGGCTAGTGCTAAAGTTTGCACAAAAGATATTCCTTAGGACAAAAGCAACACATGTTACTCATATAACAGCATATCTTCATTTATCCAGGAGATATACTAATTTATCTTTATAGTAAAAATCAGTGAAAAAAGTATTAGAAAAAATTGTACAATTGAGTGCATACATGAAAAACCAAAATTTTCCTTTAAAATGGCAATGCTATGTGAATCATACCTTAATAAAAATAATCCTACATACATAACAAAGACATATGTATAAGCAAAAATCAATCCTGTTTCACTGTGGTGATAAAGACAGACAGTTTTTACTCTATTGAGAGACTGAGCACCTGCCTTGGGCTGCTCCAGAGAAAGGTGTCTCCATCTTTGAAAGCTGGAGCTCTTGGAAATTAAACCAAACGTAAGAAAGATTCCTGCCAGGCCAGCCAGGTGACATGGCGGTTAAGGCAGCTGGACCCCACATGGTTGACAAGATGGTTCCAACTTGGCAACTAGAAAAACAGGCCACGTGCATGCACAAATTCCCTCGAGTGAGTGGCTAGTGGTGTGGCCATCCCCTTTGGAGAATGCAGTCTCACTTTTCCTCTTTCTCACTCTATCCCTCTCTCTCTCTCTCTTTCTTCTCTCCTTGGCAAGTGCATGTGTCCTATAGAAAATTAAAAATAATAAGAAAAAAGAAAAAAGTGCCTGCCGTGATGATGATGATGGTGATGACACCAATAGGTAACTTATACACAGGTGCCAGGTGCTGTTCTATCACGTTTGACATATGGCTCACAGAATCTTTTTTTTTTAGCTTTTTTTTTTTGTAGAGGCTTTTGCTATAAGGTGTG
The DNA here is from genome assembly GCA_026018925.1 of Tupaia tana. Lineage (NCBI taxonomy): Eukaryota > Metazoa > Chordata > Mammalia > Scandentia > Tupaiidae > Tupaia > Tupaia tana. The sequence continues at coordinate 8,453,488 of JAKSZU010000013.1, read as the reverse complement.
TGCACTCGCCAGACAGAGACAGAGACAGAAAGTGAGAAATCACCTCCCAGTGGGGATGGCCACGCCACAATCCCTTCTCTTCCGTCCTCCTCTCAGGATCTTGGGCACGCAAACACACACACCAGGCGTGAGTTTTAAAGGTCCGGGACGCGAACCGTGGTCGACTACATGGGAGTCCAGCAACATTGCCATTACGCTAACTGCTGGTCCCTCACAGAATCTTCACAATAACCCTATGACAGTGGTTCTTGAACTTTTATGTAAATCACAATCACCTGAAGGAGTTCTAAAACTCAGATCCCTGAAGCCTGGCCCTAAGTTTCTGATTCAGTAGGTCTGAGATAGGGCTCCAGAATTTGCTTTTCTATTAAGATTCCAAGGCATGCAGAGGCCATTGGTCGAGGACCCCTACTTTGAAAATCATTTCACTAAGAACTGGGTGCTCAACTATGCCCCATTTTATAGGTGAAGGTGGTCATAAGTAGTAAGGGGGAATTGGGCAGGGTAGGAGGGAGATTAAGTGTCGAGTTTTTTTTGGTTTGTTTTTTGTTTTTTGTGTTTTTTTTTTTTCCCCTATAGAGCGCATGCACTCGCCAGAAAGCCAGAGAGAGACATAGAGATAGAAAGTGAGAAATCACCCCCTTGGGGGGGATGGCCACGCCTCAATCCCTTCTCCTCCAGTCTCCTCTCGGGATCTTCGGCACGCATGCACACGCACCCAGCGTGAGTTTTAAGCTACCATGTCCGGGACGCGAACCACGGTCAACTACATGGGAGTCCAGCAACATAGCCATTATGCTAACTGCTGGTCCCCCAAGTTTCTTTCCAAAGTTAAACAGTAACAGAAACACATCAGGTCTGTAGGGCTTAGCAAAGGAAACTGAACTTTTAGGTCTTCACCTTTGTTCCTTCTCCCAAACTCCATCACATATTTGCCAAACTCCACTCTGGAGTCCTCAGAGCCCCAAGAAAGTGAAATATGAGCACTGAGTCACCTGAGGCAAACCCCTAAGACTGTACGAGACCAAACTCTCAACTGATACAGATGCCAGCTCTCCTGGCATCACAACAAAAGTAAAAATGGTCAGGAGAGCCACCGTCCAAAAAAAAAAATTTATTCAATGCTATTTGTAATAACAGCAAAGAAGACTTTATAGAAGACCATCATGCTAAGTAAGGGACCACCACAATGACATCTTGCCGCAGATGGGAGAAATTGGGCTGAACTCTGAATAGAGCACAGGCGGGCGGATGTTTGTAGTCATAGAGCAGTGTGGGGAGTCCATCAACAAGGAATTATTTAGAGAAAAAAAATCCAGAACAAGGGGCATTCCAGCTAAACCAATCTAGCAGGATTCTTGTTGGAGACAAGCCAGATGAGGAGGTGACCTGAGGAATGAGGGAGAACGAGGAACCTGATCAGATGTAACAATGATCAGATATCCTGATGAGGAGTTCTTTCTAAAGAGACTTTGTAGGATTCTTTGCTAAAAGTGGATTTGACAAGTAATTGTCCTGATGAGTCTAGAGGAAGATTAAAGTTTGCCAAATAAAGGACCTTTGTCACCATGCAGATGGTGTGCTTTGGAGGGACTAGGTAGACTTCTTTTTTTTTTCTTTTGGAGAGATTTTTTTGCTATAGGGCGCGTACGCTCGCCAGACAGACAGAGAGAGACATAGAGACAGAAAGCGAGAAATCACCCCCCAGGGGGGATGGTCACCCGCAATCCCTTCTCCTCCATTCTTCTCTCGGGACCTTGGGCACGCATGCACACGCACCCGGCGTCAGTTTTAAGCCACCGGGTCTGGGACGCGAACCGCGGTCGACTACATGGGAGTCCAGGGACATAGCCATTACGCTAACTGCTGGTTCCCCTAGGTAGACTTCTGAATCTGCTCTCTCACCAATTCACCAAGGGCATTTTGCCCTTTACCTTTTTACCCCTTTACCCCTTGGGTTTTTCTTTGTTTCATGTCTGGAGACAAAGGCGATGTGATTTACCAGGATGGTCAGATACTGAAATCAAAATTGGGAGAAAATGCTTTAGTAACAATCTCAAGTATTTGAAAATGAGGTTAATTCATTCACAGATTCAGAGGATGTACTAAATATATTTTTTAAAAATCTAAGGAAATAGAATCATATAATTCAACATCCACAGTTCTCTATATTATCCCCTCCAAAACAAAACAAGGGTAATTTTCTCAGTATAAACCAACTTTGAGACTTCTGCCAAATTATTCGTTGCACTCTGGTGGTTTATGCTAATTTGTTGTAAGTCTTGTTTTCCTACCCCAGCAAACATAACAGAACAGTGCTTTTTAAGTATATCCTGACTCAGTAAATTTTAATAAGTTGGAGGGAGTTGTTACACTGAAGAGAAGGGTTAGGTGACATCAGTGTACTGAATACCAGCACACTAAAATGTCTTGTTTCTCTGTACTTAAAACTCCCAGGGACTGGGACCAGCAGTTAGCATAATGGCTATGTCGCTGGACTCCCACGTAGTCGACCGCGGTTCGAGTCCCAGACCCGGCGGCTTAAACTCACGCTGGGCGCGTGTGCGTGCGTGCCCAAGATCCCGAGAGGAGAATGGAGGAGAAGGGATTGCGGCGTGGCCATCCCCCCTGGGGGGTGATTTCCTGCTTTCTATCTCTCTGTCTCTCTCTGTCTGTCTGGCGAGCGCACGCGCCCTATAGCAAAACCCTCTCCAAAAAAAGAAAAAAAAAAAAAAAAAACTCCCAGGGACTGGGTCAAAATTACATCTTGTTTTATAAATGAGAAAAATAAATCTATGCAGATGCACATAAGGATGTACTTTTAGAGATACTTCATTTAAAATAGGATTCAAGAAGTCCTGCCAACTGCATTTTAATAAAGGCAGAGCTAAGTCTTGGTCCCTTGACTAAAATGTGGCCATTTTAATAGTTAGCACTCATCAGAGTACTTTTGCAATAAAATGGGGATTGAAGAGTAGAAATAAGAACCAAATGGTCAGTAATACCACACTTCTGTATTGCACTATCTAACAGATACTGTATACGCAATGAGTTAAAAGATTGTATTTCTTGCACATTATCTTCCATTGTGTTACTTACATAGACTTCTCCCTTATGTCTCTTGTATTTAGAGATGTCTTGGTTTAAATTTAGATTTTTGTGCACACTGGGTAGACAAAGAGTCTATGTTTTCTCCAGTGCATTTGCATCACATTCTAAGAAACTAAGAGGATGTTATTCCTAAGAGCAACACCTTCTGTCTCTATCACGGAGCCTGCTGCCTGGCTCAAGAGGCAGGTATTAACATATTAATAACTGTAGTTTTTCTACCCTATTCAGTCATGTAGAGCTGTGGGGTTGGGCAAGGGTAACTGTAAAATCCATACATAAAGCTATGTACTGAGAACCTTGGAACGATTGTATTGAACTTCATGGTATATTTTTTGGAAACCCTTTTCTATCATTTGCAATATAGCAGTCACCTAAGTTCTAGCCCCTAGTTTAAGACAAAAGACTTCTAATTCTTACAAGATTGTACAATGCAATATGAAACAAATTGATTTTAAAATATTGTATGGGAGTGACAAGGTCATTCAATAGGGAAGGAACTGTCTTTTCTTTTGATTTTTTTGATTTCTTAAATTTCTATTTCTTTTATACAGGCAATCACATTACTTAGCTTATGAAGTGAATATTCCAACATGTGTACATTTCTCACCAGTCCAGTTCACCATACTAGAAAGTTATCTTTGGGACAGCAGTAGCGTAATGGCTATGTCACTGGACTCCCATGTAGTCGACTGCCGTTCAAGTCCTAGACCTGGTGGCTTAAACTCACACCGGGCGCATGTGCGTGCATGCCCAAGATCCTGAGAGGAGAATGGAGAGGGGATTGCAGCCTGGCCATCCCCCCTGGGGGGTGATTTCTCACTTTCTGTCTCTCTGTGTCTCTCTGTCTTTCTGGTGAGCACACGCGCCCCATAGCAAAAGCCTCTCCAAAAAAAAGAAAGGTTAAAATGATAGCTTTATGTCTTATCTTAACACAATAAAAAAATTATATGTTAGATTATGCTTCTGGAATGCTTTTTAATTTAATCTTAAGTAGAAGTAAGATTACAAATGGAAATGGACTATGACTCAATTTTACCAAAGAAGTCAAAATATGCACACTGAAAGGTTATGGGAGAAAGGACTTGTGCAAAGATGATATTTTTTCTCGAGTTGTATTTTCTATAAGTAATATTGTGTGTGTGTGTGTGTGTGTGTGTGTGTGTGTTTAATATTACTACAGAATGTATGTACTCACCAGAGAGAGACAGAGAGAAAAAGAGGAAAGTGAGAAATCACCTCCCAGGAGAGATAGCTATGCCACAATCCTTTCTCCTCCAGCCTCTTCTTGAGATTTTTGGTACACACTCACATGCACAGGTATGATTTTCAAGCCTCTGGGTCTGGGACTCACATCACACAGTCAGCAAAGTGGGATCCAGCAACTTAACCTTATGACAACTGCTCACCCTCGAGTATTTTTTTATGTAACAAAAAAAAGACACAAATTTAGAACATTTCTAATGAATTAGATAATGATATAAATTAGGAAATACATTATGTATGTTTAATTTATCTACAAATTATCCCATTCTCTGTATTTTAAATTCTGACATTAGATGTCGTTACAGCAAATTTCTTAAATCAAACCTAAAAAGAACATTTTAGATACTGATGAAGGTATCACAAGGCAGAGAGAGGCAGAATAAAAGTAGTTTCCATGTTCTCAATTGCTTTTCTTAATGTGCAAATAACTCATTTCTGTTTGTTTTGCCAAAGATTTGGAGGGACAAAGCCCTGGGCAGAGAAGACAGAAGGACCCCTCACGAAAGGCAGACAGCCTCAGGGACTCATCCAGTCTCTTTGCCTCCTAGGAGTTTGGTCCTTACTCATTCCATCACAAGCTACAGAGGTTACTTTTTCATTCCAGTATTTTCTAAACCCTTTTCCTCCCAATATGCAATGCAGAGATAAGGCATCTGCCTATAGGGTTTGCATTCTTCCACATTTACTATAGACTAAACAACCAGTAAATTAGAAGTCACCTGCTTTTGGCCCTGCAGGAAATCATACCCAACTCTAGGCCTAAAGGAAAAACAGGAATATGCTGAAAATCTACATGGAACTTGCTATAAACTTCCCCTCAAGAACCACTGATCTAGTGCATTAAGTCAGAGCACTTAGTTGATCAGAGCCCCTCCAGAGAATTGATCGTCCTCCTTAAGCTGCCCCAGGGCACATAGCTGACCTCCTGGGGGTCCCCTGACATAATCATATAGAGCTTGGATACAGGGTGGGGACTTTAAAACCAGATGGAGGCTCAGATGAACGAGATCCCTGGATCTCAGCGATCTCTGAAGAGCTGTGTGAGTTAAGTGAGCCCTCGTAGCTGTGAGCTCTGCAGGTGAGCACCCCAGGCCTAGCTGAGGTGGAAACAGTTAACAGGAGATGGGAGATAAATCCAGGGTCCCAGAAGCTGCCTGCCCCTGTCTAGGTGATGGCTCTGGCTACTAGCAGTGCGGTCAGACCACCTCCACAATCTGGAGGATGAGTGAAGGTGTTGGCAACACAGATCCAAAAAGAGACTGGTGAGAATAGCGGGTGCTCTCCTTCCCAGTTTCTGCTGAGAAGGCATTCTAAGCTTTCATTTAAGAAGGAAAAGTTCCAGAACGTATCCCACCTCTGTCTGTATATTAGCCAAGGAGAAGATACGAGGTGGTCTCTCAGATGTTCAGGATTTCTTTGCCTCGACTTAGAATCAGCGTCCTCACTACTGGGGTTTCACATACATGACCTCAGTACCATTGGAATAAAACCGAGACCAATCAACCATTTCCTGTCTTCCTAGTTGTGACTTTAAGCTTCCGATGCCTCAAGTATCTTTACTCTTTATTCTAAACTCAATTGCCCATTTTTTTTTTAATTCCCAGGGCCCTGGAACAAGCTGTTTTTCATTTTTGTAGCTCAATCATCACCTCCCATGGGCTATTTTTCTCCAACCACATCCTTAACTTTTACCACTGTCCTTGGATAAATACATGAGAGAATAGTTTAACTATTTTTATTCTGACATAGTGGTCATATTTTCTAGGAGAAGAGTAAAATGGCTATTTAGAAGGATTATTCTCACCAGAGACTCATCTCTTTCCCCTTTCTAGGTTTTAGAAACATGGATCCTCCACTCTTCCTGGCCATCCTTTGCTTGGGAATAGCCTCCACTGCTCCAACACATGATCAACGTTCAGATGAGCAATGGAACCAGCGGAGCACAGACCATGGGAGAGAAAGTATATGGCACAGTGGGCAGCATCCAAAATTGCCTAAAAAGACCCAGAGAGGCTGCTCCTTGCTGTTAAGAGCTTACTCCACATAGAACCGTCTGGAGGTCGTCCCTTACCAAAGCAATAATTTAGTAGCACCCATTTTGAGCACAATATGGGCATCCAACCTTGTGTCTGAACTTGGAGAACAGATCCCAGAATTATAAAGCCAGCCTTGGCTATAGTTGTTCTATCTCTGTCTGTAAATTGGAGAGCATGGTTTCAGCTTTAGGTAGAAACAAAGACCACCAGTGTTATTTTACATCTAAGGTGAAGAGAGCTTGAGGAGAGCAGTGTGGGAGAAGAATCTGAAAATGATCGAGCAGCACAATCTAGAACACAGCCAAGGGAAACATACCTTCACAATGGCAATGAATGCCTTTGGAGACATGGTAGTGTGGTATGGAATGCTTACCTCTGTGCTTTCTCTCCTCAGTTCTTTGCCCAAATAATTTCTTGCTTTTCAACAATTGTTTCTTTTTCCTTGACGACTGATGAAGAATTTAGGCAGATGACAAATGGCTTTCAAAAGAAGAAGCACAAGAAGGGAACAATGTTCCATCAATCTCTTCTTGAGGTCCCTGAATCTGTGGATTGGAGAGAGAAAGGCTATGTGACTTCTGTGAAGAATCAGGTATGACGATGTCAAAGTCAGACCTCCATCTCCAGGACATCAAGAAGGAATTGGTATCTTTGCCTTGGTGCATAGTGAAACAGCATACAGTATGCTATTGTTTAGAGGGTGTTCAAATATGGAAATTACTGCCAAAGTTTTGGTATTTATTTTGTGCATGACAATTTTTAATTTTCTTTCCAGTGTCACTGTAATTCTTATTGGGCTTTTGGTGTAATTGGTTCTCTTGAAGGACAAATGTTCTGAAAAACTGGCCAACTTTTCTCACTAAGTGTGCAGAACCTGGTGGACTGTTCTCATCCAACCGATTTAGGCTGCAGCAGTGGCCTGATGTCTCAAGCCTTCCAGTTTATCAAGGACAACAGACGCCTGGAGTCAGAGGAGTCCTATCCATATGAAGCAGTGGTAAATAGAGTTCCTTATCCTGCTGTAACTTCAGTCCTGCTTCTGAAGTTAGTCAGAGCTAACAGAAACTTCTCCAGAATTCACATTTTAAATGGTCGAATCTACATCTGCAAGCTGTCAGTGCTGTCATAAATCATTAGACTTTGTGCAGTTCTCTGATTAGATGTCAACATAAATAAGAATGTTTGGTTATGTAACATAGTAAATATACAAACCATTCTACACAAAACACAGAGTTTTCCATTGTGGAAAATTTCTTATGAATATGTAGACCTAGAGAGTCTTACTGAAAAGACCTGAGCCAATTTTTCCTGCCAATCAATTGCTATTTATTGGTTTGTTTTACTTCCTGGGATGATTTATAACAGTGCTGATTTGGAAATCCTAAGCAGTTAACTGCTCAGTGTTGTGGTTCTAACACATGTTCTACAGAAGGTGAATGGCAATCATCAGGTCTCTTGCCCTTTTACCTTTATAAGAAGGGTATCTGTAGGTACAATGCCGAGAATTCCGCTGCTAACGTGACTGGCTTTGTGCATATTCCTGTGGATGAGAAGGCCCAGAAATGGCAATGGCATCTCTAGGACCTATTTCTGCTGCTATCGATTCAAGCTGTCACTCTTTTCAGTTTTATAAAGGAGGTAAGCATTTCATATTTATGCAAAAATATTGAAAACCACCATGATGTAACAGAACGATGGATTTCTTTGTATGTAAAAATTGATTGTAAATATTTGGATGCATGTTTTCACATAATCATTTATTCTGTACACACAATATGCATATGTGTTTCCATTTTTCATTATTTTAAGCATATTTCCATGAATGTACTTCATAGTTTTTAATAGCTAATATTTCTATGCATAGCTTGATTTATTTACGTTTTCTCTAAATGTTGGATCCTCACATTTTTTTCAATTATTCTTCTTCAATGAATAAGGGAGACAACAATAGATAAAGAATGAGACAAGCACCCCTAAGAGGGTCTTCATGCTCTAATTCACCCGTGTCAGCCAGCCCTGATGAATGGGCACCTGCACGACAGGTGTGTCTAGGGTGGTCTCCAGATGCAAACTCACAACCTTCCTGTGTGGTATTGAATTACCACACATTGGACCCTGAAAGTTTTACTTCTGTAATTAAGTGTAGCAGTAGCTCCTTGGTTCAAGTATTCTCTGCTATTTTCTTAGACTGACATTCTATGATTAGATCTTAAAGATTACAGAGAGGTCTTTTAGGCATCTAGACAAAAAGTCCTTTTCTAATTTTCTTTTTTTTTTTTTTTTTTTTTTTTTTTGCTAATTTTACCTCTACCTGTTTTGAATGATAGTCTCAGTCCCTAGCCTTGACAACAGGAGAACTTATTTTGAAGTTTCATGTGGGATTTGTGTCATTTCCCTGCATCTGCAGATGCCTCCATGGCTGGGGGTGACAGGGTGGGTTCCTGTGGTGTGCTATGGAGCTTCTCTCCCAAGAACTGATTTTACACGACCGGACCTTTTTTACAAACCAAACTGCAGCAGCAACAGAATGAATCATGTTGTTCTGGTGGTTGTCTATGGAGTAATGCAAGGAGCATCAGAAAATAATAAATATTGGCTGGTCATGAACAAGTATAAATTGCCAAAAATATTTACAATATTTACTTACAAATTTTAGTTTATTGTAAAATTTACATAAAATGAAATACACAAATCAGAAGTGTATATTCTTTGTTTTTGATAATAAATTCCTATATAACCCAAATTCCTATTAAAATATATTACATTACCATCATTCCAGAAAGTTCTCTTATAGGCCATTCTTGTCTACTGTGCTAATTTAATTTTTTGGTAGTATATTGTAATTTTAATTTGTAAATTCTTAATGAAATTAGAACAACTTTTAATATATTTTTTTCATTCGTTGATAATAGAGCACATGAGTATACACGTGAGAGTAGGGGAGAGACAGAGAGAGACTGAGCAAGATGAGCTCCCTCCAAAGGGTCTGATCACATCGTGATCCCCTTCCTGCAGTCCTCCAGCCTGTCCGTCTTGAGCACTTGTATGCTTGCCTACTATGTTTCAGGCTTACCTTGTGGGGACTCAAACTGAGGTTGCCATGTGGGATCCAGCTTCTCTTGAGTAGTGCATCGCTCCAATACTACAGAGTTGGCCCAAGGTTAGACCAATTTTTAAATAATTAGATCTTCTTTCTTTTTCTCCCTTTCTTTATGATATAGAATAGTTTTATTACCCTAAAAAGCATCTGTGTTCTGCCTATTCACCTCCACTCACCTCCTAGTTTCTGATAATCACTGACCATTTTACTGTTTCCATAGTTTTTTCCTTTTCCACAAACTTATATAATTTAAATCATACATAGGTAGCCTTTTCATTCTTAATTCTTCCACTAGTAATGCATAAATTTCCTTTATGTCTGTTCATGGCTTGAGAATGCATTTATTTTAGTGCCAAATAATATCCCATTGTCTGGAGATACTACAGTTTATTTATCCATTCACCTACTGAAGGACTTCTTGATATATCTCTGTTTTGTCAGTTATGAATAAATCTGGCATAAATATCTGCATACAGATTTTCATGAGGACACAGTTTTCAATTCATTTGGGTGAATACCAAGGAAGGGAATTGATGGATTATGTAAGTGTATGTTAAATTTTGTTAGAAACTGTCAAGCTGTCTACCAATGTAGTTGTACCATTTTGCAATTCCCATTTTGTATTTCTGGCAATAAGTGAGTATTCCTTTTGTTCCACGTCTTCACTGGTATTTCATGTTGTCAGTGTTTGGGTTTTGGTCATCATGATAGGTGTGCAGTGGTATCTTACTGCTGTATTCATTTGTATTTCCCTAACGATATATGATGTGAAACAACTTGTTATCTGCTTATCGGCCATCTGTAGATCTTATTTGTTGAAATGTCTATTCAGATCTTTTGCCTATTTTTTAGCCAGGTTGTTTGTTTTTATTGTTGAGTTTGAGAGTTCTTTGTATATGTTGAATAAAAAATTTTTATTGGATATTTCTTCTGCAAATATTTTCTCTCAGTTTGGAGCTTATCTTCTGATTCTTTTGACACTGTCTTCAGATCAGCTTCTAATTTTGATGAAATCTGATTTATCTATTATTTCTTTTATGGATTTTATCTTCAGGGTTGCATCTAAAAAGTCATCATCCTATCCAGTGTCATCTAGGTTTTCTCCTCTGTTGTCATCTAGCACTTTTATAGTTTTGCATTTTCCATTTGTATGTATGTGAAAGGTGTAAGGTCTGTGTCTACATTTTTTTTTTTTTGCATGTGAAAATAGTTTTTTGCACTTTTTTTGCAGTCGTAACACCATTTGTTGAAATGACTATATTTTCTCTGTTGTATTTCCTTTACTTCTTTATCAACGATCAGTTGACTGTATTTATTAGCATCTATTTCTGAGATCTTTTTTATATGCTATCAATGATTTCTTTATTCATTCATCAATATAAATTTTGATTAATGTAGTTTCTCAGAAAGTTTTGAGGTTGTGTAGTGAGTGCTTTCTGACTTTGTTCTTCTTTAATTTTATTTTGGCTAATGTAGGTTCTTACCTCTCCATAACAACTTTATTTGTTATTATTTTATTTATTTTTTTAGAAGTGGTAGCTCCATGATGGACCAAAGCTTCAGGGCCCAAAGATTACACTGGGTTATTAAAAAAGTGATGATACATCATGACTTTTTCCACAACCCAGTAACAGAGTACAGGGAGGAAAATATGTTATAAAAAGATTCAGAAACTAAGGGACCAGCAGATGGATTAACGGTTACATTTCTGGACGCCTATGTGGTTGACCACAGTTCTAGTCCTAGATCTGGCAACTTAAAACTCACACCAGGTGCACGTGCATGCCTGTGTGCCCAAAACCCAAGAGGAGACTGGAGGTAAAGGGATTCTGGTATGGCCCTCCCCCCGAGGGGTGATTTCTCACCTTCTATCTCTCTGTCTCTATCTCTTTGGTGAGCACATGTGTCGTATCTCAAAAATCTTTCTTAAAAAAAAAGAGAGAGAGAGAGAGAAAGATTCAGCAAGTCCTGAATGTTTGGTAACTAGACGGTTAAGTTACAATTTTAATAATCCAGAAAAGTGTCTGCAGCTATGTAGGATTGTATAACCTATAATGAGGACACCAGGCAATCATCTCTTCTAATTGTTAGGGCTGGATTCCAAAAGATACTCAATAAGCTCTAGTATCCAATGCTCTGACTTCAGAAGTACAAATCGGGAACCAGCAGTTAGCGTAATGGCTATGTCACTGGATTCCCATGTAGTCGACCATGGTTCGTGTCCCAGACCCGGTGGCTTAAAACTCACACCGGGCACGTGTGCATGCGTGCCCAAGATCCCGAGAGGAGAATGGAGGAGAAGGGATCGCGGCGTGACCATCCCCCTGGGGGGTGATTTCTCGCTTTCTGTCTCTATGTCTCTCTCTGTCTGGCGAGCGCACGCACCCTATAGCGAAAAACCTCTCCCCCCCCCAAAAAAAGAAGTACAAATCCATTTCATCCATTTCATTTCTTCTTTCTAAAATTGAGTGCTATATTGAATTGTTAAGTAAATGTCCAGATGATAGAAGTTGCTTATGACTTTATTTTTATTTTTTCATTCATTTTATTTTTTTTAATTTGAACAGAAAGACACAGAGAGAGAGAGAGAAAGAGAGAGAGAGAAAGAGAGAGAGAGAGAGAGAGAGAGAGAGAGAGAGAAAGTGAGAAAGCGAGCTACCAGGTCTAAGACTCAAACCGTGGTTGGCCATGTTGGAAACCAGTGCCTCTATCCACCATGCCACTGGCCAGCCCCACACTGTTTTTTTGCTTTTTGTTTGTTTTTGTTTTTTAATTAATTAATTTATTTTTTTAAATACATTCAATCACATTGTTTAGCTTACAATGTGAGCATTTCAATATGTTAACATTTCTCCCCAGTCCCGTTGATCAAAATATCTTCAACCAATAATACCATACCTCCTCATCGCATCAATGCTCTACCTCTGTATCCCTTCTCCAAATGTCCTTCGTTAGGCCCCACTCCTCCACACACACACCTCATCTGACATTCACACCCATCTCTTGTAGTTGTACAACTGTTAGTCAATCCGTTTCAGTCATAGAGTGCAGACATTCAGTATATGTTAAGTGGGGACATACAATGTCTCTCTTTCATATCCTGGCTTGCCTCACTCAGCAGTAAATCTTCCATATTCTTCCACTTTCTGTCAAAAGCCAGGGTTTTGTTGGTTTTTATGGCTGAGTAGTATTCCATAGAGTATATGTGCCACAGTTTTTCAATCCATTCATCCGTACAGGGGCATTTGGGTTGGTTCCATGTCTTAGCAATCGTGAATAATGCTGCAATAAACATCGATGTGCAAGTACTTTTCCAATGAACAATTCTTCCGTCCTTTGGGTAGATACCGAGGAGTGGGATTGCTGGATCATATGGTAGATCTATTTGTAGATTTTTGAGGAATCTCCAAACTATTCTCAACAGTGGCTGGACCAATTTACATTCCCACCAGCAGTGTAAAAGAGTTCCCCTTTCACCACATCCCCACCAACGCTTATTATTTTTTTGTTTTTTTAATCTTAGACATTCTGACTGGGGTTAGGTGGTACCTCATTGTTGTTTTGATCTGAATTTCCCTTATGATGAGGGATGTTGAACATTTTTTCATATGCCTTTTAAATCATATGCTCTAAAATTGAGTGTTACATTGAATTGTTAAGTAGATGTCTACATGATAGAAGTTGCTTATGACTTTAAACCTTTCAATGAATCTATGAAACATGCTGGGTCACCAGTATTGAGAGATCCAGTGACATCTCTGTGCAATTCTGGTGGTTGGAAAGTCCAAAGGCAATCATGAATGGCAGAAGGTGGAATTTGCGTAGGGCATGACCCTCATCCATGAATTTCTCTCTCTTTCCATAACAGCTTAAAATCACTTTGCTAATAAACACAAAATGAATTACAGAGATTTTGATTGGAATTTCATTGGGTCTTTAGATGAACTCAGAAGAAATGATGTCTTGCTAATATTGAATCTACTTATTGGTTAAAAAGAAATATCTTTCTATTTAGTTTTTTGAATTTTTTTCATCAGTGCTTTGTGTTTTTTCTTATATAGATCTTATGTATATTTTGTTATACTGATACTTAAGGATTTTATTTTTGTGGTGCTAACGTAAATGGTCTTGTGTTTTTAATTTCAAAGTCCAATTGTTCACTGCTGATATGTAGGAAAGCAACTGAGTTTTGGTTATTGAACTTATATCCTGTAATCATGCTATAATTGTTTATTAGTTACAGGAGATTTTTGCTTGTTTCTAATTGGTATTGTTGATTCTTTTGGATTCCTACATATACATACACATTACCTGCAAAAAAAGTTAGTTTTATTTCCTCCTTCCCAGTCTGTATACCTATATTTTCTTTTGTATCCTATTGATTAGCTATAACATTGAGTCCTATGTTGTGAATGAGTTGTAAGAGAGGACATTTTTGACCTGATATCAGTAAGAAAGCCTCTAATTAGGTACTGTGATACCTGTAAGTTTGCTATAGATAGTGATTATGAAGTTGAGGAAATTCATTTTTTTTTTTATTTTTGGATGATGAGAACTAGAATTTCTTTTTGATTCTTAGAATTTTTATATCTTTTTAAAATTTTATTGTCCTTGCACATTTGTCATTTTTTCCATTAGCCATTAGCATATTAAGCACAGTTATTTTATACTACTAATCTGATATTTCTGGTATCCCTGACATGTCTGAGTATGGCTCTGACAATTGCTCTGTCTCTTCAGTGGTGGCTTTTGTCCTCTTAGTATGACTTGGAACTTCCTGCTTAATGACCTAGCAGATTAAATAAATAAATAAATAAATAAACCCTCTGGAAAATAAGTCTTCAATAATGGGGTGATAAGGTTTAGATGGAGATGAAGTATTGTATAGTCCTGTGAACAGATCTCAGTCTTTTCCTTTTCTTTTGCTAGAGGACACATGAGCTCTCCAGAGTGAGACACAGAGAGAAAGTTAGAAAACAATCCCCCATGGGGCATGGTCATGTCACAATCCCTTTTCCATCATCTCTCCTCCTTTTGGGATTTTGGGCATATGCACTTGTTGTGTTGCTCAAGCTACTGAGTCCAGAACTCAAACTGCACTGTTGATAATATAGGATCCAGCTGCCTTAACCTCCATGCCACCAATTAGCTTTGTCTCATTTTTTTTTTTTTTAATTTTGCTATAGGCTGCCTGTGCTCACCAAATAGAGACAGAGAGAAACAGAAAGAAATCATCATTAGGGAAGATGACCATACCACAACCACATCTCTTTCAGTCTCCTTTGGGGATTTTGGGCACACACCCACATGCACCTGAGGTGATTTTTCTTTCTTTAAAAATTTTATTCATTGTTGTTATTTTTTTTAATTCAATCAAAAAGAGAGAGAAAGAAAGAGAAAGTAAGAAAGCAAGCCACCAGGTCTGGGACTTGAATCATTGTTGATCCTGTGGGAGTCCAGCACCTTAACCACCATGCCACCTGCCTGCCCACAGGGTGGTTTTTCAAGCCACTGAATTCAGGACTCAGCCTTCACAGCTGGTAATGTGGGATCCATTGCCTTAGCCTGCATGCCACCTGCTAGCCCAGGTCTCAATCTTTAGTTCATTTGTGTTCCTGGGCTGTGTAATGCACAAGGACTTCTTAGTTTCTTCCTCCTTTGTGGGAAAGAATGGCTAGAATGGGCTGGAATTGGGTATTGCCTTATTCCCAAGTTGTGTTAAGTATTGATAAAATCCCAGTAGGTTAGGCTTCAGTAAAATAATTTCTGTTGAGAACTGGCTTGTTTAAAAGAAAAAAAATCAGAACACTGGCATATTTCAACATGATACTACATTCATATCAGGAGTCCCAAGTTTGCATCCTAAGGTCTCTCTGTGAATGCTGGACAAGACCACAACCTGAGCTAGCTGGGGCCGAGGATAGGATCACATCTTGAGGACCCTGTTGGAGGTGCTTTCTTCTCCAGTGTCCATGAATCTTCTCTTTCAGAAGAAATAAATAAAATAAAACATAAAAATGAAAAATAATCATGGTGGAGACTTCCTGTTTCCATTATGGCATGTAAGATGTTTTGAGCTGTAACTATGCACTAAGTAAAAAGATGGGTCCTGACCAGCACCACAGCAGTAAAATACGAGTCTGTGAGATTCACCCTCATGGGCAAGTTGTAGGTTCACATCCAGAGGTCTCCCTAAGTATGCCAGGGATGTGTGAGCTCATTATTCAAAGCTGGCCAAAGTGGGGGTGGGTCACAGCACCAAGACCCCATTGAGGGTGCATAAACATGATTATGTTTAAGAAATAAAGAGATGAATAAACTGAAAAATCAACAATTCTTCTTAGATTCATAGACAAGTGAAGTCATCAAGCAATCACTGCCCCACAAATTGAAGAGTCAGATGAATTCCAAGAATTGCAACTTTCAGAAGCAGTAATCTGCAGGTTACAACAAGTGGCATGGTGGTCGCTGGACTCCCAAATGAATGACCACAGTTCAAGTCCGAGATCTGGTGGTTTGAAAATCACACTGGCTGGGGACCAGCAGTTAGCGTGATGGCTATGTCGCTGGACTCCCACGTAGTTGACCGCGGTTCGCGTCCCGGACCTGGTGGCTTAAACTCATGCCGGGCGCGTGTGCGTGCATGCCCAGGATCCCGAGAGGAGAACGGAGGAGAAGGGATTGCGGCGTGGCCATCCCCCCTGGGGGGTGATTTCTCGCTTTCTGTCTCTCTGTCTGTCTCTGTCTGTCTGGTGAGCACACGCGCCCTATAGCAAAAACCTCTCCAAAAAAAAATAAAGAAAATCACAGTGGTTGTGTGTGTGTGCATGCCCAAAATCCCAGAAGGAAAATGGAGGAGAAATGATTGTGGCATAGCCGTCTCCCCTGAGTGTGATTTCTCACTTTCCCTCTCACTCACTTTCTCTAGCCAGCACATGCATCTTATGGCAAAAAGAACCTAAATAAATTAATTACATTTTTTAAAAAGGAAGTAATCCATGAGTTGAGACCTCTTAAGGAACAAGTACCTGAGTAGGGAACCTAACCTGTAACTGAGAAATGGCAAGAGGCTCAGTGTACATGAATCTAATGGTTAAAACTCTAAGAGATCTCAGTCAGAGGGAAGTCTCCACAGATTTATCAAGTTGCAGTAGTTCTACCAGGTTCTCAAAGTGAAAATCTGAGGAAAAAATCCCTCACAATTTGAATACAGGGGCAGAAAAGAAGCACTGGCACTCACCACCGTATTATCATACTGGCCTTTGTATTATTCTTAGCAGAATTACGAATGTGAAGCCAAGAGTTTACTCTTTTGTCCTACCTATAATGGACTTACCCTGAGTGCTGGGTGACTAGTAACCTATTGCTGCTTCTGAAAGTGGAAGAAAAGGAGAGGACACTTCTGTTAATACCTCAGTACACTGTCCTGTTGTTGGGGTATGTGAGTGTGTGTGACGGTGGGATGGTGGAGGAGAGCTAAAGGGAACAAAGCTCTGGAATTCTGAGCAGAGCCACTATACAGTCTCACTACAGCTGTTCAGTAGAACATCGTCCCTTGATACATTCCTTTGATGTCCATCTCTCCTTTAGCCCTTTGCAAAGCCCACTCTCTATTTCTCTTTACTGAGAACAGCAAGTTGGAGCTAACAGCCACCATCCTCAGCAAGTTTCCATATTGCATGGATGGCATTGACACCCAACGGCTCGTGGCAGAGCCTTATGTCTGTGCCAAATACAAACTTGGAAACTTGACTTTGTCAACTTATCTAAGGACCTGCTGATTCTCACTCTCCTTTTCCCAGTTCTTCTTTAACAATTTTTTAAATTTTCTTATTGAACTACATACTTATGAATCTGTTACCTCATGAAAATAATAAAAACTCATTATTTAAAATTTTAAATAATACAGCACAAAGAGAAACTTAAAAATTCTTAAATTAAGATCAGATGGCACTTCTGATGGCCTTCTCTGAATTCTAGAGGACCCTATGCCATTGTTATACACTGATTGTCCCCTGGGATCCCCACTCAGCCTCACCAAGACTGTGATTGCACATGGATTTGTGCCATCCACCTCCTATAGCTCACTCTGTCCTAAAAACCCAAATCTCTAGCAAAGTCATCTCTCAACATCTCATCCCTGTCACTTCCCCGGGGTCTCTAACTACAGACTTCTACCTCAAGGGTGCTGACATACTGGTTTCTACTGACTCATTTCTTCATCTTCTCATATTAACTGGCTGCCCAGGCTGATGGCTGATGTCTCTTCTTCAAAGTCCTCCTTGACCTACTCCTGGTTCCTCATGGCACCACTCCTTAAGGTCAGAGACTCTCCGGTGGTAACAACTAGCACATAGCGAGTGCTACATAAATACAAACTATATCAACTCTGGGTCCCAGCTCATAGAATAAATTTAGCTAGGGAGCCTTCTCAACCTGCTATCATACTGACCACTTCTATTACAAAATTCAAGAATTGCATGCTAGGTTCCACATTAGTCATTTTAAATCCCCCAAAAATGTTGACATCCCCTAGCGATTGCTAGGGGAGACCACAAGGGAGTTCAGCATGGCCCGTGATCTAATCCTGCTGAACTTGAGACTGTTGGCAGCTTTCTGGACTGATAATCCAACTGTCTACCTCATTCCCCTCCCCCAGGGACTATGGAGTTTATTCATTAAATACCTCCACCTATTCTTTGCATTTACACAAGTGAGAAGGTGAGACTTTTGAAAACACACAGGTGATGGATCTATGTGCTCTTTTAGCCAGTACAGTATGAGAAATTTTTATTTTTAAAAATAAACTTAGGAGTTTGTTAGGTAGGTCTAAGTGTAGCCATGGACTTTCACACCTGATTCTCTCAGCTGTCTCCTGCGTTCCCAGGCCAGAGCAACAGTTTTGACGCCCACCTTCAACCCCAGGCGTTTATCCTTCATAGCTGTGAACTGAAAGGCAAACTAAGCTTAGCCATCCACTGGTGTCCTACATGGCTTCAACAACAAAGTGACCATGGGGTCTTCACCAGCAGTTGGGAAAGATGTTCCAAAATCTGGCCCCGAGATTTTTGTCCTATAACCTGACTTGATTACAACCATCTTGGGTGAAATAAATGTGATCGCTAAAGCACTTTTTCTGGTATTGAAATTGTCTATATGACTATCACGTTTCTAAAAACTGATTTTTCTTTATTAACATATTAATAATTTCCTTTATTCTTATGGTTTGCCAGATTTTATTCTAATCAATGAGTGTCTAGCCACTGGACAGCTAATACAGATCTTTATTTTAACTAAAAGAGTCACAGGCCGTTCATCTCTTTCCCTAGTATACCATTAACACATTCAGTTATGTCTGTAGCCCAAATGCTTATCAACTTCAAAAAAAAGTCAGTGTACTGGGGGAAAAGAAGAGGAAGCTCATCACTGTATTTGAAATTAAGTTTTATTTAGACATGTAAAACTTTATACATTCTTTTAATGATAAAAATTCAAAAGTGAATGAACTCATTAAGTGAATCAATAATATCTGTTTACAATAGTGACAATATCTTACCAGCATAAAAAGTCATAGAACTCAAACCTCCAGGACCATGTCCTGAAGGCCTCCCCTCTTCCGTTACCATTTGCATCTTAGGCCCGGCTAGGGGTGCTCACCTGCAAAGCCCAGAGCTCCTAGGGCTCACTCTGTAGACACTGTTCTTCAGAGGTAGCTGAAATCTAGGAATCTGATCCAGACGAGCCTCTCTCAGGCTTTAAGGCCACAGCCTACATCCAGACTGGACTTGCTTGTATCAGAGTCCCCACAGGGCAGTCCGCTGGATGCCCTGGGAAACTCAGAGGAGGACTGCTCGCTTCCCTGGAGGGCTCCCATCAATGAAGTACTCTGACTTAATCACTGGGTGGATGGTTCTTGAAAACTTTATAGCAAGTCCAGTGCAGTTTTCAGCCTAATCTTGCTTTTTCTTTAGGCTTAGAATTTAGTAAAATCTATTGCAGGACCAAGAGCAAGCGTCCTCTAGTCTAGTGGTCGTTTAGTCCATTGCAAAAGCAGAAGAATGCAAACCCTGTGAGCAGTTGCCTCATCTCTCCACCTTATGTTGGGATGCAGACGGTTCAGAAGAGTCTGAACAGGAAAAGCAATCTGCAGCAGGCGATGGGATGAGCAAGAGCCAAACCCTAGGAAGGAAAGAGACTGGTGGGTCCCCAAGGTTGTCTGGCATTTCACGATACATCTTTCCTTGTCTTCCCTCTGCTCAGGGATTCCTCCTTCCCTCAAATATCCTGCAAATCTGACAAAAATGAATGACCTACCCCCCAAAAATGGTTACTATAAAGGAGGAAAAAAAAGCAATTAGAAACTGGAAATTGCGTTTATTCCTCCTCCCCCACCCCCACATTATGGATTATGATGTCCTCTTTAGTATTCGAAATGCTTCTCTGAAATTTAACTTAAGAAATTTACTGTAATGACATTTAAGTCAGCACTTAAGATGCAATGAATCAAAAACCTTTTTTTATAGATTTATATTTAAATAATATATACCATATATCTCAATTTATATCATTAAGGATTTAAGGAATCCAACTCAGAACTATCTGGCCACCTGTCCTTTTGTTTTTTTTTATTATGTAAGTAAACCTAATCAGTGTAGAACACACCTCTCAAGGAAAAACAGAATCATTATCACGTCCTTCCTCCTATGTATATTTTGACTTCTTCAATAAAATGCAGCTGGAGTACATTTATTTGAATCTTATTTCTACTTAAAATTAAAATAATAACCCTTCCAGAAAGACAATGAAACCTATAAATTTTAAGTTATGATACAATATAACATTAAAATTACCTTTTTAACCATTTCCAAGGATACAACTCCACACTGAACACACCATTTTACATTACTGCCACTAAACTATGAGGGTTTGTCATAGGATGGGAGAGTGTTGAGCTGCGTTGTGAAGTCCTTGGTTCTTTGGGTCCAGATCACTAAAATTAGAGATCTGTCCCTAGGCACAAAATAATGCCACAACCACAATAAAAGTAGGTAGAAAAGAGAATTTAATAGGAAAGAAAGATTTTAGAAAGGAAGTACAGTCAAAAGACTTTTGGGCAGGCAGGTTGCTAGGTAGCAACTGTAGCGTTTGGAACTGGTTTAGGTGTTATTTTTATTGACAGAGGTGATAGTGACTATTTAACGGTGAGAGGTCTGTCACAATATTTATGTTCTCTGTTTAAATTCCTGGGCTTTCTCCTGAGCTTGTGTATTTCTCTCACAGGTGAAGACTTTGAGGAATTTGATTACCTAGCTGCGCACGCCCAGTGTGGGCCAGGATGTTTAATTAGGATAGACTGCCCAATTAGTTTATCGCCCCTGTGGGAATCAGGATGTTGACCAAAATGGTTGGTTGGGGCTTTTGTATTCAGGAGGGATGATAAGAGAGAAATTTACAATCATCTCTGTGTGTCTTCCTCAGGTACCAAGGAAGGAAAATGGTATTTGCCCCACCTTCCTGGCACCAGGGCCTAGGTGGGAAGAAGGCATCTCATAGAGGGTCTGGTTGTAACTCCTGATAAATTGTGATTGATGTGACATGTGTCCTTCTGCTATTCTCTTAGGGCTGCCTGCTCATTACTAGATACCTGCCTACCACAGGTTCTGATTCTAGCTATCACCCCAACATGTGTTTTCTTTCTTTCTTTTGGAAATAGCCATCCTGATATATGTAGTCACTCATTGCGGTTCTGATTTGTGTTTCTCTCATGGTTAGTGATATGGAACCTCTTTCCATTCACACATCGATCATTTGTGCATCTTCTTCATGATAATGTCTGGCCATGCCTTTTGTCCGTTACCTATTTGATTGGTTGTTGTAGTGAAGGTTTAGGATTTTATATTGTCTGTGTATTAGTTCCGTATCAGTTCTATGACTTGCAAATATTTTCTTCCATTCTGTGGACTGCTTTTCCACTACATGATAGTGTCACTTGTTGGACAAAATTTAATGAAACAATTAATTCATCTTTTTTTTTTTTTGAGAGGTTTTTGCTATAAGGTGTATGCACTTGCCAGAGAGACAGAGAGAGATAGAGAGACAGAAAGTGAGAAATCACCCCCCAGGGCAGGATGGTCACGCCACAATCCCTTCTCCTCCATTCTCCTCTCAGGATCTTGGGCACGCATGCACACGCACCCCGGCGTCCAGATCCGGGACTCAAACCATGGTCAACTACATGGGAGTCCAGTAACATAGCCATTATGCTAACTGCTGGTCCCAACAATTAATCTTTAAATTTCCAGGAAGTGCATATACTTGCCAAAGAGAAACAAAAAGAGAGAGAAAGCAGACCCACAATGAAAAGTGGTCATGTCACAATCCCTTTTTCATTTCTCCATCTTGTAGCAATTTTGGACGTGCAAGCACATGCACCCTGAGTATTTTTCAAGACCAGGACCAGGATTGGAACCATAGTCACACACCTGAATTCTTACTCCTTTAACTGATAGATCACAGAGCTGGCCACCACAAAATGTAATTTTGATGAAATCTAATTTATCTATTTATTCTTTTATTATCTTTTTTTTAATATTGTCCACATATCATTACCAAGTCCCTTGTCATTTTCTGTTTTCTTCTAAGTGTTTTATAGTTTTTTGGGGGGCTTTTTTTTTGTTTTTGTTTTTTTAAGTTTAGGTGCTTGATCCATTTGAAGTAATATGTGCATGAGGTTTAAGATAAAGGTTTAACATCTCTCTTTTTCATGTGGATATAGAGGTTTCTGTGAGTCATTAGTAAAGAGTGACTTTCCCTATTGAGTGAGCTTGGGACTCCTCATTAAAATTTTTTAAATTAGTTAAGTAAAAATTTCATTTTATAATCTTATAAGAAATAGAGGACTTTCTCTAAGACTAGGGGCTAGATGTTCTAAAAATATTTTGCAGGTGGATGTAAAAGTATATTATATTGCAAAGGACTGAAGGAAAGTTTTTTAAAAAATAAACCATGGAGTTCAAAACAATTCATCATTTAAGAGCTCTAAATGCATATTCTGTTTATTATGTGAATGTCACAGTTGCCGTAAAGTCACAGCTCCATAAGACTGCATATTATGGAAAAAATACAACTATATTAACACTTGCCTCTTGAGACTGACAGCAAACTGGATGGTAGAGATAGAAAATGCTACTCTAAAAAATGGCATCTTCTTGGAATCTGATACAAATGCACTAGAGAAAACATGAATTCTTTTTCTATCAAGTGTACCCAAAATCTAAAAGTAAACCAAGAAATGTCTAAACCCAGGAGTTACAGGGGAAAAGTCTATTTTATAAAAGAGTGGAAGCCAGTATAGCTTGAACTCATTGCATCTTCTATTTATACAATACCTGTTAAATAGTGCAATACAGGCAGGTGGTATTGTAATTGGTTCTCATTACTAGTCTTTGATCCCTATTTTATTGCAAAATAACTTTGATGGGTGCTATTAAATGGACACATTTTAGCCAAGTGTCCAAGCCTTCTACTTTTAGTAAAATACAGTTGGCAGAACTTCTTGATTCCTCTTTAAAAGATGGTATCTGTGAAAGCATCTTCTTGTGTGCATCTGTATAGATTTATTTTTCTCATTAGTAAAACAGGACATAGTCATTGACCTCAGCTTTGGAAGTTTTAGCTATAGAGAAATTGGCAGTTTTAGTGGGCTGGCATTCCAAACACAGCCATAATTTACCAGCTCACCCCAATATAACAGCTTCCTCCATCTTATTTAACTCCACGGAGCAAAGATATACCCTTAAAAAGGAGTGTTTTGTAATGTTGGTGGGGGTAGAAAAACGGAACTTAAGAAAAATGAACAGAAACCACCAGAGTGGGGTGAATGATTGGCAGTGCTTAATGATATGGTTCTAGTTCCATCTTTTTTTGTGGCCCAAAATTTTTAAAAGAATGTTTTGCATGTCTTCAAAATTAGTGAATGAGTGAACTTCATTTTAAATGCCTTAGGTTGTCCCTGAAGCATTGTTACCCAATTTTAGCTTCAACATCTGACCATAAATTTATCCCAAGTAAGGCAAAGAGTTTTGTTTTTTTTTTTTTTTTTTCTCCTAGAAATGATCAAGCCAGGAAACACCGAGTACAGGGCAAAATGCCCTCCTACAAGCAGATAGGGTAGGAAGATGAAGAGATCCACCCACTCCCTCCATACAGCATGCCACCTGTATGGAGACAAATGTTCTTTACTTGATCAAACTTTAGTGAGGCTTCTGAATCTTCTGTGACTCATCTGGGCAATTCCTTGTGCAATTCACTTTTATCAAAGAACTGGCAAAGTCACTTTAGTCAGAACTGCTCAACCTGGATATCTGATCTGGTTCCTCATCTTCCACCATGGCCCAGGTGATGTCTGATTTCCTGGTTTGTTTTCAGCAAGAATCTTATTAGGTTGCTTTAGCCAGAATGCTCCTTGTCCCTGTTATTTTCTCCCAGTAACTCACCATTTACAACCCACCACACTGCTCACCAGGTGAGCTAATATCTGCATCTGAGAGACCAGGTTTAGGGAGCCTTGGGGTGGTACATCAGAATGTCTTCAGTGTCATATTTTATTCTTGGTTTCCTTTGGTCCCCTCAGTGGAATTTGCCAAGTAAGGGATGAGGGTTAAAGGGAGGAACAAGGGTGAACACCCGTAATCTCAGCTTCTTTTCCTAAACCTTTTTGGAAAGAACACGATCCTTACCCTCCTTCTGTATCCCAAACTGCTGTACAATGACCACATGCAGAATAGTGCACATGTGAGCACCCACCCTCTAGGACAGAGGTTCTCAAAGTGGGGTTCCTAAACAGGAGCATCTCCATCCCTCGGGGACTTGATTTTAAAAAAGCAAATTCAAGTGTCGAGCAGTTAGCGTAATGGCTATGTCGCTGGACTCCCATGTAGTCGACCGCGGTTTACGTCCCAGACCCGGTGGTTTAAACTCACGCCGGGCGCGTGTGCATGCATGCCCAAGATCCCAGGAGGAGAAAGGAGGAGAAGGGATTGCAGCGTGGCCATCCCCCTGGGGGTCAATTTCTCGCTTTCTGTCTCTCTGTCTGGCAAGCGCACCCGCCCTATAGCAAAAACCTCTTCCAAAAAAAAAAAAAAAAAAAAAGCAAATTCAAGGACCAGCTGATGGCATAATGGTTACATCGCTGGACTCCCACATAGTCAACCACAGTTTGAACCCCAGACCCAGCAGCTTAAAACTCGTATTGGGCATTTGTGTGTGTGTGCCCAAAATCTCAAGAGGCCAATGAAAGAGAAAGGATTGTAGCATGACCATTCCCCCGTGATTTCTAGCTTTCTATCTCTCTGTCTTTCTCTGTCTCTTTTTGTCTCTCTACCCTATAGCACAAATCTATCTAAGATAATTAATTAATAATTAATATTAATTAATTAAGAAAATAAGTTTTAAAATAATAATAAAATATTTTTTTTAATAAAACAAATTCAGAGTCTCATTCCAGACTTGCTAAAGCTCAGGGTATGGGCTTCATAAATCTGATATTTAAAAAAATATCAAATTTAAAAAAATTTTCCTAGAGGGCATGTGCACTCATTGAGAGAGACAGAAAGACAAAGAAGAGGAGAAAGCACTCCCCATGGTGCATGGCCACACTACAATCTCTTCTCCATTTCCCCCTCCTTCTGGGATTTTTAGGCACACATGCACACGTGCCTGGTGTATTTCTCAAGCTGTTTACTATAGGACTGAAACCATGCAGTTGACATAAGGAACCAGCCTACATTCACCACCACCTCATGCGCTGGCCCCAGAAATCAGATTTCCACACACCATGAGGTGATTATGATCTATGCTGAAGTCTGAGAACCACTGTCACAGGGTTGTAACCAAGCTCCTGAGGGGCGTGTGGAAAATGCTGAGAATGGTGCCTGGCACCTGATGATATTGAGCTATTATGTCATCCCCACCATCACCGCCATGGCAGAAATATTTCACTCCTCATGCTTTAATGCCCAAGAGCACCATTTCCTCACAGACGCAGTCACCCTTCCTCTGGAACAGCCAATGGCAAGTACCTGTACAAGGTGAGTATCTCAATAGTACAGGCTTTTCTGTGTCTGCCACTCACCATAATGATATGTGGATTGATTTTTCACTTGTGTTTGTTTTTGTTTGTTTGTTTGTTTTTTACATATTTATGATTATTTTTATTAAGATATGGTTCACAGAACATGAAATTCATCTTCAAGTGAATATTTCAGTGAGTTTTAGTATTTTAATATGCCTACTATGCTATGCAATTTTTATTACTGTCTAATTGAAAAACATTTCTAATCATCCCCCAAATGCTCCATGTTTATTAGTCACATTAGTCCTAATTCACTCACTTCTACTCTAAGAATGGACGTCTCATACAAATGGAATTATAAAATGTGTGATCTTTTGTGTCTAGTTTCTTCCATTTTGCACATTTTCAAGAATCATCCAGGGCCAGCTGGTGGCATGGTGGTTAAGGTGGCTGGATCCCAGATGGCCAGCTGTGCAGTTCAAGTCCCAGACCTGGCTGCCTGAAAAACGTGCCAGGCATGTGTGTGAGTGTGCCCAAAATTCCAAGAGGAGGGAGAAGTGAAAGGATTGTGGGGTCATTTCTCACTTTCCGTCTCTCTCTCTCTCTCTCTCTCTCTCTCTTTCTCTCTCTCAAGTACACGTGGCTTCTGGCAAAAATTTTAAAAAGAAAAAAAGGAATCATCCATATTGTAGCATGTATCATTATTTCATTTCGGGGGGAACTGAGAATATTCCATTGTATGAATATATCACATATTGTTTATTCATCTATTGATAGACATTTGATTTTTTTCACCCTTTTGGCTATTGTGAATAATGCTGCTATGAACATTTCTTTTAACATTTTGCATTAATGTATTTTTTCATGTCTGTTGGGTATATATAAGGAATTGGTATATGTAAATTTCTGAGGAACTACCAGAATCTTTTCCATAATATCTAAACCATTGTACTTTCCCTTCAAATTGATAAAAGTGAAGAATACTGAGGACTTGTCCAAACTTTCATTTCTGTTTTATCTGCATAATTTTCATTTGGATGGCAGATGCACTAAAAATTATTTATGATTTTCTTTGTCCGGTTTGTTATTTTGATTTTGGTAAGATTGCTGATAAGTTAGTTTTGGAGGAAAACTATATGTTGAGAACTAAAATTACAGAATATTTCAAATTTTCATTTGAAAATGTTTCTACATTAGGGACCAGCAGTTAGAGTAATGGCTGTCACTGAACTCCCACATAGTCGACAGTGGTTCGAGTCCTGGACCCGGTGACTGATTTAAACTCATACCAGGTGCATGTGCATGCATGCCCAAGATCCCAAGAGGAGAATGGAGGAGAAGGGATTGTAGGGTAGCCATCCCCCCAGGGGTGATTTCTCGTTTTC
Organism: Tupaia tana; assembly: GCA_026018925.1. Lineage (NCBI taxonomy): Eukaryota > Metazoa > Chordata > Mammalia > Scandentia > Tupaiidae > Tupaia > Tupaia tana. The sequence goes on along the minus strand of JAKSZU010000013.1, from coordinate 8,426,521 downwards.
TGTCTCTGTCTTTCTGGGAAGTTCACGTGCCTTATAGGAAAGAAAAAAAAAATCCTCTAAAAAAAAAAAAATGTTTCTACATTAAAGCCACGTCTTCATTAAAAGAATCAGTGAAAAAAATGACAAACTGGGGCCACAAGGTGGTGTGGTGGTTAAGGCATTGGACTCCCACATGGCCGACTGTGGTTTGAGTCCTGGATTTGATGGCTTACTTTCTCTCTCTCTCATATGAATCTAATAATAATAATGATAAAAAATTAAGTAAATAATTATTTTGAAAAGAAAAACAAACGTAACAAACCAAAAAGTAACAATGTCAGTATTCTTTAATCCAATTTAATACCCAATTTTATTGACTTTGGAATGCCAGTAACTCCAGCTCTATTTTTTTTTTTTTTTTTTTTTGGAGAGGTTTTTCACTATAGGGCGCGTGCGCTTGCCAGACAGAGAGAGAGAGAGACATAGAGACAGAAAGCGAGAAATCACCCCCCAGGGGGGATGGTCACGCCGCAATCCATTCTCCTCCATTCTCCTCTCGGGACCTTGGGCACTCACGCACACGCACCCGGCGTGAGTTTTAAGCCACCGGGTCCGGGACGTGAACCGTGGTCGACAACATGGGAGTCCAGCAACATAGCCATTACGCTAACTGCTGGTTCCCATCCAGCTCTATTTTTAATAAGCATAATAAATATTGGGCAATTATATGATTTTTTTCTTTTTTTGTTGTTTTTTGTTTGTTTTTTGGGTTTTATTTTAGTACACATATCAATCATCTTTTACTAAATGTGAATTCTCAGCTGGGATATGAAAGGGCTGAGCAAGTTCCTTAGGAGGGGTGCTAAGCCAAGGAGATGAAGGTCTAGTTCAGTGTGTCCCCTCCATGCTGGCCCTCTTCAGTGGCACTTGCATTGCCACTCATGTTTGAGTACCTTATAAGAAAGGAGGTAGCTGAAGAACACATAAGCGGTCAGCACCATAGAAACCCCAGCAACACCCCCTTTCTTCATGTTGACGTACTTGTAATAATGGTAATAACCTCTCTCAAATGCTCCAGTAATGCCTTTGGGGGTAAAATCTCACATCAATATTCAACGTGGCAACTCCCCAAGCTTGACATCCATTAATTTCTTTTTCTTCACTGGTATGACTAATGCCATCTTGCAGCCCTGGAGTCCCAAATTATGTACTTTTTTTCAGGCTTTGGGTTCTTATAAATTATCAATTAACTCAAAAGTTATGATAAAAATTAAATGATTGACATAGTGAGTTATTAATTTTTTATTTTAATTTTTTCAAAAAGTTTACCATAGCATATACTCACCAGAGAGAGATGAGAGAGAGAGAGAGAAAGAAATCATCCCTTCCCCCCAAGTGGGAGGTGAGGAGATGGTCACATTGCAATCCCTTCTCCACCAGTTTTCTCTCAGGATTTTGGGTATGTACACATGTGCCCACTGTGTTTTTCAAGTAGTTGGGTCTGGGACTCAAACCAAGCAGCTAGTCATGTGGAATCCGGGGTCTTAATCTTTCCACCATCTGCTGGCCCACAAGAAAATGTAAGTGTTTATAAAACTAGTCGTATGTTAAATTTTAAACCTACATGTCCTTGACAGAGATATATTAACACTACAGAAAACACTGACACAGAGATTTGGTCTGTATATTAATCAGGTTATTGTTTTGACCATTCCTATTTGCCTGGGATCTTACTAAAATTCACTTGAGAAGTGTTTAGTATAACTCAGGGAAACAGCACTCAATAAACATAAATCCAAGGGATCCAGCTCCTTCATATCAAGTTAGTCATCCATCAGTTTTCTTCCATTTTTCAACCTTACTGTTATGGGGAACTTTCCCCTCTAGGGACTCCAAATGGACCTATGAATGGATTTGAAGTCTTCCAAGAAGAGTGATAGAATTGTCAAGCATGCTTCTAATTACTCTTGGGAAAAGATGATAGGTGTGGCCATAGAGTCTGATCAGGTTAGGTCTGGCATACAAATTGCCTGGGGACCAGGTATAAGTCCAGAGTGATAGGACCAGGCCTAAATCTCAAAAGGTTGGAGAAGAAAATAAGGAATCGTAGGGTGATTTCTCACTTTCTAGGGGACCAGGCCTAATGCAGAGTGATTGTAATGAATAGGCCTTGCCCTGACCGCTAGCCTTGAGATCAGGTCATTGGAACTGAGTATTGACCCATTTCTTCCTTTGCAAGTGCCTCCCACTCTGTCCTACCCAGGGAGATGGTGTAAGATGTTAGGGTGAAAAGGGCTGGGAGCTTGGGGTGATGGAAGCTCTATGGCTAGAACCAAAAATGTTGTTTCCCCATTCATTCATCTGAAAGTTCTTAATGAGTCCACTTTGAGTCAGGCCTGTGCCCAGGAATCACTGACGAACCAGCAATGGCACAAGACAGACCCTGTGCTGAGGTTCTGAAAGTCACGGAGGGGTGCATAAGAACCAATATCCCCCTGAATGACAGGTAGACTTTGTGCTTCCTTCCTTCTCCATTGACTCAATGACGTGGGCAGTTTTCTCCTTTGTGGTCCCTGAGTGCTGAGCTCTCCATATAGCCATCTTTTCTCCTTCTAGGGGGAATCTCAGAAAGTATAGTCACCTCTTTTCCAAATTGCATCAGGGAACAGGGAAAAGTACTGAAGGACATTGCACAGAAGTTCACTGTGCTGCCCATTGTCTTAAAGACTTTCCAATCAAATCTCCCTGGTGCCCCTCATCATGGATGGGACAGGCCTCCCCAATTTAGGCATTTCTGCCTTAATTTGAAGGGCCACTATGTTCATATAGGTCTGCTGTAGCTCATGTATCATGACCGGTGTCTGGTCTCAATCTCTAAAGAGTTGTATCACTGCACCATTTAACCACAGACTGTGCTCCAGTGGTGATCTCAAAAATAAATGTCAATATTCGCACTCAGAGAATAGGTAAGTACAGGAATGGTGCAGTTCCTGAAGACCTGCAGACTTGGAAGATTTACCCCAAACACGTTTACCTCCTTAGAATTTTTTCTCAGAGGCCAAAACATTCATTTTATCAATATGGGTACAAAATCCGTCCCTGCCCACCACTAGTGGTAAAATGTCTACAATTAAAAGTGCATCAGATAATACAAGCTCTACTGTTCTAGATCCATTGTAGTACGAACAGCTTTCTTTGTTACTGCATCAATAGCATCTTATCATAAGATTACATCACAGTTCACTAGCAATCTCCCTTTCTTCCAATGATGGATATTTCTGGTTTTTTATTTACAAAAATATAGCAACAAATATCTTTCCATATGTATCTTTGAAAATAACACTGTAAAACTAATTCCTGTATATGGAACTGCTTGCTGAAAAAAGCTACTCCAACATGTACATCTGGTGAAAGAGAACATTCATTTCCCCACAATTTATAAATTACTTTATAGGTAGTGTGTGATTGAGTTATTAAAGTTAAATTACTAACTCTTTTGGGAGGGTGTCCTAATTTCAACTTAATTATTATGACAACTTCAAGGATTATTCTTTTTACCACGCTAGTTACCACTGTCATGATAGTTACCATAGTAACTGATGTTAACTGTGGTGACCCTGTACTGAGTATCCATGCGCCAGGCTCTTTACATATGTCAGTCAAATGACTTCACAACAACCATATGAAGTAAGTTTGTTTTTTTTTTTTTCTGGAGAGGTTTTTGCTATAGGGCACGTGCACTCGCCAGTCAGACAGAGAGAGACAGAGAGACAGAAAGCGAGAAATCACCCCCCAGGGGGGATGGCCATGCCGCAATCCCTTCTCCTCCATTCTCCTCTCGGGATCTTGGGCACGCACGCACACGCGCCCGGCGTGAGTTTTAAGCCACCAGGTCCGGCATGCAAACTGTGGTCGACTACATGGGAGTCCAGCAACATAGCCATTACGCTAACTGCTGGTCCCTGAAGTAAGTTATTAATCTATGGTATAATCAAAAATAAATAAAAGTTATATATGTGCTATTGGGCAAGGAATTAAAACTCTACTTCCAAGGTGCTGATAGAAAAATGTAAAAATATCTTCCTTATCTACCACATGGAGATGTGTCACAAATTAAAGTGCTATAAATCTGTAAGGTATTTTATGGTGTCTCGAATTGTTTGAGGGACAACAGTGTAGGTTTACATTTTAAGTAGCTGGGAAGATTGAAAGAGTTGAAAGACTGAAAAGGCAAGAGATCTGGGTGTAGAATCTCTGGGGCAAAACACGTCTCGTTTTCCAAATAGCAATTAGTTACGAATTAAAGGTACAACCTGCATAAACTGGGGTTACCCTGTAGAAATCTTGCAGAAAACTGGAGGATTTTTGCAGACAGATATTTACCCTTCTGACAGGCACAAATGAGTTTTGTTGTTCAATTTTTCTTTCCATTCTGCCTCTGTCTGTACAAGATGAAATTGAAAAGGACATAAAGCAGCAAGGAGCATTTTGAAATTAGAATAGTGACGATGGAAGAAAATGGCTTTTGTTTAACTCCAAAGTCCACCTATAATCTTTTTTTTTTTTTAAAGAATGTTTTGCTATACGGTGCATGCACTTGCCAGAGACACAGAGAGAGACAGAAAGTGAGAAATTGAGGAATCACTCCCCTGTGGGGGAAGAGGGAGGATGATCATGCCACAGTCCCTTCTCTTCCATTGTCCTCTTGGAATTCTGGGTACACGTGTACACACACCCGGCGTGAGTCTTAACCCACCAGGTCCAAAACTCGAGCTGAGATCAGCCATGTGGGAGTCCAGTGTCTTAACCATTATACCACCTACTGCTCCCTATAATCTCTCATAAGGGCTATGAACTGGAATGAATAGTCTTCCTCTGATAATTTCAAGTACTTTTTTGTTCCAGAATTTCTTTGTGTAATGTTCCAAAATGACTCTCTGTTCACTGATAGAATCTCACCCAGAATCTGCAAATTCTTAAAATCTTTAGACACTTGATAGTCACTCCAAAGTGTTTCTGGAGGCTGACAGCTGGGAACCCTACAGTAGATACTGTTGAGAGCCCTGAGTTTTATGTTGAGAAGCAGCTCTCTATTTAACATTAAAAAAGATTCACAGGTTCAAAAACACCCAGGGGAGAGATTCAGGAGAAACAAAAGTGACAGACATGGAGATCCCAGGTCAATGTAGCCATGGTGTTCCAGAGAAAATGTGCTAAAGCAAGGGTGGTGGGAGGAAAAGACTAATGCACATGTAAAAGACTTTATTCAGGTAACTTTCCTAGACTGGAGAAAGAGAACTAAATCCAAGTGGAGAATACATAAGACTGGTGCCTGAAACATAACACAAAGCCAAAATCACTTTAGGTCAATGAGAAGCAGACATCTATAAATATGGCTTTAGTTGTCATATGGCAGAACAATGCTTGTTGTATTTTTTAAAGACTTCGTTAATTTTAAGAAATGAATTTCTCATTGAAGGTATACTTAGTCTCCTCTTTTCTTAAAAAGGTCTCATTCATGATATCTACATAATGCAACTCTCCAGCTTTGAAACAAGTTGTTGATGTTGCATATAGAATATTAGAAAGACTTTTTACAAAAGGCTCAACATGGGACCAGCAGTTAGCGTAATGACTATGTCGCTGGACTCCCACATAGTCCACCGCGGTTCGCATCCCGGACCCGGTGGCTTAAAACTCACGCCAGGAGCGTGTGCGTGCGTGCCCAAGATCCCGAGAGGAGAATGAAGGAGAAGGGATTGCGGCGTGACCATCCCCCCTGGGGGGTGATTCTTGCTTTCTCTCTCTATGTCTCTCTCTGTCTGTCTGGCGAGCGCACGTGCCCTATAGCGAAAATCTCTCAAAAAAAAAAAAAAAAAAGAAGAACTAGATAGGCTCAGTACCTGAAGTCTCAGGAGAAAAAAGAGAAGATCAGCTTAAGGAAAGGAGACCATAAATTTTGAGCTGGGGACCAGTAGATGATGTAATGGTTACATTGCTGGACTCCCATGTAGTCAACTGCAGTTCGAGTCCCAGACCTGGTCTCTTAAAACTCATGCTGGACACGTGTGTGTGCGTGCCCAAAATCCTGGGAGAATATTAGAAGAGGAGGGATTGGGAACCAGCAGTTAGCGTAATGGCTATGTCGCTGGACTCCCACGTAGTCGACCGCGGTTCGCGTCCCGGACCCGGTGGCTTAGAACTCACGCCGGGCGCGTGTGTGTGCGTGCCCAAGATCCCGAGAGGAGAATGGAGGAGAAGGGATTGCGGCGTGACCATCCCCTCTGGGGGGTGATTTCTCGCTTTCTGTCTCTATGTCTCTCTCTGTCTGTCTGGCGAGCGCACGCGCCCTATAGCGAAAAACCTCTCAAAAAAAAAAAAAAAAAAAGAAAAAAAGAAAAAAAAAAAAAGAAGAGGAGGGATTACAACCCACCATCTCCCCAGAAGGTGATTTTTCACTCTCTGTCTCTCCAGTGAGTGCATGCATCCTACAGCAAAAATCTCTCAAAAAAAAAAATTTTTTTTGAGATGGAGCCATTCAACCCACTACCTCTGGTTTACTGTGTTTTATGGTTTTATGTAGGGTTAAAATATTCCAGTGCACTTGGACTTGTCCAGCCAAACAGCTTTTACCATTATTGCATTCTCCACTATTTTGCCTCAGTTGTTTAGACCCCAAATTGTGTGATATTCTGAATAGGCCAACAGGTAGGCAAAAGTTTCTGGTTAAAATAGAGTCTTGCCCAACAGTGAACCATCTGGAGAGCTTACGTTCTTCTTCTTCTTTTCCTTTTATTCTCAGACAAGAGTAAGCAGGTCAAAAAAAATTTCCTTGAGTTCTAACTGGCTGATCAACTACTAAATTTGTCATGGAGCTGACATGAGTGAACACTTGTCATTACATTTCAGTAAATGAGAGAGAATGAAGAAAATAATTTTTTTAAAAAGGTCAAAAGGACCAGTGGTTGGCATAATGGCTATGTTGCTGGACTCCCATGTAGTAGACCACAGTTTGAGTCCTGGACCCAGTGGCTTAAACTCACGCCAGGCGTGTCTGCATGTGTGACCAGGATCCTGAGAGGAAAATGGAGGAGAAGGGATTGCGGTGTGGCCATCCCCCCTGGGGGGGTGATTTCTCACTTTCTGTCTCTCTGTCTCTCTGTCTCTCTCTCTCTCTGTCTTTGACTTTCTGGCGAGTGCACACGCCTTACAGCAAAAACCTCTCCAAAAAAAAAAAAATAGGTGTTGAAAATAGAGCCAATTCCAAAGCACACACATGGTGTACTACTGTTAAAATCTCATCCCTTGCAGCTTGAAAAAGCATGATGGGAGCTGGCAGGTGGTGTGGTAGTTGGAGTGTTTGACTCCCACATGGCTGACATGGCTCAAGTCCCAGACCTGGTGGATTGCTTTCTTACTTTCCCTCTCTCTCTCTCTCTCATCAAACTAAGTAATAATAACAATTATAATTAAATAAATAATTCTTAAAAGAGAAAAAGGAAAGAAAGAAAGAAGGAAAGAAAGAAAGAAAGAAAGAAAGAAAGAAAGAAAGAAAGAAAGAAAGAAAGAAAGGAAGGAAGAAGGAAGGAAGAAAGGAAGGAAGAGAAGAAAAAGAAAGAGAAAGAAAGAGAAAAAGAGATAAAGGAAAACATTCTGGTGCATATGTGTGTATGCCCAAAATCCCAACAGGATGGAGAAATGAAAGAAAAGGAATTACGGGGACCAGCAGGTGGCATGGTGGTTAAGGCGCTGGACACTCCCACATGGCTGAACACAGTTCAAGTCCCAGACCTGGTGGCTTGCTTTCTCTCGCTCTCTCTCTCTCTCTCTCTCTCTCTGTCCCTCTCTGGTCAAATTAAAATAAATAAATGAATAAATAAAATAATTCTTTAAAAAAAAAGAGAGAAGGAATTGCAACATGACTATGGCTTATTGGGGGTTGCTTTCTCCCTCTCTCTTTCTGTCTCTTTCTCTCTCGGTTGAGTACATTTGCCCTCTACAATAAAAAAAAGGGAGGGTGGGAACCAGCAGTTAGTGTAATGGCTATGTCGCTGGACTCCCACGTAGTCGACCGCGGTTCGTGTCCCGGACCCGGTGGCTTAAAACTCACGCTGGGCGCGTGTGTGTGCGTGCCCAGGATCCCGAGAGGAGAATGGAGGAGAAGGGATTGCGGCGTGACCATCCCCCCTGGGGGGTGATTTCTCGCTTTCTGTCTCTATGTTATGTCTATCTCTGTCTGTCTGGCGAGCCCACGCACCCTATAGCGAAAACCTCTCCAAAAAAAAAAAAAAAAAAAAAAAAAAAGGAAGGGTGAAAATAACCTAAATAGGGGCCAGTCGGTGGTATAACAGTTAAGGCAGCCAACCCCACAGTTCAATCCTGGACCCAGCAGTGGAAAAAAAAAAAAAAAAAAAAAAAAAAAAAGTAAGAAAGAAAAGAATGGAAAAGAAAAGAAAAAGGAAAAGAAAAAAGAAAGTCTTGATGCAGAGCTGAATACCTGGAGACTTTTCTGCTTTATCAATGATGAGAAGAATTTCTTTGTTTAGATAGAAGAACCAAAATGCAAAGTATTGACCCAAAGATGCCCAAAGCAGTCATTGGGAAATTCATTGCATTATCTTGTCTTATCCTATCAGTTTTGTTATCTTCAAAACATTCCCATTCACCCAGAGTGAGTAATTCCCTATATAATGAGCAGTACTGATGCCGTTGAGGTATTAGCAGTGACTTCTCATTATCTGAGGAATGTGCCAGTGTTTTTAGCAAACCTTGGAATCTGAGAAAGTATTACAGAACTGACTCTCCATTTCAGAGAATGCTAACACCACATAGGACCTGTACTTAGAGCAATCAGGTAGAGTTAAAAGTAGGAATGAAACTAATTGACTAGAGGATAGAGAAACACAGTATACAGATGTAAATACCAGATATAGTGTGTGTGAAAGAGGAGGGTCTGAGGAAGGACATTTTGGGGAGGGACAGGGAGGAAAAGCATGAATGGCACAAAGAGGTGTGGTATTATCTGTTGAAGATATTTTGTAGTTTTACCAACTGCACTAGGGAGTAATGTTCACCTGTTAAAATATCCACTTTGTAAGACAAATAATAATGTGATTGAATGTATAGAAGAAAATGAAATGAAAAAAATAAATAAAAGGAAAAAATGAATTAAACAAAAGTAGGAATGTATTTTGTACTCCTAACTATAATAATACGTCTGACCTGTGAGATAATGATCAAGTCTTCCATCCTGTAATAGGGGGTTGTGATGTGTCAGGCCCACTGCTGTGTTTGGGTAGAACCTTCTCATCATTTGGAGACAAGCAGGTGCAGGGAGACTGCAGGGCTTTCCTATTCCATTAGCTTGCTCCATCTGTCCACTCTTGTGCGTGCTCCCTAGTAATTCAGAAAACCTGTCCGGAGTGGCTCAAATGAACATTCATAAATCCTTCTAGAAAATCATCAATAATACCTGGATTAAATTGATTCTAATCAACTGAAAACATCTTCAGAAACTCAGGTGTAGTATTTCCCTTCCATTAAAGGCCCCAACTGACCTAGATGTTCCTTAGACAATACTTTATACAATAAAATGCTTCTAGAGGATGAATCCAGACTGCAGGTACTGCTGAGAACACTGGGTTTTCTGTTGAGCAGCAGCTCAGTGTTTAGCATTCAAATGAATTTCTTAGGTTCAAAAAGACATGGGCAAGGCATTCAGGGGGAAGAGAAGCATCAAAGGTGGGGACTTCTGGTGAGTGTATCCAGTGTTCTAGAAACAAAAATTGTGTTGGACAGACAGAGCAGCAAATACTAGTGGGTGACAGGAAAGGACCATGCCAGGAAGAAAGTACATCTTCCAGATAATTGTTTCTCTGCTAAATAGAAGAAACTAAATTTCGGAGGATAAGAAGTTAGATAAGGCTGGTGACTGAGGTGTGACACAGGGTAGGAATAATTTTAACTAATGTGATCAGACACCTGGGGTGACTTCGGTTTTCTGATTAGGGAGACTATGCCATTTATAGTTTTTAGAGTCTGATACTTTGTGGAGTGAGTTTTTCATTTGAGGCTAGATTTAATTTTTCCATTTCTGAAGAGTATTTTGTTCATAATCTATACCTCACTCAAATTTTTAAGCTTTGTAGCAAATTTAACTGATTTACTATGAAGAATATATATACTAAAGAAATGACAAAACTTGCAATAAAGAATGATTTTGCAATGTTGTAACAAATTCTGACTTCTGTACTAGGGAGCCCCTAGTAAAATTAAATAAATAATTTTTTTATTAAAAAAAGAATGAAAAAAGAACATGCTGGTGTATGTATGTACATGCCCCAAATCCAGATAGGATGGAGAAATGGAGAAGGAATTGCAGACTTGGTCTTGACACTTTATTTTATCATTTTGTAAACTTTTGTTTATTTACCCCTTTGACAGAGAGAGAGAGAAAGAGACAGCATTACCAACAGTGACCCACATCCCAATTTACCCACAACTGACCCAGATCATGGACACACGCAAGTGTGCCCCAGTGTGATCAGTAAGGTCCCAGGATGCAAACCCAGAACTCTTCCCATCTAAGTTCAATGTACCATCACCCCGTCCCATGGTCCTGATATTTCAGTGAACCATGAAATAAAACTGGCCTGCCATTCAGTCACTAGGCTTTCAGACCTTAGGTCCTGAGGGGAGACAGTATTTCTTCATTCAACAAATATGTGTTTGGAACCTACTATTGTCAAGTGAGTTGGAAGCAGAAGGGTTGACAGACAAAGGTAGTCAATTGTGAGGTTCTATATAAATGAATGCTACTGATTTTGGAATTCAATAATACTGGATTAATCTCTCCTTTCTATGAGGTCTTTTTTTAAAATTTCTACACATATGGTATTTTCTTTCTGTGCTTATCTTATTTATCTTACCATAATAGTAAGCATTAACTTCAAATGGCAGAAGTACATCCCTCATTGGCTAATATATATAGAATATATAGAATATATATTTATGTACCAACTTGCAATGAGCCTGAAAAGTGGTTAATTACTAACCATAACTGTACAAAAAAACTAGCCAGTTAATCAGTTTAGGTGCATATATATAACAATTTCTTCATCCATTCATCTGTTGATGGACACTTATGTTAATTCCATAAATTTTGGCTATTTTGAATAGTGCAGAAATAAACACTGGAGTGCAGATATCTTTACAACATACTGATTTTTCATACTGATTTCTTTTCCTTTGTTTATATACTTAGTAGTGCAATGGCTGAATCATACAGCAGTCTTTAGTTTTTTGAGGAACTCCTATTTCTGTGTGTCTGTATTTAATCTTCATGTTATTTCCATAACAGCTGTCCTAATTTATATTCCCACCAACAAGTTAAAAGGGTGTCCTTTTCTTCACATCCTGACCAGCATTATTTTTGTCTTTTTTTCTCCTTTTAATATTTTTAAAATTTTCTTTTATTCATCTATATGCTTCTCAATCCATTATATACACACATACATACATACATATTGGATCATTTGAAAGTCGTGATGCATTTTTTCATAGAAAAACATAGAAAAATATATCGTGACTTTTCCAGTGACTCAATAGTTTTCTGGGTAGCTTGTTTCACTGGTAAGAGCTACCAGCACAGCCTTCTCACTGTACTTCCTGATGGTTCTCTCTGTTTTAAAAACCCAAATCTTCACCAGTCTCATTTCTCAACACCTTGACTCAATCACGCTCATGGAGTCTCCAACCACAGTCTGCTGTCTCAGTGGTGCAGACACACTGGTGTATGCTAAGACGACAGTCCCTTGGTCCTACCTTATTGACTGGCTGCTCAGGCTGATGGTTCATGTCCCTCTTTCTTTCTGAAAGCCCTCCCTGACCTCACACTCCCTAACAGCACCAACTCCTTGAAATCAGGGTCTATTCCTTTCCCAGTGGTGATGATCTGCACATAATAGTGGCTATAAAAATTTTAGTTGTATCAAATCTAGAGTCCAACTCACAGAAGGTATTTAGCTGAAGAATCTCCCAACTCTTGCTATTACAACTCTGGCTACTTTCATTACAAAATTAAAGAACTGCTGTCCAGGTTCTAAAAGGTTAACATTTCAGCAACTGCTAGAGAAGCCCATGGGAGAATCCAATATGGTCCATGGTCCAATCCAGGTGGACTTTGACAGGGACTTCTGTAGGCTTTGTGGACTGAGACTCCAGATGTCCACTCTCATTTCCCTCCCCAGGGACTACTGAGTTTATTCACTAAATATTTCCACCTACTTATTCTTTCTTGAGTGGGAAAACGAGATGTTTATAAACACACAAGTGATTAAACTATATACTCTTTTAGCCAGTAAAACATAGAAAGTTTTTCTTTCTTTATTTCTTTAAAATAATTAATTAGGGGCTAGGAAGCCAGATCTAAATGTGACCACAGACTTTCATTTCACCTGTCTTCCACCTTCTGAGACCAGAGACCTAGTTTTGAAGCTCAGCATCAAACCCAGGAGTTTATCCTCTATCCCTCATGGATCCAAAGACAAATCAGGCTTAGTCATTCACTGGTGTTCTGTTCTGCCTCAGTGGCAATATGACCACAGGGTCTTACTGAGCACAGGGGGAAGATGATCCAGAACTAACTTCAAGACATTTTCCTTGTGACTTGACTGGGATGCATCCACCTTGGGTGAAGCAAATATAATCTTTAAAGAATCTAATTTTTTATTGTTTAATTACCAGAGGGCACGTACACTACTCAGAGAGATAGACGGAGAAAGAAAACGAATCCAATGGGACATGATCATGCTGCAATCCCTTCTCCTCCATTTTTGTAACCTGTCAAGATTTTAGATACACATGCACATGTGCCTACTGTGTTTTTCAAGTCTCCTGGGCTAAGATTTGAACCATGGTTGGACATGTGCTATACAACTCCTTTAACCACTAGGCTATAGGGCCAATTCCCCCTTTATTTATATATTTTGTAATGTTTTTTGCCATAGTGCACGTGCACTCACCAGAGAGAGAAAAAGAGAGGAAAAGTGAGAAATCACCACCCAACAGGGATGACCATGTTGCAATCCTTCTCCTCTCAAGAATTTGGGTACACACATACACATGCACCTGGCATGATTTTCAAGCTGCAGGTCTGGGACTAGAACTGCAGTCAGCCACATGGGAATCCAGCACCTTAACTGCCAAAATACCTGCTAACTCCCAGTCTCTTTTCGTAAGTACTGAAATCCTATGTATGTCTTTAGACTTTCACAAAACGTGATATTTTAAAATTTTATTAAAAACATTTCAGGTGGGACCAGCAGTTAGCGTAATGGCTATGTCGCTGGACTCCCACGTAGTCAACCGTGGTTCAAGTCCCGGACCCGGTGGCTTAAACTCACGCCAGGCGCGTGTGCGTGCGTGCCCAAGATCCCGAGAGGAGAATGGAGGAGAAGGGATTGCGGCATGGCCATCCCCCCTGGGGGGTGATTTCCTGCTTTCTATCTCTCTGTCTCTGTCTCTCTGGTGAGCGCATGCGCCCTATAGCAAAAAAACCTCTCCAAAAAAAAAAAAAAAAAAAAAACATTTCAGGTGGCATGGTGACTAAAGCACTGGACTCACACATGGCTAACTGCACTTTAAGTCCTGGACCTGGTGGCTTGCTGTCTCATTTTCCCCTCTCTCTGTATCTTTTTTTGCCTCTCATTGGTGAATGCACGTGCCCTACAGCAAACTAAATAATAATAATAATAATAATAATAATAATAAATAAAAAGAAATAATTCTTTAAATAAACATTTTTAATTGTTCTTATAGATAGTCAAATTTTACTTCAGTAAAAGTTTTACTTGATTGGGTCAGACACAGCCACTGGGCAGCTGACATAAGACACACCTGTTTATAACTAGAAGCGCCACAAGGCCAACAAATGTTTCTTCTAGTGTTTCACTGGTACATTCAGTTAGATCTTTAGAGTACAAGTACATAATTGATTATATAATAATTCAGTGTGTTAAAAAAAGAAAGAAACCCCATTGCTACATTTGAAATTGAATTTTATTTTAAAAGGGTAAAACATTATATATCCTTTAAAAAATGAAAATCCAAAAACACAAAGTGAATCAATAATATCAACCCGTTTAGAAAAAGATTAAAATAGCAACAATGCTTTACCAGCATAAAAATATCCCAGAATTCAAATCGTCACTTGGATCTTTACTAATTCAAGTGCTGCATCCCACACAGTTGGGGCTGGTCGGTTAGAAGATAGAGCTCCTGCTCTGGACTCGCTGACCACAGTGAGCTCCCTCCTTGCTCACACGGTGGGATACATGGCATATGAGGCAATTCCGCAGTTATTGTTTCGGTCTTTTGCCATCATTATGTAGCCATCCATGCCCCAGTTTTTACCCCAGCTGAAAGAAAAGAAGATTTTCCATTTTATAGAAAGAATAAAGCACATAATAAAACATAATTAACCATAACCCTACTTAAATAGTGTGCCAGAGGCCACTGACTTAACAGAAAGAATCAGGGACAACAATTGTTGTTTCTCCTTCATGAACTGCTGAGTCCGAATCTGCACATAATGTCTATCCCTGACTCCAAAGCAGTGACCATTCACAGAACTGTGTCACCATAGACAGAAAAAGGATAGGATGTCTTTCCAGCCAGATATGTTTCAGAATTAAGATTAAATTATCAAGGATATCAACACAGTAGTACAAATACTATCTTAGTGCCTGCAGTAAGCTTGTGATGATACGTTGATGTTATAATCAAACGCTAGTATTTCTGTATTCAACTGAAATGGGATAAAGACTTTTGGGATTTCAGAATATGTTTAAGGGTTTGTGGACCTGTCTCCAAATTCTAAATGCAAATAAAAATTCCTTTTTCAAGTTCAAATATAAGTACTATTGGCAATTTATACCTGTTTTTGACCAGCCAAAATTTATTATTAGTTGATGCTTCTTGCATTACGCCATAGCCAACCACCAGAACAGCATGATCCAACTCTACGCTGCTGCAGTTTGGTTCAAAATAAATACCTAGGAGAGTAATATTGATATTCAAGTGAAAAGCTCCAGGGCATATCACAGGAAACCATCCTGTCACCCGCAGTAAGGGAGGTATCTGGAGATTCAGGAAAATGACATAAATCCCATGTAAGACTTCATAATAAGATCTATTGTTGTCAAGGTCAGGAACTTAAACTCTCATTTAAAGCTGGCAGAAATAAAATTAGCTTGGGATCAGCAGTGAGTGTAATGGCTATGTCGCTGGATTCCCATGTAGTCAATCACAGTTCGAGTCCCAGACCCAGTGGCTTAAACTCACGCCGAGCACGTATGCATGCGTGCCCAACATCCCGAGAGGAGAATGGAGGAGAAGGGATTGCAGCATGGCCGTCCCCCCGGGGTGTGATTTCTCGCTTTCTGTCTCTCTGTCTCTCTCTGCCTTTCTGGCGAGCGCACGTGCCCTATAGCAAAAACATCTCAAATAAAAGAAAGAAAATTAGCTTAACAATCATCTTGTAATAGGACTTTTTGCTTAGATACCTAAAAGACAATTCTTTGAAATCATAATTCTACTGACATGATGTCACTTTAAGGACAACACAGAACACTACAGTATTTGAATCAAAGTCTATTTTCAGATTTAGTTGCAGACATAAAAATCTTTGGAAAAGCAGCTGTCAAATAGCATGGTAGTTGAGGTGCTGGACTCACATGGCTGACCGCTTTTCGAGTCCCAGACCTGGAGGTTTGCTTTTATACTCTTCCCCTCTACGTCTCTCTCTGGTCAAACTGAAGAATCTAATATAAAATAATTTTTTTAATCTTTGGGAAAGTTTTAAAAACAAAACAACTATAGAACATTTAAGTAAATTAAGCTATACAATAAATTACGTAGCTATTTAAAAGATTGTTAAGTACATATATTCATAGTGATAAGTTTAAATAATATCAAATGGACAGATTAAAAAAATACTGCATGTATAGAATGAACACCTATGTGAAATACATGTACCCAAATATCTTTTTTTCTTAAATTTGCGAGAGGGCATATTTGCTTGTTCGAGAGAGACAGAGAGAAAGCAAGAAAGCACATCCATGGAAAATGGTCATGCCACAATCCCTTCATTTCTTCCTCCTTTCTAAATTTTGGACATTTACATACTCATGACTGGAGTGTTTTTCAAGCTCTTGGAGCCAGAACTTGAACCATGCAATTGGCCATGAGGGATCCAGCCACCAGCTGACCTGCATTCAGATATCTACACTGAATTTTATATACCAAAGAGTCCAACATTCTGTTATGTCATGGTGGTTTCACAGTTTTTCTGTGTGGGCATGCCCAAGATCCCAGGAGGAAAAGAGATTGCAGCATGGCCATCTCTCCTGGGGAATTTCTCACTTTCCTTCTCACTGTCCCTCTGGAGAGCACACATGTCCCATAATGAAAACCTCCTCAAATAAGTAAATAAATAAATTTCTACAAAGAAAAATACTTACCTTCTTTATAGAACTGGAAAGAATCAGCGCTTGCATCAATTCCAACAGAGATAGGCCCCACAGTTGCCACTGCTTTCTCTAGGGCCTTCTCCTCCACAGGGAGGTGCACGAAGCCAGTGTCATTAGCAGCAGAGTTCTTGGGATTGTATTTACAAGAGTCATCCTTTTATAAGTGGAGGGAAGAGACCAAATTACTGCCATCCACTGGGGAGCATTAGTTAGAACCACAACATTTATCAGTTTACAGCCCAAGATTTCCTAGAACAAACTGTTGTAGATCATCCCAGGAAGTGAAACCAGGCAACTAATAGCAGTTGATTTGATAATGAAAATTAACTCATGTAACTTCTCTGAGACCCCCTAGGTTACCTGTGCATAATTTTTCACAATAAAGAAAACAATATTTGTAGAGTGATTTGTGTATTCTCCATGTTACATAGAAGCAAGACTGTCTATCTTAACTACCTAATTAGAGAATTCTGCAAAAGCTATCATAATGACAGTACTAATAGTTGGCAGATATTGGCTTGACCATCTAAAATATGAATTCTGAACAAGGTGTCTGCTATCTCTGAAAGTGTTTCACTTTCCAAAAGGAGGGCTGGTATAACAGCAAGATAAGAAGCTTCAATTACCACTGCTTCATATGGATAGGATTCCTCTGAGTCCAGGCCTCCGTTGTCCTTAACATACTGGAAGGCATTATCCATCATTCCACCACTGCAGCCAAAATTGCCTTCAGAAATAGAGCAGTCCACCAGGTTCTGCTCACTCAGTGACACAAGTTTGCCGGTTTTCCGGAACATCTGTCCTTCAAGAGCACCAGTTGAACTAAAAGCCCAACAAGAACCACAGTCACCCTGAGAAGGGAAAAAAAAAGTTGTCATGCACAAAATTTATAGCAAGACACTGACAATAGTTACATCTGAATACTCTTAAACAAATAACGAGCCACATGCTGTTGTACAATGCACCAAAGACACGAGACTAATTCCTTCTTGGCTTCCTGGAGACATGGAGGTCTGAATCTGACGCTGTCATACCTGATTCTTCACGGGGGTCACATAGCCTTCCTTTCTCCAATCTACAGATTCGGGAACGTCAAAATGCATAGATTCCTGGAACAAGTTCCCGGTCTTGCGCTTCTGCTTTCGAAAACCATTCATCACTTTCCTGAATTCTTCATTGGTCTTCAAGAAAAATCAACAAAGTGTTAAAAAGCAAGAGAATATTTTGCTAAAGAATTAAGGAGAGGAAGCACAGAGTTAAGCAGTCCATGCCATACTCACCATGTCACCAAAGGCATTCATTTCCATTGTGAAGCTATGTTTCTGCTGGCTGTGTTCCAAATTGTGCTGATGGATCATTTTTAGATTCTTCTCCCATACTGATCTTCTCCATATGTCTTTATTCTAAAAGTAAACATATAAGTGGTCTCTACTACCACCTGGAAGCCAACCCATCCTCACCATTAGGCTCTGCAGACAGACGTAGAGAGTAACCATGGCCAGGGATGGCTTCATATTTCTGGGAGCTGCTCTCCATGCTCAGATACAGCAAGAGTGGATGCCATAGTGGTGCTACTAAATTATTGCCTTAGAAAGAGCTGGCCTCTAACAGCTTCTCTTGGCCATAAACTCCTAACGGCAAAGAACATTTTCCCTAGGATCCCTCTAGACAGTTTTGGATGTTACCAACCGGCTCATATGTTTTATTGTGTTTTGTCTTCCACTGGTTCCATTGGGCATCTAAGTTAGGATCAACTGTTGGAGCAGCTGAGGCTATTCCCAAGGAAAGGACGGCCAGGAAGAGTAGAGGATTCATGTTTCAGAAGCCTAGAAATTGAACAAAAATGAGTGTATGATTAGACTAATTCTTCTTAAAACCCATCTTAGTCTATTCTGAGAAATTACAGCCACTACGGTAGGATATGATATTACATTAATCTGCCATGTGTTTTCCTAAGGACACTGGAAGAGGTTAAGAATGTGGAGAAAAAAGAAAAGAAGATCAGGCTAAGGGCAGGTATGTGATTGAGACAGCAAAGTCAAAAACAGCCTGCCTGGAGCCTTAGGATTGAAACAGGGTATGCAACGTCTACTGAAGTGAGAAGATCATAGAGGTACCTGAGGGGTCAGAAGCTTAAGGAAACAACTGGGAAAATAGGAACTGGTCAGTCTAGGTCTTTCAGCAACAGTGTTGAGGTTACCCAGGCAAAACTTCATTAACGAGGACATCTGATCTCCAGTAGGGGAAAAGGGATTCCCAGTAGTGGGAGGCCACCTCACATCTTCTCCTTGGCTAACAGCAGGAAGTAAGATAGTCCTTGATTCTCTACTGCTTCAATGAAACCTTTCTGGAATGCCTTTCTAAAGAAACTAGAAAGGAGAACATCCACTATTCCTGTGGTAGGCATTTAGTTAGCCATGAGCGGGCAGCCCTAAGAGAAAAGCGAAAGGCTCACCTAGCCCCGGGGGCCAGGAGGGCGAGGCAATTTGCCATCTTCCTTCCTTGGGGCCTGAGGGAAGCATACAGGGATGATTCGTAGATTTTTCTCTTTTCAAAAAGACCCAAGCAAGCATTTTAGTCAACACCCTAATCCCACTAGGTCAACGCCCTAATTCCCACTAGGACGATGAATTAATTAGGCAGTCTAATTAATCAACCTGGCTCACACTGGGCATGAGCAATAAGGTAATCAAATTCCTCATTCCTTTCCTGTGAGAGAAGTGCGCAAGTGCAGGAGAAAACGCGCAGATTCTAATTCAAACGAAGGACATAGGTAGTATGACAGACCTCCCACCAATAAATATTCATGGTCACCTCTAGTAATAAAAGTAACAATTAACCAGTATCAAGCCCAGTTGCCACCTGGCAATCTGCCCGCCCAAGAGCCTTTTTGGGTGTACTTTCCTTTCTTTCCTATTAAGCTTTCTTTTCTATCTACTTTATTCGCGGTTGTGGTTTCATTTTGCGCCTAGGGGTAGATCTCTAATTTTAATGATCTGGACTCAAAGAACCAAGGGCATCACAAAGCAGCTCGACATTCTCCCATCTGTTAACATTCCCACTGATTCTCACTTGGTCTGTGCAGCCAACACTGTCACTCTCTCCCCCAACCAAATAAATGGGTCTCATGACTCAGCTGCTGGAAACCAGCCTCAGTACCAAGGTCCAGATAGTAGGATGCAGCGCTGGGGTTGGGGTCCTGCTCAAACTTGGATGGGACTAGACTAGAGCCTGTACATGATCCTGCCCTCTCCATAGGGGCAGAGGATGTGCGGGCAGGAGCACCGCTGCTCACATGTATGGGTGGGACTGCCCCTGACTCCGCAGTAATGCAAGAGACCTCATGGCTAGAGACTCCTGATTGCCCCTTGCCCAAGGCTGGCAGATGGGCTTATTTCAGGGATGGCTCCTATATCATCCTGTCCCACAGAAATCTCACCTAAAGCAGCACCGCTGTCAAGTGCAGAGTCCAAGGATCTTGGAGGTCAGTATCTGACACCTAAGGCTGCTACTTAGACCTTTAAAACTCTTGGGAGCAACCCAGCCAGTTCTGTCCCCCACCACCTGCCTAATCTATGATTGGCTGCACCAGTATCTGGGTGGGGCCTCCAGGTTATCTTCTTACTGGGATGTGATGTAGTTGGGCCTGACCTGTTTCAGAAGGGCATGTCTTTTTTTTTTAATGAGGTATTTTGCCTTAAGGTGTGTGCGCTAGGTGGAGACAGAGACAGAAGGAAAATGAGAAATCACTCCCCAGAGGGGATGGCCACTCCCTAATTCCTTCTCCTTCATTTTCCTTCTGGGATCTTAGACATGTAAGCACACACATTCAACATGAGTTTTAAGCCACTAGATCCAAGACTTAAACTGTGGCCAGCCTTGTGAGAGTCCACTGAGCAACTGCTATGCCATATGCCTCCCTTTGTGCATGGTAGGAGGGTGTGAGCGGAGCACCCCTGGGTTACACACAGGAGGGTGTGGTACCTCCCTGAAGGTTTATATCAATTCAGTACTCACTTGGGAAGTGGTTACAGTAAGTCATGTGGCTTTTCAGACAAATTCAGCTTTCCCTTTGTCCTCCAGTTTTGATTAAAATCTCCTGCAGGGCTGAGGCCAGTCTAATGTAGCAGTTCCTGTTTCATTCCCAGCAGAGGAGAGACCTGTCAAAGAATGCAGAGCCCATGGGTGGACAGATGTTGCTTTCCTAGTTTCATGATGGGACTTGGCTGGGTTTAGGAGAATCGGGAAGGGAAAGACAATTGCCAAAACTCTGAAGTGTCAAAGCCAACCCTAGGTGGAAAAGGTACTAACTGGGAGAGTTCCTGAAACTGTGGGGCTTTTTATAATTCATCCCTCCTTGTCCTATCCACTCAGGAATTCTTCCTTCTCCCAAGTCTTTGGCCAATTTAACAGAAATGAGTTATCTACAGAAAAAGTTTGTTAACTGAAAGGAGAAAAGCAATTGAGCACGTTAGACATTTCCTCACTCCCTGTATTATGGGTTATGATGCTGCTCTCAGTATGCAAAGTGCATTTTATAAAATTTAAGAAATATTTATGTTTCTTTATATACATTATAGGGTACATGTGCTCACTGGAGAGAGAAAGAGAGAGAAAAAATGAGAAATCATTCCCCCTGGGGAGATGGCCACACTGCAATCCCTTCTCCTCTATTCTCTGCTCAGGATTTAGGGCATGCACTTGCACGCAGTGTGTTTTTCAAGCCACTGGGTCTGGGAATAAAGCCACATCAGTCATGTGCGACGTAGCTGCCTTAACCACCATGACTCTGCTGGCCCTAGTAAATTTATTTTAATGACTTTATGTCAAGATTTGAAAATAGAGTTTGGAAAGTGTTACAAGTAGAGGAAATAAAAAATGTAATAAGTATATATTTTATGGAATATACTTAAAGATTTAAGGAAGGCAACCCAGAGCCATTCTAAATGTTTATTATTTTTATGATATTAGAAATGTACTTATTGGGCCCACAGGTGGCATGGTGGTTAAGGTGCTGGATTCCACAGCGCCAACTGTGCTGTTGGAGTTCTGGACTCAGTGGCTTGAAAAACATGCTGGGCAAGACTGGCAGATGGTATGGTGGTTATGGTGCTGGGCTAGTACATGGCCAACCACAGTTCTGGTCTTGGACCTGGCAGCTTACTTTCTCACTCCCACCCCCTCAGTCTCTCTCTCTCTCTGGTCAAATTAAATAATAATAATAGCATTAACAGATGGGAGAATGTCGAGCTGCATTGTGATGTCCTTGGTTCTTTGGGTCCAGATCACTAAAATTATAGATCTGTCCCTAGGCGCAAAATGAAACCGCAACCATGAATGAAGTAGGTAGAAAAGAAGGTTTAATAGGAAAGTACACCCAAAAAGGCTCTTGGACGGGCAGATTGCCAGTGGCAACTGCACTTGATACTGGTTAATTGTCACTTTTATTACTAGAGGTGATCATGAATATTTATTGGTGGGAGGTCTGTCATACTACCTATGTCCTTCGTTTGAATTAGAATCTGCGCATTTTCTCCTGCTCTTGCACACTTCTCTCACAGGTAAGGAATGAGGAATTTGATTACCTTATTGCTCATGCCCATTGTGAGCCAGGTTGATTAATTAGACTGCCTAATTAATTCATCGTCCTAGTGGGAATTAGGGAATTGAACTAGTGGGAATTAGGGCGTTGACCAAAATGCTTACTTGGGGATTAGGGTGTTGACCAAAATGCTTGCCTGGGTCTTTTTGATAAGAGAAAAATCTACAAGTCATCCCTATATAGCTTCCCTCATGCCCCAAGGAAGGAAGATGGCAAATTGCCTCACCTTCCTGATGCCCAGGGCTAGGTGAGCCTTTCGCTTTCCTCTTAGGGCTGCCCACTCATGGCTAACTAACTGCCTACCACAATAGGTAAAAGTAAATAATTATTAAGAAAAAAAAAAAAAAGAAAGAAAGGAAGGAAGGAAGGAAGGAAGGAAGGAAGGAAGAAAGAAAGGAAGAAAGAGAAAGAAAAACATGCTGGACATGTGTACATGCATGCCCAAAATCCTAAGAGGAGAATGAAGAAGGGACTGGTGTGGTGATCCTCTTGAGGGATGATTTTTTTACTCTCTCTCTAGTGAGTATATATGTCCTATAGCATAAAAAAATTAAAAACAAACGAACTAAAACGTATTTATTGTAAACAATACTACTGAGGAAAGAAACCATCAGGGCCTCATGTGTTTTTTCTCATAACCTTTTCTATTCATATTTTGACTACTTTGATAAACATAGAATTATAATACATAACTATTTACAAGCCTATTTCTGCTTAAGATTACACCAAACACAAGTACAGTCATACTTACAACCTTTTATTATGGCAAACTATACATAAATAACAATTACTATTCTAATCATTTTTAAGTACAGCTCAGTGGCATTAAGCACATGCATGTTGCTTTCCACCACCACCACCACCACCACCACCACCCATTTTCAGAACTTTTCATCTTCCTAAACTTACACTCTGCACCCACTAAATAATGCTCCATTCCTTCTCAGTCTTAGCATCCCCCATTCTATTTTCTGTGTGAATTTGACTACTGCTATGGTTTGAATGTTTGTTTCCTCCCAAACTCATGTTGAAATATAATTGCCATTGTAGCAGAATGAAAGGCGAGATATTAAGATATGATTAAACCATGAGGGCTTTGCTTTCTTACATGAATTAATGCCATTATCACAAGAATGGTTCATTATCAGGGCAGGGGAGTTCTTTTGAGGAGTTCAGGCCACCTTACATCTGCCGCTCTTGCTCTCTTCCCCTTCTGCTCTGTGATTCCTTTGACCATGTTGTGATGCGGAAAGAAGCTCCTTGTCTGACACCTGCACCTTGATGTTAGACTTCCCAACCTCCATAACTGAGAGCCAAGAAATTTCTGGGCATTATGAATGACTCAATCTGTGGTATTCTGTTAGAGCAGCACAAAATGGACTATGACAATTACTCTAAGTAGCTCATGTAAGTGGAGACATAATGATATATGTGCTTTTGTGTCTGGCTGTTTTACTTAGCTAATGTCTTCCATGTTCATCTGAGATGTAGCATGTGTCAGTTATGTATATACTATAATTTATTTATTTTTTCATCCTTTGATTGACTTTTATGTGGTTTCCACATTTGGCTATTATTAATAATTTTGCTATCCACATAGCTGTATGAGTATCAGTTTGAGTCTCTGCTTTGCATTCTTTTGGGTACACATTCAGAAATGAACGTGCCAAAAATTATTCTGTTTAATTTTTCTGTGTATTCTATGGCAGATTCATACATTTTATATTCCTGCTGGGACCTGCTCAGCTGAACACATTTTTCTGAGTGGAGAAGGCTGTGGATTAGAAATAAACATAACAACAGGGACCAGCAGTTAGCATAATGGCTATGTCGCTGGACTCCCACGTAGTCGTCCGCGGTTTGCATCCCGGACCCGGTGGCTTAAACTCACGCCGCCGCCGAAGATCCTGAGAGGAGAATGGAGAAGGGATTGCGGCATGGCCATCCCCCCCGGGGGGTGATTTCTCGCTTTCTGTCTCTCTGTCTTTCTCTGTCTGTCTGGCGAGGGCACGCGCCCTATAGCAAAAAATGCCTCTCCCCCCCCTCAAAAAAAAAAAAAAAAAAAAAGAAAGAAACATAACAACAAACACACAAAGACACACAATTATAGAAAAGGGAGGATAGGGTGGGCCCGATTTCTCTGGTGGAGAAAGCCACCACCAGGCACTAGCCTCTTAAATAAAAGGGCAGAAAATGGAGGAAGAAGAAATGGAACGCAAAGTTAGTTGCTTTAGGATGTAAATCAGCTGAAGATGCAAAAACAACTGGTGTCATGTAATTTTTGTGATCTTTTTGGGGTGAAATCTGATAAACACATGTGGCTTTCTTTAGCCTTATGGTGCTTTGGTGTATGAGGTCTTGTTGTATCAACAATAGGAAAGGTAACTGATGACAACAGGCAGGTAGCATTTTCGTATGCAAATGCTCTCATAGCCATTCCAAAGAAGCTCACAGAAGCGTGTTTCTGCATGCATGTAAAGGTCACCATGTTTTCTCAGATTGTCTGCTCTCCACTCATTACCAGAAGCAACACACACGGTGTAAATTTTACAATACCTTATCAATCATTGTTTTCTTCTTTCCTTCCTTCTTTTTGAGAATAATCATCCTAATTTGCATGAAGTGGTTAGTATTCCAGACACTGATGTCGCTAACACCTCTCCCTTGTACAATAACTCTCTCCCAATTATTTAAATTTACTGAGCCAAGAATTACTCTTAAAAAGCATGATCCTACAATATTTCTTTTTGCAAAACAGTTTGTAACCTTTTATAATTGTGTAGAAAACACCCTGTTTAGAAGTTGATATTGGGGCTGGCAGGTGGTGTGATGGTTAAGACAATGGATTCCCACATGGCCAACTGCAGTTGGAGTCTCAGACCCGGTGGCTTGCTTTCTCACTTTCTCCCTCTCTCTCGTCAAAAATAATAAAAATAATTAATAAAATTAAATACCATGATTCTAAAAAGAAAGTTGATGTTCATATAAGACCCTTTATGAAATCTCTTAATTTTTTGAGATATTATACCTTGCTTTTCCTATAGGGTTAAACAGGCAGCCAATTCATTAAGGAAGTAAATGAATCAGCCAATGAAAATTAATTTTGTACTCATTATCCTTTGCTTGGTATAGTCTGAGCTTTTCCTTAGAAGCAATCTACCCGTAACTCTCCCAAATTTACCTTTTTTGAGGCTCAGCCTTTCCATTTTAAGAACAAAGTTTCTCATACTAATCTTGTTTTATCAGAAAATAGACACACACCATGACAGACATAATTAAATGAAATTATGGCCAAGCATCTTGGTGCATTAGGTAATAAGGGAACTGTTCCATAAGACTAACCCCCACTTTTTTCACCCTCATCCGCAGACGGTCTTTTCCTCAGATACGATCCATGCCTTCTGTTCTCCCGACTCCTCTTCCTTCAGGAGGAAAATGCCATTGAGAAGAAGAACCATGAATTAAAAATGCATTTAAAATAAGCATTTTTACTCCCTTAGATCAGAACTACACATTCTATACTAAACTCTTAGATGTTATTTCATCTGGCATCTTAGAAATTATCCTGAAGAAAGTTGACATTCCTCACTCAGAGCCTCGGTTAATGCTCAGAAGTAGAATCTGAGGTCCTTCTCAGTGTATCCAATGGACCGAAAGGATGAAATTTAGATGTATTTTGGATCATAACTATGTGTCCAATCTGGTGGCAATGAACTCACACTGGGAGACAGCAACCACTGGGGAGTTGTGGAGGTGGTTCAGGATGAAGAAGGAACAAATGCAGACCTTGAGAGTGGAGTCAATGACTTATCTGAAGTCCCAAAGTTTATATGGAGAAGATCTCTCTAGTTGTTGATTTTTGGAGTCATGTAAAGAATTGGTGATGCTTAATCATATGGCTCTAGTTCCCTTTTGTAATCTCACATATTTAAAAACATATTTTTTATGTGTCCTTAGAATTGGTGAATAAGTGGATTTCACTTTTTTAATACTTGAGATTATCATGGAACACTGTCATCTGATTTAGGTTTCAAAATCCGATCATAAATTTATCCTAGGTAAAGTTTTTATCTCCTAGAAATAATCAAGCAAGGAAGTACCCAGGAGCCGTAGTACAAAATGTTCTCCTAGAAGCTGGTCAGGTAGAAGGATGAAGAGACTTGGTCTGGTTCTGGCAATATTTCTTCTGGGAAGTGACAAAGAAACTTTTGGGAGCCAAACTTTAGTCAGATCTCTAAATCCCTCGAGGCAAACCTGTAGAATGTCTTGTAAAATCTAATTTTGAAAAAAAAAAAGAAAAAAAAAAAGAACGAATACCTTGTTAAGTAAGTTTATTAAGAGCTTTCATCCTCAATATCTGATCATCTTCTTATCTAATTAGGTTCCTCATTCTGCCATATCCCCGAGGTGATGTCTGATCACCCTGATTGCCTTAAGCAAGAGTCCTATTAGGTTGGTTTAGTCAGAATCCCCCCTATTGCTAATGTTTTCTCTAAGGAATTTTCCATCACTGACCCCACACTGCTCTGTGGCTGCACATTCTTGCTTTTCCTTGCCATATTTGGAGTTAAGCCCAATCTCTCTCCTCCATTGCAAATTCCCTTTCTTTGCACTTACTCTGATGGTCCTGAATAGTCTTCCTTGATGTGCTTATGTGTCATTATAACAGCAGCTCACTATTCCTCCTTTTAGTATGAATCTAGGAGAGCTGGCATCTCCATGAGCGTCCAGAGATCAACCTGGGGAGCCTTGGGGCCTTACCTCTTGGTGGCCTC
This sequence comes from Tupaia tana, assembly GCA_026018925.1. Taxonomy (NCBI): domain Eukaryota; kingdom Metazoa; phylum Chordata; class Mammalia; order Scandentia; family Tupaiidae; genus Tupaia; species Tupaia tana. The sequence goes on along the minus strand of JAKSZU010000013.1, from coordinate 8,399,636 downwards.
AGTGCTCATATTTCACTTCTCCTGGTTCCCATACGTCTAGGGAGTGGAGAGTGCCAAGCGAGTGATGGGGATGGGGAAAGCGTTGAACAAGAAAGTCCAGGGAACCAGCAGTTAGCGTAATGGCTATGTCGCTGGACTCCCACGTAGTCCACAGCGGTTCGCATCCTGGACCCGGTGGCTTAAAACTCACGCCGGGCGCATGTGCGTGCATGCCCAAGATCCTGAGAGGAGAATGGAGGAGAAGGGATTGCGGTGTGACCATCCCCCCGGGGGGGGGGGTGATTTCTCACTTTATGTCTCTCTCTCTCTGTTTGGCGAGTGCACACACCCTATAGCGAAAACCTCTCCAAAAAAAAAAAAAAAAAAAGAAAAGAAAATTTCATCTTCCTTTTGAAGCCTATTGGCCTGACATGCATTTCAGTTATTTCTTCCCTTTGAAAAGGAACTTTACACTTGTCACCTCTCATTCGGTGTCACTCACTGCTGTGGACCGCACTCAGTATAAAATGGAGCACATCTGAGTACTCATCCCTAGGGTAGGGTTTCTCAAAATGGGGTACCTGACCAGTAGCATTTGTAGCTCTTGGGAACTTGTTAAGAAAACAAATTCTGGGAACCAGCAGTTAGCGTAATGGCTATGTTGCTGGACTCCCACGTAGTTGACCGCGGTTCGCATCCTGGACCGGGTGGCTTAAAACTCACGCCGGGCGCGTGTGCATTCGTGCCCAAGATCCTGAGAGGAGAATGGAGGAGAAGGGATTGCGGCGTGACCATCCCCCCGGGGGGTGATTTCTCGCTTTCTGTCTCTATGTCTCTCTCTGTCTGTCTGGCGAGCGCACACACCCTATAGCGAAAACCTCTCCAGAAAAAGAAAAACAAAGCAAATTCTGTGCTTGTTAAGAAAGCAAATTCTCTCCACATATGTCTTTGTCTGCTATTGCATTGCTAACAGAACTACCTGAGACTGGGTGGTTTATCAAAAATGGAGATTTATTTGACTCACAATATTAGTGGCTGGAAAGACCAAATGCATACAGCTGGCTTCAGGATAACTACAATGTGGCCAATGAAGCAGAGAGAAGGACAGGCATGTGCTATCTACATTCCATGTGAGTTCCTCTTTCATGTGCTGTTCTCAGTCCCTCTGCTTATAATCCCACCAGAACTCAATCACAGGGGCCCTGCTGTGGTGATCTCATCACATTTAAAGGCCCACCCTGGGACATTACTAGGGATTAAATTTTACTTAACACCTTTACATCAATCAAGTTCCCATGCATGAATCTTTGGGGAACATCCAAACTATAGCATTCTTTTCCTAGTTCTCAAAGTCTCTATACTTCACACATACAAAATCACCTCCATAGGCCCCAGCTATCTTAATTTGTTCCAGTACCAACTGAAAATACTGAGGTCTCATTTGATATCCATAGCTACAAGTCTATGAAGACAAAACAAATTACACACTGCCAAAAGGCAATGATGAGACAGACATAGGGCAGAATTTTCCATTCTACAAAAGGAAAGGCACTAAGCAAGTCTGCAGTCTGAAAGGGCAGACATTTTGTCCTGAAACTCCATGTACCTTATCCTGGATGAACTCAGGGTGTTTTGCCTTCAATACTCAAAACATTAGGCAGCCTTGTCCCCATGACCCTGTTGAATTCAGTCCATGCTTCAGTTCTCTCTAATTCTTTCAGACTATCAGTGCACATTTAGCTTCACAGTTGCAAGATCCAAGGGAATCCTACCCCTGTGGCTCCAGTAGACATGACACCGTTGAGTACTCTTTGTTTCAGCCCCACATTTCTGCTTGGCATTTCTCTCCTGGAGGCTCTCTCCTGCAGCTCTGCCTTTGTAGCAGGTCTCTGTCTAGGCCCACAGTCTGTCTAAGACAGTTTTCAAAATCTTGGTGAAAGTCTCTAGAATCTTGAATTCTCCGGGCATGCAGAATTACCTCTACATGCATGCTCCTATAGCCTGCTGCCTGCAGATTTCAAAGCAGAGGGTGAAGTAGTAGCCACACTCATCCAGCAGCATGTACAGCTGCGAGACCAGCAGTGAGCATAATGGCTATGTCACTGGACTCCCATGTAGTCGACCACGGTTCACGGCCTGGACCAGGTGGCTTAAACTCACGCTGGGCATGTGTCCGTGCGTGCCCAAGATCCTGAGAGGAGAATGGAGGAGAAGGGATTGCGGTAAGCGCAGGAGCCCTATAGCAAAAACTTATTGAAAAAAAAAAAAAAGAGTACCAAGAAGGTTCAAGGAAACAAGCCTGCCCTGGGGAGACCCCTGAAAACATTCTGTTCTTCCAAGCCTCTGGGCTTTTCATTAGAAGGAAAATGACCTCAGGGCTTTGTTTCCACACTCTCAAAGATCATCATCTGGATCCCTTTAGGCCTGCTAATTTCTTTTACCAGCAGTCTCTTGGTCACACGTTTCTTTGCCAGAAACACTTTTTTATTCTTTGCCAAATGGTTAGGCTGCAAATTTTCCAGATTTTGCTGCTCTGCTTCTCTTTACACTGTAAAGTATGGCTTAAGTCATTTCTTCCTGATCATGTCTTACCATATGCTATTAACAATAATCAAAGAGTTCCTTCTATAGTTTGCCCTAAGATTGTATTTGCCAATCTTAGGGCAACATTCAACAAGCCTTAGGATATGAGCATTTTGCAGAATTATTTTCTTTTTTTATTTTTCTGGAGGGGTTTTTGCAATAGGGCCAGTGTGCTCACCAGAAAGAAAGAGACAGAGAGATAGAAAGCAAGAAATCACACCCCAGGAGGGATGGCCACGCCGCAATCCCTTCTCCTCCATTCTCCTCTTGGGATTTTGGGCACACACGCACATGCGCCTGGCGTGAGTTTAAACCTCCAGGTCCGGGACTCGAACCGCGGTCAACTACATGGGAGTTCAGTAACATAGCCATTATGCTAACTACGGTGCCGCAGCCAAATTATTTTCTATGTTGTAATGCAAATTAATTTTTTTCTAATTTTCAATAAGGTATTTCTTATTTTTCTCAAAAATCTCCTCAGAAGGGCTTTTATTTATTTATTTGTTATTTTGAGAGGTTTTTGCTATAGGGCACATGTGCTTGCCAGGAAGACAGAGACAAAATGCAAGAAATCACCCCCCAGAGGGATGGCCACCCCACAATTCCCTCTCCTCCATTCTTCTCTCTGGATCTTGGGCACATACAAACATGCACCTGGCGTGAGTTTAAGCCACTGGGTTCTGGACTCGAACCACGGTTGACTACATGGGATTCCAGCGACATAGCCATTACACCAACTGCTGGTCCCTTGGAAGGGCTTTTACTATCCATATTTCTATTAGTTTATAGTAACCACCATTTAGCTAATTTCGAAAGTTACATTCTTCTAAACTTCCTTTTCCAAGCCTCTGTGAGAATCTAAGTTTTGCTAGCCTTCTCTTCATTCTCTTCCCCAGTTTCAAAGTTGCATCCATCCACATTTTCAGATATCTATAGCAACACAACCCTGCTTAATTATGCCAATTTTCATTTTAGTCTGTTATTGTGTTGCTAACAAAAATATCTGAAATGAGATAATTTATAAAGAACGGAGATGTATTTGACTCAAGATTCTGGTGGCTGCAAAGTCCAAAGGCATACAACTGGCATCTGGTAAGCTACCACACAACCAGCAGAAGTAGAGAGGATGGTGGGTGTGCACAGAGAGCGAGTAGTCTTGGGTATCTCTCTCCTTTTCAGGTCTCGTTATCTCTGCTATTAAAGCCACCAGAAGAGAACCATAGGTGTCTTGTCCTAATAACCTTATCACACAAAAAGGTCCTACCCTTGGACAACATAAAAGGATCAAATTTTCACTTAACAATTTAACAAAACAACTAAGTTCCAATGCATAAATATTTGGGGGACCTCTAAACTATAGCACCATCCCAGACCTACTAAATCAGAAACTTGGAGGATGGCATTCAGAAATCTGAGTTTTCACAGGTCCTTTAGATGATTCTGACGCATCTGAAGTTTGAGAACAATTGTCACAGGGTTGTTGCAAAGATTCCCAGAGGAGCCCATGAAAAATGCTCAGAATAGTACCTGGTACCTGAGTGGCATTTAGCTATTGGTGTTATCACCATCACCATCATCATGGCAAGAATCTTTTGTTGTCATTTTAATTTCCAAGAGCACCAGCTCCTCACAGATGTTGATGTCCTTCCTCTGGAGCAGCCCATGGCAGGTGCCTGTGCAGGCTGAGTCTCTCAACAGACTGAGGGCTGCTCCTCTGTCTCTGCTACTCACCATAATGACCCAGGGCTTATTTCTGGGTATGCCATGTGTATATATGCATAGACAAATAGAACATTTTTTATTGACCTAACATAATATTTTACCATCTTTTAAATTTTTTTGTCTACAGTTCTTCAGCAGTTTTTTCTTTTCTTTTTTCTTTTGGCATGTATGTTTGTGTTTACGGTAATATCTTACCATAAAATTTACCACTTAATCACTTCAACATGTACAGTAAGTGGCATTAAGAATAGTCACAATGCTGTGAAACCATCATCACCACCTATCTTAAGAATTTTTTTCATCTTCTACCAACTAAAATGTTGCACCTATTAAACAATAACTCCCCTGACCTCAGCCCCTGGTAACTCTCATTCTACTTTCTGTCTCTATGGGTCTGACTATTCTAGTCTGTTCCATTGGTAATAACAGAAAATATCAAACAGTGGGTAATTTATTCAGGTCATAGCTTGGAGGTTAAGGCTTTGGAAATTACAATTCCTAGGTTTTCCTGATGCTGGGGTTCCAAGGCCATGGAGAGTGTCACATTATAGGAGCACAGGAGCATACGTTTCTGTGTGCTCATCGATAAAGAAGTTTTATATTTCATCCCCTTGTCTTATTTCATGAAGCGTAATAAATTCCATATGCTCTGCTGCAACAGTTGCCAATAAAATCACTCTGAACTTGTCCACAGTTTTCAGGTACATGTTTTTGTACAGTCACAAGTTCTTATCTACATGGCTGAGAGCAGTGTGAGCAATAAACTGGTTCAGAGGACTATGAAATTTGGTCTAAGACCTGAGAAAATGTCTGCTGGAATAAGTCCTGGAGTTCAGCGGTGGGTGAGCCTCGAATTCTGATGTCCAAGACAACAGAAGTCTATCCTGTTCTCTGAAAAGAGACTCATCCCTTGTTGATTGGATGATCTCACCCACATTAGTGTGGATGTTTGCCCCAAGTTTACTCAGATTTGCATGTTAATCTCTCCTGGAAACACTACACAGACAGTTCCAGAATACCAGGTTTCTAGGTATTCCTTAGTCCAGTCAAATTGATACCAAAAGCAAATAATCCCAACTACTCCAGATGCCTCAGACAAGTGGAAACGTGCAAGCTTTGTCTTTTGTTACTGGCTTATTTCACTTAACTTAATTAGCATCCACAAGGTTCAGACATGTTGTAGCCCATCAGAATTTCCTAAGGCAGAATAAAATTTTGTTATATGTATATACTGTTTTTAAAGAAATCCATTCATCTGTTGATGTACACTTGATTGCTTCCACCTTCTGGATAATGTGACTAATTCTGCTAATAACAGAAGGTACAAATATCTGTTTGAGTTCCTGTTTTCACTATAATTGAATTTCAATGTGGGTGTGTACCCAGAAGGAGATTGCTGGATCATATGGTAATTCCACTTTATTTATGTGTATATGTATTTATTATTATTTTTATTGACATATAGTAAGAGTACACATTATGGAATACAGTGTAATATTTATTAGATACATGCATATAATGTGTAATGATCAAGTCAGGACAATTAGCATCACTTAATTATCATCACTCAAACATCATTTTTTGTGCAGGTTGAGATTATTCAAAATCCTCTAGTGTAGCTATTTTTAAATATATAATTATTGTTAGCAATAGTCATCCTACTATGCTATAGAGCACTAGAACTTATTCTCCCTACCATCCTTAATTTTGTATCCATTGGCCAAACTTTACCAGTCAACCTTCCCAGGCTCTACTAACCAGTATTCTACTCTCTGCTTGTATGAAATCAACATTTTTATCTTCTGTTTATGAATGAGAACATCCATTTTTTTAAAGAATTATTTTTCATTTAACTTTATTTATTATTATATCATTATTATTTTTAAGTTTGATCAGAGAGACACACAGAGAGAGAGAGGAAGTGAGAAAGCAAGCCACCAGGTCCGAGACTTGAACCGTGGTCAGCCATGTAGGAGTCCAGCGCCATTAACCACCACGCCACTTGCCGGCCCCAGAGAACATCCATTTTTTTTAATCTTTCTGTGTTTAGTTTATTTCAATTAACATTGTATCCTCAAGGCTCATCTACATTGCCATGTATCTTACTCAGGTATTGTTGTTTACAGAAATACCTGAGACAGAATGAGTTGTAAAGAACAGACTTTATTTGGTTCATGATTCTGGGGACTGGAAGGTTCAAAGGCATCACAACAAAGCTGACAGAAGCATAAAAGATGGTGAGCATGTGTAGAGAAACCTGGGGATAGACATCTTTTGTATATTTGCCCAGTGGTGGTCGCTCTTATGAGATCAACCCTCTCTCATAAGAACTAACTCTTTCTCATGAGAAGTAGAACTCACTGTGTCTTACAAGATATCATTAATCCATTCATGAAAGCCATGCCTCTGTGATCCAATCACCTGCCCAAGTAAGCCTCATCTCTTAAACTCCATGATCTAGGCACCAGCGATTAAGCACCATCTCCTAATGCCATTTCACTGGGAACTAAAACATGAACCTTTGGGGGGACAAACCATTACCTAAACCATAGCACTATGAGTGACAAGACTTCATTCTTTTAAAAGGCACCAAGAATATTCATTAGGAAAAGTATAGTCTCTTCAATAAATGGTACAGGAAAAACTGTATATCCGCATACAGAAGAATAAAATTAGGCCCTATTTCTCATCATATTTAAAATCAATTCAGTGCACTAGCAGTTGACATAATGGCTATGTAGCTGGACTCCCATGTAGTCAAATGCGGTTCAAGTCCCGGACCCGGTGGCTTAAACTCATGCCGGGCTTGTGTGCGTGCATGCCCAAGATCCCAAGAGAAGAATGGAGGAGAAGGGATTACGGCATGGCCATCGCTTCTGGGGGTGATTTCTCACTTTCTGTCTCTGTTTCTCTCTGTCTTTCTGGCGAGCTCATGTGCCCTATAACAAAATACCTCTCCAAAAAAAATAAATAAATAAAAAATAGATTGATTACTTAACTGTTAGAATAAAAGCTATGAAACTGGGAACAGCAGATGGTGTAATGGTTACATTGCTTGCATTGCTTGGACTCCTACATAGTCGACCGCAGTTTGAGTCCCACACTCGGCAGCTTAAAACTCATGCTGGCATGAGCACATGCATGCCCAAAATCACAAGAGAAGAATGAAGAGAAGGGATTGCAGCATGGCCAGCCCCCCGGGATGGGGGTTGATTTCTTGCTTTCTGTCTCTCTCTCTGGTAAGCACACAAGCCTAATAGCACAACTCTCTCTCAAAAAGAAATCTATGAAAGTACCAGAAGAAAAAACATAGGAAAAATATTTTTAGGACATTGGCCTGGACAAGCATTTCTTGACTAAGATCTAAAAAAAATCAGGAAATAGGGCCAAGAGATGACATGGCAGTTAAGGCAGCTGAATCCCACATGATCTTCTGAGTGGTATGAATCCTGGATCCAGTGGCTTGAATATCACACTGAGTACATGTACATGTGTGCTCAAAATCCAGAGAGGAAAATGGAGAACAGATTACAGCATGGCCATCTCTCTTGGGAGGTGATTTCTCACTTCCCTCTTCTCTCTCTGTCTTACTCTAGCAAGCACACATGCCCTATAGCAAACTAAATAAATAAATATCTTGGAAACAAAATTTTAAAGTAGACAAATGGAATTACGTTGGACTAATATCTTCTGAACAGCAAAGGGAACAACAAAGTAAAGACTCTAATAGGTAGAATGAAAAATAATATTTGCCAACTATTCATTCAATGAGGGATTTATATCAAGAATATGCAAGGAACTCAAACAACTCTACAGCAAAATCATGAATAATTCAATTTTAAAATGGGCAAATGATCTGAATAAACTTCTCTCAAAAAAAAATAAAAGGTAGGCCAGCAAGTAGCATGGTGGTTAAGGGGCTGGACTCCCACATGGCTGGCTGACCATGGTTCAAGTCCCAGACCTATCAGCTTAAAAATCATACCAGGTGAATGTGTGTGCCAAAAATCCTGACAGAAGAATGGAGAAGAATGGATTGTGGAATGGCCAAACCCCTGGGGTGTGATTTTTCACTTTTCCTCTGCGTATCTCTCTCTGGCGAGGGCACGTACCTTATGGCAAAAAAAGAAAAAGACAGGGACCAGCAGTTAGCGTAATGGCTATGTCGCTGGACTCCCACGTAGTCGACCGCGGTTCGAGTCCCGGACCCGGCGGCTTAAACTCACGCCGGGTGCGTGTGCGTGCGTGCCCAGGATCCCGAGAGGAGAATGGAGGAGAAGGGATTGCGGCGTGGCCATCCCCCCTGGGGGGTGATTTCCTGCTTTCTATCTTTCTGTCTCTCTCTGTCTGTCTGGCGAGCGCACGCGCCCTATAGCAAAAACCTCTCCAAAAAAAGAAAAAAAAAAAAAAAAAAAAAAAAAAGAAAAAGACACATGTCCCACAAGTATATGAAAAAGAATGCTCAGCATCATTAATCACTATTATCAAAGAAAGACAAAATCACAATGAGATAACATCTCACCCAGTTATCAAAGACAAAAAATATCGAATGCTGGTGAGGATGTAAAGAATGGGGAACTCTGTTAATGGAAATGTAAATAAATGCAATCATTACAGAAAACAGTATGGAGGAAACAACTAAAAATAGAACTACCATATGATCCAGCAATTGCACTACTGGGTAAATATCCAAAGGAAAAGAAATCAGTATGCCAGGAGTATAGTTGTCTGTATTCCTGTGTTTATTGCAGCACTATTTACAATAGCCAAGATGTAAATGTCTTTTATAAAAATGTCCATCAAAGGAGGAATAAACAAAATGTGCTACATATACACAATGAAATATTATTCAACCATATAACTCACCATCTTACAATGAATATTTCAATGGTCTTTAAGTATATTCACTGTTATCTCACTATTATCACAATATACTTTTAGAAACTTTTCATCACCCCAAAAAGAAACCTTGTATGTTTTAGATGCAGTTAGTTTCAATTCTCCCCATATCCATTCTATTTTCTGGCTCTAGCAATTCGTCTAATCTGGACATTTTATATAAATGTATTCATAAAATGCATGGTCTTATGCAGATGGCATAATGGTTGCTGGATGTTGCTGGACTCTCACATAGTCAACCATGGTGCAAGTCCTGAACCCAGAAACTTGAAACTCACACCTGGAGCATGTGCATTTGTGCCCAAAATCCCAAGAATAGAATGGAGGAGAAGAGATTGCAGTATGGTCATCCCCTCTGGGGAGGGTGATTTCTCGCTTTCTGTCTCTGTCTCTCTCTGGCTCTCTGATGAATGCTCATGCCCTATAGCAAAAATCTCTCTTAAAAAAATGCATGGTTTTTGTGTCTAGCTTTTTAACATTTTCTGTAATGCTTTCAAGTGTCATCCAAATTGTAGCATGTACTATTACTTCATTCCTTGGCTGAGATATTTCATTTTATGAATATACCACATTTTGTTTATCCATTGCTCAGTTGGTAGGCATTTGGTTGCTTCTACCTTTTAGCCTCTAATCACCAGGAATAATGCTGTTATAAACATCTGTTACAAGTTGTGACATTCCTATGTGTTTTCATTTCTCTTGAGCATATTCATAGGAGAACTGTTGTGTACAACTGTTTGAGAGACCACTAGATTTTTTTCACAGTTGCTATAACATTGATGAAACAACTGAAGGAAGGGAAGAAAATTGATAAAAGGGAAGAAAATGGTGAATTTACCTGAACTTTCACTGCTGTTTTCCTTTCATATTGTAGAAGTAAAAATCATTTAAGCCTTGACCTCTTCCTGTTAAGTATTGTGATAGAGGTGGGTAAGAGTTACTAAGCAATAATGCATTGCTGGAGGGGATGGATAATGGCACAGCAGTAAAATGTGAAGCTGATCCACATGGGAAAGTTCCAGGTTCACTTCTGGGGACCTCTCTGGGCATGGGCATGCCAGTAGTCTGGGCCAACTAAAGTCGTGCGGGGATCGTGATATCAAGACCCTGCTAGGGGTGTTGTCTTTTTGTTTTGCTCTCTCTGTGCATCCCTCTCATTCAAGGAAGTTTTTCTGTAAAAGAAAAAAGAAAAGAAAGAAAAAGAAAAAAAAAAAAAAAAAGAATGTATCAGGGGCCAGCAGATGGCATAATGGTTATATCACTGGACTCCTATATGACCATGGTTCGAGTCCCAGACCCAATGACTTAAACCTCATTCCAGGCACGTGTACATTAGTGTCCAAGATACAAAGAGGAGAATGGAGAAGAAGGGACTGTGGCTTGGCCATATCCCTTGGGGGAGTGATTTATCACTTTCTGTCTCTCCAGTAAGCACACAAGCACTGTAGAAAAAATCTCTCTTAAAAAAAATGTATCAGATATAGTAAACTTTAATTACCCAAATTCCAGAATATTTGAAAATATGTCACAATCCTTTCTCCTCCATTCTCCTCTTGGGATCTTGGACATGCATACACATGCTCCCAGCATGAGTTTAAGCCACCGGGTCCAGGACTCAAACCGCGGTCAACTACATGGGAGTCCAGCGACAGAGCCATTGCACCAACTGCTGGTCCCAACACATTTTAATAAACATGGGTAGGTTTATATAGAGAGAAAGCTTAGAAAAATATATAGCAAATTATTCACTGTTCTTTTTGGCAATGAGAAGGAATAGGGCTGCGTTGAACATGTAACTTTAATTTACACTCTTTTTTGGCCAGTATTTTTTTTTTCATTTGAAGAAGAAATAAAATCTAATAGTTCAATCTTTCTACTACCAAATACAAAAGTGCATACAGTAAAAACTTTTCTTCCTTCTCTGTCCCCTTTGCACCCTTATAGCATTTATTGACAGTTTCTTATATACCCCTCTAGAGTGTATTTATTCAACAAATGCATAGAGTCTTATTTTCCCCTTTTCTGTAAAAGACAGTATATTACATACTGCTTAACTCTTCGTAATTTAAATAATATACCTTATACTCTTCAATTGCTAAAAGAATTAAAATGATATATTTTTCTTCAAAACTAAAATAAATGAGAAATGATTGGCTCAAAGCGAGAAGTGACATTACTGTGGGAAGGGGTTATTCCTCTTTCACAAAGATGGTGGGATCTTGTACAGCAGTTGGGAGGGTAAGTAATATTTCAAAAATTGAGACAAAAATAGCTATTCAAGCAAAAATGCCTTCCCAGTAGGTCATGAACTTGCACTTTGTGTACTGATTTTGTTTCACCCAGAAACATAATCCCACATCTCTATACATTTGCTCACTGTGTCCTTATCCTAGAGTACCTCTACTGAGGCATGCCAGTGCTCTTTCTTCACATCTGCCTTTAAGGACGACACTGTGCCAAAAGAGCTTTGCACAGACAGTTTAGAATGTAGGCAGAGTCAGAGCTGGGACTGAGTAGCCATTTTGAACTATCTAGCCACGGGAACATGGACAGGTTGCATAACCCCTCTGAGTCTCGGCTTAGCCATTGAGGAAGTGGGGATAATAATATACTCTCCATCATTAAACATCCCCCTACTGGTGAACATTCCAGATCATTTATTAAGATTCAATGAGATATGTGACATTTGACCATGTAGAAGGGCTAATTGAATAGTCCTTTAGTATGGGGGTGAAAGACAAAATACATCCAGAGGTCTTGACTAGTTAAGACCAGTGCCACCTGCTGCCCCCTGGGGAAATCTTTCTCTAAAAATGTCTCTCTTTTTTTATTTTTCAGGATAGCATCTGATCTAGTACTCCAAATTACTGGAGAGGATCAGTCCTACAAATTATTTTTCTGAGACTATATTTTTTAAATAGTAAATAAAAAATCTGACATCTGAAGCTAAGTTTTGTTTAGTTAAAGTGCTATTGTGTAGCTGAATTTAACATTGTTTTTATTTTTATAGAGAGTTTCTTTGCTATAGGCCACGTGCACTCACTGGGACACACAGGAAGACAGAGAGACAGAGAAAAAGTGAGAAATCATACACACACACCCCACCCTAGGAAGAATGGTCATACCACAAACCCTTCTCCTCCATTCTTCTCTCAAATTTTGAGGCATGCATGCACACACTCCTGACATGAGTTTCGAGCTTCCTGGTCCAGGATTTAAACCGCGGTCAGCCATATAAGAGTCTAGCTTCACAATCACTACACTACCTGCTTTCCCCAAATTTAACATTATTTGACGGTGTTAATTGTAAATAGATTATGAAGTGGAAACCATAGCTGTTTAGTTCCTTTGTCATCTTCACCTAGTAAACTGTTAATTCTGTCTCTCTCTGAATTTCCAAATAGAAATAATCATGTAAAATTATTTTTCTGTGCATTGCTAATAGGAAATGCTCCCCTGTGAGCCTGCGCTTTTCCCAGCCTTGCTGACAGGTGTATTCTCAAGAAAAGAGCACATCTGCTCCCTCCCTCTCCTGCCTGCCTGTTACATACCACCAAGGAGAGAGAAGCTTGGTGTGGGTAGTTAGATGGAGGCTCAATAAGCTAAAGGAAGTGATGCTGACTTGAGTGTCTGTCATCCAGGGCTAATGGCACCCCAGCATTTACAGAACATTGTGTTTCACTCATTGAGTTACTGTCCCACATCAGCCCATGTGACCCTCACGATCACTCAAGGACAACGTCATGTAAGGGCAGATACTACTGCTTTTATTCTCCAAGTGAGAAATCCAAACAAGGTACATGACAGAGCACACGTTTCCTGTGCTAAGCTGGTGGCAGATCTGGGACTGGGAACCTGGCCTCTGACTTAGTCAAAGCTCGTTCAGGTGTCTGATGCTGACGATGAGAACCACAAAGCGTGAAGCAGCATCTCAGGTGATCGGTGCAGCAGCCATAGCAGCAAAACACAGCAACCTGACACTTCATTTCCCATCGCTATTTCCCAGTTAACATCTCTGAGCCTGCACCAATAGTCTCTTCTTAGCACACTCAGGTCTTTACCACTGGAGTGGAATTCATCGTGCCTATTCCAGCACATTTGAAGGCAGCAGCAGGATTAGAAAACTAGGGGGTTGTATTTGGGACCCTCTGCCTTCCCATGCCTGCATCACCTGCACCTGTTTTACAAGTTGGCCAGACAAGTATGGCTCATCAAATGCTGTCATCTGCCACTCTAGTGAGGCCTGATAGGTCTTTATCGTTTTTTCTTTTTTTTTTTTTTTTTCAATAATATCTTATTTTGAGGTTTATGCCTAAAGTCAGACTTGTGTTCATGGATATGTATATACCAGCTGTGCTTGCTATTCAAAATATTTAGATTAATTAAGATCTTTAGTGAATCAATAAAATGCGTGTGTGGTGGGGGGTGCATAGAAAGCAACCATGGATACCAGAGACAGTGTGGGAGGAGGGTGGGAGATGGCAAAGGGTGAGAGATAGGGAATCAAGAACAGGGAAAAAAGCAAAATATACAGGAAACAAGAAATGGAAAATTATTTGTTGACAATAACACATGTGTTGATGTGCTTGATTGCTTCATTGAGCCAATATACAGTGTATTTTGGATGGAAAATCTCATTTTGTATGCTGTAATGATGTACAGTGAATGAATGTAAATAAATAAATTTAAATAAAAAAATATCTTATTTTAGTCTTTTTTTCTAGATCCTGAACTGTTGGTTTCATTTTATTTAAATATTTTATTTTATTTTAATTTCTTTTATATATTCAATCAAATATACATCGCTTAGTTTATAAAGTGAATTCTCCCAACTTGAATATACTTCACACCAGTCCAGTTGAGAATACTATACACTTTATCATAAACAAGTAATAATCCATTTCTGTGTCTCATAAATGTCTTGCCTGTCTATTTTTCTCCTTAATATCTCTCCTTACACTCTCCCCTTTCTCCCACCCTCTCTCCACACTGTATCCAGTATCCGTAACTATTTTCCATGTTTCTGTATCCTCAAATCTTCCAGTTTGCACTGTAGAATGTAGACAGTCAGTATATATTAAATGAAAACACACATTGTCTCTCCATTACCCGGCATGCTTCACTCAGTAGTAAATCTTCCATATCCACTAATTTTCCATCAAAAGTCAGGGTCCTGGGGAACCAGCAGTTAGCGTAATGGCTATGCCGCTGGACTCCCATGTAGTCGACCGCGTTTCATGTCCCAGACCCCATGGCTTAAAACTCACGCCGGGCGCGTGCGCTTGCGTGCCCAAGATCCCGAGAGGAGAATGGAGGAGAAGGGATTGCGGCGTGACCATCCCCCCTGGGAGGTGATTTCTCGCTTTCTGTCTCTATGTCTCTCTCTGTCTGTCTGGCGAGTACACGCGCCCTATAGCGAAAAACCTCTCAAAAAAAAAAAAAAAAAAAAAAAAAGTCAGGGTCTTATTGTTTTTTATGGCTAAGTATTTATAAAGTATATATGCCACAATTTTTCAATCTATTCATCTGTGTGTGGACATTTGGGTGGTTTCCATGTCTTAACAATTGTGAATAATGCCACAATAAACACAGATGTGCAAGCACTTTTTCAACTGAGCATTCTTTTGTCCTTTGGGTAGATATCCAGGAGTGGAATTGCTTGATCATATGGTAGTTCTATTTGTAGATCTTTGAGGAACCTCCATATTGTCCTCCACAGCAACTGGACTAATTTACATTTCCACCAACAGTGTAGGAGAGTTCCTCTTTCACCACAAACCCACCATCACTCATCTTTTTTTTTTTTTAATCTTTGCCATTCTTACTAGGGTTAGGTGGTATCTCATTGTGGCTTTGATCTGCAACTTCCTTATGATAAGGGATGTTGAGCATTTTTTCATAAACTTTTTGGCTGTCCCTATACTTCCCTAGAGAGTTGTATGTTCAACTCATTTTCTCATCTTTTAATTTTATTGGTCATTTTTTGGGAGATAAACCAGTTGAGTTCCCTGTTATTCTGGTTATCAGTCCCTGATCTGAGGCATAGTTAACAAAAAATTCTACTATTCTAAGGGTGGTTGATTTTGACTAGTTACTGTGTATTCTTCTGTGCATAAACTTCTTAATCTGATATAATTCCACTTGTTTATTTTGGGGATTATTGCCTGTGCTTTAGGGGTCTTATTTAAGACATCTTGGAGACCAGCTGGTGGTGTGGTGGTTAAAGCACTGGACACTCCCACAAGGCTGACCATGCTTCAACTCCTGGACCTGGCAGCTTGCTTTCTCTCTCTCTCTCTCTCTCTCTCTCTCTCTCTGTCTTTCTCTGTGTGTGTGTGTGTGTGTTTGTGTGTGTGTGTCTCGCTTGTCAAATTAAAATAAATGAGTGAATAAATAAAATAAAACAAAATAATTATTAAAAAAAGAAAGAAGTCTTTGCTTACCCCAATGTTTCCTAGTTTCCCCAGTGGTTTAGATCTTTGATCCACTTTGACTTGATTTTTATCATTGGTGAGAGATAGGGGTCCAGATTCATCTTTCTGTAGGTGGATATCCAGCTTTTTAGCACCATTTGCTAAAGAGGTTTTCCTTTTCCCACTAGATTAACAGATATCTTTTGTCAAAAATCAGCTAGCTGTATGTTTGGGGATTTGTTTTGAGGGTCTCTATTCTGTTCCATTGGTACACATGTCTGTTTTTGTGCCAGTACCATGTTGTTTTGATTATCACAGCTTTGTAATATATTTTGGGGTCAGGGAGTGAAACACCTTCCATTCCACTCTCCTTGTGCAGGATTGCTTTGGCAATATGGGATCTTTTATAATTACAATTCTACAATTATCTTTCCTAAATCTGTGAAGAACTGTGGTTGGGAACTAGATATTTCAGGGGACAGGAGAAATGAAGATTTTCTACTCATAATTTAGCCTCCAACAAGCAAAGCTAGCATGGTAGGGAGCCCTCTGGCCTTCTATCTCTGTCTCTGTGTCTCTGAGGTCTCTGTATCTCTCTGCTCCTGTCTCCTCATATTTTTTTTTTTTGGTAATTTTTCCTTTTTATGATTTTTTTAAAGGTAAAGATTTTCTCTGGCTCTCAGCTCCACCTTTTGTTTTGTTAATAATCCCTTCTGTTCCTTCCTCCCAGGCAGTAGAGTTGAGCCCTTCCTTCAGAAGATTCCTCATGGCTCCTGGGAACTAGATATTTCGCGCGGCGCACTAGCACGCCACGTGGTTTTCTATTTTGTGATTTTTTTTTTTTTAGAAAAAAACAGTAATTATAATTTTTTTCGTCTTTTTTTTTTCTCTTTTTGTTGTTGTTTCTCTCTCTCTTTTTCATTTTCCTTTTTCTTGTCTCTCCACCCAATATCCACTGAATCTGCTGCACCAGCGATCACAACAGAACAGCAAGCAGATTCTAGAACACCTCTGTCTGCTTGCTTCTGAACATTGACGCTTAACTTCAAGAATTTGAAAGAAACACACCATCCATCAGATGACAAGAAATCACCGCCGGATCACGAGAAATATGGGAAAACGGGAAAATATCTCTCCTCCAAGGGAAAAGAGTAACTCTCCTTCATCCACAAGCAGTTCGGTGAAAGTCATGGAAATGTCTGATAAGGAATTTAGAGCATTCATAATGTAGAAGATAACAGAGATGGAAGAAAAGAGAGATAATGAACTGCTAAAGAGAAAGGAGAAAGAAGTTGACGAGTTCCAGGAGATGAGGAAATTCTTGCAAGATCTAAAAGAGGAATTACACACTTTACAAAAGACTCAAACGGAACTGCTAGAGATGAAGTCTATAATACAAGAAGTCAAAAATCTCCCTTGAAAGTATTAAAAGCAGACTAGATCATTCAGAAAATAGAATCTCAGACGTAGAAGAAAAAATGGCTGGCTTAGAAAAATCCACCACAAAGACTGAGAAAATGGCCCAAAAATTTGAGAATGATATGCGAGAAGTACTGGATACCATCAAACGTCCAAATATCCGGATAATTGGCATTCCAGAAGGTGAAGAGACCCATAAGGGCATTGATAATCTATTCCATGAAATCCTGCAAGAAAACTTTCCAAACCTAGAGAGGCATTCGAAGATCCAGTCCCAGGAAATACAAAGGACCCCAAATAGAATCAACCCAAGAAGATCTTCTCCAAGACACATTATAGCCAGGTTGACCAAAACCGCAGACAAAGACAAGATACTAAGATTGGCAAGAGAAAAATATCAAGTTACCTACAAAGGACATCCCATCAGGCTAACAGCAGATCTCTCATCGGAAACAATGTGAGCGAGGAGAGAATGGGAAAATATATTCAAAGTGTTAGGAGAGAAGCAATTTCAGCCAAGAATACTGTACCCGGCAAGATTATCTTTCAGGTGGGAAGAAAAGACAAGAACATTCTCAGATAAACAAAACCTGAAAGAATTTACCAGCACCAGACCAGATCTCCAAGAAGTTCTCAAGGGTGTGCTATATCAAGAAAATTAAACACAGACACATGGAAATAAGAGTCCAAAAACTATGAAAGTGGCCAACTTAAGCATAGGGACAAGTCTGGAGTTGAATATTATATTCCAGAATTTAATCAGGAAAATTGAACCAGAACAGAAGCTAAAAGTACATGAGACTGATAGGTTCATGCACCTACCATTTGAACAGAATCCTAACTTGTTTCCTGGCTTTAAGCAAAGTTCCTTGGCACTTCTTTGAGTTAAGTTAAAACTAGTTTTCTTAGTAGTAATGAGTGAACTCACCATTGAAAGTAGTTAGATTATGTAGGAAATTGTGTGATCAATGCAATGTGGGTGGGAAGGGAATGAAGGACAATTGTAGGCACCGGAGGTGGTGTGAGAGGAGGGTGGGAAGGGACAGAGGGTCAGAAAGAGGGGTAGAAGTAATTCTAGGAACTAGTAATGGAAAATTTTTTGTAATGTGCATGATTGAGTCACTATGCAGTGTGTACTGGATGGGAGATTGCATTTTGTATGCTGTGATGAAGCTTAGGGAAGAAATGTAAATTGAGTTACAAAAAAAAAAGTTTCAGGAAAAAAATATATATCTATTCAATGACTGCAGTAGGATATGTAGCCACAGCTAGGTGCTACTTTATAGGATGCGTAAAGTAAGACTTGTGTTCATGGAAATGTGTGTATCACCTGTGTTTGCTATGAGGGTATTTGGATTGATTAGGGTCTTTGGTGATACAATAAAATGTGAGGAGAAAACAGTATAGAAAGCAAACATAGATACCAGAGATAGTGTGGGAGGAGAGTGGGAGATGGCAGAGGGTACAAGATAGGGAATCAAGGATGGGGGGAAAAAAAAAAAACATACAGAAGACAAGAAATGGAAGATCATTTGCTGACAATAACATGTTTGTTGATGTGCTTGATTGAGACAATATATAGTGTACTCTGGATGGAAAAATCTCATTTTGTATGCTGTAATGATGTTCAGTGAATGAATGCAAATAAATAAATTGAAATTAAAAAAAAAAGAAAGGAGGGACTGCAATGTGGCTTATCTCCCACTGGAAAAAAAAAAATGGCTATGATGGGAGGCCAGTATATGGGGTGATGGTTAAGGAGCGAGACTCCCACATGGTCAACTGTAATTTGAATAGTAGACCCTGCAGCTTGAGAACTCACACCAAGTACACATGTGTATGTGCCTAAAATCTCCAGAAGAGAATGGAGAAGGGACTGCAATGTGGTCAACCCCCTCTCTCCCCCGAAGCCCCGTCTTCCTGGCTAGTGCACATGCCTTATGACAAAAACCTTAAAAAAAAAAAAAAAAAAAAGCTATATGTTATTAAAAATCGTGAGCAGTGATGAAACGATATGGTATACAATAATGTGTGGAGGGTAGGATGGACCTTTCTAATGTATGCTATAATGCACTGATGGTTCACTGTCTGTATAGAAGTTAAACACGGTAATAAAACTGACCCAAAAAAAAAAAAAAAAAAAAAAAAAAAAAAGAATTGTGGAGAGCAGCTAGTCTGAGCAAACAGGGTGTCCTTTAGACACATTCAGAAACTGGGTTCCATGATCTGTCATTTACATGGAAATGAAAACAATTTGCATGCAAGTATGCTAACTACTTGTTGTGTTAAACAAGTCAAGTGTTTTTATATGAATTTGCCCTAAAAGATCAGAGAAGTTACATGCACCAACCTTTGCTCTTCAGCTGATTAACATTCAAAAACAACTGGCTTTACATTCCATTTCCTCTTCCCTCATTTTCTGTTTAAAAGAATAAACCTGGGACCAGTTTGGGGTCACAGTTATCTTTATCAGAGAAGTTGGGCCCACACAATCCTTGCTTCTCTATATGTGTATGTCTTTGTGTGTTTATTTTTATGTTTATTTCTAATCCACAGCCACTTCCCCCACTCAGAAAAACACATTTTGTCCAGTGAGTCCTGGCAAAGAATGGCTCCAGTAATTTGATTGGGATTGCATTAAAAATGTAGATTATTTTGGGTCTAATTGCCATTTTGACTATCTTAATTCATCTGATAAGGGAACATGGGATATTCTTCCACTTTTTTGTGTCTTTTTTAAATTTATTTTGTTAGCTTTTCATAGTTTTCCTTGTGGAGGTCTTTGACTTCTTTGGTTAGATTTATTCCAGTGTATCTTATACTTTTTGTGCTATGGTAAATGGGATTATGTTCTTCAGTTCTGACTCTGCTTGTTGTTTGTATATAGAAATGCTTTACTTTTTTTTTTTTTTTTTTTTTTTTTTGAGAGGTTTTTGCTATAGGGCGTGTGCGCTCGCCAGGCAGAGAAAGACAGAGAGACAGAAAGCGAGAAATCACACCCCAGAGGGGATGGCCATGCCGCAATCCCTTCTCCTCCATTCTCCTCTCGGGATCTTGGGCATGCACACACACGCGCCCGGCGTGAGTTTTAAGCCACCGGGTCCGGGACGCGAACCGCAGTCGACTACGTGGGAGTCCAGCGACATTGCCATTATGCTAACTGCTGGTCTGAAATGCTTTATATTTTTATAAGTTGATTTTGTATCCTGCCACTTTACTGTATTTATTTATTACTTCCATGAGTTTTTAGGTGGATAGCCTTGGGTCTTCTATGTATACAATCAGGTTATCTGCAAATAGAAATAATTTCACCTCTCATTTTCCTTTTTGAATGCCTTTTATTTCATTCCTTTTTCTGAGAACTTCTAACACTATTTTGAAAAGAAGTGGAGAAAGTGGGCAGCCCTACCTTGTACCTTTCAGTTTTTGCTTTCATTTATTTTCTGTATAGTTTGTTTATTTTCTATTTTGTTTATTTCTACTCAAATCTTTATTGTTTCTGTTCTGGTATTTTTTTTTTAATTTTTTTGGTTGTTTTTCCAGTTCTCTGAGGCATGATGTTAGGTTGTCCATTTGTCATCTTTCCATCTTTTTCTTATGCACACTAATTGCTATGATCTTTCCTTTTATGACTGTTTTTGTTGTGTCCCATAGATTATGGAAACTCATGTACTCATTATCATTGGTTTCCATGAATCTTTTGATTTCAGTCTTAGTTTCTATAGTAGTTGTGAAGTCATTCAGAAATAGGTTATTTAGTTTCCATATAATTGTGTATTCTTGTGGGTTTTTTCCTGAAATTAATATCAAGTTTAATTCCACCATAGTTGGAGAAAGTGCTAGATACAATTTCTACGCCTTTGACTCTGTAGAGGCTTTTTACGGGCCCTATAATGTGGTCAATCTTCAAAAAGATTCCATGTGAGGGTGAGGAAAAAATATATTTCATAGGTTTGGAATAGATTATCAATGCCCTTATTAGTTTTTTCAACTTCTGAGGTATTAATTATTTGGGTGCTTGGGCATTTAATGGTATCTAGTATTTCTCACATCCTGTCTTCATTTTTTTTTGTTGTTACTTTTTCAGTGTTTTTGGTGATTTTTTTCTAGGTCAGAGCTTTTGTCTTCTGCATCTGAGACTCAGTTTTCTGCATGGTTTAATTGACTTTTAATACTTTTGAGAGATGTTTTGACTTCCTGTATTATAGTCTACATCTCTAACAATTCTATTTGATTCTTTTTTTGGAGAGGTTTTTGTTATAGGGTGATCTGCGCTCGCCAGAAAGACAGAGAGACAGAAAGCGAGAAATCACCCCCCAGGGGGGATAGCTATGCTATCACTTCTCCTCCGTTCTCCTCGGGATCTTGGGCATGCACGCACACGCGCACACACGCCCAGCGTGAGTTTAAGCCACCAGGTCCAGGACTCAAACCGCGGTTGACTACATGGGAGTCCAGCGACATAGCCATTACGCTAGTTGCTGGCCCCAGTTACGGTGTTCTCTTGATGGAGACGTATTTCCTGTTTTGTTTTGTTTTGTTTTGTTTTGTTTTGTTTTGTTTTGTTTTCCCCCATAATTGAGGCTCTTCTACTTTTAATCATTTAGTGGTGTATTCACTTTGGGATAACTCATTGGAGAATGTTATGCACCTGTGAACTCGGTTGCTTTCCTTTTGCTGTGAATTGTTTCTGCGCCAATGTCTCTCTTCTGCTGTGATTAGCAATGTTGTCCACAGGTGATTTTTGTTCAGGTTTCTGAAGAGAAGTTTCTCCCTTTTGGTGGCGTTTCAGAGGGGAGAGAGGGATGAAGATTTCTCTGAGAATCACAATATTTAGATGTTTGAAAACTATAAATCTATACTTATCTAGTCCCTCTGAGGAATGGAGGCTAAAGCAGGAAATGACAATGTAGATGGAAGAAACAGAGAAAATGAAAGAGTAAGAAAAAAAAGTCATGCCCCGATTCAGCAGGGGCTGTGGATGAGATGGAGTCTGCTTGGAAAGTCTGCAACTGCCCTATCCTATGTGAAGGAAGAGAAATAAAGAATTAGCAAGAGAGAGGAGGAAAGTAACTCATTTCTTTTAATTCAGAGGAGGAGGATGGGCTCTGAATTTTGGAGCTGGGACTGAGACTAGAACTGAAGTTCAACTCTACCTCAGATTCCTTAAGTGCACAGGGGGCTGCAGCTGAAGATGGAGTCCTCTTGAGAAGCCTCCAACTGCCCTGTTCTTCTAGCTCAGAGGACAGGGATGGACTCTGAAGTTTGGAGGTGGGGCTGGGGCTGGGGCTGAAGTTCAGCCCTGTCCCAGATTCCCTAACTGGGCAGTGGGATGCAGATAGAGGTGGAGTCTGCTCCCCTTTACCGCTTTTCTATGATTCATTCTCTGTTCTAAAACAACAATAAATCAAATGAGATGGAATTGCCAGTAATACTGGTTTCCTTCTTTTTCTGTGTTGGCTCCTTCACTGAAAAAGCTTGGGAACTTGCTGGCTTTTACAGAGAAGCGTAAATTGTTTGGAAATAAGGATAAATAATTGGGACAATACCTTCTTAAGTATTCAGAATGTCTTAAACTGAATGTCTTAAACTAAATACTTAAGCAATTTAAATAATATCTCTTTTTGGCCAGTTGAGAATGCTAAATGTGACTGATGACACAAAGGCTTCATTTCCAATTAGTCTATTCTCAATTTTGTCTACAGTATTTAACTTAAGCAGAGAGAGGTTTCCCATGGCATGTCATTTACCAGCATCCACCTCCTGCTTTGCGACAGACAGCTGAACTTTTTGTATATGGGTCTTGAGTATGGACTTTAGGCTAGCTGGGTGACTTGTCTAGTTAACTGGTACATTTGCTCAACTGTTAGCTTTGTAGTCTAGAAGTGAATTTAAGTACTTTTGTTTAAGACAATCAAACATCAATAGAACCTTAAAAGGTTCAATTTCAGGGAGGAGATGGATTCTTATTTCAACTCTGAAGGGAACATCATTTTTAGTTTTGACATTTTCTTTGGCCAGCCATGAGTTTTATGCAGCAGTATGGCTTCCAGGAATGGCCTTCAGGATTTTTTTTTTTTTTTTTTTTTTTTTTTGCCAGTATTTGCTGCCTATATTGTCTGGACAGAGTGTCTTGAATGTCTGACAGAATTCCCCCTAACTACTTTCTCTCCACAATAAATTCTGCCATGGGGCTTTTTCAGTTCCCTTTGGCCTTTCTATAGTTCTAACATGGCCCCTCCCAAATTTATATTTTTAACCACTATAAATGGGATTAAGGGATGAAGATTTAATCTGATTATGATGTGGAAAAATGGGGCCTTTGAGACAATTAGTGAGTAGTTGGGGGGCGGGGGACTCCATGTCTGAGTTCTGGTAGTTTCTAAGTGGGGAGAATGAGACCAGATGGTAGGAGAATGCCACATGAATACAGACCATGCTCTGCTCTGCTAAAAATTCTGCCTCTGACATTTTGTGATGCTTTTGGACTTCCCAGTCCCCAGAACTATAAGTCAAAACACACCTGTAATCTCTTAAATTCATGTAGACTCAAGTATTTCTGTTTGCAACACAATAATGAATTAAGATAGCCATTATCATAGTAGGGCAGGATGGTGCTGCTGCAGGTATTGGAAAATGTAAGAACAGCTTTGGAATTGGATAATGAGCAAAAACAAGGAGGAAAAAGCCTAGAAACGTCTAGACTCTGGTGGAGCCTCAGAAGATCTGTTTAAAAACAAACTGAAACTCTTTCAAAATTAGATAAGGGGCTGTAATGATAATGCTGATAGTGATATGAATAGTGAAGGCCATTTTGAGGACATTTCAGTGAAAAAGATGATTTAAAGATAGAATTGATAATGAACATAGAAGCAGAACCAAAATAAATTGGAAAATGTGCGGCCTATCCATGTAACAAAGAATGAAACAGTGCATTTGGCAAAGAAAAGTGCTGCTGAAATACTGGTTTCTAAAGAGATTAGAGCTAGACAGGATGAAGGTGATAACCCTCAAGAAAATGAAATAAAAGCCCTGAGGGCATAGAACCTCTCATCAGAGGCACAACAGTCAAAGAAAGGAAAATGTTTTCAGGGAACTGGCTAAGGGCAGGCTGGTTCTCAACTCGGCTCCTCACTCTCCAGTACAGCATTCCTCAGCCCTGACTCAAGCAGCCCCAGGTGGAGTTTGACCTGTTTTGAAGGCTGTTGTTCTAGCCTTTGTTCTAGAACATGAAAGTAGCAGACACTGAGAGAATGCACACAGAGATCATTTCTCAGTCTCTCAGAATCCAAGAGTGTACAGACCCTACCGAGATTTCAAAGAATGTCTCAGATAACGTGGGATTTAGGCAGAGATTTGCCACAAGGGTTAACCACTACCTCTAGTATAACTAACTACAGGGGTGGAATCATCCCAAGACCCCGGAGTTGTGGAGATATCAGCATGCAGTGTCAGTCTGAAAAAACTATACACATGACACTTCAGCTGAAGAGAGCAAAATTGTGGACTAAGCTTGACGGGGCCAAGGAACAAGGCCACCTGTCTTGCTCCCCCCGTTTCTACAACCAGTGTGTTCAGGAGATGGCACATGGAGTTCTAGGAAATAATGCCTGCCCACTTGGGTTTTAGACTTGCTGCAGGCCTGCTCTTCCTTTCTTCCAGTGGAATGCAAATCTCTATCCTGTGCCTGCTCTGCAATTATATTATGGGAGCATGTAGTTTGCTTTTATTTCACAAGCTCATGGCTGAAAGTAGTTTGCCTTCAGTTTCCAAAGAAACTTTGGGCTTTTGAATGGTTGCTAGAACAAACTAGGACTGCGATGACTATTGGAATAGGATGATTGTAGTTTAGATGTGAGAAAACATCTCACTTTGGGGGGCATGGAAGAGAATGTTATGGTTTGGATCATGGTTTGTAGCAAAATTTGCAAAGTTTCATGTTTTGGAATTTGATGTCGGGAGGTGGCGAGGACTAATGTAAAGTAATTGATACACGGTGATTGCATCATGGAGGCAACAATCATGAATATATTAATGATGTCTCCCAAGACTCAGTGAGTTTTATCACTAGATCTTGTGATAAAAGGTTAGTTCTCTCGAGAGCTGGTTTCTACAAAATAGAGAAAGCAAGCTTGGATCTACCATGATCTTTGAGATTTCCTTAATGGGGAATGAAAGAGAAATTATTCTTTCATAGATTTTTAGTGGGGGAAGGAGGGGAGAGAGATTAAAAAAAAAGGGAGTGAGAGATAGTGAGAGTTGTTGGCTTTGCTCTACAGCATCTACTTGGCTAAAGAAGCTCAGAAACTGGGTTCTGTCCTCCCAGTTATCAGGAACACCATTACCTACCAACAGGGGTGATATGTTTAACCTATAAGATGGAGAAATCAAAAAAGAAACATTTGAGAATCTTCTGCCACCTGTCTAAAGCAGTCCTTCGGTGCTTGCCAGCTTCATACAGGTACAGCCAACCCCATTTCCCTGCTCAGGCAGAATAGCATAGCAGAAGACCTCCTTGACATAGTGAGCAACTGTGACAACTGGGTTGTACAGAGGAAGAAAGAATCAAGGGTATTATCCGTAAATGCAACTTGAAAAAAATAGAGCTCATGTCAACCTGCCCAGAGTGACTTATGACCCCAGTCCTGGGGCATTCTCATAACTGGTCCTCCTTGCCATTTCCAGCTTCTTCCCCAGCATGATGTAGTGTTGGTGTCTTTCATTTCTCATAACATCCTCAGAAACAGAGACTTGGGTTTTTGCTTTCTGTACATAAGCTTTCCTACATGTAAAACTGTCATAAGAAAAACTTATAAAGAAATATAGCCCTGTAGAAACAAGGCCATTTACAAACTATAAATCCTGATGACATTACCTTCTGTGAGAACCACTGTAGTGAATAGACAACTTTGGCACATTGCTGGTGATGAGCACCAATTTCTGCTTCTCTCAGTCATGAGAATGGTTTTCTTGTCAAAATAAAGAAATCAAAACACACAACTCCACCCCAAAGCTGCACAGAGGAGTCCTAGGAAAATTCATCAGAGCATCATGCCCTATTTTATCTTTTCTCATATCTTCAAATATGGTCCCATTTACACAGGAATCGTACTTCCTTGTGTAGGGAGTAGTCCCTTGAATTACTGGTAGTGAGCCCTCATTCTTTAGGGAATGTGCTAGTATTTTCAGCAAACATTGAAATATGACAAAACATTTGACTGAACAGGCTTGAAAAAGTCAGAGAAAGGAAACATAATTCAAGGCCTCTATCTAGGGCAATTGGATAGAGGAAAGAGTAGGAATGTATTTTGACCTCTGTAAAAGATTAATAATAACTATGATTGATGAAAGGACAGTCAAGTCTTCTCTTCTGGATTGTTGGGTTGTGATGGTTTTGCATTTTGGCAGAGCCTTCTTGTTAGTCAGAGACAAGCACATTCAGGGTGACTGCAGATCTTTCCCCTCTCCAGCAACATTCTCCATCTGACCAGCTTCATTTATACTTTCCAGGGATGGACAGGTCCACCTAAGTTGCTAAGAGAATGTTCATAAATCTCTGAAGAAACTTAACAATAATTTCTAGGTTAAATTGAATTCTTTCCTATTAAGAACATCTCCAGAGATTCAGGTGTAGTAACTCTTTCTTAATGTCTTTCAAAGCCCCTAGTGACATTGATGTTCCATAGACAATGCCTTATAAAGAAAGTACTTCTGATGGATAGAAGCTAGTTGATCTTTTTAGGAATTCCAACTCATTGTTGATAATTCTGGATCTTCTATTGTAAAGCAGCTCAGAAGGTTACATGTTCAAAAACACGTGGAGAAGGTGTTCAGAAGAAAGAGAAGTGGCAGAGGTAGAGACTACTGGTCACTGTGACCAAAGTGTCCAGAAAAAAAGTGAGCTAGAGGGGAAAAATATAAATGGGTGGTGGGAAGAAGTCCCAAAGAAGAGGAAGAAGACATTGTCCAGATGATTTTTCTAAATCCAAAAGATGAAATCCACAAAGACAAGAGGTGAGATAAGACTGATTGCTGAGTGTGCCAAAGTTATCAATTATTTTAGGATAATGAAAGCAGATACCTACAGAAGTGATTCAGTTTTCTGAGAAGAGAATCAGTACTAGACATATATTTTACAGACTTTTATATTTTGAGAAAGGAGTTTCAAATTTTAGGCTAGATTAAGTTTACCGTCTTTTGACAATTATTTTGTTCCTGATTTCCACTGAATTCAAATTGAATGGTTTTATAGTGAGTTGAGCTGGTTGATATACCATGCATAATACATTTTTTAAAATAAAAATCATGTAAGAGTCTCAAGTGAATCTTGCAAGGCTACAAGGAATTCCAGTTTCTGTACCAGGAAACTGAAATTGGGTTTACTCCTTAAGCGACACAAGACAATTGACCCTGATAGGTCAATGAATGGAACACAGAGATGAGCTCTCATTATATTTTTCTGCTTTAAGTCCTTAATCTTAAGGGCAGGTAGTATTTGTTTATTTTTAAAAATTTATTTAAAAACTTATTGTTTGGTGAATGTTGAGTAAAATGGTTCACAGGAAAAAAATCAGACAAAAAATAAGTATTTATTTATATGGCTGATTTAGGGGTTCAATAAATCTGATTTCAAATCTTGGATATTCTTCTTTTTTCTTTTTTTTTTTTTTTTTTTTTTTTTTTCCCAGAGGGTGTGTGTTTACCAGAGAAAGAGAAATCACTTTTTATCCCCATGGGACATGGTCACACCACAATCCTTTACTCCTTCATTTCTTCATCATATCAGGATTTGAGGCAAACACACACATGCATCAGGATGTTTTATAAGTATTTGAGGCCAGTATTTGAACCATTGGTCAGCGATGTAGGATCCTGCTTTCTGTGCATAGCACTTAACTGCTGCCCCATGGAGTTAACCTGGGTGTGTCTTTTGTTTTGTTTTGTTTTTACAAATTAAGCATTTATTTATTAACTGTTGATCTTTTATAAATGTAGAAGGGTTTAAAAATAAAATGAAAAAAACATTAATTTTGTTATATCCTAATTATTTAGGTATGTTCTGTAAATTCCAAATAAGTAAAATAATATAAAAATATATTGGGCCCATATGGATAAAGACATACAAAGACTAAAAGTGAAGGGCTGGAAAAAGATATTCCATACAAATGGAAATCAAAAAAGGGCTGGAGTAGTGATATTGATTTAAGAAAAAATAGACTTCAAGTCAAAGACTGTAAGAAGAGACAAAGGAGAGCATTATTTAATAGCAAATGGGGTAATCCAGCAAGAAGACATAACCCTTATAAATTTCTATGCACCCAACTCAGGTGCACCTAAATATGTGAAGGAAAGACTACTAGAGCTAAAAAGAGAGATAGGGAGAAATACTATAATTGTTGGAGATCTCAACACCCCATTATCTACTTTAGACAGATCTTCTAGACAGAAAATAAATAGAGAGATACAGGACCTAAATGATACTATAGATCAAATGGGTTTGATAGATATTTATAGAACTTTCCACTGTAAGTTCACAAATTATACATTTTTCTCACCCCAGCATGGAACCTTTTCAAAGATTGACCATATGTTAGGATACAAATCAAGCCTTTACAAATTCAAGGGCATAGAAACTATATCCAGCATCTTCTCTGACCATGATGGAATTAAGCTCAAGATTAATTTCAAGAAACACCCTTGAAAATACAAAACCACATGGAAATTGAACAAACTACTTTTGAATGACTTCTTAACTACTGAAGAAATTAAGTCTGAAATCAAAAAATTTATGGAAACAAATGATAATGAGTACAGAAATTTCCATAATCTATGGGACACGGCAAAAGCAGTCATAAGAGGGAAATTCATAGCAATTAGTGTGCATAAGAAAAGGATGGAAAGATGGCAAATAGATAACCTAACATCATATCTCAGGGAATTGGGAAACAACAACAAAAATTCCAGGTGAAAAGAAATAATAAAGGTTCAGGCAGAAATAAATGAAATAGAAAATAAATGAACCATACAGAAAATAAATGAAAGCAAAAGCTGGTTCTTTGAAAAGATTAACAAGATTGACACACCATTGGCTAGACTCATTAAGAAGAAGAAAGAAAGAAAACAGATAACTCAAATACATGATGAAACAGGCAATACTACAACAGACACAGTAGAAATAAAAAATATCACTAGAGGATACTATGAGCGACTATATGCCAACAAACAAGATAACTTGGAGGAGATGGACAAATCTGTGGATGCATATAATCTACCAAGATTGAATCAGGAAATCATAGAAAACCTGAATAGACCCATAACAAACCAGGAGATTGAATCAGTAATAAACACCCTTCCAACAAAGAAAAGCCCAGGTCCACATGGCTTCACTTCTGAATTCTACAAAACTTTGAAGGAAGAGTTACTCCTTATCCTACTGAAATTATTTCTAAAGATTTGAAAGGAGAGAAACCTTCCAAATTCATTTTATGAAGCCTCCATCATCCTCATTCCCAACACAGATAAGGACATGACAATAAAGGAAAACTACAGACCAATATCATTGATGAATATAGATGCAAAAATTCTCAACAAGATACTTGCAGATTGTATCCAACAACATATAACAAAGATTATTCATCATGACCAGGTAGGCTTTATCTCAGGAATGCAAGGGTGATTCAACATATGTATTCAAGACCATAAATGTAGTACACCATATTAACAGAAAGAAAGATAAAAACTATATGATCATTTCAATTGTTGCAGAGAAAGTATTTGATAAAATGCAACATCCTTTCATGATTAAGACCCTCAGTAAGATTGGCATAGAAGGGTCATTTTTCAACACAATAAAAGCCATCTATGAAAAACCTATAGCTAACATTATACTGAATGAGGAAAAGCAGAAATCTTTGCCACTAAAAACTGGTACTAGGCAAGGCTGCCCACTTTCTCCACTGCTCTTCAATATAGTACTGGAAGTCTTAGCTAATGCAATCAGAAAAGAGAAAACTATAAAAGGCATTCAAATAGGCAAAGAGTTGAAAATATCTTTATTCACAGATGACATGATGGTATACTTAAAAGACCCAAAGGTCTCCATGAAAAAACTTCTTGTAGTAATAATTGAATACAGTAAAGTGGCAGGATATAAAATCAACATCCAAAAATCTATAGCATTTCTATATATGAACAAAAAGTTGAACGAAGTAGAGCTGAAGAAAGGAATCCCTTTGACCATAGCCACAAAATGTATAAGATACCTAGGGATAAACCTAACTAAGGAAGTCAAAGCCCTCTATAAAGAAAACTATGAGGGAACCAGCAGTTAGCGTAATGGCTATGTCGCTGGACTCCCACATAGTCGACCGTGGTTCGAGTCCTGGACCCGGTGGCTTAAAACTCACGCCAGGCGCGTGTGCGTGCGCGCCCAAGATCCCGAGAGGAGAATGGAGGAGAAGGGATTGCGGCATGACCATCCCCCCGGGGGGTGATTTCTCGCTTTCTGTCTCTATGTCTCTCTCTGTCTGTCTGGCGAGCGCACGCGCCCTATAGCGAAAAAACCTCTCAAAAAAAAAAAAAAGAAAACTATAAAAATCTTTAAAAAGATATTGAAAGTGACATAAAAAAGTGGAAGGACATCCTGTGTTCCTGGATTGGAAGAATTGACATAGTCAAAATGGCAATACTCCCCAAATTAATCTACATATTTAATGCAATTCCAAACAAAATACCAGAAATATTCTTCACAGATCTAGAAACAACAACCATATAATTTTTCTGGAATCATAAAAGATCTTGTATTTCCAAAGCAATCCAACACAAGAAGAGTGGAGTGGGAGGCATATCACTCCCTGATCCCAAGATATACTATAAAGCTGTGATCATCAAAACAGCATGGTATTGGCACAAAAACAGACATTTTTATTTTCATTTTAGATTATAATAATAGTAAAAATCATTTTTCCTTTTTATCTTATCGCATTTGTTATTTCAGTTAAGGTAGATAGGAGAGTCAATAAGAATGTTTTGTTGTAAATACTAAGCTTTGATAACCAAAACTACACACTATCTGAAGTTTCCATTCTAAAACCTTTCTCTTTATGATAATGTCTAACTTAAAAGTATTGGTGGAAAAAAATGACAAATAAATAGAAGTAAAAATTGTCAGAATTCCCTAAATAAACTCACTGCTATACAATGCATATAATTCCAGCCTCATTTTTGTCAGGCATGAGCTTTGGGCAAACATCACCTCCTCTCTAAGCCTTAGTTCATTCACTACAACATGTAGAAAACCTTGTAAGATCAGCTTAAAGATTAGATGAGATAACATGACTGTTGACATAACCAACCATATCCAGAATTTCTCATTTCAAAATTGACCCACCTTTGAGCAACAACACCCCATCCAAGGAGATACTAATACTGTAGCAAAAACTGTTCACCAGAGATACCATGTATTGGTCAGTTTATTGCTTTGACTACACAGACATTTCTTATAGAGAAATGCATTGAGAAATGTTTAGCTTGAATCAGGGAAACGCCTCAATGACCATAACTTTATGGGAGCTGGCTCCCTTGCAACAGTATAGTCTCTGGAAGTTTTCTTGCACTTTCCAACCTTACTGTTGTATAAAATTCTCCTCTCCAGAGATCCCACGTGGACATATGAATGGATCTGAGGTCCTCTAAGAGAGGTGACACAATTATCAATTATGCTTCCAGTCCCACTTGAAAAATGGTGGTACATGTGAGATAGAGTCTAAGGAGGTTAGACCTGGCCTAGGATTCACTGCACCCAGGCCCTAGGAGACCAGGCCTGAGTCTAGAGTGACAGGAATGACTAGACCTTACCCTGATTCCAGCCCTTAGGCCAGGTCTGTGGAACTGGGTGTTGGCTCCATTTTTCCTTTGCAAGTAGCCTTCACTCAATTCTACCCAGGGAGATGGCGTAAGAGGTTGGGGTGGGAAGGGCAGGGAGCTTGAGGTGATGGAAGCACCATGGCTGAACTCAGGAAGAGGTGTTTCACCATTCATTCATCTGAAAGATCTTATTGGGTCTATTTTAAGTCAGGCCTGTGCTAAGGAATAAAAAATGAGCCAACAGTGGCACAGTCCCTGTACTGGGGGTGCTGGAAGTCATGGAGGGGTGAATGGGAATCATTACACCCTGTGAACAACAGAGGGACTTTGTGCTTCCTTTCTTTTCTACTAACATAATGACCTGGGAAATTTTCTCATTTGTGGATCCCTGAGTGCTGAGATTTGCACGTAGCCATCTCGTGACTTTAGTAGAGGGGATATCAGAAAGCACAGCCTTCTCTTCTCTAAATTTCACGAGGAAAAAGAGAAGTCTAAAGGGGCAAAGAAATCCATGGCACTACCCACTGTCTCAAAGATATTATGACACAGCTCCCTGGTGCCTTTATTGTTAGAGACAAAAACCAGCCCAGGTCTGAGAGATAGCCAGAAGGGAAGAACACAGGAGGAAGTTGAAAGTAACCCCATTCCTGGACAGAATGCTGCAGGGACTGCACGGTCAACAGGTTGGAGCTCCAGGCATGAGCTGTGTCTCAAGATATTGGACCATATTCTGCAAGCCAAGATGTTGTCTAATTATTAGTTAATGATAGATAGTGACCTTGTACCAAGAATATAACCTACAAAGAATGTCATGTATATTGTACATTATTCTTTATAACTAAACTCACCCCCTGCTTATCTGATTTGATTTGGAATTAACGGGCTCTGCTCTGGCACAGTTTTGCTTCTGTTCCAAGAGAGTTTTAGTCCCCTGCTTTAACCTTTTCCTCATCTCTTTTCTCAGTCCTTCGTGACACCCTACCTTCAAGCCCTGAATTTCTCACATCTGGCCCCTGAGCAATGACATGAAGATAGAACGACTCTAAAAAGTATAAGAAAATTTCGCAAGTGATGGATGGACCAAAGGGATTTCTGAGTAGTAACTCCACCTTCAGGATTCAGCGCAGGATAAGTATGGGAAGTACTTCCAAGAATGAATCTTATATGCAAATCTTACAGACTATATTCAAGAGCTCTGGGGCTAAGGTAAAAAAGACTACTTTTGAAGAATTTTTTTACTTGATTCATAAACATTGCTATTGGTTTACTCCCTCTAAAAACATGCTCTTAATTATAAATGGTGAAAATTAGTTATTCGAGCATTAAGGCAGGCTCATCAGCAAGGCGAAACTGTTCCTTTGTCTGTATGGTCCCTAAGTAATCTTTTGATTGTTGTTAGTTTGTTCTTAAGTGTACTTTCTTGTTTTTATTATTTTTTATTTCATTTTGTTTTATACATTCAATCATATTATTTAGCTTACAAAGTGAATATTTCAATATGTGAGCATTTCCCCCTAGTCCAGCTGATTAAACTATAAACTGTATTCAACAGATAATACCACATTTCTTTGTCCCATTAATGCTTTGCCTATTTTTCTTCTAAATGTCCTTCCTCAGGCTCTACTCTTCCACACACACTATATCTGGTATTTACACCCATTTATTGTGTTTGTATATCCTTTAGTCAATCAGTTTCAGTCATAGAGTGTGGACACTCGGTATATATTAAGTGGGGACAGACAATGGTCCCTAAGTAATCTTATCCCTGTAGCTTTAGAGCTGCTTAAACCAGAATCTGGGGAAGAAACTGCATCTAATAAGCTGGAATTAAAGAAGGAGAACAAATAGATTCTCCAGAAGCTGAAGTTTCAGGTTTAGAGAGTCCACCACCTACAGAAAAGGAATTCCCTCCCCCACCTAAAAAACGGGGCCGTTTCCAGCTCTCTCCTGCATTCTTCCCTTCTGGCTTTCTCTCAGGCCGGGGCTGGTTTCTGTCTTGACCATGTCTAGGATGTGACTCCCCGAGATGTTTCTGCCTCACGTAGAAGGGCCATCTTCTGTCACATAGCTCTGCTCTAGCTCTTGTCTCATGACCTGGGAGCTGATCTCCATTTTCACTGAACTGCATGCAGTCTTCACATGCACCCTGATGGTGATCTCAAAAACAAGGACCGATACTGCTTTTCAGAGAACCAGTAACAGTGGGGAATGATATTGCTGTAGGAGACTGACAGCATTGGGATTTCTACCCAAAACACTATACAACCTTAGGGATTTTTCTCTGGGCAAAAAAAGTTCAAATTAACAAAATGGGTACAGAATCTATTCCTTGCTAACACTGAAGGCAGTAACAGAATGTCTAGGGTTATATATGGCATCAAATAATACATTTTTTTTCTATTCTATTTTTTGAATGTGTGTGTGTGTGTGTGTGTGTGTGAGTGTAGTGCTTTAGACAC
This sequence comes from Tupaia tana, assembly GCA_026018925.1. NCBI lineage: Eukaryota > Metazoa > Chordata > Mammalia > Scandentia > Tupaiidae > Tupaia > Tupaia tana. The sequence goes on along the minus strand of JAKSZU010000013.1, from coordinate 8,365,297 downwards.
AGTTTCACTCTGTCACTGTCTTCTTGCATCAGCCTCCCAGGTAGCCGAATAGGTGTGTGTCTCCACACCTGGCATTTCAGTGTAAGCAGGAAATAGGATCCAGGCCTCCGTGTGTCTCAGTCAGCAGGGCTGCAGTGTCAGTCAGCACACTACTCTAGCTGGGCTTCTTCTATTTTAGATCCTAACAGTTTGCCATAGATGTATTTATGCATATGTAGTATTCCATTGTTAGACCAAATAGGAATTACTGTAGCAATCATCTCTCCCAAATCCTCTTCAATGTCTGATGCTGAGAAGGGGAATCATGAGGAGCAGAGCCGCGTCTCGGGCAGTGAGTGCCAGCCACAGCAGCTGCACGATAGCAGCCTCAAGTGCTTCTCTTCCCATCGCCATTTCCCATGCACTATTTCTGAAGCTGAATCAAAATAGTCTCCTCCTGTGACTTCTGAGCCCACTCTCAAATAGTAGGATGACAGGAATCACCTGACACATAGACTCCATGAGGGAATTGCACTCACAATTCCCTCCTTGCTGGGATAAAAACCACTTGCCCTAGCTCCTCTTGGGCAACCAATTCCTGGGACCCCTATAGACATTTAAATTTTAACTAATTAACATTTAGCATATCTTTGTCTGAGACCTGTGGTCCATTAAGTTTCTATTTTTTATCATGTTTTCTACAAACCTAACATGAAGTTTTGTTCTTTGATGTTTTTCCCCTTAAATGTAAACTCATTTAGACCTCCTTATCTTGCAGGTGCAAGCCCTCAAGTCATGTTCCCATTTCTCAAACAATAGATCATGACAAGTTATTGCTCAAGGTCCTTTGTTTCAGAACAAGAGAGACTACACTCTTTGAAATATAGCAGTGATATGGAAAATGTTTGTTTCAGCTATCATTTGCTCAAGGAGACTGTAAGCAGCTCTGACTGTAAGCAGTTCTCTTTGTGAGCAAGCAGTGAGAGCTAATAATTGATTTCTAGTGAGAGCAGCTAATCATAATGATTTCTATTAAAAACTTGACCAGAGTGACTCCATCTTTAAGTTGGCTCTATCTTATAGATCTATACCTTAACTATATGTGTGTGCAACTATCTCTTACCTCACTAATACCGTATTTTATAAGTGGGTAAGTTTTTAAACTTCTAATACCACAAATTATATAAATTATCCAGAAAGCTCCACCAGCTCCCTCACTGAATCAGCAGATGCCAAGGCCAGACTAAAGTTTATGTCTCCTGAAACTTACAGAGCACATGTTTCTAAATAAATGCAATTATTTTATGAAAAAAATAAAATGGTCTCAGCTCTTTACCTCTGGCATGAAGTTATGCTGCCTATTCTGGTGAATTCTGAAGGCAGAGGTAAAATTACAGCTCTAGTGGGACCAGCAGTTAGCGTAATGGCTATGTCACTGGACTCCCATGTAGTCGACCCTGGTTCAAGTCCCAGACCCAGTGGCTTATATTCACACTGGGTGTGTGTGCATGTGTGCCCAAGATCCCGAGAGGAGGGCGGTGATTTCTCTCTCTCTGTCTCTGTCTTTCTGGCGAGCGCACGTGCCCTATAGCAAAAACCTCTCCAAAAAAAAAAAAAAAAAAAAAAAAACATTACAGCTGTAGGGAACTTACTTGTAACCCTCCGCCTTCCAGTTCCTGCATTGCCCCACCCGTTTTAAGGGTTGGCCAGACAAATGTGGCTCAGCAAATGCTGTCACCTGCGATTCTGTGGAGATCTGATGGACCTCCATCACTTTTTCTGTAATTCATTCTCTGTTCTAAAACAACATAAATCCAATGAGATGGGAGTGCCAGTGATACAGCTTCCCTTCTGCTACCGTGTTAGCTCCTTCAGTGAAAAAGCATGGGGACTTGGGACCAGCAGTTAGCGTAATGGCTATGTCGCTGGACTCCCACGTAGTCGACCATGGTTCGAGTCCCGGACCCGGCGGCTTAAACTCATGCCGGGCGCGTGTGCGTGCGTGCCCAAGATCCCGAGAGGAGAATGGAGGAGAAGGGATTGCGGCGTGACCATCGCCCCTGGGGGTGATTTCCTGCTTTCTATCTCTCTGTCTCTCTCTGTCTGTCCGGCGAGCGCACGCGCCCTATAGCAAAAACCTCTCCAAAAAAAAAAAAAAAAAGAAAAAAAAAAAAAAAAGCATGGGGACTTGCTGGGTTTTACAGAGAGTCGTAAATCATTTGGAACTAAGGGCACATGATTGGGACACTAAATTCCTTCTGAATTAGGAACAACACAGAAGAGATAAAATACCTTGAACTAAATCCTTCAGCAATTCAAATAATGTCTCTATTTTTGTTTTGTTGGAGTTTTTTGCCCATTTTCAAAATTTACATTTAATCGGTGTCCATCTGTACATCATACACAATGGTTTTTTGGAGCATAAATAGAGTGTATATTAGTTCGGTCAAAAATATTACCACATACCTTATGATCACCAGATAACTTTTCAATTTTGTGTCTTTCAAATATTTTGTTCTTCCTGATTTCCTCCCTCCCATGCCCTATTACCTGCCCTTCCTATAGTGTCTCTGGTATATAGTGTCTCCCTGTTATTATATCTTCCAATCTTTTGGTTTCATCCATAGTGCAGATCTTAAGTATATATTGAGCAGGAATATCTAATGCCTCTCTTTCATAGTCTGACTTACTTTGCTTGGCATTAAATCTTCCATATTTGTCCACTTTATATCAAATGTCAGGGTCTCATTGTTTTCTATGGCTGTGTAGTATTCCATGGTGTATATGTGCCACACGTTTTCAGTCCACTCACCTGTCATTGGATATTCGGTTTGATTCCATATCTTAGCAATTGTGAATAATACCACAGTAAACATAGATGTGCAAGTGTTTTTCTATTGTCCTATCCTTTGGGTAGATACCCAGGAGTAGAATTGCTGGATCATATGTCTGTATTTTTGACCAGCTCATAATGTTGCAGGTGACTGTTGACTGAAAAACTTCACCTCAAATCAATCAATTCTTAATTTTGCCTACAATACTTTCATTAAGCAAAGATGGTTTTCCCGTAGCATATTTCTTCCAAGTGTTTACACCCTGTTTTGCCATAGCTGAAGAATTTGTGTAAGAGACTTGAAAGCATGTTGCAAGCTTGCTGGGTGATTCATCCACTGAACTGTTACATTTGTTCAATTGCTAGCGTTGAGTTGTAGTCAACTTTTGAGGAAATTTAAATACTTTGGTTTAAGGAAATCAAACTGAAATTTTACCTAAAGAGGTTAACCAAATTTGGGGTAGGGGAGGAACACTTATTTCAACTCTGAAAGGAACAAAATTTCCACCATAGAAACTTTCTTTGGATCATTCAGCTGTGAGCTTTATGCAGCAATACGACTTCCAGACAATAGCACTCCAGGTTCTTTTTGCCTGGCACTGGCTCCATGGAAGTGTCAGGACGGCGTCTGATGCAGCTCCAGGGGCAACTGAAGGGCTGAAAACTTTGGGGTGAGTTCATAATTTAATATAATATCCATTACAGTTTCTAAACATTTTACATATTTTCAGTAGTACAAAAAATATATATTAATGAAAGAGAAAGTCATTTCCAGGCACTTTTTTTTTTTTTGGAGAGGTTTTTTGCTATAGGGCATGTGCGCTCGCCAGACAGACAGAGAGAGACAGAGAGACAGAAAGCGAGAAATCACCCCCCCCAGGGGGGATGGTCACGCTGCAATCCCTTCTCCTCCATTCTCCTCTCGGGATCTTGGGCATGCACGCACACACGCCCAGCATGAGTTCTAAGCCACCGGGTCCGGGACACGAACCGCGGTCGACTACGTGGGAGTCTAGCGACATAGCCATTACGCTAACTGCTGGTTCCCATTTCCAGGCACTTTAACATGAAGTGGAAGAACACAATGACCCCTTGTGGTGTTACTACAGCGGGCACCTTCTCTCCAATCTTTATGAAATGCCAAGCTACGGCTTCTGATTCATTTTTCATGACTGCTGAGCTCTTAGCTCTTCATAGGTTGTCACTAGGATGGGTTTTCATCCATTCCACCCCACCATGTCCATCACTACCCCCATTATTATTGATCTGAGCCCTCCAAGCTGGTCCCACATGGTCTTTCCCATTTCCACAAAGAATGCTGGACTTGGGACCAGCAGTTAGCGTAATGGCTATGTTGTTGGACTCCCATGTAGTAGATAGCAGTTCGAGTCCTGGACCCGGTGGCTTAAACTCATGTCAGGCGCATGTGCAGGCGTGCCCAAGATCCCGGAAGGAGAATGGAGGAGAAGGGATCGTGGTGTGGCCATCCCCCCTGGGGTGTGATTTCTCACTTTCTGTCTCTCTGTCTTACTGGAAAGCACATGTGCCCTATAGCAAAAACCTCTCCAAAAAGAAAACAGAATGCTGGACTTGGGACCACCAAGTGGCATGGTGGTTAAGGCACTGGACTTCCACATGACCAACTATGGTTTGAGTCCCAGACCTAGTGGTTTGAAAATCACTCTGGGCATGTGTGCGTGCATGCCCCAAAATCCCAGAAGGCAATTGAGGAAAAGGAATTGTGATGTGGCCATACTCTCTGAGAGGTAATTTCTCACTTTCCCTCTCACTGTCTGTGTTCAGCCAGCACACATACCCTATGGTAGAAAAAAAAAAAAAAGCTGGACTCCAGGAGACCTGCACTGACAACATAAAGTTCTTCCAAGGAGTTCTCTTGTGCCTTTGGACACTGCCCAAGCTGTATCTTTTACTAAGAATGCTAGCCCTTTCCAAACTCCTTTTTATTTGTCTAGTGAAATCCTGCTCTTTTTTTCAGTCCATATCAAAGGCCAGTACCTGGATTATCCCTCTGCCCTTCCAGAGTACTAGAACTTACTGTTATCAGAATGCTTTTACAGTACTTGACAATATTTTGGTAATGTTTGGTAGGCTGATTGCCTCAAAGTTATCTTCAAGCTTAAAACTCCATCGAGCTGTTTTTGGCCTCGGGGTTCAACTTCACGGCTGTGAAGCCTCCCCCAGCTAGTGTCCCCCATCCCAGATACAACACCAGTCTGGGCAGAAAGCTGCTTTGCTCCCTCTTACTCTCCTCTGTCCCTTCTACCTTTTTTTTTTTTTTTTTTTTCTTTTTCAAAAACAGTTCTCTGCCCTCCCTGGCCCTTTCTCTTGTTAATCTCTGTCTTTTTTCTCACCTAGGGCAGAAAGCTGCTAGGCATCTCCACCTTTGCCTGTTTTTGGCCTTAGCGGCACACAAGCACACTGAGTGGTTTTCTATTTTCATCCCAATTTCATTTTTTGCAAAGTGATTTTTTTCCTTTTTCCCCTTTTTCTTCTAGTAATCTTATTCTTTTTTCTTTGCCCTCTCTCCCTATTTCTATTTCCTACTTTCTTTTTCTTTACATTACTTTTCTGTTTTACTTCTTAGCGGTTACCCTCTGCATAGTTAGGTGCATAGTAGCTAACCATCTGAGCATTAGGAGTTTTAGAGAATTCTTTTCACATCACTGTAGTGCTTGCAAAAACAGTTAAATTCCCCTTTACAAATCTGATTGTAAAACTCCTCCTGTGATTCTCACATTTGAAGACTTAGTAGAAGGGAGAAAATAACACTAAATTACTTCACAGTGTGGGAAACACAGGAGGCCACAGTCACAGAATCCAGTCAGAATCCCTCTCCAATAAATTGTCCAGAAGTGAATACATTATCAAATGACTAAAAATCGAAGAAAAGACTCAAGGATGAGAAAATCAAGTAGTACTTCTCCACCAAGGGAATAATGTAATAATAGGTCTCCAAATGTCAGAAAAAGAATTTAGAATATTTACGGTAACAAAATTCTATGAGATGCAAGAGAAAAGAGACATTGCACTCCAAGAGATGAGGAAGTCTTTCCACAATATGAAAGAAGAATTGGACACCATAAAAAAGAGCCAAACAGAACTATTAGACATAAAGGCTATAATAAAGGAAATTAAAACCTCCCTTGAAAGTATCAAAAGCAGGCTAGACCATACAGAAGATCGAATTTCAGAAGCAGAAGGCAAAACCAATCACCTAGAAAAAATTATTAAAAATACTGAGAAAACAGCCAAGAACACTGAGGATAATACACGAGAAATACTAGACACCATGAAACACCCAAATATATGAATAATTGGTATCCCAGAAGACGAAGAAACTAATAAGGGCATTGATAATCTATTCCATGAAATCCTGGAAGAAAACATTCCAAATCTAGAGAGGCACTGAAACATCCAAATCCAAGAAATACAAAGAACCCCAAGCAGAATTAATACAAAAAGATCCTGTTCATGCCACATTATAGCTGGATTGACCCAAACAACAAAGACAAGATACTAATATTGGCAAGAGAGAAATGTCAAATCACTTACAAAGGCTATCCCATCAGACTAACACCGGACCTCTCATCAGAAGCAAATCAAGCAAGGAAAGAACGAGGAAATATATTCAAAGTGTTAAATGAAAAACAATTTCAAACAAGAATACTATACCCAGCAAGATTATCCTTCATATGAGAAAAGAAAATAAAAACATTCTCAGATAAACTAAACCTAGTAGAATTTACTACCTCCAGACCAGCTCTTCAAGAAATTCTGAAAGGAGTACTAGATCAAGAAAACTAAGAGACAGACAGCAATAAGAAAACAAAAACCAACCAGGAATATGGCCACCTCAATGCTAGGGAGAAGTCGGGAAATATTGATAATAACACTGAATGTCAATGGATTAAATTCTCCAATCAAGAGACACAGACTGGCTAAATGGATTAAAAATCAGAAACTCTCTATCTGTTGCATACAAGAAGCCCATCTCACGGATAAAGACATACATAGACTAAAAGTGAAGGACTGGAAAAAGGTATTCCATGCGAATGGAAACCAAAATAGAGCAGGAGTCGCTATACTGATTTCAGACAAAATAGGCTTTAAGGCAAAAAACATAAGAAAAGACAAAGAAGGGCATTATATAGTAGTAAAAGGGCTAATTCACCAAGAAGATATAACGCTTATAAATATCTATGCACTGAACTCAGGAGCACCCAAATATGTAAAGAAAAGATTGCTAGATCTAAAAGGAGAGATAAACTATAACACTATAATTATTGGAGATCTCAACACCTCATTATCTCCTTTAGACAGGTCAATGAGACAAAAAATAAGCAAAGAGACTCAGGACCTAAATGATACCATAAAACAGATGGACTTGATAGACATTTATAGAACTTTCCACCAAAAAAAAAAAAAAAATACAAAATGTGCATTTTTCTCAGCCCCGCATGGTACCTTCTCAAAGATTGATAACATGATAGAGCACAAAACCAGTCTTTACAGATTCAAAGGCACAGAAACTATATCCAGCATCTTCTCCAACCATGATAGAATTAAACTTGATATTAATCTCAGGAAAAGTCCTTGAAAATATACAAATATATGGAAACTAAATAACCTACTTCTGAATGACTCCATGATGACTGCAGAGATTAAGATGGAAATCAAAAGATTGATGGAAACTAATCATAATGAATACATAAGTTTCCATAGTCTATGGGATACTACAAAAGAAGTCATAAGAGTGAAGTTCATAGCAATTAGTGTACATAAGATAAAGATCGAAAGGTGACAAAAGGACAACCTCTCATTATGCCTCAGGGAATTGGAAAAAGAAAAACAAAAACATCCAAAAATAAAATAAAAAGTAAGCAAACTATGCAAAAAATAAATGAAAACAAATGCTTGTTCTTTGAAAAGATAAACAAGATTGACACACCATTATTCAGACTAATTAAGAAGATAGAAAGGAACCAGGTTAATCAAATTTGCAATGAATCAGGCAACATTACAACAGACATAACAGAAAAACAAAATATCATTAGAGGATACTATGAGCAACTATATGCCAACAAAGAAGAAAACCTGGATGAGATGGACAAATTTCTGCATACATATAATCTACTAAGATTGACTCAGGAGGACGTAGAAAGCCTGAATAGACCTATAATAAGCAATGAGGTTGAATCAGTAACAAATAACCTCCCAACAAAGAAAAGTCCAGGCCCCGATGGCTTCACTGCCGAATTTTACAAAACTTTTAAAGAAGAGGTAACCCCCATCCTACTCACACTGTTTCTAGAGATCCAAAAGGAAGGAAACCTTCCAAATTCATTCTATGAAGCCTCCATTACCCCCATTCCCAAAACAGATAAGGATATGACAAAAAAGGAAAACTACAGACATATATCTCTGATGAATATAGATGTAAAAATTCTCAACAAAATACTTGCTAACCATATTCAACAACATATAAAAAAGGCTATTCATCACAACCAAGTAGGCTTTATTCCAGGGATGCAAGGATGGTTCAACATACATAAAGCCATAAATGTAATACAACATATTAACAGAAAGAAAGATTAAAAACCATATGACCATTTCAATTGATGTGGAAAAAGCATTCAACAAAATACAACATGGCTTTATGATCAAGACTCTCAGAAAAATTGGCATAGAAAGACCATTTCTCAGCATAATAAAAGCCATTTATGAAAAACTTACAGCTAACATTATACTGAATGAGAAAAAGCTGGAAGTTTTTCCACTAGAAAAAGGGTACAAGACAGGACTGCCCACTTTCTCTGCTCCTATTCAACATAGTACTGGAAATTCTAGCCAATGCGATCAGACAAGAGAAGGAAAGAAAAGGCATTCCAATAGGGAAAGAAGAGCTGAAATTATCTCTGTTTGCAGATTACATGATTGTATACACAGAAGACCCAATAGTATCCATGAAAAAACTTCTCGAAGTAACAAATGCACACAGTAAAGTGGCAGGATAGAAAATTAACGTATAGGGAACCAGCAGTTAGTGTAATGGCTATGTCGCTGGACTCCCATGTAGTCGACCGTGGTTCGCGTCCCGGACCCAGTGGCTTAAATCTCATGCCGGGCACGTGTGCGTGCGTGCCCAAGATCCCGAGAGGAGAATGGAGGAGAAGGGATTGCGGTGTGACCATCCCCCCGGGGGGTGATTTCTTGCTTTCTGTCTCTATGTCTCTCTCTGTCTGTCTGGCGAGTGCACGCGCCCTATAGTGAAAACCTCTCAAAAAAAAAAAAAAAGAAAATAAAATTAAAGTATAAAAATCTATTGTATTTTCTTTTTTTTTTAATACATTCAATCACATTATTTAGCTTACAAGGTGATCATTTCAATATAAGAACATTTCTCCCCAGTCGAGTTGGTAAAAATATAACAACACTACCTCCCTGTCTCAACAATACTGTCTTCGTATTCCTACTCTAAATGTTCTTCCCCAGGCCCCACTCCTCCACACACACCACATCTGGCATTCACATCTACCTCTTGTGTTTGTACATCCTTTAGCCCGTCAGTTTCAGTTATCGAGTGCGGACATTCGGTATATATTAAGTGGGGAAATACAGAGTCTCTCCTTCATAGCCTGGCTTGCTTCACTCAGCAGTAAATCTTCAATATTTTTCCACTTTCTGTCAAAAGCCAGGGTTTTGTTGTTCTTAATGGCTGAATAGTATTCCATAGAGTATACGTGCCACAGTTTTTCAATCCATTCAGCCATACAAGGGCATTTGGGTTGGTTCCATGTCTTAGTAATCGTGAAAAGTGCCGCAATAAACATTGATGTACAAGCACTTTTCCAATGAGAAATTCTTCTGTCCTTTGGGTAGATGCAAAAGATGGGATTGCTGGATCATATGGCAGTTCTATTTGTAGAGTTTTGAGGAATCTCCAAATCCTTCTCCAGAGTGGTTGGACTAATTTACATTCCCACCAGCAGTGTAAGAGAATTCCCCTTTCACCACATTCCTGCCAGCACTTATCATTCTTTGTTTTTTTAATCTTCACCATTCTGACTGGGGTTAGGTGGTATCTCATTGTTGTTTTGACCTGCATTTCCCTTACAATGAGGGATGTCTAGCATTTTTTCATATGCCTTCTGACTATTCTTATGTCATCTTTTTTTTTTTTTCAAAGCTTCTTTTTTTTAAAGAATTATTTTATTTTAACTTTATTTATTATTATTATCATTATTATTTTCCAGTTTGATCAGAGAGAGACAGAGAGAGAGAGAGAGAGAGAGAGGAAGTGAGAAAGCAAGCCACCAGGTCCGAGACTTGAACCGTGATCGGCCATGTGGGAGTCCAGCGCCTTTAACCACCATGCCACCTGCCGGCCCCTCTATTCTTATGTCATCTTTAGTGAGTGTTCTTTTCAACTCCTTCTCCCATCTTTTAATAGGGTTCATCATCTTTTTTCCAGACAGCTTTAGTTCCTTATGTATTCTGGTTATCAATCCCTTATCTGATGCATAGTTTACAAAAATATTTTCCCATTCTGAGGGCTGTCGATTCACACTTATTACTGTGTCTTTTGCCATGCAGAAACTTCTTAGTCTGATGTAATCCCACTTGTCTATTTTGGGGATTATTGACTGTGCTTTTGGGGTCTTATGTAAGAAGTCTTTCCCTACCTCAATGTCTCCTAGAGTTTCCCCAGTGTTTTCTAGAAGCAGTTTAATAGTTTGGGATCTTAGATTTAGATCCTTAATCTACCTTGACTTGATTTTTGTCAAAAGTGAGAGGTAGGAGTTCAGATTCATCTTTCTGCAGGTGGAAATCCAGTTTTTCCAGCACCATTTGCTGAAGAGGTTTTCCTTTTCCCACTGGATTGACTGGTACCCCTTGTCAAAAATCAGTTGACTGAATGATTGGGAATTTATTCCTGTGGACTCAATTGTGTTCCATTGGTCCACATGTCTGTTCTTGTGCCAATACCATGCTGTTTTGATTACCACAGCTTTGTAGTATATTTTTGGGTCAGGGAGTGAGATGCCGCCCACTCTACTCTTCTTTTGTAGAATTGCTTTGGCAATGTGGGGTCTTTTATTATTCCAGACGAATTTTATGATTGTCTTTTCTAAATCTGTGAAGAATGTGTCTGGTACTTTGATTGGCATTGCATTAAATAGGTAGATTTGGGTAGAATTGCCATTTTGGTTATATTAATTCTTCCAATTCAGGAACATGGGATGTCCTTCCACTTTTTTGTGTCATTTTCAATTTCTTTTTTTAGCTTCTGATAGTTTTCCTTGTGGAGGTCTTTAACTCCTTTGGTTAGATTTATCCCTAAGTATCTTATACTTTTTGTGGCTATGGTAAATGGAACAACTTTTTTCAGTTCTATCTCCATCTGCCTGTTGTTTGTATATAGAAACGCTATAGACTTCTGTATATTAATTTTGTATCCTGCAACTTTACTGTATTCGTGCATTACTTCCAGAAATTTCTTCATGGAAATCATTGGGTCTTCTATGTACACAATCATGTCATTGGCGAATAGAAAGAGTTTCACCTCTTCTTTTCCTATTTGGATGCCTTTAATTTTTTCCTCTTTTCTGATTGCATTGGCGAGGACTTCCAGTACTATGTTGAAAAGGAGTGGAGAAAGTGGGCATCCTTGTCTAGTAGCAGTTTTTAGTGGGAAAGCTTTCAGCTTTTCTCCATTCAGGATGATATTTGCGATGGGTTTTTCATAGGTAGTTTTTATTGTGTTGAGAAATGACCCTTGTATGCCAATTTTGCTGAGCATCTTGAGCATAAAGGGATGTTGTATCTTGTCAAATGCTTTTTCTGCATCAATTGATATGACCATATGGTTTTTGTCTTTTTTCCTGTTAATATGGTGAATTACATTTATGGTTTTACGTATGTTGAACCAACCTTGCACTCCTGGAATACAGCCTACCTGATCATGATGTATAATCTTTTTTATAAGTTGTTGGATATGGTTTGCTAGTATCTTGTTAAAAATCTTTGAGTCTATATTCATCAGAGATATTTGTCTATAGTTTTTCTTACTTGTCCTGTCCTTATCTGTTTTGAGGATAAGGGTAATGGAGGCTTCATAGAATGAATTCAGGAGAGATTAACCCTTTTGGATCTTTAGAAATAAGTTGAGCAGAATGGGGGTTAACTCTTCTTTGAAAGTTTTATAGAACTCAGAGGTGAATCCATCTGGGCCAGGACTTTTCTTTGTTGGAAGGCTATTTATTACTGATTCAATCTCCTGGCTTGTTATGGGCCTATTTAGGCTTTCTATATCCTCTTGGCTCAATCTTGGTAGATTATACATGTCCAGAAATTTGTCCATCTCGTCCAGATTGTCTTGTTTCTTGGCATATAGTTGTTCATAATATCCTCTAATTATGTTCTGTAAAATCTATTGCATTTCTATATACAAACAACAATCAGACAGAGACAGAACTGAAGAATGTAATTCCGTTTACCATAGCCACAAGAAGTATAAGATACTTAGGAATAAAACTAACCAAGGAAGTCAAAGACCTCTACAAGGAAAACTATGAAAACCTTTAAAAGGAAGTTGAAAAAGACACTAAAAAGTGGAAGGACATCCCATGTTCCTGGATTGGTAAAATAAATATAATCAAAATGGCAATCCTACCCAAATAAATCTACTTGCTTAATGCAATCCTTAAAAATTTACAAGAGGCAATTTTCACAGATCTAGAAAAGACAATCATAGACTCTGTCTGGAATCACAAAAGACTCCATTTTGCTAAAGCCATCCTGCACAAGAAGACTGGAGTAGGTGGCATCTCACTTCCTAACCCCTAAATACATTGCAAAGCTGTGATCATCAAAACAGCATGGTATTGTCCCAAAAATAGACATGAGGACCAATGGAACAGAGTAGAACTCCAGAAATAAACCCCAAAATATACAGCCAACTCATCTTTAACAAAGAGTACTGGTCAATCGAGTGGGAAAAGGGAAACCTCTTTAGCAAGTGGTGTTGGAAAAACTGGGTATCCATTTGCAGAAAGATGAATCTGAACCTCTATCTATCACCATTAACAAAAATCAACTCAAAGTGGATCAAAGATCTAAACCTAAGACCTCAAACTATAAAACTCCTCACAGAAAATACTGGGGAAACTCTGGGAGACATTGGGGTAGGCAAACACTTCTTAAGCAAGACACCCAAAGCACAGGCAATAATCCCCAAAGTAGACAGGTGGAATTACATCAGATTACAGAGTTTCTGCACAGCAAAAGACACCATAATTTGTGTGAATTGACAACCTTCAGAATGGCAAAGAATTTTTGTTAACTGTGCCTCAAGTAAAGGACTGACAACTAGAATACACAGGAAACTCAAGCAGCTTACCTGGAAGAAAATGATTAACCCAATTAAAAGATGAGAAAATGAGCTGAATAAACAACTCTCTAAGGAAGACATCCAAACAGCCAAAAAGCATATGAAAAAATGCTCAATATCCCTATTGTAAGGGAGATGAAGATCAAAACCACGATGAAATACCACCTAACCCCAGTCAGAATGGCAAAGATTAAAAAAACAAATAATGATAATTGCTGGAGGGATGTGGTGAAAGAGGAACACTCCTACGCTGTTGGTGGGAATGTAAATTGGTCCAGCCACTGCAGAAAATGATATGGAGAGTCCTCAAAGACCTTCAAATAGAACTACCATATGAGCCAGCAATTCCACTCCTGGGTATCTACCCAAAGGACAAGAGAGCACTCAGTCGGAAAAGTACTTGCACAACTATTTTCATTGCAGCATCATTAACAATTGCTAGGACTTGGAACCAACCCAAATGTCCACAAACAGATTAATGGATTGAAAAAGTGTGGGACATATACTCCATGGAATGCTATTCAGCCGATAAAACAACAAGGCCCTGGAATTTGATAGAAAGTGGACAAATATGGAAGATATGTTGCTGAGTGAAGCAAATCAGGCTATGAAAGAGAAACACTGTATGTCTTCACGTAACATGCCGACTGTCTGCACTCTATGGTAGAGACTGAAAGACTGGAGAACGTAAAAGTATTAAAAATTGTAATAGACACTAGAGACAAAGTAGAAAGAGAGTGTGGGAGGGGAAGAGGATAGGAAAGGAAATTTGGGGAGAAAATGGAGAGGTAAGACACTTGTGGGACACAGATAAGGTTTATTATCTATTGACAAGGATGTGTATAATAGTCTCAACTGGACTGGACTGAGATGCAAATTATGCTGGGTAAAGTCTCTTCACAATAAAAATGATGTATAGTGATTTAATGTACAAATAATAATAGTAAATAAATATAAAAATACATAAAAACTCCATCGAATCCACTATCTCATTAATTCATAACTAAGGTTGCATACTATATTAACAATGTGGAGAGCAGATCCAGAAGATGAATTTCAGTTGCCTTCAGTTTGAACAATTTTCTAATTTTCCAAATACATCAATGAATAAGATTGTTCTCATTTTGGTTATTTTTCAAAAGAGAAAATAAGGCTGGAATATTCATATTTAGGTTAATTGTTTTTCTGTTTCTTTCCCCTGGGGAACAATCTGAAAATTCAGGAAGGCCAGGCATGCAGTTTTCCTCTTTATTATATATAAAGAAAGAAAAAATGTCATGAGTAAATTAATGATCAAATGAGTGCAGGAAATATGTAATATTGGGTTGACAGAAAAATTATGATGTATCTTTTCTATGCAAAAATATTTTCATAGAATACTTATCTAACCCAATATTATATATTATTTCTATTACATAATATTATGTTTTAAAATGTTAGCATTGATATTTTATGCATTCAAATGACCTGTATATTACAAGTATAGCCTCTCTTTATTCAAATAATTGGTCTACTTGGTTTCCTTTTATCAGCAATGAGAACAAGTTACTTGGCTTTGGACACAAATATTCCACAACTCATCATTATCTTTGGCACTCAGGTAGCATTTGTCAACAGTTTTCCCTACTTTAGGCATTGCTCAACAATTCACATGTATCATTGCATTTTCTTTTCACTGTAACTCCTACCTGAGAGATTGGCTAGAACATTGTCATTCCTGATGATCTGGCATTGTAGTTACAGTTCTAATTTAGTTCATGTAAACAATAAGAAAAGAACCTGCTGGATGAGAAAAATGTTCATGCTTGAGTAAGAACTCTTTGAGTAGCCAAGAACAGATAGGAATTTTGGAGAAGGAATTGAGATGTTCATGGAGTTAGCACAACACTAGAAAAGCAGGTGTCATGCCGAAAACTCCAGAATCCGGGGAATATTCAGCACCCTTGTCAAGGCACTGCTGCTGGAATGGATGGATTCCAATGACTCCTTCCATGCTTGCATCACTCTGCTCAAGATTCAAATTTCTACGAGAATATGTCAGCCAGTCTCTCAGCCCTAGTCTAGGAAGGGCAAGGGGCCTTTATTATAGCTCTACCAAGATTACAGACTGTGGCGCCCGAGTTTCCCAAGACAATCTCCTTCAATACAAGAGGGGATGGATACTGGGTGGCCAAAAATAGCCATTGTTCATCACAGTCTTCTCCTTTAGCTCCCCAATATACAGATAATGAGGGTTTAAAAAATTAACTGTTTATTTTGAAATAATTATAGATTCACAGGCAGTTGTAAGAAATAATACAGAGAAATCCCATGAACTTTTCACCTAGCGTCTGCCCTGGTCCTGCATTAGTGGTAGAACACCTCAGTCAGAAAATTGACAAACCTCTGATCTTATTCAGCTTTTACCATTTTTACAAGTACTCATTTCCATAGATTTTTAGTTCTCTGCAGGCTTGTCTAACTGCCATCACAGACAAAATATAAACAATTTCATCACCACAACAATCCCTCTTGTTTCCTCATTCTAACCACAACCACCTTCCTCCTACACCTCTCCTCTCTCCCACACTTGTTTTTAAATTGTGGCAACTACAACTTCATTCTCCATTATCATAACTTTGTCATTTCAATGATGTTGTATAAAAGGAAACACAGTATGTATCATTTTGGGAAATTGTGTTACTCAGCAAAATTCTCTTTTGAAGACCTATCCTAGTTGTTGTGTATATTAATAATGTGTTTCATTTCATTGTTGAGTAGTTATTATCTATAGTATGGATGCTCTGCAATGTTAATCATTTATCTGTTGAAGGACATTTGGGCTGATTCCAGTTTTTGATTACATAAATAAGGCCTCTCTGATCATTCGTGTACATCACCATGTATGAAGGTATTTTTTTATTTCTGTGGGATAATGCCTAATGGATTGCTGGGTTGTATGGTTGTTGCATGTTTAATTTTAGTAAGAAATTGGTAAATTGTTTTCCACAGTGGCTGTGCCATTTAACATTTGACCAGCAGTAGATAAGAAATTCAGTTTCCCTACATCCTTGCCAGCATTTGGTACTGTTCCTGTTTTTCATTTCAGTCATTCTGAAAGGTATGTGGTAACATATAATTGTGGCTTTAATTTGCATTTTCTTAATAGTTAAATGTATTGAACATCTTTTTACTGCTAATTTCAGGTGTACTTCTTCTCTATTCATGTAATGCACATATGTCTGGGCCTAATTTAGTGTAAAACACAACAGCTACTGTCACTGTATATGTTTCCACAGCTGCTCATCCACAGGCACCTGTGCTGATAACGGCTCATTCCTATCACGTCAAGTGACACATACTTTCAGCAGTGATGTCTGATAGAGAAATGTAGCAGAATGGCTTCTTCCTTTTTCTCTTTTCAAAATTTACTACAGGGTTCCTGCACTTGTGGAAGAGCAACAGAGAAAAAGGGAAAGTGAGCAACCCCCAAAAGGGATGACCACTCCCCAATCTCTTCCCCTCCATCTGCTTTCAAGATTTGGAGCACATGTGCACACATGCTCTGTGTGTTCTTTAAGCTACCAGATCTGTGACCCGAAAAGCACAATAGGCCATGTGGGATCTAGCTGCTCTAACCATCATGTCACTGGGTAGGCCCTCTTATTCTCTTTTAAACTCTGTATGCATAAACTTTTATGAGGTTCTCAGTATAACTGTGAATTGTGGTTATTTCAACTTCAAAGAATCTCTCTCTGACACCTCTGTAGTTTTAGGTTCTTGTTTACGTTTAGTGACAGGATACACAGAGGTTACATGGAATACATTCTTTTTCTTTTAGGCTTTTGCCATAGAGCACTTGAGCTTGCTGGAGAGAGACAGAGAGAGGGAAAGTGAGACATCACCTGTCCTCCAGGGAGAATGGCTTTGTCACAATCCCTTCTGCTCCATTCTCCTCCTGGGATTTGGGGTATACATGCACATGCACCTGGCATGATTCCCAAGCCACAGGATCTAAGGCTTGAACCATGGTCAGCTGCATGGGAATCCAGCACCTTAATCACCTCACCACCAGCTGGCCCCAGGAATGTGTTCTTATTGTTCTAAAACATATACCCAGCTGCTCTATTAGGTAGATGCTTTGTTTGATTTGAAGTGACAAAGTTTTAAGGGGATCAAGAGATTAAATCAAATTTCTTAATGGAAAAAGCATGAAGGGCATGGAGCCAATAGATTCAATAAATATCTGTTCTGATAAAATCTGATTTTCAGATTACATAGTCATGTTCCTCATTTATATTTTATTTGTTGATTTTGGTTGCTTATACAAAAATCATCAACATATTCACTGTTGCTCACAGGTCTTTGGTCAGCCAGAGATTTTCTGATCCAAGATGGGATCACCCAGCTGAACCCCTGTCACTTATGTCCCTTGGACTCCTCAAGTCATGCTGCTCACATGGCAGTGACTGAGACACAGAAGATAAGCAGAGTCATGGGAGCCCAGGCCTAGGCTCAGAACTAGCATGTCGTCTCTTCCACATGATTTCCCCAAAGTAAGTCCCTCCACCAAACCCAACATCCACTGAGCAGGGAAGAGAAGTGAAGGGAGGGAAGAATTCAGGAAAAAAAAAACACACACACACACAGCACACTCCTACGTACCTAAACAGGGCAGAACAAGGGCAGAACATGTGAGAAATCTCGGCTGTTGGTAGGAAAGTCAGAGTTTGTGCAGCAGCAATGAACACTTGCCTCTTCCCATTCTGTGAGAAGAGGCATCAGACAAGGTGAAAAATCACTGGATCTGAAACCAAGCCTCCCTCTTTACAGTAAGTCAGGGCTTGGTGGCGTCCTGTGTAAAACACATGAAGCCTCTGCACAGGCAGACTGCACAGCCAGAACCTGAAGGAAGAAAAATGGGCGGACTTGAGAAGGTGAAACTGAGGGAAAACCTGTGGGTGGGAGCAGCTCACCATTCTCTCACTGGTAAACATACTTAAGATATTCATGGACTGAGGTGTCTCTAGTAGGTGTGTGTGTGTGTGTGTGTGTGTGTGTGTGTGTGTGTGTGTAGGCGGGACACAGAAATTGCAGACCCTTCTATGAGAGTGACAGGAAAGAGGAAGAGGCTGGTCTCAGCTGAGTGCAGTGGAGGGAACCCTGTAGACCCTTCCCTCCACAAAAGGTCAAGTGCTGGCTTCCCAGAGGGACTTGATAAGACTGGACAGTGTGAAACAAAGCAGTAGTAGCCATCAGAAAGGGTCACATAACCCACCAGAGAGCTGTCAGGGAAACATTACCACACTGCAGCAGAGGCCACACACCTATGCTGAGCAGACACCAAAGAACACCAAACCCACTGCCACTTCACTGGGATGGGCGCAGTGTGGTCCACAGTGGAACAGTAAGGAGGATTAAACTCAACTATGAAGGGATAAAGTGATGGAAATAAATCCTAATGATTTAAATGGAAGTGAGGCCTTCCATAACGGAGATATAATTCAGGAGTCAATCACACATCAGGAAAGGTGGATAAACAGAACCCAGGTGGTAGTAGCAGATGGTGTAATGGTTGCATAGCTGGACTCATGCGTAGTCAACTGCGGTTCTAGTCCCCGACCTGGGAGCTTAAAACTCATTCCAGGCACGTGTGCGTGTGTGCCCAAGATCTCAAGAGAAGAATGGAGAAAAAGAAATTGAGGTGTGGCCATCCCTCCTGAGGGGTGATTTCTCACTGTCTATCTCTGTCTTTCTCTGTCTCTCTGGCAAGCACACACACCCTACAGCAAAAATTTCTCTAAAAACCAAAATTATCTGTCGATGATAATGTGTATAGTAATATCTTTGAATAGGCTAATAGTATATTCATGCTGGGAAAAATCTTTATGTATTATGTAAAGATATAGAGTGATTAAATGTAAAAAAAAATGAAGAAGAGGGAAATTTAAAAAAAGGAAAAAAAAAACAAAACAGGCTGGTGTCTACACCTCCTCCATCAGTAGCCTCAGTTAAAGCACCCGCTCATCCTTAGTATGAGTCATAGCATGTCTGTTATTGTCTCAGCACTGCTTTTCCCTCTCAATAGGACACTTCTGAGCTACTGGGCTGTTTCTATCTGTTGGGGATGTAACCCAAGACAGCAGAATCTACCAAAATGCAAATTTAACAAACATATGCCCTAACAAAGATAAAGTGTACAAATACGTTGAAAGAACTGCTCTCATTAATGGTCATTCACCAAAACGAGCTGATGCTAAAGACTTTGACACTGACTGCAGGCTCATCAAACCAGAACTGTGGCCTTCCACAAAGGTGGTGCAGTGGTCCCATGGCCCTACACTTTACGTGCTCTCTACCCTTCTGACTAGCAGTGGGGTCTTCCTCTGAGGCTGTGTGCCATTGGGGTCCACACCTAGGAAAGCAAATTATAATACCCCCATGCTCACACCTGGTCCATAGGCGTCAATTCCAGGGGCCATGGCAAGACCCCAGGCATCTCCACAACATGTCAGGGGAGGCCAGGACAGCAGGCAGGGGTTGCCTTGTCATAGAGGGTAGCAGAGGACAGGGGGTGCCTGAAAATGAGAGACCCCACCCAAAGACATCAGACATCAAATAGGTCAATGCCCAGAATATAAATGTGATGCCCGCAGAGAAAGCTTCCTTGGTTGACTGTGCATGTGTCCAAAGGGGATCAAGGTTGAAGTCCCAAATACAGAATTCACCTTGAACTGCAAGTTACATGATTCACCATGAGCAGAAGACAGATGGGGTTGAGTGCCAAGTGTAATCTGTTCTGGGTCACTCTGATTTCCCTGGAACCCTACTAGATACAAAGACAGAATTTGGGTTTTACTGGTGCCCTGTCAGATGCTATTCCCGTGCTGCCAATTAACTGAAACTTCAATGGGGAAATTCTGTTAAAATGATCTATTGCCATTCACTAAACTATAGCATAATGGCAGAAAATAGCCATTTCCTCAGATACTTTAATTCTATGGGCCAGGGGTTTGGACCCAGCAGAGAAGGGACTGCTGATCTCTGCTCCATAATATCTAAGGTCTCAGCTGGGAAGATTCAAAAGTTGCAGGTTACCCAAAACCTGGGGAGCAATTGATGTTGGCAGTCAGTTAAGAACCCAGCTTGGTCATTGGCTACAATATACCTCACATGGTCTTTCAGTATGGTCTCTCTGAGGCCTAATGTGGGCTTCTGCATGGCATAGCGGCTGTGTCCCCACACAGCAAAGTGTGTTCCCATGTGCAAGGTGAAAGTACATGACACTTTGTTATGCTTTAACCTAAGTCACAAAACATGACTCTCCCTATACTCTACCAGGGTAAGTCACCAGATTCAAGAATAGGAGGCACTGATTTTCAACAAAGGTGCTAGAAGCACACAATGGGGAAAGGATAGTCTCTTCAGTAGTGTTGTGACAAGTGGGTAGCCACATACAGAAGAATGAAATTAAACCATTACCTTAGTAGGAAAAAAAATAGAATGAAAACGCATACAAAATGAGACCATATATAAAAGTCAATTCTAAATGCATTAAGGACTTAAATGTAAGACCTAACACTTTAAAATTATTAGAAGAAAATATTAGGAGAAATCTGCATCACATTGATTTGGGTAATGCTTTTTTTGGATATGACTCAAGAAGCACAGGCAATAAAAATAGAAGAGACTAATGTGATAACATCAAACTTAAAAGTTTATGCACAGTCAAGAAAATAATCAACAGAATGGAAGGAAAACAAATGCAATGGAAAAAACATTTGCTTATCATACATCTGATAAGGAACTCAAACAGTTCAATAGTAAGAAAACAACCTATATTCAAAACAGGCAATGGACTTAAAGATATCAGTATGTCCTTCAACACACCTCCCCCCAGTCCCTGGTAACTACTGTTGTACCCTCTACTTTTATAAGTTAATTTTTTTTAGGTTTCACATGTAAGTGATACTGTGTGATATTGGTCTTTCTGTGCCTGGTTTATTTAACTTAACATTCTCCAGGTTCATCCATGTTGTCACAATGGGTGTGGAAAAGAATTTCCTTCTTTTTAAGCATAAATAGTACTTCATTATATATATATATATATATACACACACACACACACACATATATATGTGTATGTATATACATATATATATGTGTGTATGTATGTGTGTGTGTGTGTGTGTATATATATATATATATATATATATATATATGCCGCATTTTAAAAATCCATTTATGGGACCAGCAAATGGCATAATGCTTACATCACTATACTCCCACATATTCGACCATGGATCAAATCCTGGACCCAGTGCCTTAAAACTCATGCCAGACACATGTTCTCATGTGCCCAAGATTCTGAGAGGAGAATGGAAAAGAAAGGATTGCAGCGTGGCCATTCCTCTGATAAGTGATGTCTCACTTTCTGTCTCTGGTGAGCGCACATGCCCTAGAGCAAAAATCTCTCTCTAAAAAAAAAAAAAAAAAAAAAAAAAAATTCATGCATTGACATGCATTGATGGACATTAAGGTTAATTTCATGTCTTGGCTATTGTGAATAGTGCTGCAATAAACACAGGATACACATATCCCTTCCAGTAATGATTTCATTTGCATTGAATATACACCCAGTAGTGGATCATATGGTAATCCTATTTTAAATATTTGAGAAATCTCCATATTATTTTCTGTAATGACTCTACTAATTTGCATTCTCACCAACAGTCTGTAAATGTTCCTTTGCTCCACATTCTCTCTAATACTTGTTATCGTTTGTGTTTTTGGCAATACCCATTCTAACAAGTGGGACAATATCTCATTGTGTTTTTAATTTGTATTTTTATAATGATTCATAATGTTGAGTATTTTTACATATACCTGTTGGCTATATGTCTCTTTTTGAATAATGAGTTGACATAGAACTTTCCTGCTTTTACAGATGAAAGGTGTGTTTAGTTCTATTCCTACCAATTTCCCTTTTAGGAAGAGCATGATCAACCAGCCAACACTAAGGGTATGCTCAAGTCAGACTGTTCTGGTTGCTGTTCTTTCTCTGCTGTTCGTTATGGTAACCACACTCTCCTGCCCTGGACATTTGAGTGCTGTTACTTGGCTCCTGCTACCCAGGATACAATGGTTCCCAGTAGATTTAGGTTTCTCTATTTCTTTTTTTTTTTTTTTTTTTTTTGGAGAGGTTTTTTTGCTATAGGGCACGTGCACTCGCTAGGAAGACAGAGAGAGAGAGACAGAAAGTGAGAAATCATCGCCCGGGGGGATGGCCACACCACAATCACTTCTCCTCCATTCTCCTCTCAGGATCTTGGGCACACACACACGCGCCCAGAGTGAGTTAAAACCACTGGGTCCGGAACTTGAACCACGGTCGACTACATGGAAGTCCAGCGACATAGCCATTTTATGCCAACTGTTGGTCCCAGGTTTCTCAGTTTCTCCATTTCCTACTGTAAGTCTAACCTACAGAGAACAGCAACCAAAGAGCTCTTCAAGGGTGCTGGATTCCCTTCGCCAAATTATTTCTCATGTTTGTTGTAAAAGTTGTATTTTTGGACTTTCTTGATATGGGTGAGAGGACTTAATCATAATCCAATCTAATATTCCAATCTTCCTATACCTTTAACTCTCCTTCTTCACATAAAACCAAGATAGGTTTGACATTTCCAGTTTTCTCACTGTGTGCCACCTTTTGGTTCAAGTTTCAGCCAACCTGGCAAATATTGGGTCATCAGAAAAGTCATGTCATATTCTTGTTTTTCTATGCAAAAATGCATCATGGCTTTTCTGACAACCCAGTAAATAGGCTGAACTTTTTTTTAACTTCCTGATCTGTAATATTAAATGTAGAATTTTTGCTTAGTAAGCTGGTATTAATAAATATGTCTTGATTCAACATTCACTTCTTTCCATCATTATCTCACACTTTTAGTACATTCCTTCCATTTCTGTCTTTATAAATTAGAAAACTCTAGTAGTTCTTTTAGAGTTTAGCACCTCTGTATGTATGATACTTTGAATCTCACTTCTGGTGTCCCTGGGGCCTGAGTCTGGTTAAAATTTTAGAACTAGAGAGGAGTGGTGGAAGTTGGCATTCTATTCTGTCTTAATTCATGTTATATTCCTCCATTCCCATAACAAATATCATAGACTGTGTGGCTTAAACAACAGAAACTTAACTCTCACAGTTCGGGAGGCTGGGAAGTACCAGATAAAGACGCTGAGTGATCAGGTTTCCAGTGGGGCTCTCTTTCTGTCTTCAAGATGTCCAGCTTCTTCCTGTATCCTTACACGGTATTTCTTGGTGCACATATGTACAGAGAAATATTTATTCTCTTCTGTTTATAAAGTCACAATATTACCTGATTAAGAGCCAAGACTTTTTACCTAAATTAACATTACTTAGCTTCTAACACTCTTATCTCCAAACACAGAAACTTTGGAGATTAGGGCTTCAACGTGCGAACTAGAGGGAGAGACCTCAAATCAGACCAAAGTCCATAAACTTACAGGGTGAAAAAAGTTGTATCTTTATTTTTACTAATATTTCACTAAAAATCAGCATCTCAGGGCCAGTCCCATACTGCAAGAGTGGTAAGCCTTGTGCTTAGGGAACTAGATCCCACATAGTTGGTGGTGGTTCGAGTCTCAGTTCCTGTGAAAATTATATGATGAAAATCATCTTAAAATTACATATCTATTTCAAATTTAGAGCATTTAGAAGATCCCCTACTAAATGCACATAAAGAGTCACATATATTGTCATGCTGCCACCTCAATTTTTATATTTAACAAATACATTTCCATATATAATTACCTTGTGATTTTCTGTGTTTTATTGAGGCATTTAGCACCATTCTGAAAAAGCATCCACAGGAATCCCCAGACTGTCAGGGATGCCCAGGCAAAAGGCCCCTGTTGAAGGAAACCTCCATCTTCAGGTGTGGTCTCTGGACTGTGTGCCACGGTTCCAAGTGACCAGGACCACCCTGGTGCCTCTGTTTCCTCCTATATCATGATGCCGCCCACCCCAGACATTTCATAAACAATGAGTCTGTTTTTCTTTGATGTCCCTAAATTGTAAGTCCTCCAGTCATGTAACACCATAAAGACATTGCTTTTATTTCAGCAAAGCATAAATTGAGATATCATAGTTAAATTGTATTCTACATGCTCTAACTTGTTCACAAAATAGTATTAGGTCATTGGAAAAGTCACGACATATTTTTTTCTATGCAAAAAATGCATCATTGGGGCCAGCAGGTGGCATGGTGGTTAAGGGTGCTGGACTCCCACATGGTTAACTTTGGTGTGAGTCCTGGACCTGGTGGCTTGCTTTCTCACTTTCTCTCTCACTCTGTCGCTCTCTGGTCAAATTAAAATAAATAAAGCTAAATAAAAAAATAATTCTTAAAAAAATGCATCATGACTTTCCTGATGACCCAATATATTTGTGCAGCTATTTCACATTTGAAAATCTACTCTTTGATAAGCTGGTCATACTTTATTCATCTCTCATCCTTCAAAGGGCTTTATATACATTGTCCAATCCATCTGTCTCAAGTACGTATGAAAGAAGGAGCAAGTACATAATTCCATTTTAAAGAGCAAAAAATTTAGTCATGATAAATGTCCCAAGTATTTCTGTATGAAAGAATCTAGGCTCTCGTCTTTTTTAAAACAGAGATAATACTATTAATTTAGGTAAAATTCCTCTGTCTTACAGATAGACTAGTTTTGATAAATTTATTCAATTGTGTAAATAATACTAAGCTTATAGTATAAAACATTTCAACCAAACCAGTAAAATCTATTATGCTACTTTTTCAGTCAATCCTACATACTCTGGCATTCTCTGATCAACCAGGGACTTGCCTCTCTTCCTTATGGATTAGTTTTATGTATTTTTTAATATTAGCATGTTTCCTGAAAAAAATGGAAATGGAATTATACAGTATTCATCTTTTTGTGTGTTTTCCTTCTTTCACGCAACAAAATGCCTGTGAAATCCATCCATGCTGTTGCCTGTATCAGTAGATTGACTATAGGGACCATTGGAATCGAGTGGTAGGAGGAAAGGACCAATGTAGATAGCAAGAATGGAACTACCATGTGATCCAGCAAATCCACTTCTGGGTATCTTCTCAGAGTATAGAAAAAGGCTTGCAAATCCATGTTTATTGTGGCATTATTCAAAATTGTTAAGACAAGGAACCAACTCAAATGTCCACAAACAGATGAATGGATTCTAAATGTGCAGCATATATACACTATGGAATACTACTTAGCCATAAAAAAAAAAAAAAACAAGACCCTGGCATTTGATAGAAAGTGGATAAATGTAGAAGATTTAGTACTGAGTGAAGCAAGCTAACCATGAAAGAGAGGCATTGTATGCCCCCCCCCCCCCCCCCGCTTAATATACACTGAATATCTGTACTCTTTGGCAGAAACTGAAAGATTGGAAGCATGGAGAATGGTTGCAGATACCGGAGACAGTGCAGAAGAAGGGTGGAAGGTGGGGGAAGGTGAGAGGAAGGAAATCAAGGAGAAAAATAGACAGGCAAGACATTTAAGGGACACAGAAATGGAGGATTGTCTGTTGATAATGTATATGCTAATATCTTTAACTGGACTGATGCAGTGTATTTATGCTTGGAAAATTTATTTTGCAAGCTGTTGTAATGTACAGTGATTGAATATATTAAATAAATAAATAAATAAATAAATAAATAAAAGAAGACCAGCACCCAGATCATCTTTTAAAGCTAAAAAAAAAAAGAAGGATTAAATCCAAAGATAGAAGAAGTGAGATAAGAATGGCTGCTGAGAAGCTGGAGAATGGAAAAGTGATAAAGCAAATGAATACACAAGAGAAAGGTTCCAGGTTCCATCCCAGGGTTCCCCCGGGATGCTACGTAAAAGTGCTTGTGATCCCAGCAGGCTAAGGCTGGGGTGGAACATGGTGTGAAGACTTTGTTGGGTATGCTGTCTCTCTCTCTCCCTCTCTCTCTTGCTATCTCTTTCACTCATGGATGAAATAAATAAACTTTTTTTAAAACATTGCTGGAGCATAACACAATGTCAGAAATCATTTTAAGTCAATGAAAGCATACCTGTAGAAGCAACTCTGATTTTTCTATAGAAGAAACAATACTAGTCATATGTTTTAGAGGTTTTGATATTTTGATGAAGAAGTTCATAAATTGAGATATATTGGTTTGTCAGAAAAGTCATGATGTATTTTTGCACAGAAAAACAGAAAAAAATATGTCATGACTTTTCCAACAAGCCAATAATTTTACCCCTTCTAAGGCCTTTTATTCATGATTTTTGCTTAATTCAAATTTACTAGCTTTGTAAAACCTTGATCTGGTTAATCCAACAGGCAGAATATGTTTTAATTTTTTTTAATTCATGACCTAGATTGTTTCTGCAATGTTTTGGAATTCCTTCTTCTGTATGAGAGACCCTCAGAGTTGGCTAAGTTCTTTAGGAGACACAGAAAACTACTTTGAATATTTCAATGAATATTTCAATGAACTATTCAACTGCCATTATAACATTTTATCTCCATTCTACAGGTCTTTAGGGGAGATCATATTCATTCATTGACAAATATATATTTAGGATCTAAATTTTTTTGAGTAGATAATAGAGAGAGTGTAGAGCTAAATATATGAGAGGAAAATATCAAGTAAGTAAATAATTATTAAGTCAGTTGATTTTAACATTTAATGGTCTGGATTAAAACTTGGTTCTACTTCTTAACACCATGAACCTCGGGCTAGATAGACCTAAATTTATAGAGCTTCTATTTCCTCACCTGTAAGAGAGAACTTAAAAATGCCTACCTCTGTGGACATTGTGAAAATAAAAAAGGGTAAGTTATATAGTGCTTAGTATACAGTCCTGAGCATAAAGTTACTATTATTATTCTTCAAAGATCTTTGGGACAAAAGAGTGCCTTTGTATCATTGAAACACTTCTGTTGGGAGTGTTACCTTAAGACATATCAGTGAATATATTAGAAGTAATTGTCAGAAAACAGAAAAAGTTAATGAGACATGTGACAAGGCCCAGAGAGCAAGGCAGAGCCAACCCCCTGAGATCTTAGGACAAAGATGAAATGGACAGATTAGGGACACAAGTCCTAAATGCTGAACTGGAAACACTTGAACATGCTGCCCCTTGTGTTGTCTCTGTTATGTGATTTGATGTAGGTTTCTTCTTGTTTTTTGAACCCTCAGATGTTCATGATACGCTGAAACAGGCCAGCCTTGGGTAAAACCTCTGGCTAAAATGTAATTGTGCTGGCTGGTGATGCATTTCAGAAGACTCTATTTTCCCCTGCCTTCTCTTGCATATTCTCAGAAAAGTAGTAAGCAAGTAAGAACCAACGTCCTTGCCTTCTAGAAGACTGAGCAACCTGGCAAACTGGAATTGGAGTTGACATGAGTAAACATTTGCCTTAACATTTCAGAAATTGAAAGACAGCCTTTGGCCTCGGCACAGAACTGATGATCCACACCATTCCTGCTTTTGTCAGTCATGAGAAGGGTTTCCTTGTCTAGATAGAGGAAATGAAGCCCATCTGGCTAGCCCACCATTGCCCCAAAAGTCACTGAGTTCCTTATCACACCATCTAATCTCTCTTGTTAGCTTCTAATCTCCTCCCCTTTAAACAGGGTCAGTACTTCACTGTGTAGACAACAGTACTGATGCCCTTCAGTTGCTCACAATGATTCCTCATTATTCAAGGAATATGCTAGTATTTTCAGCCAGTCCTGGAATCTCATAAAGCATTATCTGACTCCTAGTTTAAGAACACTCTACACCATTCAGGACCTCTATGCAAATAACCAGTGGGGAGTTAGGAGTGGGAATGTATCTTGTACTTCTAACTGGCTTAGTATAAACTAATTTATGAAAGGATAGTCAATTCTTATTTCTCATAACATGATCTGTGATGCTTCAGGCCCCACTGTTCTGTATTAGGGTGAGATCTTCACATCACTTTGAGACAAACAGGTACAGGGTGACTACAAGGCCTGCCCCTTTTCTCAAATGTCTTCAACAGCCCCAAATGACTTTGATGTTCGCCAGATGACGCCTTCTACAGAAAGTACTCCTGATGGATGGGACCAATTATCTTCCCTGGATCTGATATTGAGAAAAACTCAGTATTTCGCCCACAACAAAATCTCATGGGTTCTAAAGAACACAGAAAAGGCACACACTGGAAAGAGAAGTAGCAGAGATCAGGACAACTGGCCAGAGCAACTCAGGGAAAATGTATTTGGAGGACAGAGGGGGCAAATGAAGTGGATGGCAGAATGGAAAGACTGATAAACATGGGGAGGATAGTGTTCAGATAACCTTTATAAACTGAAGAGAAAGCACTAAATCCAAGACAGAAGTTAGAGAAGAGTAGTTGCTTAGGCATGCCACAAAGCCAGAAATAATCTTAAGACAACGGAAGACAAGCACCTATAGAAGCGAGTATGGTTTCCTAATAGGTGAGAATGCTAGCCATATTTTTTTTAGAGACTGATACTTTGGGGAAGAATTTTTTCCTTGTAGGGTAGGTTTTCTTTCCCTGTTCTAAATATGTTTTTTTCATGATTTTCACTTAATTAAAATTTTCCAGATTTGTAGCTGGTTAATCTGGTTGATCGAGCATGAAGGCTATTTAAAAGAAAATTAAAAAGACATCCTGAAATGTTGCTACATGAACTGCTTCTGCAATAGTACAAGAAATCCCTGTTCTATTCCAGGGAGCTGGAGAGTTAACTCTTCAGAAATACAGTTCAACTATCTAGTTATTTCTATGGACTATGAAACAAAAATGTGAATTGACATTCCAAAATTATGACTACCTATCTTTTGTCTTGAGGAGAGATATCATTTGTTCATTTAACAAATATGTATTCAGAACCTGCTTTTAGCCAGATGACTGGTGAACACAATAGTTGACAGGCAAAGACCAACAATCATTATGAAAACAAGGAAGTAAGTTAATTGGGATAATTTTTTTTTTTTTGAGAGAGAGAGAGAGATTTTTGCTATAAGGCGCATGCACTCCACTGGAAAGACAGAGAGACAGAAGTAAGAATTCACCCCTTCCCCCCAGGGGGGATGGCCATGCCTCAATCCCTTCTCCTCCATTTTCCTCTTGCAATTTTGGGCATGCATACACATGCACCCAGAGTGATTTTCAAGTTGCAGGTCCTGAACTTGAACCACTGTCAGCCATGTGGGAATCCAATATTCTAACTATCATTCCACCTGCTGACCCAAGTCTTAGTTATGCTTTTTACCAGTCACTAAAATTGAGTAAGACATGTGAATTTCTATTTCCTCACCTTAATAGAAGGATTCAAAATACCCATCCAGGGGCCGACAGGTGATGTAATGTTTAAGGCACTGGACTCCCATATGGCTGTCCAAAGTGCAAGTCCCAGATTCAACTGCTTAAAAAATCACACCAGGCGTATGTGTGTGCATCCCTGAAATTCCAAGAGGAGGATAGAAGAGAGAGGATTGTAGCATGACCATCCTCCAGGGGGATGATTTCTTACTTTCCCGCTCTTTGTCTCCATCTCACTCTCTCTCCAGTGAGCACACATGCCCTATGACAAAAAAAAAAAAAAATCTTTAAAAAGTAAAATAAGTAAAATGCCTATGCAGTCAGGTATTATGAGGATTTCAGGGGTGTAAGTTATACTGTTCTCAGCACACAAACGCCAGCATAGAGTTACTATTCTAGATGTTTCGTAATGTAAGGATGCCATTATGTCTGGCTCAGATAATACATACCACTGAAGATGTTAGATAGTGTCCCTAGAAAATCAGAGATGTACTAAGGTACGTAACAACTCTTTGAGAGCTGGAAAGCAGCAAGCATCTGATGTCTCAGGAAAGGGCAGAGATGAATGGATTAAGGACACAAGATAATAAAGATGACCTGGAGCTAATTCATCAGATTTCCTCTAATGGGTTCTGTTTTGTGGTGTAAAGTAGAATTAAATAACTCCACAGAGCACTCTGCCCTGGTTTCTCAGATCTCACCATCTGATACCATCTGGGCAGGCAAAAAGTCAGGCCGACTTGCCCCCCTTACACTCTAGGGCCAGCTCCCTGCATATACCTAGGCTACATTCGCCAGTTTCTTGGGCTGTTACCACTGTGTGGTGAGAGCACGTCCTGCCAGAGTCCTAACTTCTTTCTTGTTATATAGCTGAGAAGTAGCAAGAGAGCGCCCCTTACTCACCTCCTCACTACGAACCATACTCCATTTTCCTTCTATTGTGGTAAAATACCATAGTATAAAACTTACCATAATGGCCAATTTGAGGGGATGACTGATAGCACTAAGAACATTCACATGGTTGTGCCACCATGACCACCATCCGTCTCCCAAACTTATTCATCATTCCAAAATGAAACCCTGAACTCATTAAACTCTAACATCCCATTCCCCACTCTCAGCACTTAATTTTAAATGGAACAAGAATAACAGTTTAAAATAATGCTCATTTTTGGGACCGGCAGTTAGCGTAATGGCTATGTCGCTGGACTCCCAGGTAGTCAACCGCGGTTCGAGTCCCGGCGCCTTAAACTCACGGACCCGGCGGCTTAAACGCATGCCGGGCGTGTGTGCGTGTGTGCCCAAGATCCTGAGAGGAGAATGGAGAAGGGATTGCGGTGTGGCCATCCCCCCTGGGGGGTGATTTCTCGCTTTCTGTCTCTCTGTCTCTCTCTGTCTGTCTGGTGAGCGCATGCACCTTATAGCAAAAACCTCTAAAAAATAATAATAATAATGCTCATTTTTTACAGACTTTAGTACAGTCAACCTTTCCTTGATTCAACCAGAGGCACCTGTTGCCTTAGGCAGTGTTGGGATTACTTAAACAAGAAATGAAAAGAAAATAGTCCAATGTTGAGAGTTTAACTTCCAAAATGGGATTGTGGGGTCTCTGACTTTCAACAAGAAGACAGGTTTAAATAGCAGAGCCAAATATCCTTCCACATTCTAAGAAGTTGCTGATTAGATGGGTGGGAATGGGAGGTCCTGACTCTGGAGCACCTGGTCTTCACCACACTTCTCTTTAGGGATGAAAGCAACCATCCAGCAGCCTAACTCCTGATTAAGTGGCTGTCATGGGTGGTAAGGAAACAGGACTTCTATATAATCTAGAAGGCAGAACTAGGCATTGGAACTACAGTGGTGAGATCCGCCCACATAGGAATTACAGACTATTCTTCCATCCTCTGTCCCCGGACTGTTTTTTCACAGACCAGCTGACCCTTGTGTTTCATGGTGAATGGTCCCATGCCAAATTGCATGACCTCACATTTCCCCCCATTGCTCAGATCCTGAAACCCTGCTTCCCGAGTAACCAGAACGACTTTGCCATCTAGTGTGGCTTCCCTATAGTGGGGTGTATAGTACTCAGGGGACAGAACAAGCACAGCCACCAGTCGTTCCATGAGATGAGGCCCGTGGACTTCCCCTACACTCTGTATATGACGAAGAACAAAGGCTTCCGGGCAAACAACACACAACAATAGAGCTTTGAAGACTATGATGAACTTGTTCCTAGTCTAGGAAAATGAAGAAATGAAGGCTAGTTGGATGACTTTTTCTCAGATGAAATTATTCTATTGAAAACAATGTCCATTATTCTAAGACTATAACCTTCCTACATTTTCTTTCTCTCCTTCCCTTCTCTTCCCTCTTTTCTTCCTTACTTTCCTATTTCTTTCCTTCCTTCCTACTTCCTTCCTCCCTCCCTTCCTTCCTTCCTTCCTTCCTTCCTTCCTTCCTTCCATTCTTCCTTCCAGGGATTGGTGACAGCACTTGGTAGTTGTTGCTGTTTCTAACTGTTCTTTGCAAAACAAAGTATCAGTACCCATGCTCTTTTTATAACTTTATTATTACATGGAATTCCCAAAGTGCGGTGACCACTGGCATACAGCAGAGCTCCTCAAGAAGAGTCAGTAAAACACAAAATTTCTTTTTACTGGAAAGAAGCTTTAGGGGGAAGAGAAAAGTAAAATTCACTTTTATTTCCTCTTTTCAAATTAAATATTATGATGATGAAGTCAAAATGATAAAGAAGAATCTCATCGAGTCTTTCGATGTATCATCAGAATGTAAACAATTTTTTTTTTTTTGAGAGGTTTTTGCAATAGGGCATGTGCGCTCGCCAGACAGACAGAGAGAGACAGAGAGACAGAAAGCAAGAAATCACCCCCCAGGGGGGATGGTCATGCCGCAATCCCTTCTCCTCCATTCTCCTCTTGGAATCTCGGGCATGCATGCACACGCGCCCGGCGTGAGTTTTAAGCCACCAGATCTGGGACTCAAACCGCGGTCGACTACATGGGAGTCCAGCAACATAGCCATTATGCTAACTGCTGGTCCCAGAACGTAAACAAAATTTTAACACACACCCATAAGAAATAACTGGAAAGGTAAGCCATCTTGATGATCATTGGTCCCAGAGTGGTGGAGAGAAAGATGAGACCAGAGAAGATGACTAGAGAGAACTGTAGCTTTATGGGTTGTGTTTATTTCTTTAGAACACAAAAGTGGAATAGAAAAAAAATTATTAAAAAAAAAAAAAAAAAAAAAAAACAGTAATTTTCCTTCCTGGGTCAGTTACTCTCCTGCCTTCACTCTCTGTTCTAGACGAGTTCTATGAACAATGGCAACCCCTGGCTGATGCCTCTTACAGAGGCTCAGGCTTTATCTGTTGAGACCAGGAGGACTTTTCTATCCACAGTCTAATTGAAATCTTTAAGTTGCTGTCTGTGTAAGATTCTGTCTAACACCGAGTTTAATTGAAAATGCTTGGAGGACACAGCCAAAATCTATTTCATCCTTCACATGGCAAAAACAGTACAAAACCAAGACTAAACAAAACAATAGCTCCTAAATTGAAGAAGGAGAACAGAGAACTGCAGTGCAGAGATCACTTGAGACTGCAGGTATGAGTTACACGTCTGCAAACATTATGGGTAGTTGAGCAGTTTCCACTCTGCCTCCCCAGAATCACACCATCTACAAAGGTCGAAATTTGGAAATTAGTTACTCTTTGGAACTTCCCATAGCCTCTGCCTGGCTTCGACAGAGCGCTTACCTCGACTGTAAGAGCCTTTACAGTCACCTTGACTGTGGAGCTCCTGGGCAATGTGCCTGAAGTCCTCCTTGCTGGCCGGGAGGCTCAGCTGTTCCCGTACCTCATACATAAACGGCGGCAGTGACTTCAGCTTGTTGGGTACACCGAGCTTCCTCCAGGACGGCAGCATGGAGGTGATTTTCTCACTCAGGAGTGACATTGGAGGGCACCCTTAGAACGTGTAGCTATCCTGGTTAGCTATCCTACATCTGCAGGTGCTTTGAGAGGAACCACAGTAGAGATGATGTCATGCATTTGTGCACAGTGACATAATTCCATGAATGAGTTGGCACTTTTCTGGTTGACTCCAGGACAATTATTTTTGTCCTGTTGCCTTTAAGCAGTATCTCTTGATCAAATACAAAGTTCTATAGAAGCTCTTCAGTTCTATGGGTCATGTTAAATGGATAGTGAATCTTTGCAATATTTTTGGAATTGTGGACTCAAGTCCAATCAATTCCTGATGTTTTACTCACTTTTTCACTCTCTCCCTTTTTTCTTCACTTATCACTCCTTCACTAACTCATTCATACCTTCACTCTCTCCTGAAAGAACTCTTTGGGTCAGGCAATGGCCACTTTATGAACTGAGAGGAAAAGAGAATGAGTATCACTATCAGTATCACAATGGTTTCTCCCACATATTTTAGATATTCTTCAGGATTGTTGCTGAAACAGTTTTAATTTAGACCAATTCTTGGCAATTGGCTTGAAAGGGGTTGTATCATTTCAGGTTGGCTAAATAAATCAGTCTGTGGGGCCAGCAGGTGGCATGGAAGTTAAGACATTGAATCCCACATGGCTGACTGTGCCATCTGAGTGTAGATCTGGCAGCTTGAAAAAAAAAAAAAAGAATCATGCCAAGTGCATGTGCGTGTGCGTGTGCATGCGTGCTCAAAATCCCAGAAAGAGAAGAGAGAAGAGACTGTGGTTTAGCCATTCACCCTGGGTGGTGCTTTCTCACTTTCTCTCTCTCTCTCTTCCTCTCTCTTTGATGGTGCATGCACCCTATAGAAAAAATAAATAAGTAAAAATAAAAAATAAGTCTGTGTTACTGATGCACATAACAACATATCTTCTTATCTAGAAACCACAGGAGCTGTCTACTGCTCTTCATCATTAATTGGTCATCCCCCTCTCAAACCATACCCACACCCCCAGAAGGTGCATGCACTCACCAGAGAGAGAGAGATAGTGAGAGAGAATATCCCACATGGGGGCTGTCATGCAGCAATCCCTTCTCCATCCCTCCTCCTTTCAGGATTTGGGGCATACATGCACATAGGACTGGTGTGTTTTTTTCAAACTGCCAGGTTGGGACTTCGACAGCACAATCAGCCATATAAGATCCAGCTGCTTTAATCTCTATGCCACAAGTTGGCCCTCAAATTATACCTTTTATGTCACCTAAATTCCACTCCTATTTATAAAGCAATTAATTTGGTGGGTTTCAGCTGCGTAACCTTGCAGGGAGGGCGGTCTACAAAGCAGGTGATTGTGCCACAGTCCAGCTCAAAAATCTTCAGAGACTCCCTATTGCGTAGGTAACTGGGACCCTAATCCAAACCCAGGAGGGAAGCACTGACGCCCTTCACAGACTACGGTTTGTTCCCGATCACTGCCCACTGCTTTCTGCTACCAGACTCATCCGGTCCTGGTCAGAGCACTTCCATCCACTGATTGTGGTACAGTGGGACCCAGTCAGAAATCAAGGGTCTCTGACGTGCAAAGGTCAGGTTTTTATGAGAAAAGACATTGTTTCCAGAGAACTCCGAAAGCACTTCTGAAACTGGGACCTGTGTTGGAAATGCAGTATTTTGGAAGAAGTCTCGAGAGGCAGCAGGAACAACACCTTCTGGGCAGGAAAAAGATAGGTGCACAGGTCTCCTGAGTTTATCCTCAGGCGAAGCAGGAGGAACATTCCTGAGAGCATTTTAGCATTTTTCCATTGGGATGTTTGCTGTTTTCTTGCCAATTTTTTTTTTTCTTTTTTTGGAGAGGTTTTCGCTATAGGGCACGTGCGCTCGCCAGACAGACAGAGAGAGACAGAGAGACAGAAAGCGAGAAATCACCCCTCAGAGGGGATGGTCACGCCGCAATCCCTTCTCCTCCATTCTCCTCTCGGGATCTTGGGCACACATGCATGCACCCGGCGTGAGTTTTAAGCCACCGGGTCCAGGACGCGAACCGTGGTTGACTACGTGGGAGTCCAGCGACACAGCCATTACGCTAACTGCTGGTTCCCTTTTCTTGCCAATTTTGAAGAACCTTTTTAACCCTTTATCTGTCAAATACATTGAGAATGTTTTTCCCCGTCTATTTTATCTTTCAACTTTGTTTATTATTTAACTTTGTTTATTCAATTTCTTTTCAAGAAAAAGATTTAGAAAGTTTTATTTTTTGTCAAATAGATACATTTTCTTTGAGAACTTCTGAGTTTTATTATCTTGGCTTAAAAGGTTGCTTTAGTTAAAGGTTTTTTTAAAAGTTTCCTAAATTTCCATTTAAGATATTTATAGCTGTTTTACTAATTTTTTTCTTTTTTCCATTTAAAAACCTTAGTAAATGTATTTTAGGGTTATTTAGGAGGGAGGAATTCAACCTTATTTCTTTCCAGGCAAATAACCAGTTGTGCTAGAAACAGTTATTGAAACACTTTCCCCCATTGAACTGAAATATCTTTCTTTTCTGTAAAATTTCTATAGATATGATGATTTATATCTACTCTCTCTGTTGTTTCACTTTTTTTTTTTTTTTGAGAGGGTTTTGCTATGGGGTGTGTGCACTAGCCAATAAGAGAGACAGAGAGACAGAAAGAGAGAAATCACCCCCCCAGAGGGGATGGTCATGCCGCAATTCCTTCTCCTCTATTCTCCTTTTGGGATCCTGTGCACACACGCACACGTGCCCGGCGTGACTTTAAGCCACCGGGTCCAGGACTGGAACCGTGGTCGACTACATGGGAGTCCAGCGACAAAGCCATTATGCTAACTGCTGGTCCCTCTGTTGTTTCTCTGATTACATTTTCTAGATTATAGAGCTTTTTTTTTTTTTTTTTTTTTTTTTTTTTTTTTTTTTTTTTTTTTTTTTTTTCCTATAGGGCGTGTGCGCTCTCCAGACAGACAGAGAGAGACAGAGAGACAGAAAGTGAGAAATCACCCCCCCAGAGGGGATGGCCACGCCGCAATTTGCCTTCTTCCTCCATTCTCCTCTCAGGATCTTGGGCACGCACACACGCACACGCACCCGGCATGAGTTTTAAGCCGCCGGGTCCGGGACAAGAACTGTGCTCGACTACATGGGAGTCCAGCGACATAGCCATTATGCTAACTGCTGGTCCCAAGATTATAGAGCTTTTTTAAAAGAAAAGTTTTTTCCAGAGCATGCGTGTGCGCTCTGCAGAGAGAGAGAAAGAGAAAGCATCTCCCAAGGGGGATGAACACACCATAAACCCTTCTACATTTCTTCTCCTTTTGGGACTTTGGGCATGCACGCACATTCTCCCAGTGTATTCTTCAAGCCGCCAGGTCTAGGATCCGAACTGCGGAGTCACCACATCATTGACTGGCCTGATTATAGAGCCTTTATCATATGTTTTATTTATTCTCCTATTGAAATTTAAAATGAAAAAACCCAACCCTCCTAACTCCACTCAGATGCTGACTGGAATTGTATTAAATTTATGTAATTTAGGAAAAATAAAATATTTAATCTTACATTGCCATCTAAGAGTAAAGTGCATTTCATTTCAAGTATTATTTTGTAAAATCTTGTTTTGCTTATAAATACGGGTGTAGACCACCATGAAATGCGTATCCAGTGTCCCTCTAAATGACCCAGGATTTACCTCCTTACTAAACTGTCACAGGCAGGAAGGGGAAGCCAGGGTGGCCAAAGCCTCTAATTTTCACAAGAAACCCCAAATCCAAGTTTTCAAGGGAGATCTTTTGACTGGTAAATGCTAGCCACTAACTCCATATTCCTTCCATCTCCCTGATACTAAACAGAACACCATAGCTTGTCAGGCAAGGCTCACAGGCTGAGTGTTCTACCTGTGCCTACACAAGCACACCTGTCTCTAGCTTTGGGTTACCTTCCTTTGAAATGGTTTCATGGTCCCCCACTCCCAGAGCTCTGAGATCAAAGGAGTTGATCAGAAGCCCCTGTAACCTGACCCTGCTAATCCTACCAGGCCCCTCCATGGCTCTTGCCTCTTGGGGGCTCTCCTCCCATATCCCTTTGATTCTGTCTCCCCTGGAGCAGCAGCCTTGTGAGCTGGACAGCTTTCGACAGTCTAGTCGTCTTTCCTTCTCTCCTCTTTCCAGCATTTGTTACTTTATAAAGACTTGCAGATGCCCAGGTAGACTCAACTCAAGTTGTATTTCCTGGGAGAACCATGACCACAGTTCCCAGGAGGTGGGATAACATGGGCGGTTTCCTCTCTCCACTTCCTTCTGGAGAGCAGAGCCCCCATCTTCTGACATGGCAGGATGTCAGAGAAACCCTGGGATGGCAGGCAGAGAAGGTTTTCCCTCCTAACCCTCCTGTGGAGAAGCTGGGGTCCTTGACCAGGTGGCTCTCACTGGGGAAGCAGCTGGGAGCCAAGGTGGGAGAGACCAGGAGCAGAGAACTCCTCACCAGACTCCCTGTGGCTCTATGCTGAGCAGGGGCTGCTGGCCTGGTCTAGGCTGGACCACTCCAGACAACCTTCTGTCAGCACCTAACCCAGGTCTCTACGCACTGACTAGGGGTGTGGTTACATATGTGGGGCCTGCTGGAACAGTGGCCATCCTGAACTACATCTTCTCAAGACCCTACTTCAGAGACCACATATGCAAGCTGACCAGAGGAAGAGATGGAGATGTTACCTCTGAGGTGGGGGCTGACAGCAAGTAAATCTGTCCTTTCAGGAATACTCACAGCCTCTTGAAGTGGGCTTCTGGGGCAGAGTCTTTACACCCTAGAGGGCTCATGAAAATTCCAGATCATTGATCTCTCTCTCTCTCTTGCGTGCATGCACACACACACACACACACACACACACACAAACACATTTCTGGCCCCTTCCCCACACTGGTTCAATCAGGAGTGACTTTGATCCTCAATAGTAAACAGCTGACTCCCTCTAAGGGTGACATGAAGAATTGCCAGAGGAGCTGAAGGTGAACTCGGCACTGCCTGGCTATACCCACAGAGGTTACCTCTAATCATTAAAATTAAAATAGAAAATGTCTTCACAAAAGTTGCAACCCATCTTTCATCAAATAGTGTAAAAATTCAGTGTGTTCATGTAAACACCCTTGTGCAGAGTGTCATTTACAAGCACTGGCTCAAGAACCAGACCCTCTAGGAATTAACAGCTATGTGACATTACCTCTGAGGATAGGGGCTGACAGCAAGTAAATGCCCTGGGGGACTACATACCACTCTATGTGATTCCTGGGACAAAAATCTTCACACTCAGGGCTTAAACAAATTCTATACATTAACCACTATTGTACTGTTTTTCTTTGTTTCTCTCTCTCTCTCTCTCTCTCTCTCTCTCTCTCACACACACACACACACACACACACACACACACACTCATTTCCTGCCCCACCCCTCTAACGGCTCAGACTGAAGTGTCCTTGACCTTCAGCAGGAAATAGTGGACTCCCTCTAGGACTGACTCCAGAAACTACTGAAGGAGCAGACGATGACCCCCCACACTGACCACGTGTACCCACAGAATCTGAACCTAATTATTAAATCTAGACAACAAATGGCCTCAGAGAAAGTCTAACCCATTTTGACCCTCACATAGAGCAAAAATGGAAAGTGTGTGCACATAAACACCCTGTGCAAGGGGTCATTAACAAGCTCTGGCTTGGGAACCACAGCCTTCAGGAACTGCTGAGGGTGACTCAGGGTACCTGGTAAACCCTCAAGGTTTAGGTGGCTAAATACCTGTAAGGCAGTCACGGAATTAAATGAGGTGTAACACTCCCCATACTGTGCCCGGAGCTTGGCACGCAGTTAGTGCTCAATAGATATTAACATTGTATCAGCAATTATTTTATCATACTAATTATAAATCCACTTAGTTATTATTTCTTCCCCACTCCCACTTCTATTGCTGTATTTAGAGAAAAGACATCAAAAGGCGTTTGTAAGTCTCAGCCAACTGATCCCAGGTTACTAATGCTCCCAGACACCCATGTTTATTGAGACAGGAAGTACATCAAAGCTAAATAATGTGATTGGATTTATAAAAGAAAATCAAATTTTAAAAAAAATCCCAGTAGATCTGAAAAAAAAAAAAAAAGAAAAAAAAAAAAAAAAAACCTCACTTTCAGCTTAGGAACAGATACACCACTTTTGTAAATCACACACAGAGAATGAATCTCATATTTTGAGGTCTCTATTATTTAGCTCTTTAATTGAAAGGGGGACTCTGGAAAAATAACTCCCAAGATTGCTCATTGTGGTGTTTCTCTTCTGGGGAAGAAAGGACAGCCCTGAAGTTCTGGAGTGTGAATCCTGACAGACTCTGGGGATAGTCAGTAATTATGTGGGGAACAATGGGAACAAAGAGGGTTGATGTGAACAGACAGATGACCAAAGAAACGCCAAGGAGCCTTTGAGACCACTAACCAGCTTTGAGCTGAGCAGGGAAGTTTCTTCCTTGGGATCCGGTCATGTTGCTCTGGATTCACAGCTTCCTGGATGTGCCTGCAGCTTCCTGTAGGGAAATGTGGGCTATGCTCGGACCTGAGTTAATCCAAGCTCTTTCCATCTTCTACAGCAGAATCCCTTAGGAGAACACGGCCGTATCCTGCAATGTTCACATTTATGAAGATGGACCTTTGTGCTTGAGACAGCGGTTTCAGTGAAAATACTTTTCTCCCATTGCCAGGCAGCCCGCCATCACTGGATGAGACAGGTGGATACAGGTCAATGGCCAGTCTGGACTGCCCTCCAGGAACAGCAATTCCGCAGGGTCACTCTTAGCCAAAAAATTAAACAAAAGCATTCTCATCCCAGACCTTGGCAGGCGAGAATGCAGAAGCCGAACCTGCTGGAAAGACCTGCCCGGCTGGAGGTTTCTACCTGCCTGCTCAAAAGCCAACAGTGAAAACGGGAAGCATGGCAGAGTTGGTTGAGGAGAATCTGGGTCAATGCATTCTGAAGAAGCTCCTCAGCAGCCCACACTTGAGATATTCCCTGAGAGTGGTTATCCCAGACCCCGAGTGACCAAAGAGCTTGAGCTTGATTTGGGGCTGGGGGTTCTGCATGGGGCGGAGCTGCTGGATGATGACCCCTCTGTGCCTGTCCAAAACAGAGATGCGAAAGAGCCTGTGAGTGCGGAGACAGAGAGGCCCTGAGCAAACTGTAAAAGAGAGTCCTTGGGGTTCCTAATCCTTGATGTGCAATTGTCACCCACATGGCAGATACTTTTTGTTCTGTCTCCACGGAATTTTTTTAAAAACAAGGACCAGCAGATGTCATAACGGTTACGACGCTGGACTCCCACATGGCTGACCACAGTATGAGTCCCTGACCTGGAGGCTTGACACTCACACTGGGCATGTGTGCATGCACGCCCAAGATCCCAGGAGAATGGAGAAGAAGGGATTGTGGTTTGCCCATCCCCATTGAGAAGGAGGGATTTCTCGCTTTCTGCCTCTCTGTCTCTCTGTCTCTCGCAAGCGCATGTACCTATAGCAAAAATCTCTCTAAAAAAATAAGTAAATAAATTCAAGTAACATTCTCCTAACAGTCACTATTTCAGTGTACAGGTCAGAGGCACATGTACAGTATGGTACAACCATCATTCCTGTCTTGCTCCAGAGTGTTTTTATCAATCCAAAAGGAAACTGTATCCCCAGCAGACACTGGCCACCCCTCTCTGCTCAGCCCCTGGCACCCACTGGTCTGCTTTCTGTCCCCATAGACAGGTCTACTTCCATTCCACTTAACAAAGTGGGAGAGCAATTGTAAAGTTATCAATTTAAATGTGAAAGCTCATTGTTCTGTGTGATCAGCTCTGGGTACTTGCTCAGGGACGAAGGCCATCATGAGGTACAAAGCCACACACTTCAGAGGAGCAAGAACACAGTATTTTTTTTTTTTATTTCCTTCTCAGTCCTACAGGGAAAAAACAGGAGTCTCTCCAATTCAGAATAATTCAATGATTCGCTTACTCATTTATTCATCAACACTAGAATTCTATGGTGGTGTTTTTACTTTGCACAATGTCAGGGGGATGCCACTGGCACAGGATGCTAGGTGACTCAACAATTTTTACATATAACACTCCTCGGAAAAAAAAACTGAAAGAATTCACCAACACTAGACGAGCTCTTCAAAAAGTACGGAAAGGAGTGCTATATCAGGAAAACTAAAGCGAGACAAACAGAAGTAAGAGCACAAAAAAACAACCAAGAAAGTGGCTAACAAAATGGCAGGGATAAGTTTGAAAATATTAATAATGCTGAATGTTAATAGATTAAATTATCCAGTTAAAAGACACAGAGTGGCTGAATGGATAAAACAAACAAACAATAACAAAAACAAACAAACAAACAAAAAAACAGGAGACTTACGTATGGTGCTTACAAGAAACTTACCTCATGGATAAAGACATTTATAGACTGAACTGAAGGGCTGGAAAAAGATATCCCATGCTAATGGAAACCAAAAAAGACTGGAGCCACAATACTGGTATCAGACAAAATAGACCTTAAGACATACTTTACAGTATATTATATTATTCATATGAGAAAACTTCAAATGGCTGGTAGAAAAATAAAAGTAAAATACAAGTTTTTTTAGGAAAGAAACTATAAGAAGAGACAAAGAAGGACACTATATAGTACTAAAAGGGCTAATTCACTAAAAAGATAGAGCACTTATAGATATCTATGCATCAATACTAAAAGCGCCCAAATAAGTGAAAGGAAGACTGCTAGGTTGAAATGGAGAGAAAGACTGCAACACAGTAATCATTGGGGATCTCAACACCCTACTGTATCCTTTGGACAGATCATCTAGACAAAAAATAAGCAAAGAGATATAAAATCTAAACAATACCATAAAACAAATGGACTTGACAGACATCAATAGAAACTTCCACCCAACAGCCACAAAATACTCATTTTTCTCATCCCCA
Source organism: Tupaia tana (assembly GCA_026018925.1). NCBI lineage: Eukaryota > Metazoa > Chordata > Mammalia > Scandentia > Tupaiidae > Tupaia > Tupaia tana. The sequence goes on along the minus strand of JAKSZU010000013.1, from coordinate 8,322,738 downwards.
CATGGAACATTTCCAAAGATTGACTAAATGATAGGGCACAAAACAGGCCTTTACAAATTCAAAGGTGTAGAAAGTATATCGAGCATCCTCTCTGACTACAGTAGAATTAAACTTGAAATTGCCTTCAGGAAAAAACTTCAAAAAATACAAAAACAAATGGAAATTAAACAACCTATTACTAGATGACTTCACAATCACTGAAGAAATTAAGAATGAAATCAAAGGATTCATGAAAAACAATGATAACAAGCATACAAGTTTTCCTAACCTATGGGACACAGTAAAAGCAGTTGTAAGGCAGAAATTCATAGTACTTAGTACTGACAAGAAAAGCAATTGAAAGGTGGCAAATAGACAACAACACACTTCAGAGAACTAGAAAAGCAAAAACAAAAGCAAACCCAAAAATACCAGGAGAGAAAAATATAGAAGCTTAGTGCAGAAATCAATGAATTGGAAACTAAAAAAAACTATACAGGAAATAAATTAAAGAAATTCTGGTTCTTCAAGAAGATAAATAAAATGGACACACTGTTAGCTAGAGTTATTAAGAAGAACAGAGAAAGGAACCAGATAAATCAAGTCAGCAATGAAATAGGCAATATTACAACAGACATAAAGAGATACAAAAAGTCATGAGAGAATACTATCAGCAACTATATGCCAGCAAACAAAGCCTGGATGAGATGGACAAATTTCTGAACACCTACGATCTACCAAGATTGAATCAGAAAGACATAGAAAGCCTCGATAGACTAATAGCAATGAGATCAAATTAGTAATAAATACTATCCCAACAAAGAAAAGCCCAGGTCTCGATGGTTTCACTTGTTTTTTTTGTTTGTTTTTTTTTTTTTTTTTTTGAGAGGTTTTCACTATAGGGTGTGTGCGCTCGCCAGACAGAGAGAGACATAGAGGCAGAAAGCGAGAAATCACCCCCCAGGGGGGGATGGTCACGCCGCAATCCCTTCTCCATTCTCTCGGGATCTTGGGCACGCATGCACACGCGCCTGGCATGAGTTTTAAGCCACCGGGTCCAGGACGCAAACTGCAGTCAACTACGTGGGAGTCCAGTGACATAGCCATTACGGTAACTGCTGGTTCCCATCGATGGTTTCACTTCTGAATTCTACAAAATTTTTAAAGAACAACTAACCCTAATTCTACTCAACTATTTCTAAAAATCCAAAAGGAAGGAACCTTCCCAAATTCTATGAAACATCCATAAAACTCATTCCCAAAACAGACAAGGACCTAACACACACACACACACACACACACACACAAAACTATAGGTCAATCATATCCCTGATGAATACAGATGCAAAATTACTCGACAAGATACTAGCAAATTGTATCCAATGAAACATTAAAAATATTATAAACCATGATCAGATGGGCTTTATTCCAGACATGCAAGAGTGGTTCAACATATGCAAAATAATAAATGTAATGCATCATATTAACAGAAGGAAAAAAACATACAATCATAATAATCGATGCAGGAAAAGCATTTGATAATATACAACAGCCCTTCATGATCAAGACTTTCAGCAAAATTGGCACAGAATGGACATTCCTCAACACAATAAAAGTCATATACGAAAAAAACTCATAGCTAACATCATACTAAAAGGAGAAAGCAGCTTTCAGCTTTTCAACTGCCCACTTTATTCACTGATTTTCAATATAGTTCTGTAAGTCCTAGCCAATGCAATCAGACAAGAAAATAAAATAAAGGCATTTAAATAGAAAAAGAAGTGAAACAATCTCTATTTGCAGATGACATGATAATATTTAAAGAAAAACAAACAAAAATCCCCAAAAAAAAATCTCCTGGAAGTGATAAATGAATGCAGTAAAGTGACAGAATATAAAATCAACATACAAAATCTATAGCAAATATATATACCAACAATGAGTAGACTGAGGTAAAACTGAAGAAAGTAATCCCATTTACAATAGCCACAAAAAATAAGTGTAAGTTACCTAGGAATAAACCTAACTAAAGAAGTCAAAGATTTCTACAAGGAAAATTATGCAAAACAAAAATAAAATAAATTTAAAATGATACCTAAAAAGTAGAAAAGCATTCTGTGCTCCTAGATTAGAAGAATTAATATAATCAAAATGTCAATTCTACCCAAGTTAATTTACAAATTAATGCAATCCTGATCAAATTACCAGAGCTGTTCTTCACATAATTAGAAAAAAAATCAAAAAATCCATCTGGAATCATACTTTTATGATTCTCCCGGTATCACCAGAGAAATACTGCATAAAAGAATAAAATAGAAGATATCCCACTCCCGTATCCCAAAATATATTTCAGAGCAGTGATAATCAAACGACATGGTACTGGCTAAAAAACAGGCATGTAAACCAATGGAACAGGATAGAGAACCCAGAAATAAACCCCAAAACAAGCAGTCAACAGATTTTTTTAAGGTTTATACCACAGTGCATGTGTGACCAGCCACATGATAGTCCAATGCCTTAACCATCATGCCACCTGCCTCCCAGTCGACTGAGTTTTCAACTGATTTTTTTTTTTTTTTGGAGAGATTTTCGCTATAAGGCGCGTGCGCTCGCCAGACAGACAGAGAGAGACATTAGAGACAGAAAGCGAGAAACCAACCCCCAGGGGGGATGGTCACGCCGCAATCCCTTCTCCTCCATTCTCCTCTTGGGATCTTGGGCACGCACGCACACGCGCCCGGCGTGAGTTGTAAGCCACCGGGTCCGAGACGCGAACCGCGGTCGACTACGTGGGAGTCCAGCGACATAGCCATTACGCTAACTGCTGGTTCCCATCAACTGATTTTTGACAAAAGGCACAAAACCATCCAATAGGAATAACCCAAAGCCCAAAAGCATATGAAAAAAAAAATGCTCAATATCCCTTATATAAGGGAGATGAAAATCAAAACCACAACGAGATACCACCTAACCCCAGTCAGAATGGTTAAGATTAAAAAACTAAAGAATGAGGGACTAGCAGATGGTGTAATGGTTACCTCGTTGGTTACCACATGGTTAACCAAGATTCGTGTCCTGGACCCAACGGCTTCATATTCACACCAGGTTGTGTGTGCATGTGTGCATGCCCAAAATCCCAAGAGGATTCTGGAGGAGAAGAGATTGCAGCACGGCCATCCCCAGGGGGCTGGTTTCTCATTTTCTGTCTCTCTCTGTCTCTCCGGCAAGTGTACATGCCCTATAGCAAAAATCTCTGAAAAATAAATAAATAAATAAACTAAAGAATGACAAGTGCTGGTGAGGCTGTGGTGAAACGAGAACCCTCCTACCCTTTTGGTGGGAATGTAAATTGTACAGCCACTGCAGAGAATAATATGGCGGTTCCTCAAAAACCTACAGACAGAACTACCATGTGATCCAACAATTCCACTCCTGGGTATCTATCAGATAGAAACACACTCAATCAGAAAACCCTTGCAAATCCACATTTATTGCAGCATTATTCACAATTGCTAAGACATGAAATCAAGCCAAATGTCCAAAGACAGATGAATGGATTGAAAAAGTATGGCACATATACTCTATGGAATACTACTCAGTCATAAAGAAACAATGAGACCCTGTAATTAGTTGGAAAGCGGTCAAATATGGAAGGTTTAATCTCAAATGAAGCAAACCAGACTATGTAGAGTCATTGTATGTCCTCACTCAATGTATACCTAGTGTCTACACTATGGCAGAAACTGAAAAATTGGAAAGTGTAAAAGCATGGAGAATAAATGTGGATACTAGAGATACTGTGGGAGGAGGGTGAGCAATGGGAGGCAGGAGGTAGGGAATCAAGGAAGAAAAAAAGCAAAACATTTAATGGACACAAAAATGGAAATTTATCTGTTGGTGATAATGTCTTTTTCTCTTTTTTAAAGATTTTTGCTATAAGGCACATATGCTTGCCAAAGAGACAGAGAGATAGAAAGTGATAAATCATTTCTCAGGTGGGATAGCCATGCTGCAATCCCTTCTCCTCCATTTTCTCTTGGGATTTTGGGCCCACACACACACATACCTGGTATGAGTTTTAAGCTGTGGGGTCTGGGACTCAAACCACAGTTGATAACATGGGAGTCCAGCGACATAACCATTATACCATCTGCTGGTCCTGGTGATAATGTCTTTGACTGAACTAATATACAGTGTATTTATGCTGGTGGGGGGGTAGGGGGTGGGGAATCTCTCACATTGAAGAAGAATCTAGATTTCTCTAACTTCTGAGCATTTATATGGCACAAACCTATTTATAAGCATCTGAGCTGAAAAATTAATTGCATTTTTATGACCCAGAGGGTTTTCAGAGGCACAGTTAAATATACATTGAATTTTGGCTGGCTGCAGAGGTGAAGCTGTAACACAAAGGTCTGTGATGTTGATGCCATATGAGAAGGTCCTGAGTTGTCACCCAGGATCTCCCTGTCACACTCAGCACACACACGTCCATAACCCTGGCAGGCTCAAGGTGGTGGTGGATCAAGTTGTGAAGACGTAGCTGAGGTGGTCTCTCTCTCTCAGCTAATATACCATATGTGTGTGTGTGTGTGTGTGTGTGTGTGTGTGTGTATGTGTGTGTGTGTGTGTATGCGTGTGTGTGTGTGTGTGTATGTGTGTGCGCGTGGGTATGCCATTCTCTAGGGGTGCAACTGCTTTATTAACTAGAAAATAAATACACAAGTACATTTTGGGATACTTTTAAGCTTTGATTAGTGCTTGTGCCAGTTCTGAAAATGAAGTCAGCACCCTGGTAGAAGTACAGTGCAATCTCCACCTCCCAGCCCCCAGGACATCTAAAAGAATTTGATTCACTGATTCTGTGAAGGGTTCAGGGATCTGCTTGCTTCCCTACCTTACTCATGTCTTATGCCCCACTATTTTCTACTGAAACACATTCTATTTCACTATGAATATTGTTCTTCCCTGTAATTGCTATAGTTGGGGTACTCGGCTGGCCTTTAAAAATCATACATGTGTGTAGGTTCTCATCTATAAATTTTATTTCAAAAGATTAGGGAATATTACCTGGGGTATACTGTGACGGCCTGGGTGGCTCAGGGTGGAGGGCCAGGCTCTGGAAAGGGCTCTCTTGATCATGAGGCTGTCCTTGTTCTGGTTTCTTCTCACCTCACATCCCAGCAGGTTCAAAGATACAAAGACAAAGAGGAAGGAAAGGCCTGGGTACCTGACCAACAACTCCCTGGACTGTTCCCCGAGTCAGCCCAAAGCTGAGAGGGTCTATCCTGAGAGGGTCACTCACTGGGGACACCACCCACTGGGCTGGAAGACACAGGGTGCTGGAACCTCCCCAACGCCTACTGCTGCAGAGAAGCCGTGATGCCTCGGCTGCGACTGACCCCCTGAAGCCACCCCACCCTCCCCCAGTCCACCTTCACCTTCAGCACCAGCCCCTCCATCTCCCTGTGGAATCACAGCCCTGCCCACAGCCATGTCACACGTCAGCATCTGAGCCACAGCCACACTGTGTGACCAGTGACCTCCCATTAGGAGCATCTCACTGGGCAGATGGAGACGTCCTCCACCTGATCCTTGACACTTGCTACTTGCACATCCTTGATCCCATTTTCACCAGTGTCTGCTGCTCCCGGGCCAGTGGAGGGGTAAGAACTTACTTCTGTTTAATCCAGTCGCTGGACTCAGGGTGCTCACTTTCATAAAGACTCTGGGCCATGGATCTGCCTGAGGCTCTTTCCTTGCTTCTTTGGGCCTGTGAGTCACAGCACTTTGAGATTTAGCAAACATTCCTATCCTGCCTGAAGGGGTGAAGGCAAGCTCTTCTTTCTGCAAGAGTCCTGAAGGCCCTTCCACCCTGAGGGGGCTGAACTCTGATAACCTGCAGACGCCGTTGCCCCCTGTGTGCTTTCTAGAAGCGAGTCTGAACCTCCAGGCTGACTCATTCCTAGGTAGCTCAGGTCACGTTATTGTCTGTGTCTTGTTTGTCTGAGATATCAGCTTGCTCCTTCCAGTTCCACACAGAATAGTGGAAGGCCAGAGGTTGCTCTGTACCCGCTTCCTAGACCAAACCAAGAAATTCAGGAAGAGAGAGGAGTCAGCTGAGAGAGTTGAGACCAGTTAATTTCCTGGCTGCAACAGTGACTTCCACAGATGTAACATCTTCCAGCTTACGTTGTGCTCCCCCTCACATTCCTCATGCAATCACAAAGTAATCTCTGAGGTTGATATTATCATCCTCCATTTTGGATAATGAAAGTGAGGCTCAGAAAGCCAAGACACTTGCCTAAAGCTACAAAGCAAACACAGAACTCACCCCCTAGTCTTCTACCACTACTAGGCACTGGAAGGAAGGTGCAGGTTCCTCAGAAGAAGGGGGGAAAGGGATGAGCAGGGGTTTTGCAAAGTGAAGGCAGACCTTTGAAGCTGTATGCTGGAGATGTTAGCACAGATCATCCTCAGAGGGCTACATATAAAGGGATTTCAAAAGGTGCATGGGGGGAACCAGCAGTTAGCGTAATGGCTGTGTCGCTGGACTCCCACGTAGTCGACCGCGGTTCGCGTCTCGGACCCGGTGGCTTACAACTCACGCCGGGTGCGTGTGCGTGCGTGCCCAAGATCCCGAGAGGAGAATGGAGGAGAAGGGATTGCGGCATGACCATCCCCCCTGGGGGGTGATTTCTCGCTTTCTGTCTCTATGTCTCTCTCTGTCTGTCTGGCGAGTGCACGCGCCCTATAGCGAAAAAACCTCTCAAAAAAAAAAAAAAAAAAAAAAAGGTGCATGGGGAATGAAGTTGAAGTACAAGTCCATTTTGGTGTCAGAAAAGAATATTGAGGGACCAGCAGTTAGCGTAATGGCTATGTCGCTGGACTCCCACGTAGTCGACTGCGGTTCGCGTCCCGGACTGGGTGACTTAAAACTCACACCGGGTGCGTGTGCGTGCGTGCCCAAGATCCCGAGAGGAGAACGGAGGAGAAGGGATTGTGGCGTGGCCATCCCCCCGGTGGGTGATTTCTCGCTTTCTGTCTCTCTGACTCTCTCTGTCTGTCTGGTGAGCGCACACGCCCTATAGCGAAAATCTCTCCCGAAAAAAAAAAGAGAATATTGAAATCCATGCATAAATTTTCATAATATTCATTTTACAGGAACTTTCTGAAAACCTTGCCTATAGTTCATCCTCTCTGAGGACACTTCCTGGCTTGTATACTGTTTCCAACTTAACATGGCTCTTAGGGTATCTCAGTTTTAAGTAAGGTATAGAAGACGTCATTACAAAGAAAGGCAGGTAAAGTGAGGAGGGGCCCACCCTGCCCTGGATTTTTACCAACAAAAGGGTGCATCTCTTTTCAGCCCTTTACTTGCGTTTTGGTTATGAGCAAATTCATCTCCTTGCTGGCCTCAGTGTCAGCACTTCCTCTGGGAACTGCAGGGTCTTGACATCTCCCTCAGAGACCTGATTTGAGGGATGAGCCTTAATCCAGAGGGGGCTGAGCTCGTCTCAGAATCAGTCAGGAGCTCACACGCTGCTTCCCAGAGAGTGACTGACCTGGAGAAGATACCACTTCACTGAGTTCACAGCCTGGGTTCTGCGATGACCTCCATCCGGATGATCCTAGGGACACAGGATCATCACTTCTCACGTGGGGATCTGGGGACAACAGGCAGGAAAGGATTTCCAAGGCCAAGAATGGAAATGGAGCCCCCAGCCCGCCCTCCCCCGCCCTGTTCTGACCTTCTCACATCTCCCAGCACGTCCCTTTCCCTCCCACCAGGACCTGTTGGCCTTGGCCCAGACTGACCCATGTGCCTTCACCATGGCTTTGGGAAGAGAAGCCTGAAACTGCTACCTCATCAAGACTGACAGAATTACCATGATTCTGATAGGCAAGGAAAAGCAAATAGCCCTCGGTATTTCAGATTGTTTTTGTTGTTTTTCTTAAATCTGCCACAAGACTTATGAGCGAGAGAGAGAGAAATAGGGAGAAAGCAAAAATACTTTCCCATGAGAATGGTCACACTGCAGTTCCCTCTCCTTCATCTCTCCCTCCCTTTGGAACTCAGGCCATGCACGCGCGCGTGCACACGAGCACGCACACACACACACACACACACACACACTGTGAGAACAAGCCACAGGGTATGCAACTTGAGTCACATGGTCAGCTATGTGGATCCAGCCACCATCATCACCATGCCACTGTGTCTTCGGCTTTTTAAGGAAATGTATCCTCATGCTGTAGGGCAGCCCTTCATCCTGTTCATTAACAATCTTGGAAAATCTAAACCCAAGGGACTTTGATACAGTCCTCCCAACAGAAGTCAATAGAAGTTTCGGAATCCCTCCCTCATTGGTAGAGGGTGTGCTTTCACATCTCGCCACCAGATGGCGGAGCAGGGGCCTAGTAGCATCTCCTGCAAAGGCAGTTTTCCTGTAGCTAATGGTCTGTGCTCTTGACTTAGAGAATGGGCTTCTGCCTAGTTCTAAGTGTAGTGACAAATAAAGATCTAGAGAAGAGCTCAAAGTCTATCCACGGTTTCTATTTAACTAAAGCTGTAAGCCCACCCCGAGACCTAGGCTGATCACAAAGTCTGGCCTGATCGGGACCTCCCCAGGTGGCTGCCCCTGGGGAGTGGAGAGCTGGGACTGTTGTGCCACCTACAAAGTGGCTCCTGCCTTGAAATAGTCCCCAAATGTGTCCCCAATTCTGCAGGTGTGGCTGGAATGTCCACATGAGGCCTGGAGACAAAAGGAAGGGACAAGACTGCCTTAGTGTGTGGGGGAAGGGAAGACACGCTGGGGGAGGAGAAGCAGCACTGAACACGGGGGAGTGCAGAACCCCAGTCGGGAGCTTTCCAGGGGTCGTACTGTATTTACCTGTGCTTCACCTTTAATCACACAGCAGTTGGTATAATGGCTATGTCACTGGACTCCCATGTAGTCGACTGCGGTTCGAGTCCCGGACCTGGGCACATGTACGTGCATGCCTAAGAACCTGAGAGGGGAATGGAGGAGAAGGGATTGCAGCATGGTCTTCCCTCCAGGGGGTGATTTCCCACTTTCTGTTTCTCTGTCTCTTTCTGTCCTTCTGGTGAGCACATGCACCCTATAGCAAAAAAAAAAAAAAAAAAAAAAAAAAAAAAAAAAAAAAAAAAAAAACTCTCAAAAAATAAAAAATCAAAATCACACACTTTAAATATGGTTACAGGATGTGAATCTCCTTTGTCTTCTTGTCCAAGGCTCTCAAAATTATGGGGCCTTGGCAACTCCAGTCCCAATACCACTACATCTTGCTTGGTCCCCAATATCACCTCCTATTAGGTCTCTCTGCTCCTCCTCCTGACCCTGAAACCTATAATCTGAGTAGCCAGAGGGAATTCCTAAAGCCTGAGTCACACCTCACACCTGCCTGCTTTACAGTTTTATTCCAAACCAATCTTCTTACCCAGCTCTGCCTGCCTCTCCAACACATTGGGCTCCATTCCCTTCTGAGTCCTCAAGGTTAGAACTCTGGTCCAAGCCTAGTCACCCCTTTTAGTTTGTTCCCTTGAATACTCACAACTCTTCACTGCCTCAGCGCATTGCACTCACTCTTCTCTCTGCTTTCCCCAGCACTTCTGGCTGTTCCCTCCTTCTTGCCCTTCAGGAGTGGGTTTAAAGGCACATCAGAGAGGCCCCCCCAATAGCCAGTGTGCAGCAGCCCATCCACCGTCACTGTCTTCCCTTCATCCTATTTCTCTCCCTGCACTGCACCTACTCCAAGGGACAGCAACCCTTCCTGCAAAGGGCCAGGTGATCCCAGCTGCAGCCACTCAGCTGTGCCAGGTGTGCGAACCAGCCAGGAATTAAAGGGCAATGGCTGTGATCCCATCACACCTTATTTACAAACACTGGTGCGGGCCGACTTTGGCTTGTAGACCACTGTTTGCCCACCCCTGACCTGGCAGACACTGGCTGGCAATTTGGTTATTGTTCAGGGCTGGATCTTCCTACTTCGGTTCACCAAGGTCTCCCCAGTAACTGATAGAGTCGTGGAAGAGAGTAGACACTGTGAACATCTGCTCAGTGCATGAGCGAGTGAATACGGTCCAGTGACTACACTGCTCTGCAAAGCCCTGGTCAGTCTCTGGGTTCTAGTTTCCTTTCTTGCAGCACCTTTTTCCCCCTAAGAATTCAGATATCACTTTCTAGTTTCCTTTCTTCCAGCACCTTTTTCCCCCTAAGAATTCAGATATCACTTTCTCATCTGAAAAAGCGACTGACTATCAGCAGGCTGACACAATCTGAGAAAGCCTTACAAGAGTAGGGGAAAGAGATGTAGCTTCCCACAGGAGGTAGGACTAAGACAGTTATATCCCACAGGGCTGGAGCTACAACTCTGAACATGAAAATGCATCCTTCTTGTGGGGAATTTTTAATTCTGGGTAAACTCCCAAATTGGTTCTATTTCCCAAAATATTCCTGAACACATTTTCTTCATCTAGTCTTAGACTACATTAAAGTCAACTACTTCTAATGTCAGCTTATGCAAAATCAAATTACACAGGCAATCAACAATATTTTTATTTTATTTACTTTTATTTTTTAAATTAATTTATTTTTTACATTTTTCCACATTTACTTTACATAGCAAAAAAATTTTTTGCTCATATTCTATAGTTCTTGACAGTTAACCAACTTTCAAAATTTCAAAATACCGAATTTTAAAGATAATGTTCAAAATATTTCTTATAATTTTGTTTGTGACTCTGTAACAGCAGAAACAGTATGGTTTTAAATATTTTTGAGAAAACATTTACATGTCAGCTACTCAAATTGTTGAAAAGCAAATGTCCAGCACACTAGTCACACACTAACCTTCTCAATTCAACCCTGCCTCCCAAGTACTCTGTGATATACCATCTGCTAGCAAAGATCAGTCTTTTTTTCTTCCTTCAAAGTCTTTCTCAAGTTAATCCTCTGGTGTGATTACTCTTTTGCAATCTCTACTGATTACAATGCTGGGCTGGAAAAGTCCAGGTTATTTTATGTTATAAATTCTTTCCTATATCTTTTCTCATCCTCTCTGCCAAGCAGAACTATTTATAGTGCCAGGACATCTTTCTAAGAGTTTCTATTGGCTTACTTAAGATCCACCTTAGTTCCATAGTTTTTTGTTTGTTTGTTTGTTTTTGAGAGGTTTTTGCTATAGGGCGCATGTGCTCGCCAGAAAGACAGAGAGAGACAGAGAGACAGAAAGCAAGAAATCACCCGCCAGGGGAGATGGCCACGCCACAATCCCGGGATCTTGGGCATGCGTGCACACCCGCCTTGTGTGAGTTTAAGCCGCCGGGTCCAGGACTTGAACAGCAGTTGACTACATGAAAGTCCAACGATGTAGTCCATCTGCTGGTCCCAAGTTCTATAGTTTTATGATTGATCTTCAGATATGACATTCCCATCAAAGCCCTGTCCAATAATGAGTATTTCCAATTTCTGATTCAATGCAACAAGTATTATTGAACTTATACAAATAACCCTTTTGCCACAAAATAAGAATACTCCCAAATATTTTCCATTCAAGAGGGGTCAGGAAGGAAGAAAACTTTGTATTTCCATTTAAAGAAACAAACAAGGGACCAGCAGTTAGCGTAATGGCTATGTCGCTGGACTCCCACGTAGTCAACTGTGGTTCAAGTCCCAGACCCGGTGGCTTAAACTCACGCTGGGTGCATGTGTGTGCATGCCTAAGATCCCGAGAGGAGAATGGAGGAGAAGGGATTGTGGCATGGCCATCCCCCCTGGGGGGTGATTTCTCTCTTTCTGTCTCTTCCTGTCCTTTGGTGAGCACATGCGCCCTATAGCAAAAACCTCTCCAGAAAAAAAGAAACAAACAAGAAAAATATTTTAACAAATTGATGAACCTGTCAACAACTCAAAAGAAAGTAAAATGTTTAAATCAGGAAAACAAAGCAATTTTTTTTAAAAAATCAGTAGTATTTTACTCAAAAATCATAAAATTCTATTTTGCCAATTCAGTCTTATGTTCAAACTCTCTTCTGTTGAATATGCAGTGTTGCTATGGTCCAATCTTTCTGTTTAAATCCTGGAAGTTGTTGTTATTGATATTTCTTATCCCTAGCATTAAATTGGTCGTTTTCTTGGTTGCCTTTTGTTCTCTTATTTCTGTATCTGTCTTTAGCTTTACTGGTCGAGCACTCCTTTCAGAACTTCTTGAAGAGTGGGTCTGCTACTGGCAAGTTCTTTCAGGTCTTGTTTATCTGAGAATGTTTTTATTCTTTCTTCCCATATGAAAGATAATCTTACCGGGTATAGTATTCTTGGTTGAAACTGTTTTCACTTAACACTTTGAATATATTTTCTCATTCTTTCCTTGCTCACATTGTTTCTGATGAGAGATCTGAGGTTAGCCTGATGAGATAACCTTTGTAAGTAACCTGACCTTTCTCTCCTGCCAATTTTAGTATCTTGTCTTTGTCTGCAGATTTGACCAGTCTGGCTATGATGTGCCTTGGAGATCTTCTTGGGTTGATTTTATTAGGGGTCCTTTGTATTTCTTGGGTCTGGATATTTGAATGCCCCTCTAGATTTGGAAAGTTTTCTTCCAAGATTTTATGGAATAGATTATCAATGCCCTTATTAGTTTCCTCATCTTCTGGGATACCGATTATCCAGATGTTTGGGCACTTAATGCTGTCTAGTATTTCTCATGTAGTATTCTCATTTTGGGGGGTTATTTTCTCAGTTTTTTTTGTTGTTGTTGTTGTTGTTGTTTTTTCTAGATCAGAGGTTTTACCTTCAACATCCAAGATTTGATTTTCTACATGAACTAATCTGTTTTTAATACTTTCGAGGGAGGTTTTGATTTCCTGAATGGCAGCCTTTATCTCTAATAGCTCCATTCGATTCTTTTTTTATGGTGTGTATCTTCTCCTTCAGATCATGAAAGAACTTCAACACCTCCTGGAACTCATTGTCTCTTTTCTCCTGCATCTTCTGGAGTTCATTATCTCTCGCTATTTCATCTCGTTTAGTTTTGCCACTATGAACATTCTGAGCTCTCTGTCAGACATTTCCATGAATTCTACTGTACTGTCTGTGGATAATGAGGGATTGTTCTTTTCCCTTAGGGGAGAGATATTTTCTTGGTTTCTCATGTTTCTTGTGCCTCCGCTGTTGTTTCTGGTCATTCTGTGACAAAATCTCTCCTCCACAGTGCTTAGCAATGAGGTATCAACAGTAAGATTAGGAGTTCAGATTTATAAAAAGAAATTTCTTCATTAAAGCAGGAGGTTCAATAAGCCTTGAGGATTTCAATAACTCTAAAAGTATTCAGATGCTTGGCTGCTGTGCACCTAGGCCTATCTAGACATTCAGTGTGTAGAGAGTGAAGCTTAGAGTAAGAAAGTAAGGTTAGAAAATATAAGCAAAAAAGGAAAAAAAAAACCTAGAAAAACACTACCAAAAAAGAGTAAAAAATGAAAACCTCGCGGCATGCTTGCATGCCACAAGAACATGCCAGGACACACCTCAGCTTTAAAATGGCTTCTGAAATTAACAAGTGAAAGAAAAGGCCCAAGCTGAGGAGAGGTGCATGAAAAAATATTTTTTTTAATTTTTAAATTTAAAGAGAGAGACAAATAGAGGGACAGACAGCCAGAGAAAGAGAGAATATGGAGGTCGTCCTAACTTGTCTGAATATTTTGGAAGTCTAGGAGATGGGTTTAGAGCATAGCTTTCCTGAACACGCCAGGACACACCTCAGCTTTAAAATGGCTTCTGAAATTAACAAGTCCCTACATGTAATTCTTTATCCACTCTCTGAAAGTATTAAATTTTACAGAAACTGGAAATTTAGTATAGTGATATTCAAGACATTGATGTCACTTAATGCCTCTCCCCAATGTAACAACTTTCTCCAACCTGTTTAAATTCACTGAGCCAAGAATAACTTCTACAAACAGCTTCAAGAAAATTTCAGTTAACATAGGATTCTGCTACCTTTTATGCTGTATGAAAAACAGCCTATTTATGAGCTGATTTCCATATAAAACCACATGTGAAATAACTTAATTTTCTGAGTGTTTGTATCTTCCTATGTCTGTAGTGTTAAATACTCAGTCAATGCATTAGGAAAGTAAATGAGTCATCAAAAAAAAAAAAAATTGATGGGATCAGGACTACTGAAGACTCTCTGCCCAGACTTCACCTTACTGCCCCCAAGAGCTAGCCAAGAAGCCAGGATAAGCCAATCAGCAGCCATCTATATTTGAGTTCTGAGCAGTCCCATTCAGGGATCAGGACCATGAAAGGCCCTCTGCCCAAACTTCACCCTCTATTTTTAACTTTAAAAAAAAAAAAAACTTAAACTTCTTAGCTCTCTGCTGCTCTTTTTAATTCTTACCTTTCCCCCTACCCTCATAGGATAAGTCAATCAACAGCCATCTATATTTGAGTTCTGAGCAGTCCCATTCAGGGATCAGGACCTGAAGGAAGACCCTCTGCCCAGACTTTACCCTCTTATCCCCCAGACCTAGCCAGGAGCCAGCATCTACATGCGAGTTCTGAGTGCCCCCATTGGCACTAGTGTGCCACGTGGTTTTCATTTTTTGTCAAAAAAATTTTTTTCATCTTCTTTTTTTCTCTCTCTCCCTTTTTTTTCCTTTTCCTTTTCTGCTTACCTTTCTCACTTTTCTGCTTGGCCTCCACAAGGGCTAGGTGCTCAGTATCCAAATATCTGAATACTCTTAAGGTCCAATTAATCCTCAATTTTCATTGAATCAGCTGTGGAAAGGGAGAAAAACAGAACTGTTTAAAGACGTCACTTCCTCCTGCAGTCCTCTGAAAGCTGAGATTTAACTCCCAAAACTAGGAAAAATCATATAATCCATCAGATGACCAGAAACCACTGCAGAGGTACAAGAAGTATGAGAAACCAAGAAAATATCTTGTCTGAAGGGAAAATAATAACTCCTCATTCTCCACAGAGAATACAAGGGAAGTCATGGAAATATCAGTTAAATAATTCAAAATATTCAGTGACGAAGCTAACAGAGATGCAAGGGAATAGAGACAACAAACTCCAGAAGAGGTAGTAGAAAAAAGACACCGAGTTCTGAAAGAGAAGATACACATCATAAAAAAGAATCAAGCAAAATTGTTATAGATGAAGGCTGTAACACAGGAAATCAAAACCTCCTTGAAAATATACAAAGCAGATTAGATCATGCAGAAGATTTAATCTCAAATGTAGAAGATAGAACCTCTGACCTAGAAAAATTCACCAAAAAGACTGAGAAAATAACCCCCCAAAATGAAAATAACATACGAGTAGTACTAGATACCATTAAATGTCCAAACTTATGGATCATATGTATCCCAGAAGGTGAAGAAACTAATAAGGGCATTGATAATCTGTTCCATGATCCTGGAAGAAAACCTTCCAAATCAGAGAGGCACTCAAATATCCAGACCCAAGAAATACAAAGGATCCCACATAGATTCAACCCAAGAAGTTCTTCTCCAGACACATCATAGCCAGATTGACCAAAACCATAGACAGAGACAAGACACTAAAATTGGCAAGAGAGAAATGTCAAGTTACTTTCAAAGAATATCCCATTAGACTAACAGCAGACCTCTCATGGGAAACAATGTAAGCAAGGAAAGAATGGGAAAATATATTCAATGTTAAGTGAAAAACAATTTCAACCAAGAATACTATATCTGTCAAGATTATCTTTCATATGGGAAGAAAAGCTGGAAACATTCTCAGATAAACAAAACCTGAAAAAAATTATCGACATCAGACCAGCTCTTCAGGTAGTGCTTAAGGGAGTGCTATGCCAGGAAAATTAAAGACAGACAGAAATAAGAGAACAACAAATGACCAAGAAAAAGGCCAACTTAGTGGTAGGGACAAGTTCAGAAATATTAATAATAATGTTGAATTTTAAAAAAAATTAATGAATTTCTAACTTTGTCTCATTGAGCTTTGGTATAATTTGAGCATTTGCTTAAAAAATCTATATATCATTTTCCTAAGAGCTGTACTGAAACTCAGCCTTTCTGTTTTAAAATCTAAGATTCCCACAACAATCATACTTTGACAGAAAATAGATAAGCGATTGTGACAGACATATTTAAATGAAATTATACCTAAACATCTTGGTGCACTAGGTAACAAAGGAGCTATCTTGTGGGACTAATTCCTACTTTGCTTAGCCTTATCCCCATGTCTGTAATCCATCCTCCTATGAATCCAGAGGGTCTTTTCCTCAGAACAGGCTGCGTCTTCCTCCATTACCTAATTCCTCCACTTACAGGAGGAAAACGCCATATGGGAGGAGGACACCATGAACAGAAAAATGCATTTAAAAGAAACAATGGTGGGCCAGCCATTTGTGTTGAGGTTAAGGCTGCTGAATCCCACGTGGCCAACTGGTGATTTGAGTGCTGGACCTGGTGGCTTGAAAGACACATCAGGTATGTGTGTTGGCCTGCTCAAATTTTGAAAGGAAAGAGAAATGAAGGAGACAGGATGTCAGCATGACCATCCCTCAAGGGCGGGGGGGGGGGGGGGTGCTTTCTCACTTTCCCCTTTCTCTCTCCAGTGAGAGAGGTTGCACACGCAACCTCTAGCAAGTTTTAAAGAAAAGAAAAAGAAGCATTTCCTGCTGTTTTCAATCAGAACTTTGTATTCCATAATGAATTCTCACATGTTATTTCACCTGGCATTTTAGCAATAATCCAGATTTCTTATTCACAGGGTTGGTTACTGCTCAAAACTGAGAGCTGGGATCCTCAGTGAATCCTGTTGATTTGAGATAAAGTTGAAAAAATGTGCTTAGGACCATAGTTACAGGTCAGTTGAGGACAATGAAATCAGATAGAAAAACACCCATTGCTGAGGTAGAGAGGGGGCCAAAAGAAAAATATAAAACATGAGGGTAGAACCAGTGATTTCAGAAGTTACAAAGCTTATATTGAAAAATCTTTCATGATTTTTTAAAAATGATTACATAGAAAATTGAGAATGCTTAATTATATGATTCTATTCTCTGTTTGTAGTGCCAAAATATTCTTTTTTTAAAAGAATATTTTATGTCTTTGGAATTGTCAAATGAATGAACCTTTTAAATACATTCAAGTTGTCACTGACGTCAACTCAGGAATTGATCTTAAAAAAGGTACACCTCTTTGGTCTTCTATAAATGATTAAGCAAGAAAATCCCTCAGGTTGAGTAATTTCCCATTAGGGGTGAAACCTAACAAATGTCTACCTAAGGTTTGTTCCTATGAACAATGACTAAATACATTAAGCTCCCAGCTTTGGAGCCATACATGGTCTAGTTAATATCTCACTAGATCCTTTCACTGACTCTGTTGAAAATGTCTCTGAAACAAAAGGATCACAAGATGTTTTGTTCAAGATGTTATAACAGTGAGCTCGGCACCTCAGCTAGCCCAAGCTGTTCTGGCCAACCGAGACAACTGACCTTTCTACTGAACGTCCATTCTCCACTCAAGCTATAAGGGCATCACTGTTTGAACACATGTATGACCAACTGTTTCTGATCACACTCTGATGATCACTCACCTTTCTCTTTGTCTCCAATTCCTTTTGCTACCTCCCCTGTTCTGACCTTTGCAATTTCTAAAAGACTGAAGTTCGCTTAACTACTGGAAGACCAATTTGAGGTATTTTTCTTTCCCATCCTCTCTGGGCCCACAGTGTAAATAAAGCTTTCATCTGCTGCAAATCTCTGTGTTCTAGTAAATGGGCCAACTGTGTATCAGGCTAACAAAGTCTGGCCATAAAATGCCTAGGGGTCACAGGGCACAACACCCTCTTCAAGCTGGTGGAGTGGGCAGATGTGGAGGCCAAGTCTCGGTCTGGGACAGCAGCTCCTTGGTGCTGACAAACTTTGGTCATGTTTCTGAACCTTCTATTAGGCCTGCTTGGGCACTCCCTTGTGAAATCCAGTTCTAACACAGAACCCTGCTAAGATAGGTTAGCAAGAACCTCCCCTATACTGGACATCTGGCCATCCATGTCCTTGTCATCATCTTGCACCTTCCCCAGGTGATGTCTGGTCACTCTGGCCTGTCTTCAGAATTCTCTCATGCCTGTCAACATGAAAAATTAGGCTGAGACCTAGGAGGTGAAATGACAATTATTTATTTGAGACAGAGTTTAGCAAGACTCACCTGAACACACACATCCAAGTTTCCCTGACTACTGTGTGCTGCATTCTTACAGATTTCATAGTTATCTTAGAGGTAGAAGCTACAAACAGAGATGGGAAAAGATGGGTTTAATGTTCAGAAGATCATGAGTAGGTAGGTGGACCTCAATGATGGACAAGAGCTCCTGACAAACTGGCCATGCATGTCATTTCCCAGGCTTCCTTCTGTGACCTGAGTTCAGGTAATGAAACCTTGGGGATGAGGTTAGGTGTTCTCTCCTTGGGCAGGACTAATCTACAGGCTGCTAATTGAATATGGGATCCCAGTCCTTATGTATTCCATGGTCAGTCACCTTCAGTTTACTTTTTATCAACTGCTTCTTGGGCACTATTCTGGAACAAACCAGATCTTTAATTAATTATGTTCCTCATTGAGCAAGAATCCTCCATTCTGGATGTCTCATCAGGTTCTCCATCCTCCACTGTCCCCCAGGTGATGTCTGACCACCCGGCCTGTCTCCAGCAAGAATCCCGTAAGGTGGGTTGAGCCAGAACCCCTTAGCCCTGGGGTTTCCTGTCAGTCATGTTCCACCCCTGACCCTCAGTGCTCCTCAGGGATAAATGCCTACCTGTCCATGCTTTAGTGGGGGCTGAGCTCAATCTCTCCCTCCTGACAAGTTCACACTGCAGTGGTCCCTGCATCTACCCCGGTGGTCCTGAATATAATCTTCCTTACTGTGCTTTAACAACTGAATGATTTTTTTTCTTTCTTTAATAGCAACTCCTGTCTTTTACTCATTTAAAAGTGATACCAGATGAGGGACCAGCAGTTGGTGTCATGGCTATGTCACTGGACTCCCATATAATTGACCATAGTTCGAGCCTGAACCCAGTGGCTTTTAAACTCACACCGGGCATGTGTGCATGCGTGCCCGAGATCCTGAGAGGAGAATGGAGGAGAAGGGACTGTGGTGTGGCCATCCACCCTGAGGGGTGATTTCTTGCTTTCTGTCTCTTTGTCTCTCTCTTTCTGGTGAGCACACGTGCCTTATAGCAAAAACCTCTCCTAAAAATAGTGATACCAGGTGAACCAGCGTTTGCATCCAAGTCCAGAGGCCAACACAGAGAACCTTGGGACTTTCCCTCAGTATAGCCTCAATACTCACATTTCACTTACTCTAGTTCTCTGGGGCCCCAATATTGGAGTTTACCAAGCAAGCAACTGAGATGAGAGGAGGGACACAGGTGAAGATTTCCAAAAATCACAGCTTCCTTTTCTAAGTCCTTTACAAAGGAACCTGACTCTGACCCTGTGTTTGAACTTGACTCTTACTCTGATCCTGTGTTCCCCACTACCATGAGCTCCTTTACCTGTAAAATGAGCACTCATTCCCTAAAGTAGTGGTTTGTTGTCTGCAGTCCCTAAATAGTGGAATCTGTACCCCTTGGGAACATTTGAGAAAAGCAAATTCTGGGCCCTGTCCCAGATCTACTGAAACAGAAACTTGGGGAATAAGCTTCAGGAATCTGATTTTCCCAAGCCCTCCAGCTAGTTCCGATGCACACTGAGTTTGAGAACCACTCACAGGGTTGCAGAGAAGATCCCAAGAGAACCATGACCAATATGCTCAGAATGGTGCCTTTAGAATGGGAGAATGGTTCATGGTTCATTTATTTTCTTAACTTGAAGACAAGTTGTGAGGTTTCAAAGTCCCCAGTTTTTTTAGATGAAGAAAATAGGATGAGACTTTTGCACCATATATACATAAAACGACTTTGAAAAGTAGGAGATAATTTGTCTTTCTTACTGTTTTACTGTACTTCCTTTGAAAGACTGTGACAAAATACAGTAGTAATGAATTATGTGCTTCACTGCACTTCAACCATTTTTAAATTTTTTGCTTGGGAGAAGCAGATGGCACAGTGGTTACATTGCTGGACTCCTGCATGGGCTACCGTGGTTCAAGCCCCTGACCCAGTGGCTTGAAAATCATGCCAGTGCATGTGCATGCATGCCAAAGATCCTGGGAGGAGAATGGAGAAGGGATTGCAAAGTGACCATCTCCCCTAGGGGGTCGTTTCTCACTTTCTCCCTCACCATCTCTCTTTCTCCGGCAAATACATGTTCCTTACTGCAGAAACTTCCTAAAAAATGTTTGCTTATGAAGTAAAAATTTTAACATTAACATTTCAGCATATAATAAAACTGGAGCCTGCCACCTCCTGTAAATATTATCTTAACACATTCCATGTAACTGTTCTGCCCTATTATGGGTAAGTTCAAATACTACTACTTCCCTAAGTACCAAGGTAGAGTAGTGTACTGCGTAACTTTTCAGTCAATGACAGATCACATATACAGTGATGAGCAGCAGGCTATCCGAGATAGCCTAGGTGCATGGCAGGCTATACCATTTAGATTTGTAAGTACACTTTATTATGTCCACTCAATTGTCAAAACGTTTCCCCATCATTAAACAACACACGACTATGCACAATTTAAGTAGCCTCTTATTGATGACGGCATTTTTGGATACTAGGACTTTAACAAACTTGCAAATGAAATAAAATCCATTTCAGAGGAAAATATCTGACTGAAGGTACCTTGATTTTGCCCCCAAACTACTGAATGAATCCATCGACATGGTGGGGACAGATTTAGTACCCGGTAGCTAGTTACTCCTCTGGAAGTTCACATAAGCAGAGTACTGGGTGCTCTATCGTCCTTGCCTGGCTACGCACGTGATGGCGGTGCGACCTCAGGCAAGTCTCTACTCTGTTCCTCGGCTCCTACTTCAGAAACTGATACTGCAACTGCAGTTTTCACAGATTTCTGACATTTTAGCAGTGGGAAATTTTGTTCTAAGTAAAATCTTACAAAGAAACTTTACACATATAAAAGTCTACACCACTCTGTAAATGTTTTAATAATATAAGTTACCTATTTATTATCTAAACTTTGTATGTTGTAATAACTAAATATTATTAAGTCAACCAATGAAGGCACATTAATGCACTAGAGATAGCCATTATATTGGAATTTGGTGTGCAATCAAGCCTGATGAGGCTTTTTTAATTACTTTTTGGTGGGATTTTTTTAATCACTTTTTTCCTTTAAAAAAAAAACAAACTTTTTAAAATTAAGTTCCAGTCAAATTTGAAAACTCAATCTCCTACATAGATTCTTAGTGTTCTATGTAATGTAGTTTGAAAGTCTTGGGATAGATGATCCTCTGAGCTCTTTTCCACCTCTAAAATTTTAAATTGTCCTTTTGCATTAGACTTGCTAAGTTTAATTCAGACAGTCTAATTTCAAAATATTCCTGAAGAGGCCAGCAGATGGCATAATGGTTACATCCCAACTCCCACATAGTCAACTGTGGTTTGAGTCAGGGATCCTACAGCTTAAAACTCATGCCAGGTGTGCATGCATGCATGCCCAGAATCCCGAGAGGAGAATGGAGGAGAAGGGATTGCAGCGTGGCCATCCCTCCTGTGGTGTGATTTCTATCTTTCTGTCTCTCTGTCTCTTTCTGTCTCTCCAGAGAGTGCATGGACCCTATACCAAAAACCTTCACCTTTCTAGGAAGTATTTAACAATGAGTCGGATGACTTGATTGCCCAATTCTCTATTTTACAGTATAAGCTCCAAGACACTAACTGATCTACTGTGAAATACAAAATGTTTTTATTAACCTTATCAAATAAATGAGCACAGTTCTTTACTCACAACATTAGATTGGGTAGTGATTCTTCAGATGGGAATGTTAGGTAGATTCCACTGTAATAACTAATCACAAAAGTTGTAAATTCGTTTAATGGATAAAATGTATGCTTTTAGAATTCAGTACAGCTTTGTACAATTTTATTATTATTATACACATTCAATCACTATACATCATTTAGCTTGTAAAGAGAATTTACCCAACATAAAATACACTTCAGAACAGTCAAGTTGAAAATACTACCTACACACATTACCATCCACAGATAATAAACCATTTCTGTGTTCCACAATACCTTACCTCTTTATTTTTTTCTCCCTAATTTCCTTCCCTATACTCTTCCCTTCTCCCACCCTCCTTCCACACTGTCTCCAGTGTCCATAACTATTTTCCATGCTTTTATGTCCTCCAATCTTTCACTCTCTACCATAGAGTGTGCAATCAGTATATGTTAAGTGAAGACATGTAATGTCTCTCTTTCATAGCCTGACACTTCACTCAGCAATAAATCTTTTATAGTTGCCCACTTTCTATCAAATGCCAGGGTCTTGATTTTTTATGACTGAACAGTATTCCATGGAGTATACATGCCACACTTTTCAATCCATTCATCTGTCATGGACAATTGACATAGCTTAGCAATCATGAATAATGCTGCAATAAATACAGATGTGCGAGCACTTTTTCAACCGAACATTCTCCTGCCCTTTGGGTAGATATCCAGGCATGGAATTATGGGATCATATGGTAGTTCTATTTGTAGATCTTTGGGGAACTTCCATGTTGCTCTCTACAGTGACTGAACCAGCTTACATTCCCATCAACAGTGTAGGAAGTACCCCTTTCACCACATCCCCACCAGCACTTACCATTTTTTGTGTTTTTAATCTTTGCCATTCTAACAGGGATTAGCTAGTATCTCATTGTGGTTTTAATCTACATCTCCCTTATGATGAGGGATGTTGAGAATTTCCTGGTATGTTTTTTGGATGTTCATATGTCTTCCCTAGAGAGTTTTTCGTTCAGCTCATTTTCCCATTTTTTAATCGGGTTAGTCACTTTTTTTGTGTAAACTACTTGAGTTCCCTGTGTATTCTGGTTACTGGTCCCTTGTCTGAGGCATAGTTCACAAAAATATTCTCCCATTCTAAAGGTTGTCCATTCACATTAATTATTGTGTCTTTTGCTATAAAAAAAATAGATAAATCCCATTTATCAGTTTTCAGGGTTATTGCCTGTGCTTTAGGGATCTTATTTAAGAAGTCCTTGCCTACCTCAATGTCTCCCAGAGTTTCCCCAGTGTTTTCCACCAGTAGTATTATTGTTTGAGGTCTTAGGTTTAGACCTTTGGTCCACATTGTGGTGTTTTCTGTTAATGGTTAAAGATGGGGATCCAGTTTCTTTTTTTTTTTTTTTTTTTTGGGGGGGGAGAGGTTTTTGCTATAGGGCACATGCATTCGCCAGACAGACAGAGAGAGACACAGAGACAGAAAGCAGGAAATCACCCCCCAGGGGGGATGGCCATGCCACAATCCCTTCTCCTCCATTCTCCTCTCGGGATCTTCGACATGCACGCACACGCGCCCCGTGTGAGTTTAAGCCACTGGGTCCGGGACTCGAACTGCGGTCGACTACATGGGAGTCCAGCGACATAGCCATTGCGCTAACTGCTGGTCCCGGGATCCAGTTTCATTTTTCTGCAGGTGGATATCTTATTTTTCCAGCACCATTTGCTGAAGAGGTTTTCCTTTTCCCACCGGATTGACTGCTATCCTTTGTCAAAAATCAGTTGACTGTATGTTTTGGGGTTTATTTCTGGGGTCTCTATTCTGTTCCATTGGTCCACCCGTCTGTTTTTGTGCCGATATCATGCTGTTTTGATTATCACAGCTTTGTAATATATTTTGGGGTGAGGGAGTGAAATGCCACCCATGCCACTCTTCTTGAGTAGGGTTTCTTTGGCACTGTGAGGTCTTTCATGATTCCAGACAAAGTCTATGATTGTCTTTTCTAGATCTGTGAACAATATCTCTGGCATTTTGATTGGAATTTCATTAAATATGCAGATCAATTTGGGTAGAATTGCCATTTTGATTATGTTAATTCTTTCAATCCAAGAACATTGGGATGTCCCTCCACTTTTTTGTTTCAATTTCCATATCTTTTTTAAGATTTTCATAGTTTTTTGTTGTTGTTGTTGGTGGTGGTGGTGGTGTTTTTGTAAAGGTCTGGCTTCCTTGGTTAGGTTTATCACTAGGTATCTTATACATTTTGTGGCTATAGGAAAAAGGATTAATTTCTTCAGTTCTCTCCTGGAATAAAAGGCAGCCATCAATTCTGGGGGTACATCCTGACACCCCCAGGATAATCAATAATCTTGCCTGTAATATATGGGTGAAGACAGCACTAGGACCAATGAAGTTTAATGTGAACAAACAAAATGACCATGAGAAACACCAAGGAGACTTTGAGACCACTAACCAGCTTTGAGCTGAGCAGGAAAGTGTTTTCCTTGAGAATCCGATTGTGCTGCTTTGGACTCGCACATTCCTGGATGTGCTGGCAGCTTTCCAAAAAGACAGTCTAAGGACAGGACCAAGCCTGGGGTCTGGTACTATATGTGGGCTATGCTTGGACCTAAGTTAGTCCAAGCTTTTTCATCTTCTACAACAGAGTCCCTGAGGAGAACACGATGCTGTTCGAGAATATGCACATTTACGGTGATGTGTCTTTTTGTCTCTGACTGTGGTTTCAGTGAGGCACTTTTTCTATTATTTCTGGGCAGTCTTCCATTGCTGAACAAGACGGGTAGACCCAAGACCACAGTCAGCCTGGACCACACTTGAAGCTCACCAAGGTCATGAAGTCAGCCTTAAGCCATACAACTTAAACAAACCACCTCTCATCCCAGATCTTGGCTGGAGAGACCCACCCAGCTGGAGCCTCCTACCTGCAGGCTTAGAGGCCAGGGGTGAAAATGGGAAGCAGGTGGAGTTGGTGGAGGAAAGTCAGGGCCGGCGCCGTCTGAAGAAGCTCCTGAGCAGCCCACACTTGAGAGATTCCACGAGGGTGGTTTTCCCGGACCCCGAGTGGCCAAACAGCTTGAGCTTGATTCGGGGCTGGAGGTTCTGCGTGGGGCGGAGCTGCTGGACGAAGAGCCCTCGGTGCGTGTCCTGAACAGAGATGGGCAAGGGCCTGTTAGTGCCGAGACAGAGAGGCCCTGAGCTGGCTCCAAAGAGGGGCCTGGGGTTCCCAATCCCTGATCTGAAATCTTTTTTACACATGCAGCAGATATACCTTGTTCTGTCTCCACCAAATGTTTTTACAAAGTAAGGTAAATTCATGTAAGGGCACTATTTTACAGTGTACAATTCGGAGATTCTTGGCACCTGTGCAGTGCTGTACAACCATCACTGCTGCCTGGTTCCAGGGTGTTTTTACCAATCCAGAAGACGCTGTGCCCACAGCAGGGACTGGCCATCTGCCTTTGCTCAGCCCCCAGCACCACTCCTGTGCTTTCTGACCCATGGATAGGTCTATTTCCAATGCGTCTTGGTGCTTCAAAAAGTGGCAGAGCCGTGTTGATGCTAACAATTTAAACGTGAAGTAGGACTGGCCCTGTGTGACCAGCTAGGGATGCCTGTTCAGGGACCAAGCCATGATGAATTAGAAAACCACAAACGGCAGAGTGGCCAGAGAACAAAATATCCTTTTTACTTTATTCATTCTCCGTCCTACAGGAAGAAGTAGGTGTCTTCCAAGTCAGGAAAATTCAATCATACACTCATTCATTCACCAAGAAACATTCACACAGGGCCTCCCATGTGCTAAGCACAGGTGAGAATAGGAAGTTCTAGACTCAGCCCAGGTCTGCAGTGTTGGGGGGATACAGCCATGTGGACAGCTTGACATCAAAGATAACCTAGTGCTTTTAACAGGATGGTGTTGGCAAGGCACTACATGAGCCCACAGAGAATTACTTGTTCTGTTAATAACCATGGTATTACAAACTCCTGTAACTCTCCTGCAGGCTTCGATTTTCCAGTCCTCATTTTTGATTCCTGAGCTGGGACCATCTTTCTCAAGAGCAGCACTGCCCCCTCGTGGGCACTGAGGTAATCTGCTGTGGTTTTTTAGTTTATACAACACTGGCTGATGCTCCTGGCACTCCGTGCTGTGTCCTGACAGTGCATACATGTTATTTCTCACAGTTGGAGAAACCTCCAGGAACCCCTAAGTTCTGGGCTTCTTCTGAGAATTATGTAGGAGAAAACCTGTTTATATTCATCTGGGCTGAGGACTTAACTGTATTTTACACTGAACCCAGAGGGGTTAGTTCATCATTTAATATACACCAAGTTTTTCGAGAATGCATCTAATTATAACTGGATGGACAAATAAACTTTAAAAAATATCTTTCATCAGTGTTCATCCCCTCATTTCCAAAAACCATATCACCACCTGCTATGGGCTTCCAGTCATCCTCTGGTCCCCTTGGGTACCTCTATAGAAATTGCTTTCAGTGATTCTGTAGATGGGGCCAGGGATCTGCCTGTTTCAGGATCTCCTCGTGTGTGCTGTGCCCCAGCATTTGCTACTGAAACCCATTATATTTTACTCTGAAGATTTCCTTCCCATACCTTTGTTATATTACAGTTCGAGTTTTCCATTGCTTATTTAAAATAGGCTGTACAGGTACAACCTGACCTTGAATTTTTTTTTTAGAGGTTTTTGCTATAGGGCGTATGTGCTCACCAGAAAGACAGAGAGAAACGGAGACAGAAAGTGGGACATCACCCCCCAGGGGGGATGGCCACGCTGCAATCCTTCTCCTCCATTCTCCTCTTGGGATCTTGGGCATGCACGCACACGCGCCTGGTGTGCGTTTAAGCCACTGGGTCCAGGACTCAAACTGCGGTCAACTACGTGGGAGTCCAGCGACATAGCCATTATGCCAACTGCTGGTCCCCTGACCTTGAATTTTATTTCAGGAGATTAAGGTGCATTTCCAAGGGTATGGTCTTCGGGGTAGAGGACCAGGCTCTGGAAAGGGCTCTGTAGACCATGGAGCTTCCTTGTTCTGGTTTCTCCTTCTCACCTCACATCCCAGCACAGGGACACAGAGGTGAAGAGGAAGGAAAGGCCTGGGTACCTGACTAGCAACTCCCTGGACTGTTCCCCGAGTCAGTACAAAGCTAAGAGGGTCACTCACTGGGGACAACACCCACTGGGCTGGAAGTCACAGGGCGCTAGAACCTCCCAAACGCCACCTACTGCTGCAGAGAAGCCGTGGTGCCTCGGCTGCCACTGACCCCCTGAAGCCACCCCACCCTCCCCCAGTCCACCTTCACCTTCAGCATCAGCCCCTCCATCTCCCTGTGGAATCACAGCCCTGCCCACAGCTGTGTCGCATGTCAGCTTCTGAGCCGCGGCCACACTGACCTTCTGTTAGGAGCATCTACCCAGAGACCTTGTACTTACCAAGAAGATTCCTAGTGGGATGAGCTATAAATGGCCCTCCCAGGATGGTCTCCAGTGATGTAAGCCCAGCACACAATTTGGGATTAGGTTAGACTGTTAGACTTTATCTAACCAGTCTGAACAGTGACCTTCCATTAGAAGCATCTCACTGGGCAGATGGAGACGTCCTCCACCTGATCCATGACACACGGCTACCAACACATGTGTGACCTGTGTATAGCCAGTGACTGGGCCGGGGGAGAGGCAGGAACCTGCTTCTGTTTAATCCAATCTCTGGACCTAGGGGGCTCATGCTAGCAAAGACCCTGGGCCGTGGATCTGCCCGAGGTTATCTCTGTCTCAGGCCTGTGGGTCACGGCACTTTGAGCTTTGGAAAATACATCCATCCTGACTGGAGGAATGAGGGCAAGCTTGTCCCTCTGCAAGAATCCCGAAGGAACTTGCGCCATGAGGAGCCAGAACTCTGGAGACCTACAGACCCTGCTGTCTCTGTGTAGCTTCTACAAGTGACTCTGAACCTCCAGGCTGACTCGCTCCTGGGCAGCTCAGGGCACGTATGTCTGCTTTGCTTGTCTGAGAGCTCAGCTCACTCCTTCCAGTTCCATGCAGAGCCGTGGAGTGTCTGAACCTGCTTGTCATCTGTGTGCCTGCTTCCTGGGCCAGTCTGAGAGATGCGGGAAGAGGAAGGAGCAGCGGAGAAAGTTGAGACCTACGCATTTCCTGTCTGCAGCAGTGACTTCCATGAGTGTGACATCTTCCAGCTTAGCTGTGCTCCCACTCATGTTCCTCATCTAATCACAAAGAAACCTCTAAGGTTGACATCATCACCCTCCATTTCAGATGAGGAACCCGAGGCTCAGAGAGGCCAAGGCACTTGCCCAAAGTCACAAAGCAAACCTAGAACTCACTACTGGATCTTCTTCCCCCATGCTTGCCACTGAAAGGGAGGTGACAGGTTTCTAAGAAATGTGGAAAGAGGGACAAACAAGGATTCCAACAGAAACAGAATCCCAAACTGTGTGCTGGTCTTACATCACTGGAGACCCTCCTGGGAGGGCCGTTTATAGCTCATCCCACAAGGATCCTTCTTGGTAAGTACAAGATCTCCACCCAAGTGTGCCATGGGGGCATCTCGCTTTTAAGATAAGAGGTGGGGGGACCAGCAGTTAGCGTAATGGCTATGTCGCTGGACTCCCACGTAGTCGACCGCGGTTCGAGTCCCGGACCTGGCGGCTTAAACTCACGCCGGGCGCGTGTGCGTGCGTGCCCAAGATCCCGAGAGGAGAATGGAGGAGAAGGGATTGCGGCGTGGCCATCCCCCATGGGGGGTGATTTCCTGCTTTCTATCTCTCTGTCTCTCTCTGTCTGTCTGGCGAGCGCACACGCCCTATAGCAAAAACCTCTCCAAAAAAAAAAAGAAAATAAAAAAAAAAAAGATAAGAGGTGTAAGTAATTACTACACAGAAAGGCAGATAAAGTGGGAAAGGGCCCTCCCTGTGCTGGATTTTCACAACGGTGCATCTCATTTCAGCACTCCAGTTGTGTTATGGTTAGGACCAAACCCATCCCCTTGCTGGCCTCCTGTCAGCACAGTCCCTTCAGTCCCCCTTCCTCTGGGGGCTGCAGAGGATTCAGATCTTCCTCAGAGACCTGGCTTGAGGGATGAGCCTTAATCCAGAGGGGGCTGAGCTCATCTCAGAATCAGTCCGGAGCTCACACGCTGCTTCCCAGAGAGTGACTGACCTGGAGGAGATACTGCTCCACCGAGTGCACGGCCGGCCTTCTGTGACGTCCTCCCTCCTGCACATCCTCGGGACATGTGGGGACTGGGGACAGCAGGCAGGAAAGCATTCCCAGGGCCAAGAATGAGAACAGAGCTCCGAGCCCTTTCTTTTGCCGTGTGCAGGAACCGCCTTCTCACAACTAAAATCGGCGGCCATTTTTTTGAGTTACCGAGAGGTAAAGCCAAGCGGGAGGAAAGGAGTTCATTTCATTGTGTCCGAGCACAGGGAGCAGCCGAGAGCTGACAGCTCACTACCCACTCCCAGAACAGAACTTTCCAGCGTGTTACATGCTGTGACACTGCTCACTTATCCGTCGTAATCTGTAACAGAAATCTAGCTACCTCTAGATTGTTATCTACAACATAAATCTAGCTAGTTCAGTATTACTCCTATTCTCACGATATTCCCAAAATTGTTCTGTGCACCTTTTCCTTTCACATGACATTTATGATACTGTTTTCATTCTTAAGGTGACATTAAATCTAACTCAGACTTGTGACCTCCATTGATAGATTAAGGGAAGCTACAACATATTTTCTTTACGCTATACTGTTTATCAAAACAATCTAAACAACTGTAACTATTATGTTAAATGATAGCATTATTACAATCTTCCCAGTTTAACCTGCTACCTTTTATTTCTTTTGCAAACATTTCTATCTCTTAAGATTTCTCCTGATGCCAGCAGATGACGTAGCACACCACAAATGGTCAACTGCGGTTTGAGTCGCAGACCCAGTGGTTTGAAAATCATACTAAGTGTGTGTGTGTGGGGGGAGGGGGTGCCCAAAATCCCAGGAGGAGATTGTTGTGTGGCCACCTCCCTTGAAGGCTGATTTCTCACTTTGCCTCTCACTGTCTCTGTCTCTCTCTCTCTCCAGAAAGTGCACACACCTTAAGGCAAAAAACTCTTTTAAAAAAAAATTTCTCCCTTGGGACCCCAGTCCGGTTGCATTTTTTTTTTTTTTTTTTTTTTTTTTTTTTGGAGAGGTTTTTCGCTATAGGGCATGTGCGCTCGCCAGAGAGAGAGAGAGAGAGACATAGAGACAGAAAGCGAGAAATCACCCCCCAGGGGGATGGTCACGCCGCAATCCCCTCTCCTCCATTCTCCTCTTGGGATCTTGGGCACGCACGCACACACGCCCGGCGTGAGTTTTAAGCCACCGGGTCCGGGCGCGAACCGCGGTCGACTACGTGGGAGTCCAGCAACATAGCCATAATGCTAACTGCTGGTTCCCCTGGTTGCATTTTTGTGACCACTGCCTAAAGCAAGTGGCTTAAGTTTCCTCTATTAAGCAAACAGGCTTATTTATGACCTTATTTATTACAATAGTTACAGATTACATTAGTTGCAGAAGCTGGAAGCACCAGTTAACCTTTAAAAAATAAGAAAGA
This sequence comes from Tupaia tana, assembly GCA_026018925.1. Taxonomy (NCBI): domain Eukaryota; kingdom Metazoa; phylum Chordata; class Mammalia; order Scandentia; family Tupaiidae; genus Tupaia; species Tupaia tana. Next base: position 8,292,169 of record JAKSZU010000013.1, on the reverse strand, counting down.
GGGATAAAGTGAAGGAAAAAACAGAATTAAAAATTGTGGGTTTTTTTTTTTCCTGTTATATTCCCCACTGTCACAATTTCCCTGCTTTCACAATTTCTATTGTGAGGGAGAATATTTAGACCTAAATCATTTTATTTCTTCCTCGTGGTTCTGTGAAGAAGTCTTCATATGATCAAGCTGGCTTGGTAAGGAAGTAACGCAACAAATACCCAGTGGAGACATCCATCAGATTCTCGCTACGAGAAGCGGGGTCAGGCAAGGCCAGGGGCTCCAGCTCTAAGCCGGCCGGCCCAGAGCAATCAGGAGCCAGGCCCAGAGAGGGCAGACGCAGAGCCGCCCGGCGTGCAGGAGGGCCTCGGGAAACCGTGCCAACGGGGAGCAATCCAGGAGTAAAGGACCCTCGCCTACCCCGGCAGCTTTCACTGCCAACTTTCACTAGAGGAATACCTTTCTGAGGCCTGCACAAGACGGACGCGCATTACTTGATTGTGGAAGATTCCCGCAAGAACAACACTTCAGAGACACCATCTGAACCTGGCTCAGCGGTACCAGGAACACACATTTCTCAAATTGCCCAAATTTCCCAAAATTGTCATCTTTGTCAGAAAGTGAGGAGTCTCAGTACTCATCTGACCACATAGACTCTTCACAGAAAGCCCACGGGATCCTAGCATGGTGTCCATCTTACAGAAAATTTTGCAAAGACCTATCTTCTGAAAATGCACAGGCCAGAAAGGGAGCCAAGAAAACCCTGGAGTCTCTGCCGCCACTGCCATGTGTGTCCCAGCTCCCACCTAGCAGACTAGCCATGGACAGTTCATTGCTGCTGCCACAGAGGGAGACTTCCAGTTGGCCAGTCAGGGCACAGATGCAGCACAGGGACTTCAGACACTAACCGTGACAGACCCGGGCAATACTCCGCACGCGCACAGTACAAGTCTTCAATATGCGCACACCGCTGACGGACAGCAAATACTTGTGCCCAGCAACCAGGCAGTTGTGCAGACCCCTTCGGGAAATACTCAGACATATCAGATCAGCACCACCCCTTCAGCTAGGTCACTGCTACAAACTGTGCCGACGACATCTCCTGTGACATCTCAGACAACTAAAACAGGTGACCCCCAGGTGAAAAGAGAAACAAGACTGATGAAAAACAGAGAAGCTGCTCCAGAATGTCACAGAAAGAAAAAAAGAATATGTGAAATGCCTGGAAAATAGGGTAGCAGTCCTGGAAAACCAAAATAGAACTCTAAGAGAAAAACTGAAAACTTTAAAGGACATTTATTCCAATACAAGTGTTTGATTCTCAGGATCAGCAGTTAGTGTAATGGCTATGTCACTGAACTCCCATGTAGTTGTCCATGGTCTGAGTCCCGGACCTGGCAGCTTAAACTCACGCCGGGCGCGTGTGCGTGCGTGCCCAAGATCCTGAGAGGAGAATGGAGGAGAAGGGATTGCAGCGTGGCCATCCCTGCAGGGATGATTTCTTGCCTTCTGTCTCTGTCTCTCTCTGTCTTTCTGGCAAACACATGCACCCTATAGCAAAAACCTCTCCAAAAAAAAAGTGTTTGATTCTTAAGGAAGAAAATATTTTTGTGGCCTTGCCTAAAAATTAAATTCCTTTTTTATTGGAGCTTTATAAATTAAAAGGTCAAAAGGGAAGCTTTTTACTTAGGCTTTTGCAACTCACAGAACACATTACTACATATATATATATATCATGTATTCTGATTACGTATACTTGTTCTATCGTCAAACCTTTAAATGGACTTTCAGAAGTGTATTTGTTGGACTTGAGAGGATTTTGCCACTGTGTTAACTATTTTTGAGGTCTTGTCCTAAAAGGTATCTAAGGTATATGAGTGGAATGTGGAGATTTGTAACATTTTTTATGAGAATAAAAAGAGAACTATTTAAAAGTTTGATTTCTTGTCATCTGATGGATGGTGTGTTTCTTTTGAATTCTTGGAAGTTCAATCACGCTAGCTTTGTTTGCTGGAGGCTGAATTATCAGTAGAAAACCTTGATTTTTCCTGTCCCCTGAAATGACTACTCTGCAGGAGCCATGAGGAATCCGCTTCTGAAGGAAGGCCTCAACTCTCCTGCCACGCTAGCTTTGTTTGCTGGAGGCTGAATTATCAGTAGAAAATCTTCATTTTTCCTGTTCCCTGAAATGACTACTCTGCAGGAGCCATGAGCAATCCGCTTCTCTCTCCACTGCTTTTTAATATAGTGCTTCCTGCCGGCAGTAGGACATGGCTGAAGCCCGGCGCTCAGACCTTAGCACGAGCGGTGGCGGCAACGGCCCTAATGTTTAGTATTTAATGATTGTTTTAAATGATTATATAGCTTGGTTACTAAAAATAAAAAATTACATCTCAAAGTATCATTTTTATATCATTGGAAGTAAAGTTTTAAATTGGCTAATATTTGAGTTGTAAGTTTTATATGCAGTTTTATCTAAAGTTTGAAAATGCTGTCAATACAAATATTTAACCTCTGTATTTTCATTTGTATACACTTTGAAACTGTACTGCAAAACTATTGTGTACTTCTTATACAATATGTATTATATTGTTACCTATGAAATTAAAGGATATTTGATGAAAAAAAAAAAAGGAAGAAAGAAAAAAAAAGAAGCTCATTCATCCAAGTAGGAGAATTCCTAGTCCAGTTGGCAACATTTCCAATACCAGAGAACATAGTACAGAAGCCTGAAGACATCCAGAAGAATACCCCAGAGAATCAATCAGAAATACCTTACAAGTTTGTAACCAAACCCTATCTTGGCTCCCAATGGACACTGGAAATGAAAGGATCCTATATGATAAACAGAAAAGGGGGTGTTATGATCTCTTGACTGCTATAACCACATAGCTTGTTGATGAATGTGCTCTACCTTGGTCTCCCTCTGGGCAGAAGTTTGGATATATGAACAGGACAAGGACTTAACAGCCATGCAGACCCCTCCCTGTTCAGCTAAAATACAATCTAAAGCCATCCTATTATCAAGCTCTATTTTTGCCAGTGAATCTAAGGAAGTGTGCAAATTGTTTAAAGAGTTACTGTTTCATTAGCCAGTATTAACATGGTTTTAGATGGGTTTCTCAATACATGATGAGCTACCACTCCCCACCAAGGTAACAAAGCATAGAGAGCCAAAGAACTACTTGTTCCCATCAGAAATGCCTCCTGGCAAATCTCTGTTTTTACAGCTGAAAAGTTTTAAAGTATTAGTCTAGTGTACAGTCTCAGAGGAATTATGAGTCAATGCTAGGGTCGCTATCATTCCTAACATTGTCCATAGTCAGACTGATGTGGAATGATCCAAAGTAAGCCCCATTCCATAGACATCTACAAGCCCACAGTTCCCCTTGTCTGCAGACGAATATGCGGCCTTCTGGGGTACGAAGCATAACACTTGAGTCTTTAGCTACGTGCCATGCTTCTCTCAGCACCCACACTGGATAGGTTCTGTTGACTAATAACAACTAAGTGTAAAGGACATTCTCATTTTCAGCATCCATTGGGAACCACCGTAGGGTTTGGATACAAATGTATGAGGTACTTTCTTTCTCTGATCTGAAGATGGTATACCAGGCCTTGGAATCTGAGCAAAGTAAAACAAGGCAGCTGTCCCTCACATGTGGTGTCAGGGCAATTTGTACCAGTAACCCACCCTCCACTGCCCCCAATGCCATGAAGTTTCAACAAGAGCATTTTTTTCTCATCCTTCTCTTATAGGGGGAAAGCGCATGAGAATTAATACAATTTGAATAATAGTTTTAGATATGCTTTTGGCTCTGTTTTCCATCTTTTCTTTGAAGGAGGTGAGATTCTGGGGCTGGAGCCTCTAAGAGGATTAGGCATTTCTTGAGTTTAGTGTGATGTATCCACAGCTTCACTCCAGCAAGCTTTAGTGTGGTGTTGGTGGTGAGCAGCACCTCACAAGGTCCTTTTCATTTCTCCTGCAGCTGGTTCTGAGGTCCTGCCTCTTTCCAGTCCTTCAGCAAGACCTGATCTCCTGGTTGAAAAGGGTAACATGATCCCACAGCCTCGACTCCTCTCCTATGGGCAGCAAGTTTATATACAAGAGTTAAAATTTGACTTGAATGAATTACATATTGCTTGAGTACCATATTATGTTTTCCCTCTGGGGAAACTGCAAATAACCTGCCATACAAAAATTTCATAGGGATTTAATCTAATACCACTTATCTAGGAGTCACTGTTACCCAGAGTGGTGCTATGCCTAAGAGTTAAGTCCATTTCAAGGGAGTTTCTCAACACAGCTTAGCAAGAACACTTTATAAAGTTCAATTTATTCTGTTTGTCTTGAGGATTGTGGACACCAAGCCACATGAAATTTCAATTCTATTCTCAGAGTTTTACTTGCTTGTTGAGTAATTTCAGAAACAAAAGAGGGGCCATTCTCACTTTGTATGACAGCTGGAAGGCCGTATCTAGGGATTAATTCTCTTAGCAAGGGCTGTTACTTCACTGGATTTCTTGGTATGAAAGGGGAGGGGTTCTATCCATCTGAAAAGGTGTCCTGGAAAATTAAAAGAAACTTACATCTATCAAGAGCCAGTGGCATTTGAGTAAAATTCACTTGCCATTCTTCCAGAGGGAATTGTCCCTCCTCTGTTCTCCCAGCAGGCCTATAGATCTGTTGCATTCTGAGCAGAGATAACATTGATTAATTACATCTCCTAGGACGCCTTTAAGTCCCTTTCCTTCAACATGCGTCTGTGAAAACAAGAGGGAAGAATCACGCCGAACATGAGAGCTGTTATGAAAATATTTCAACTCAGGATATGCTGAAGTCTCTGGTAACCAAGACATCCCTTCTTTATTTACTTCCCACTCATTGCTGCTTTCAGTTTCTTTATATCCCTTGTCTTTAATATGAGCTTCTTCTTCTGTACTATATTGAGGTTTAAATTGTGATAAGTCTAATTGAGGAATTAAAAGAGCTTAAAAGGAAGGGTTGTACTTGCAATGGCTATCTTCTCTTTTATTTATTTTTTTTTTTTACATTCAGTCACTGTGTATCCTTATAGCACAGCAAATGAGTTTTTCCATCATGAATACACTATATATTTGTTCAGTCAGAGATAGTGCCATACGTATTATTATCAACAATTTTCTATTTTTATGTCCATGAAATGTTTTGCTTGTTTCTTTTTCTCCTTAATCCCCTCTTTCTCTCCCCTGCCCCCACTTCCCATCCTCTTCCCACTCTATTTCTAGTATCTACAGTTGCTCTCTGTACCTTCCAATCTTTATACCTTCCAATCTTTATACCTTCCAATCTCTCAGTTTCTGCCATAGAGTGCAGACATTCGGTATTTATTGAGTGGGGACATAAAACGTCTGCCTTTCATAGTGTAGCTTGCTTTGCTTGCAATAAATCTCCCATATTTGTCCACTTTCTATCAAATGCCAGGGTCTCGTTTATTTTTTTTCTTTTCTAATGGCTGAATGGTATTCCATAGTGTATATGTGCCACACTTTTTCAATTAATGGCTGTCTTCTTAGTGATGTGGTCTGTGAAGGAATGTCCTTTTGCCATTTCTTTATCTCTCTTCTGATGTTCTAGACAATGGAGGATGGCCACTGCCTCTGGAAAATACACAGCTTTCAGCAAAGCTAACACTTTTTGCTTGTGCTTGATATCATGATTACCAGCTTCTAACATTTCTTGTTCTTTCCAGATGACCTCATGAGCATGCATTATCATAGAGACATAGTCAGTGGATGTCTTTACCTTCTTTCCCTTTGACAGTTTCAGAGTTCTCCTTAGGGCAATCAACTCTGCAAGCTAAGCAGACACCTTCAGTGGGAGAGGCTGAGTTTCTACCACCTCTGTTAAAGTCACCCTGGCATATGCTAAACCTCCCTTTCTATTGTTCATCAGACTACCACCGTCAACAAATAGAGTTCAGTCCACATTTTCCAGTGGGGTGTCAAGCAAATCAGGCTAACTTGAATACACATGGTCTAACATTTCTAAACAATCATGCTCAAGGGTCTTAGTTGCTGAGGAGACAGGCAGGAGAGTAGCAGGGTTAAGAGCAGCTGTGGTCTTTAAAGTTACATTGGGGTTGTCTAGCAAAGTAGCTTGATATTTGCCCAGCTGTTAGCCAATATTTTCCTAGGAACACTAATACTTGGTGAAGGATGTATATTGTGAGGGAATATCCCAAAGTCAATTTTTCAGCTTCATTAAAAGAGGCAGGAGGCAGCCACTGCCCACAAACAAGGAGGTCACTCTTTTTTTCACTGGACCAAGTCATTTGGAGAAGTAGGCTATAGGTTGTATATGTCCCAAAGTCTGTATTCACACTCCCAAAGCAAGTCCAAGTCTCTCAGGTACATACAATTGGAATGGCTTCTACAGATTTGGAAGTAGCAAGGCACAGGTGCTAGTCAACTGTGCCTTCATCTGATCAAAACAACTTTGTTGCTTTGTTTCCCAAGTGAGGAGTCGAGACTCATGCTCAGATCTCTTTGAAAGCTCATGGAGAGAGGCAAGGGGCAGGCCTTCAAAAGAAGACACCGTCATGGCTGCTGAGAACTAGTGGTTTCAGGAAAAAAAGAGAAATGAAGATTTTCTACTGATGATTCAGCCTCCAGTCCGCAAACTCAAGTGGTAGGAAGCCCCTCAAGCCTTCTCTCTGTCTCTGTATCTATTTCTGTCTCTCTCTGTCTCTGTCTTCTCATTTTTTTGTAATTTTTACTTTAAAAAATTTTTAAGGTAAAGTATTTTCTCTGCTTTCAGCCCCTCCTTTACCTTTATCTTGTTAATAATCCCTTCTCCCCCTCCCGCCAGGGAGAAGCAAGGGGTAGGCCTTCAGAAGACACCGTCATGGTTCCTGAGAAGTAGTGATTTCAGGAAAAAAAAGTTATAGAATCACAAACAAAATTTTACAAAATTGGGAACCAGCAGTTAGCGTAATGGCTATGTCACTGGACTCCCACGTAGTCGACCGCGGTTCGTGTCTCGGACCCGGTGGCTTACAACTCACGCCAGACGCGTGTGCGTGCGTGCCCAGGATCCCGAGAGGAGAATGGAGGAGAAGGGATTGCGGCATGACCATCCCCCCTGGGGGGTGATTTCTCGCTTTCTGTCTCTATGTCTCTCTCTGTCTGTCTGGCGAGCGCAGGCGCCCTATAGCGAAAAACCTCTCCAAAAAAAAAAAAAAAAAAAAAAAAATTTTACAAAATTATAAGAAATATTTTGAACATTATCTTTAAAATTCAGTATTCTGAAATTTTGAAAGTTGTTTATTAACTGTCAAGAACTATGGGACATAAGCAAAAATTTTTATATATAAAGTAAATGTGGGAAAATGTAAAAATAAATAAATAAATGGAGGGAGAAAAGTAGATTATATCGCACAGAAGATCAAATCTTGAATGTAGAAGACAAAATCTCTGACTTAGAAAAAAGTATCAAGAGATTGAGAAAACATCCAAGAAAAAGGATAATATACAAGAAATACTGGATACCATTTAAGTACACCAACATCTGGATAATTGGTATCCCAGAAGAGAAAGAAAATAATAAGGGCATTGATAATCTATTCCATAAAATCCTGGAAGAAAACTTTCCAAACCAAGAGAGGCATTCAAATATCCACACCTAAGAAATACAAAGGACCCCACATAGAATCAACCCAAGATCTTCTCTAAGACACATCATAGCCAGATTGACCAAAATCAAAGACAGAGACAAGATACTAAAATGTCCAAGAGAAAAATGTCAAGTTACTTTCAAAGGTTATCCCATCAGGCTAACATCAGACCTCTTGTTGGAAACAATGCAAGCAAGGAAAGAATGGGAAAATATATTCAAAGTGTTAAGTAAAAAACAATTTCCATCAAGAATATATATCTGGGGGAACCAGCAGTTAGCGTAATGGCTATTTTGCTAGACTCCCACGTAGTGGACCGTGGTTCGCGTCCCGGACCCAGTGGCTTAAAACTCACGCCGGGCGCATGTGCGTGCATACCCAAGATCCCGAGAGGAGAACGGAGGAGAAGGGATAGTGGTGTGACCATAACCCCTGGGCGGTGATTTCTCGCTTTCTGTTTCTATCTCTCTGTCTGTCTGTCTGGCGAGCGCACGCGCCCTATAGTGAAAACCTCTCCAAAAAAAAAGAAAAATTAAAAAAAAAAAAAAGAATATATATCTGGCAAGGTTATCCTTCATATGGGAAGAAAAGCCATTCTCAGATAAACAAAACCTAAAAGAATTTACCAACAACACCAGACCAGCTCTTTGAGAAGTTCTGAAGTGCTATACCAGGAAAACTAAAACCAGACAGAAATAAGAGAACAAAAATGACTAAGAAAAAGACCAACTTAATCGTAGGGACAAGTTTGGAAATATCAATAATAATGTTGAATGTTATCTTCCATGATTTAAACAGGAAGATCATACTACAGTAACACCGTAAATTCAACAAAAGAGAGATTACATGAGACTGAACTGGTGAAATAGAATTCTATGACTTTTGTCTAAAACATTACTAATATTCTTCTATGCTTTGTCTTCCAGATACAGGGATTTTGGTTCTCTTGTGAGTTGTTGATAGGCTCAGCAATTTTTTAATTTTTAAAAATTAAAACATAAACTTTTCTCCTTTCCTGACCCCTTTGCAATTGGAAAATATTTTTGAGCATTCTTGTTTTGTGACAGAATGGTTATTTGTATAAATTCAATAGTACAATAGTATCTGTTGCCTTGCATTAGAAATTGAATTACTATGGGGCTTTCTGTAAGTAACAGACCAAATTGAGATTAACCTATTTTTTTTGCAGATAAGTTCGTTTATACCTCTCCTTAGTAAAAGGGGCAATGCAGAGAGAAAAAATGTTTCAGAACAAAATTACAGTGCACTTATCACTAGATTCTTGCTTTGTTTCATATTTTTAGTTTAAGATATTTTGTGAATCAATAAAATGTGAAACAAAAAGTTTAGTATGGAAGGGAGGGAGGGGGAAGGGGAAGGAAAAAACAAGTAAAAGTATGCTTAATTGACAAAAAAAAAATGAGAAGCTATGTGCTGATGATAAAGTATAGAGTAATACCTTTGTCTTGATTGACACGCATGGTATTTGTGCTGGAAAAAGTAATGGTGTACACTGTAAAGACATGACTAAATGTAAATAAGTAAATTTTTAAAAAATTTTTAAAAGAGACACGTGGAATGACACCATGCTGATAACTGATGGTCCCTGCCCTTCACTTACTGAGCAAACTAAAGCCCCTAGTGGTCCATGGTCAGCTTCTGAGCTGACTCTGCTGAGGCAGGAGTGCATGTGCTCATTATAGATATGTCAGGTGCTCAGTACAGCAAGAACCATAGAGAAACAAACGAAAACAAAAACTAAACAAAACAATGACAACAACAAAACGTAGTACCCAATGCACATGGAGACAACCCAGTCAAGAGCACCAGCTCTGGAATCCTGCATCAGGGTTCAAAGCCTATGCAGACCACTATGACCTGTGCGACCCTAAAGAACAGTCTAAGGCGGGCCTAATGTTGTTCTCCTAAACCTGTAAAAGGAAGTGAAGAGGACCTGCCTGCCAGGAAGGGATGTCTGGGGTGCGGCATTCACCAGGTCAGGGAACCACATCTCCTCGGAAACCTTTGCAAGCCTGACCGTTGAGCAGGAGACCCGGGTGCTTTGCGGAAGGCACACAGCTGCAGACTGGGCAGAGGCTCAGCAGGGGCCCTGGGGCGCCTGGCAGGACCAGGGTTGCCTCCGCTGGGCGCTGAGCAGGGTCTGCCCACTGACCTGCAGAGGAGGGCAGGCAGCACACGACCCCTTGGGGGACACACCCAGCCAGGTGCCAAGGAGCCCACAGGGCCTGCCTGTGCTAGGTGTGACGAACCGTGGCGAATCCGGCCCTCGCAGGCCCCACAATCCGTACACAGCAGCCTACCTGGGGTCAAGCACCTGTCACCAGCAGTGGAAGTACCCGGGAAATGACAGTCCAGTTGGGGCCCAGTGGCAGGCCTCGCATTTGCGTTTTGCCCTTTGGTGCCTTCTCTTGATGTTCTGGGATGGGCTCCACCCTCCCCAGCACCCCTGCCTTTGTCTCGCATTCCAGTGGGATGTCACAAGCTCGAAGCTGATCAGCCCCAGCTTGGTCTTCAGAGAAGCTGGCGGCTAAGGAGAAACCGTGTCCTGCGCTTCTGCGGGCCGCGCCTGCGCACAACTGCTCGGAATGGGCAGTCCTGTAAGATTGGCCTCCCCTCCGCGCTGGCAGCCCACTTCTCGCCGAGGCCCGCCAGGTCCCCCAGCCACAATGCTCCCCGCCGGGCACAGGTCACCTCGCAGTTGCTGCACATCCCCTCTGCCTGGTCGTAGGCATTTCCGACCCATCAGTGGCACGAGCCTTCACTGCTGGGTTCTTCGTCAGCTTTAAGAGGCCAAGTTCACTCCCACAGGCGACCTCACCAGAGCTGTGGGGGAACCCCACAATAAGCCCACGTCGTCTCCTAGAAACTCCATGATATTCGTACTTGAGAGGCATAAAAACCTCTCCTTTCTAGAGGAGGAGACGGGATTGTGGTGTAACCATTCCTCTGGGGGTGGGGGGTAATTTTTCCCTTTCCCTCCTGCTGTCTCTGTCTCTCTCCACTGAGTGCTTGTGCCCAATGGCAAAAAAGCTTTTAAAAAACAATAAAAAGGGGACCAACAGATGGCGTAATGGCTACGTTGCTGGACTCCCATATAGTCGACTGCAGTTCAAGTGCCGGACCCCGTAGCTTAACTCACGCTGGGCGCATGTGCCTGAGTGCCTGCCCAAGATCCCGAGAGGACAATGGAGGAGAAGGGATTACAGCATGGCCATCCCCCGGGGGGTGATTTCGCACTTTCTGTCTCTCCCTGGCCAGCGCTCATGTCCTATAGGAAAAAAAAAAAAAAAAAAAAATACTTTCCCCCTTTAGCCCCCCCCCCAAGAAAACAACAACAAAAAGGCCACAGCAGTAATGCCTGCTGGGGCTGCTGCTGGGACTGCGCCTCACCCTGCTGCCACCTGTGTCCATGGCTGCTTCCAAGGTGGCGGGGCACCAACCCAGCAAGAAAGTCACAGTGTCACACACGAGTCGTTAGTGTGGACTGCAAGTTGGAATGACAGTGTTAGAATCCCTGACTCTTTCGATCTCACATGGCGATGAGAACAACTTGCATGCCCTCACAAGCATCTGAGGATGAACAGAGAAAAAGAGAAAATATTCAGTCTTTGCTATGCCTGGCCATGTTGGTTACTAGAGTTTGTCTGATCAGCTGGTCAACAGGTGCATTCAGCAGGGCTTCTGTTTCAACATTCTCTGCGTGAGAGAGATGAATTGGAAAATCAACACTGATCGACGCATTGTTTAACACTAATTTTGAAGACCATAAATCCTCACATTTTTGCCCACGTGTTAAACTTAGAGTTCCAGGAAAATAATGTTCGATTGAAACTGACTGTCGTGAATACAGTGGGATATGGTGACCAAATAAAGAAGAAAGTTACCAACCAAGTTGACTATGTAGATGCTCAGTTTGAGGCCTTTCTCCAGGAAGAACTGAAGATTAGTCGTTCTCTTTTTAACCACCACGATTCTCACATCCAGGTGTGCCTCTACATCTCACCAGCAGGCCACGCTCTGAAGACCCTCGACCTCCTCACCATGAAGAACCTAGGCAGGAAGGGGAGCATTATACCAGGGATTGCCAAAGCAGATGCGATTTCTGAAATGGAATTACAGAAGCTTAAGATCAAGCTTATGAGTGAACCGGTCAGCAAGGGCATCCGGATATACCAGTTCCCGACAGACGGTGGTGCTATTGCCAAAGTCAGTGCTGCGATGAACGGACATTTGCCCTTCGCCGTTGTAGGAAGTACTGATGAGGTAAAAGTCACAAATGAGATGGCCAAAGATCACCAGTACCCTTGGGGTGTTGTGCAAGTGGAGAATGAAACCACTGCCACTCTGTGAAGCTGCGGGAGATGCTCATTTGCACCAGCATGGAGGACCTGCAAGAGCAGACCCACGCGGGGCACTAGGAGCTGTACTGGCGCTGCGAACTGGAGGAGATGGGCTTCGCAGACGTGGGCCCCGAGAACACGCCCGACAGCCTTCAGGAAACTTATGAAGCCAGAAGACATGAATTTCATGGTGAACGGCAGAGGAAGGAAAGGAAATGAAGCAGGTATCTGTGCAGCGAGTAAAGGAGAAAGAAGCCATCGTGAAAGAAGCTGAAAGAGAGCTGCAGACCAAATTTGAGACCTTAAAAGAGTTCGTCAGGAAGAGAGAACGAAGCTTGAAGAAAAGAGATGTTTGGAAGAAGAAATAATCGCCTTCTCTAAAAAGAAAGCTACCTCTGAGATATTGCAGAACCAGCCTTATATGGCATCGGGTAGCAACCTGAAAAAGGACCACAAAATCTCTAATTTTATGTAAACCAGAAGTTCCAGGGCACAGAAGGTTATCACAAGCAAAAGTTAATAAAAAGTTAGAGGTATGCTTTTATTTTCTTGCTGTTTTTATTTGCTGTATTACTTATTCTATACCTGCCAAATGGCCAGTTACTGACATTCATGGAAAAACACTTTCAAGTTTAGTAAGGACAATACGAGATCTTTATGTAAATAATATTGCTGGCATAATCTCTGTTGTTAGAAAGTTTTAAGTTGCTGTTTTGCAGTGAGCGTAGAACTTTTCTGCTGCCAAATTATTGTGACTTTACTAAGTATCAAGCCAAAGAGCAAAGCCTCCGGGCCACTGGGATCAGGGCACAGTCTCACGGTTGCATTTACATTCTGGGCTGAACCTTTGTTTATATAAACTTAAGAAAAATTTTGACAATGTGTTTGGAATGTATCGTGGAGCTAAAACTCTAACCTCTCAGTAGTTTTATGGAACTGTCTAACTGCTGATACGTTACCCAGTCGGTAATACTCAGAGATTCTCAGATCCTATGACACGAAGACCATGCTTCACCATGCCTTACTGTATATATTGCTGTGACGGAACAAAAGCTTTCAAGGTAAAAACACCCACGTATAGAAAACCCTTTTTCTTTGAACTCTGGTGCATCACACTGTTTTCATTAGAATGCACTGTGTATCTGTTGGTTTAAACTCTGTGTTCCAGGGGGGAAAATAGCCTTGAATTATTTTATTAAAAATATTTGAACATCTGAAGAAAATAACTGAACATCTGAATGCTGAAGACATAAAAGTTCAAATAATTCAAGGATGTTTGCATTTGTGTTTAGTGCCTTAGTACCCTCAGAATGTTTGATAGTTTCTAACTTTTCTTAAGTCGTAGGTATATAAATAATCGTTTTGTTTTATTGTGTTTTTTTTTTTTTTTTTTGAGAGGTTTTTGCTATAGGGCACGTGCACTCACCAGAAAGACAGAGAGAGACAGAAAGATAGAGAGCAAGAAATCATCCTCCAAGGAGGATGGCCACGCTGCAATCCCTTCTCCTCCATTCTCCTGTTGGGATCTTGAGCACGCACACACACGTGCCCAGTGTGAGTTTAAGCCACCGGGTCCAGGACTCGAACCACGGTCGACTACATAGGAGTTCAGCAACAGCCATTACGCTAACTGCTGGCCCCAATAATCATTTTTTTGTACTTGAATATTCTAAATAAAACTGACATTTACTCTCGAAAAATAAAAGACATCTACATATTTACCACAAAAAAAAATGCTCTTCTCAGGAGCAAATTCTCTCCTGGTTTCACCTTCTGAGCAGGTAGTCACAGATGAGAACCTAACATCCATCCAGTCACCACCCTTTTCCTTGCTCAAAGAAGGCATAGGTGGGAGCTCAAAAGAAGACCCCAGAAAAGGAATAGTGGTGGAGGGGGGAGATTCTCCTAGACACCAGAGGCATGAGGATAAGAAAAGGGAGCTCCCTATTGATGGGGAAGTACCAAGGGCATCTGGACCCCTGGAGAACAGTGAAGACTCACTTCCTCTGAGGGCAGCCCTGGGCCTCTGAAGGGAAATCTTCATCCCCACCACTCAGAAAACAGCATGAGCGAGCAGGCCCAGGTGTTTCCAGTGAGCTCCCCTCTGATGACCAGGCAGTCCCCTGTCACACAGCCCCGCAGGAAGTGGCCTGCCTTGTGGGAAGCTTGATCCAGGTGCAAGAGTGCTCCCCGAGCCAGCTCAGAATGCCCCCCACTGCCGGAGGAGTCATACAAGGAAGTCCTGGATGAAGACCATCCGCCCCGATCTCCAGGCTCGCTGGTGTCAGGGAAGGAGGTGTAGAACACAGAGTCTTCCTACACTCCACCCGGGAGCTGCACTGCCCTTAGCCTCCAGTAAGAGGCCCGGCAAAAGGAAAATTCAGATGCAGCAGATACTGCGGTGGGGCAGAGGTGAGCTGCCCCTACTCTGCGGGCTTCCTTGTTCAGCTCTGGAGGAAAACCTGGGCACCTTGGAGCACAAGTGTCAAAGGAATGGAAGAGCTTGGATGATAAAGTAGAGGAACTAGAGGATAAAGTGGAGATGATGGAGGATAAAGTGGAGGTTTGGGAAGATAAAGTAGAGACGCAGGAGGATGACGTGAAGGTGCTTGAAGGCAGAGGCCATGGTGGCCCTCGGTGCCCCCGCCGGCCTGTCTTTCTGCTCTCCTGCTGCAAAGACACTGATTCCTGACCCTGGCTACCTTTCAAGTCCCAGCTACTCCTACCATTACTGACTGCCCCACGCATCCCGCAATCCTGTCTCCTCTGTCTTCCAATATATCAAAATTTGATGAGAACATAACATCTACAATCTCTAACTCTCCCTTTGGTCCTTCTGACTCTCTTCCTCTCCATAAGCATCATTTTGGAGATACCATGGAATGAAAATGGACGAGCGTTCCCTTCCATCTCAGTTGTAACACTTCTCAATTCCGCCCCCCCCCCCACACACACACCTCCTAGCCCCCCGCCCTTCTCTTTAAAGCCCCCAGCCTACAGCAGGGAATCCCCCAACCCCATGTGTATAGACTTCCCTCCTCCTCTTTCCTTCCCACCCCTCCTCCAGTCTCTACCACCAAAACCCTTGTTATCACAGGAATCCCCTCAGTTCTAGAGCATTCAATTCCTCGGTCACAGCCAGCACAGCTGTACTTGTGACATCACAGCCTACTCTAGACCCTGGGGTCCCTGACATGAACGCTGCTCTCCTTCCAAAGCCACTCTCTTCAGGTCTCCCCCCAGACTCCAGGGCAGTGTTCTCTTATTTTCCGAAGTCCATCACCATGTGTCTGCAAAGGCACAGTCCCCACCAGTCCACCTCCACCTATGGTCCTCTGTCTCACCCCAGTTTTTAACCATCTCTTTGGAGAAACCATCCCTCGGCCCACATGTGGGACCCCTACAAGCAGCAGCAGAGACCTCCTCTCCCCAGAGCCCCCGACTCTGGAGGACTTTCCGTCAAGGCTCCTGCAGTCACCTCTGCTGTACTTGGCAGCACCTCTGTATTATCATCACTCAAGCTCGTCTTCGACACCAGAGCTATGGACACCAGCTCTCTCTCCAAGGCTGTCCTTTTCCCATCTCCTCCTGACTCCAGACAAAACATTCCTCTCACCTGGCATTTCCTGGACCAGGGAACACACCATCCAGTGCCAGTGTCACCTCATCCCAAAGGCGCCATTTGCTTGCACACTCAGGTGATGACAGCAGCCTCCAGCCATCCAGAGCCATCCTGCAGCCCAGATCTGGGGACACTGATGGTCAGATGGTAAAAGCTCTTTCTCAGGGGTAATCCAGCAGACCCAGCATCAGCTCTGGCCTAACCTCACCTGTAGTTCATCTACCCAGGGGCAGCATAATCCAACCAGGTGTTGCAGGTTTGACGTCACCACTATCACACTTAGCACAGTTGTCAACAAGCAGCAGGTCTTTAATAAAAACCTAGATGCTCCTTCTGTGGACACAGCCTCGGTTTCAACCTTTGAAGGGTCTCCAGGATGTCCAGCAATGGAGACGGTACCTCACCGTGTGCCGACTGCTCAAGGCCCACTGGTACACATGAGACCTGCAGCCCCTGTGGGTGATGGGAGCTTTGGAGGATGCACTTCTGTCCCTGGTCCCTGTGTCATATCTGGAAAAATGAGCTGTGAAGCAGGACTGAGCAGGACACCCAGCATCAAAAGGGCTGCTGTGATAGAAAATGCCAGATCTACCCCTGGACTTGGACACACTGCCAGTGTCACCTACATTACAGGCACCTAAGGCCAGCTGCCCAAACACAGGCAGTGTGGTGAGAAGGGACGCCATCACCGTGGTTGGAGACCCTCTTGCTCCTATTTCCAGTGCACTGTGGCACCCCTAAACCTACACCAGAGGAGCCAACACCACAGGAAACAGGTGTTCACAGGTACATCTGTTACCAGCTGGGGCTTAGCCAGCCACACCACGTCTATGTGGTTAGAAATATCAGCACCCTCCCTGGACTTGGACAGACTGCTGGTGCCACCTACATTCCAGGCACCTGGGCACCCTGCACAAAACACAGGCAGTGTGGTGGGAGGCCACCATCCCAGTGGTTACAGGCCCTTGTACTTCCTCTTTCCAGTACTACGCTTGAGTCCCAGCTGGCCAGAACCCAGGTGCTGTGTTCACAGGGAACATTACCCTACTGTGATGGGAGGTCCTACGTGCCCACTCACCATGAGAGTACATGCGGGATTGCAGGGTAGCCATCCCCCTTGAGGATTTACTTCTAACTTTCCCTCTGACTGTCTCTGTCTCTCTCTTTCCAGCAAGTACATGCACCTGTGGCAAAAACCTCTAGAAAATACATACATGCAGAGGCCACCAGGTGGCATAGTGGTTAAGGGCACTGGACTACCACATAGCTAACTGTGGTTCGCGTACTGGGCCTGGCTACTTTCTCTCTCTCTCTCTCTCTCTCTCTCTCTCTCTCTCTCTCCCTCTCTGGTCAAATTTTAAAAAAAAGTTAAAATAAAATAATTATTTTTTAAAAATACATACATACAGACATAAAACAAAAGGTAAACACACTTAAGTGGAAGTAAGAATCCTTTTCTTCACTTGAAGTAGCAAAATGATGTGACAAGTAGACTGTGTTAAGTTTTGTATTGCAATATTAGAGCAAGATAGATAGATAGATAGATATAGATAGATAATTACTCAAAATTCTCTTACTATACCAATATGAAATTCTTTTTTTTTTTTTTTTTTGAGCGAGAGAGATTTTTGCTATAGGGCACATGCACTTGTCAGAGAGACAGAAAGAGAGAAATCACCCAGAGGGGATGGCTACACCACAATCCCTTCTCCTCTAGCCTCCCCTCAAGATTTTGGGCATGCACGCACATGCACCTGGCATGAGTTCTAAGCTGCCAGGTCCAGGACTGGAACTGCAGTAGGCTATATGGGAGTCCAGCAATGTAACCATTCTGCCATCTGCTGGTCCCTCCAATATGAAATTCTAAAACTAGGTTTGAAATAATCCAGAGGAAGTCAGGAAGAGAGAAAGAGAAATAAGAAATGATCAGAATGAGTAGAAAGCAAATGATAAACTGGTAGTTAAGCTCCGATGTGCCTGCTGGTCTGAGGTTTGAGTGCACCTCCAGATTCAAACACTGAAGCTAGTCACTGATGGGACAGTATTAAGAGGTGGGGACTTTGGAAGGGGATTAAATCATGGGGAAGCCCTCATGCATAGGACCAGTGCCCTTATATGAGGCCCCACAGCGGCCTTGCCTCTTCCACAATGTGAGAACAAAGTGAAAAGGTGCCATCTTTGAATGAGACAGTCTCTTACCAGACACTGAATCTGCTGGTGCCTTGATCTTGGGCTTTTCAGACTCCAGAACTGTAAGAGATAAATTTCTAGGGGTTTTTTTGTTTTGTTTTTTAAAGAATTATTTTATTTTATTTATTCATTTGTTCATTTTAATTTGTCCAGAGAGAGACTCAGAGAGAGAGAGAAAACAAGCCACCAGGTCCAGGACTTGAACCATGGTCAGCCATGAGGGAGTATCCAGTGCCTTCACCACGTCACCCGCTGGTCCCAAATTTCTCTTTTTATAAGCTATCCAGTTTATGATATTTTGCTATAGCAACTTAAGCAGACCAAGGTGTTATTGAATAATTAACTTTAAATGTTACAAATAAACCAATGTGGTCATGGGAATTGTCCAAAAATTTATTCAGAGTGAAGGAAGATAATAGAGAGAGTAACTCAGATCTATATAAAGAAAGAGCGAGCATTATAGAAGGACTAAATAAAGGAGCATTAGCCAGAGTTTAGCTGGACAGGACCGGCCAGAGAGATCCGTGTACTGAAATGAGAAAAAGAAATAAAGAGCCCTTTTGTTCAAAATGGGGCAAAGAGGTCATTCCGCAGACTGAACTCAGGCATGACGAAGTTAGACGACCTTGGTTCACTCCCTGCCCCTTGGGCACTGGGCCCCAGATGTAAGGCCACCAAAGTAGTTCAAGATGCCTCCAGATCGTCACTACATGTTTTGTTTTACGAACACCATCCCTATTGTCCAAATACACTCTTCCCTTAACCTCCGTTAGTCACATCTACCGGCTACAACCCTCAGTGTCTCTCTCAGTAGTTACAGCCTGTGTCAGACCCGCTGTCTCCAAACGTTCCTTCAGACTGAGCAGAGCCACCCTGGGCGCGAGGTCATCCTACTCCTCACGGAATTTAGGGGTCACTGCTGTAGCTTTTCCCCCAGGGTGCAGTTTGGACAGTGACTACGTAATTCCTCTTATCACTCATGCCCTTTGCCTGTAAGAATGACCGAAGTCTGTAAGACCATGCACACACTCGGGGAGCCTGGAATAGAGTGACTCCGGCACCTTCCTTGGGCCCAAACCCTTTGCCTTACTTCCCGAGCCGGCGTGTATCAGTCCACCCTTCCGGTGTCCTGCAGGCTCGGAGCGGCCTCCCCAGCACAGTCCAGCCGACCAGGTGCTCGGTACCAGCCGGCAAGCCCTTTTCTCTGGCTCCGAGACCTCGCTGTGTGATGGGGTGAGTCCTAAACGCAGACCGCCTCACTTCCACTTAAGGTCCGGACTGCGTTTGGGCTGTTTTTGCAGCACCTTTCCTGGGACCCCGGGACAAATCTGCCTTCGCTGACGTCGCTTTACGGAGGGTCAGCTCTGTCCCCCGCACGGTCAGAGCGGCTACGGCAGGTTAAGCTCCGGGATTTCCATTTCATCTCAGCTGAGGTCAGAGCATATGTTACAGGCCCGGCTGTTCCTCGTCATTGGGTTTGGATTGGCCTGCTCATGTGTGACCAAAGCCTGTTAGTTCCTGAGTGTCTGAGGGCGAATTTCCAGACCACGAAAATTCAGGGTCGTTTGCTCCTCTGACCTCAGGCAGGTGAGCAGAGCCTTGCTGATGCATCGCGGTTTCCAGCCCGCAGCACCGAGTCATCTCAGTCAGGCTCCCCACCAGACGAGCAATTGCAGGGACTTCCAGCCCACTCGGAGAAGCGTGTAAGGCCTGGTCACACAAACAGCTCCGGCGCGTTGTCATCTAGTGCAGATACAAGAGGCTGATTCGTGACTCAAGGGCGACACCTTGTGGAGAGACGCATGCAGAACAACACAGTCCAACGACTGACTTCCCAGTTGTTGAAACTGCTGTTCCATTATGGGAAATCACGCTTCCAAAACAGTTTTCCCTTAAGGGGCAACTCACCTTGAATAAGCCCCTTTGACTTATGTATATTACCTGTGGAACTTCATCTTGTGAAAACTTAGAAAAATGAGCTCGAATAACTCAGAATGACCCAATCTACATTGGCCAAAGTGGGGATCTTTCAAAATTCCTAAATCTTTTTTTAAAAGGACAGTTGGAAAAAGCTTGTTACATAACCAGGCAAAGTAATTGGCACAGGTACTTTCAGTGATATCTAAAAGTAAAAAACAAACAAACAAAAAAACAAAAAACAGATAATGCTTTCCTTCAAAAGATAAAAAGTTACCAGAAACTACTTGAGGATCAAGGAAAATCTCAGATACCTCTTCTATTCATTCCTTCTCCAACCATTCCTCCACTGCCCTCTTGGCCTCTCTGTCGGACCTCCTGTGTCTTCTCTGTCACTTCTACCTCCCCAGGAACAAATTCACCAGACTCCAGGGCCACCCTCTAAACCTCCTGTTTGGGCTGCTCCTTTCAAGATAAAGCCTACAACAGGGGGAAGAATGGGGCTTAGCATATAACCACTGAACCAAACTGAACTCACATATGTTGGAAAAGATTTTGAGACTCAAGTGAGATGCCCGTAAGTTTTAATAGGAAATTCAATTTAATTTTTTTAATTTAGGAGTGCAAATGTTCTGATTTACCTAAGTTGGTCCACCCCTATCTTAGGATGAGAAGAAAGAGCCATGGTTTGTACATTTGTTCACAGTTCTATTTTTTTTCTTCAAAATGTATATTAAATTGCCCATAGTTTTTACCCTGTGGGAGATACCATCCCGCAGCCTCTTCCCCACCACACTTCTATTGGAACCATCCTGGAGAGGATCGTAATAGAAACACTGAGGAGGCCCGGCTGCCCCTGAGGGAAATGAGAGGATGACCCAGCACCGTGCTTCCTGGCCGGCCTGGCCCCATCCCTCACCATCGCAGGCCCACTTCCACCTTCCCCCACTTGCACCTCTATCTCACCCCCTCAGCCCAGGCTGAGGCCTCCTGGGCAGTTAGGGAGGCCTCCAGAGTGAATTCCAACTCTCTCTGGCTCTCCCCAGTGCAGCCCTAGTGTGAGGAGAAGGACCCGGCCTGGCCCACTTGGTGTGAGGAGGACCCCAGGCGGGCCCCGGGGGTCATCTGGGGCCTGGTCTGGCCCAGCGAGTGATGAGGACTGAAGCCCCTGCCCGGTGCCGCCATGGTGATGGCCCAGCAGCAGATGACCAGCAGGCAGAAGGCCCTGATGCCCACACTGAAATCTCTGCGGGAGGAACCAGTGGAGGGCTCCCACATCACCCTGGTGAATGAGTACAACCTCTGCAATTGAGAGGTGGCCATGTTCAGACCCCCGACACCTTCCATGAAGGCGGCTACTTTAAGGCGCATATCAGATTTCCTAATGACTACCCATATTCACCACCTACCTTCAGATTCTTGACCAAAATGTGGCACCCCACCATTAATGAGAATGGAGACATATGCATTTCAGTTCTTTATCTGCCTGGAGATGACCCAGAATGGAGACCTGCCCTTTAAAAGGCGGAATCCTACTCAGAGCGTAAGGATTACCCTATTAGTGTAATCACTGTTGAATGAGCCCAACACCTCCCCAGCCAATGTGGATGCTTCCATTACGTTCAGGAAATGGACGGATGGTAAAGGAGAAGACAAAGAATATGCTGAAATCATTAGGCAACAGGTTTCAGCCACTAAGGCCGAAGCAGAAAAGGATGGAGTACAGGTTCCCACAATCCTGGCGGAATACTGTGCCAAAACTAAAGTGTCTTCCGATGTAGGAGGAGGGCCCTGACCATGCCGAGGAGGAGGAAGATGCCGACTGTTACTACATGATGCTTCTGAGAATGAGGAGCGCCGAGTGCCCCTTCAGTGCTCCTGTACTGCCCCGCTGTCTTCAGGCCAAAGGAAGGGGAGCAAGTGGGGACCTAGCAGTGGCCTCTCAGCAAACACCTATTCCCAGAGGGTGGGGAAAACACATGGTTCCTGCTGACTTCCCTGTGAATTTCAGTTTGCTGTTGCTTATAGACCTTTCATGAAGAGAAAGTAACCCTCCACAGAATGTCTGAATTCTTGCATTCTTTTTTTTTTTTTTTTTTTTTGGAGAGGTTTTTGCTATAGGGTGCGTGCACTCGCCAGACAGACAGAGAGACAGAGAGACAGAAAGCAGGAAATCACCCCCCAGGGGGATGGCCACGCCGCAATCCCTTTTCCTCCATTCTCCTCTTGGGCACACACGCACACGCGCCCGGCGTGAGTTTAAGCCACCGGGTCCGGGACACAAACCACAGTCGACCATGTGGGAGTCCAGCGACATAGCCATTACACTAACTGCTGGTCCCAATTCTTGCATTCTTTACCCGTCCATCCCTATATAGATTACATATATATATAACCAACAACAGCAACCACCCTAACTCTCACCTCACATCGTCCCTGCAGAATGTTCATAGCAGAACATGCTCGGTATGTTTTTAGATTCTCAAAGAATTAGTCTTTCAAGATGTTGAATGTGTTCAAAACTGGGAACCCGCTGGGACTTCCACAAGTGCTGCATCTACCGGGTAGCAAATGGAGAGGAAGAAAAAAAAAGAAAACTTTTAAAGAAAAAAGGCAGATTTGCCAAGGTTCAGCTGCTCATTTACGTTAGTGTGTGTGCGTTTGTTCAGCCCCACGGTAGTGAATTTTGCTTCTTTCTCTTCCTAAGGGGGGTACAGTGGCATCAGAGACTGTGCTAAACCTGATAAAATGTGTTCCCTTAGCCACCACGAAATCACCCTAACGCAGAGGCCTCGGCTATCCTGAGGAGAGAAATCAGATTTCGTTTTTTAAATCAACTAGGGTCTACAGCCTGAAGTAAATAGTCATACTTTACATAGAGCTGAGCACTTGGTTGCCATTTATGTCAAAGGCAGGCTTGTCATTTTTCTCCCAGGGGGTGGGGTGAGTGGGGAGGAGTAGGGATTTTGTATGTGTGGGAGCAAAGAGTTAAAATCACTAGTTATGGGAACAGAGAGTTAAAATCACTTCACCGATTTTTGTTGATGCTGCTGGAGAGAAAAGTCAAAACTACTGGTGACCACTGTTAGAAGAGGAAACATCTATGTGATATATTTAATATGGCCTCCCCTCAATGGCATACTTTTATCATAAGGCTTTTCTTTTTCTTTAAAGTAGCCACTTTAATTACTCGATATTAATCTTTTGTGCTTGTGTTAAGGTTTTGGTTTTCATTGAGCTGCTTATACTGATAGTGATAAATGTGGATCTGTATGAAACAAAATAAAAAAGGAAGAAAGAAACACTGCGGAGGACGAGTGACTCTGCCACGTAGCAGAAGCACTTCATGATGCTGGATGTATTTCTAAAGAACATTGATGGGAATAAAATTCAACCATGTAAATAGAGACCTGGTGAATCACTTTTCCATCATTGTGAATGGTTTAGAAAAACTTTTAAGGGAACCAGCAGTTAGCGTAATGGCTATGTCGCTGGACTCCCACGTAGTCGACCGTGGTTCACGTCCGGGACCCAGTGGCTTGAAACTCACGCCAGGCGCGTGTGCGTGCATGCCCAAGATCCCGAGAGGAGAATGGAGGAGAAGGGATTGCGGCGTGGCCATCCCCCCTGGGGGGTGATTTCTCGCTTTCTGTCTCTATGTCTCTCTCTGTCTGTCTGGCGAGCGCACGCGCCCTATAGCAAAAATCTCTCAAAAAAAAAAAAAAAAAGAAAAGAAAAACTTTTAAATGGTAGTCTGGAATGATGGAAGCAAGCATTCAAAACTGGCAAAATGATGCCCTCCTAAATTCTACTTTTCTCACTGGATTAGATAAATACTTGGTTAGCTTTGTTAAAGACCAAGTTAACTAAATAACTGCCTAACTTATGACCAGTTAATTGTTACATAACCAGGCAAATTGAGTGGCACAGATACTTGGAGAAAGCTGATCAATTTTCTTTGAAAGAAGCTTAGTGTTACCCAGATCTTGCCCAGTTATCTTTCCTGGGTGTGTCTGTTGCACAGTTCCACAATTCTCTACTTTCCTGGCTAACACTCATAATTTGAGGAAACCTGGAATGAAAAGAAGTTGAGACCAAGCAATTAACAAGGGGCATTTTACCAAAAGGTGAGGTCAAGGGACCAGCAGTTGGCATAGTGGCTATGTCGCTGGATTGCCATGTAGTAGACCGTGGTTCAAGTCCCGGACCCGGTGGCTTAAACTCATGCTGGGCACATGTGCGTGTGTGCCCAAGATCCTGAGAGGAGAATGGAGGAGAAGGGATTGTGGTGTGGCCATCCCCCATGGGGGGTGATTTCTCGCTTTCTGTCTCTCTGTCTCTGTCTTTCTGCACCCTATAGCAAAAACCTCTAAAAAAAAGTGAGGTCAAATGCTCTTGAGGAAGAGACATTTGGAACCAATACAGAAGGTACCAGGTCAGGGTCCTTCCCTGCCAGCAGGGGCGCTCTGCCGGGTGTGAGTAAAGGTGAGGGTCACCGTCCCTGCCCTGGCACACCCAGGATACTTTTCCAGGGTCAACAGCCTCATCTAGGTCCCTGGGCCGGAAACCCCAGGAAGCAGTGTGGATGGTGGGGGGTGGCTAGGGTACAGTCAGGCCCGGGGAAGGAGAGTAACAGGGAGATGCGGACATGGGCCTGTACAGCGTGTGGGAACGCTGGATGCGGGACCACGCTGAGCTGCAGTGGGCAGGGCTTGGAGGGGGTGCTGTGCTCAGAACTGTCCCACCCCAGCCCGGAGCTTGGAGGAAGCCCATGCCCGGAAGTCCCGGGACAGAGGAAGCTCCACCCTCGGGAAGGAGCCCCCAGCGCTCCCTCAATGCCAGGGCCTTCAGAAGCATTGGAAAATGGGGCCGGTGTCACCTTTACATAATTTAATTGATTTTTCTAATTACTCAACTTGAGTTGGTAAGTATTAAAATGCATTATTCTTTGGGACTAGCAGATAGTATAATAGCTACATTGCTGGACTCCCATGTAGTCCACCGCAGTTCAAGTCCCAGACCCAGTGGCTTAAACTCACGCCAGGCAGGTGTGCTTGCGTGCCCAAGATCTGAGAAGAGAATGGAGGAGAAGGGATTGCGGCGTGACTATCCCCCCTGGGGGGTGATTTCTTGCTTTCTATCTCTATGTCTGTCTCTGTCTGGCAAGCGCACATGCCCTATAGCAAAAACCTCTCCAAAAAAAAAAAAAAAAAAAAAAAAAAAGAGCTCTCCCCTCCCCCAAAAAAAGATAATTAATTTTCCTAATCCATGTTTCAAAAACAACTTTTTTAAAAAACCAATCATGACTCAGCCCTACCCCAACAGTGACATCTTCATAAAGATCAAAATGACGAATTCATCTTTTCTTTAAAATGCTTACATTTTTATTTTCTAGAAGGCACGTGTACTTGCCAGAGAAAGAAAGACAGAAAAAAAAGAGAAAGAGAAAGTGAGAAAGTACTCCCAGTGAGGGAGGGTCATGCCACAACCCCCGTTCCTCCATCGTTCATTTTAGGGTTTGGGGCACGTGTGCTCATGCATCTGGTGTGTTTTCCAAGCAGCAGGAGCCTGAACTCAAGCTGCACAGTCAGGCATATGGAATCCAGCTGCCTTAACCACTCCCCACCTGCTAGCTCCATCTCCTTTTTAATAACAGCTTTATACAGTTCACCTATATAATTCACTGGGTTTTAGTATATTCACAGGAATGGATTTAAAAAAAAAAAAAAAAAAAAAAAGCTGTAATGGAGAATGAACTGAGCCTTACACCTGTGGCCTTAATTAATTACTGTGTACCAGGACCTTCTACTTCCTGAAACGTCCTTAAGGTCTCACCTGTGCCACCTCTGGACACCGCTGTAGCCACTGCAGGTCAGCAGGGTGGACGCGGGCCCTTCCTATGGGAGCACTGTGCGATGTGCTTTTACATACCGTGCTGAGTCACGTCTGCTGTGGGAAGAACACTCAGTCATTCGGCCCTCGATTCCTGGAGATATTTGCAGGTTTCAGTCTCATTCATTGTTTCCTAAAAAAATAAAATAAGAAACGTAACTTCAAATGGAAACAAAGAAAGCCCACCTCACTTAGTTTAGTATAACTGATATTAAACATTTACACTTAGTATCTGAGTGCAAATGAGGGGTTTTTAAACTTTCTGAGACTTCTTGGAATCCCATCTTGGGCAGGCTTTGGCTTCCAGCTCTGTCCACAGGAGCCCCAACCCTCTGCAGCAGAGGGTCCAGGTCCTCAGAGTGGGGGGGAAAGCCTCAGGAAGGAAGCTGACAGGTAGGCTGACAACTCATTTTCTTATGCCTCAGATCTTTCCAGTTTTGACAGTAGATATCTAGGAACCAGCCGGTGGTGTAGTGGTTAAGCACTGGACTCCCACATAGCTAACCACAGTTTGAGTCCCAGACCCAGAACCTTGAAATTACCGATGGGTACATGTGAGTACATACCCGAAATCCTGAGAGGAGAATGGAGGAGAAGGGATTATGGTGTGGCCTTTCACCCATGGGGTGATTTCTTGCTTTCTGTGTCTCCTATGAGAACACATGCCCTGTAGCAAAAAAAGAAAAAGAACTCTCATAAAAAAGAAAGTGCAAATACCAAGTTCTGAGAGTGCCCCCATCTGGGACAACAAAGGACTGTCACGTTTCTGTCAGCATTCGTGCAAGAAGACCCCGATTCAGACAGATGTTAAGTATGTAGTCACTTACTTGCCCTCCAGCCAAGAACCACCAGGTCCCCACCTGCAGTTGAGCAAGACTGGCTTATTTTACTGTCTGTTACAAAGAGAGCAGTCACATACCCTGGGGACCAGGAAGCCTTGCCATCAGGGAGTTAGAACCTATTAGGATACTGGGCTTTAGGTCTTGGTAGGCGAGGCTCTAAGAGGCCTGGGCTGGCTCTAGACTGGGTGCTGTGAGAACATGGGGTGATTCTGTGCTTGGGCGTCTCAGTGTCTCTTGCCTGCAGGGAGGGCCGACTAGGCTGAGGATGAACCTGAATGGCAAAGCAACAGCTGCCGCTCATTTCAGCCAAGGGCGGGGCTCTCGGTGCTGGGCGTGGCAGTCAGCTGCGTGGTCTGCACGTGGACACAGGTGCCGAGAGCCCTTGCCTCGCCTCGCCCTCGCTATCGCGGTCTCAGAGTCACGGGGGCTGAGGCCGGTCTTCTGTGAGGGGGTCTATGTCTAGCAGGAGGGCCACTGGGCCCAGCTGGGGTGCCAGACCACCTTCCAGAGGACAGGGGATTCCCAAGATGGATGAAAAGGAATGTAATGTATATTAAAATGAAGACCTGTGGTCCAGTCCCCATGGCACAAAGGCGAAGATGCTGTAGGCTGTGGCTGAGAACACAGGGAAGACCTGGAGTTGAGTCCAGGATCAACCTAAACAAGCAGGGCATGGTGGAACGTGCCTATGGTCCTGAGTAGCTGGGATGCTGGGACAGTAACATTTCAACATGGCGAGATCCTGTCGAAAATACCCACTTTTCTTTCCCTTTTTCACTTTCTTTCTCTCTCTCTCTCTCATTTATAAAAAGAAATTTAAAACTGAGTTTCTTGTAAATCATTATTATGGATGTGAAAAAGGAAGCCATAGGATGTCAACAGATACTTTTTTGAGAGATTTTTTTCCATAAAGCACATCCACTTGCCAGAGAGACAGAGGAGGACGGAGAGACAGAAAGCGAAAAACCATCCCTCAGTGGGGATGATCATGCCACAATCCCTTCTCCTCCTTTCTCCTGTCAGGGTTTTGTGCACACATGTACATGCACCCAGTGTGGGTTTTAAGCTGGCAGGTCCTGGACTCGAACCACAGTCAACTACATGGGAGTCCAGCGACACAACCATCACAACTTGCTGGTTCCAACGCAGATATTAATACTCATGTCTTCAAAGTCTACTATCCAGAAACATGAAGAACGCCTAAAAATCAAAAGGAATAGGCAGAAAGACCGTTAGAAGAAGTGGTTTATTAAAGATTTCCATGGGAATGTCAAAAAAGTAAACCTTGGAGAGGATAGTAAGTACATGAACAAAAGCTCAGTGTCCTTTGGCAGCAGGAAATGTCAAGTAAAATCATCATATTAGCAGTCACGTACCCACCAATGACTGAATGGAAATAACTGACCATATCAAGTGTAGACCAGGAAGCCCAGCACCTAGACGTATCCCACTGGGCTGTGAAGGGCACACGTTTCTATAAGCAGTTGGGAGAACTGTTTTCCAGCAGCTTCTACAGCTGCACCTTCCCAAATCCTATTACCTGACCACACCCTCTTCTATTGAGTGTACGACAACAGAACCTGGGCAGCTGTTTACCAGAACATACGAACAAGAGTGTTTCCACAGTGTGGTGCAGAAAAACCAGTGGAGGAGTACCAAAATCAAGGGGACCAGCAGATGGCATAATGGTTACATCGCCTGACTCCCACATAGTCATCATAGTTCCAGTCCTGGACCCAGCAACTTAAACTTCACAATTTTGCTGAGAATTTTAGTTATGAAGGGATGCTATTTTTTTTTTACATTATTTCATTTTATTTATACATTCAATTATTATTTTACTTAACATGAGGACCAGCTGTTGGTGTAATGGCTAAGTTGCCGGACTCCCTTATAGTCGACCGCAGTTCAAGTCCTGGACCAGTGGCTTAAACTCACACCAGGCGCATGTGCATGCATGTCCAAGATCCCAAGAGAACGGAGCAGAAGGGATTGCAGCGTGGCCATCCCTCCGGGGGGTAATACTCGCTTTCTGTCTCTCTGTCTCTCTCTGTCTATCTGGTGAGTACATGCACTCTGTAGCAAAATCCTCTCAAAAGAAAAAAAGAAGAGAGAGAGAGAGAGAGAGAGAGAGAGAGATTTTACCCAACCTGATATATGCCACACAGCAGGCGAGTTGAGAATACTAAACATGACATCATCAACAGGCAACAAACCATATCTGTGTCCCATAAATATCTTACTTCTCCATGTATTCCCAAATTTCCCTCCTTGCACTCTTCCCTTCTCCCACTCTCCTTCCACATTATCCCCAGCAATTTTCAATGCTCCTATGTTCTCCAATCTTTCAGTCTCTACCATAGACTATAGACAGTCAGTGTATGTTAAGTGGAAACATACAATGTCTCTGTTTCATAGCCTGACTTACTTCACTCAGCAATAAATCTTCCACGTTTATCCCCTTTCTATCAAATACCAGGGTTTCTGTGTTTTTATGGTTGAACAGTATTCCATGGAGTGTATGTGCCACAATCCATTCATTTGTTTGTGGACATTTGGGTTGGTTCCATGTCTTAGCAATTGTGAATAATGCTGCAATAATTATAGTTGTGCAAGCACTTTTCACACTGAGCAATCGCCTGTCCTTTGGGTATACCTAGGAGTGGAATTGCTGGACTATATGGTAGTTCTATTTGAAGGTCTTTGAGGAACCTTTGTATTGTTCTCCACAGTGGCTGGACCAATTTACATTCCCACCAACATTATAGGAGAGTTCTCCTTTCACCACATCCCCACCAACACTTACCAATTTGGGGGATTTTTTTTTTTTTTTTTGTCTTCACCATTCTCATTGGGGTTAGGTGGTATCTCATTGTGGTTTTGATCTGCATCTTCTTTATCATGAAGGATATGAACATATTTTCATATGCTTTTTGAGTGTTCATATGTATTCTTTTCCTTTTTTTTTTTTTTTTTTTTTTTTTTGAGAGGTTTTTGTTATAGGGTGTGTGCGCTCACCAAAAAGACAGAGACAGAAAGCAAGAAATCACCCCCCAGGGGGATGCCCACACCACAATACCTTCTCCTCCATTCTCCTCTCGGGATCTTGGACATGCACGCACACACTCCCAGCATGAGTTTAAGCCACCGGGTCCAAGACTCGAACCGCAGTCGGCTACATGGGAGTTCAGCGACATAGCCATTACACTAACTGCTGGTCCCTTCATATATATTCTTTAGAGAGTTATTTATTCAGCTTGTTTCCCCATCTTTTAGTTGGGTTAATCATTTTCTTCTGGGTAAGCCGCTTGAGTTCTCTGTGTATTCTGGTTATCAGTCCCTTATCTGAGGTACAGTTAACGAAAATTCTCTCCCATTCTGAGGGTTGTTGATGCACACTAATTACAGTGTCCTTTCTGTGCAGAAATTTTTTCATCTTATGTAAACCCACCTGTCTATTTTGGGGGTTATTGCCTGTGCTTTGGGGGTCTTGCTTGCTTAAGAAGCCTTTGCCTATTCCAATGTCTCCCAGAGTTTCTCCAGTGTTTTCCAGGAGCAGTTTTATAGTTTGAAGTCTTAGGTTTAGATATCTTTGATCCACTTTGAGTTGATTTTTATAATGGTGACAGGGGTTCAGATTCATCTTTGCACAGGTGGATACTCAGTTTTTCCAGTACCATTTGCTAAAGAGGTTTTCCTTTTTCCACTGAATTCACTGGTATCCTTTCTCAAAGATCAGTTTGCTGTATGTTCTGGGGTTCATTTCTGGGGTCTCTACTCTGTTCCATTGTTCCTCATGTCTGCTTTTGTGCCAATACCATGCTGTTTTGATTATCACAGCTTTGTAATATATTTTGGGGTCAGGAAGTGAGATGTCACTCACTCCACTCTTCATGCACAAGATTGCTTTGGCAATAAAGAATCTTTCATGACTTCAGACAAATTCTATTACTGTCCTTTCTAGATTTGTAAAGACAGTCTTGTAATTTTATAGGGATTGCATGAAACATGTAGATTAATTTGGGTAGGATTGGTCATGTTGATTATATGAATTCTCCCAATCCAGGAACATGGGATATCATTCAACTTTTTTGTGTCATTTTTTATTTTCTTTTTAAGATTTTCATGGTTTTTCTTATAGAGGTCCTTGACTACTTTGGTTAGTTTTATTCCTAGGTATTTTATACTTTTTGTGATTATGATAAGGATGTTATATTTTATCAAATGCCTTTTCTGCATTAATAAATATGATCAAATGGTTTTTATCTTTCTTTCTGTTAATACGGTGTATTATGTTTATGATTTTGTATATGTTGAATGACCTTTGGAACAAAGTTTACCTGGTAGTGATGTATAATCTTTTTTATATTTTGTTGGACATGATTTGCTTGTATCTTCTTGAGAAATTTCTTGTCTATATTCATCATAGATACTGGTCTATGGTTTTCCTTATTTGTCATGTCCTTGTCTCTTTTGGGGATAAGGATTATGGAGGCTTCATAAAATGAATTAGGAAGGGTTCCTTCATTTTGTATCTTTAAAAATAACTTGAGTAGAATGGGAGTTAACTCTTCTTTAAAAGTTTTGTAGAATTCAGAAGTGAAGCCATTAGGATCAGAACTTTTCTTTGTTGAAAGGTTATTTATTACAATTCAGTCTCATTGCTTGTTGTGCATCTATTCAGGCTTTCTGTGTCCATGTCCTCCTGATTCAATCATGATAAATTGTATGTGTTCAGGAATTTGTTCATCTCATCCAGATTTTCTTGTTTGTTGCCGTATAGTTGTTAATAGTATTTTCTAATGATGTTTTGTATTTCTTTTGTGCCTGTTTTAATATTGTCTGTTTCATTGAAAATTTGATTTATCTAGTTCTTTTCTCTCTTCTTCTTAATTTGTCTAGCTAATGGTGTGTCAATCTTGTTTATTTTTTCAAAGAACCAGCTTTTGCTTTTACATATTTTCTTTATACTTTATTTTCTATTTCATTTATTTTTGCTCAAATTTTTATTGTTTCTTTTCTCCTGGCATTTTATAGATTTTGTTGTTGTTTTTCCAATTCTCTGAAGCGTGATGTTAGGTTATCCATTTGCCATCTTTCCATCTTTTTCTTATGTGCACTAATTGTTATAAACTTCCTTCTTATGACTGCCTTTGCTGTGTCCCATAGATTGTGGAAACTCATACTCATTATCATTGATTTCAATGAACCTTCTGACTTTGTTCTTAATTTCTTCAGTAGTCATGAAGTCATTCAGTAGTAGATTATTTAGTTTCCATATGACTGTATATTTTGTGTTGTTTTCCTGATATTAATATCAAGTTTAATTCCATCATGGTCAGAGAAGATGCTGGATATAGTTCCCATGCCTTTGAATCTGTAGAGTCTTGTTTTGTGGCCTGTCATGTGGTTGATATTTGAAAAGGTTCCATGTAAGGGTGAGAAAAATGAGTATTTCATTGTTTTGGGGTGGAAGGTCTATAGATGTCTGTCAAGTCCATTTGATTTATGGTATTGTTTAGATCCTGTATTTCTTTGCTTATTTTATGTCAAGATAATCTCTCCAAAGGAGGTTGTGGAGTGTTGAGAACACCAACAATTAGTGTGTTGTAGTCTATCTCTCCTTCTAAATCAAGCAGCCTTTCCTTTATTACATTTCAATACTCCTGAGTTGGGTGCATAGATATTTATAAGCTTTATATCTTCTTGATGAATTAGTTGTTTTACTGTATAATGCCCTTCTTTGTCTCTTTTAAGTTTTTTTTCCTTGAAGTCTATTTTGTTTGAAATCAATATCATGACTCCAGCTCTTTTTTATTTTCATTTGCATGAAATTCCTTTTTCCAGCTCTTCACTTTTAGTCTATGTATGTCTATATCCATTAGGTGCATTTTTGTAGGCAACATATAGAGGGTATTCATTTTTTTTTAACCATTTAGTCAGTCACTCTGTGTCTCTTATCTGGAGAATTTAATTCATTAACATTCAATGTTATTATTGATATTTCTGGACTCATCCCTACCATTAAGTTGGTCATTTTCTTGTTTCTTTTTTTTTAAAGAAGTATTTATTTATTTATTTCTATTTGTTATTAGTTTTATCTTTATTTGACCAGAGAGAGACAGAGAGAGAGAGAGAGAGAGAGAGAGAGAGAGAGAAAGGGAAAGCAAGAAAACAAGCTGCCAGGTCCAGAACTCAAACTGCAGTCTGCCATGTGTGAATCCAGCACCTTTAACCACCATACCACCTGCCAGTCTCTCTTGGTTGTTTTTTGTTCTCTTATTTCTGTCTGTCTCTCTTTCATTTTTCTATTATAGAACTCCCCTCAGAACTTCTTGAAGAGCTGGTCTGATTTTATTTATCTGAGAATGTTTTTATCTTTTCTTCCTATTTGAAGGATGATCTTGCTGGATATAATCATCTTGGCTGAAATTGTTTTTCTCTTAACACTTTGAATATACCCTCCTATTCTTCCCTTGCTTGCATTGCTTCTGGTGAGAGATCTGATGTTAACCTGATGGGATATCCTTTGTAAGTAATTTA
The DNA here is from genome assembly GCA_026018925.1 of Tupaia tana. Lineage (NCBI taxonomy): Eukaryota > Metazoa > Chordata > Mammalia > Scandentia > Tupaiidae > Tupaia > Tupaia tana. Next base: position 8,259,159 of record JAKSZU010000013.1, on the reverse strand, counting down.
ACATTTCTTTTTTTTTTTTTTTGACTTTTTTCTTTTTTGGCTTTTTTACTATAGGGCCCATGCGCTCGCCAGACAGACAGAGAGAGACAAAAAGCGAGAAATCACCCTCCGGGGGGATGGCCACACCGCAATCCCTTCTCCTCCATTCTCCTCTTGGGATCTTGGGCACGCATGCACACGTGCCTGGTGTGAGTTTAAGCCACCAGGTCCAGGACTCTAACTGTGGTCGGCCACATGGGAGTCCAGCAACATAGCCCTTACGCTAACTGCTGGTCCCAATAATTTAACATTTCTTTCTTGCCAGTTTTAGTATCTTGTCTTTATCTGTGGTTTTGACCAATCTGGCCATGATGTGTCCTGGAGACCATCTTCTTGGATTGATTCTATTTGGGGTCCTTTGTATGTCTTGGGTCTGGATATTTGAATGCCTCTCTAGACTTGGAAAGTTTTCTTCCAAGATTTTGTAGAATAGATTATCAATGCCCTGTTAGTTTCTTCACCTTCTGGGATATCAATAATTCAAATGTTTGGGTATTTAGAAGTATCTAGTATTTCTTGTATATTGTTCTCTTTTTTTTTTTTTTTTTTTTTTGGTTATCTTTCGTATTTTTGAGTGGCTTTTTTTCTAGGTCAGAGGTTTTGTCTTTTACATCTGAAATTTAATCTTCTGCATGATCTAATCTGCTTTTAATACTTTCAAGGAAGGTTTTTGATCTCCTGTATTACAGCCTTCATCTATAATAGCTCCATTTGATTCTTTTTTTCATGGAGTCTAATTTTTCTTTCAAACCATGGAAGGACTTCACATCTCCTTGAGCCCATTGTCTCTTTTCTCTTGTATCTCACTTAGTTTTGTCACTATGGATATTCTGAATTGTTTATCTGACATTTCCATGAGTTCTATTGTACTGTCTGTGATAAGGAACAGAACATAGAAGGAATTGTTGTTTTCTCTTGGGGGAGAGATATTTTCTTGGTTTCTCATATTTCTTGTACCTCTTCACTGATTTCTGGTCATGTGATGGATTATAAATTTATTCCTATTTTCTGCACTATTGTCGCTGGAGCTGGATATTCCAGTGGCCTCTGAGATTTTTGAGAACAGGTTCACCTGGGACTGAGCTACATGGTTTCAGGTGAAAGCAGTGGGAAGACAGTGGAGTTCCCGAGGCGATCACTAGCCTCAGGCATTCTCACTGGCTTCTGGGGATGCAGCTTTGCAGGAGCCAGTAATGATGCTGGAGAGGGGTTCTGGACACCCGGAAGTGGAAGGGAGATAGTGGACTTCCCAAGGCAATTGCTGGCCTTAGTCATTCTCATTGGCTTTTGCCACCAAGTCATGTAAGAGCCAGGAATGATCTCTCTCTCTCTCTCTTACTCTCTCTCTCTCTCTTTTAGTAAGAGATTTTTGCTATAGGACAGAGAGAGACAGAGAGAAAAAGTGAGAAATCCTCCTCAGGGGAATGGCCACATCGCAATCCCTTCTCCTCCATTCTCCTCTCAGAATTTTGGGCACACACTCACATATGCTTGGCATGAGTTTCAAGCCTCTGGGCTCAGGACTCAAACTGCAGTTGCCCATGTGGAAGTCCAGCACCTTTACCACTATGCCAGCTGCTGGCCCAGCGAAGATTTCTTAAATAAGACCCCCAAAGCACAGGCAATAATACCAAAAAATAGATGAACGGAATTACATCAAGCTAAAAAGCTTCTACACAGCAAAGACATAGTTCTGCCTTAGGCAATTATCCATTTAAGATTAGATGAGAGAACTCAAAATGAAATCTTAGCTGTATAAACTGAATGTCTTGTCAAAAGAAAATACTAGTATGTGCAATGATGTTTATGGAGGTACCTGGTATTAAATTTATACTGAGTGTGGGACCAGCATTTAGTGTAATGGCTATGTTGCTGGACTCCCACGTAGTCGACCGGGGTTCGCATCCCGGATCCGGTGGCTTAAAACTCACGCCGGGCTCGTGTGCGTGCATGCCTAAGATTCCTAGAGGAGAATGGAGGAGAAGGGATTGCGGTGTGGCCATCCCCCCTGGGGGGTGATTTCTTGCTTTGTGTTTCTCTGTCTCTCTCTATCTGTCTGGCGAGCGCACGCGCCCTATAGCAAAGACCTCTTTTAAAAAAATTAAATTTATACTGAGTGTGTTATTGTAATAGAATGATGGATCCCCTCAAAACTGAAAAACTCCAAGAAAGCTTTCACTGGGAGACAGCCTTCAAGACCACAGTTCTCAGCACTTGGTATGAGGGATGGTGGTGGGTGAGAGGGTGAGGGGTGGGTGCTGACTTTTTGTCTTTTAGTTCTTAGAGACTGTTTCTCTCCCTGCATAGAAAATTGGATATTTCATCATGAAAATCTAAAGGTCTACCTTCTCCCTACATGGTAGTGGGACCCAAACAGCGAGTCTTCAGACCTCCTACCTGGCTCCTGATACCCCCACGCAGAACACCCCATTCATTTGGGACAGAATTCTGTATCCTTTCTAAGGGGCTCAGGCACCAATCAAGGTGGAGTGAGAGGAGGAGGAGCCCTGAAGTTAGGGAGCACTCGCCCGCCCCTGCAGTGAGCCACTCCCCAAACTCCACCTCCCCTTTAGGAGCAGAGGCACAGAGCAGACTGGTCACTGAACAGGGGCTGGGCAGGGTCTGGACAAACAGCATCCCATTCCAGTCCTGTTCCGTTACAGACACTGCGGTGGCCTCTCCTGTCCTCTACCCTCTGTCCCCAACTGCTTCCTGCTTGTGCTTATCCAGAGCTTATCCAGGACCTGATCAAATTTCCAAACAAAGAAGAAAAAGACACAGCATGGGAGGGGGGTCGTGCTGGGGAGTTGGGAGGAAATTCTGTAGAGAAAGGAAGCATCAGCTGGAGGGAGGAGTAGGGGAGGGCTCCAGTGGCCCTCTGCCCACGCCGTCCCTCCTCATTTCCCCTTTCTTCTTCATTGTCCTCAATAATTTTGTCCCTACCTTGTTTGTTCCTTTTATTGTCTCCAGTCCAACCTAGATTAATTAACGGATCAGAAGCACGCTGGTTTGCCATCGTCAGTACTCTCAATATTGACATACCTGGTGTTTATCCAAAGTGCATGCGTGTCATGCTGAACGTGGAGAGTTCCTACCCCACCTGCACCCTTTTGTTTCTGAGTGAGCTTGCAGAATGAGAGGATTAGGGGTGTCTAGTGGTCCTCTATGGTATTCTGATAGTCTCATGCTTCCAAAGCACAACATGTAGAGCTTTTGTAAGTCTTTTAATTTTCTCTATGATATGTTTACTTTGATGATAGTACAGAAGTGCAGTTTTATCTCTGTTGAATTTAATAACAAATTGAGTCTGTTCCACTCTAAATGCTCAGAAATTACTTGTGACGTCTGCAGAGACAGGAAGATGAGACTGTCAAAAGTTTTGTTTTAGCCATTTGTTGGGACTTTCTGTCTCTGAGAAGAGCAGATACAGGAACTGGAATAGTAGTACACTGTCGGTGGGTTTCCACCAGGAGGCACAGGTTACAAGGCGTATGCAGGTGGGGAGAGTTCCAAAGCCACAGGTCAGGAGCTCTTCCTTCTCCTCGGCTGCTATGAGTTTGGGAGAGACTAAATGATGCTTTAAGAACAGGTTCTGTTTACTTCACCAGAAATCTCCCAGGGGCCTGGCTATGGATCCCAGTGCCAGGCTGAGCTTCAGAACCTCTAGGGGCCTCTTCCAAAGGCCAGAATGTGGGCCTAGCCAGAGCCCTGCAAAATCAGAGTAACAGGATAGTTCATTAGGCCCTAGTTTTCAGCCCCCAGATTCTGCCCATGGAGATTCTGATATCGATCAGGTGTGCAGCCCAGAGACTGAGCAGGTGAGTCACTGATTCTGAGCCATTACAGAGGTCCCTCGCAGCATGCACCCTGGTCACCCTCCTGCCTCACTTCTCCCCTTACAGTTGTGCTAGAGACTTCCCTGACTAGTGAGTGTACCGTCCTGCATGGTGAGCCCCCAACTCCCTGGGGAAGTAGGCTCCATCCTAGCTGGGCTGTGTCAACCTGACAGACGGATAGCCTCTGGCTTTAAGGGCATTCCTAGGATTCTTCAGGCTAATAGCCAGGAGACCATGAGCAATAAAGCCACTGTTATCTGCAGAGACAGGGCAGGCAGCTGGGGTCACTCGGTGATAAAGGATGGGGGTGACCTCCATACTGAGAATACCATGTCCAAAGGTCTAACATTCTGAACACAGTGTGGAAGCAGTCATTGCATATTAGATGCCACTGGCCTTTCCAGAATTCAGGTGGATATAATTTAGAAATTTAAAAAAAAAAATTTTTTTTTTGGAGAAGTTTTTGCTATAGGGCGTGTGCGCTCACCAGACAGACAGAGAGAAACAGAGAGACAGAAAGCGAGAAATCACCCCCCAGGGGGCAAGGCCACACTGCAATCCCTTCTCCTCCATTCTCCTCTTGGGATCTTGGGCACGCACACATACGCGCCTGGCGTGAGTTTTAAGCCACCGGGTCCGGGACGCGAACCGCGGTCGACTACGTGGGAGTCCAGCGACATAGCCATTACACTAACTGCTAGTCCCTAGAAATAAAAAAAAAAATTAAAGAAACCTCTCCTGTGGTGAATACTTCAAAACTTTGCATAAAATTCAGAGAATCCCGGGAACCAGCAGTTAGCATAATGGCTATGTCGCTGGACTCCCACGTAGTCGACCGCAGTTCGCATCCTGGACCCGGTGGCTTAAAACTCACGCCGGGCGCGTGTGTGTGCGTGCCCAAGATCCCAAGAGGAGAATGAAGGAGAAGGGATTGCAGCGTGACCATCCCCTCTGGGGGGTGATTTCTCGCTTTCTGTCTCTATGTCTCTCTCTGCCTGTCTGGTGAGCACACACACCCTGTAGCGAAAACCTCTCAAAAAAAAAAAAAAAAAAAAAAAAAAAAATTCAGAGAATCCCATCAAGAGAAAAACCACTGCCCCAAAATGAAAAAGGAATTGGGAACCAGGTACTAAACTCACCAAGTCCCTATAGTGGCCCTGAGAGTTTTGCTAGTCCAGGTGACCAAGAAACTTGCATTTCAGTGGTGCCATGCACATCTCATCGATGAGATGTCAGCACTGACACCCCTCCAACCCCCACCACCCCTCCATGATGTGACAACCATGAAGGGCTCTACTCTTGGGGCCAGGCTGGATTAAGGGAGGGAAGTCCATCTGCTCACATATGCTGGCTAGAAAGAGACTGGGCCTGTGAGTCTTCAATGGGATCTGAGTTCTAGTGCTTTCAGGAAATAAGAGAATGAAGATGTTCTGCTGAGAAGTCACCCTGGAGAGGCAAAAAAGGCAAGCCTTCACAAAAAGATCGAGTCCTCTATGGGAGCTGAGTTCTAGCACTTTCAGGGAATAAGGGAAATGAACATGTTCTGCTGAGAAGTCACCCACCCTGCCTCCACACACTGAGTGTCTAGATAGGTCTAAGTGAAACATAGCCAAGCATCTGAATACTATCAGGGTCAACATATTTATTAATTCCCACTGAATCGGTGGCACAAAGGAAGAAAAATGGAACGGTAAAGAGTTTGCAGATCACCTCCTGCTGCATGCTTCTGACCACTCAGATTGAACTTCTAGAAACTAGGAAGAAACAAATAACCCGTCCAATGACTAGAAATCACTGCAGAGGCACAAGAAATATGAGAAACCAAGCAAACACCTCTCCTCCAAGGGAAAAGAATAACTCCTCTTCATACACAAATAGTACAATGGAACTCACGGAAATGTCTGATAAAGAATTTAGAATATTCAAAGTGACAAAGCTAACAGAGATGGAAGAGAAGAGAGATAATGAACTCCAGAAGAAAAGAGCTGACGAGTTCCATGAGGTGAGGAAGTTCTTGCAAGAGCTGAAAGAGGAGATACGCACGATAAAAAAGAATCAAATGAAACTGTTGGTGATGAAGGTTATAATACAGGAAGTCAAAATCTTCCTTGAAAGTATTAAAAGCAGACTAGATCATACAGAAAATTGAATCTCAGATGTAGAAGACAGAATCTCTGGACTGGTAAAATCTACCATGAAGATTGAGAAAATAGTCCCCAAAAATTAGAATAATATATGAGAAATACTAGATACCATTAAACATCCAAACATCCAGACAATCAGTATCCCAGAAGGTGAAGAGACTAATAAGGGCATTAATAATCTATTCCATAAAATCCTGGAAGAAAACTTTCCAAACCTAGAGAGTCATTCAAAGATCCAGACCCAAAAAATACAAAGGACCCCAAATAGGATCAACCCAAAACTATCTCTTCTCCAAGACACATAATAGCCAGATTGGCCAAAAACCACAGATAATGACAAGATACTAAGATTGGCAAAAGAGAAGCATCAAGTTACCTACAAAGGACATCCCATTAGACTAACAGCGGACCTCTCATCAGAAACAATGTGAGCAAGGAAAGAATGTGAAAATATATTCAAAGTGTTGAGTGAAAAACAATTTTATAGAATACTATATCCAGCAAGATTATCCTTCATACGGGAAGAGAAGACAAGAACATTCTCAGATAAACAAAACCTGAAAGAATTTACCAACACCAGACCAGTTCTCCAAGAAGTTCTGAAGGAGTGTTATCTCAGGAAAACTAAAGTCAGACACACAGAAATAAGAGTTCTAAAACAACTAAGAAAATGGCCAGTTTTGGGACCAGCAGTTAGCATAATAGCTATGTCGTTGGACTCCCATGTAGTCGACTGCAGTTCGAGTCCCAGACCCAGTGGCTTAAACTCATGCCAGGCACGTGTGCATGCGTGCCCAAGATCCCAATAGGAAAATGGAGGAGAAGGGATTGAGGCGTGGCCATCCTCCCTGGGGGGTGATTTCTCACTTTCTGTGTCTCTGTCTCTCTCTGTCTGTCTGGTGAGTGCACACTCCCTATAGCAAAAACCTCTCCAAAAAAAGAAAAGAAAAAAAGAAAGAAAGAAAATAGCCAGTTTAATGGTAGGTACAAATTCAGAGTTGAACATTATCTTCCAGAATTTAAATAGAAAGGTTGGACCACAACAGAAGATAAAGTACATGAACTGGTGAAATAGAATTTTATGACTTTTGACTAAAACATTACTGATCTTCTATGCCTTGTTTTCCAGAGTTCAGGATTTTTGTCTTCTTTTGAGTTTTGAACAGGTGCAAGTACATATTATTGAACAAAATCCTAACCTGTTTTCTGGCTTTAATCTTAAGCAAAGTTCTCTTAACATTCCTTGATTTTGATTTGTTAAAGCTAAAACTGCCTTTCTTGAAATTAAAAAATATATTTAAAAATACCTATTTAATGAGCACAGTCACCTATATATCCTCAGCTAGCTGCTACTTTATAGTATATTCATTCTACCCACAGAGTTTCATGCCTAAAGTCAACATATGTTCACAGATATGTATAGATCAGCTGAACTTGCTATTGAAAGTATTTAGATTAATTAAGATATTTTGTGAATCAATGAAATGTGGGAAAAAAATTAAATAGGAATGTAAAGCAATTGCAGATACTAGAGACAGTGTGGGAGAGGGTGGGAAATGACAGAGGGTAAGAAATAGGGGGGAAATATAGATAGATGATAGATAGAGATAGATAGATAGATATAGATATATACACAAGAAACAAGAAATGGAAAATTATCTGTTGATGATAACATGTATGATTAAGTCACTTTACAGTATATTCTGGATGAGAAATTGCATTTTGTGATGCTGTTCAGTGAAAAAATGCAAACTAAATTAATTAATAAAATGCTATTCCAGAGGCAAAAAAAAAAAAAAAAGAAAAAGAAAAACCAGTTTTTCTGGACCTGAGCTCTAGGTAGAGAGAGTCTCTGTCTTGGGAACTAGGGCTGGCCTTCATGTCAGAATGCCACTGAAACTAAAACCACATATATTGTCTAGGAAGCTACAAGCAGAGAATAAACACCGAGACCTGAGAGGGAGTAACAACTGTGCTTTCCAGTTTGTGTATTTGCTCCTTTCCTGACCCTGTAAACACAGCCTCTTCTAGGACCAGCCAGTTCCTAGAGGTCATAAAGGACCAGGCTACAAGCATGCAGTTCATACGCCACCCAACCAAGCCCACGCCCATACCCAGCCAGCTTCTTTATGGGGCTCATACTCTTGGGGCCACTATTCTCCTGCCCTAATCACCCTAGAACCAGGCATCAAGTCTAGGGACAGACCCTATGCTCAGAACCCACCAAAATGATTCAAACTTGCCCATCCTGCGTCATCTGCTCCTTCCTACAGAAACCACAGTGGAGGCTCTGCTTAGGTTTTAGCCTCACTGCCTCTGTCTGCTGACCAACCCTGGTGCCTTCACGGTGGCCCTGCTGTGAGGTAGAGCCCCCTCTGTATCTGTGAGTGTAACAAGCTAGTACTAGAAGCGGCAGTCTCCTGTTTGATGGCCTCACCACAGTGGAGTCCTAGTAAAACCTGTCTGAAAGCAGGAGGCAGCTCCTTAGGACACAGCAAGAGCAGAGTCCATGGAGAGGGGTCCACCTTCAACACAGAAGGTCCCTTTTGGGTATTGCCCCAGAGCTGCAGAAACATCTGTATCCAGTCTCTCTCCTTCTGTCCACGGACCTGGAGGAACTTCCCATGGGGCTGTAAGCACAGGCTGGGAGAGAGAAGTCGGCGCAGTAGGAGCAGGGACCGTGGCATTTGGGCTCCTTCTCTGTGTAACCACATGCCTGCAGGGCCTGTCCAGACCCAGTCACATCGATATCACCGCCGTCCGGTGATGGAATACTACTGGGCCGACCAACCATACGGCATGGTGGGTCAGGTAACATGCAGCTCATGATGGCCAGCTAAGCTCACATGGTAACTTGGTGGACCACAGGCAAACATTCAGTCTCTGTTAAAGCCCAGTTGTAGGCCAAGAGCTGGCTCCCGAAGGGAGAGTGGGTCATCTGTGGGTGACCACAGGGCCTTGCTCCAAAATCCTAAAGGCATCCACCCTAATTCACTTACTGAGCCTATGAAAGGCTATGGACATTTCCCGTATCTGCCACTCACACCTCAAGTACCACTGTGCCTGCCAGATCACACACCCTAACTGTCAGAGAGGCTTACACAGCAGCCAGGATCTGCTGCAGAGCCTTCCCCTGTTGTGGGCCCCACTTAAAGCTTGCATCGTTTCAGGGACTCTGTAGACAGGCTGTAGTAACATACCCCATTGAGGAATGTGTTGCTTCCGGAATCCAAACAGGTCCACTAGGCATTGTGCCTCTTTCTTGCCTGGAGAAAGTGCCAGATGCGGGACCAGCAGGTGGCGTGGTGGTTAAGGCGCTGGACACTCCCACATGGCCAACCAGGGTTCGAGTCCTGAATCTAGTGGCTTGCTTTCTCACTTCCTCTCTCTCTCACTCTCATCTTCTGTTTCTCTCTGGTCAAATTAAAAAATAAATGAATGAATAAATAAAATAAGATAAATAATTATAAGAAAAAAAAGAAGCTTTAAAAAAAAAAAAAAAAAAGAAAGTGCCAGATGCAATGTCTTACCTACCATTAACCTTAGAGGGAATATGTCCACATGCTCCATGCATCTGGGCATACTGAGACAGAAGACACCTCAATTTTTATTTATTTATTTATTCACCGGAGAAACAGAGAGAGAGAGAGAGAGAGAGAGAGAGAGAGAGAGAGAGAGAGGAAGTGAGAAATCACCCTTCACCCCCCCCCCCCCGGGGGCATGGGCATGGCCATGCCATGATCCCTTCCCCTTCATTCTTCTCTCAGGATTCTGGGCATGCGTGCATACGCTCTTGGCATGTTTTTCAAGCCACCAGGTCCAGGACTTGAACTACTCTGTCAGCCATGTGGGATCCAGTGTCTTAACCACCACATTGCCTGCTGGCACCTCAATTTTAGTCAGATTTATTTCCTACCGTCTCACATGCAAGTATCTCAGCAGTAAGATAGCTATATTACTTTCTCATTGCTGCCGTAATAAATTGCTCCAACATAGTCACTTAGAATAACATAACCTCACAGTTGGAGAGCTGAGAAATCCGGACTCACTGGGCTAAAATCAAGGAGTCAACAGGGCTGTTTTCATGTGGAGGAACCTCCAAGAGGAGGCTGTACCATTTAGAGGTCCACTGCATCCCTTGGTATGTGGCCCCTTTACCTTCAAAGGACATCACACGACCTCTGCATGCACCATCTCATTTCCCTGACTCTACCCTCCTCCCTTCCTTTGTAAAAAAGCTTCCCCCTGATATAAGGTTACTTGGATAGTCCAGGATAATCTCCCAACATTTCGAATCACGCTGCAGTCTCTCTTGTCACATAAAGTGGTTTGTTCACAAATCCCAGGGAGTAGGTTGTGGATACTGGAAGGGAGGGAAACTGTTCCGCAGGCGACAAGGGCTAATATGTGCAGTAGGGGTGAGGATGTGCCCTACAACCCTGTGACTTAAAGAGGAAACACCCAGGAAGTCACGAAGCGTGTTGGTGATAGCTGCCTCAGGGGAGACTAACCAGAGATGGGGAGGCAAAGCAGGGGGCAGTTTCTGCTTCTATGTGCCTCTTGTACCTATTCGAATTATTAAACCACAAGTATCTAACGTGTGATAATGAAATGCCACCGTCAGGTCCAACGTACCTAGCAAATCTAACCTCTAGGGGGATCCCTGGCCTCAGTGGTTTTAGTCGTTTTGCCTTGTGCTCCCAAGATTGCTTGCAGAACCTGAGAACGAACCCTGGGGATCTTGTGACCACGCTGTCACTCTGTTCATGTCTGCCCCAGGGGTTTGGCTCTAACTTGTCTTCCTACTGTGGTGTGAGTGACAGGAAGCAGGGCTGACACAAAGTGCTTCATTGGTGCTGCCAGTTGTATTCCATTGCCAAGGCCTCTCAGGGTTAGCAATGTTGTGGACTGGATGTGTGGACCAGGGCAGTCTCAGGAGGGAGGCTGCAGCCCTTGTTCACTAATGCAAGGTGTCTCCCAGAGCTATGGACTCCCGCGTGACCACTTTCAGACCGGTGATAGCCCATATTAAAATTTGGGGGGTATAGTGGTTGAAGTCACTGAGTCTCATATTCCCAACCACATGATAACAGTCCTGACCCCAGCAGCTTGAAAAACACAGTAGGTGCACGGGCACGCATGCTCAAAATACTGAAGGAAGAAATGCAGAAGGGATTGCGGTGTGACTATCCGCCATGGGGGATTCTTTCTCACTTCTCTGTCCCTTCTCTATCTCTCCAGGGAGCCCATGTACCCTCTAGCAAACAAACAAAAAAATTATATATATATTACATTATATATAATTATTATATATAATTATTATATAATAATATAATATTTATATATAATTATTATATAATAATATAATATTTATATATATTATATATATATATATATATATATATATATATATATATATGTGTGTGTGTGTGTGTGTGTGTGTGTGTGTATTCCCCACAGGTCAACTGCTCTTCAAAGGAAAGAGGAAGCATAGGAAAGTGTAGCAGGAAGTTTGTATACACCTAAGTGAATTTAACTGAAAACTTTTTATTTAAAGATAATTGCTGGGAACCAGCAGTTAGCATAATGGCTATGTCGCTGGACTCCCACGTAGTCGACCGTGGTTCGCGTCCCGGACCCGGTGGCTTAAAACTCACACTGGGCATGTGTGCATGCGTGCCCAAGATCCCGAGAGGAGAATGGAGGAGAAGGGATTGCGGCATGACCATCCCCCCTGGGGGGGGGGGGGGGGTGATTTCTTGCTTTCTGTCTCTCTGTCTCTCTCTGTCTGTCTGGCGAGCACACGCGCCCTATAGCAAAAACCTCTCAAAAAAAAAAAAAAAAAAAAGATAATTGCTTACTTCTTTTTTCCCTTTTATAAAATAAAAGTAGTAATGAAGATAGATAGTTGGTTTCTTTTCCTTATCATTTCATAAAATAGAAGGTCGAAAACTCAATATGCTAGAGCTCTACATTTTTTTAAATTGCCAGATGGCATGTGCATTCACTAGAAAGACAGAAAGAGAGAGAGGAAAAAGCACCCCCCAGGGGGCATTGTCCCACCCGAGGCCATCTCACCTTGCCGTGTCCAGAACTTCCAGTTGCATGCACTCCTTGCCGTTACAATACCTATCTCAGAGTGTAACGATATAACCCCAGTGTGATGATTACCAATGTTCGTCTCCACTACAGGGATATAGAGAAGCTGGGAGCAGAAATACAGGTGTTCCAATAAACACGGTATCCTGGCACCTAGTCCGACGCAGTCAGTGTGTGCTGAATGAGTCAGTGAAGCTGGAGAGCAGGCAGAGGAGAATTTGTGGACAGAATGAGGGGAAGGCAAAGGAGAGGTAGGGACAGAGTGGTTCCTGGGCAGGGAGACGAGGGAGGAGTAATAGAAACCTGAGGACCTCGGGCTGAGTTCACTGAGCCTGAGGCTGCTGAGACAGGTATCTGAGTCAGAAGCCAAACTGGATGGGCCTGAGTCCCCACAGGGAGGGGCTTTTCTCTCCAGGCATCACAAAGCAGTTGTGCTTCAGTGCTGAAAAGCTGCAGCAGACAGGCTGACTGGGCAGGCTGGCTGCAGGATGAGTTGCAGAGGGAGGGTGAGATGCAGAGGAAATGGTGTGGGTCCTAGACGAAAGCCCCCAGCACACTGCAGGGGTTCTCCAGCAGTCCTGGGGTAAAGCTTCTACCTGTGCCAAGAAATCGCGCCATGGGAGACATACCCATTTCCCACTCGCAGAACCTGCTAACTGAGGAAGCGTGATAACGGACTGGCTGGTGACAAGGCTGGGCTGGAACACAGGCTTCTATTCCCAGTGCTTCTCCTGGCCCTTTCTCCACATCTAACAGATAACATGAGTGAGGGGGTGTCGGACCCGCCGATGGCGAACAGTTCCTGAGTTGGGGGGGTGAGGATTAAAGAAAGACAAGAAGACAAGATAGAAACGGGAGGCCTGCCAGTCAGTACTGGTCAGCAGCCAAATGTACTTTATTGCTGGTACTTATACACACTCCAGAGACTTCTGTGATGGAAGGTTTTAAGTCCTTACTGAATTTATCTGGTCATTATAACAATACTTTGGAACATTCAGTTCAAAACAATCCCAAGACGTCCTGCTCATAACAATCCAGCCACCCAAGGCCATGTCCGGATAAAGGCCCTGGTCTTATTCTGGTGGTCACGTCCTGCACATTCCTCACGTCTCCTCTTTGGCTCCCCACAAGGGGGAACAGGCAAACCATATCTCAGCCTCTCACCCTTCTGCTGCTAGACTAGCTGCAGAGATGAGCGTTGCTTTTTCTTAGACTACAGGTGTGAGCAGGAAGGGCTTCCCTAAGACGCTCCCAGCCCACTCCTACTTGCTGACCCTTTGCTCTGCTGTACCGTTTTCCTGTGCCCACTGTGAGGAATTACCATACCTGGTGATCTAAAGCAGCAGATGTTAATTCTGTAATGGTCTTGGAGGCCAGAATCCAATAGCAATATCGCTAGGCCCAAAACAGGGTGTCAATAAAGCCAGGCTCTGGATCAGCAGTTAGCATAATGGCTATGTTGCTGGACTCCCATGTGGCCGACCGCAGTTCGAGTCCCAGATCCAGTGGCTTAAACTCATGCCGGGCGCGTGTGCGTGCGTGCCCAAGATCCTGAGAGGAGAATGGAGGAAAAGGGATTGTGGTGTGGCCATCCCCCTGGGGGTGATTTCTGCTTTCTGTCTCTCTGTCTCTCTGTCTGTCTTTCTGGCGAGTGCACGCGCCCTATAGCAAAAACTTCTCCAAAAAAATAAATAAATAAAGCCAGGCTCTCTGCAAAGCCTCTCGAGGAGAACTTGGTCCTTGCCTCTCCAGCTTCTCATGGCTGCTGCCATCATGTGGCTTTCCATGATATTACTCCTATCATGTGTCTTTCCACGATATTACTCCCATCGTGTGGCTTTCCATGATATTACGCCAATACTTTTTTTTTTTTAATGAAGGTTTTTGCCTTAGAGTGCAATAGAGAGACAGAGACAGTGAGAGGAAAAGTGAGAAATCACCCCCCAGCGAGGATGGCCATGCTGCAATCCCTTCTCCTCCAATCTCCTCCCAGGATCTGGGGCACGCACGCACTGGGTCCAGGACTTCATCCACGGTTGGCCCTGTGGGAATCCAGTGATGTAACTGCTACGCCATCTTCTGGCTGCTATTACTCAATCTTTAAGGCAAGAGTCTTTCAACTTCTCTCTGCACCAACTTTTCTCTGCCTTCTCCATACGTCGGAACGCTCGCTCCTTCCCTTTAATGAAGCACATATGGTTGCACTTAGGGCCTACCTAAATAATCCCAGATAATGTGCCAATCTGAAGAATCGTAATTTAATTCTATTATTGAAGTCCCTCCCTATTTTGACTGTATAGGATATCATTCAAGAGCTCTAAGAACTAGGATGTGAATACCTTTTGTGGAAACATTATTCAGCTACCACACCTGATTTATTTTTGTTTTTCTTCGTACTATTTATCACACCACTTGGCAAAGATGTAGTGAATGGTATCTGTCTATACTGATGGTGTCCCAACTAGAATGTCAGGTCCCTGAGAGGCAGGGACCTTGCCTGTCTTGCTCATCACTGTGCCCCAGTGTGCATTCCACAGAATAAGTGTTCAATAAATGCTCATTGAAAAAATCACCACCATGTGGGGAGAGGGTAGACCTTTGGATTTTCATGATGAAATATCCAATTTTCTATGCAGGGAGAGAAACAGTCTCCAAGAACTAAAAGACAAAAAGTCAGTACCCACCCCTCACCCTCTCACACACTGGCATCCCTCACACCAAGTGCTGAGAACTGTGGTCTTGCAGGCTGTCTCCCAGTGAAAGCTTTCTTGGTGTTTTTCAGTTTTGAGGGGATCCATCGTTCTATTACAATAACACACTCAGTATAAATTCAATACCAGGTACCTCCATAAACATCACTGCACATACTAGTATTTTCTCTTGACAAGTCATTCAGTTTATACAGCTAAGATTTCATTTTGAGTTCTCTCATTTAATCTTAAACGTACAATTGCCTAAGGCAGAACTATGTTCCCTTTGCTGTGAAGAAGATTTTTACGTGTTGTAATCCCGCTCATCTATTTTTTGGTATTATTGCCTGTGTTTTGGGGGTCTTATTTAAGAAATCTTTGCTGGACCAGCAGCTGGCATAGTGGTAAAGGTGCTGGACTTCCACATGGGCAGCTGCAGTTTGAGTCCTGGACCCAGAGGTTTGAAACTCAGAGATCAAAATATCATTGGGGCCAAGAATGGGGATACAATGTGGTTATACAATGAAAGTATAAAAAGCGATAGCTCTTCTGTACACTAGAAATAGGTAGCACATAACTGAGGAAAACTGCAGAGTTTAAGAGGCCCAATTATGCACTCGGTCATGGGGGATCCAGCATCTTAACCACTGCAACTGTGAGGAACTGTCTACATTCAGCCAGGAGAAGCCCAGGGGCTGTCATGTGGTATCCTGGTGTGGAATCTCAGAACAGGAGAGAACATTAAGTGAAAAGTAAGGAAATTCAAATGAAGTGTGGACTTAATAATATATTAATATTGATTCGTTATTTGTGACAAATGTAATACAGCAATGTGAAACGTTTTAAATGGAGAAAACTGGGTGTAAAGCATGTGGGAACTCTGTATAATATCTTTGTAACTTTTCTGTACATTTAAACCTATTAGTAAATTAAATGCTTCTTTGTTAAGAAAAGTAAATTAGCAAATCTATTTACTCAAATGTAAGGAAACAAAAATTATTTTCCTTATTTGAAGTATGAATTCTACATTCTAAGATTATCTGAAAACCTACTCTGGAGTAGACTACTTTTGTATGTATACAATCTGATGTCCCTAGTTTAACTGTTAAATATTTGAGGACACTAGCAGATGATGAAACAGTTACATCACTGGACTCCCATGTAGTTGACAGTGGCTAGAGTCCCAGACTTGGTGGCTTAAGACTCACAATGGGCACTTGTGTGTGTGTGCCCAAATCCTGGGAGGAGAACAGAAGAGAAGGGATTGTGATGTGGCCATCCCTCCAGGGGGTTATTACTCATATTACTCTCTTTCTCTGTCTGGTTGGCAAGCACACATGCCCTATAGCAAAAATCTATTAAAAAAAAAAAAATGCTGGGTGTGTGTGCATGCATGCTTAAAATCCTGAGCTCCTGAGAGAATAGAATGGAAGGAATTGCAGCATGGCTAATCCTCCAGGAGTGATTTCTCACTTTCTGCCTCTGTCTGTCTCTCTAGTGAGCACACAAACCCTATAGCACAAACCTCTCTTTTAAAAAATGTTTACTATTCGGAGTTTAACAAGAATGTGTGCATGTGTGCCCAAGATCCCAAGAGGAGAATCAAGAAGGGATTGCAGCATGGCCATCCTCCTGGGTGGTGATTTCTCACTTTCCACCTCCTCTCTCTCTAGAGAGAAAATACATTCTACAGTTAAAAAAAATAAAAAAATAAATTGTTTTTTTTTTTTTTAAAGAGAAAGGAATAAAAAACAAGGCTCTACAATTTGATAAGCAAGTGAATGAATACGGAAGATCTGTTGCTGAGTGAAACAAGTCAGGCTATGAAAGAGAGGCATTGTATATCTTCCCTTAACATATACCAACTGTCTGCACTCTATGGCAGAGACTGAAAGACTGGAGAACATACAAGCATTAAAAATTGTTATGGACACTAGAGCCAAAGTGGAAAGAATGTGGGAAGGGAAGACCGTAGGAAAGGAAATTTGGGGAAAAAAATAGAGAGGTAAGATATTTGTGGGACACAGATATGGTTTATTATTTGTTGATGAGGATGTGCATATATTCTCAACTGGGCTGGACTGAGGTGTATATCATGCTGGGTAAAGTCTCTTTACCATCTAAATGATGTATAGAGATTAAAGGTGTAAATAATAATTAAAATTAATAAACAAAAACATTTTAAAAAGAATGAAGGGAGAGAGGAAAAAAGAAAAGAAAGAGAGTTAAAAAGGAAGAAAGAAGGACCAGCAGTTAGCATAATGGCTATGTCGCTGGACTCCCACATAGTCGACCACGGTTCGAGTCCCGGACCCGGTGGCTTAAACTCACGCTGGGCATGTGTGCGTGCGTGCCTAAGATCCCAAGAGGAGAATGGAGGAGAAGGGATTGCGGCGTGGCCATCCCGCCTAGGGGGTGATTTCTCGCTTTCTGTCTCTCTGTGTCTCTCTGTCTGTCTGGCGAGCACACACGCCCTATAGCCAAAAAAAAAAAAAAAAAAGGAAGAAAGAAACATAACAAAGAGGGAAAATGAGTATCCTCATGCTCCATTTTATTGTGCTCCAAAGTCTGTGACTGAGATGTGTTTTTTGGTTCTAAGTTACTTATCTTAAATAACCACACTTGATCCCATTCCTTGATGATTTCAGTCTAGCTGCAAATGATAATAATAGCAATCCTTTTTATTAAAAAAATTAATTTTTATGGAAAAATACATTTTGAGGGGCTGGCGAGTGACATGGTGGATAAGGTGCTGGACTCTCACATGGCCAACTACAGTTTGAGTCTCAGACCTGGGAGCTTGAAAACCATGCTGGCTGTGTGTGTGTGTGTGTGTGTGTGTGTGTGTCCCTGCCTCTCCCCTCTACAGAAGAATGGAGAAGAGATTGCAATGTGGCCATGTCCCCCTGGGGGGGCATTTTTCACCTTTCCTCTCACTGTCTTTCTTCACCAAGTGCACATGTCCTATGGCAAAAGCCTAAAATAATAATAATATAAATAAATATTTTTTGATATAAAAAATAAAGGGAAGGGAATAATGGAA
Source organism: Tupaia tana (assembly GCA_026018925.1). Classification (NCBI taxonomy): domain Eukaryota; kingdom Metazoa; phylum Chordata; class Mammalia; order Scandentia; family Tupaiidae; genus Tupaia; species Tupaia tana. The sequence continues at coordinate 8,241,308 of JAKSZU010000013.1, read as the reverse complement.
TTTCCAGTCTTTTTTTGGTGATCATTCAGGATTTCAAGTTGTAATAGCACAAATTCAACCAGAAATTACTGGACCCGGTGGCTTAAAACTCACGCCGGGCACATGTGTGTGCGTGCCTAAGATCCCAAGAGGAGAATGGATGAGAAGGGATTGCGGCGTGACCATCCCCCCTGGGGGGTGATTTCTCGCTTTCTGTCTCTCTGTCTCTCTCTGTCTGTCTGGCGAACGCACGCGCCCTATAGCGAAAACCTCTTCCAAAAAATAAATAAATAGTAATAATAATAATAATAATAATAATAATAAAACTCTCACTTCTCAATGTGCTTATATGTTCAATATAATACCAAAAAATTCCACTAGGTTCTTTGGAAACTTCAAAGCTGACTCTGAAGTTTATATGAAAATGCAAAGTCCCTGTAATAATTAAAACACATTCTCCTGAAGGAGGTGAGAGGACGTTCTCTACCAAGTGCTATGGCATCTGGTAAAGCTATTGTACCCAGAAATGATATTGGTGCAGAGATAATTAAATAGACCAGTGAAACAAAGAGCACGAAAATAAATTCATAACTATGAGTTTTATTTTTGTTTTTGTTTTTAGGAAAAAGGGCATTGCAGAAAGCTGGAGGAATTTATTCTTATGAACAATTACTTCCTCTCACGATCTGACATAAATCACTTTTTGGCTAAGTAAAAGCTGTCTTGTAAAAGACAAACTGGAAATACATCAAAAGTTACTATAGGAGACCACCTTTATTACTCTGCATAAGGAGAGATCTAAAACCAAAAAAAAAAACACAAACACAAGAAAAGACTGATATATTGCACTACATTAAAATTCAGATTTTGAGGCCAGCTGGTAGCATGGTGTTAAAGTGGCTGTATTCCATATGGTCAACTGTGCAGTTCAGATCCTGCACCTGGAGGTTTGAAAACACACCAAAGTCCTGAGAGAACGGAGGAGAAAGGATTGTGGTGTGATCATCGCCCACACTTTCTCTCTCTCTGTCTCTCTCTGGTGAATGTATGTGCCTATAGCAAGTTAAAAAAAAAAAACTGAATTCGTAAAATCACAAAGCACGTGTAAAAAAGTGGTATTAGGTACAGAGTTGCAGAACTTATTTTAGATATATGGAACTAAAACAGGACTAGCATCCAGATTACATAAAGGATTTTTACAAATCTAGGACAAAAGAGAGGTAATCCAGCAGGAAAATGAGCAAAACACTTCACTAGACATTTTCACAGAAGGAAATTAAAGTGCCCAATAAACATGAAAATGATATTTACCTTCCCAGTTATAAGAGAAATGTGAAATGACGGCATTCCTTGATACCTACTACAGATGCATGAGTGGCAGAAACTAAGAGCCTGACAGTTTCAGGAGTGGGGGAGGCTGCAGATTTTCAGAGAACCCGCCCACTGATGTGGGATTGCTACCTGTGTGGTCACCTGTGAAGTCGGTGGGCATTACCCAGTGACGTTGAAGAGAAGTGTGTCTGTAGAAAACAGGATTTTGACCGTCATGAATTTCAACCCCCAATCTTCTGTCTAAATATTTTCTAGGACTTGGCAAAAGGGATTAAGATTGATAATTGGATGACCTTAAAATAGGGAGATTATCCTTGATTATTCAGGTGAGTTCAAAGGAATAACAAGGACCTTAAATAACAGGGAAGAGGAAAGCAAATATCAGGGAGATGCCACACAAGAAGAAAAGCGGAGAGACTTGAAGTGTGAGAGGGACTCAGTTGCCACGCTGACTTTAAAGGTGGAGAAAGGGAGGCCACAAGTCAAAAATTGCAGGTATTCCCTATAATTGGGAGCAGCCTTAAACTGACAGCCAGGAAACACACACCTCAGTCCTCCACCAGCTAGGACCTGAGCTCTGCCTAGGACTCCCAGGAGCAAGGACAGAAGCTGTCCCCTCAGGCATCTTCAGGAAGGAATGCAGCCTGCCAGCACCTGGGTCTTAGCCTTTGTTGCACTTGAGACCCTGCAGAACTGTAAGACAATACAGTTGTTTTCTGGAAGTTTTTGCTATAGGGCGCGTGCACTGGCCAGAAAGACAGAGAGAGACAGAGAGGTAGAAAGTGAGAAATCACCCCCCAAGGGGGGATGGTCACAACGCAATCCTTTCTCCTCCATTCTCCCCTTGGGATCTTGGGCATGCACGCACACACATGCCCAGCATGAGTTTAAGCCACCAGGTCCAGGACTCAAACCGTGGTCTACTACATGGGAGTCCAGCGACATAGCCATTACACTAACTGCTAGTCCCAAGACACTACATTTCTTTTTTTTTTTTTTTTTTTTGGAGAGGTTTTCGCTATAGGATGTGTGCGCTTGCCAGACAGACAGAGAGAGACAGAGACAGAAAGCTCTATTTCAATTGTCAAAGCCACTACCTTTGTGGCCATTTGTTGCAATAGTGATAAGACATTGGGAAGCCAGGCTCTTATGCTCCTAGCCACAGTCCATGTAATGTAGTAAAGGGAACAGGCCACTGACAGCCACAAACAAGAGCATGAATGAACCTCACGACACTGAGCAAAAGAACCAAGATGAGCATAATGGTAGCTAGTTGTATGACCCAATTTATATAAAACACCTGATAAAACCCAGCTGTGGTTATTCTGTTTAGCCCTTTTCGTATCCACTCAATAATAGGCCTTACACTTTTGTATTGTTTGTCAAAACATTTTACAATGATATATGCTCCTTTAAGATTAAAGCAAAACAAAAATATTGGGGGACAGTCCCATGGTTTAGTGGTTAAGGGAGCAGTGTCCCACATGGCTGGCTGTGTGGCTCTCGTCCCGAACCCAGCAGCTTGAAAGACACACTGGCACATATGCATGATGCCCAAAATCTTGAGAAGACTGGAAAAGGAATCACGGCATGGCCATTCCCCTTGGGGGCACTTTCTCACTGTGTCTCTCTCTGGCCCACAAGCCCTATAGCAAAAAACAAAAACAAAACAAACAAAAAATCCACCTACAGACATACACAAATAAATAAATATAGAAGACAGTTTTGTTTTCTTTTGTTTTGTTTTTTAAGAATTATTTATTTGGTGGGACCAGCAGTTAGCATAATGGCTATGTCGCTGGACTCCCATGTAGTCGACTGCAGTTCGAGTCCCGGATCCGGTGGCTTAAACTCACACTGGACACGTGTGCGTGTGTGCCCAAGATCCCGAGAGGAGAATGGAGGAGAAGGGATTCCGGCGTGGCCATCCCCCCAGGGGGTGATTTCTTGCTTTCTATTTCTCTGTCTCTCTCTCTCTTTCTGGCGAGTGCATGCACCCTTAGCAAACACCTCTCAGAAAAAAAAAAAAGAATTATTTATTTGGGGCCAGCAGATGGCTGGACTCCCACTTGGCCAACCACAGTCTGAGTCCAGGACCTGGTGGCTTTCTTTCTCACTTTCCCTCTCTCTCTCACTCTGTCCCTCTCTGGTCAAATTAAATATAAATAAGTAAATGAATGAATGAATGAATAAAATTAAATAAAATAATTTTAAACAGAAATTATTTATTTAATTTTATTCATTCATTCACTTATTTAAATTTGACTAGAGAGAGAGACACAGAGAGAGAGAGAGAGAAGGAAAGTGAGAAAGCAAGCTACCAAAGGGCACAGGTGCTCACCAGAGAGGTAGAGATAGAGAGACAGAAAGAGAAAGCTCTCCTCTGTGGGACATGGTCATGCTGCAATTCTTTCTCCTTGTTTTCTCCTTCTGGTTGGATTTTAGGCACACACATACACATATCTGGTGGGTTTATGAAGCCCTCAGGGCCAGGACTCAAACCAAGATTGGCTATGTGGGCTCTATCTTCCTTAAAAACTAGGCATGGGGCCAGTTTCCTACAAAGTTCTTAGTGGATCTGCATTAAATTTGGTGTCTGTTATAACAAGGGACCACCTTAGTCAGACTGATCTGGCTAAATCAAAAATGTTTTGGGGGGCCAGCAGATGGTCCAGTTACATTGCTGGACTCCCACGGTTTGATTCCTGGGTCTGGTAGCTTGAAACCTACGCCAGGCACATGTGCATGTGTGCCTAAGATCCCGGGAGGAGAATGGAGAAGGAAATGCAGCATGGCCATCACCCCTGAGGGGTTGGTGATTTCTCACCTTCCCTCTCATTGTCTCTGTCTTTTTCCACCCACCACCACCACTCCAGGAGTGCACACGTCCCAAGGCAAAAACCTCTTAAACATTTGTTTTTCTCTCAGCCTGATACTCTCATAAGAGCTCCAAAGAGACAAACAGCCAGCCTGGAGCTAGAAGTAATGAGGGACTGTCTGCCCAGCCACAAGCTGAAATCTTCCCTTAAAGACGAATGTGTCCATTGTACTCCTCAGCTAAAACTGAAACTGCTGTCTGGAAGGCAGACCACTCTGACTGGGGTCCCCAGCTGAAAATTAACCTAATGATGCTTTTCTGCAGAAAGCTGTTAGCCCCATAGCATCCTCTTTCCCCTAGAGAAGCATCTATCAGTTAGCTGACCAGTTGAAAATATTCTTCCATGTCTTCCCAGTGTGGCCACACTGTAATAAATTCTCCTTTCTTCTCTCATCAACAATTTTACCTCTGTGTTTTGTTTAGTGCCAAAGGATTGGTTGGGTTTTAAATCTCTGGACCAGGGCATAGGACCCCCCATCAGACAACAGTTAGGTACCCACAGATGGAAACAATTCAGCCCAATGGCCTGGAGTTTCCTGAAGAGCAGGAGAGGCAACCTCGTGTCTGGGTTCAAGCCTCCTGTTTTCCACCTTGCACAACTCCAGACCTCAGTACCATATCGTCTTCTGAGAATAATGTCTGGGCCCTGGTCACTAACTCTCCCTTCTCCATGCTTCATGGATCTTTCTTACCCCTGAGTTTCTTTTCATTCCAGGGAATGGTATGCTTATCTGAAAACCCAGCAAGAGTCAGATTTTCAGTGTATCTTATGTCACTACAAGCAGAAAAGAAGCTTAATTACACAGGGTCATCACATCATAGCATGTAATGACTCCCTTGATGAACAAAACTCACACACACGTGTGAGAGAGAAGCAGTCCCGAGCAGTCTGTAAGGTACATGATTGTGAGGATGCTCCACACGCTGAACTCTCTTCACCCTCTTTGTCTTTGACTGAGACGTAGGGTAAGCCACAACGGGGGCTGTAAGTATCTTGTGAATATTACTTTTACCTCCTGGAATTTGCCCACGGCTGGGGCATTCCAGAGGTATGCACGCCCCTTCCACGTCAACATCACAAGATTAGAGGCACTCATTCTAAACATACTCTTCTGATTCTGTTCATCGGTAAGCTAACCCTTGTTGTAACCCTCAAACGTGGTAGGCATTATAGAAACCAGAACCCAGACTTAAAGGCAGAGAGTCTACTCTGATCTCTAATTGGTTTGTCTATTCTTTTTTCTTAGCTGAATAACCTAAATTTGTGCTCCCTGAGGGAAAGGATCACTCAGAATCAGCTGTTATCAGGGCACCCCACCCTGCTCTCCGCAAGTAAATAAATACCTCAAGTCTTTCTTTCTTGGGGTGGGTAAACCTTGTGTGCTGTCCTCTCAGATTTAGAGCTCTGACTTAAAAGATCCATTTAAATCTTAAAGACTTCAATAAAACAGAAGCCTGAGGCTTTGATTAAGTCCCTTGCCCATCAGGGTGGTTTTTTTGAAAGGTGTGTCTTAGTTTACAGTCAACAAGCCAGGATTCTTCGAAAGACCTATAGATTTTACAATAGATAATGCATCCTGAGCCCTGGCTCAAATAAACCACTTTCATTTCACTTGGTATGCCACAGCCTTCCTTTAAGGTTGATGCAGTCCAGGCCCCTCCAACCCCCTTTGGCCTGCCTGGTTCGTTGTTTGAATAATTGATGCGGGCCGACCCATGGCCTAGTGGCTAAGGAACTCAGATCCCACATGGCTAAGGACACTTAGAATCCTGGCCTAGTGACTTGGAAAACATGCTGGGAGCACACGCCTGTGTGCCCCGAACCCGGACAGGACGGAGAAATGGAGGAGCAGGGATTGTGGCACAACCACGCACCCCACCAGGCAGGCGGTGCTTGCTCGCCCGCCTTGTCTGTCTGGTGAGCACACCTCTGTGACACTAGCCTGACTATCCGCCTCCCCGTGCTCAGGCGTTCAGATCTGAGAGGGGTCAGTTCCCCCAGCCAGGAGGGAGCCTAGCCAGCTTAGGGGAGGTGATTTCAGCAGGGAAGCGAGGGCAGTTCTCAGTCAGTGGGGACTCCCAGCACCAGGATCTCCATAGGCGTCGGGAGCCCACTGATAGGTCACCTCCCTCATTCCCCTCCCCCTCCCGCCCAGGTCTTCTAAGCCGTATTGTTATCCTTGGGACCTCTGGTTTCTGAATTGGAGACAAGTCCTAAATAAGCAAAGGCACAGTGAAAGTCTCAGTTACTCAGTAGTTTACTCTTCTTTCTGATTTTTCTAGAGAATTTGCTTTTAATTTGCCCAAGTCTTAAGATGTCCGTGGTGACTGTGGTTGGCAGGAAGCCAAATGAATGGGGTAGGAAGAGACTGGATGGAGAGGAAAGTTCCCGAGGCAAAGTACGAACTTTCCCCATTGTTTTAACCCCAGAAATGTAAAGACTGACCTGGCCACTGCAGCAGGTAAGCCTAATTACAGGAGCCCTTTTGGGCTACTTTAGTCTGACTGAATAAATGAACCAGGATTTTGGGGGCCTGAAACCAACTTATTTTCTGGAAATTTGCCCTCTTTTCGTCCTATAAGTTGTGTCAAAATACATCTTTTAGCAGGCCAGGAAGTGGTGTAGAGGTTAAAGTGGCTGGATTCCACATGTCCAACTTCCCGGTTTTAGTCCCAGACCCAGCAACTTGAAAACTGTGCCAATGCGTGTGCATGTGTGCCCAAAACCCCAAGAGGAGAATGGAGGAGAAAAGACTGTGGCATGGACATGCCCCTGGAGGGGGTGATTTCTTATTTTTCCTCCCTCTCTCTCTAACTTGCACACACTCCCTACAGCAAGATAGATAGAAAGATACGCACAGGGACCAGCAGTTAGCGTAATGGCTATCTCGCTGGACTCCTACGTAGTCTACCGCAGTTCGCGTTCTGGACCCGGTGGCTTAAAACTCACGCCGGACGCGTGTGCATGCGTGCCCAAGATCCCGAGAGGAGAATGGAGGAGAAGGGATTGCGGCGTGGCCATCCCCCCTGGGGGGGTGATTTCTCGCTTTCTGTCTCTATGTCTCTCTCTGTCTGTCTGGCGAGCGCACACGCCCTATAGCGAAAATCTCTCCAAAAAAAAAAAAAAAGAAAAGAAAAAGATACGCACACACATCTCGTTTTTAAACATTATTTCTGAAGTCTTCCTCTTCTTCTCCTTCATTGTCAAAGGATACATGCACTCCCCAGAGAGACCAAATCCATTGCCATCATCCTTTCTCCAATCCTTCCTCCCATCAGGATTTTGGGCATTCACGAACACCCCCCACCCCACCCCCGGCATGTTTTCCAAGCTGTTGGGGCCAGGATTTGAAGCATGGATGGCCGTGTAGGATGTCGTTCCCTTAACCACTGAGCTGTGGAGCCATCCTGTCATCATTAGCTTGTTGCTGGATGAGAGACTCTATAAACTCCAGGTCCATAGACCCAAAGCAGTCAGACCCTTTGCTGATGAGGAAGACACAAGGAAGGAAAGCTCCTGGGGAGGGGGGAAAGGAGAACATATTACAGTGTGGCCGTGCCTGGAGACATAAAGACATCTTCAGCCTGTCATCCAGTTCACACATGCTTTCACGGGGAAGGAGGAGACCAGGGGCTAGAGGCTGTACAGAAAGGCACAGGTCAGGGTCATTTCTAGCTGGGGAACAATGAAGCAATTCATCTCCAAAACAGGAATTTTTGTTTCCCAGGGGTGGAATGTTCCTTGTTGTTTTTGAGTTTTTGCTTTTTTTTTTTTTCCAACTGATTTAGTCTCTTTTTATTCTTTCAGTAACCTCTTCCAGAGATAGCTACTTCCACTGCAGGCGACGAAAAGACTCCACTTCAAATGTTGGCACAGCTAAAAGCATGGTCTTTCCCTCTACTGCAACTCAGAATTAAAATTTTGATTCTTATTTTTTTAAATTCCACTCCTAGAAGTAGTTCTCAATATAAAGTTATCTGAAGACAGTCTTACGCTTTCTAGTAGTGGTTTATAACCAGGCTCTAGCTGCTTCAGGAACACGACATGATAGATTTAGTTTAAATGTGTTAAACTAGCAGGCATTTCCTCAAATGGGTTTAAATGCATTTTATTCTTAGACAACCTACAGGACTTTTTTTCCCCTTAAAAAACAATGCCTCCCCTCCAAATAAGTCACAGTTGAAATAAATGAAGAGTTTAAGACAGCATCAGACTAAAGACATCTGTCTTTAGTCCTGGTGTTTTGTGAATGACAAGCAGAAGTCAGTTATGATAACAAGCAATAGATCCAAAGTAATTACCAAATTTGTTAACATTTTTCCTTTTAAGGGAGATTTTTGCTATAGGGTGCCTGCACTCACCGGAGAGACAGAGAGAGACAGAGAGATAACAAGGGAGAAGTCACCCTTTGTGGGGGGGAGACGATGGCCATGCCACAGTCCTTTTCTCCTCCGGTCTCCTCTTGGGATCCTGGGCATGCACATACACACGCCTGGTGTGAGTTTGAAGCCACTGGGTCAGAGACTCAAACCATGGTCAACTTCATGGGAGTCCAGCAACATAACCATTATTCCATCTGCTGGTCCCAACATTTGTCCATTTCTAAACCATTCTTTCAAAAAAAAAAAAAAAATCATACATGGGGGTACATCCTCGTGGTAGTCCAGCAGCACAGCCATGCCATCTGGATTCATGTCCTCACCAATAAAGGCCTGGTGGTTTTTGTGATTAGCTAGAACATACTTGATTTGTTCAGCAGCCCCTGTCAGAAAAGGTTTTGGTCTTTCTGGTCTCTGTTCTTCAGGTTTGCCTTTGACGATTTCATGTCATCTTGTAGGCTGCTTTTGTGAAGCTGGTTTCCTTCACGACAATGTCGACACCAGCAATTACTGTGCTCTCGGCCCGGAGGCCGTCAGGGTTTTCAGCGGAGGCATTGCCCCTGAAAGGAGCGAGCGGTCAATGCTAGCCTGTCTGTGCTACTGACCGACCCTCTTCCCCTCCACCTCCAGGCACAGCCCAGCCGCAGTCTCCCGGATGTTGTAAACGTGGAGGAACATCTCATCGCCGCTGGTGAGGTCCCGGAAGATAATCGTGAGAGGGGCTGGAGGAGGCGATGACGCTAGCTGGGCAGGAGCCCGGAGCTCAGAGCAGGCCCAGGGCGGCAGGAGCGGCGAAAAAGCTTCCTTTCCAACTAACTTTAGGTTGACTGCTAGTGGTGTCTGTCTCCCCGGAGTTCCTAAGAGATCTCACAAAGAGTATCAGGCTTGCTAAAGCAAATGCCTGTTACATTCTTATTCCAAACAATTCTTGGACTTGCTCCAGAAATCTCTCAATTGCCTCTAATTTAGGCCTTTCAATGCACTGTCTGCACAACACAACAGCTAACAGTGATTTATTTTATTTTATTTTATTTATTTATTTTTGCCGTAAGGTGTGTGAGCTCCCCAGAGAGGAGAGAGAGGGAAAAATCACCCTCCCCTCCACTTCCATGCTGGAGTCCCTTCTCTCCTCCATTCTTCTCTCAGGACTTTACTGATGCAGGCACACTTGACTGAGGTAACATTCAAACCACTGGGTCTGGGTGAGACCATGTGAGAATCCAGATGCCTTAACTACCCCACCTGTTGGCCCCACTATAGTGATTTTTTTAAGAATTATTTTACTTAACTTTATTTATTTATTCATTTATTTTATTTTGACTAAGAGGGACAGAGTGAGAGAGAGAGAGAAAGTGACAAAGCAAGCCACCAGGTCCGGGACTCAAACTGCAGTTGATCATGTGGGAGTCCAGCGCCTTTAACCACCATGCCACCTGCCAGCCCCCACTACAGTGATTCTTAAAGGCTGAATGTCTGTGACTCTGATCCTGCCATTGTCGGGAACAACCCAGGCTGCCTTCAGCCAAAAAGCAGCTACAGAAGTTGACAAAGTACAAGGCGACTGTTTTCAGAAACCGCACAGCAGACATACTGCGCAGTGATCCTTAAAGAGAAACTAGTGATGGTAGGGTCCTCTGTCTCTTTGCTTTATACACCTTTGCTGTTGTGGCACATTGAGGTTCAGGTCAAACACAATGATCTTGCCGCACTGCTGAAGAAACGTGAATTTGTGTCAAAATGTTTAAGAAATGGGATCTCTAGTATGTCAAGACGAGAGGTGTGGCAAAAGCTTGTTCAGAACTGCTGGTTTTGGGACCAGCAGTTGGTGTAATGGCTATGTCGCTGGACTTCCATATAGTCCAATGTGGTTCGAGTCCTGGACCTGGTAGCGAAAACTCACACCAGGTGCGTGTGCGTGCGTGCCCAAGATCCCGAGAGGAGAATGGAGGACTGGGGGTTGCGGCGTGGCCACGCCCCCTGGGCGGTGATTTCTTGCTTTCTGTCTCTCTGTCTCTCTCTGTCTTTCTGGAGAGCGCACACATCCTATAGGAAAAACCTCTCCAAAAAATAAAAATACAAAAAAAATAATAATAATTTGTGTTGTCTTTTACCCACAAACATATGTGGGTAAAAACTATTTAGATACCAAAAATATGTTTATTTGTTTATTTTTTCTCACACCAACAAATTATCCAACTCTCCAGACACTAAGTGATTGTCCAACAATTTAATTAATTCTGATACTATCAAAATCTCGTTTGACTCCACAAGTTTAACAGCTCAGTCCCACAAAACCACCTCACCTCTGATGCCAGGTGCAAGGATCAGTTCCCCAGCTAACCCACATTTGTCCAGTCAGCCTACAAAGTCAGAGGAGTCTTAAAGCCCTCCTTTCAGGCATGATAATTGGCTAGTACAATTGACAGAATACAGGAGAACGCTTTACTTTATGTTATAAAGGATGTAAATCGCAGCCAGCCTGTGGCCTGGAGGCTAATTGTAGCCAGGCCTGAACCCCTTGTCCTCCATTTCTCCACCCTGATGGGATTCCAGGCATGCACAAGCTTGCACTGACATGTTTTTCAAGCGGCCGGGACAACCCAGAGCGTGTCAGGTGTACTCACGCTGATGATCCAGGCCTCGCTGGCTCTGGGGGTGGCCTCTCTTGAGGCCTCTCTCTCCCCCTCATTCATGGAAGAAATAAACAAAGTTTAAAAAAAAGAAAGAAAACTTGGAATGCTGCCAGAGAGAATGCAAAAACAAGTTACATCTCAGAGAACACCATATGAATGACAGCAGTCTTTTCATAAGAAACAATGGATGCTAGACTACAAGGGAATGATGTCTTTAAGTATTAAGAGGGGGAAAAAATTAAAAAACAAAATTTTGTATCAAGAAAATGATATATCAGGGAACCAGCAGTTAGCATAATGGCTATGTCACTGGACTCCCACGTAGTCGACCGCGGTTCGCATCCCGGACCCAGTGACTTAAAACTCACGCCGGGCGCGTGTGCGTGCGTGCCCAAGATCCCGAGACGAGAATGGAGGAGAAGGGATTGCGGCGTGACCATCCCCCCTGGGGGGGTAATTTCTTGCTTTCTGTCTCTATGTCTCTGTCTGTCTGGTGAGCGCACGCGCCCTATAGTGAAAACCTCTCAAAAAAAAAAAAAAAAAAAGAAAGAAAGAAAATGATATATCAAGAGGGTGAGATAAAGACATTTCAATAAATGAAAGATGGGATATAAAAAAATATCATGGGGATAATTTTTCAAACTGAAAGGACATATAGCAACCTGGCTATATAGGGATGAATGGAGAACCTTAGAAATGAAAAATATATGGATAGTTTTTTGTTTTGTTTAATTTGGAGAGGTTGTTTTGTTTTGTTTTGTTTTGTTTTGCTATAGGGCACATGAGCTCGCCAGAAAGACAGACAGAGTCAGAGAGACAGAAAGCAAGAAATCATCCCCCGCTCAGAGGGGATGGGCACACCACAATCCCATTCTCCTCCTGGGATCTTCGGCACGCACACACGTGCCTGGCATGAGTTTAAGCTACTGGGTCTGGGACTTGAACAGTGGTCAACTACATGGAAGTCCAGCAACGTAGCCATTCCGCCACCTGCTGGTCCCAATAGTTTTTTTTTTTTAACTATCTTCTTTTTCTTTTTTCTTTTTTTTTTTTTTTTAACTTTTTGGAAGACAGTCTATTTTAAGATATAAATGATAGAATTATATAGTAGATTTTATTAAATTTGTAGCTATAACATATCACAACAGTGACCAAAAGGAAGTAGACAAGTGAAATTTTATTGTTGTTAGGTTTTTAAGATAAAGTGGTACAAAAGTAACTGTAAAATATTGCAAAATATTGCGGATGCACACTATAATCTCTAGAGCAGTTACTAAAAGTAAAAAATAATTAATACAAAGAACTACAACTAAACATCTGATAGAAGAATAAAAATGGAGACCCGCCACAGCGGTACCATGGTAAAGCACAGCTCTGCAATGCTGGATCTAAATGGAAAATGGGAGCTTTGGTTCCTCAGTTGACCTGTACCTTCTGATCATGTATGTCCATGGTCCTGGCCAGAAGACTAGAGGGAGGGTCATGGCATGAGACCCTATCGAGAGTGTCTGTCCTTCTACTTGTCTGTCTCCTGCTTGTACTCATGAAATAGATATTAAAACACACACACACGCAATAAAAGTAGAATACCAAAAATATTTTATTAAGCCAAAAGATGTCAAGAAAAGTAGAACAGAGGCTCAAATGAAAAAAAAAAAAAACTTGACTGGTGCACAGTGATTAAGCACTATGTACAGAACTGAGTCCTACACTGACCATGTTTTGAGTTCTAGCCCTACTGGCTTCAAAAACATTCCGTGAGTGTGTGTGTCTAAAATCTTGGTGGAGAAGTGGAGAAAGGGTTACAGCATGACCATGCTCTACTGGGGTATGGTTTCTCTCCTCCCATTCTCTTTTTCTGTCTAGTGAGCACACATACAGACTTGCAATTAAAAAAGTAAGAAGAGGGGCTGGCAAGAGGCATGGTGGTTTAATTGCTGGATTTTCACATGGCCAATCATGGTTTGAATCCTAGACCTTGTGGCTTGCTTTCTCACTTTCCTTCTCTGTCTTGCTCTCTCTGTCTCTCTGGTCAAATTTTTAAAATAATAATAAATAAAATTAAATAATTCTTTAAAAAATAAAAGGAAGAAGGAAAAAATATAAAAACAAACAACACAGATGGAACAACTAGAAAATGAATTTTAAAGGGCCAGCTGGTGGCATGGTGGTTAAGGTGGCTGGATCCCAGATAGCTGAATGTGCAGTTCAAGTCCCAGACCTGGTAGCTTGAAAAACGTGACGGGTGCTTTTGTGTATGTGCCCAAAATCTGGAGAGGGGGACAGCGGAGAAGGGATGGAAATGGCCGTCTTTTCTGGGGAGTGCTTTCTCACTTTGCTTCTCTGTCTCTTTCCGGTGAGTACATGGATCCTGCAGCAAAAATTTTAAAAAAGAAAGGAAGAAAATTAATTTTAAGGTGGTAGTCTTAAACTCATTTATATTAAGTCATATTTATACTTAAATGGAGATAGTTATCAAAAACTAATTATTACAGGAAAAAAGTTAACGATATTAAAACAGATTAATTTATCTAGAAAACATAGTAAATATAAATAATAGAACCTCAAAATATGCAATGAGTGGCCAGGAGATGATGCAGTGGTTATGTCACTGGACTCCCACATGACCAACCATGGTTTGAGTCCTGGACCCGGCAGCTTGAAACTCATGCCGGGGTGTGTGTATGTGTGACAAAAATCCTAAGAGGAGAATGGGGGAGAAGGGATTGCGACATGGCAATCTCCCTCTGGGGAGGGGAGGGAAGAAAGTGATTTCTCACATTCCCTCTTATTGTCTCTGTCTTTCTCTCTCTCTCTGGTGAGCACACACACCCTTAGGTAAAATTTTTTTTAAAAAAAGTTAAAGGATATACAGTGAAAAAACAGAGCTAAAAGAGAAGTAGACAAATTCACATTATTACTTGAGATTTAATACCCGTCATGGCTAATTTTATCTGTCAATGAGATTAAGTTATGGTGCTCTACCATTGTTCATTTTAAGGCTTTCAAAATATTTGAGCAAATATCATTCTGTATTTTTCTCTAGGGGTGATTTGGAATAATATAAACATTTAAATTGACTGGAACCAGCAGTTGGCGTAATGGCTATGTCACCGGACTCCCATGTAGTTGACTGCAGTTCGAGTCTCAGACCCAGTAGCTTAAACTCACGCCAGGCGCGTGTGCGTGAGTCCCCAAGATCCCAAGAAGAGAATGTAGGAGAAGGGATTACAGTGTGGCCATCCCCCCTGCAGGGCGATTTCTCACTTTCTGTCTCTCTGTCTCTGTCTTTCTGGCGAGCATACGTGCCCTATAGCAAAAACTTCTCCAAAAACAAAACAAAAGGGGGGGACCAGCAGTTAGCGTAATAGCTATGTCGCTGGACTCCCACGTAGTCGACCGCAGTTTGTGTCCTGGACCGGTGGCTTAAACTCACGCCAGGCACATGTGCGTGCGTGCCCAAGATCCCAAGAGAAGAATGGAGGAGAAGAGATTGCTGGGTAGCCATCCCCCCTGGGGGGTGATTTCTCACTTTCTATCTCTCTGTCTGTCTCTGTCTGGCGAGCGCACATACCTTATGGCAAAAACTCTAAAATAAACAAAAAAAGATCTAGATAGGAAAAAAGCTGACCCTCCCACCATCTCTGCTGCCTAATGGCTTTCAATGTAGAGACTTTGATTTATTTATTTATTTTCTGCTTTCACTCTCAAACTGACACAATGGCTGTTTCTAGGTCTCAAGTCTAGAGGCCTTCGGACTAACACTATGTGCTACTGTCTCTCCTGATTTGCAGGCTTTCAGCCCAGTACTGGAACTATACATCAGTTCTTTTAGGTCTTCAGCTTGCCCGTCCACCCTACAGATTGTGGGACTTGCTCCTCTCCCTAATCTCATGAGCCAATTCCAAAGAAATAAATAGGTAAGTAAGTTCAGATGTACCTCAAAGATAGAGTGGGACCAGTTCTGTCCAGCTGAGAAACACGCAGTCCACGTCTCCTCGTCACACTAAAGAACTGAAGGACAAGGAAACTAGCTGAACACGGATTTACCAAAGGAGACAGAGATACCAATTTCTTTTTTTAAAAGAAGTATTTTATTTAACTTTTATTTATCCATTTATTTATTTATTTTAGTTTGACCAGAGAGGCATAGAGTAAAAGAGAGAGAGAGAAAGTGAGAAAGTGAGCTGCCAGGGCCGAGACTCAAACCATGGTTGGCCATGTGGGGAGTCCAGCGCTTTAGCTGCCACCTGCCAGCCCCTGTGATACAAATTTCTTAAGATTAAAATTTTAGACTTTGGGGCCAGCAGGTGGCATGTTCTCTCTGTCCCTCTCCAGGGAGTGTATGAGTCCTGTGCCAAAAATCTTAAAAAAAAAAAAAAAAAAAAAAAAAAAAAATTTAGTCCTGTGTCAGCCTCTTGTTTTTCCTATAGAGCCACAGAAAAGCCAAAATTCCTCTTCTCAAAGACCTTCAGTATCCTAGGGTTATTATATGTTAAGTCATATACTTGCTCATGACAGATATAGACAGATCTGCTATTCTGTTCCAAATAAGAATAGTGGACCAGAAATCAAAGTATCAATGCCTGAAATAAGCTAAATCTAAACTTCTGAGTTGGGGTATCGATGGAGAAAGTTCACACTTAGGTTCTAGGAGAGCTCTAAGGAAAGTGCCCTCTGGAAGGCCTTACTGTAAAAAGTCTGGAAGACGTGTTAGAATATCAAGTACAATTTTAACAGCTGAAAAGATAAGTAAAATGGATATGCACAAGAAGCATAAGGAAAGCAAGCCTCCGTTTCAGGAGAGGCGCTCCGGTGCTGCAGGCGGGCTTAATCCGTTTGGGTTCCGTGAAGTGTGCAGCCACCTTCGTATTTACCACAGCAGACTCACAGTGAGATGCCTCCGGTCTTGGATAGGCAGACCCCAGGGATCCAGGCCCAGAAAGAGCTGTCTGAGAGAGCACGTTGCCCTGAGCTCCTTGCCCACCCACCTGATGAACTCTGGCTTCCTGCCCAATGCCTTCTGCTCCCCTGAGCGATGGAGGCTGGGAGTGTTCACTCACTTCATTGGCCACAGCTTGGGCCTGGGGCCTTAATACTATGACTGTATTAGATATGACCTTCTTCATCCACCCAAGACACAGGAAGTCTCAGTCTTTTGTTCTGCCTATCATTACAGTGCCAGGGCTCAGCCTGTGGTCCTCACAACCGTGGAAGACATTGTCATATCAGGATCCAGACCAGGAATAGATTACGTCTTAGTCTGTTCAGGTTGCTCTAACAAAATACCTTATACTAGGTAGTTTATAAACAACAGAAATGTACTGCTTATGGTTCTGGAGGCTAGGAAGTTCAAGATCAAGCTGATGGTAAGTTCCGTGTCCGGCGAGGGCTCACTCTCTACTCCATAGAGAGTACACACTTTGTTGCTGTGTCCTAACATGGCGGACAGGGAGCTGGACTCCCTCAGATCCTTTGATAGAGGCCCTAATTCCATTCATGGTGAGACAGCCCTCATGACCTAACCACCTCTAAAGGCCCACCTTTTAATACTATCAATTTGGAAGTTAGGGTTCAACATACGAATTTTGGGGAGCACAAACATCCAGACCACAGAGTAAGGTAATTTTCCAGCCCCTTTTAGAACTTCTGTTTCCAAGCTTGCTTTTTGGCTTTCTGTTGTTTTATTTATTTAGTAGTTGGATTTTTTTGCTCCCCAAAAGAACAGAGACAGAGAGAGAGAGAGAGAGAACTCACCCCTCAAGGGGGGTGGCCATGCCACAATCCCTTCTCTTCCATTCTCCTCTCAGGATTTGGACACACCCACACACATGAGCCCAGTATGTTTTTTTAAGCTGCAGGATCCAGGACTCAGACCACACATTCGTCCATGTGGGATTGGCTTCCTTAAAAACCAAACCACAGGGTAGGCCCTATATTTTTTGACTAATGGCAGCACTACTGGACTTAAAACATCACAGAAATCTTTTATTCTCCAAATATTTATGTACAACATGATTCCAGATTTATCCCCATGGGAACCACTCCTCCCTCTTCCTTCCTTATTTATACTACTTGTATGGAAGAAAACCTCATCATCTGCTAACTGGCTAACGCTTTTACCTTCTAGTCAATCTCCCCTGGAGCTGGCAGGTGGGGAGATGGTTAAGAGTGCTGGATTCCCACATGGCCAACCACAGTTTGAGTCCTTGGACCTGGTGACTTGCTTTCTCACCTTCCCTTTCTCTCGCTCTCTGGTCAAATTAAAAATAGGAATAATAATAATAACAAATGGAATTAAATAAAGAAATATTTTTTAAAGTTTCCCTTATGCTCTTTATCAAAATTAAATTTTACTTTGCTATTATAGTAAACTATCTTAAGCCCAAAACTTATCATTTTGAATCCATTTTATACATTTTATTTATTTAATTTGCTGCAGGACATATGTGCTTACCAGAGAGAGATAGAAAGACAGAGGGTAAGAGAGAGGAAAAGTGAGAAAAGATAAAGGGAAAGTGAAAAAAGAGAGGGGAAAAAAAATGAGAACCCCCTCCATAGTGGCCACACTGAAATCCCTTCTCCAGTCTTCTTGGGATTTGGGGCATGCACACACATGTCATGACTTTCAAGTCACAGGTCAAGGACTTAGACTGCACAGCTGGCCATATGGGATCCAGCTGCCTTAGTCTCCACACTGTCTGCTGGCCTGAGTTCATAGGAGCTCCTCCTGCTGGCATTACCCGTGGTTGTCCCAATTTACATTTCCAGCTCTAATGCGCACACTGTCCCCAAGCACCTCACACACCGAATGCACTCAGCCATTCACCACTTGCTAAGATTTCCCTTAAACTTGTCACCTTTGGTAAGTAGCTTAGGTAATCCAAGTTAAAAACATGGATTTAGTGAATGGAAAAATGGGTCACAATACAAATAGGGCATAAATTGTGCTTACTTGAACAAAAACCACCTTATTGATTATTGAGAGATTAAATGAAACGGCGCTACAATTTGAATGTGTTCCCTTAAAGTTCGTATGTTAGAATTTGGTTGTATTGTGAAGGGTATTACAAGGAAACTTTAACGATGGGGTAACGAGGTGAAGCCTTTGGGAGAGAATTAGCATTAAGTCATTAGAGTGGGGCCCCCATAGTTGAGTCCTGGTAGGTTTATAAGGAGAGAGAGTGAAACAGACAGACAGAACCTCAACTCCATGTGCTCGGTCCTGCCAGCTGCCATGTCCTGTTATAGCAAGAAGAGCCTCACCAGATCCTGGCACCATACTCTTGGACTTCTCGGCCTCCAAAACCATGAGCTATATATAAACCTAATAGCTCATTAGTGAGTCAGTGCCCAAGTTTGGGAGCCGTTCACACAGCACCCTCTGCCTGTCGTGTACAAAAATTCTGGACTCCTAGAAGGAAACCAAATATTCAGCATATACCACATTGTTTGTACCAACAGTTTAGATGCAGGAACCTACCCTGATCAGGTAGGATTTGGTGATAACTATTGCAAAAATCTAAGTTCTCAGAAGCCAACTAAAGGCCACCCCATGCAGAATTTTTTTTTCTTTTTGAGTTTTTGAGTTTTTGCCACAGAGTGCATGCACTTGCTGGAAAGAGAGAGACAGAGACAGTGAGAAGGAAAGTGCGAAATCACACCCCAGTGGGGATAGCCATGTTGTAATCCCTTCTCCTTCATTCTTCTTCTGGGATCTTAGGCATGCACAGACACATGCCCAGTGTGATTTTCAAGTCACCAGTCCGAGACTTGAACCACAGTCGACCACGTGGGAATCCAATAATGTAACCACTATGCCATCCGCAAGCAGATATTTTTAAAGGAGATTGTCTCAGGCCTGCAACGTTAATTCTTTTTGGCACAATTTGTTCCCTGGGCCTTTGGCCAAGCGGTCTTCATAGAAGAGTTACTATCAGGAAGATAGCAGGGTGAGACCAACCTTCAGCACTGATCTCAGTTACGCCCCTTAGGAGTATCTCATTAAGTATAAAACGCTAGCCTAGAAAGTCATGGGGGCTTCCTGAAGTTTCTCTATAAATCTTTTTTTTTTTTTTTTTTTTTTTTTTTTTAACCAGACTTGAAGCATCAATTCGGGCAGAGAACAGTCCTGGCCAATGAGTTGAAGCTGACTTGAACGCCTCCCAGGACTGAGGCAGGGTCAGGATCATCAGGTTCATAGAGAAGTACAATCCCCAGACCCCAAGCAGCAACACAGGGCAGTGTGATTCCTGGCAGCAGAGCCCCCAGCCCAGGATTTCTGGTTCCATCTTAAATTTTTATATAAGTCCTTGGTCTCAAAGGGATTGCAAGAAGACAATCTGTTCCAGCTTCGTTTGGCTGTGATGGCAATTCATCTACCTCAAGAGCGTGGACATCCGAAGGCGTTTTGCTTGAGAAGTACGAAGAGCTGGAGCTATGCGGCCTGTCTGACTGTGACATGCTAGCCCCTATGATCCCAACCAGGAGCTCCATCCCTGGCCACCTATTCAAGAATCCTGTCGCGGGTGCTGTCTGTCTCTTTTGCACACTCTCATGGAAGAAATAAATACCTTAAAAAAAAAAAAAAAATCCGCTGTGTCAGTTTGGCCAGAATCTCCTTTGTTTCCTCTTAGTCATTTCCCATCTACTGACCCCACCCTGTTCCTTGACCATAAATCCCCACTTGTGTCAGCCGTATTGGAGTAGAGCCTGGTTCTCAGAGGTGTCTCTCCTCCCCCACTCCCAGATAAATCTGCTTTCACTGCTTCACTTCTGTCACACTCTGGCTTTCTTTGATGGCTGTCAGCCTCCCCTGGGTGATTTCGTTTCAGCAGTCAGTTTGAATTCAAAACACATTCTGCAGCTAGGAAAGACTGCACCTGCAGTTTGTCTTCCGGAGGAGGGGAAAGCTTCCAGGAAGAGTTTTCAAAAACAAAGGTCACTAATGCCCTCCCCCTTCCTCGTGACTGCCAGACATTGCGTTGTTTTTTTTTAAATTTTCTCCTGATGTTGCAAAATCAGCGTGTCCTTTTTATTAATCATGACTTTAAACTCCCCTACTCGGCAAAGACACTTCACCAGAAAGGCGTGTCTGCAAGAGAAATAAAAGCAGGGTCACAGGAAAAGATTTTTGTGCAAAGTAGGTCAAAAGACACATCATGTTCAGAAATTGGTCTGATCAAAATCCTGAATTTTAGAAATTTTCAAAGTGAAGGGTGGAGGCAGGAGGTGGCACAGAGGTTAAGGTGCAAGATTCCACATGACTGGGCAGTTTGAGTCCTGGGCCAGGTTACTTGAAAAACGCTCCAGGCTTATGTGTGCATGTGCCCAAAATCCCAAGAAGAGAATGGAGGAGAAGGGATTGTAGCATGACCATCCTGCCCCCAGCCCTCTCTGCCAAGGGTGCGGTGATTTCGCACTTTCCCTCTCTCACTCCCCCATAACAAAAACTTTAAAAAACAAAAATCAAAGAGGGTTCACATAGGCTTGCACTCGTGATTTATCCAATGAACAGTCTAGAAAAGATTAATCCCTGAGTGTGGGTGTTGGGGGCGGAGGGCGAGGTGCAGGGCGTAGCTGCAGTTAACAGTCAACTTGCTTTACCGAAGTGTGTGTCCTGGGACGAACCCGTTCATCAGTCTATTGTAAACTGCAAGTAATCTGGAGAGCCACATATAATAACTGACAGACAGCAGAGGGACATAGCCCCAAAACAAGGTCACAAGTCCAGTCTGCCAGAAGTGGGCAGGGAGGTCACGTCCCTGAAATGCGTCTATCCGGAACCTGTAGTTTTTGGCAGAAATCCCACGTTAGGAATGCAATTAGTTTTTATGTCCGGGCAGATCAGACGCCTGATTGCAGATGGTCCCATTAGACAATAGGCCCTTTCTTGTGACCATTTCTATGTGGCCCAGACAGTCCAGCCAGCATCTATGAGGCTTTCATAGCTTATGGCCCCCCACCCAGGCCCATCCTAAATCTGCAGAGAAACCAGAGTCTGAGTTTGTTTACTGAGTCTGTATCTCCTTTTAGTTCAGCATAGTTTTGTGCTAGGCTGAAACAGCCGCAGCAGATGGTATCAGGTTTCAGTGCCCAGGCAGGTCCAAGCAATTAGAGTCTGTGATTAGAATTCACCAAAGCAGCTAGCAGTTCTTGTTCTGCTGTATCAAGCCAAAGCCTGTGGAGTCAGGCAGCTGTGGTCCAAGACCAAGTAACAAACCAGGCTTTCCCAAGTTCTGTATAGCTTGCTGTATTACAGAACCCACACTGACTCACAAAAGTATGTGCAGAGGCCAGAACATTACCACCTCTGAGGAGTAGGTATCTGATTTTACAAGAGGTCAGTAGCAACCAAACTTGCTTTTTTTTTTAATTATTTATTTTATTTTATTTATTCATTCATTTATTTTAACTTGACCAGAGAGAGACAGAGAGAGAGAAAGAGTGAGAAAGCAAGCTGCCAGGTCCGGGACTCGAACCGTGGTCAGCCATGTGGGAATGTCCAGCACCTTAATCACCACGCCACCTGCTGGTCCCCCCCCCAAACTTGCTTTTGAAATTCCTGAAGTGGGGCCAACAGGTGGGGTGGAGGTTGAGGCACAGGATCCCACATGGCCACCCGCAGGGCTGGAGTTCCAGACGTGTGGCTTGTGTGCACCGCTGTGTGCCTGCCCAATTCCTGAGAAGAGACTGGAGGAGACGAGATTGTAGTATGACCATCACTCTGGAGGATGATTTCTCACTTTCTCTCTGTGTCTCTAGTGAGTTCACATGCCCGATAGCAAAAACTGAAAATAAATAAATAAATAAAAATAATAATTCCCGTAGTGCATCTCCTGTTAGCGGTTGCCTCTTCTTATATTGTCTCCCTTTTTTCAGTGACTTCAACAGGCAAAATTATAGCAGAATTCATCAGTTATGGAAATATAATTTGCTTGTAATATTCAAAGACTTTAAATTTGGATTCACTCACCAGGAGCAAAAAGCAAGGAAGCGTAGTCCATTTGGGTTTGTTTTTATGTGTGTTGTTTTTTTGGACAGGTTTTATTATAGGGCGCCTGCACTTCCCAGAAAGACAGAGAGAGACAGAGAGACAGAAAGCAAGAAATCACCCCCTAGAGGGGATGGCCACACCGCAATCTCTTCTCCTCCTTTCTCCTCTTGGGATCTTGGGCATGCACGCACACGCGCCTGGTGTGAATTTAAGCCACTGGGTTCGGGACTTGAACCCCAGTTGACTACATGGGAGTCCAGTGATGTAGCCATTATACTATCTGAGTACTCCATCCCCTTTTGGGTTGTTCTGTTTTATTTTGGTAGCTTTCCTAATCAGGGTATGACACCTCTAACATTTATAAAAATAAAATATTTTGGGGGCCGCCAAGTGGTGTGGTTAAGCGTGCTGGATTACCACATGGCCAGCTACGATTCGAGTCCCAGACCTGGTGGCTTGCTTTTTCACTTTCTCTTTCTCTCTCTCTCTGTCCCTCTCTGGTCAAATTTAAATAAATAAATAAATAAATAAATAAATAAAGCTAAATAAAATAATTCTTTAAAAAATAAAATAAAATATTTTGTATTGACTTTTTATCATTTATTCAGATGCAATAGGCATAAAACAAATTTTTAAAAAATATTTCTTTTCATTGTAAGTTTTTAAAACATCTTCCTTTATTTGCAGGTTTACTTAAAGCCCCAATAGAAAATTCATTATTTATATAGTTAACATTATGACTGCCAAAAAATGCCTGGACTAATGGAGGGATGTATCTGAAATGGATTTTTCTTTTCCTTCCTTTCCTTTAGTTTTCTTTTTTTATGGTTTATGCAAAGCTTTGCTCTGACCTTAGAACCTGATTTTAATTTTTTTGTAGAAGAGATTACCACAATCTTTTAACACTTTGGGCCCACTCAAAAGGTTTGAAAATGTTGGAAAGTTTTGGGAACATTTGGGGCCCTTCCTCCTCCTATCTGGAGGAGAGAAAAATCCAGGCAACAAATGTTTGTTTGGTTTTTTTTTTTTTTTTTGCTTTACCTATAATAATTGTACATATTGATGGATTACAACATGATATTTCAGTACATGTAATTGCACAATGATTAAATCAGCTTAACTAGTGTATCTATAATCTTAAATGTTTATTCTTTCTTTATAGTGAGAACATGTAAAATCCTTTCTTCTAGGAATTAGCAGGTGGTGTGGTGATGAAGGTGCTGGATTCCCAACACCTTCATTGCCAACTCTGGTTCACATCCTAGACCTGGCAGCTTACTTTCTCACTGTTCCTGTCTCTCTCTCTCTATCTCTCTGATCAAACTAAAATATAACAAATAAATAAAATTAAGTAAATAATTTTTTAAAGTAAAAAAATCCTTTATTCTAGCTATTTTGAAATATACAATAATAAAATAACTTTTTAAAGAAAGAAATATACAATGAGGGCCCGCTGAGTAGCCTAGCGGTTAAGGGTGCTGGATCCCACCTGGCCAATGGCAGTTTGACTCCCAGCCCTGAGCTTTGGAAAAACAGCAGGCACATGTGTGTGGGTGCGCAAATCACGACAGGATGGAGAAATGGAGGAAAAGAGATTGCAGCGTGATCGCACCCCATTGGGGGATGCTTTATCCTTCCCTCTCTTGCTCTGTCTCTGTGCTTCTCTCTGGCCAGAGCACCTTTCTTCTGGCAGTTAAAAACAAACTAACAAAAGCAAAAAAAAAAAAAAAAAACAAAAAAAACAAGAAATATACATGGTATTATTATTAACCGTAGTTACCCTACAGTGTAATGGAACACAAGAACTTAGTCCTTCTAACTGTACATTATTCCCTTTGACTAACCTCACCCTATCTCTTCTTCCCTACACTCGCCCCAGCCTCGGGAAACCACTGCTCCTGGCCTTTCTTTTTCTCTATGGAAAGGATTTTACCAGTTCCCCCTTCCAACAACAGTACCTGAGAGCACACAGCCTTTCAAGGTGAGGTCTCCTTGCTGTGCACAGCTGAGAACTTGGCTCTATACTATTTTGTGTTTCTCTTTTGTTTTAAACTATGATAAAATATATATAACAAAAAAATGCCATTGTAACTATTTTAATTACCAGAAGGCATGTGCTTACCAGAGAGACAGAGAGGGAAAAAGAACCCCTCAGTGGGGCGTGGTCATGCCCCATCCTTCATCCTGGGGATGAAGGGGATTTGGGGAATGCCCACACAGAAGCCTAGCATGTGTCTCTCACTGCCAGAGCTGGGATTTGAACTGTGGTGGGTCATGTGTGATCCAGCTTCCTTAACTACCAGCTACAGGGCTGGCTCAACCATTGTAACTCTATTTAAATGTCTAATTGTCCAACTGTAATAAAGTAGTCTGACCCCAGCTTGTGAAGTAAGCAAATTTTATTTACGCTAAAGCATGAGGAGGGGCTACTGAGAACCAAAGCCTTTCAGAAGATTACAATGCTCTGAAAGGGCAGAGCTTTGAGTTTTCTTTTCCAGGGAAAATTGGAAAGGAGCGCCACAGAACTTTGTTTTCTTCTAAGAATTCCCAGCACTGGTTGACAAGAACAGCATGTTTCTGACTGACTTTTTATGTTTCACATGTCATACACTTTAGTCACATAGTTACTACTACAGCAAAGGAGGTAGGCTAGTGAGTTCTTTGTTAGAAAGTGTCCATGAGACCTGGCTGCAATCTGGTGTTTAAGGCAGCCAGATCCCACGTGGCCAATTCATGGTTCAAGCTCCAGATCTGGGGGCTTGTGACACATGCCGTGTGTGTGTGTGTGTGTGTGTGTGTGTGTGTGTGTGTGAGAGAGAGAGAGAGAGAGAGAGAGAGAGAGAGAGAGAGAGAGGTGGGGGGGAAACTAAGATCCTGAGAGGAGGGTGAAGAGATGGAGAAGAAGGGATTGTGCTGTGACCACCCCCACCCGGGGGGGTGATTTCTCCCTCTCTGTCTGGTGAGTGCACATGCCTTTTGGCAAATAAAAAAGAAGAGAAAATAATTTTTAAAAAGAAAGAAGGAAAGGAAAGAAACAAAAAGGAAAGGAAAGGAAAAGAAAAACACAAGACCAGAACCAGCAGTTGGCCTAAAGGCTATGTCGCTGGACTCCCATGTAGTTGACCACAGTTCAGATCCAATGGCTTAAACTCACGCCGGGCACGTGTGCGTGCGTGCCCAAGATCCTGAGAAGAGAATGGAGGAGAAGGGATTGTGCATGGCCATCCCCCCAGAAGGTTGATTTCACGCTTTCTGTGTCTCTGTGTCTCTCTTTTTCTGGAAAACGCACGTGTCCTATAGCAAAAATTTCTCCAAAAAAGAAGAAGAAAAGAAATCACATTCACCCCCTGGCGGGGGTGGAGGGGGATGACCACACTGCGATCCCCTCTCCTCTGTTCTCCTGTCTGAATCTGGGGCACACATGGCCAGCGTGGTTTCCAAGCCGCTGGCCCAGGACTTGATGCAGTCCGCCATGTGGCCTCCAGCACCTTAACCTCTCTGGCTGGCCCCAAACCTCCTCTTTCTTAAATAGTCTTTATTCTCTCCTCAGGGACATCTGTCAGTTAGTGTTTCTTTAAGCACACATCTAGTTAGGTTTCTATGACTACACACTCTCACACCACCATTCAGACTATGTAAATTAGTGTACAGGCCAAGAAGCTTCAGCCAGCCTTGGGAGCTCCTCCTCATGTCCCTGAAAGTAATAAAGTCATAGTAAGAGTGGCAAGTAGTCCAAGCCCACATACCTCACCGGGCCTAATTAATTTCAAACGCCTCACCAATCTTACTTCCTCTCTCATGCGTCCGTGACATTAACCACGTTCACCACACGGTACAGTCCTCACCACCGTCTAGTTCCAAAATTTTTCATAACCCTGAACACCTATTAAGAAATAATTCCCCATTCTTTCCCCAGCCTCTGGTAACTTCTCTTCTACTTCACATTTCTATGAATTTGCTTATTGTATATATTTAATATTAGTGAATCATACAAAACGTGACCTTTGTGTCTGGCTTATTTCACAAAGCTTAATTTTTTTTCTTTTCTCGAGAGTGTGTTGTTTTGTTTTTTGCTATAGTGCACATGCACTCACCAGAAAGACAAAGACAGAGACAGAAATTGAGAAATCATCCTCCCCTCCCCCGGGGGGATGGCTACGCGGCAATCCCTTCTCCTCCATTCTCCCCCCGGGATCTTAGGACACGTGCACATACACGCCCAGCGTGACTTTAAGCCACTGGGTCTGAGATTCGAACTGTGGTCGACAACATGGGAATCCAGCGACATAGCCATTAGGCCAACTGCTGGTCCCCACAAAGCTTAACAACGTTTACAGATTCATCTACACTGCTTCATGTTTCAAGACTTCATTTATTTCATCCCTAAAAAATATTCCACTTTTACCCACTTAGTATATTTTATTTATTTGCTCATCCACTGACGGACACATGGGTTGTCCCCACCTCAGCTATTGTGAATAACAGAGCAATGAACGTTCTGTAAGTATCTGCCGTGCTTTCAATTCCTTTAAGATTTAAAACTCTTTTAGATTTATTTACCATTTCACAGGTCACTGGGCTTGGGGCTCAAACTGTGGTCAACTATGTGGGAGTCCAGCAACGTAAACATTACGCAGTCTGCTGGTCCCCTATAATCCATCTTTTTAACAGATATTTTTGGGATAATCTTTGTCAGTCATTTAACACGATGTGGACAGAGAGGAAGTGACCAAAAATAATAATAATCTGGGGCCAGCAGATGATATAAGCGTTATGTCTCTGGACTCCCATGTAGTCGATCGCGGTTCAAGCTCTGGACCCAGCAGCTTAAACTAACACCGAGCGCATGTGCGTGCGTGCCTAAACTCCCCATAGAAGAATGGAGAAGGGATTGTGGCATGTCCATACCTCCTGGGGGGGGTGATTTCTCCCTTTCTGGCTCTCTGTCTTTCTGGCGAGGGCACACGCCCAATAGCAAAAACCTCTCAAAAAAAAAAAAAAAAAAAAATAATAATGATCCCTATTACCTATTTTATTAGTACTACTTAATATCAGGATAATGATCTGAACTGCTTAAAGAAGCCAGAAGCAAGATTCTGGCCTATAATAATACAAGAGAGTAGATTAGTTCCAAAGTACACTTCACTGAGTATGCAGCTATGTGGGAATTCCTCTGCCTACTGTGAGGGCATTGGCTTTTAAAAGCACTCTTTATCTGATGATCCTGATGCTACTCTTCCTGAAATTGTGACACCTCAGGCCCTAAGTACTCCTGACAGCGACTCACATGGTACACCTCAAAATGCTTTCAAAGTATTCTGTTCTCAGAAAGCTGATTCTCAGCAAAGACATGTACGCACATGTACCTGGTGTGTTTTTCAAGTAACAAGCTTTTTTTTTTTTGGACAGAGACATTTTCTATAGAGCATGTCATGCACTTGCTGGAGAGACAGAGAGACAGAAAGCAAGAAATCACCCTCCCCGAGGGGGATGGCCACTCCACAATCTCTTCTCCTCCATTCTCCTCTTGGAATTTTGGACAATTCCTGCCCCATAGTACATTTCTCCCAGGAAACTTTTAGAAACCAGAAAAGCCTGGGCTCTATGTGACAGTCCAAGAGAATGAGTATTGTCCAGATCTTAAAAGCATTTTAGAAGGCCTCCCCACGGTGTCGTGGTTAAGGTAGCTATATCCCACATGGCCAACTGTGCAGTTCAAATCCCAGCCCTGGCAGCTTGAAAAGCACACCAGGCAAGCCCCAAATCCCAACAGGATAGAGAAATGTAGAAGGGATTGTGGCACGACTCTGCCTCCTTGGGGGAGGAGGATGCTCTCTCCCTTTCCTTGTCTCTCTCCCAGGAACATATGCACTCTGGAAAATTTTTAAAAAGAAAGAAACAGTTTGGAGTGAAAAAACACATTCATCAGTCACATAAATTTTTACATTGTCAATGCCTCGACTTATTGTGGAGATGATTGGATTGTTTTGTTATGGCTTCTTTCATCTAAAAATTGTGGGATTGGTCAGCATAATGACATTGGACTATCCTGCCGCCCCATGACAAGGAATATTCAGCGATTTGCAGGACTCTGAGTCATAGTGACAGGTTGTGAGATTTCACAACTGTGATGGTTATCTATTGCTACATAAAAATAATGGCAAACTTAGCGGCTCCAAACAACACACATTACTCATCTCACAGTTTTTAATGGGTCAGGAGTCCAGGCCCAGCTCAGCAGGTCTACTGCTCAGGGCCCCTGTGTCTGAGAGCTGGGGCCTCGGGACGTCTGGACAAGGAAAGAATCTGCAGTCAAGCTCGCAAGGTTGTTGGCAGGATTTTATTTTCACAGGGCTGAGGAGCCTAGGGCTTCAGTGTTACTGGCTGTTGACCAGAGGCTGCCCTCAATTCCCGGTGTGTACTCTTCAGGTTCGGTGCCTTGCTTTTAAGCAGATGTGAACTGATACCATTGGAGTGCTTTACACAGGCTTTCCTGGAAAGGAATGCACCAACGTTTACATAGGTGGGATTACCTTTCTAAACAGAGCAAAACCAGTATGGAGAGGGCAAATTCATTATCTACTGGCATATAATTCTTTGCCTGAAATAGCTACTTTTGTCTTGATTTCGAAATTAAACTAGCTTCCCTACTGCTGGAAGTAGCTTGGTATATTTGTGAGTGAAAATGGGTAACCCCTCCCTGCAGTTGCAACTCCCTCCCAGACAAGACCCCATATCTCTTCCTTTTTTTAACTGCCAAAGAGCACACGCGTGTGCTCACCAGAGAGAAACAGAGAAACAGAAAGAGAGAGGGAGGAGAAAGCACCCTCTAATGGAACATGGGCATGCTGCAATCCTTTCTCTACCATTTCTCCATCCTCTCAGGATTTGGGGTACAGGCATATATGGGCCCAGCATATTTTTCAACCTGCGGGGCCAAGATTCAAAGCACAATTGGCCATGTGGAGTACAGCTCTCTTAACCCCTATGCTATGGAATGGGCCCCCAATATTTCTTAATTGTTTTAATTTCAAAGGAATACATATCATGGTAAGGCATATTGTTGAGTGGAAGGGAGAAGTGTTCTGATGTAATATGCTACCTTACGGTGACAAAGGAAAGGAAAATAAAGTATGTTTTTCGTTTCTATAGGTATACATGTATTCTGGAAGGATAAGTAAAGAAACTACTTTGAATGGGAATAGAGAGAAGACCTGATCTTTAAACACTTTTCTTTTTTTTATTTTGGAGAGCATTGAACCAGGAATTTAATTGCCTATTAAAAGAAAAAACTTGCTGGAACCAACAGATAGCAGATAGCATAATGGTTGCATCGCTGGACTCTCACATGGCTGACCACAGTTTAAGTCCCAGACTCAGAGGCTTGAAACCCACGCTGGGTGCATGTACGTGCGTGCCTAAAATTACAAGAGGAGAATGGAGGAGAAAAGATTGTGGCATGGTCATTTCACTTGGGGGGTGATTTCTTACTTTCTGTCTCTCTGGCAAGCACACAATGTGCCCTATAGCAAAAATCTCTCTCAAAAAAAAAAAAAATGCTTGTGGGAATCAGCAGTTAGCATAATGGCTATGTCGCTGGACTCCCACGTAGTTGACCACGTTGGACCCGGTGGCTTCAAACTCACGCTGGGTGCATGTGCATGAGTGTCCAAGATCCCGAGAGGAGATTGGAGGAGAAGGGATTGCAGCGTGACCATACCCCCTGGGGGGTGATTTCTCGCTTTCTATCTCTCTGTCTTTCTCTGTCTGTCTGGCGAGCGCACGCACCCTATAGCGAAAACCTCTCAAAAAAAAAAAAAATTGCTTGTTACTTGAAAAACACACCAGATACAGGTACATGCATGCCAAAAATCCCAAGAGGAGAATGGAGGAGAAAGGACTATGGTGTGATAATTTCCCTGGGAGGATTTCCCTCTTTCCCCTTCTCTAAATTTCTCTCTCTTTCTCTCTCTGGCAAGCACACGTGTCCTATAGCAAATAAAAACAACAAAAATAAACTTGTTTAAATACAGGAAAATAGTAAATAACATTTAAAAATATCCCTTATACAGCCTGCCTAATCGCCCCCATCAATGTTATAATTGCTAATAGTTTGCTACATATTCTTAAGAACTAGGGCTTCTCGGGACCAGCAATTGGCGTAATGGCTATGTCACTGGACTCTCGTGTAGTTGACCATGGTTCGAGTCCCAGACTCGGTGGCTTAAACTCACTTAGGGCACGTGTGCATGTGTACTCAAGATCCCAAGAGGAAAATGGAGGAGAAGGGACTTTGGTGTGGCCATCCCCTCTGGGGAGTGATGTCTCGCTTTCTGTTTCTCTGTCTCTCTCTGTCTTTCTGGCGAGTGCATGCGCCCTATAGCAAAAACCTCTCAAAAAGAAAGCTAAAAAAAAAAAAAAAAATCTAGGGCTTCTCATTCTCAATGCTGTTCTTCATCTGGGGACCAGTTAATCCTTTGCTGTGGGGCGTTTAGCAGTTTCTTTGGCCTTCACCTACTAGATACCAGCAGCACCCCTCCTCACCCTAATCATGAAAAACAAAAGCATTTACTGATATTGCCAAATGCTCCTAGAAAAGGGCCAAAATCTCCCCTCACCAAAAACCACTGTCAGGATCAGCAGATGGCATAATGGTTACGGAGCTGGACTTCCACCTCGCCGACCATGGTTGGAGCCCTGGACTCCCACGTAGTTGACCACGGTTCGCGTCCAGGACCCGGTGGCTTCAAACTCACGCTGGGTGCATGTGCATGAGTGTCCAAGATCCCGAGAGGAGATTGGAGGAGAAGGGATTGCAGCATGACCATACCCCCTGTGGCTTAAAACTCACATTGGGCACGTGTGCGTGCCCAAAATCCTGAGAGGAGAAGGGAGGGAAGGGGATTGCGGCACGGCCATTTCCTCTTGCTTTCTGTCTTTGTATTTCTGTCTCTCTGGTGAGCGCACACGCCCTATAGCAGAAACCTCTGTACCCAAAAAAGAAAGAAAACCACTGTATTAGACTTTATGAATACACTTACATCTTTATATCAGAGAATGCATATGTAGTTATTTTTTCCCCCAGCATTATTAAGGTATGATTGACCAATGCAAATTTTATGTATTTAGGGTATACATCATTTTTGTGTTTTGTTTTTACAGATAAGAAAACTACAGTTCAGAAAATTATTACCATTGGACACTGATTTCTTTGTTTTTTTTTCTTTCTTTTGCTATAGGGCGCATGCACTTACTACAGAGACAGAACGTGAGAGTCACCTGACGCAGATGGGAGGGCCATACCACAATCCCTTCTTCTCCATTTTCCTCTCTGGTTTTTGGACATACATGCACACACACCCAGACTGAGTTTCAAGCCTCCGGGTCCGGGACTCAAACTGAAGTCAGCCACATGGGAGTCCAGCCATTACCTTAACCACAATGCCACCTGCTGGCCCCTGGACACTGATTTCTTATTCAATGCTCTTTATTTTCTGTTCTTTTTCTTCTTTTGTTTATTGGGGGGAGGGGGGGCTTGCACATATGCCTGGTGTGTTTTTCAAGAGTCTGAATCTAGGACTGAACCACGCAGTCAGCCATGGGGATCCAGCTGCCACCAAGCAGTGGCTGGCCCTCAGTGCCCTTTCAAAGTTACCTTTATTTATTTATTTTTATTAACAATATTTTAATTGACAAAATGGGATACAGTGTGCTGTTTTGATAGGGATATACACTCTGGAATAATTCAGTCAAGCTAATTAATATATCTGTCCTTTTGGTTACATATCATATTTTATAGAGAGAAATTTGAAATTTACTATATTTGTGATTTTGAAAAAGCCTATTCAAAAACTATTCCTACGTGGGGACCAGCAGTTAGCGTAATGGCTATGTCGCTGGACTGCCACGTAGTCGACCGTGATTCACATCCTGGACCCGGTGGCTTAAAACTCACACCGGGTGCATGTGTGTGCGTGCCCAAGATCCCAAGAGGAGAATGGAGGAGAAGGGATTGCGGTGTGACCATCCCCCCTAGGGGGTGATTTCTCGCTTTCTGTCTCTATGTCTCTCTCTGTCTGTCTGGCGAGCACACGCGCTCTATAGCGAAAACCTCTCCAAAAAAAAAACAAAAAAAAAACTATTTCTACGTGAAACTTGGCACCCTTTGAGCAGTAACTCCTCGTTCCTACCCCAACATCCCAGCCTCTGGTAATACCATTGGATTCTTTACTTCTGTAAGTTCAATTTCTTTAGATTCCCATATAAGTAAGATAAGGCTGTTTTCTGTGCCTAGTTTTGTTTCACATAACATAATATTATCCAGATTCGGGGCCAGCAGGTGGCATGGTGGTTAAGGGTGCTGGACTCCCACATAGCTGACCCTGGTTCAAGTCCCAGACCTGGCAGCTTGCTATCTCACTTTCTGTCTCTCTCTTTCTCTGGTCAAATAAATTAATTAAATAAATAAATAAAGCTAAATTTAAAAAAAAATTCATAATGTTATCCAGACTCATCCATGTTGTTGTAAATGATAGTCTTTTCTCCTTTATAAGGTTGAATAAAATTCCATTGTGGGATATATATATGACATTTTCTATATTCATCCATCTACTAGTGGACACTTGGGTTGATTCCTTATCTTGGCTACTATATTTAATGCTGCAGTGAATATGGGAATGTGGATGTCTGATGAACTGACAGACTGATTTCATTTCACACATGAGAAGAATTAAGGGACCATATGTTAGCTGCTGTTTTCATTTTTTGAGGAATCTTCATGCCATATTTCATAATAGCTGTACACATTTATTTTCTCATCAACGGCACATAAGAGTTCCTTTTCTCTGCATTCTTGCCAATACTTGTTATCTCTCATTTTCAGATAAAACCAATCTAGTAGGTATGAGGTGACATCTTACTGTGCTTTTAATTTGTATTTTCCTAATTATTAGTGATACAAAAAATTTTTAAAAGAATTATTTACTTAATATTATTATCGTTACTTAAATTTTCTAAAGGGCACATGTGCTTCAGAGAGAGACAGAGATAGAGAGAGAGAGAAAGTGAGAAAGCAAGCCACCAGGCCTGGGACTCAAACTGTAGTTAGCCATGTGGGGGAGTCCAGCATCTTAACCACCACATCACCTACTGATATACCACAAAACATTTGTAAGTATAGCTGTCGGTCATTTGTTTTCTTTTGAGATGTGTCTTTTCAGGTCCTCTGCCTATTTTTTAACTGTTTTTTTTTTTTTTTAATCTTGCTATAATGATAGAGTTCCTTATATATTTTTGGATATTAATCCTTTATAAGATGTATGATTTGACAGTATTTCTCCTTTTCTGTGGGTCGTCACTTTGCTTTGTTACTCCTTCCATTGCTGCTCAGAAACCGTAGCTTGATGCCATGCCTGTGCTTCTAGAGCCATACCCAAAACTGTCGTTCCTCAGACCAGTGCTGTGGGGCTTTTCCCTCATATTTTGTTTTAGTAGATTAACTGTTTCAGTTCTTATATTAAAACCTTTAATCCATTGTGAGCTGATTTGCATGTATTTTAAATATAGATATATATATTATATATCCATATAATGTATATAATACATATTAAATCTACATTATAAATATATTTTTATATTTTGTGTGAGACAAGCATCTAGTTTCATTCTTCTACATGTGTATATTTAGTTATCCCAACATCATCTATTGAAGACTCTCCTTTCCCCATTGTGAGTTCTTGGCACCTTTGTCAAAAGTCAATGGGCTGTGGCCGGGGCTCTGCCCCCGTGGGCCGTGGCCGGGATCTGCCCCGCGTGCCGCAACCGCTGATGGCCGTCTCTGCTTTCCTGAGCCGCGTTCCTGAAACTGTGTTCCATGGAGATTCACCTACATTTGCGGGGCTGCGCGAGACCCACCCTTGGTCCAGCCCTGAGTGCAGTCTACGTTTCCTATTGTTGGGAACTTTATGATCTGATAATTGGAAAAAAAAATCATGTTTATCATAAAAAATAATTAGAATAATAATAATAATGATTGGGGGAAACATAGGAAAGATATTGAATGTTGAAGCGGGGAGATTAATGTCTCTGTACTGACTGACATGCATGGCATTCCCTTTTGAAAAAGCAATGTAATACACTGTAAAGTTATATGTAATTCAATGTAATAAAAAAATAGATAATTAAAAAATAAAAAATAAATAAAAAAAAATAAAAAAAAAAAAAGTCAATGGGGATGGGGGCCACCAGGTGGCATGGTGTTTGGGGTGTTGGACTCCCACATGGCTGACCACGGTTTGAGTCCTGGACCTGGCAGCTTCACTTTACCTCTCTCTATCTGTGTCTTTCCTCCTCTCTCTCTCTCTCTCTCTCTCTGATCAAATTAATAATAATAAATCAATCAATCAACAAAAGTTAAATAATTATTTTTTTAAAAAGTCAATTGAGTTAATTTCTGGGTATTTGCTTTTTTAAAGTTTGGTATAATTTGTCAGTGAAGGCATCAAATCCTAGGCTTTTCCTCGATGACTGATGTTTTCTTTGATTTTCTCTCCCTAAAGTTTAGTAGTCTGTTCAGATTTTTTATTTTTTCACAATTCAGTTGTGGTAGATTTTACATTTCTAGGAATGTATTAATTTCTTCTATGTTATCAAATTAATTGGCATATAATTATTCATAGTACTCTTTGTGAGTCTTTGTACTTCTGTGACATCAGTTGTAATTGCTCCTCTTTCACATCTGAGCTTATTCATTTTAGTTTTCTTTCTTTTTTCTCATCCAGCTAAAAGCTTGTCAACTTTCTTTATCCTTTAGAAAAACCAACTTCGTTTCCTTGATATTTTCTATTATTTTTCTCATCACTGTTTTATTTCTGCTCTGATCTTTGTTCTACTAACTTTGAGTTTAGTTTTTTCCTTTTTTTATAGTTCCTTGAGGTATAATATTATGTTGTTATTTAAAATCTTTTTCTTTTTTGGGAAGAGCAGTTAGCGTAATGGCTATGTCGCTGGAATCTCATGTAGTCCACCGTGTACCGTGGTTCAAGTCTCGGACCTGGTGGCTTAAACTCACACCAGAAGCGTGTGCGTGCGTGCCCAAGATCCCGGGAGGAGAATGGAGGGGAAGGGATTGTGGTGTGGCCATCCCCCCGGGGTGTGATTTCTCGCTTTCTGACTCTCTGTCTCTCTCTGTCTTTCTGGTGAGCGTACACTCCCTATAGGAAAAAAAAACCTCTACAAAAAAAAAAGCTTTTTCTTTTTTAATGAAGGTGTTTATCACCCCTGCTATTTATCACCATTAAAGGTCCCTTCAAACTGCAAACTGCTTTTTTTATTTTCTTTTTTTTGAGAGGTTTTTGCCATAGGGCGCGTGCGCTTGCCAGACAGACAGAGAGAGACAGAGAGATAGAAAGCGAGAAATCACCCCCCAGGGGGATGGCCACACCGCAATCCCTTCTCCTCCATTCTCCTCTCGGGATCTTGGGCATGCACACACACACGCGCCCGGCGTGAGTTTAAGCTGCCGGGTCTGGGACTCGAACCGCGGTCGACTACGTGGGAGTCCAGCGACATAGCCATTACGCTAACTGCTGGTCCCAAACTGCAAACTGCTTTTACTGCATGCTGTGAATTTTGGTAGCCTGTGTTTCTATTTTTTTTTTGTTTGTCTGAAGATATTTTTTTTTATTTTCCCTTTTGATTTCTTCTTTGATTCACCAGTTGTTTAAAAGTGTTTTGTTTATTCTCCACATATTTGTGAATTTTTCAGTTTTCCTCTCTCTCTCTCTTTCTTTCTTTCTTTCTTTCTTTCTTTTTTTAGAGGTTTTTGCTATAGGGCGCATGTGCTCGCCAGACAGACAGAGAGAGACAGAGAGACAGAAAGCGAGAAATCACCCCCCAGGGGGGATGGTCATGCCGCAATCCCTTCTCCTCCATTCTCCTCTCAGGATCTTGGGCATGCACACATACGCGCCCAGCGTGAGTTTTAAGCCACCGGGTCCGGGACGAGAACCGCAGTCGACTATGTGGGAGTCCAGCGACATAGCCATTACGCTAACTGCTGGTCCCTCCTCTCGTTATTGATTTCCAGTTTTATATGTTTGAGGTCAGAAAAGATAGTAGTTATGATTTTAATCTTTTCAAATTTGCTAAAATTTCTTTTGTGGCCCAATATATGATCTACCCTTGAGAATGTATGTGTGCTTGAGGAGAATGTTTATTTTGCTGCTGTTGGATGGAATGTTTGGTATGTCTGTTAAGTCTTTTCAGTCAAAAGTATAATTCAAGTTCAGTGTTTCCTTGTTGATTTTTTTGTCTGGATGATTTATCCACTGTTGACAGTGGAGTGTTGAATTCCCTACAGTTATTGTGTTTCCATCTATTTCTCCCTTCGGATCTTTTCATATTTGCTCTCTATATTTAGGTGTATCAAATATGTACAATTGCTATAGTCTTTTGTTGAATTATCATTAATGATCTTTTTTCTCTTGTTATAATTTTTGACTTAGAGCCTATTTTGTTTGTTATAACTATATAGGCACCCCTGCTCTTGGTTTCCATTAACATGGACTATCTTTTTCTATCCCTTCACTTCTAGTTTACAAATGTCCTTAAAGGTGAAGTGAGTTTCTTTTAGGCAGCATGTTATTGAGTCTTGTGTGGTTTTTCTTAATCTATTTAGCCACTTTGTTGACTAGAACAATAAGTGCATTAGTGTTTAAAGAATTTCTGGTTGCTGTTTTGTTCATTGTTTTCTTGTTGTTTTCTAAGTCCTTTCTTCCTCTCTTGCTGTCTTTCCTGCTGTATCAATGTGCTTTGATGCCTTTATCTTTTGTGTATTTTGTATAGTTTTTTGCTTTCTGGTTACTATAAGACTTATTAAAGCATCTTATAGCTACACTTGTCTCTCTTATGCTGACAACTTTGATTGCATACAAAAGCTCTGTACTTGGGACCAGCAGATGGCATAGTGGTTACAACACTGGACTCCCACATGGCTGACTGTGGTTCAAATCCTGGATCCAGTGACATCAAAATCATGCCAGACCCATGTGCATGCATGCCCAATATCCTTGAAGGAGAATGGAGAGGAAGGGATTGCAGTATGCCCATTCCCCCAGCAAGAGCACATGCCCTATGGCAAAAACCTCTAAGGGAAAAAAAAAATAAAGCTCTGTACTTTCACTGTTTCCCCCCACATTCGGTTTTTGATGTCACAGTCTATGTATTTTGTATTGTGCATCACTTACCAAGAAATTATAGAGGTACTTTTGGGGACCAGCAGTTGGAGTAATGAGTACGTCGCTGGTCTCCCCTGTAATAGACCATGGTTCGAGTCCCAGATCCGGTGGCTTAAACTCATGCTAGGCATGTGTGTGTGTGTGCCCAAAATCCCAAGAGGAGAATGGAGGAGAAGGGATTGCAGTGTGGCTATTCCCCCTGGGGGGTGATTTCTCGCTTTCTGTCTCTCTGTCTCTCTCTGTCTTTCTGGCAAACGCACATGCCCTATAGCAAAAACCTCTCAAAAAAAAAAAAAAAAGAAAGATTATTTTTAGTGTTTTTTTTAAATAAAAATTGTACTATGAAAAAAATCTTTGAACATGTGAATTATGTAGTCTCCATACTTATGACTATATCTGTAGTCTGGAAGTGGGCTATCTGAAACATATTGTAGCTACATTTTCCTAAATTATAAACATGACCAGTTTCCTGGTCAAAAAAATTCCATTCATTTACCAGCAAATGAGAGGAACTAATTCTTTACTATCTCAATAATCCTAAATATTATCAAATATTTTATTTGTGCCAAAAGTAAAAATAAAAAGATATTTTACTTTATTATTATTATTTTTGGAGAGATTTTTGCTATAGGGCACATGCGCTCACCAGAAAGACAGAGAGAGAGAGAGAGAGAGAGAAAGTGAGAAATCATCCCCCAGGGGGATGGCCACGCTGCAATCCCTTCTCCTCCATTCTCCTCTTGAGATCTTGGGCACGCGCACACACACATGCCTGGCATGAGTTTAAGCCACCAGGTCCAGGGCTCAAACATAGGAGTCTAGCGACATAGCCATGACACCAATTGTTGGTCCCAAAAAGATATTTTATTTTAATTTGCATCTTTTGAATTTGAGAGAAGCTAAACACCTTCTCCTAGGATTTGTTTCCTTTTGCTCATACTCTGAAAATAAGATAAGGACATAATAAGGAATCTATGGAGTGATCCTGACTTCCCCTAATTCTTTGACTCAGAAGGTTTCATCACATTGCAAAAGAAGCAATGAAGCAGTAAACACTGTCTATAGTAAAGGCTGAATATTGAAATCAAAGGGCTGTCTCTGAGGCCCAGTAGTTAAGGCAGCCAGATCCCAAAGGGCAGATGATGTGATTCAAGACCCAGATCCCGTGGCTTGAGAAACACACTGAGTGCATGTGCATGCATGCCCCAAATCCCGATGGGTGGAGAAATTAAGAAGGGATTGTGGGAGACTTTCCACGCCTGCCAGCAGGCAATAGGCTCTCCTGCAAGCCTCTGGCCAGCAAGAGATACTGAGGGAGGGTCACCTCTGACCCCCACCCCACTTCCAGACCCCCAGGCCCCAGACTCCACCTTCTAGACTTTCCGTGCCTGCCAGCAGGCAATAGGCTCTCCTGCAAGCCTCTGGCCAGCAAGGGATACTGAGGGAGGGTCACCTCTGACCCCCACCCCACTTCCAGACCCCCAGGCCCCAGACTCCACCTTCTAGACTTTCCGCGCCTGCCAGCAGGCAATAAGCTCTCCTGCAAGCCTCTGGCCAGCAAGGGATACTGAGGGAGGGTCACCTCTGACCCCCACCCCACTTCCAGACCCCCAGGCCCCAGACTCCACCTTCTAGACTTTCCGTGCCTGCCAGCAGGCAATAGGCTCTCCTGCAAGCCTCTGGCCAGCAAGGGATACTGAGGGAGGGTCACCTCTGACCCCCACCCCACTTCCAGACCCCCAGGCCCCAGACTCCACCTTCTAGACTTTCCGCGCCTGCCAGCAGGCAATAAGCTCTCCTGCAAGCCTCTGGCCAGCAAGGGATACTGAGGGAGGGTCACCTCTGACCCCCACCCCACTTCCAGACCCCCAGGCCCCAGACTCCACCTTCTAGGTAGGTAGCCAGGATCTCCTTGAGGTGTTTTTTTTTTTTTTTTTCTCTTGAACCCCCTGCATTCTCTTGTACCTAGCTCTCCTTCTCCCCCCAGACTTTCCGCGCCTGCCAGCAGGCAATAGGCTCTCCTGCAAGCCTCTGGCCAGCAAGGGATACTGAGGGAGGGTCACCTCTGACCCCCACCCCACTTCCAGACCCCTAGGCCCCAGACTCCACCTTCTAGGTAGGTAGCCAGGATCTCCTTGAGGCGGTTTTTTTTTTTTTTTTCTCTTGAACCCCCTGCATTCTCTTGTTAATACCTAGCTCTCCTTCTCCCCCCAGACTTTCCGCGCCTGCCAGCAGGCAATAGGCTCTCCTGCGTGCGACTTTTTCTTTATTTTTCTGTGTTGTCTTTCCTTTCTTTGCATATTGTCCTCTCCTCCTTATTTTTTACCATGCCAGACAGACTAGACAGGTCTAGAATCATATATCTGAAATTTCCTAGGAAGGTAAGTGTCTCTGGGATCCTCCCTAGTACTGATCCCCTTTGAAAAAGGAGATACTGCTTGTTAGACACTTCTGTAGAGTTCCCCTCCTGAAAACACATTGGTAAAAACAACAGAAGAGAGACTTCAACAAACAGCTATTCCCATCAAAAAGGAAAGACTCTTGGGAACCAGCAGTTAGCGTAATGGCTATGTCGCTGGACTCCCACGTAGTCGACCGTGGTTCGTGTCTCGGACCCGGTGGCTTACAACTCACACCGGGCGTGTGTGCGTGCGTGCCCAGGATCCCAAGAGGAGAATGGAAGAGAAGGGATTGCGGCGTGACCATCCCCCCTGGGGGGTGATTTCTCGCTTTCTGTCTCTATGTATCTCTCTGTCTGTCTGGCGAGCGCACGCGCCCTATAGCAAAAAACCTCTCCAAAAAAAAAAAAAAAAAGGAAAGACTCTTACTTCTCGTGGAACAAAAGTTCTCCCAAGAGGTCTTTAAAAGGGAAGTAATCTTCCAATGGCTAAAAGTAGAAAAAGAGCCTCAGGTCTGAATAAACAAGAAAATATGTCTCCAGCAAAGGAAAATGCCCCTCTATGTCTCGTAAATATGGAGGACGTTACCAAAATGACAGACACAGAATTTCGAACATTCATGGTGACCAAATTCTGTGAATTGGAAAAAAAAAGAGAAAACGAACTACAGGAAATTAGGAAGTCCTTCCAGGATATGAAAGAAGAAATGGATACCCTGAGAAAGAATCAGGTGGAACTATTAGAGATAAAGTCTATAATACAAGAAATCAAAAACTCTCTGGAAAGTATTAAGAGCCGATTAGACCACGCTGAAGATCGAATCTCTGATGTAGAAGATAAAACCTCTGATCTAGAAAAAAACTACAAAAAGATCAAGAAAATAACTAAAAAACATGAGGATAATATACGAGAAATACTAGACTCTATTAGACGCCCAAACATCAGAATAATCGGCATCCCAGAAGGTGAAGAAACTAATAGCGGAATGGAAAATCTATTCCATGACATCTTGGAAGAAAATTTCCCAAGCCTAGAGAGGCACCGAACCATCCGGACCCAAGAAATACAAAGGACCCCAAATAGAATCCACCCCAGAAGATCTTCCCCAAGGCACATCTTAGCCAGGCTGTCTAACGTCACAGAAAAAGACATGATACTAAAACTGGCAAGAGAGAAACGAGAAATAACTTACAAAGGCCATCCCATAAGACTAACACCAGACCTCTCATCAGAAACAATGCAAGCAAGAAAAGAATGGGAAGACATACTGAAAGTGTTAAGAGAGAAACAATTTCACCCAAGACTATTATACCCTGCAAGATTATCCTTCATTTGGGAAAAAAAGATTAAAATCTTCTCAGACAAACAAAACCTGAAAGAATTTGCCAACACCAGACCAGCTCTTCAAGAAATCCTGAAGAAAGTACTGTTCCAGGAAAACTAA
Organism: Tupaia tana; assembly: GCA_026018925.1. Taxonomy (NCBI): domain Eukaryota; kingdom Metazoa; phylum Chordata; class Mammalia; order Scandentia; family Tupaiidae; genus Tupaia; species Tupaia tana. The sequence continues at coordinate 8,200,031 of JAKSZU010000013.1, read as the reverse complement.
AGACGCAACAGCCAGAAACAAAGAAATAACAGGCAACTAAGACAATGGCTAACTTAAATGTCGGTACAGATCCTGTAACATCTATAATAACATTGAATGTTAATGGGTTAAATTCTCCAATCAAGAGACACAGACTGGCTGAATGGATAAAAAAACAGAAACCCTCTATCTGTTGCCTACAAGAAACCCACCTCATGGAAAAAGACATACATAGACTGAAAGTGAAGGGTTGGAAAAAGGTTTTCCATGCAGTTGGGAACCAAAAAAGAGCTGGAGTTGCGATACTAATTTCTGACAAAATAGGCTTTAAAACAAAAAGTGTCCGAAGAGACAAAGAAGGGCACTATATCATAGTAAAAGGCTCTATAGATCGAGAAGATATAACGCTTATTAATATCTATGCTCCTAACACAGGAGCACCCAAATATGTGAAGGAAAGATTGTTAGATCTGAAAGGGGAGATAGACTGCAACACACTAATTGTTGGAGATCTCAACACCGCATTATCCCCTCTGGACAGATCATCTAGGCAAAAAATAGGTAGAGAGATCAAGGATCTAAATGATACCATAAATCAATTGGACTTAACAGATATCTATAGAACTTTCCACCCAAAAACCACAAGATATAGTTTTTTCTCACCCCGACATGGAACTTTCTCGAAGATTGACCACATCATAGGACACAAAGCAAGCCTCTGCAGATTCAGAGGCATAGAAACTATTTCCAGCATCTTCTCTGACCATGATGGAATTAAACTCGAGTTTAATTTCAAGAGAAATCCTCAAAAAATACCTAAAAACATGGAAACTAAATAACCTACTCCTGAATGACTCCACTATTACCGAAGAAATAAAGTCCGAAATCAAAAGATTCATGGAAGCCAATGACAACGAAGATACAAGTTTCCATAATCTTTGGCACACTGCCAAAGCAGTCATAAGAGGGAAGTTCATAGCAATTAGTGCACATAAGAGGAAGACAGAGAAAAGGCTAATGGATCACCTAACATCAAGCCTTAGAGAACTGGAAAAGCAACAGCAAAAAAATCCAAAAAATTACAGGAGAAAGGAAATAATAAAGATCCGAGTAGAAATAAATGAAATAGAAAATAAACGTACTATACAGAAAGTAAGTGAAAGCAAAAGCTGGTTCTTTGAAAGGATAAACAAAATTGATACCCCACTAGCGAGACTTATTAAGAAGAAGAGAGAAAGGAACCAGGTGAATCAAATCTGCAATGAGGCTGGTAACATAACAACAGACATAGTAGAAATTCAAAACATCGTTAGAGGATACTTTGAACATCTATACGCTAAGAAACAAGATAATCTGGATGAGATGGACAAATTCCTGGACAAATATAATCTACCAAGAATGAGCCAGGAAGAAATAGAAAGTCTGAATAGGCCCATAACAAGCCAGGAGATTGAATCAGTAATAAGTAACCTCCCAACAAAGAAAAGCCCTGGCCCCGATGGATTCACCTCTGAATTCTACAAAACTTTCAAAGAAGAGTTAACTCCCATTCTGCTCAAATTATTTCTAAAGATCCAAAAGGGTGAATCTCTCCCTAATTCATTCTATGAAGCCTCTGTCACTCTCATCCTCAAAACAGATAAGGACAGGACAAGGAAGGAAAACTATAGACCAATATCTCTGATGAACATAGACTCAAAGATTCTCAACAAGATACTAGCAAATCGTATTCAACAACTTATACAGAAGATCATACACCATGATCAGGTAGGCTTTATTCCAGGAATGCAAGGTTGGTTCAACACACGCAAAACCATAAATGTAATACACCATATTAATAGGAAGAAAGACAAAAACCATATGGTCATATCGATTGACGCAGAAAAAGCATTTGATAAGATACAACATCCCTTCATGATCAAGACTCTTAGCAAAATTGGCATAGAAGGGCCATTTCTCAATACAATAAAAGCCATCTATGAAAAACCCATAGCGAACATCATCCTGAATGGAGAAAAGCTGAAAGCTTTCCCACTAAACACAGGAACAAGACAAGGATGCCCACTTTCTCCTCTCCTTTTCAATATAGTCCTGGAAGTCCTCGCCAACGCAATCAGAAAAGAGGAAAAAATAAAGGGCATTCGAATAGGAAAAGAAGAGGTGAAACTCTCTCTATTTGCAGATGACATGATTGTATACATAGAAGACACAATGGTCTCCATGGAAAAACTACTGGAAGTAATACATGAATTCAGTAAAGTTGCAGGATATAAAATCAATATACAGAAATCGATAGCATTTCTATATACGAATAACAGGCAGACTGAGATAGAACTGAAAAAACTTATTCCGTTTACCATAGCCACTAAAAGTATAAGATATTTAGGAATAAATCTAATCAAAGAAGTTAAAGACCTCCACAAGGAAAACTACGAGAAGGTAAAAAAAGAAATTGAAAATGACACAAAAAAATGGAAGGACATCCATGTTCATGGATTGGAAGAGTTAATATAATCAAAATGGCAATTCTACCCAAATTAATCTACCTATTTAATGCAATGCCAATCAAAGTACCAGACACATTCTTCACAGATCTAGAAAAGACAATCTTAAAATTTGTCTGAAATCATAAAAGACCCCGTATTGCCAAAGCACTTCTACACAAGAAGAATGGAGTGGGTGGCATCTCAATCCCCGATCCAAAAATATATTACAAAGCTGTGGTAATAAAGACAGCATGGTATCGGCACAGAAACAGACATGTGGACCAATGGAACAGAATAGAGTCCCCAGAAATAAGTGCCCAAACATACAGTCAACTGATCTTTGACAAGGGGTACCAGTCAATCCAGTGGGAAAATGAAAGCCTCTTCAGCAAGTGGTGCTGGAGAAACTGGACTTCCACTTGCAGAAAGATGAATCTGAACCCCTACCTCTCTCCTTTGACAAGAATCAAGTCAAGGAGGATCAAGGATCTAAATCTAAGACCTCAAACTATAAAGCTGCTCCTGGAGAATGCGGGGGAAACTCTGGGAGACATTGGTGTAGGGAAAGACTTCCTAAAGAAGACCTTCAAAGCAGAGTCCATCGTCCACAAAATAGACAAGTGGGATTACATCAGACTAAGAAGTTTCTGCATGGCCAAAGACACAGTAGTTAGTGTGAATCGACAGCCCTCAGAATGGGAAAATATTTTTGTAAATGTTGCATCAGATAAGGGACTGATAACCAGAATACACAAGGAACTAAAAAAGGTGTTTGGAAAAAAGATGATCAACCCTATTAAAAGATGGGAGAAGGAGATGAAGAAAACACTCTCTAAAGATGACATACAAATGGCCAAAAGGCATATGAAAAAATGTTCAACCTCCCTCATCGTAAGGGAAATGCAGATAAAAACAACAATGAGGTACCACCTAACCCCAGTCAGATTGTCTAATATTAAAAAAACAAAAAATGATAAGTGTTGGCGGGGGTGTGGTGAAAGGGGAACTCTTTTACACTGCTGGTGGGAATGTAGATTGGTCCAACCACTGTGGAGAATAATTTGGAGATTCCTCAAAAATCTACAGATAGATCTGCCATATGATCCAGAGATCCCACTCCTCGGTATCTACCCAAAAGACAGAAGAATTCTTCATTGGAAAAGTGCTTGCACATCGATGTTTATTGCGGCACTATTCACAATTGCTAAGTCATGGAACCAACCCAGATGCCCCCGTATGGAGGAATGGATTGAAAAACTGTGGCACATATACTCTATGGAATACTACTCAGCCATAAAAACCAACAGAGCCCTGGCTTTTGACAGAAAGTGGAAGAATATGGAAGATGTACTGCTGAGTGAGGCAAGCCAGGCTATGAAGGAGAGACATTGTATGTCCCCACTTAACATATACCGTTTGTCTGCATTCTATGTCTGAAACTGATTGACTAACAGTTGAACAAACACAAGAGATGGGTGTGAATGTCAGATGAGGTGTATGTGGAGGAGTGGGGCCCAACGAAAGACATTTGGAGAAGGGATACAGAGGTAGAGCATTGACGGGATGGGGAGGTGTGGTGTTACCTGTTGAAGATATTTCGATCAATGGGTCTGGGGAGAAATGTTCACATATCAAAATGGTCTCATTGTAAGCCAAACAATATGATTGAAAGTATATACAAAAATAAATAAATTAATTAATAAAAAAAAAAGAAGGGATTGTGGCATAACTATGCCACATTGCATGTTTGGTGGGGGTGCTTTCTCTCCTCTCTCTCTCTGTTTCTCTCTGGCAAATTCACATGCTCTCTAGCAAAAAAAAATAAAAAAGAAAAAATAAAGAAAGAAAGAAAGAAAGAAAGAAAAAAAGAAAAAAAGAAATAAATAAATAAAGCAGGCCAGTGAGTGGCGTGCATGTTAAGGCAGCTGGAGCCCACACGACTGTGTGCACAGTTCAAGTCCTCGACTTGGTAGCTTGAAAAATACACAAGGCATGTGTCCATGCATGCCCAGAATCTCAAGAAGAGAATGGAGAATGGGCTGAGACATGACCATCCTCCTGGCAGGGTGAGTTCTCGCTTTTTCTCTCTGTTGCTCTCTGGCAAACACATGTTCCCTATAGTAAATGGGGGGGGGGGGGGGGAGAAGAAGAAAGTTGAAGTTGAAGTTGGAGGGCCCTGCAGAAAAAGGGAAATAAATGCTGAAAGAAATCTATACAGAGAGATAAGGACTTTGATAACTGGAGAGTACATACCTGATCTAGATGAACTCACTTTTTTTTTTTTTAATTTTGCCGCACTTGCTGAAGAGAGACAGAGAGAGAGAGAGAAGGTAAGTGAGGAATCATCACCCCATGTTGCATGGTCACGCCACAATCACTTCTCCTCCATTTTTCCCTCCTGTCAGGATTTTGGGCATGCATACACACATGCCTGGCATGTCTTTCTTGTCACCGGGACTGAGACTGGACCTATGTAGTTGACCCTGTGGGATCCAGTTGCTTTAACCTCCACAACACCAGCTGGCTCAGAATTCACAATTTGTTTTCCTTTTTTAAATGTTTTTCCCCTAGGGCACACGTGCTTGCCAGAGAAAGACAGAGAGAGGGAAAGTGAGAAATCAGCCCTCAGGGAGAATGGTCACACTGCAATCCCTTCTCCTCCACTCTCCTCTGGGGATTTCGGGTACTCATGCACATGTGCCCAGTGTAGGTTTCAAGCTGCTGGGTCTGCCATGTGGGCGTCCAGCACTCCAACCACCACACCACCTGCTGGCCCCAGAGCTCACATTTTAACAAGTATTCACAGTTGTGCAGTCTGAACATCACCTGTCTGCGGGTTAGATCTGCCACCAACTAGCAAACGTATAAAACAATTGACTAATTTCTCAAGGCAATACTGATTTAAGTACCGAGTGTGGTTTCTGTAAAACAAAACAAAAAACTCCAAAATTCTTTTTTTTTTTTTTTTTTTGAGAGGTTTTTTTGCTATAGGGCGCGTGCGCTCGCCAGACAGACAGAGAGAGACATAAAGACAGAAAGTGAGAAATCACCCCCCAGGGGGGATGGTCACGCCGCAATCCCTTCTCCTCCATTCTCCTCTCGGGATCTTGGGCACGCACACACACGCGCCCGGCGTGAGTTGTAAGCCACCGGGTCCGAGACGCGAACCGCGGTAAACTACGTGGGAGTCCAGCGACATAGCCATTACGCTAACTGCTGGTTCCCAAAAAACTCCAAAATTCTTATTTTCAATTTGTATTTGTTTCTTTTAATGTTTAGAAAACATGTGAAGTACTTTTCCCTCCTGTACCTAAAATGGAGATCAGATAAGAGCAAATATTAATTTGTCAGGAAGCAAGTATTAGGAATTTGTTTATCTTTACATGAGCAGATAACTATATTTAAATATACACATTCAGAATTAAATAATTCCTAAATCCTTTATATGGCTAAACCATATAAAATTGTCATTTGGGGCCAGCAGGTGGCATAATGATTAAGGAGCTGAATACCCACATGGCTAAATATGGCTCAAGTTCCAGACCCAGTGGCTTGAAACACACTGGGCGCACGTGCATGTGTGCCCAAAGTCCCAAGAGAAGAATGGAGGAGAAGGGATGGTGGCATGGCCAACCCCCCTGGGGGTAATTTCTCACTTTCTGTCCCTGTGTCTCTCTGGTGAGTGCATGTGCTGTATAGCAAAAATCTCTCTCTCTAAAAAAACCCTGCCGTTTTGAGGTTCAAAAATAGTTGAAGTTTTGGTAAACCAAAAACTTACTTATAAATCTATCTACTCCATAGCCAATTTATTTTAAAATGTCTACAACTTTCCACGAGAATGTGCGAATACCATTTAAGTATTAAAACTATAAGTGAATGGTTGTCAGAAAGATCATAACATATTTTCTGTTTTTCTTTTTTTATTTTCTATGCAAAAATGCGTCATAACTTTTCCGACGACCCAATAGTTTGTTTGTTCTCATAATCTTTATTTTTTAGAGAGATTTTTGTTATGGGGTGCGTAAGCTCACCAGAGAGACAGAGATAGAAAGTGAGAAATCATACCCCTAGGGAAAATGGCCACACCACAATCCCTTCTCTTCCATTCTCCTCTTGGGATCTTGGGCACACACGCACAAGCGCCCAGAATGAGTTGTTTGTTTGTTTGTTTGTTTGTTTTCCTGAGATGTTTTTGCCATAGGGTGCATGCACTTGCCAGAAAGACAGAAACAGAGAGATAGAAAGCGAGAAATCACCCCCAGAGGGGATGGCCATACCACAATCCCTTCTCCTCCAGTCTCCTCTCAGGATCTTGGGTATGCACGCACACACACCTGGTGTGAGTTTAAGCCACCGGGTCCGAGTCTCGAACCGCAGTTGACTGCATGGGAGTCCAGTGACATAGCCATTATGCTAACTGCTGTTCCCACCCAGCATGAGTTTTAAGCTGCCGAATCTGGGACTTGAACTGCAGTCAACTGTGTGGGAGTCCAGCAACATAACCATTACACTATCTGCTGGTCCCTTCTTCTTATCTGATTCAGCTGTCTTGCTTCATCTCTTTGTTTGTTTGATTGCCAACTAGTGTGGGAGTTTGGGTGGGAGTTTGGGTAGCAGTTTTGGTATCAGCTTGAACTAAAGGAAGCAGTTGTATCTCTTACAGAAAGATGCTGCCTACAAGGTCACTGTTTTTCAAAGGTTCTTGTTCTTCAGAGAGGCCTTTTGGCTCAGACTGGAAATAGTTGACTACATCCAAGCAGACAAAATGTTCTGTATGGGTCTGAGGTATGAGACATTACCTGTTTGGTGAAGTAACATTACATAACTGCTATACCTCCAACCAATGACTCATCATATTCATAGAGCCATTTGTCAACATCATTATCCTGGTCAGCACCAATTAGTGTTTGTAAAGCACCCACATGGAGTTGACAGCATACTTGATGTTTCAAAGAATACGAGGAAGAAAAAGAATACAACTAATAAAGTAAACTGTTGGAACTGCACATTTGAATATGAAGCATAGCACAAACATACCTGTAAAGGTGAGCCTACCTAGGTCACACGTGGTAGAATAAACACATTGAATCTCACCGTGAAGCTGCACAATGGGTGTCTGTGTTGTAACAGGATGAAGCAGACAGTCCTGGCACATGAAAGATGCTGAGAAAGGTTCCCAGTCTCCTTAGGGATCCTAAAATCATACTAAAGATTTGGAAGAGTCTTGGGAACCAGCACTTAGCATAATGGCTATGTCGCTGGACTCCCACGTAGTCGACCATGGTTTGCGTCCCGGACCCGGTGGCTTAAAACTCACGCCGGGCGCGTGTGCGTGTGTGCCCAAGATCCCGAGAGGAGAATGGAGGAGAAGGGATTGCGGCGTGACCATCCCCCGGGGAATAATTTCTCACTTTCTGTCTCTATGTCTCTCTTCTCTCTGTCTGTCTGGTGAGCGCATGCGCCCTATAGCGAAAACCTCTCAAAAAAAAAAAAAAAGAAAAAAAAAAGAAAGAAAGAAAGATTTGGAAGAGCCTTTATTGACCATTGAGTCAAATTCTCCAGAACATTTTTACACTGCTCTTGGCCAGCGAGTGATCATCAAGTCTCTAAAGATTTGGGGAATTTGCAAATTTGAGGGAAGATTTAGTAGGTTAAGAGATGGGAATTTTGGAGTGCTACACAAAGAAACTTCGGAACAAAGACACATTATTTTCTTTGACATAATCAGAGGAAGACTGTTAAGCAATCATTTTCCAGTTCGTAGTCTTTAATAATAAAAAGAGATTATAGGTAGGCATTGGAGTTGAACAGAGGCCATTGTCATCCATTGTCACCATTCTACCTTCAAAATGCTCCCTGTTGCTTTATGACCTTTTAATTTCCATCTTTACAGACAGAGTGGAATGAGAAACTGAACAAAACCCATTTGGGTAAACACCTGTCTAAGAAGCAATCTCAGCTTTCTGTAAGATTTCCACAGGATAATTCTAGTGTAGAAGCAAGCTGCGTGTCTTTGGTGTGTGGTCTATTGGCTGTCAGAAAACAAAATGTGTTTTCCCCCAGAGAGTCTATACCTGTTGATTGGGAACGAGGCTGATACATGATACCCTATTTAACATGCCAGACTAACTCTTGTGGACTGCAAGAGTTCCCTAGGAAGCTAGGCAAACATGAGTTGAGTGCAGTAGGATCAAGGCGTGTCCACTCTCCCCTGTGGGCAGCACAGGGCACTGAAAGACAATAGCCTCTATCTAATACCACATTCCAACAGTGCAGTGCGGGAAAGAGCAGAAATGGACCTGGGGTCGTGAATGGGCGAGAGTGGCAGTCTCCTCTCTCCCAGCAGGTTTCCCGTTCCCCAGCCCCACAGACCACACTGGCCTGGCATTCCTTTTTCATCAAGGATTTTAAAGTAGTCGCTATGGAGAATGCCCAGCCCTTGGAGGCTTTTTGAGTGTCTACGGATGGTAATGAAGCAGGATGTGATAAAGTGGAGTGTCCATCCTCTGAGCATTTACTTAGGAAAATCTTTGGTCCCAAGACCAAGTGTACAGGCTCAGGGACAATGACAGGGGCAAATGATTGAAACTCTGTGTTTGGTAGACGGCTTGGTGGTTAAGGGTGCTGGACTCCCACATGGGTGACCGTGGTTTGAGTCCCAGACCTGGTGGCTTCCTTTTTCACTTTCCCTCTCTCTCTCTCACCCTGTCCTTCCCTAGTCAACTTAAAATAAATAAATTTTAAAAAATAAAGTTAAATTAGAAAAAGAGAGAGAAAAGAAAAGAAACTCTGTGGTGGGAGAAACCACCCAAAGATGGGAGCTAAAGACCAAGGAGTTGAGTCTGGTGCTCTACCTACATCGCCCTTCCAGGACCCAGCCTTCCTAGACATTGGTAAGAACTAGGCCAGGGTGGGCACACAGGATGGGCTCCACTGTAGCAACCTGGGCAGTAGAAAACAGCAAGCACCTCATCTCCAGTGGTGGCAGAAGGAAAGAAGAATGGTATCTCTGCCATCACTTGTTCTAAGCAAGCCACTAGGTGGGAAAAGGTACAGTCAAGAAGCATTAGGAAAAATAAACGTTTATATTGTTGTTATTATTATTAATTTTGCTATGTGGTGCATGCAGTTGTTGGAGAGGGAAAGTGAGAAAGCAGCCCCCAGGGAGGAGGGCCATGCTGTAGTCCCTTTTACATTTTCCTCTTGGGATTCAGGGCAGGTACACACACACACCTGGTTGGGAACTCAAACTACACAGTCAGCCATGTGGCATCTAGCTACCTTAACCTACAGGCCACCTGCTGGCTCCTAACTTCTATATTATAAACTGACTTCTTAAAAATACACTTCTAGACACCAGCAGATAACATAATGGTTACCTTGTTGGACTCCCACATACTAGACCATGGTTCAAGTCCTGGACCCAGAGGCTTAAAACTTACGTGTGTGCATGTGTATGTTTGACCGTGCCCAAGATCTCAAGAGGAGAATGGAGGAGGGAACCAGCAGTTAGCGTAATGGCTATGTCGCTGGACTCCCACGTAGTCGACCGTGGTTCGCGTCCCGGACCTAGTGGCTTAAAACTCACGCCGGACGCGTGTGCGTACGTGCCCAAGATCCCGAGAGGAGAATGGAGGAGAAGGGATTGCAGCGTGACCATCCCCCTTGGGGGGTGATTTCTCACTTTCTGTCTCTATGTCTCTCTCTGTCTGTCTGGCAAGTGCACGCGCCCTATAGCGAAAACCTCTCCAAAAAAAAAAAAGAGGAGAATGGAGGGGAGACCAGCAGGTGGTATGGTGGTTAAGGTGCTGGACACTCATAAGGCTGACTGTGGTTCAAGTCCCCGACTTGATGGCTTGCTTTCTCAATTTCTCTCTATTTCTCTCTATTTCTATGTCCTTTGGTCAAATTTAAAAATAAATAAATTAATTAATTAATTAATTAATTCTTTTAAAAAAAGAAGAGGAGAATGGGATGGAGGAGAAGAGATTGTGGCATGGCCATCCCCCTTGCGGGAGTGATTTCTCACTTTCTGTCTCTCTGTCTCTTTGGTGAATGCAGGTACCCTATAGAAAAAAAATCCCTCTAACAAAAAACAAAAACAAAAACAAAAACAAAACAAAAACAAAAAACACTTTCAGGGGCTAGCAAATGGTATAGTGATTAAGGCACTGGCCTCCCACATGACTGATTGTGGTTTGAGTCCTGGGCCTGGTGGCTTAAAAAATCATGCCAGGTGTATATGCATGTGTGCTCAAAATCCTGAGAAGAGAATGGAGGAAAAGGGATTGCAGCATGGGAGATAATTTCCCCCCCTCTTTTCCTCTCTCTGTCTGTCTGTCTCCAGTGAGTGCATATGCTCTATGGCAAAGGAAAAAAAAAAAAAAACTTTCATAAATATATCATGATAAGACCACTGACCCAAAATAAAATGGGCAAAGGAGCCATAAACGGTCTATGGATGTTCACAGTTTGAGTCAACTGGTGGCTTGAAGAACATACCGGGCATGATGAGAACGTGTGGGCTGGACTGAGGTGTGTATCATGCTGGGTAAAGTGTCTTTATAATCTAAATGATCTATAGCAATTAAATGAATAAATAATTAAAATTAATTTAAAAAAAAGTTAAAGTATACCAGGCACGTGTGCATGTGTGTCCTAGATACTGACAGGATGGAAAAATCGAGGAAAAGGGATTATGGCATGACCATGTCATCAGTGGAAGATGCTTTCTCCCTCTCCTTTTCTCTGTTTCTCTGGCAAGTACACATACCCTCTGGCAATTAAAAAAATGCATTAATGATCCTGGGACTAGCAGTTGGCATAATGGCTATGTTGCTGGACTCCCATGTAGTCGACCATGGTTCGAGTCCCAGACCTGGTGGCTTAAACTCATGCCAGGCATGTGTGCGTGTGTGCCCAAGATCCCAAGAGGAGAATGGAGGAGAAGAGATTGTGGCATGGCCATGCCCCTGGTGGGTGATTTCTCGCTTTCTGTTCTCTCTCTCTCTGTCTTTCTGGCAAGCGCACACGCCCTATAGCAAAAACCTCTAAAAAAAAAATGCATTAATGATCCAATATTGATCTTGGAAGCATTGTGCTAATTGAAAGAAGCCAGACACAAGAGAATACATACCATACGAGTCCATTCTGTGAGAATGTATTAAAGCAAAGCTGAAACACCGTCATGGCTCCTGAGAACTAATAATTCAGGGAAAAAAGAGGAATGAAGCTTTTCTACTGATAATTCAGCCTCCAGCCCACGAACTCAAGTGGTAGGAAGCACCTCAAGCCTTCTCTCTGTCTCTGTATCTGTCTCTAATTCTGTCTCTCTCTGCCTCTGTCTCTGTCTTCTCATTTTTTGGTAATTGTTCCTTTTTAAAATTTTTTAACGTAAAGCATTTTCTGGACTTTCAGACCCTCCTTTACCTTTATCTTGTTAATAATCCCCTCTCCCTCTTCCACCCAGGAGAGGCAAGGGGCAGGCCTTCAGAAAAAGACACCTTCATGGTTCCTGAGAAGTAGTGATTTTGCGTGGTGCACAAGCGCGCTGCGTGGCTTTCTGTTTTTTGGCTTTTTTTTTTTTTTTTTTTTTAATTTTTTTAGTTGTTTTTTATTTTTCCCTTCTTTTTTTCTCTGTTTCTTGGTTGTTTTTTTCTCTCTCTCAGTTTCCTTTTCTTTTTCTTTTATCTCATCTCTCTGCTCTTCAATCTCCTTTCACTGTGTTTCTACAGGGATCTTAGGAAACTTTCTACTGAATCTGCTGTGCAAAGGGATCAAAATGGACCGGCAAAGAGATTCCAGATGGCCTCTTTCTGCATGCTCCTGAATGCTCAGATTGAACTTCAAGTTTAGGAAGAAACACACCATCCATCAGATGACTAGAAATCACCACAGAGCCATAAGAAACATGGGAAAACAAGATAATACCTCTCCTCCAAGGGAAAAGAATAGCTCCTCTTCATCCACAGACAGTTCAATGGTAATCATGGAAATGTCTGATAAAAAAATTTAGAATATCCATAATGGCAAAGCTAACTGAGATGGAAGAGAAGAGAGACAATGAACTGCAGAAGAAAAAGGAGAAAGGAGCTGATGAGTTCCAAGAGACGAGGAAATTCTTGCAAGATCTAAAACCGGAATTACACACTTTAAAAAAGGAATCAAATGTACCTTTTAGAGATGAAGGCTCTAATACAGGAAGTCAAAATCTCCCTTGAAAGTATTAAAAGCAGACTAGATCATACAGAAAACAGAATCTCAGATGTAGAAGGGAAAATTGCTGGCCTAGAAAAATCCACCATGAAGACTGAGAAAATTGCCAAAAAAAAAAAATGAAAATAATACACAAGAAATACTAGATACCATCAAACGTCCAAACATCCAGATAATTGGTATCCTGGAAGGTGAAGAGATTCATAAGGGCATTGATAATCTATTCTGTGAAATCCTGCAAGAAAACTTTCCAAACCTAGAAAGACACTCAAAGATCCAGTTCCGAAAAATACAAAGAACCCCAAATAGAATCAACCCAAGAAGATCTTCTCCAAGACACATCATAGCCAGACTGACCAAAACCACAAAGACAAGATACTAAGATTGGCAAGAGAGAAATGGCAAGTTACCTACAAAGGATATCCCATCAGACTAACAGCAGACCTCTCACTGGAAACAATGCGAGAGAGGAAAGAATGAGAAAATATATTCAAAGTGTTAAGGGAAAAGCAATTTCAACCAAGAATACTGTACCCAGCAAGATGATCCTTCAAATGGGAAGAAAAGACAAGAATGTTCTCAGATAAACAAAACCTGAAAGAATTTACCAGCACCAGACCAGATCACCAAGAAGTTCTCAAGGGAGTGCTATATCAGGAAAACTAAATACAGACACACAGAAATAAGAGTTCAAAAACTAAGAAAATGGCCCACTTAATCATAGGGACAAGTCTGGAGTTGAATATTACATCCCAGAATTCAATCAGGAAGATTGAACCACAAAAGAAGATAGATGAAGTACATGAGACTGAATTGGTGAAATAGCATTTTATGACTTTAGACTAAAATATTGCTGATTTTCTTCTAGGCTTTGTTGTCCAGTTTTAAAGATTTTTGTCCTGTCTTGAGCTGTCGATAGGTTCATGTACCTACTATTTGAACAGAATCCTAACCTGTTTCCTGGCTTTAAATTTTAATTAAACAAAGTTCCTTAGCATTTCTTTGATTTATTAAAGTTAAAACTGCTTTTCTTGAAATTACCAGCTGAACTTGCTATTGTAAGTAGTTAGATTATTTAAGAAATTGTGTGATCAATAAAATGAGGGGGAAGGAAAGGAATGGAAGACAAGTGTAGACACCAGAGATAGTGTGAGAAGAGAGTGGGAAAGGGTAGAGGGTCAAAAATAGGGGTTAAAATATATAAATATACGAAACTAGAAATGGAAAATTATTGACAATAAAATGCATGATTAAGCCACTATGCAGTATATTCTGGATAGGAAATCACATTTTGTATGTTGTAACGATGCTTAGGGAATGTATATAAATTAATTAATTTAAAAAATGTTTCAGGAAAAAAAAAACACAAAAACTGTTTTTCTTGAAATTAAAAAAATGCATTAAAATAATAATAATAATAATTTTTATGTCAAAGAGGCATATTTTTGGGGTGACATACCAGTTTTCTTCACCTCCCAATTATTTTAACAATCGATTAAATCAAACAGTAGGGGGAAAAAAAGTTAAAATTAGGAACCAGCAGGTGGAGTAATGGCTTTGTCACTGGACTCCCTCGAAGTCAACCACGGTTTAAGTCCCGGACCCGGTGGCTCCAATTCAGGATGGGTGCGTGTGCGTGCGTGCCTAAGATCCTGACAGGAGAATGGAGGAGAAGGGATTGTGGCACAGCCATCCCCTCTGGGGGATGATTTCTCACTTTGTTTCTTTGTTTCTCTCTGTCTTTCTGGCGAGTGCATGCGCCCTATAGCAAAAACCTCTCAAAGTAAAAAAAAAAAAAAGTTAAAACTAAAAAAGAAAAAAATAGAAGCAAAGCTATAAGGATGGAGAGCAGACCAGCGGTTGGTCAGAGCCAGCAGAGAGAGAACTTGGGAACTGATGGGTGTTCTCTGTCAGGATTACGATGGTTTTGGTCACATGGCTGTCTGCATTTTGAATGTATATGAAAGAGAGAAAAATTCATGTCTCCTCCCTATCCTCATCAAGTCTTAGTTGAGACACTCTCCAGGAAACAAGTTAGAGGAACAAGAGAAAGCCAGCTAAAGTTTTTGTGAATATGTGCTGGGCTGTGGCATTTGGAAGAGGCCTCCACACAGAAGTAACTCTGAAAGCAGTGGCTTGGGGCCCCGGCTTCTACAGCAAATGCAACAAAGACCAAGCAATTTAGAAGTGACAAGATAAAGGACCAAACAGTGTCAGCCTCCAGCAGCAGAACTGTGAGAAGGTTGTAAGACTTTACCTCCAAATTCCTTTGGATCTGCTGGTGCCACACTTAGCTAGTGTGTAAGCTGTCACCACAGGACATCAGGTCCTGTACTCAGAAGAGAGACAGCCCCAGAGTTTGCACCTTCTTCAGTTCAGCACTCCTCAGCATTTATGGAGAAATATTTTGACTTTCTTCATCTTCATCTGTTCTCAAAACTTATCAGCCTGCACACTTAACATTGATAAATGTTGTTTGCAAATTATCCCTCAATAGAGCTGACAATAAAGAAAATATTTTAAAACCTAATTGTGGGGATCAGCAGTTAACGTAATGGCTATGTGGCTGGACTCCCATGTAGTTGACCGCGATTCAAGTCCCAGACCCCGTGGTTTAAACTCACCCGGCGCGTGTACATGCGTGCCCAAGATCCTAAGAGGAGAGTGGGGGAGAAGAGATTGTGGTGTGGCCATCCCCCCCGGGGGGCGATTTTTCGCATTTTGTCTCTCTGTCTCTTTCTGTCTTTCTGGGGAGCGCATAGGCCCTATAGCAAAACAAACAAACAAACAAAACTCCCCCCCCCAAAAAAAAACTAATTATGGATATAAAGCAAATTCATAATTCTAGACTTTTTAGACCTGAAAAAGCCATCTGGTCTTACTCTATTCTTTTATATTTCATAAATGAGGAAATGGAGGCCCAGAAAGAGATTGTGTGATTTATTAAAAATCATGTAGCCTATGGACTCACAGTCTAGCTCCTGAACTTATGTATTTTCAGTCTTCTTTCTTTGTTTTTGTTCTTCCAGAGACCATAGAGCACACAGGCCCCGTGCTGGCATTGTCTAGAGTCTCCTCTGCAGCAGACCAGAGGACTTCTTGAGATAGACCAAGTTAGCCACCACACACGCAAGATCTTCTAGGATTTGGTCCATGCTGTCATTCTCTCCAGCACGCATAAAGTCTAATGGTGTCCTCACACCATTTACAGGCACTGGAAAATACAGACATAATACTTTAATTTTAACATATCCCCTATTCAGTTCAAACAGAGAAGCAGAATCTGGGGGCATGGAGGGACAGGGGCAACAGTCTGCCCACCCAGCTCTTAGCATCAGTAGATTCAACCAACTGCAGATCAAAAATGTTTTTTTTTTTTTTTACTTTTTTTTTTTGGAGAGGTTTTTTTGCTATAGGGCGCGTGCGCTCCCCAGACAGACAGAGAGAGACATAGAGACAGAAAGCGAGAAATCACCCCCCAGGGGTGATGGTCACGCCGCAATCCCTTCTCCTCCATTCTCCTCTCGGGATCTTGGACACGCACGCACACGCGCCCGACGTGAGTTTTAAGCCACCGGGTCCGGGACGCGAACCACGGTCGACTACGTGGGAGTCCAGCGACATAGCCATTACGCTAACTGCTGGTTCCCTCAAAAATGTTTTTAAAAGTTGAAATAAAAAATATAATACAAGGGAACCAGCAGTTAGCATAATGGCTATGTCGCTGGACTCCCACGTAGTTGACCGCGGTTCGCATCCCGGACCCGGTGGCTTAAAATTCACACCGGGCGCATGTGCGTGTGTGCCCAAGATCCCGAGAGGAGAATGGAGGAGAAGGGATTGCGGCGTGACCATCCCCCCTGGGGGGTGATTTCTCTCTTTCTGTCTCTATGTCTCTCTCTGTCTGTCTGGCGAGCGCACGCGCCCTATAGTGAAAACCTCTCCAAAAGAAAAAAATATATAATACAACAATAATAAATAATACAAATACAAATATAGTATAACGGCTATTTATATAGCATCTCCATCGTATTAGGTATTATAGATAAGCTAGAGATGATTTAAAGTATAAAGGAGGGTGTGTGTAGGTTATTTGCAAATATTATACCATCTTCTGTAAAGTTAGATACATATACACTTTATATATATATATTTATATATATATATAGAGAGAGAGAGAGAGAGAGAGAGTCATGGAAAAAGTCATGACACATTTGTGCATAGAAAAATATGTCATGACTTTTCTGACAACCCTCTACATAGAAAGAGAGAGAAAGAGAGAGAGAAAGAAAGAGAGGGAGTATCCATAGATTTTTGTGTCCTCGGATTAGGGCGATGTGTGTCGCAAGCCATGAACAAATGCTCAGACTCAGAGATAGAAAAAAGGTTTATTCACTTTCCAAAAGAGCACAGGGGCCAGATGCAGAGAGCTGTATTGGCTCTAAAAGGTAGGGGCTATAGCTTTTAAAGGGAGGGCCTTTCAGGTGGGGTAATTAAGGTGGTCCTGAGACAGGATGTCAGATAGTCTTACAACATCTGGGTTGTTTCCTTATCTCTGGGTGAGTCACCAGCTGCTATAGGATCAAGCAGCCTCCCTTTCTTCCTGTCCTTTCAGGTGGAACTCTTCCTCTGATCCCAAGGAATTCCCTGCAGGGGCAAATCCTCTCCCACTCAACCCAGCCAGAGGATTTGACCCTTGGTCTTCCTCCCTGCCTGCCAAAGGGCACTCAAGGCTGCTGGAGACCCTGCTTTCCCTCCAGTAGAGCCCGATGCAAGAGAAAAACATCCTAAGATTAATCTCTGAAAAAAATAGCAAGTGTCTGAGACATCTGGAAGCTTTAACTGTGCCCTTCCTATTAAAATGCCTAAGGCCGCTCCTGGTCTGGCGCCACTCTACAGAATTTAAACCTTTCAGAAGTGTTTAGTGGATCTAAGAGGATGACAGTCAAGGGTCATATAAAGTTGTGACTGGCTCACCAATAATCCCAGAGCAGTTCACGCTGAGATCATCACTCAACATAAATACTCCTGGCCGTGCGAGGATGTCTGACACAGGCTCGGGTCGTGTGTTGTGGAATGGGCTGCAAAGGACCCATCAGGCTTCCTTACGACAGTCATTCTGGCCCTTACTCCACGGTTCCTAGCAAGTGCCGTACTGTCCTGGAAGCTGGCCAAGATGATTGAGGCCAGGGAGAAGGGACCAAAAAAGAAACAAAAAGCTGAAGGACTAAAAAGGGATGGAAGGAGTGAACAGGTTCTGCCAGGGCCTTGCCGCGGCACATCATTTGGGAGATGATGCAGCTTTGGAAGGACTCATTAAAGCTTTCTTCTTTGGATTTCATGAGAGCATTATTTAGTAAGTGAAATCTGATTGATCATAAAGAAAAATCATGTTCTGACCTCAATACTGTAGTAACTTAAAAAAAAATTTAATTAATTAATTAATTAATTAATTTAAATTTGACCAGAGAGGGACAGAGTGAGAGAGAGATAGAGGGAAAGTGAAAAAGCAAGCCACCACGTCTGGGACTCAAACCGCAGACGGCCATGTGGGAGTCCTGTGCCCTTAACTATCACGCCACCTGGCAGCCCCTCTCATAATGTATTTTAAGTTATAAAACATTATCCAATAACTCTAATTTAAACATGCAACTAGATACTGAAATACATGTGATACCTTCTTACAAAGAAAAAATAAATAAATAAAATAAAATGCCTAAGGCACCTGGTGTGGTGGTTGAGGTGGCTGAATCCCACATGGCAAGCTGTACGGTTCAAGTCCCGGACCCAGCAGCTGAAAAAACACGCCATGTGTGTGCATGTATGTCCAAAATCCCAAAAGGAGAATGAAGGACGAGGGGTTGTGACATGATCATGTCCCTGTAGGGGTGGGGGGAAGTGTGATTTTCTCTCTCTCTTTCGTAGCACATCCACCTTATAGCAAATTAAAAATAATAGTAATATGGGAACCAGCAGATGGTGAAATGGTTACATCACTCCCACATGGCTGACCACGGTTTGATTCCTGGCTTGAAACTCACACCAATGCGTGAGTGCCCAGAAAATCCCGAGAGTGGAGGAGGAGGAATTGCAGTGTGGCCACCCCAGCCCCAGGGAGGGGATGACTTCTCGTTTTCTGTCTCTCTTTTCTCTCTGGTGCCATTTAGTAAAAATCTCTCTCAAAATAATACTAATAAAAGTAAAATGCCTTAGGCACCTGGGAAGTGCTAAATGTGCAGTTTTAAATGGGGATCCTGAACCAGTCTCTCACTGTGTACGTTAAGAGACTCATTACAAGGAATCGATGTCCATGATCGGGAGGCTGGCAAGTTTGACATCTGTAGGGCAGGCTACCAGGCAGGAAAACTTTTTGCAACTCACCCACCAGGTCAAGTCCCCAAGCGGAATTCTTTTCTTCCCCAGGGAAGCCTGAAGTCTCCTCTTAAAATCCTTCAACCGATTGTATCAGGCCCATCCAGATCATCTAGGATAACTTTCCTTATCTGAAGTTAATTGATAATGATCTTTTATCACACCTATAAAAGACCTGAATAATGGCATCTAGATTAGTGTTTGATTGCAAAACCAAGAACGGTCACCTACCCAAACTGACAAAACTGAATACCACACCCAGATAGAAGAAAAGGAAGAAATTATGATTTTTTTCTATGTCGTTTGTTTATAAGACAGAGGGCATATGTACTAGCCTAAGAGAGACAGAGCAGAAGGAGAAAGCACCCCCAGTGGGGTGTGTACCACCATCCCTCCACCTCCTCTTCTCTATCCTGTTGGGATTTGGGCAGGGACGTACACATACCTGATACATTTTTCAAGCTGCTGGGCCAGAATTTGAACCATACAGTTGATCATGTGGGATCCCGCTCCTTTAATCACTTGGGCACGGGACTGGCAGGTCATTTCCTTTATCTGTTAGGGGACTAGAAGTACAGAGTACTTAAATTATTTGCCTAAGGGCACACACGGCTAGCTCAAGTTTTGATTTTAGATTGTGAAGTGGATTAGCAATTCTTACCTGATGTGCTTGCTAGGAGGCATGAATGAAATGAAATCGGTTCTAAATGTACAGGTAAAGTTTCTGACACTTGGGTTCTTAATGTGGGAAAGCACTTATTAGATCACATTTTGTCTATAAAATGAGCTCGTTTATGAGTTGTGAGGATATAGACAATTCTCATTCACCACAACAAGTACACATTTCAATAGCTTTTTTCAGCAAGTAGTTCCATTTCCAGGAATTAGTTTTATAATAATATTTACCACATCCGTAAAGACACATATGCAAAAATATTCATTGCAAAGGCCAGACGCTGTCCCATCTGTAACAAAAGGCACCGGGGAGACTTGGTCGGATTGTCTTTGCGCTAACGGCAGCACAGTGGACTTCTGTATGGGGTCCTTCAGGACTTCTTTCTTTCCTGATGAAATCTGGAGAAGAGGGGGTGACGTACTTTCTGAGGTTCCTTCTAATATAGGGATGAGATGGCTTCGTGGAAACCTCAGCCTTCAGAGATGCCCAAAGGACAAAACTGTCCACATCACTAAGTCCATGCCAAAGAAAGGCAGCACAAAGTCCCTCTGTTATTCAGATAGGATACTGGTTCCCACTCACCCCTCCATGACCGTCAGCCCCCAACACAGGGACTGTGCCAATGTGGGCTCATCACTGACTTCTCAGCACAGGCCCTAATTTTTTTTTTCATTTGCCATAGGTCATAGAGTGCATGCACCTGCTGGAGAGAAACAGAGAGAGAGAGGAGAAATCAGGGCCCCCACCCCCAGGAGGAATGGCCATGGCACAATCCCTTCTCCTCCATTCTCCTTTTGGTATTTTGGGCATGCATGCACATGGGCCTGGTGAGATTTTTCAAGCTGTGGTTGACCATGTGGGAATTCAGTGCCTTAACCCCCATGCCACCTGCTGGCCCTGGGTGGCCCTAATTTTTAATATAACCGTATAAAGTTGTTGGTATTATCCACATATTGTCGTGGCTAGAACCAAGGCTTGGAGAGCGCAGGGCATGTGCACAGTGTATGCCTACCAAAGGTGAGACCAGAGCTGTCTACATGCCAAGGCCAATGAATTGGGTGGTTGGTTGGATCAAGGGGTACGGTACTGAAAATTGTTTTTCTGGGACTAGCAGTTAGTGTAACGACTATGTCGCTGTATTCCCATGTAGTCGACCACGGTTCAGGTCCCAGAACTGGTGGCTTAAACTCACGCCAGGCACGTGTGCGTGCGTGCCCAAGATCCCAAGAGGAGAATGGAGGAGAAGGGATCCCGGCGTGGACATCCCCCCTGGGGGGTGATTTCTCGTTTTCTGTCTCTCTGTCTCTCTCTGTGTTTGTGGCTAGCACATGCGCTCTATAGCAAAAACCTCTCCAAAAAAAAAAAAAAGGAAAATTGTTTTTCCTATTGGTTTGTTATTTTCCACTTAATTTTCCTTCATTTTAAAGTATTTAATTGACAAAGATTGTGCATATTCACTGTATATAAAGTAATGTCACTGTTTTAATATAGACACATCTGTGATGCAGAAAGTAGGGTTTTTTTTTTAAGTTCAGAGGGTGCGTGTACTTGTCAGAGAGAGACAGAAAGGAGGGGATAGAGAGAGAGAGAAAGAGAGAGAGAGAGAACAATCCCTTATGGAAAATGGTTACACTGCAAACCCTTCTCCTCCATTTTATTGGGACTTGGGGGTGCACACAGGCCTACCCGACATGTTTTTGAAGCCTCCAGGGCCAGAATTTGAACTGCTCTCTGCCATGTAACATCTGACTCCCTTTACTACTAGTCTACAGGGCTAGCCCTTCAGAAAGATTTTTTTTTTTTTTTAATGAAACCTTTGGGATATTCTGTAATTCTATTGAAGTTTAATATTTTCAGCAAAATATTTTTATGTATGAGTTCTCTTTTCTGCCTCAATCAAAATAATACACAGGAATAAGAGAAAGTATAGATGATTTTTTTTTTTTTTTACTGCTTCTCCAGTCCAAAAAAAAAAAATCAAAGAATAAAAATAGAAAGGAAAGTTCAGACAGTGCTCAATTTTCTTCTCTTTCATCCATGGGGCAAAATAACAAACTATCCTACTTTTAAGTGGCAACTCCCCTGGGAGCAGACCAAGGCTTTGTTACCTGTTGGGTGTAGGGCCTCCATCTCTAAAGAGAAATGCAACAATGTTCTAATAAGCCCCCTTATCTAGTATCACTTTCTGTGGTTCCAGTGACCAGAGATCAACCGTGGTCTACAAATGGGTACATAGAGTACAAGATATTTTGAAAGAGTGGGACATATCCACATAACTTTCATTATAGTATGTTGTTATAATTATTGTACTTTAGTATTAGTTACTGTTGTTAGTCTCAAACTGTGCCTAATTTATAAACTTTCCATAGGGGTGTGTGTGTGTGTGTGTGTGTGTGTGTGTGTATATATATATATGAGAGAGAGAGAGAGAGAGAACGTAGTATATACATGGTTCAATACTATCCACTGTCTTATGCATCCACTGAGGGGGCTTAATACCTATCTCCACAGAGGAGGTGGGAACTAGTGTATAACAAATGGCTTTATTATGATGGGTATCCTTGGGTTTCACTAGATTAGACATTTGGCTAAGATGTTAACTTAAATAACCTCCATGCTCATTTTTGTCATTTTTGCTTTTGTACCCTGTCTTGATCTGTTTTATGTTTTATTATAACAATACCACAAACAGGGTAATTTATTTTGCTTGTTTCATTTGAGGCATGTGCACTCACCAAAGAGAGAGGGGGTAGGGAGTAGAAAATACTCTCCAAGGAGGTGTGGTTGTGCCACATTCCCCTCTCCTCCATTCGCCATCAGGCTGAAATTTTGGGCACACATATGTGCCTGGATATTTTTGAAGCTGCTGGGGTTGCCAGCAATGACCAAATTGCATGGTCAGCTATGTAAGACTCCATTCCCTTAGCTACTACAGGGCTAGCGCCAGACTTGGGTAATATATAATGAACAGATATTTATTTGGCTCCTGTTTCTGGAGGCTGGGAAGCCAAAACGCATGGCACCAGCATCTGGTGAAGGCCTTTGTGCTGTGTCATCCCCTGGAGAACAGTGGAAGGGCAAGAGTGGAAAAGAGGGGGCAAACTTGCTTTTATAACAAAACCACTCTCAATAACTAACCCACTCCCTTGATAATGAGAATCCAGTCGTAAGGGCAGATCCACTTCTATCCTAGTATCCCCAATTCCCATCATTGTTACACTGGGGATTAAGCTTCCAACACATGAACTGTGGGAAACACACCCAAACCATAGCACATCCCAAACTATTCTCTTTCTCCTCAATTTCCCTGGAGGGCTAACCTGGGAGAAGGGCAACATAAGAAGGTTTCACCCCTCGAGCTCCTAGGCTGGTGCAGGGAACACTTGCTGGGATCAGGCAGACAGTGGTAGCCTCTTGGCTTGCCATCCTGAGAGGCTACCTCGGGGACCACTTGTATTGCCCAGGTAGACTCCAGGAGAGTTCTAGAATTCACCAGACCTTGAAGATGGGGGTGAGGTCCAAGGGGACCCTCCCTAAGGATGATGGTTAGTTCCTGGTCATGGGAACTCTGAGGAAGGAGGGAACCCTCAACAAGCTATGGCTGTCCTTGGCATTTCAAGGACAGTGAGGACCTGTGTGTCTTGGGAAAAGGAGAAGTCCGTCAAGTCCACCTGAGATCCACTGAGCTCTGGGCCTAGTACAGGATCCCCCAGGAGCTGCAGGCAAGTTGGCAGTGATTCCTCTTTTAGTTGAAGACTTGTTATTCTGCAGTGATATTTACTGAGTGTCATCACATACTGGGAACTCCAACATGCAAAACAAAGTCTCTGTCCTCAAGACCCTTTGGTTGGGATGAGTTGTGTAACTTAGTTTGCTTCTCCTCATACTATAACCAAAACACGTCTCGTATATCATTCAAATTATTGGTAAGTTCCATTTTTCTCTTCGAATGTATGACAAATTCATCTTTACCACTTCCTGAATTTACTTAGTCAGTTCCACTCACTTTCTACAGGGCCCTGCACCATCCCTGGGCACTTCCACAGAGAGTTGCCAGCCAGAGCTTTCTACATGGAGCACATGACATTTACAGGCAGGGACAGTATGTATAAGGAAGGTGCTGGGCAGAGGGTTTAGAGGTCACCCAGGCGACACCTTGTACATGGCCACCCTGTGTGGTCCTTGCTCCCTGGACAGCAAACCTGGGGTGCTGGCCAAGGACACATTCAGACAGAATCACCAGACTCCAAGCCTCACATACCGTGGTGGTGGGGCCACACAATGGGGAGACCTGCACTTTCTACCATCACCTAGTCCCTCCTCCTCAAGTGGCAGGTGCCATCTAGGTAGAGGGTACCATAGATATGAAATGCACTTAAAAGGAGCAGGTGTGGGTTCCTCAGATCAGAACCGTGCGTCCTGTACTGAACTTCATCTGGCATCTTAGCAATCACCTCAAAGAAAGCTCAGATTCTTTATTCAGGAAGTGGGTTGGGTCTCAAAGGCAGAAGCTTGGCTCTTCAGTGGGTCCCGTGGATTTGAGAGTGAAGTCCTAAGATGTGCTTGGGACCACAGCTACGGATCTGATCTGAGGACAGTGAAAGCTAGATAGGGAGGCAGCAACCACTGGGGTGGGAAGGTGGCGGGGACGGGCAGGACAGAAGAAAAAACAAACATAAACCACCAGCATCACCTCTAAATCTTAGACTGAGGAGACTTCCCTGGTTTGGGTTTTTGAGTAGATCATGTAGGGAATCAGGGATTATATGGTTTATTTTCTTTTTCTGATCTCAAATTAAAAACATATATATTTTATGTGCTTGTTTTTAGAATTGGTGAATGAATGAACCTCAGTTTCTTTAGTGCCTGAGATTCTCAAAACCATGACTCATTAAAGCATCGTCATTGGAACTAGGGTTAAAAATATGACGTGTAATTAGCATAAGAGAGGCACAGGGTTTTTTTTGTCTCGTAGACATGATCAAGAAAGGAAACACCCAGGAGGCACAGGCAATATGCCCTCGTGGAGCGGGCTGGGTAGGAAGTTGCAGGCCCAGCCTGGCCCCAGCAGCATACCTTCTGTGTGGCTCACCTGCCTTCCTCCTTTCAGGTGAGCAGGCATCACCTTGAAGTGGAAGGACCGGCCCTGGAGAGCCCGAGGGCTTTGCCTCACCTCGGCCTCGCCTCGGTGCTTAGCTCATTTCTCCTGGGGCCCTCTGGCTTTCAGAATCTAGTTTGCCAAGTAAGTGATGGGGCTGGGGGCTGGGGACTGGGGGTGGAGGGTGTGTGTGTGTGTGTGTGTGTGTGTGTGTGTGTGTGTAGGGGTAAAGGCCCAACAGGTTAGCTTCCTGTTCTAGCCCTGCTGGCCTGACCTGAGCTTAAGTTACTTCTTTCCTTTACAAAGGAACCTGGCATTTGCCCACCTTGATCTGTGTTCCCCACTGCCATGACTACCCTTAACTATAAAAGGGGGTATATTTGAGCACCTACCCCCTAGGAAAGTGACAGTCAAAGTGGGGTCCCTGACCAGGGGCATCAGCATTCCTTGGGAACTTGTTAGAAAAGCAAATTCTGGAACCCCTTCCCACACCTACTGAATCAGAAACCCAACAGATGAGGTTGAGTTACTTGAGTTTCCTGAGCCCTCCGGGTGACTCCGATGCATGCTGTTCGCGTCTCAATGTCATGAGGTTGTACGGAGATCCCAGGAGGAGCAGGTGGGAAATGCTCACAACGGTGCCCGGCGCCAGAGTGGTGTTTAGCTATTACAGTCATCACCAGCATTGTCACCATGGCAGGAATCTTTTCTACTCATGCTTTAATTTGCAGGAGTACCAGCTCCTCACAGATGGAGACACCCTTTCCAGGAGCAGCCCACGGCAGGTACCTGTGCTAGCTGAGTCTGTCAATAGACTGTCTTTTCTGTCTCTACCACTTACCGTAATAATACATGGTATCAAGGAGGGGGAAATAAAAGCAAGTTCCTACATTGGGAAGGAAAGACTTCATTAAATGGTCCATTGCCACAGGGAGATGCTAAACCAGGTATGTGTCAGAAAAGGGGTGGGTGAACAATGTTTTTTATTTTTGGAGAGGATTTTGCTATTGGGAGCATGCGCTTGCCAGAAAGACAGAGAGAGACAGAAAGTGAGAAATCACCACCACCTCCCCCCAGGGGCGATGGCCACACCACAATCCCTTCTCCTCTCAGGATCTTGGACACGCACGCACATGCACGCACACGCGCCCATCATGAGTTTAAGCCACCAGGTCTGGGGCTCGAACCGTGGTTGACTACATGGGAGGCCAGCGACAAAGCCATTATGCCAACTGCTGGTCCCGTGAACAAGGTTTTCATATGCAGAAACCATGGGATAGATGGCTACAGAAAGAGGGCAAGGAGGAAGTGGTAAAATTTGCTGTGCGGTGGTCTTGAATTTAAAAAAAAAAAAAAAAAAGTGTCAAACATTGCAAGGGAAAGTTGAGACAGAAAATGTTTCCAGTCAGCAAATGAGAAAAGGATCTGGGCTTCAGATGGAGCAAAGAAATTATAGCATGAGAAGTTCCCATGAAGTTGGGGCCTAGCTATGCCAGTCAAACTCACCTACAGTTAAGGTAAACACAAAGTTAACTTTGTCAAGAAACTGATTTTTAGAGACCAGCAGTTAGAGTAATGGCTATGTCGCTGGACTTCCATGTAGCCGGCCGCTGTACAAGTCCCGGACCCGGTGGCTTAAACTCATGCCGGGCGCGTGTGCATGTGTGCCCAAGATCCCGAGAAGTGAATGGAGGAGAAGGGATTGCAGCGTGGTCATCCCTCCTTGGGGGTGATTTCTCACTTTCTGTCTTTCTGCCTCTCTCTGTCTTTTTGGTGAATGCACGTGCCCTATAGCAAAAACCTCTTCTCCAAAAAAATAAAATAAATAAAATAAAAGAGAAACTGATTTTTACTTATGTCATATATAGTAAGATAGATAATAGCCCTCAAAGACATTAAATCTTAATTCCTGGACCTTACCACTGTTCTTATATGGCAAAGACTTTACAAATGTGAATAAATTAGGGATCTTGAGTTGGAGAAATTCTCCTGGATGACTTGGGCTAGTCCTAAATGCAATCACCAGTGTCATTATAACAGGAAGGAAGCGGGAGATTCCACAGACAGAAGAGAGGATAAAGTGATCATGGAGACTGAAGAGATGTGCCCCTGGGACCAGCAGTTAGCGTAATGGCTATGTCGCTGGACTCCCATGTAGTCGACCACGGTTCGAGTCCCGGACTCAGTGGCTTAAACTCATGCTAGGTGCATGTGCGTGCATGCCCAAGATCCTGAGAGTAGAATAGAGGAGAAAGAATTGCAGCGTGGCCATCCCCCCTGGGGGGTGATTTCTCGCTTTCTGTCTCTCTCTGTCTTTCTGGCAAGCGCACATGCACTATAGCTAAAAACCTCTCCCCGCAAAAAAGAAAAAAAAAATGTAAAAAAGAGATGTGTCCCTAAGTCAAGGCACGCAGGCAGCCACCAGAAACTGAACGCGGTCGCGACAGATTCTGCCTGAGAGCCTTTGATGGGCGGGAGGGCAGTACTATCAACTCTGGTTTTTGGCCCAGTGATACAGTTTGGACTTCCGGCCTCTGTAAGTGTGGGAGAATAAACCCTGTTTTAACCACCACGAATGTGGGAATTTGTTACAATAGCCAAAGGAAACTAAACATCTTGTTTCTTGAGAAGATCTTTTCAGATTGGAGGAAGAAATTCTCTGGCAGCTGGTTGAGTTCCTGGATTATAGTCTCGGGGGAGGGGAGAAATTCCACCAGGTTGCTTCCCTAGTTACCTACTACCCCAAAATGCTTAACCTAATTTCACTTAAATAAATCTGTCATGTTCTATGTCTGTGTGCTGTAAATTAAAATGATGGTGGCTAATCTCAGATTTTTTTTTTGGAGAGGTTTTTGCTATAGGACACATGTGCTTGCCAGAAAGACAGAGAGATCGAGACACAGAAAACGAGAAATCACCCCACCCCCCCCCCAGGGGTGATGGCCACGCCTCAATCCCTCCTCCTCCGTTCTCCTCTTGGGATCTTGGGCACACATGCACATGTGCCCAGCATGAGCTTAAACCACCGAGTCCAGGACTGGAACCGCAGTCGACTACATGGGAGTCCAGCGACATAGCCATTATGCCATCTGCTGGTCCCTCTCCTCCATTTCTTTGTTAGAGGGCATGTACGCTTGCCAGAGAGAGACTGAAAGATAAACAGACAGGGAATGCTCCCTCTAACGGGGCATGGTCACACCACAACCCCTTCTCCTCCATTACCCTTATTGTCAGGGTTCTCATTATGCCAGAGCATCAGACCCAGTGTGTCTTTCGAGCTGCTAAGAGCGGGACTGGAACTATGGTCAGCCATAGGGGATCTGTCTCCTTTAACCACTAAGCTAAGAGGTGACCCTGGGTCATAGTCTTTGGTTCAGTGAATTAAACAAACGAGGATTGTTACATTGGGGAGAAGTGTTAAGTGACATCAATGTCATGAAAATCACCACACAAAATTTGTCACTTTCCCTATAGTTTCAAACTTCTAGGGCCAGCCTGTGGCATGGTGGTTCAGGCGGCTGGATCCCACATGGCACACTGTGCAGCTGGATTCCCGGACATGGCAGCTTAAAAAACGTGTGTGTGCACCCAAATACCTAGAGAAGATCGGTGGAGAAGGGATTGTGGCATGGTCACCCCCCCAACCCCAGGAAATTCTCACTTTTTTTCTCTCTGTCTCTCTCTCTGGTGAGCGCATGTACCCTGAAGCGACAAGCAAACAAACCAAACTTCCATGCATGCATGCATGCTTCAAAAAGCCGTATTGTACTCCACAAATGTGTAACAATTAAATGTCCATAAGAATTTATGACAGGGGGCTGGCAGGTGGTATGGTGGTCAAGGGTGCTGGACTCTCACATGGCCGACAGCAATTCTAGTCCTGGACCTGGTGGCTTGCTTTCCCATTTCTCTCACTCTTTTATTCTGTCCCTTTCTGGTCAAATTCAAAAAATAAATAAATAAAGCTAAATAAAGTGATTCTAAATAAATAAATAAAAGTTATTTAAAAAAAAAGAAATTGTGAGAAACAAAATAAAAACTTCCAGAGACTGGGTAGAGAATCATGTGACCCAAAGAAACCTGTATAGATGCACCAAGACAAACTTTTGCAGGAGTACTTTTTTTTTTTTTTTTTTTTTTTTGAGAAGTTTTTCGCTATAGGGCGCGTGCGCTCGCCAGACAGACAAAGAGAGACATAGAGACAGAAAGCGAGAAATCACCCCCCAGGGGGGATGGTCACGCCGCAATCCCTTCTCCATTCTCCTCTCGGGATCTTGGGCATGCACGCACACGCGCCCGGCGTGAGTTGTAAGCCACCGGGTCCGAGACGCGAACCGCGGTCGACTACGTGGGAGTCCAGCGACATAGCCATTACGCTAACTGCTGGTTCCCAGGAGTACTTTTTTTTTTGAGAGATTTTTGCTATAGGGCGCATGTGCTCACTGGAAAAAGAGACAGAAAGTGAGAAATCACCCCCCCACACCCCCGGCAGGGGGATGGCCATGCTGCAATCTCTTCTCCTCTATGCTCCTCTCGGGATCTTGGGTACGCACGCACGTCTGGCGTGAGTTTAAGCCACCAGGTCCAGGATTTGAACTGCGGTCAACTACATGAGAGTCCAGTGACATAGCCATTATGCCAGCTATTGGTCCTCACAGGTAGTACATTTTAAGTAGGACTCAGGATGTTCTGCCAACTGCATTTTATCAGGGGCAGAGCTAAATAAGGCTTGACTGCTTGACTATAACGTGAACATCTTCATAATTAGTACTCACCAAAATTATTTAGCAAAGAAGTGGGAAAAGAAAAGTAGGAAATGGAATAAAATGCCTAATAATACTACATTTCTATAATACATCACTGCATTATTTAACCGATTATGTATTGATAGGTATAAAGAGATACCATGAGTTGAAACAAGAGTCTTCTACTCCCTTGTCTAATGCTTTTCTTCCCTAATTGTCCTGCACTTAGACAGTTCCTGGTTTAATTTTAGATCTGGGGCACACTTGGCATTATGTTTTTTCCCCCATGCATTTGTATCTTATTCCAAGAAACAGAGAATGCCACTCTTCAGAGCAGCCCCCGCCACGCAGCCTCCATCCCGCTACTGCACATAGCACAGCTCTGAAGGCAGAAGCAGGTTTTTCCACCCTATGCAATTTTAGGGAGCTGTGGCCCAAGGGCAACTTTAAAACCCACGTGTTAAGATAATTTAGATTTCTTGTGATAGACTGAGTAAACAAACCGTGGTCGGACTCTCTGCACTAGAACTCCAACATCCAGAAGATGGGCAGCCACCCGCTAAGAGCGCGCAAAACTCAAGGACAGATAATGACCTTATTTTTTGCATCTATACTTCCAACCTAGAACACACGAGAAAATGCGTTCCCCAAACCAATCACATAAAATGATACATGTAGCTCTAGCTATTCCTCTTTCTGGACAAATATGCTCTCCAAATCGATCACAAAATGCCCCATTTCTAGTGATTTCTCCTCCAGTTTCTCCATAACCACCACTCTCAATCAGGGCATACCTAAAGTTTCCTCCCTCTTCCCCCCCACTTCAAAGCTTTTCCTCTTCCCTTGCTGTCGGGTGTCTCCTTGTTATAGAATAGCAAGATCTCAATATCCTGTAGTTTCTGCTTTCACGTGGTATCCTGCGCTGTGGATTAAACCGGAACCACCAGGTTAGGAGGTACTGGCTCAGGAACCTACCAGAGATTTTTAACTGAAAACCCTGGGACCGAAGGAAAAGCAGGGAGGCCTGAAAAATCGACGCCCCCGTCTCCCACCCCTAGCACATTAAACTGTGGGAGTGGAGCAATCGCCCGACCCTCCTCTGCGCAGCTGGGAGACGCCTAGCTCAAAACCCCCGGGGATCCACCGAGGCCAGCTCGCCGCCGCCCTGGGACAAGCGGGGACCCGGCTACGTCACGCGCCTGGAGTCGGAGCGCAGGGAAGCCCCGCCCCTCTGTCGGAGTAGCCAATCGCAGCTGGGGAAGGTGGTGGGGGCGAGGCCCGCCAGGCCGCAGACCCGGGCCTTAAAGCCTGAGTCAGGCGCTGTTGCGCTAGAGCCCGGGACCTCGGCGACCTCAGGGAGGCTGCGTGTGATCCTGCGCAGCTGTGGCCGCCACAGGTGAGCGCCTACGCGGTTCGGGTGCTGGAGAAGGGGAGCCTTGTAGGGATACGGCGGAGGAGGCTGTCGCGACCCCCGGGAAGGGGAGCGTCTGCCCCGAGCTCTGCCAGCTTTGTCGCGGGGAAGCGAATGAGAGCGATCCAGGAGCTCCGGGAGCAGTTGAGACCGCTCGAGGGGTCCCGGGTGGTGCGGATCCGTAAGCGTTCAGGCCGCGGTAGGCGAAGGACCGCAGCCGGCCTCGCCTTCCCCGGGGCTGACGGTGCCGCTCCACCCCCGTTCTCCTGGCGGTGATGCCCCTGGCTCCCTGATCTGCCGTAAACATCCTGTCGTCAGCGGGCGTGTGCGGAGGGCGGAGCGGGAGTACGCCCCCAGCCTGGCCTGCTTGGAGCGCTGCTAGGAGGAGCGGTCCCGGTTCTGAGCCGGGATCCTGGGATCTGCCCCTGTCCAGGCCCAGGCATTGGAGCACTGGCTTCTACCGCTGCGACCACGGGATCCAGTCCCTGATTTGGAGGAATGGGGCGGGGATGGGGGGCCTGGGAGCCCACGTGTGAGACAGCTAGTGCTGGGTGTTTGCCGTCCCAGCTGGGAAGGCTTCCCAGAAGGAAAGGTTCTATTCTGGAAGGGGAGCCGGGAAGACAGGTTACCATCTGCTGTGCATTAGGAAGGTGTGAGGAGGCTTTCTAAGTTTTGCGGATCCCATTTGCCCCTGCCTGGGAACAGATTTGTTTTACTCAAGTTACTTTGGCACTGCAGGTAGATAACCTAGACTAGTTGTATAGTTATTTCCTTAGTTGCCTCAAGATTCCGACCCATAGGGAGACCCTTATCAAAGCCTAAATTATCATTGCTCTAGTATGATGACATTTGTTTCAATTCCTGTAGCACATATGAGAGTTTTTCATTTCTGTGACTGAATTAAAAAACCTCTCCCTAGGGACCAGCAGTTAGCGTAATGGCTATGTCGCTGGACTCCCACGTGTTCGACCGCGGTTTGAGTCCCGGACCCCCGGAGGCTTAAACTCACGCTGTGTGAGTGCGTGCCCAAGATCCCGAGAGAAGGGATTGAGGCGTGGCCATCCCCCCTGGGGGGGTGATTTCCTGCTTTCTGTGTCTCTCTCTGTGGGTGAGCGCAGGCACCCTATAGCAAAAACCTCTCAAAAAAAAAACAAAAAAAAAAAAAAAAAACTTTTTTTTTTTAGTCCCTGGCCTGTGTTCCACCCTTATCCTCTGACTTTCCGATGTCCTGTGTTACTACTTCATTTAAATATTTCTACTCTGTCATGACGACTATAACGTTTAACAGTGAGATGGGTTTTTGAAAAGACAGGCTTCATCAGATTTTCCTTTCCTTTTGTTTCCTAGGGTTTTGAAACATGAATCCTTCATTGTTCCTAGCTGCATTGTGCTTGGGTATAGCTTCAGCTACTCCAAACTCTGATCAGAATCTAGATACCTCATGGCACCACTGGAAATCAACGCACAGGAGACTATATGGCAAGGTTGGTAATGTCCCAACTGAAACTGGCCAGAAAGACTGGACAGAATGGGCCTTGCTGTGGGGAGTTTATAGCCAGAGAGAAGCTTCTAGAGGCCAGCTCTGACCAAAGAAATAATTAGTAGCACCCATTATAAGCCCAGTCTGGACCTCCGTCCCTGCTGTGTCTGAGCTTAGAGAATAGCTCCCAGAAGAATAAAGCCATCCGTGGCCATGGCTCCTCCACTTTCTGTCTGCACACCCATTGGTGAGCATGGGCTGGGAGTCAAGTAGAAATAGAGACTATCGCTTATACGTTTGCTTCCAGAATGAAGAAGGGTGGAGGAGAGCCGTGTGGGAGAAGAATATGAAAATGATTGAAATGCACAATCACGAATATAGCAACGGAAAACATGGCTTCACGATGGGCATGAATGCTTTCGGCGACATGGTGAGTGTGGTGTGGGCTGCTGCACGCTGTACTCCCTCTCCTCAGTTTGTTACCGGAATAACCTCTTGCCTTTTCAACTTTTTATTTACTTTTCTGTGAAGACCAATGAAGAATTCAGACAGGTGATGAATGGCTTTCGAAACCAGAAACAGAAGTCGGGGAAAGTGTTTCACGCACCTCTGCTTCTTCAGGTCCCCAAATCTGTGGATTGGAGAGAGAAAGGTTACGTGACTCCTGTGAAGAATCAGGTATGGCGGTGTCAGAGTCAGACGTTCCATCTTCTACACAAAGTCTAAGAGGAATTGACTTAAGTGGCAGACCATGGATTAACATGTGATTTGCTGGATGTTTTAGCCTATTCAAGTACATAGGCTTTTCTGAGTCTTTTGTCTTTTAAGTTGACAGCTTTTAAATTCCTTTTCAGGGTCAGTGTGGTTCTTGTTGGGCTTTTAGTGCGACTGGTGCTCTGGAAGGACAGATGTTCCGGAACACCGGCAAACTCATCCCACTGAGCGAGCAGAACTTGGTGGACTGCTCTCGGAGACAAGGCAATCTTGGCTGTCAGGGCGGCCTGATGGACAATGCCTTCCAGTACATTAAGGACAATGGAGGGCTGGACTCAGAGGAATCCTATCCGTATAAAGGAATGGTAAGTCGAGCTTCTTACCTACTTGTCATTCCAGCTGTGCCTTTGGAAAGCTTTCAGAGATAACACTTTAGAATTCGCATTTTATTTTCAAATCTTTAATGTTTTTATTGCCAGAGTCGGGGCAGTGGGAAGGAGGGGAAGCACCTGCCCCCCCGCAATGGGAGCATGGACGTGCTGCGATCCTTTTTTCAACATTTCTCCTCATTGGGATGTTGTGCATGCGTGCACATGTGCTTGGCATGTTGGTTTAGCCTCTAGCGCCAGGATTCAACCACAGTTGGTCATGGGCATCTGGCTCCCTTAATCACTGAGCTGTGAGACTGAGCCCTGAATTTACATTTTAGATGGTAGAATCTTTCTCTGTAAAGTGTCCGTAGTGTCATTATAAATTGTTCAGTATCTGTGTAGTTCTTTAATTACCTGGCTAACATATTCTTGCTTGTGTGTACCATGGAGAACATAGAAACGATATTATATACCTTATACATTTCTCCATTGTGAAAAATTTCTTATGGACAGGGAGACCTAAGGGCATAGAAGAAACATCAGTAAATCTTTCAGTTTCAAATCAACAAGTACCATTAATCACTCTCCTGAGATGATTAATACCAGTGTTGACTTGGAAAACATAGGCTACACATTGCTGAGTGTGTCAGTCCTAGAACTCATGTTCCCAGGACATGGGTGGCAGTAACCAACTCTCTTCCCTTTCTGAAGGATGGAACCTGTCAATACAAGGCCGAATGGGCTGTTGCTAATGACACTGGCTTTGTGGACATTCCAGCTACTCAGGAGAAGGCCCTTATGAAGGCAGTGGCGTCTGTGGGACCAATCTCCGTTGCTATTGATGCAGGCCATGCGTCCTTCCAATTCTACAAAGACGGTAGGTCATCATCATAGTGTTATAGAAATTAGAAAGCACCAGCGTGATTGATTTGGGTATGTATTCCTGAGTGCGTGCATTTAACGTAGTGGGATGATGTTTCCATTTAACACGACAATTTTCTTTTATATCTCTGTACTTTTTCCAGAGGGCATGCACTCTCGCTGGGGAGACAGACAGAGTGTGGGAGTAGGTGAGAAGCCCCTCCCACAGGGCTCGGCCGTGCCACA
The DNA here is from genome assembly GCA_026018925.1 of Tupaia tana. Lineage (NCBI taxonomy): Eukaryota > Metazoa > Chordata > Mammalia > Scandentia > Tupaiidae > Tupaia > Tupaia tana. The sequence goes on along the minus strand of JAKSZU010000013.1, from coordinate 8,165,377 downwards.
ATCTCGTCTCCTTTTCCCCTCCTTTCAGGATTTTGGGCATGCGCACACTTGCATCCAGCACATTTCTTGAGCTTTCAGGTCCAGGATGCGACCTGTATAGTTGGCCATGTGGGATCCAGTCACTTTAAGCCCCACACCACAGGCTGGCCCCATAAGCATTTTCTTATAATTGCGGACTCTTCATAGGTATTTTTAAATGGTTATGTAAGTAATTATATTCATCTAGCCTAACTGAGCCTAACTAGTCTCGAATTGTTGGACCTTTTTTTCTAAAACATTTTTACTGGTGTAATTGGGTTTGTAAAGAACCTCATGGCACAAGTGTGTTTCATGTGCGTCACCTTAGCCTTGAAAACCATAGGTCCATTTGTTTAAAGTAGAAAATACTTTAAGTAGAAAAGATACATATATATATATACATTTTTTTTTTTTAGAGGGGTTTTTGCTATAGGGCGTGTGCTCGCCAGAAAGACAGAGAGACAGAGACAGAAAGCGAGAAATCACCCCCCGGGGGGATGGCCATGCTGCAACCCCTTCTCCTCCATTCTCCTCTCGAGATCTTGGGCACGCATGCACATGCTCCCGGTGTGAGTTTAAACCACCAGGTCCACGACTCGAACCGTGGTCGACTACATGGGAGTCCAGCGACATTGCCATGACTCTAACTGCTGGTTCCAAAAAGTATATATTTTTTAAGGTAGAAAATATCTTTAATTTGGTTGGACTTTTTATGAGTCAAAGTTGACTTTGCTTTTTTATTAGTCATTACTGTTTTTGTACGTATTTTTAAATTCTATGTAGAATTAGCTTATGTCGTTTCCCTGAATCTGCAAATGCCTCCTTTACTGCAGGGGACAGGGTGGGTCCCTGTGGTGTGCCTTAGAATTTCTCACGTCAGCATTGATTTCTCTCCCAGGTATTTATTATGAGCCAGACTGCAGCAGTGAAAACCTGGACCACGGTGTTCTGGTGGTTGGCTACGGCGTTGAGGGAAGGAATTCAAATAATAAATATTGGCTTATCAAGAATAGGTATAATACTTTAAATATTATATTTTACATGGAAGAGAGAATCCTTGTTTGAAATTGATATTAAGTGTCTAGTTTCCAAAGCTCAGTTTGGAAATCCCAGAAGTCTTTCTCCCACTTAGAGTGAACACAGAGTATTAATATTTGACCATAAGATTCCCTACCAAGCTTGTTGGGTGTATTAATATTCGGTTATCAAGAAGGTCATGACGTGTTTTCTTCTTTTTCTATGCAAAAATACATCATGACTTTTCCAATGATCCAATATGTATTTGTAACATTGCACTTCTAAATTCTGAAAATATATATATATTTTTTTTGTGAGAGGTTTTTGCTATAGGGCATGTGCACTCGCCAGACATACAGAGACAGAGAGACAGAAAGCAAGAAATCACCCCCCAGGGGGTATGGCCTTCTCCTCCATTCTCCTCTTGGGATCTTGGGCACACACGTACACGTGCCCGGTGTGAGTTTAAGCCACCAGGTCTGGGACTTGAACCGCGGTTGACTACGTGGGAGTTCAGCAACATAGCCATTACGCTAACTGCTAGTTCCGAAAACATTCTTTTTTTGTGTGCTCCCCAGAGAGAAAGAAAGGGAAAGTACCCCCAAATGGGGCATGGTCATACCACCATCGTTTTTCCTCCATTCTGTCAGGATTTTACACACTTACATGTGCACATGTGTTTCTCAGTTCTTAATTCTGAAATAGACCTGGCTCTGGGGCTTCAGATAAAAGACTGTGCATCTGTAGGACTAAAGTCCGGTTTCCTTTTTCTGTCTGAGATTTCAACAAGCTGTAAGGGTTTGTCTTTGCTAATTCTTTTAAGTCTGGAAAATTGACCTGTGTGAATTCGTTCTATTGTCATTTGATGCCATTCCATTGCATTTTACTCAGTTCTCAAAAGACTAGAGGGTTGTCAGGACTGATTTTCACAACTAAGGCTTTTTAATAGACAATATTGGATCTCATATGCTATGTTCAAATCCAATTCTACTTCAATTTCCTGTCTTAAAAAGTTAAGGTAATGATCCACAGGAGTGAAGAGATTTCTAAATAGATGTACAACCCTTACAATAGTACCTGACACAGGGTATACACTAAATTGATATGAGCTGTTTTATTTATGAAGTTAGTATTTCCTCGATTCCTCGTATAACATGAAAACCCTATCTCTCTTTCAGCTGGGGCGAACAGTGGGGTGCAGGTGGTTATGTGAAAATAGCCAAAGACAGGAACAACCACTGTGGGGTCGCCTCAGCAGCCAGCTATCCTATCGTGTGAGCTGACGAATGCTGATCTTGGAAGACTTGAGGACTATCTGGAGGAGTTTTATCTTAAAACTGACCAAACCCTTATTTGTAAGATAAAACACTTGAATCAACAAGGATCCAAGTTGTGATTTGAATTCTGTGACATTTTTACAAGGGTAAAATGTTACCACTATGTTAATTACTGTTATAAACAGCTTTATGATATCGAAGACTCATTGTTTAATTCTAAGGCTTTTGAATTTTCATTTTTTAAAAGGATGTATAAAGTTTTACCTTTAAAATAAATTTTAATTCAGTATGTAAAAGTGACATTTCTTCCTTTTTTTTTGTTTATTTTTTTTTTTAGGGTTTTACCATAGGGTAAGTAGGCTCACCAGAGAGTAATAAAGTGAGAAATCACTCCCCTGGGGGGTGGAGGGGTTGGCTATGTGGCCATGCTGCAATCCCTTCTCCATTTTCTACCTTAGTTTTTGGGCATACATACACACACATGCACCCAGTGTAATTTTCAATCCACCGGGTCCTGGACTTCAACTGTGGTTGGCCATGTAGGAATCCAGTGCCTTAACCCCCACATCTCCTGCTGGCCCCTTTTCCCTGCTTTTAATGCATTAGCTTTTTGTAGAGTTGGGGAAACGTAATTGGGCTCTAATGACATAACCCAGTGGGCCAGTGGTGGTACATCAGGAGAAAGATGCTGGGCCACCTCCTGGCTCTTTAGTACAAATATGCAGGTGTTACGTCAGCTGTCCATTGGCTGTGTGTAACCCAACTCTTGAATCCAGCAAAATTTGACAAAACATCTGGAAGAACAAGGGTAAAATGGTTTTAGTGAAGAAAAAACAATTCACTATTTTCAATCTATCAGTGACCATACTTATATGTATGTTACCATCTTGAGTCAAAGGAGGATCTACCTTTCATTCCCTTCACAATGGTTTATGACTCATGTAACTATTTCACCAGCTTATGCCTTTTCTAATTTTACTGGGGATGTGAGGTTTTTAATTTTAAAAAATCTTAATTTATTTGTAATACTTTTTTTTTGGGGGGGGGGGATTTTTGGTATAGGGCCTGTGTGCTTGCTGGAGAGAAGGAAAGTGAGAAATCATCCCCCATGTGGAATGACCACACTGCAGGTCCTTCTCCATTCTCTTCTCAAGGCGCACACACACATGCCAGGCATGAGTTTTCTTTCTTTTCTTTTTTTTGGAGAGATTTTTGCTATAGGGCATGCATGCGCTCACCAGAAAGACAGAGACGGAAAGTGAGAAATCACCCCCTTGGGGGGGATGGCCACACCGCAATCCCTTTTCCTCCATTCTCCTCTCGGGATCTTGGGCATGCATGCACAGGCGCCCGGCATGAGTTTAAGCCACCGGGTCCAGAACTCGAACCATGACTACGTGGGAGTCCAATGACATAGCCATTACGCCAACTACTGGTCCCGCCTGGCATGAGTTTTAAATTGCCAGGTCTGGGACTCAAACCACAGTTGACTATGTGGAAGTCCAGCGACAACCATTACACACTGGTCTTATGAGGTTTTTTTTTTTTTTTTTTTTTTTTTTTGGAGAGGTTTTTTTGCTGCTGGTCCTCAGAATATGAGCCGCAATTTTTCCAAACACTCACCACCGCCAAATGTGTGATTAGCCATATATATATTTTTTAAACTGTATTTTTCTACTAATGAAAAATAAGCGGCGTGGTGGTTAAGGTGCTGGACACTCCCACATTTCAGACCATGGTTTGAGTCCTAGATCTGGTTGCTTGCTTTCTCACTCCCTCTCTTTCTCTCTTTGTATCTCTTTCTGGTTAAAATAAATGAATAACTAAAACTAAATTCTTTTTTTTTAAAAAAAGAAAAATATGTGATAAGTCATGGTGCTGTAAAGACCACGTGACTACTTTTCAGCCTCTGAGGAATGACTAGACACATGGATTTACCAAGACGGCTGTGGTTTTTTTTCTTTCAACTCTCCAATGACATTCTACACAGTTCTTCCAGGAAAGTTACTGAATGGCTTCTATGATGACACCCAGATTTTTGTTGTTTTGGACAAAGAATTGAATGAAACGTGCCAATAGTGAAAGGAAAGGGTAGTTTATTTAGTGAAAAAAGCGAAAGTACACTCGTAAGAGGTAGGAGCGGGCCTGAGCAGACAGAGTGACTCAAAAGGCCCCAGCAGTTGCGTTTTGTGAGGTTCGTTTGCAATTTTTAAAATCTAGGTCATTAACCTTTGTATCTCATTGGCTCTATCAAATGTGGTTGGGCCCACTGATTCATCTCATTGGCTATATCCATAATCAGCTAGACATCCCCCACTAGCCTGCCTACATGAGGTTGAGTGGGGAATTGTCTGCATTGATTGGTTTTCCTATCCAGCCTTAAAGTCATGTTCCAGATCCTTTACCCGCTTCCATTTCCGAGCTTTTTTCCTGACTTAACAGCCTCATTTGTTACCTAGTATGAGCAAAAGTAAAGCTAAAATGGCTGCGAGTAACAAGTCTCAAGTGTTCAGTAATAGCTGGAGGAATATGTTCAAGGTCCACAAGAGAGTACGCTAGGTCACAAAAATAGTCCTCTGACCTCAGAAGAGAACACAAGTGGAAGACAGGCCAGAAATCACCAGACTTCAGCGACCTAATCCTGAGTTAAAAATATACTTGGAAGGGAACAAAACAGGCTACGTGTATAGTTACACAGATGGTGAATACAAATAATGTATTTTCATATTTAAAAGACTAGAAGGAAATGTACTGATTTCTTGATGAATTATGGATAATTAAGTTATTCTGTAAAAAGTATATATTTTTGGGAACCAGCAGTTAGCGTAATGGCTATGTCGCTGGACTCCCACGTAGTCGACCGCGGTTCGCGTCTCGGACCCGGTGGCTTACAACTCACGCCGGGCGCGTGTGCGTGCGTGCCCAAGATCCCGAGAGGAGAATGGAGGAGAAGGGATTGCGGCGTGACCATCCCCCCTGGGGGGTGATTTCTCGCTTTCTGTCTCTATGTCTCTGTCTGTCTGGCGAGCGCACGCGCCCTATAGCAAAAAAGCCTCTCCAAAAAAAAAAAAAAAAAAAAAAAAGTATATATTTTTTTAGTTTGTAAGAGGGTGTATGTACTACAGAGAGGAGGACCTAGAGCGTGGTCACACCACAATCCCTTCCCATTTCTGTCCTGCTGAGATTTTAGGCATGCATGCATATGCACTGAATGTATTTCTTAAGCTTCTGGGCCTAGGATTCGAGGTGTCCAGTGAGCTATATGGAGCCAGCTCCCTTAACCATCAGGCTGGCCCTAAAGGATATATTTTTATTAGTAGTAAAATATATCTACATTCTTCAGGCCAAGGAATCTTCAAGTGTGGTTTAAAAATCAAACATTCCCAATAAAATAAGGTTTTTGTTTTTTTTTTTAAGAGAAATTTTTCCCATAGTGTGCATGCATTCACCAGAAAGACGGAGACAGAAAGCAAGAAATCACCCCCTCAGAGGGATGGTCATGCCACAACCCCTACTCTTCCATTCTTGTCTCAGGAGTTTGGGCACATACACACACACCTGGTGTGAGTTTCAAGCCACCAGGTCCAGGACCTAAACTGCGGTCGACCACGTGGGAGTCCAGTGATGTAACCATTATGCCATCTGCTGGTCCCATCCCAATAAAATAAAAGCAAGGGATAAGGTGGTGAAATCTTTACATGAGCCATCACTCATCGTGAGAGGAAGGAAAGGGAGAGGACAAGGGGACCTCACAACCCAGAAAATGTTCAATAACCCTTGCCTGTGGCCATCTCTGGAAACTCCAATCATCCGTACTCAGTCTGAGTCTTCTTTGAGAATGGATTCCTTCACTTTACTTCCCACCAGCAGGCTGTCTTTACTGTCCACAGAATCTTGGAATGGCAATCTCTAAGGAAACATCTAGGTGCTAAACTGAACAAGTGTGATGGATTTGTGCGGCTCTGTGTTTAATGAAGCTTCAAGTCTGTCAAAGCAGAACACCCTTCAGATGTCCAAACTCTATTAATAGAGATATTCGAAGCTTTGTAATTCTCAAGGAACTTTAAAAATACTTTAAACGTGTGGAAAGTCGCAAACCGCATCTATTGTCTAAAACCATTTTTCAATGAAGCCAACAGACGTGGAAAACTCTAGTCTGAGACACAGACTTACTACCAGTTTTTCGCTAATATTTAAACGTTGTGTTATTTAAGTTAAATGGCAGTGGAAGAGAGCTGGATGGTGATGCAGTGGTAACACAGTGCTCTGGGAAGCTGATCACATGGGAAGGTCTGGGTTCACGTCCTGAGACCTCCTGGACGCACACGTGGCACACGCGTGTGACTGATCCAGGGCTGGCTGAGGCTGCATGAAGACCGCGTGAGGACCTTGTTGGGTGCTTCTCTCCTCCCCTCTGCCTCTTCTCTCGTCCTCTCTCATTCTGCTTCTCTGGCTCATGGATAAAATAAATAAAATACCCCCCTCCCACACACACACACACACACAATTATATAATGTCTAGCATTCATGGAGGATTACAAAGTGCTTCTTGTTACATCATTTCATTTGACACCTAACAGACTCCAACAAAACTCAGGATTAGGGCCTTAGGGTCTTCTATTTTGTAACCATGAGCTGGAATTTTCCACTTCTAATATGTTGAAAGTTCACATTTCTCTTTCTTGCTTTTAATTATCTTGTATTTTAATTATTTTCTGCCTGTTTTTCAGTAATGTAAAGAGACAGCTCGGTATGGTTCTTTGAATTGCTCTAAAAGAGCAATTTCAAATTTTGAAAAGAATTTACTCTTTTCAAAACAGGACTTGGTATGGGGTGGAAAGTCTCCTTAAAAATGTTCAGAAGTCACTAGATGGGAAATTGTGAGCAAATAAGTTGTTTTCCTCAGATAATCATGTCATTTTATACTGGAAATTATTTTTGGCATTTGAATTAATATCCATGATTTTGAAAATAGCAAGCCCTTTAAAGAGAGCGTTCTGCAGGAGCTTAGAGATTCATTTTCTCAGATTAAATTGGTCTTTTTTTTTTTTTTTGAGAGAGATTTTTGCTATAGGGCAGAGAGACAGAGAGAATTCATCCCCCCAGGGGGGTTGGTCACACTGCAATCCCTTCTGCTCCATTCTTTTCCCAAGATTTTGGATATGCATGTACATGCACCAGGTGTGAGTTTCAAGCCATTGAGTCTGGGACTTGAGCCATGGTCAGAAACGTGTGAGTCCAACACCTTAGCCACCACACCACCAGAGTTAGTTGATCTTATTGCGGCAGAAGAAACACATAGTCTTGACTTTGTAATATAATTTTGTTTATTTATATTTTTAGTTTTGCCATAGGGCTCATGCACTCTCTCACTGGAGAGAGACAGAGACAGAGAGAGATGGCAAATGCGAAATCACCTCTGAAGTGATGGCCATACCATAATCCCTTCTCCATTCTCCTCTCAGGATTTTGGGCACACACACACACACACAGACACTCAGCATGTTCTTCAAGTCCAGGACTTGAACCATGTAGTTGGCCGTGTGAGAGTCAGACATCTTAACCACCACACCGTTGGCCGGCCCAAAATATAATTTTTAAGTAGGAAAACTAGTAATATATAGAACAGTGTGAATAATTTAGCATAATTTTAACAAATACAGACAGACTCACACATTATGTATGCTCATTTAAAAATGTTCACTGAAGATATAAACCAGATCTGTTTCTGGAGGTGCTAAAAGGAGACACTTTTCTCTTGGTGCTGTATAATTTCAATTTTAAAAAATAATTAACATGCACTATTCTCATAAGACAATAGATTCAGAAGCATGTGGTTGAAGAATAAAAATTTAATTGGTCTAAGAGAAGGAAGAGGAGGGAAGAAACAGAATTCTTAGCTAGCTTGTGCAGACGAGTCTCCTCTCTGGGGAACTTGTGTCCTGAGATTCGCAGTCTCCTCTTTGGGGAACTTGTGTCCTGAGATTCGCACTGAAACAGCTCAGCCATTGCACTCACACAGCATGGACACATGGCCTACCATGGCTAGCTGGGTTCCAGTGAGGTCCATGCAAGTCTCAGCAACGTACACTCTCTCCGATAATGGCTCCCACTTACTGTTCTCAGTGAAGAAACTTGAGAGCTTTGCTAAGGGCTAAAGAAGAGATCGACAATGCGGAAACATAGCAAAGGACAATGTGCTAATTAGACTGCTCTAGTGAGACTGCATAATGGCTCTGCTAAGAGTTCCAGAATATTCTTCCCCGTAACTCTTTCTCTCGGCCCCACCACCCACACACTCACCATTTCCCAACAGTGGAACACTGTACTGAGCTGTCAACAGAAATATCTTTCTCTTGTGTTTTTTTTTTTTTTTTTTTTTTTTTTTATGCCCCTGCCTTTTCTTCTACCCTCAGGAACAGCAATAGGTTACTAATCACCCAACATTCAGGAACAGTCCAATAAAGGTAGGAGCAAAGAGCAAATCCTTTACTTTGGGATCTTCATTCTGCTCATAAAAATCATAGCACAGTTGGGCCAGCAGGTGGCATGGTGGTTAAAGTGCTGGATCCCACATGGACAATTCATGGTGTGAGTCCTGGACTGGCAGCTTGAAAATCATGCTGGGTGTGTATGCACATGTGTACCCTAAGTCCTGAGAGAAGAAGGGATTGTGGCGTGGCCATCCCTCCTGGGAGGTGATTTCTCACTTTTCCTCTCTGTTTTTCTCTGATAAGTACACAAGCCCTATGGCAAAAATTAAAAAAAAAAAAAAAAAAAATATATATATATATATATATATATATATATATATATAATAGGGAATGATAGTGATTGTTTTATATCTTGATAAGATTTGAGCTATGTAGGTGTACCTATGGGTAAAAACTCAAGGAATATACACTTAATATTTATACATCTTATTATATGCAATTTTTACACAAAAAGAAAAATATTGTAAACAAATAATGAACTATGGTTAGTGATATGCATACTAACATCTATAAAAGGAGGTACTGAAATCTGCAGAACATTTTTATATCTTCAGTGGTAAAATGAGCTAGGACATAAAATTTATCAAACCAGGCAGTGGCGAGGTGGTTAAGGCAGCTGAATCCCAAATGGGAGATTGTGTGGTTCAAGTCCTAGATATGACGCCTTGAGAAATATGCCAGGCACATGTGTGTATGTGGCCATAATCCAGAAAGGAGGGCGAGACGGGAGGAGAAGGGAATTAGTATGACCATTTCCCTGGCGGGGAGGAGGGCTTTCTCTCTTTCTCTCTCTCTCTATCTCTCTCCTGCAAGTAAGTATACATGCTCTCTGGCAAAACTAAAACAAACAAACAAAAAATCATTTTCAAGTGTACAATTTGATAGCACTAAATATATTTGGTATGTTGTACAACCATCACCTTTTTTCATATCCAAACTTTTATTATCATCCCAACAGTTCTGTACCCAATAAACAGTAATTCCCCAACTTCCTCTCCCCCAGAATCCTGGTAACCCTTATTCTACTCTGTCTCCATGAATTTGCCCACCGTAGGTATTTCACTTACATGTCACCATACAGCACTTGTCTTTTTGTGCTGGCTTATTTCACTTAGCATAATGCTTTTCGAGTTTCACCTGTTTCATATGGATCAGAATTGTGTTCCTTTTTAAGGAGCAATAATATTCCATTGTCCTGAATGCCTTGTTATCCTTTCATCTGTCTGTTAATGGGCAGTTGGGTGGTTTAAACCTTTTGGATATTATCTATTTTTTTATTACATTGAATTACATATAACTTTACAGTGTATTACACTGCTTTTTCAAAAGGGAATGCCATGCATGTCAGTCAGTACAGAGACATTAATCTCCCCGCTTCAACATTCAATATCTTTCCTATGTTTCCCCCAATCATTATTATTATTCTAATTATTTTTTATGATATACATGATTTTTTTTTTCAAATTATCAGATCATAAAGTTCCCAACAATAGGGAACGTAGACTCCACTCAGGGCTGGACCAAGGGTGGGTCTCGTGCAGCCCCGCAAATGTAGGTGAATCTCCATGGAACACAGTTTCAGGAACGCGGCTCATGAAAGCAGAGACGGCCATCAGCTGATGCGGCACGCGGGGCAGACCCCGGCCACGGCCCGCGGGGCAGAGCCCCGGCCACGGCACGCGGGGCAGACCCCGGCCAAGGCACGCGGGGCAGAGCCCCGGACGGGCCGGACCTCCGGATAGGGCATGCGGAGCAGAGCCCCGGCCACGGCACGCGGGGCAGACCCCAGCCACGGCACGCAGGGGCAGACCCCGGCCACGGCACACAGGTCAGAGCCCCGGTCGGGCCGGACCTCCGGATAGGGCACGCGGAGCAGAGCCCCAGCCACAGCACGCGGGGCAGACCCCGGCCAAGGCATGCGGGGCAGACCCCGGCCACGGCACGCGGGGCAGACCCCTGCCACGGCACGCGGGACAGAGCCCCGGCCACGGCACGCGGGGCAGACCCAGGCACTTCCGTAAATATTGTGTACAGTGTCTGCGTGGAATTCCGGAACCATATGAGAATTCTGCATGAACTTTTTGAAGGACTGTCAAGCTATTTTTCACTGCAACTGTAACATTTTTTTTGGGGGGGGGGGGTTTTCACTATAGGGCGCGTGCGCTCACCAGACAGACAGAGAGAGACAGAGAGACAGAAAGCAAGAAATCAGCCCCCAGGGGTGATGGTAATGCCGCAATCCCTTCTCCTCCATTCTCTTCTCGGGATCTTGGGCACGCACGCACACGCGCCCGGCGTGAGTTTAAGCCACCGGGTCCAGGATGCGAACCGCAGTCGACTACATGGGAGTCCAGCTACATAGCCGTTACGCTAACTGTTAGTCCCTGCAGCTGTAACATTTTTTACAGTCAAGCTAACAAGATGACCTGGATAAAAGAAGATGAAAGCATGATTAAATAAAAAAGGGGACCAGCAGTTAGAGTAATGGCTATGTCACTGGACTCCCATGTAGTCGGCCGCAGTTCAAGTACTGGACCTGGTGGCTTAAACTCACGCTGGGCGCATGTGCGTGCGTGCCCAAGATCCCGAGAGGAGAATGGAGGAGAAGGGATTGCGGCATGGCCATCCCCCCGGGGTGGGGGGTGATTTCTCACTTTCTGTCTCTCTGTCTTTCTCTGTCTTTCTGGCAAGTGCACGTGCCCTATAGCAAAATCTTCTCAAAAAAGAAAAAAAAAAAAAAAAAAAGGAAAAGGCAAAGAAATAAAATAAAATAAAATAAAATAAAAATACTGTTAGTTACTGTCAACTTACACTTAGTGCCTAATAATCAGACCATGTCTTTGAATCTCTCTCAACAATTCTTGTTATGGTCAAGTCACTGACAGGAGGCTTGAGGGAACTGTAGCATGCACATGTGCACAAATCCATTTCATTCTGCTAAGCCAGCCCAAACGCACATGAAATACAAATAAAAAGCCTATGAATACCTCTGCTAGGAATATACAGCTCTGGAACAAATCCCTGGGGCCTCTTATTACCAGCAGCCCCTCCTATGGGAAATTATTTGTCAAAGATGTGATGACAGAGGTGGAGGGATGGTCTGCTAAAGAAGTTTCGGATGTAAGTGACGGAACCCAATTTTTTTTGTTTTGAGAGGTATTTTTTTTTTTGGAGAGGTTTTTTTGCTATAGGGTGCATGCGCTCGCCAGACAGGCAGAGAGAGACAGAGACAGAAAGTGAGAAATCACCCCCCAGGGGGCATGGCCACGCCACAATCCCTTCTCCTCCATTCTCCTCTCGGGATCTTGGGCACGCACGCCCACGCACCCGGCGTGAGTTTAAGCCACCGGGTCAGGGACTTGAACCGCGGTCAACTATGTGGGAGTCCAGCGACATAGCCATTACGCTAACTGCTGGTCCCAACAGAACCCAATTTTTTTTTTTTTTTTGAGAGGTTTTTGCTATAGGGCACGCGCGCTCGCCAGACAAAGAGAGACAGAGAGATAGAAAGTGAGAAATCACCCCCCAGGGGGGATGGCCACGCCGCAATCCTTTCTCCTCCATTCTCCTCTCGGGATTTTTGGTACGCACGCACACGCGCCCGGCGTGAGTTTAAGCCAATGGGTCCGGGACTCGAACCGTGGTCAACTACATGGGAGTCCAGCAACATAGCCATTACGCTAATTGCTGGTTCCCAGAACCCAATTTTAAACTAGCAGACATGAGAGGAGGAACTCAGTCTCTGTGGGTCTGGCTGGACCCAGGGCACTCCATCAAGGATCTACTTTTCCCTTAGTTATTAACAGTCAGGCTATGCCGATGGCATAGCGGTTATATCACTGGACTCCCACATGGCCGCCCACAGTTCAGGTCCTGGACCAGGTGGCTTGAAGATCACGCTGGGCATGTGAGTGTCCAAAATCCCAGGAGGAGAATGAAGGAGAAGGGATTGCGACATGGCTATCCCCTTGGGGGGTGGCGGGGGTGATTTCTTTTTCCCTGTTTGTCTCCAGCAAGCACCCGCGCACTAAGGCAAAACATCATTAAAAAAAAAAGAACAGTCTTGCCTTTTTAGCCTCTTTAGAGAAAAAATATGGTTGTGTCTGGGGCCAGAGCTGCCCAGCCCTGCCTGGGTCACCGGCTCTATCACATGGACTGCAAAGAGTGGAGTTTCCCAAGGAAAAGCAGGACATCTTTACCAGGGGCGCCCTAACAGGAGGTGTACCCTGAGTCAGAGAACCAAGAACTAGCCCAGCCACAGTGGCGCCAGTGTACAGTCTAGAGGCTGTGTTCCACAGGCTGGGGCCACATGGTAGGTCTGGGTTCAACTCCTGGTTCAACCTAAAGGCCAGGTGTGGTGGAAGCACCTGTAATCTCGCTGAATGGGGAGTCGAGTCAGGGGGACTGGGAGTTTGAGGCTGGCCTGGACAACAATGAAGTGAGATTCCGAGTGAAAGGGTGGGAGTGGTGGCCGAAGTAGGAGGATCATGAGTCAGAAAGACCCAAACTGTCTTAAAAAGAAAGAAAAAAAAAAATTTTTTTTTAAATATTTACTATAGGGTTGAGGCCGGCAGGTGCTAGGTGGTCGAGGGTGTTGGACTCCCACGTGGCCGACTGTGGTTCAAGTCCCAGGCCTGGTGGCTTGCTTTCTCACTTTCCCTCTCTCTCACTCTGCCTTTTTTTTTTTTGTTTGGAGAGGTTTTTGCTAGAGGCCGCGTGCGCTTGCCAGACAGAGAGAGACAGAGAGACAGAGAGCGAGAAATCACCCCTCAGGGGGGGATAGTCACGCCACAATCCCTTCTCCTCCATTCTCCTCTCAGGATCTTGGGCACGCACGCACACGCGCCCGGTGTGAGTTTTAAGCCACTGGGTCTGGGACGCGAACCACGGTCGACTACGTGGGAATCCAGCAACTTAGCCATTATGCTAACTGCTGGTCCCGCTCTCACTCTGCCCTTTACTGATCAAATTAAAGATAAATAAATAATGTTAAATAAAATAATTATTAAAAAAGAAGATAATCATTAATATTTACTATAGAGCATGTGTGTTTGCTGGGGGGGAGGGTGGGAGGGAGTGAGAAAATACCCCAAGGGGCATGGCTATGCTTCTATTCCTTCTCCATTCTCCTCTCAGGATTTTAGCTGCCGATTCTGCTGCCTTAACCGCCATGCTATCTGCTGGCCTGGAACAAATTTTAAGAAAGAGACAGAAAAAAAAAATGAGAATAAAACGGTTTCCAAAACCTGGAAAGATCAAAACTAAAAGAATGAAATTAATCATGAATAAATATAATAGAAAGTACTATGTTGAGATTAACCATATTTAGGTGTGTTGCCTGTTTTACATTGTCTTTTAGTTTGATTGATTAAAAAAAAAAAAAAGATTTTTGCCATAGGGCAAGGGAGAGATAGTGAGAGGGAAAGTGAGAAACCCTCTCCACCCCCCACCAGGAGGATCGCCATGCTCCAATCCCTTCTCCTACTGGGATTTTGGGTATGTGCGTGCACACACACACACACACACACATGCACACACACACATCTGGCGTGATTTTCAAGCCACCAGGTTGGGGACTCAAACCATGGTTGGCCATGTGGGAGTCCAGTGTCTTACCACCTATCAAATATGTATATGTAAATACTTTCACACACAAACACACACACACACACACACACACACACACACACACGTGTGTGTGTCCTGAGTACGGGATAAAGGAGAAATTATTTAGTAATTCTTATAAACATCTTTGGGTTTCATTACCAATAATTCAACATGATTAAGAAAATGTTGGGAACCGGCAGTTAGCATAATGGCTATGTCGCTGGACTCCCACGTAGTCGACCGCGGTTTGTGTCCCGGACCCGGTGGCTTAAAACTCACGCCGGGCGCGTGTGCATGCATGCCCATGATCCCGAGAGGAGAATGGAGGAGAAGGGATTGCGGCGTGGCCATCACCCCTGGGGGGTGATTTCTCGCTTTCTGTCTCTCTGTCTCTCTCTGTCTGTCTGGGGAGCACACGCGCCCTATAGCGATAAAACCTCTCCAAAAAAAAAAAAAAAATGTTTTTGGCACCCAAATGTTCTCAGTAACAGGACTAAAGGGCTGGACAGAGGAGGAAACAGTGATGTTAATGTCTACTTTGTGGCATCATATGTGGCATGTTGAGTTTTTTTTTTAAGAATAATTTTAACTTTATTTAGTTACTTTTATCTGACCTGAGAGGGACACAGTGAGTGAGAGAGAGACAGAAAAAGTGAGAAAGCAAGCGCCAGGTCCAGGACTCGAGCCGCTGTCGGCCATGTGGGAGTCCAGCGCCCTTAACCACCATGCTACTTGCTGGTTTCAGCATATTGAGTTTAAGAAGGGCGCTGCTGAGCAACTAGAGAAAAATCACTATCTATCTAGCAAGAGGTACAACCCAGAAAGAAGTTAAGAATCTGTAGTGGGTATTATAGAGACGATTCTTGCTTTGCCTAAGAGCCGTTATCTTCAAACAGACAACCAGGTAGGTCTCGCACAGCTCCTGCAAAGCCCCAAAGGGCACACCCTGAAAACATGAGTCCCACTGTAAACCTAGGATGACTTTCTAGACCAGTCTTGAAAAGAACTCGAGGATAAGAAACTCAGGAATTTCCTGTTTTTTCCTTCGGAGGTTTTTGCTATAGGGCGTGTGCGCTCACCAGAAAGACAGAGAGAGACAGAGAGAAAGCGAGAAATCAGCCCCCAGGGGGGATGGCCACGCAACAATTCCTTCTCCATTTTCCTCTTGGAATCTTGGGCATGCACGCACACACGTCTGGCGTAAGTTTAAGCTGCCGAGTCTGGGGCTTGAACCGTGGTCTACAACATGGGAGTCCAGCGACATAGCCATTATGCCAATTGCTGGTCCTAGTATCACCTAATTTTGCACAGAGCGACAGTCCCAGACAGGAAACAATGCAGCATTCAGGGGCCCTAGGAGGGCAGCTATTCAAAGAGGAGGGTGAGAACCAGACAGTGGCCACTGGGGGACTGGAAGCTGCGGCCGCAGTGAGAGCTAAGACTGACTCTGATGCAGAGATTTTCAGACGCTTCAAGCTTAAGAGCAGAGGCTTGCCGGGATTATGCGTTTCTCAGACTCCATAAAGGTTAGCAAAGGACAGTGCAGACACGTTGGGCAGCTGCAGCTCTGTCAAGGCCATTGCATCCGCAGCCCCCAGAAGTGGCACTGGGGCGACTGCAATGTGACTGAGTCGATTTGGGCCTGACTTAGCTGCTCCCACGTTGCCTGCGGAAGATACATTGAGGAGCATGCGCCCAAGTACTTTTCAAAAACGCAGTCATCCTGTGGCACTGGAGGCGAATGAGATGCATGTATTCTGCAGCCTTTGTGATGATTATGTTCTGAATGATGAGGCCGGAAACCTGAAGTTACTCTGGAACACGTAAGTGCAATCAGAAGTCAAAATGACCAGTGCACTACGCGTAGTGGAAGGGTTTTACGGTCTACGGGGTCGGGATGATGCTTTTGACATGCTGGTGCTCTATCTCTACTTCAAAACGAAGATCAAATATATACTGCTCTACAGCACAGGAGAAGGATCCTCATGGGTAAAATCTTTCAAAGTTGGTTTGAACAATCCCCTACTGGAAGAAAAAGGAAAAAGAACAATGTCAGGGAAACATAGTAGCGAAAAGAGAATGGAAGAAAAGGAGGCAAGAATTGGAGTATCAGATTAAAAGGGAATTGGAAATGCTTGTAAGAAAAGAGTTTACATTTGCAAGGTCTAGCTCTGTTTCCCACGGTAGAAATAGTTCCTGTTCAGATACTGTGGCAAACTCCAGCATCGTCGAGATCGATCAAGTAATACCTACCTCAGGGGATCTAAGACTTAGGAAACCGAGTGACTCCTCAGTCGAACAAAGGCCAGTAGTGATGTGTGGTGTGGCTCAATGAGGATTGAGAAATGTGGGAAATACTCGCTGTGAGTCCTGTTCAAGTGCTAAGCCATTCTCTTATTTTTTGACAATGTTTTTAAAGCTTGGTCTGAACCGGTGGCTGACTGTGACAGCTAGTGACTCAACAAAGTCATCTTATAGATATCCACTGGTCAAAGATACAGTAGTCTATCAAGGGAATGAATGCCAAGAAGCAGATATAAGGCTATGTTTGCTCCAGATATCCAAGTTTATTGATAGGACAAAGTGGTAGAGCGTCAAAAAGCAGGAAGATGGATCTTACTCAGCCAGAGGCGCCAAGTCCACAGTCCCTTTCTCTTTGTCGTGAGTTGCATGCTTCATTCCAACTCGTGTGGTCCGGAAAGTGGGCCTTGCTCTCAGCGTCTGCTATACTATGTTCAGTGTGGAGATTAAGTCCTGCTTTTCATGGCTGCACTCAACAGGAGTCTCAGGAATTTCTTTGTGAACTTTTGGATAAAACAATATGAACTCGAGACAACTGGTACTGGGTTACCAGTTTTGGTCCCTTCTTCTTGAGGGAAATTTATCAAACAAATTCTGAATGTTGTAAATTGTATTTTTCATAGACAGCTTCTTAGGTTACATGTCTCGCATGTGACAACAAAGCAAATATCATAGAACCCTTCTGGGACTTGTCTCTGGAATGTCTGGAAAGACACCAATGCAGTGGGAGAGAGAGTGCTTCCCAGCCATGTGTGTTTACTGAAATGTGGGCTAAGTTTACAGAAACCAAAGTTTTAGAAGGAAAAGATCTACATCTGTGACCAGTATAAGTAATTCGAAGCATAGAATATTTTCCTCAAAGCCAGTAATACTCACAGAAGCCCAGAAACAACTTAGGATATGCCACCTACCTCAGGTTCTCAGACTGTACCTCAAATAGTTCAGGGGGTCAGGACATAATAACCAAGAGAAGACGTGTTCCTGCTGGCTTTGAGGAGATCTTACACGTGGAGCCCTGTGGCTGCAGGGAGACCTTGAGCTCCCTCAGACCGGAATGCTTTATCTATGACTCATCTGCTGTAGTAATGCACCACAGGAAAGGATTTGGCTCAGGACACTGGACTGCCTACTGCTACAATTCTGAAGGAGGATTCTAGTACACTGCAATGATTCCAAGCTAATTATGTGCACTGTGGATAAAGTATGCAAGGCCCACGCTTCTACCTCGTTTTATACCCAGCGTGGTCGGACAGTCTCAACTCTTGGCTCCAAGGTTCCTGTCTAGGAGCTGACATCTCAGTGAAGAAACTGATACCTCTTCTAACAAAATCCTTAGCTGATCTAAGGACAGTGGGGTTTCTTGTGATTTGGATATATAATTTTTAAAAGGGCTGGTTTATAATTTTAAGATTCATTGGTTTTATTGTTTCCTTATGAATCAGTGCACACTACATTTATACATTTGTATCTAACTACAACAAAACATTTTTTACAGAGACAAAATATAAATATATGTTTATCAACTGCAGTTAACAAAGTTTTTTCAAGTACTTGAAGTTTTGAATGCTTTGTTTACCTCAGATTGTTAATATGTTGTTATTTGAATTAGTGGTCCCTTATAAATAATTTGTTATCTCTGATGCTTTCCAGATTTTTTTCTTAGTTTCTTCCAGTCTTCAGAAATTTGATTATAATACATCCTAGTTGGATTTCTTAGGACCTATTATTTTGGGGAGTTACTTGCCTTCTTGAATCTATAGATTTATATCTTCTCCCATATTTGAATTATTTAAGTCATTATTTTTTTGCTCTCATTCTCTCTCTTCTTCTGGGTCTCTGATAACACAAATGTTAACTCTTGTTTTTGTCTTATGGTCTCTGATATGTTGTCACCTTCCTTCCTCCTTTCCTTCCTCTCTTCCTTTCTTGTCTTCTTTTTTTTTGTCTCTTTTTCTGTTGCTCGCATTACTCAAATTTTATTGATCTGTCTTCAGATGCATTGATCCTATTCTTTCTTATATCCACTCTATTACTAAACAATTCTCGTAAGATTTTTTAAATTTTGGTTATCATGTCATTTATTTATATTTTATGTGTTAGTTTTGTTATAGGACATGTGAGTTTGTCAGAGACAGGGAGAAGGAGAGAGAGAGAGAGAACGTGAGACGTCACTGGCCATGCCCCAGTCCCATCTCCATTCTCCTTTTGGGATCTTGGCCATGAATGCACATGTGCCCGGCATGTTTTACAAGCTGCTGGGTCTTGCACTTGGACCACACACTTAGTCATATGAGATCTAGCACCTTAATCTCCATGTTACCTAATGGCCCGGTTATTATGTTTTTTATTTCTCTTACTTCTGTTTTGTTTCTTTTTATAATTTTCATGTCTTTGGTGAGGTTTCCTGTTTGCTGTTTCCAACAAATCTGGAATTGCTTATTGAAGCATTTTACCAAGGATATCTAAAAACCCCTGTCAGATAAGTTTCTGATTTGTCTTGGTGTTCAGATCTATTGACTGCTTTTTCTTGTTCCTGATGTGATTTTCCTTGTTCTTGGTAAGCTAAGTGATTTTTATTTTTATTATACCCTAGATATTGTGTATTATATGATGAGACTGTGGATCCTGTTTAATTTTTTTTTTTTTTTTGAAGGTATAGTCCAAGGGCTGGGCAGATATGTGTTTGAGCAATTTCCTGTCTAACTCCTCTGAACCATCCTGGCCAAAATAGGGCACTGACTCACACTGCATGCTGCAGATGGGTGGGGTGAAAGTTCAAGTCCTTCATTACCCTCGGTCACCTTCCCGGCAAAAATGGGGACACTGATTCACACTGCCTTGTTGCCTCTGAATGAGTTTATATGACCAGCTTTCTGATTGGCACCACTGCCTCCAAGGTTGGGGGAGAAGGGGAAAAGCATAGGGCTGACTCACACCACTTTGTTGCTATTGGTGGGGGTGGAAGGTGAGCTCCCCTTTGAGCTCCACTGGAATCAGGAAAGGAGGGAGGCAGAGTATCAACTATCCTTCACTGATGCCAGGTGGAGGGTTGGCTCCCCACAGGGCATCAATGACAGGGTGGGAGGGTGAGGTCTAGTTGTAAGTAGCTCTGTTTTTCTTCCTTGCCCAGTTCCATTGCTGCTGGTGGGACAGAGGCTCAGCTTACTCTTGAGCCAAAGGATACTGCCCTGTGGGAGAATCAGAGCGCTGCCTGTTCCCAGGCAAGGGATGGAATCTCAGCTCCTCCCCACTTCCCAGGCAGTAAAATCAGATGATTATCCCATGCTTCTGCCCGGCAGGGGATGGAAGACAGCTCCATGCTCAGCTTTGTCAACATTATCTGACCGAAGATCAGAGTGCCACTGTTGCTTCTGCCTGGAGGGAGGTAGTGGACTTTCCTCTTGTCTTTGGCTAGAATAGGGCTAGTAGTGCTAACAAGCTTTCCGTTGGTAGACCATCCATTCCCAGATCTTGGGCTAAAAGAACAGACTTTTCTTAGCGTGTGCGCATGTGTGCATGGGTGTGTATTATTGGCAGTTCAAGGTTGGAAGCTTCTGTGGTGCTTTATCCATAAAACATGAGAGGATTAAGGAAACCCAGGGAACTCATCACCCTGTCGTTTATCAAACCTGGAGGTCTCTGGACAGTCCATCTTCTTCCTCTCAACATCTTCAAGTCTTTGTATGCATGGTGCTTAGTTTTACTTTGATATTTAGTTGCCTTTTTTTTAATGTGGCAATTCAGAAAGACCAAACAATGTCATTGCTACTCTGGTCATCTTCCCAGAATCTGCCTTTCCATTTGACATCTCCTATCGCCAATGTTCTCAAAACAGCCAGGGTACTGTTCTTGCTGTGTCATTCCTTCATGGATAAAGTGGCATCACTTGTGTTCAAGGGTTTAGCCAACCCAAAGAGAAAATGTTCATTTTGAGTCCATGACAGATTTAAACCATTTCTTTTACAAGTTCAGCAATGATAACTGCAGAAAAGGAAAACTTTGGCTAGTCTTTTGGGGCCAACAGGGCCCAATGCAATTAAAATGCATATGCATACAGTTAAAATAAACATATAATGCTCTTTTTTTGTTTGTTTAAGACATCCTCTTCAAAGTAGCCCCCTTAGAGTTGGATACATTTTGAATTTTTTTAAGTTGTTTATTTATTTATTTATTTGAAGAGGTTTATTGCTATAGGGTGCGTGCGCTCACCAGAAAGACAGAGAGAGACAGAGAGACAGAAAGCAAGAAATCACCCCCAGGGGGGATGGCCACGCCGCAATCCCTTCTCCTCCATTCTCGTCTCAGGATTTTGGGCACGCACGCACACGTGCCTGGTGTGAGTTTAAGCCACCAGGTCCAGTACGTGAACCGCGGTCAACTACGTGGGAGTCCAGCGGCATAGCCATTACGCCAGCTTCTGGTCCCAACAAACATAATGCTCTTGCCACATGATCGAGAACAAGAGATTGATTCTTTTCTATGCTTTTGTGAATTTTTTTCAATCAGAGATGGCTCAATTGTTTACAATAAATAGAAATTAGAAAGTCATATTTTAAAATGAAATGGGAGGGATCCGCAAGTAGCTGTGGACACTCCTACATGGCCAACCATGGTTCGAGTCCTGGACCTGGTGACTTGCTTTCTCATCCACTCCACCCCATGTGGCTCTCTCTGGTCAAATTAAAATAAATGAATGAATAAATTAAATAATAATTGTAAAAAAAAATTGAAATGGGAGTATGTTTATCAACAAATTGGCCCAGTACCTGTGAGCACTGCTGGGTGATACTGGAGCCATATGGGAAAGACCAGGGCTTGGATCCTGGGTTGACCTGAGCACACTGGGCATATGGGAGCTTCGCTGGCTGAAAGGCTGGTGTCGGGGATCACATCGTGATATGATCCTGTGGGGAGTACTTGTCTTTCTCTCTCTCACTTCTGTCTGAAAATAACTAACAAAATTAATTTGGGGAAAAAAATCAATATAATCTCTGTAATTTTGCTTATTTACAACAGAGGAGATATACAAAGGACAATTCAAAATCCCTGATTAAAGGAAGCCTACTTTTCTTTTACAAATGCCTGATTTTTTATTGGCGCCCAGTTTAAAGGAAATTATTGCATGACACTTGCAAAAAGAAATCATGAAAAATAAACCACCTGATGATGCTAACATGGCTCTCTCATGAATGATAGATAATATTATATCCAAGTCCCTCCAGTAACTCCACACACAGTTTTTATGTTTAGAAATCCAGATCTAGTAAACTTTCTCACAGCTTTTAGTGTTCCTTTTGTCATAGCAGCCTACACAACACAAATGAACTTAATGAATTCAGGTCCTTTTTGGTAAACACATTTTCAGTCATTTTAATCTACATAAATGTCAAACAGTTGACTAATGAAAGCTGGAACACTTCTAGTATAAATATAATTTTCTAATTTTTTAAGATCTCTGTTAATATTTGTTACAATTAGAACACCCACAGTTCCCTCCAGCATACACATTTTCAAAATATTTCATTTTATATACTCCAAGCCCTTCTGTATAAGTGAACAAGTGCAGTTTTAAAGTTATGTGGAGGGGGTCCAGTAGGTGGCATAATGGTAAAGATGCTGGACTCCCACGTGGTCAACCACAGATCAAGTCCTGGCCCCTGAGACTTGAAACTCACGCTGGGTGTGCATGTGTACATGTGTAAAATCCCAGGAGAATGGAAGGGAAAGGACTATGGTGTGGCCATCCTCCCCTGAAGGAGGTAATTTTCCACTTTTTCTCACTCTGTCTCTGTCTCTCTGGTGAACACACACACCCTACAGCAAAAAAATCTCTCTAAAAGGGACCAGCAGTTAGCGTAATGGCTATGTCTCTGGACTTCCACGTAGTTGACCGCGGTTCACGTCCCGGACCCGGTGGCTTAAAACTCACGCCGGGCGCCTGTGCGTGTGTGCCCAAGATCCCGAGAGGAGAACGGAGGAGAAGGGATTGTGGCAGGAGAAGGGATTGCGGCATGGCCATCACCCCTGGAGAGTGATTTCTCGTTTCTGTCTGTCTGACGAGTGCACGCACCCTATAGCAAAAATCTCTCAAAAAAAAAAAAAAAAAAGAAAAACTCTCTAAAAATAAATAAATAAATATATACATAAAATTATATGGAGGGCAAGCCAGGCGACAAGCTGGTTAAAACAGTGGATTCCCATATGTCTTGGTAGAATCCTGATCCTCAGGGACTTGAAAAGCATATTGGGCATGTATGAATTCATGCCTAAAATCTGGAGTGGAGAATGGAGGAGAAGAGATTGCAGCATGGCCATTCCCCTGGTGTGTGGGGGATGCTTCTTCACTTTCCTTCTCTCTCTCTCTCTCTCTCTCTCATTTCTTTCAGGAGAGCACACATGCCCTATAGCAAAACTGAAAATAAGAAAAACAAAACAAAACAAAAAAATTATGTGGAGATGCAAAAGACCTAAATAATCAAAACAATTTTGTAAAATCAAAATGAAGTGGGAGGAGTTATTTTATTTAAAGAATATTAAATGACAGTAGTCAAGACGGTGTGGGACTGGCATACAGATGAACATGCAGCTTTAGCGGAGCAAAGTATGAAGTCCAGAAACAGACCTGCACATTTACAGTCTGGGCAATTTTCTATAGAAAATAAACTCAACCCTTACTTGATGTCCCATATCGTACGTAACAATTAACACAATGTGGACTGTAGTCCTTTATTAAAAAGGTAAATTATGAGATCTAAAAAAGACAACAGGAGAACCAGCAGTTGGCATAATGGCTATGTCACTAGACTCCTATGTAGTCAACCGTGGTTCGAATCCTGGACCTGGTGGCTTAAACTCACGCCGGGCGTGTGTGTGTGCGTGCCCAAGATCCCGAGAAGAGAATGGAGGAGAAGCGATTGTGGCGTGGCCATCTCCCCTGGGGGGGATTTCTCACTTTCTGTCTCTCTGTCTCTGTCTGTCTTTCTGGCGAGCACACACACCCTAAAGCAAAAACCTCTCAAAAAAATCAAAAAGACAACAGGTGAAAATTTTTATGATTGTAAGGTACCCACAGATTTCATAGATCACAAAAATCATTTCATAGATTAACAAAAAATAAAAGAAAAGAAAAATTAGGGCCAGCAGGTGGCATGGAGGTTAAGGCAGCTGGATCCTACATGGCCAGCTGTGCAGTTGAATTCTGGACCCTGTGGCTTCAAAATCATGCCATTTGCATTCTTGGGTGTGTGTGTGCCCCAATCCGGAGAGGAAAATGGAGGAGAAGGGATTGGAACATGTCCATTCCCTATTGGAATCTCTTTCTCTCCGGTAAGCACACATATTCTATAACAAAACAAAACAGAAACAAAATGACCAGATCATTCATAAAGGAAAATTTGAATGGTAAATATTGGCAGGAAAATAAGTACAATGTCATTATCCATCCAAGAAATTTGAGTGAAAACCACATGTATAAGAATACATAAAATTAGGGGCCAGCAGGTGGCGTAGTGGTTTTAGGCACTGGACTCCTTCATGGCTGACCACAGTTAAGAGTCCCAGACCTGTTGGCTTGCTTTTTCACT
This sequence comes from Tupaia tana, assembly GCA_026018925.1. Classification (NCBI taxonomy): domain Eukaryota; kingdom Metazoa; phylum Chordata; class Mammalia; order Scandentia; family Tupaiidae; genus Tupaia; species Tupaia tana. The sequence continues at coordinate 8,141,080 of JAKSZU010000013.1, read as the reverse complement.
ATCAGTCTCCTTCTTTCTCTCAATCTGTCTCTGGTCAAATTGAATAATAATAGTAATAAATAAAATTAAATAAATAATTTTAAAAAATTATTGGGACCAGCAGTTAGTGTAATGGCTATGTTGCTGGACTCCCATGTAGCCAACCGTGGTTCAAGTCCCAGACTCGGCGGCTTAAACTCACTCTGGGCACGTGTGCGTGGGTGCCCAAGATCCTGAGGGGAGAATGGAGGAGAAGGGATTGCGGCATGGTCATCCCCCCAGGTGGTGATTTCTCGCTTTCTGTTTCTCTGTCTCTATCTTTCTGGTGAGCGCATGTGCCCTATAGTAAAAACCTCTCCGAGGGGAAAAAAAAAAAAAAAGGAATACATAAAATTAAAGAACTGATAACATTCTAGTTCCAGACTAGCTGAAGAAAGCACTTTTCACTTTCTTCCCAGTATTTACAACACAAACCATCTGGATGAAATTTAGGAAGCAAGTGACAGAAGACTACACAGATTGAAAGACGACAGACTTTTTAAAGATCTTGGAATTAAAGGAAAACCCAGTGGCAATTTCCTGCATATTTTTTATTTTTAGTTTTGGCTTTTGCCTCCTATATATCATAGCCTTTATTTTGGACAGACCTGTGGCCTGAAAACACCGATGAACACAAACAAAAGAAAAGCTTCCAGCAGAGCACATTCTCCCTGGCAAAAGGATGGGACAAGGACAGCCCAACAAGATAGAACTTTCTTTTTTTTTCAGATATTTTTGTCAAAGGGTGCATGTACTTGCTAGAAAGAGGAAGAGGCACAGAAAGAGGGAAAGTGAGAAATTATCCTTCAGGGTGGATGGCCACACCGCAATCCCTTCTCTTCCATTTCTTATCTTGAGATTTGTGGCATGCATGCACACATGCCTGGAGTGTTTTTTAAGTCACTGGGTCTGGGACTCAAATCATGGAGCTGGCCATGTGGGATCCAGCATTTTAACCTCCACACCATCTACTGGCCCATGTATTTATGTAAAAAATGTAAGTATCTTGCTTGTTGTAGTTTAAATAGACACTATGATCAACTATGCAAAATATAATCTCATTTTTATTGTTAGTCTTAAAGTGATTTTTTTAAAATTTTACATTTTACATAAAGTCCCCATCATGATTTATACAATATATATTTTTTTCCTAAAGAAAACTTTACATTTTCTTGTCTGTTAAGTGCATATTCCCTTGCACCTCACACCCACCCTCTACTGTCCACTCTACTATCCACTCCAAGACTCTGAAAGACACACACTGTATATCCCCACCCAATATGTAGTGAATATCTGCACTCTATGGCAGAAATGCAAAGATGTGAAGATAAGACTGTAGAGTGGATAAATGTAGATACCAGAGACTGTACACTGAGAGGGGACAGAAACATTTTAATCATTCCTGCCCAAGATAAGAAAATATGAAAACTGGCCCTCTGCCTTCATCCTCTTTATTGCTATGGATCACTGAAGCTTCAAAGATTTCAGACAAACTCCTGTGCTACATCTCTACCCCGCAATCAGAGGGAGAAGCCATGGAGACTGTGTGGAGCGGCATCATTTCCAGATGTGGAATGGTGGGGAAAAATAGATTTTTCACCTTCTCGCTTCAGTAACTAGATGGAACTCAACTCTCTTCAGCCGATCAGCTGGAAAGACTATGGGAAGAGCCTTGTCTTCATCTCTGTCCTGAGATAACATGACAGTGGCAGTACCCTGTGTGGAAGGTGAGGTACGCCACATTGGATGCTGTAGCTGCAGACAACATTGACAGAATTCTGTCTCTCCTTACCATCCTGAAAGAAAAAGGGATACCCCTCTCAAATAGATGATGAGAGGAAGAATTATAGAGAAGAGAGGAACAGAGAAAATAATTTTCTAAATCTGATTATAAAATCCTAGGCAGAAATCTGCATGGTCCACACATAAAACTAATAAGAAACAAGAGGTTTGAGAACTAAACATTAATGTAGAATTCTGCCCAGGTTTCAGGGTCTCTGGGCAGCACACTAATGGAACAGAAGAGAATATCATTAAAAAGCCTTTGAAAACTAAATCAATGTTTAAAGTACAGTCTATAAAATTGGGTCAGGGGACCAGCAGACAGCATAATGATTATGTTGCTGGACTCTTACATAGTCTCAGTCCTGGCTGAGTCCTGGACTCAGTGGCTTAAAATTCATACAGGGCACATGTGTGTGCATACCCAAAATCCCGAGAGGAGAAAGGATTATGGCATGGCCATTCCCTCTGCGTGGGGTGGTGGTGGTGGTGGTGATTTCTTGATTTCTGTCTCTCTGTCTCTCCAGCAAGCACACAGGCCCTATAGCAAAAACCTCTCTCTCTTAAAAACAAAAACAAAAACAAATCTGTTGGGCCAGAAAGTACACCTTAAACCTCAAAGGTTGATTGCCTACTAAAATAAAAGATGTAAAGAGCATGCATTTCAATTCAGAATTGCAAATTATGTTGGAAGCTTAAAATAAAAGAAACAATTCAATTGAGAAAGGTTGATAATAGAACAAACAGTAACATTGATATGATGCAGACTTGGGAATTATCTGAGAAGAATAATAAAGCAGCTATCATGAAAATGCTACAGGAAACAACTGTGAGCACTCTTACACTTTTTTTTTGAGAGGGTTTTGCCTTAAGGTGCGTGCGCTCACAGGGAGAGAAGGAGAGAAACAGAGACAGAGACAGTGAGAGGGAAAGTGAGAAATTACCCCACCCCCCCACCCTGGGGATGGTGATGACACAATTCCCTTCTTCCCTCTTCTCCTCCTGGGATCTTGGGCATGCAGGCATGCATACCCAGCAGGATTTTCAAGCCATCAGTCTGAAACTCAAACCACCCTTGGCCATATGGGAGTCCAGTAATTTACTGCTATGTCACCTGCTGGCCCCTACGCCATCTGCTGGCCTCTGTGAGCACTCCTAAAACAAATAAGAAAACACAAATTCTCAGCAAAGAAATAAAAGGAAAGTATTACATAAGACAAAATAGAGTAGAAATTTTTAAAAGTAAAAATGCAGTGGGGTCAGCCGATGATATAGTGGTTACATTGCTGGATTCCCACATAGAAAACCATGGTTCGAGTCCTGAACCTGGTGGCTTAACACTCATGCTGGCTGCATGTGCGTGCATGCCGATGATCCCAAGAGTAGAAGGGCAGAGAAAGAATGGAATGAGGCTATCGCCTCCCCGGGGGGGTATTTCACTTTCCCTCTCACTGTCTCTGTCTCTGTCACTCTCTCCAGTGAGTGTATGAGCCCTATGGCAAAAAACTCTAAAAAAAGTGAAAATGCAGTAACTGAAATAAAATTTTACTGATGGGCTCACTAGCTGAATGGAGATGCGAGAAGAAAGGATTAGTGACCATAAGATAATAGCAGTAGAAATTATCCAATCAGAATGACAGAGAAAATAGCCTCAGAGACTTCTGGAAAAGGTCTGATATTCATGTCATCGAAGTCCAAGGAGAGAAGAGTGTAGAGCGCATAGAAATTTAAAGAAATAATAATTGCAAACTTCCATTATTTAGAAGTAGACGTAAATCTCCAGATTCAGGATGTTCAGCAAATCCTAGACAAGATAAAGCAAATAAATTCATGCTAAGACATTTCATAATGAAACTTTTGAAACTAAACAGTGCAACATCCTTGAAAACAGCTAGAGATAATGAGGCTTCACTTATAGGAGAGGAATGCTTCAAATGACAGAGGATTTCTCATCAAAAACCTGAGAGCCAGAAGGAATGGCACAACATTTTCAACTACTGAAAAAAAAGAATCGTCGACACAGAATTTTATATCCGTTAAAGACATCTAAGAATGAAGATGAAATAAAGCCACTCTCAGACTAAGCAAAACTAGGAGAATTTATCACCAACAGAACTTCCAAAGAATAGGTGGGGCCAGGAGGTGGCGTGGTAGTTAAGGCACTGGACCCTAACATGGCTGACCATGGTTTGAGCCCTGGGCCAGGTGGCTTGAAAATCACACCAGGTGCACATGTGTGCATGCCTCAAATCCCAGGAGAATGGAGAAGGGATTGTCGTGTGGCCATCTTCCATGAGGGGTGATTCTCATGTTCCCTCTCACTGTCTCTCTCTGGTGAGTGCATGTTTCCTTGATGAAAACCTTAAAATAAATAAATAAATAAATAAATAAATAAATAAAGCATGTAAAGAAAGTTCTTCAGAGAGAAATAAAGTAATAAGAGAAAAAAACTTGGAACATCAGAAATAAAGAAAAACCAACAGAAAGAATAAATATATAGTTAATACAATATGCTATTTTTCTCATATTGAGTTTTTCAATTCTTCTTGGTGGTTTAAAACAAAAATTATCACACTATCTGATGTGAGTATCATTGTAAGTAGAAAAAAATAATTTTTTTTAAGGTGTGACCCCCCCCATTTTTTTTTTTTTTTGAGAGGTTTTCCGCTATAGGGCGCGTGCGCTCGCCAGACAGACAGAGAGAGAGACAGAGAGACAGAAAGCGAGAAATCACTCCCCGGGGGGATGGCCACGCCGCAATCCCTTCTCCTCCATTCTCCTCTTGGGATCTTGGGCACACATGCACATGTGCCTGGCGTGAGTTTCAAGCCAACGGGTCCGGGACGCGAATCGCGGTCGACTACGTGGGAGTCCAGCGACATAGCCATTACACTAACTGCTGGTCCCTAAGTGGAAATAATTTTTAAGATAACTGTTATAAAGGAGGTAAGCTAAGGGACTGAAAACCTTGTAAAGCTTCTGTATTCTCTTCAAAGTGGTAAAGTGTTTATTCCAGTAGATAGAAATATGTTAGTGACAGAAAGAATGGACAAAAAAATTTTAAAGACCAAATTACATTCTATTTATACAAACCTCACTTGAAATGTAATGATATAGGTTGTGTTAAATGAAAAATATATAACATGCAAACACTAAACCAAGAAAACTGAAATAGCTATATTAATACTAAGGAACACTTTAAAGCAAAGATAATTTCCAGGGATGAAAAGAACATTTCATCATTATTAAATGTCAGTTCATGAACAAGACAAAACATCCCTAAATGTATATATATCAAACAAGAGATTCAAAATTTATGAAGCAAATTCTGAGAAAACTATGATGAGAAATAGACAAATCTATAACTATAGAGGTATTTCAACTTTCCTTGACTCAATAATTGATAGAAATACTAGACAGAAAGTCAACCAAGATATAAAAGAATGAAATAGCTTCATCTATCAACAGGACCTAATGGAAATTTATTAAACATACTAGCTAACAACAGTATAATATATCTTTTCAGGTATACCTGGTGCACCAAGATAGATCATGTTTTGGGATAAATAGTAAAAGAGTTAAGGTCATACAAAATTTGTTTTCTGGCCATAGTGGGATTAAACTTGAAGTACATAACAGAGAGATAACCAAAAAAAAAAACTTCAGATACTTAGAATTTAACAATCTTATTCTTGATATTTCTGTAGTCAAAGAGAAAGACTTTAAAGAAACCACCAAAATCTGAAAGTAAAAAATAAAATATAACATTTGTTGGATGAAGCTAAAGCAGAGCTTACAGGGAAATTTAGGGCATTCATTGTTCATAATTAGAAAGAAAAAATTCCAACTCAACAATCTAAGCTTCCACCACAAGAAAATAGAAAAAGGAGGGCAAAATAAACTGACAACTAGAAGAAGAAAGGAAATGATAAAGAGCCTAAATCAAGGGGCCAGAGAGTGGCTCCGCAGTAAAACACACTGCTTACGGGCCTTGTTCCACATGGGAGTGTTCTGGGTTTGTGTCCAGAGACCTCACTGAGTATGCTGGGCACATACATGCCCACGATCCAAGAGTGGCTGAGGCTGGAGGTGGATCTTGGTGTCAAGATTTTGTAGGGATGCTGTCTGTATGTCCCTCTCTCTCTCTCTCTCTCTCAACAAGAAAAAAAAAAGTGAACTTTAAGAAAGGACAGCAGAAATAAGAAAATGGAAAGCAAAAGAAAAACTCAAATCCAAAGTCGTGGGTTTTTAAAAAAAGATAAATGAAATTGATAAACACCTAGAAAGACTGACCAAGATAAAGAGAAGATACAAATTGCCAATACAGAGATGAAAAAGGGATTCCAATTTTACATTAAAAGGATAAAAGAAGGGGCCAGCATGTGGTGTGGTGGTTTGGACATTGGATTTCCACATGGCCAACCACTGTTGGAGTCCTAGATCTGGTGGCTTGCTTTCTTGCTTTCCTTCTCTCTCTCTGTCACTGGTGAGCACATATTAGCCAGTTCAAAATACTAATACTACAACTAATAATAATAAATAAAATAATTTTTTAAACTTTAGCAAAAGAGTTTTAAGAATTATTTTATTAGAACCAGCAGTTAGCGTAATGGCTATGTCGCTGGACTCCCATGTAGTCGACCGTGGTTCGCGTCCCAGACCTGGTGGCTTAAAACTCATGCCTGGCGCATGTGTGTGCATGCCCAAGATCCCAAGAGGAGAATGGAGGAGAAGGGATTGCAGCGTGGCCATCCCCTCTGAGGTGTGATTTCTCGCTTTCTGTCTCTCTGTCTCTCTCTGTCTGTCTGGCGAGTGCATGCGCCCTATAGCAAAAAAAAAAAAAAAAAAAAAAAAAAAAAAAAACTCCCCCCTCCAAAAAAATTATTTTATTTAACTTTATTTATTTATTTATTTAAATCTGACCAGAGAGGAAGAGAGAGAGTGAGAGAGAAAAAAGTGAGAAAGCAAGCCACCAGGTCTGGGACTCAAACCATGGTCAGCCATGTGGTAGTCCAGCTCCCCCAACCACCACGCCACTTGCTTGCTCCTAAATAAATAATCCTTAAAAAAAAAAAGGATAGGAGAAAAACATTATCAAATCTATGGATAGATACTCAACAATTTAGACAAGATGGCCTAATTTCTTGAAAATAAAGCTAACAAAACTCACCCAAAATGAAGTAGATAACTTAAGTAGTCTTTTTAAATGAAACTGAATCTGTAGTTAAGAACATACTGAAAAAGAACGTCTCTAATGTATAGGTGTCTTCGCTGTTGTATTCTACTAAATATTTAAGGCTGAAATAACATGAATTCAACAAAAACTCTTCCAGAAAACAAAAGCAGAGCAACGTTTTCCAGCTCATTTTACAAGGACAGTATGATCCTAATAACAAGGCCAAATAAAGATAGTTCAAAAACCACACATTAATTTTCCTTATGAATATATAAATACAAAAATTCTTAATAAAATACTAGTAAATCATATGCATAAATACATGAAAGGAAAGACAGCAACAACCAGGTATTTTTTTAGAGAGATTTTTGCGATAGGGTGCATGCGCTTGCCAGACAGAAAATGAGAAATCACCCCCCAGGGGGATGGTCATGCCGCAATCCCTTCAGATCTATTCGCCTCTTGGGATTTCTGGTACATGTACACATGTGCCCAACATGAGTTTTAAGCCGCCAGGTCCAGGACTCAAACTATGGTCGACTATGTGTGAGTTCAGCAATGTGACCCTTATGCCATCTGCTGGTTCCCAACCAGGTATGTTTTATTCCACATGTACAAGGCTAATTCAATAGCTAAAAAGAGCTCAACTAAAGTAATCTGCAATTTTGACAGGCTAAAGACAAAAACATGTGATCCGTATCACTTGATGAAGAAAAAGGATTTAACTAAGCCTGACATCCATTTATAATAACAACTCTCAGCAAACTATAAATAAAGGAACTTCTTCAACCTCATAAAAAGGAGCTACAGGGACTAGCAGTTAGCGTAATGACTATGTCGCTGGACTCTCATGTAGTCGACCGTAACCCGGTGGCTTAAACTCATGCTGGGCGCGTGTACTAGCGTGTCCAAGATCCCCAGAGGAGAACAGAGAAGAAGGGATTGCAGCCTGGCCATCCCCCCGGGGGTGATTTCTCGCTTTCTTTCTTTCTTTTTTTTTTTTTTGAGAGGTTTTCGCTGTAGGGCGCGTGCGCTCACCAGACAGACAGAGAGAGACAGAGAGACAGAAAGCAGGAAATCACCCCCCAGGGGGGATGGCCACGCCACAATCCCTTCTCCTCCATTCTCCTCTTGGGATCTTGGGCATGCACGCACACGCGCCCGGTGTGAGTTTAAGCCACCGGGTCCGGGACGCGAACCGCGGTCGACTACGTGGGAGTCCAGTGACATAGCCATTACGCTAACTGCTGGTCCCAGATTTCTCGCTTTCTATCTCTTTGTCTCTCTCTGTCTTTCTGGCGAGTGCACATGCCCTATAGCAAAAACCTCTCCAAAACAACAACAACAAAAAAGGAACTACAAAATAACAAAAGCTAACATCACATTTAATAGCTAATGTCACAAAACTTGTCCCTTAAAATTAGGACCAAGACAGTGTCCACTCTTCCTGCTCTATTCAACGCAGTACTGAAATTTTGGGGCATTGCAATGATGTAAGGAAAGAAAAGGAATATAAATTGGAAAGAAAGAAAGAAATCTATCCTTATTTCAGATTACATGGTTCTTAGAAAATTCCGAGAAATCGGGACCAGCAGTTAGCGTAATGGCTATATCGCTGGACTCCCACGTAGTCGACCGCGGTTCGCATCCTGGACCCGGTGGCTTAAAACTCACGCCGGGCGCGTGTGTATGCGTGCCCAAGATCTCGAGAGGAGAATGGAGGAGAAGGGATTGCGGCGTGACCATCCCCCCTGGGGGGTGATTTCTCACTTTCTGTCTCTCTGTCTCTCTCTGTCTTTCTGGTGAGCGCAAGCGCCCTATAGCAAAAACCTCTCAAAAAAAAAAAAAAATCCGAGAAATCTACAAAATAATTCCTAAAACTTATAAGTGTGTTTAGCAAGATGATAGACTATGAGGTAAATACCCAAACATCAATTTTATTTCTATATATTAGAAAAAAAACAATTAAAACTGACATAAAAAAGGAAACAAGCCTAACAAAACATGTGCAGGGGGCCAGCAGGTGGTGTGATGGTTAGGGTGTTGGACTCCCACAGGGCCAACTGTGGTTCAAGTCCCAGATCCAGCAGTGTCAAAATCACACTGGTTGCTAGTGTAAGCATGTTCAAAATCTCAGGAGGAGAAGGAATTGTGGTGTGGCCATCCTCCCTGGGGGTGCTGATTTCTTACCTTCATCTCTCTGTCTTTCTCTGGTGAGCATATGTGCCTTATTGCAAAAACCTAAAAAATTTTTTTTTAAAAATGTGTGGGATCTGAATGGCATAAAACATTAAATGTTGATCAAACAAACAAAACCAAAGATGTCCTAAATAAATGAAAAGACATACCATGTTCTCAGATGGGAAGACTCACTAGAGCTCAGATTCTGAGTTTTGGAGCAAGGCGTACATTTATGTCATAACTACCCTTCATTTGAAAAGCAACTTCTGATTTGCTGTCAGCTCCTGAGAGACTGAACTCCTCAACCTGAGATAGCAAGTGATTATGTGGTCCAAAACATCTGTCATGAACTTGTGTTATAGCCTACACTGAATCAAAGTAGTGGATGTTGCAGAGTTATTCCATTGTGAAATGGAATGGTCAATACAAGACTGGGACAAAACAAGACCCAAGGACACAAGTAAACTGTAGAAACAAGTGGTCACACTCCTTTGGTACTTACTCCTAGCGTTTCAACACATGACCTTCAGCGCACCTTAGAGTCAAAAGGTCCACTACAAACATTTAAAAGAAGAGGAAAAAGCACCTTCCCAGTTTATAAATATGTCTGCAAGGTATGGTGGGTCATTTGGAAGTGATTGGCTACTGTGTTACAGCTTTATTCAGGGGAGGCCCTGAGAGGCGGGGTGAAGAGAAATCCTCCTGGAGGGTAGACACCTATTTGGGAGGTATTGGTTGGCCCCTTGTGTGGAAGAAGATGAGTCCTGAGTTTAGAGTCACTAATTCATGACGAATGTCTCAATGAAAAAAGAATATGTAGTAATTGGGGCCAGTCCCATGGCCTGGTGGTTAAGGAAGCTGAATCCCACATGCTGACACCACAGTTTGAATCCTGGCCCCAAATCCACTGGGTGGAGAAACAGCACTCACTGGGGAGAGTGTTTTCTTTAGCTTCCTCTCTGTCTCTTTTGAACACAGGTGCCCTCTGGCTTATAAAACAAAAACAAAAAAATTAAAAAAAATACAGTAATTGGAAAATTAACAAGAAGCTCTGGAGGAGAATATGGGGTTGCACTTCTAGAAACAGTGCAGGATGGGAGGGTGTAAATGCTTACTAGGTGATAGGATATTAGAGGGTGGAAAACAAGTGAAGTCTGGGTATTTATTTCTTTGACTTTATGATGAGTCATAAGTTGGTCACTAAATGCTCTTATTTTTAAAGGTACAGATACTGTACCTTTTTTTTTTTGCCAGGTTCTAGTGATACTCTTTTCCCTAAGCAATGGAAATCAAAATGCTCCAAAATCCAAAAATTTTGAGTGCCAACATGTTGCTATAAGCAGAAAATTTCACACCTGACCCCACGAGATGGGTCACAATCAAAACATTGAAATACCAAAATATTGTGTAAAATTACTTTTAGGCTATGTGTATAAGGTGCATACGAAGAAGCATACAGTAATTGTGTGATCAATAAAATGTGGGGAAAAAGAAATGGAAAACAACTGTAGACACCAGAGATAGTGTGAGAGGAGGGTGGGGAAGGGCAGAGGGTCAGAAATAGGGGTTATACACACACACACACACACACACACACATACATACACACACACACACACATATACACACACACACACACACACACACATATATATATATATATATATGAAACTAGAAGTGGAAAATTATTGACAATAACATGCATGTTTAAGTCACTATGCAGTATATTCTGGATGGGAAATCACATTTTGTATGCTGTGACAATGCTTAGCGAATGAATATAAATTAATTAATTAAAAAAATATTTCAGAAAAAAAAAACAAGCTCATGGAAATACATGTAATGGGAAAAAATAAAATAAAATTCTGAATTAAAAAAAATACATGAATTCCATGGACTGAGTTCCAATCCCAATATATCTCATTATATATATATGTGCAAAGTTTCTGAATTCTGAAAAAATTGAAAATCTTAAACACCTCTGGTCCCAAGCATTTCGGATAAGGGATGCTCAACTTTGATGGCTCCTCTGTCATAAGTCATAAGAGGTCACACCAGCCATGCTCATACTTGGTTGAGTCCCTTTTATTAAATACCCTTACTGTCTCATTGTTTCCTAACAATTGACCATTGCAGCATGGAGATTTTTCTCTCTCTTGTTCTTTATTATTATTCCAGCATTTAGAATGACGTCCATTACATAGCAGGTTTCCAACAAATGCTTGTATGTATTGAGTACTTTTTTGCCATTAAAAAATAAACAGTAATCCTTAAGCATGTTTTTTCAAAAAGGATAATTCATAGTTTGGGGCTAGCAGGTGGCATAGTGGTTGAGGCGCTGGACTCACACATACTCGATTGTGGACCTGGTGGCTTGAAACTCACACTGAGAGTGTGTGCATGCATGCCCAAAATCCTGAGAGGAGACTGGAGGAGAAGGGATTGCTGTATAGCCATTCCCTACTGGGGCATGATTTCTTGCTCTCTGTCTCTCTGTCTCTCTGGCAAGCAGACACTGCCTATGGCAAAAATCTCTAGAAAAAAAAAAAGTATGGTATGAGACCAGCAGATGACACAATGGCTACATCACTGGTCTCCTTAGTCAACCATGGTTCAAGTCTCAGACCCGGCAGTTTAAAACTCATGCAGGGTGGGAGCAGCAGCTGGTGGAATGGTGGTTAAGGGCGCTGGACTCCCACATGGCCGACCAGGGTTTGAGTTCCAGATCTGGAGCAGGGTTTGAGTTCCAGACCTGGAAGCTTGCTTTCTCACTTTCTCTCTTTCTCTCACATTCTGGTCAAATTAAAATAAATAAAGTTCAATAAAATAATTTTTTAAAAAATGTCATGCTGGGTGCATGTGTGTGCCTGACCAAAATACTGAGCGCGGAATGGAGGAGAAGGAATTGCAGCATGGCTTTCCCCTCCAGGGGGTGATTTCTTGCTTTCTGTCTTTGTCTCTCCGGTGAGTGCACGCGTTCTATAGCAAAAACACTCTCAAAAAAAAAAAAAGGTTAAATAATTTATGGTGTACGATTTGATGTTTTGCCTTAAGCATTTCTCTTAATCAGTTATCAAAAATCCGTGCTAGGTAGTGTTGGAACGGAATTGAGGAAATAGCATATATAGATGCTATAGATGCTGAGCACTATGTTTTTTTTTCTTTTGGAGAGGTTTTTGCTATAGGGCGCGTGTGCTCGCCAGACAGACAGAGAGAGACAGAGAGACAGAAAGCGAGAAATCACCCCCCGGGGGGATGGCCACGCCACAATCCCTTCTTCTCCATTCTCCCCTCAGGATCTTGGGCACGCACACACATGCGCCCAGCGTGAGTTTAAGCCACTGGGTCTGGGACTCGAACCGCAGTCGACTACATGGGAGTCCAGCGACATAGCCATTACGCTAACTGCTGGTCCCAGCACTATTGTTTTTTAAAAGAATTATTTTTAATTTTATTTTATTTATTCATTCATTTATTTTAATTTGACTAGAGAGAGAGAGAGAGAAGCGAGAAAGCAAGTCGCCAGGTCCAGGAATTGAACTGTGGTCAGCCATGTGGCAATGTCCAGTGTCTTAACTACCATGCCGCCTGCTGTTCCCCTGAGCACTATTTTTTGTTAACATCTATAAAAAATTTAATTTACACATTTTGATTAAGAAGTTCTATTGGGAACCAGCAGATAGTGTCATGGCTATGTCGCTGGACTCCCATGTAGTCGACCACGGTTCGCGTCCCGGACCCGGTGGCTTAAAACTCAGGCTGGGCGCATGTGCGTGCGTGCCCAAGATCCCGAGAGGAGAATGGAAGAGAAGGGATTGAGGCGTGACCATCCCCCCTGGGGGGTGATTTCTCGTTTTCTGTCTCTCTGTCTCTGTCTGTCTGGCAATCGCACGCGCCCTATAGTGAAAAACCTCTCAAAAAAATAAAAAAATTCTATTATTTTGGCCTTTGTGCCAAAGAAATAACCAAACACAAATATGCAAAAAGTGTATTGGCAGTGGTATTTTCTTTCTTTTCTTTTTTTTTTTTTTTTTTTTTTTTGCCATAGGGCATGTACGCTCACTGGACAGAGATAGAGAGAGAGAAAGTGAGAAATCACACCCCCTCAGGGCGATAAGCACACTGCAACCCTTCTCCATTATCCTCTCAGGATTTGGGGCATGTACACATTACAAAGTGATTGAAGCTTGAGATGGTTAATGTGTACATATGAGAGTACAGAGACTCAAAACACTGTGCTCACTCTGGTATGTACACGTTAACCTCAAGGTCCGACCGCTCTGCAACACAGATGCACACACGCCAGGTGCGATTTTCAAGCCATCACACCTGGGATTTGAACTAGGTGGTTGGCCATGTGAGATCCAGCTGCCTTAACCTCCGTGTCAACTGCTGACCTTACAATGACATTTTCTATACATTATTTTCTTTAAAGAATTATTCATTTAATTTTATTTACCATCATTATTCTTCAACTTGACTAGAGAGAGAGAGAGAAAACTATCAGGTCCAGGACTGAAACCATGTGAGCCATGGCAGAGTCCAGGGCCTTCACCACCACCCAGCTGCCAGCCCTTGTATATTGCTTTTAACTGAACACTGGAAACAAACTAATCAGTCACAAAGGGTTGATTAAATAAGTATGATCTACCCCTACCATGCAGTTAGGGAAAAGAATGTTCCAGTTCTAAGTTGCCTGACCAGAGAACTGAATCAGGACACAAATCTAAATGTTAGAAATAACCGTAAAGCAGTAATAACTGTGTTTTTGAAAATGCATGGCTGGCTCTTGAGTTAAGCATCAGTTAACTTGGGTTTTATGTAGGATGGACGGTAGGCAGGAACATCCAGTTCCACTTAATACATTGATGTATTGCCATTAAATTGAACAAGTATTTAAGTTTTTTAGATGAAACGTTTAAATAGATTTACCTTTAATAATAAACAGGTGTTTTAAAAATAATCACGGCTCATTTAACAACTTTGCTCGGCACAGAATTTAAGGGGGATAAAATACCAAGTTGCCAGCTTATGACAAAACGAACAAATGTTGTATGACCATTTATTGAACTATACTTTAAACTTTTGCAATGTAAGGATTTTTCTATAGATAGAAAAGGCCATGTAATAAAAATAAGAGCGTTTGGTTATTAATAAACCAATTAATTTGTTTACAGAATTTTTTTCCCTCAAAGAAAGCTCACATGATACCAATTAAAGTCTATTTTAGCAAGAAAGGGAAATTCAGTCTGATTAAGGAGGCACAATCCCGGGGACCTAACCACACAGAAGACTTGTTTCCCAGCCAGGATGCACTTGGTCGCGGATGTGGCCACAGAGTCACAAACGGGCAAAGGTCACCCCGCCCCAACAAGGCGCGGGACACGCCCCAGACTCGGGCCAAGGGGCACCAGGACCATCACCCGGTCTTCCCTAGGTCGGGGAACGCCCCCAGACCTCGGCTGCTGAGGACGCGGGGCCAAGCGAGGCGGCAGGACGCCCGCACACTCAGCGAAGCGGGGCAGGAGGACGCCTCCAGACCCCACGTAGCCAGGCGGGAGGACGCGCCCAGACGTGGCGGAGTGAGGCGAAGACGCGCGGGGGGGCCCTCCTGGCACTGGCCAGGGTTGGGGACCAGGGGCTGGGGAACAGGGCTCTCACCGCAGCCTCCTTTGCCGCGGCTGAGCGCCGCGCGGGCCTAGGGGCGGCATTGTCCCTCCAGCACCCCGAGCTAGGCTCCCAGATGTCCGGCCGTGTGTGTGTGTGTGTGTGTGTGTGCTGGGACAGAGATGAGGGCTCCTGCGCCCAGGCGCGTCCGCCCGCCCCCTCGGTCAGACCTGGGAGTGTCCCCTGGCCTCGCGTTCCTTAGCACAGCAGCTGGGGATGACGCTGCACGCCTTGTCCACGCGGGTCGAGCGAACTTCTGCCCCTGCTTCTCCCCACCCCCCGGAGTAGGAGCTAATCATATATCATTTACTATTTCATTTTAATGACTTGTACCATGACATAATATTGACCAGATAGAGACTGAAATTGTGTAACTTAGTAATAAGAGTCCTGTATTAATATGGCCCGTGTGTCCCCAATTAGGGAAAAAGTCAACAGGATGTTCATGTAAGGTTTAAGTAGGGTCATCTGTGGGAAATACAGGGTTTACTTGGTAACACCATTTCCTTATTTTGCGTTAAATGTTTGCCTTTATTATGTAATTTTGAAGATTTTATTTTTTTGTTTTGCCTTTTCCCCCTTTCCTGAGATAAACCCTGTTGGTCACAAATGCTGATCCTGTACAGTCCCGATGTGGTCCATGCTCATGTACTTTATTGACGTTGCACAGTCTCATTCCCAAGATTGTTAGTGTATACCTTGACCTCTTAGGGAAGCTTTGAATTTAAAAGGCACCATGATGGGAGAAGCCCCATTTTCTTTCTTCCGTTTACATTGCAGTATTTTCAAACACACAAGAGTAGAAAATGGTTTGTCCTATTTGTGTTGTTTTTGCTGAAAAATTGCAAAGTGAATTAACAAAGACAGTTTTAGGCTAACTGGTTCACTATGCATGGCTTTAAAAAACACTTTTTGGGGGACCAGCAGTTAGTGTAAGGGCTATGTCGCTGGACTCCCACGTAGTCTACCGCAGTTCGAGTCCTCGACCTGGTGGCTTAAAATTCATGTAGGGCGCGTGTGCGTGCGTGCCCAAGATCCCAAGAGAAGAGTAAAGGAGAAGGGATTGCGGTATGGCCATCTCCCCTGGGGGGTGATTTCTCGCTTTCTGTCTCTCTCTGGCTGTCTGGCCAGCGTATGGGCCCTATGGCAAAAACCTCTCAAAAAAAAAAAAAAAAAACAAACCAATTTTTTTGGTTAGAATTCCACTTAAGAATAGCTGTAATGTTCTTTAATATTTATTTTTAAGGAATTGTTTAATTTTATTTATGATTATTGTGATTATTTTTAATTTGACCAGAGAGACAGCACAAGGGCAAGTGAGGAAGCAAGCTATCAGGTCCAGGACTCAAACCGATATTACCCACATGGGAGTCTAGCACGTTAACCACTACACCTCCTGTCGGCCCCTGTTAGTTCAAATTTCCCAAATTTTCCCCAAGGTGTTTGGTAGCTGTTGTTTTCCAGTGAGGATTTGTTGGAGGACCACACATTATAGTTGGTAGTAAAGTTTACACTTTTTTTCCCCCCTTAGCCCCCAAATGTCCGAGGACTCAGAAATCTGGACTTCAGTGAGAAAAGCAAGGACATTTCCCGGTCATCTGATAAAGAACCCTGCGAAGTGCGGTCAAGGCGTGGAGGCTCATGGGAAATGTAGTCTTTAGTCTGGCCGGCTCACGCGCAGCCCTCTGGGGTCGGGTTTTCTGGGCTTCATCTGCGCGTGTGCAGGCTTAGCCGCAAGTTCCTGTTAATTCCCTTCTCGGGGTGCGGTGGTCCCAGACTTTCTGCGCATCCGCGGGCCAGTAGTTATCCACCTGCGGTGGGATGTAGTGGGTCAGGGTCTCCTTGCGGCAGGTTTCCAGAGAAGAGCGGGGTTGTACCTTGCAGTCGCGAGCAGAAAGCTCGGGACCACCGAATCTCCCGAGCCGGTGTGTGCGCGTGAGCCCCGAATCTCCCGAGCCGGTGTGTGCGCGTGAGCCCCGAATCTCCCGAGCCGGTGTGTGCGCGTGAGCCTGGGCTGGCCTGCATCTCGACCAGGGAAAAGCTTATGCGGGCGCCAGGAAAGCCGGTGTTTTACGCTGGCGACTGACGTGCTAGATCGCGTGGACGGTGGATCTGCTTGGAGACCCTGAGCGCGGGAGCCTGGAAGACCTGGGTGAATTCGTGTTCAATTATCTGTAAGCAGGGCACAGAAAGGATCTGCTTAGGAGTCAGGTTTCTCGTCTGAAAATGAAGGTATTAATAATGACTGCTTCGGGGCGGCAGGTGGTGTGGTGGTTAAGGGGCCTGGACTCCCACGTGGCTAATCAGGGATCGAGTCCGGTACCTGGCGGCTTTCTTTCTCACTTTCTGTCTCTATCTTTGCCGCCCCTTTCTCTCCCTTTCACTCTATCCCTCTGGTAAAAAATAAAATCAAGTTAAATAAAATTATTCTTAAAATTAATGACTGCTTCATGGCATTGTTTTGAAACTTAGATAAGTCCTCACCTGTAAAGCTAAGTGCAGGTTACTAACCCCTGAGTAAGTGACAGCTGCTGTCATGCTTAGAAAACACTTTGTTCTTTTGAGCGACTTACCTAAACCTTACAACCACACTAGGAGGCCAGCCTCATCATCTGCATTAAAAATAACAACAGACTCTCAGGTGAGTGGAGCCATTTCCTCCTGTCACAAGTTAGTGGTGTGGGAGCAGGGGTTCCAGGGCAGGTGTGCTTTACTTCCGGTCTCAGATTGCCTAATACTGCACCTGCTTAAAACCAGTACTGCGGCCTTCCCAGCACTTCAGTGATCTGTCCCCAAATACACTAGGATATCCTGGGAAGTGAATGTAAATGGACTCTCACTACCCATGTGTATTCTGGAATTTCTGGTGGTGTCTTGTCAGATCCCTTGTGTCATACCGAAGCTCCTGGCCTCCCCTGCACTCGTTGGCTGTGTGTTCATGTGATACAGTGACTTCTAAAGGGTCAGGTTTCTGACCTTCAAATTAGTGTCTAAGGTGCAGTCCGAGCTCCTGGGGCATAATTTCATTTGATAGTAAAGCAGCCCTTTGTGAACGAGGAAGCAGGAGTCCTCTGGTAACAGCAGACTTACGATGAAAAGAAAATACTCAAACTTAGACCTCTCAGCACAGTTTCACAACAGAGATGAACAAGCCCAGACAGAAGGAGGTCTGCACAGCCAGAGGCAGTTTTTGATCTTGCCCAGAGTGAGGCTTATTTGACAATGCTACTATCTCCAGCGACCACCACAGACTCCGTGACAGTGGGGTTGGGACCAGCTTTGAGAAGAGCAAGGCACTCGGGAGGCCCAGGGCCAGATGCATAGGAAAGTCCTTTCCTTACAGAGTTTGTGAGGGGCGGTCTGGGGTATGGGCTAACCTGGCAGAGGGTGGAGATGCTATCTTCATTATCTCTAGACAGTCGCTGCCCTACAACTGCTGTGCTGTTGTTACCCGTGTCCATCACCATATGTGACCTTAGTCCTGCTATTCTTGAATATCCTGACCTCAGGACCCCACACTGATGGTTCACGAAGAGTGTCCATGGTCATCTCCTTCTGACTAAACTGTCATGAAATTGGGCTAGAGAATGTCAGTGCATTGTCCAGAGCCACCTCGCTTGTGACAGATCCAGGAGTCAAAACCGTCATTCATCATTCACTCATTTTATGGATGAGCAGTGCTCTGTGGGGATCTCACGGTACTATTTAGTTTTTGCTGGAGGGCATATGTGTTCCCGGAGACAGGAAGGGAGGGAGAGGAGAAAGCACTTCGTGGGGGAATGGTCATGCTGTGATTCCTTCTCCTCTTTCTCCTTTACATTTGTTTCCCAAGCCACCAGGTCCAGAACTGAACTGCGCAGTTAGCCTTGCAGGATCTGGCTGCCTTATCAGACCACAGCGCCAGTCCCAGCATCCTCCACAGTTTATTTATGCATTCACCAGTCCATGTATATTTGGACTCTCTGCAACCATAAGCATTTATGTACAAGTTTCTTTGTGTTGATATGGCTTCATTTCTTGGGTTAATGAGAAGGAATAGGTACTATTGCTGATGCTCCTAATAAAGTATATGTTTAATATCATAAGAAACTGTCAAATTGTTTCCAAAGTGATTGTTCCACTTAATACTCCCATCAGCCACGTGTGAGGATTCTAGTCACTCTGTATCTTCACCAGCATGTAATGAAGTCAAGTCTCTTTGTACTGGAGCCATTTTATTAGATTTGTAATGGCATTTCATTTTGGCTTTATTTTTGCATTTTTCTAATGTTTGGTAGTAAACATATTTTGTTTGTTCACCACCTGTTTCTCTTCTTTGGGAAATACCTGTTCCATTCTTTTCCCATTTAAAAAAAATGCTGTTTTGGGGACAGCAGGTGGTGTGGTGGTTAAGGCACTGGACTCCCATAGGGCCAACCATAGTTCAAGTCCCAGACCTGGAGGCTTGCTTTCTTGCTTTCTCTCTCTCTGTCTTTCTCTGGCAAGCACACGTGACCTATAGCAAAAATAATTAAAAATTAAATAAAAAATAAATTTTAAAAATTGCTTTTTTAAAATTACTAATTATTAATTATTAAAAATTATTTGGAGAGTTATATATATTCTATGAAAATGTTTCTTTAGGGAGGCAGCAGGTGGTGTGGTGGTGAAGGTGCTGGACTCCCACATGGTTGACTGCAGTTTGAGTCCCAGACCTGGTGGCTTGCTTTCTCACTTTCTCTGTTTCTGGTGAGCATAATATATGCCCTAAAGGCAAATTTAAAATAAATAAATAAAAATAAATAATTCTTTTAAAAATATCTCTAAAGAGAAGTAACTTATAGATATTTTCTCTCAGCTGTGTTTTTCATATTCTTTTCAAAAAAAGTTTACTTATTTCCTACATGAGAAAGAGATAAAGAGCAAGAGACAGAGAGATAACAGCCCCAGCAGGGTTTTGCCACTGTAATCACCCACAGCCAGTCCCAGATCATAGGAGCGCATGTACCCAGGGTTCTCAGGAAGGTCTCTGGACACATGATATGAACCGTCCCATGTGGGCTGGCCTTGCAGAGCATTGCATTTTACTGCTGTGCTGTTGCAAACCCCTTCTCAAAATCTTAACAGTGTCTTTTAGACAGCAGAGGTTTTTATTTTTTCTTTTTTGAAGAATTATTTATTTAATTCCATTTGTTTTTATTATTATTATTTGTAATTTGACCAGAGAGGTTTTAAACTGATATATTATATATATATATATATATATATATATATATATATATATATATATACATATTAGTTTGCTATAATAGAATACTCTTTGGGGGGGATGGACACACTGCAATCCTTTCTCCACTCTCCTTTGGCATTCTGGGCATGTATATATGTGTTTTTCAAGCCACCAGGTCTGAGACGCGAACTGTGTTGTTGGCCCCATGTGGAATCCAGCTGCCTTAATCACTATTGCCACCTGACTGACCCAAATTGATCAATATTTTTTATGACTAAAAAAGTGAGTATGGGGATCAGCAGGTGGCATGGTGGTTAAGGGCACTCGACTCCCACATGGCTGACCATGGTTCAAGTCCCAGACCTGGTGGCTTGCTTTGTCACTTTCTCGCTCTTTTGCTCTCTCACTCTGTCCCTTTCTCATCAAATTAAAAACAAGTAAATAGAGCTGCAGGGACCAGCAGTTAGCATAATGGCTATGTTGCTGGACCCCCATGTAGTAGACTGTGGTTCGAGTCCAGGACCCGGTGGCTTAAACTCATGCCAGGCGCGTGTGCTTGTGTGCCCAATATCCCGAGAGGAAAATGGAGGAGAAGGGATTGCAGTGTGGCCATCTCCCCTTGGGGGTGATTTCTCGCTTTCTGTCTCTCTGTCTCTCTCTGTCTTTATGGCGAGTGCACGTGCCCTACAGCAAAAACCTCTTCAAAAAAACCCCCAAACAAATGAATAAATAAATAAAGTTAAATAAAATACTTAAAAATTGTGGGGTGTGTTAGAGCTTTTGTGCTTGCCAAAGAGAGAAGAAAAGGAAGAAGCACCCCCAATTGGGAATGGTCAAAAATTGCTTTTTAAAATTGCTGTTTGTAGAGTTACATATATTTTATGAAAATGTTTCATATGCCGTCTCCATCTCTCCCTCTTTGTAGAATTTTGGGCATACACACATATGCGCTTGGTGCATTTTCACGAATTTGCGTGTCATCCTTGCGCAGGGGCCATGCTAATCTTCTCTGTATCGTTCCAATTTTAGTATATGTGCTGCCGAAGCGAGCACTACGCTTGGTGCATTTTCAAACTACTGGGTCTGGGACTTGAATCATGAAGCCAGCCATGTGGGATCTTGCTGCCTTAACCGCTAGACCTTGGAACCAGTCCTAAAATTTTTTCTTTTATCTGTTAGTTAGCTCAGGTTACCAGAACAGAATACCACTAACTGAGTGGCTTAAACAACAGAATGTATTTTCTTACAGTGCTTGAGGGCTGGAAATCTAAGATCAAGGCTTGGCGGGCTTGGTTTTTGGTGAGGTGCTCTTGCTGGCTTGCAAGCAGCAGCTTTTCACTGTCCTCACATAGCCTTTCCTCACATAGCAGAGAGCGAGCGAGGCGGGTGCGTTCTCGTGTGTCTCTTGGATACCAGTCTTCTCGGTTACAGCTCCACCTTATGACCTCAATTAATTCTACTTCTCTTTCAGGGTCCTATAGTTGTATCAGTTTAGGAATTAAAAATATAAATTTTACAAGCTCCTAAAACCCAACACCAAAAACAGAATTCAAAAATGAGCAAGGATTTGAATAGACATTTCTCCAAAGAAGAGATACAAATAACCAATAATCACTTGTAAAGGTGTTCAGCATCCCAATCAAGTAAATGCAAACCCAAACTACAATAAGATAGTATTGCACACCCACCAGGACAGATCTTACTGACAAATAAAACAGGAACAAAAATAGCAAGTATTGATGAGGACATGGAGAAATCCCAACTCTGCACTGTTGGTGGGAATGTAAAATGGTGCAGCCACTGTGGAAGCCATGAAGTACTTCCCCAGTTAAACATAGAATTAGTACACAAACCAGCAATTCCACTCCTGGGTATGTGCCAAAAGAATAGAAATCAGGGATTCAAGAGGGTAATTATATGCCCATGTTTATAGCAGTATTATTCACAGTACTGAAAAGGTAGAAATAAGGGCCAGCCAGTGGCATGGTGGTTAGGGTGGCTGAATCCCACATGGCTGTGTGGTTTGAGTCTCGGACCCAACAGCTTGAAAAACATGCTGGGCCCGTGTGTGTGTACGCCTATAAATCGCAAAAGGAGAAAGGAGTAGAAGGGAAAACAATGTGGCCATTTCTTCTGGGTATAATTTATCACTTTCTCTCTCTGTCTCTGGAGAGTGCAAGCACTCTGTAGCAAACTACAAAAGTAAATAAAAGAAAACTAAATTAAAATTTTAAAAAGGAATGTAATTCAGATTTACATTACAAGCGAACCTGGCGATATGCTAAACGAAATAAGTCAGACACACAAAAAACCAGATATATAATTCCACTTGTTTGAGGTACCTAGAATATGCAAATACATCAGGACAGAAAGGAAGATAGAACTTCCCAGGGCTGAGAAAGAGGGAATGGGGACTTGCTGTTTAATGAGTACAGGGTTTCTGTGACATGATGAAAAGTCCTGAAAACGGATAGGCAGTGATAGTCGCACAACACCGAGATACTTAATGTCACTCAATTACATAATAGCATTAAAATTATACATTTTATTTTAAATATATTTTATCACAGTAAAAATGTTAAAATCCAGGATTTTGTTTTTCTTTTTTGTTTTTGCAAAAGGTATGTTTGCATACCAGAGAGAGAAAGAGAGGGGGAGGGAGTGAGAAATTATCCCCAAGAGAGGTTGGCCACACTGTAATTCCTTCTCCTTCATTCTTCTCTTGGGATTTTGGCCACGCATCCACATACGTCTGGTGTGATTTTCAAGCCATGAGGTTCAAGATTTGAACCGTGTAATCTGACATGACCACATGTCAGACCTTAATGTCTACGCCACCTGCTGGTACAAAATCAGTTTTTAAAATTATAAATCAAAATTTATTTTTTTGTGGAGAGGTTTTTGCTATGGGGCATGTGCGCTCGCCAGAAAGACAGAGAGAGACAGAGAGACAAGGAGCGAGAAATCACCTCCCAGTAGGGATGGCCATGCCACAATCCCTTCTCCTCCATTCTCCTTTAGGGATCTTGGGCACGCACGCACACGCGCTCAGCATGAGTTTTAGCAACCGGGTCCACAACTTGAACCACGGTTGACTGCATGGGAGTCCAGCAACATAGCCATTATGCCAACTGCTGGTCCCCAATAAAGTTTGCAGAACACAAAATTACAGACATACAAAATCCATTTATTGGGGGAACCAGCAGTTAGCGTAATGGGTATGTCGCTGGACTCCCACATAGTCGACCGCGGTTCGCGTCCCGGACCCGGTGGCTTAAAACTCACGCCAGGCAGGGAACCAGCAGTTAGCGTAATGGCTATGTCGCTGGACTCCCACGTAGTCGACCGCGGTTCGCGTCTCGGACCCGGTGGCTTACAACTCACGCCGGGCGCGTGTGCGTGCGTGCCCAAGATCCCGAGAGGAGAATGGAGGAGAAGGGATTGCGGCGTGACCATCCCCCCTGGGGGGTAATTTCTCGCTTTCTGTCTCTATGTCTCTCTCTGTCTGTCTGGCGAGCGCACGCGCCCTATAGCGAAAAACCTCTCCAAAAAAAAAAAAAAAGAAAAAGAAAAAACTCACGCCAGGCGCGTGTGCGTGCATGCCCAAGATCCCAAGAGGAGAATGGAGGAGAAGGGATTGCGGCGTGACCACCCCCCCTGGGGGGTGATTTCTCGCTTTCTGTCTCTGTCTCTCTCTGTCTGTCTGGCGAGCGCACGCACCCTATAGTGAAAATCTCTCCAAAAAAAAAAAAATCCATTTATTGGAAACTTTCAGGTATAGATAAAGTAGTGCTTAGAGAAAAATTTGTAGTCTTGTATCAATTTTTTGGGGGAGGAGCTCAAGCTTAAAAAAAAAAAAGTCTTTATTTCCCTCTAGCCACTGCTTTAAAAACTTGTCAGTTAAGCACAATGAGATACTACCTCATACCCAATAATGATTGCTTCTAGCAAAGATACAGAAAGGAACAAGTGTTGAGGAAGACATGAAGAAACTGGAACCCTTGTGCACTGTCAGGGGAAATGGAAAATAGTGCAACGGCTGTGGAAAACTGTGGCAGTTTCTCAAAGTTTCTTAAAATGTTTAAGATAGAATTACCATATGATCTAGCAATTCCACCTCTGAGTGTATACACTAAAGAATTGAAAGTGGTCTTGAAGATAGACTTGGCTGCGGCGCTGGGGAGCTGCAGCACCTGGTCCTCTCAGCGGCGGGCGGGTCTCGGTGAGATTTCGCGCTGTTCATCCTGGACCGTTCCAGCGGTAACCAGAAGCTGATCACTCGGCCAAGCGGCAGGAAGGAAAAAGGAAATGAGAAAGAGTCGCTTGGCTTCACTCCGGGTTGCTCCGAGAGGCTTCCACTTCCGTTCGCTCCCTCCTGGAGAAACAGAATTTACAATCGTCACTGAATTTAGCTGAAACTTTTTAGTGCAACAAGTGTTGATTAGAAGAGAAGCAAGTTTCAAAGAAATAAAGATGAGTAAGAGCAAAGACGACGCACCTCATGAACTAGAGAGCCAGTTTATCTTACGTCTGCCTCCGGAATATGCTGCTACTGTGAGGAGGGCCGTACAGTCTGGTCATGTCAATCTGAAGGACAGACTGACCATTGAGTTACACCCTGATGGGCGTCATGGAATCGTCAGAGTTGACCGGGTCCCTTTGGCCTCAAAGTGGGTAGATCTGCCTTGTGTTATGGAAAGCTTGAAAACTGTTGATAAGAAGACCTTTTACAAGACAGCTGATATCTGTCAGATGCTTGTAGCCACAGTTGATGGTGATCTCTATCCTCCTGTGGAAGAGCCTGTTGCTTCTGCTGATCCCAAAGCAAGCAAGAAGAAGGACAAGGACAAAGAGAAAAAGTTTATCTGGAACCATGGAATTACTCTGCCTCTAAAAAATGTCAGAAAAGAGAAGGCTCCGGAAGACAGCCAAAAAGAAGTATATTGAGTCTCCAGATGTGGAAAAAGAAGTGAAACGACTGCTGAGTACAGATGCAGAGGCTGTCAGTACTCGTTGGGAAATAATTGCTGAAGATGAAACAAAAGAAACAGAAAATCAGGGCCTTGATATCTCTTCTCCTAGAATGTCTGGTCATAGGCAGGGCCGTGACTCCTTAGAACATGGTGAGCTTCGAGAGATATTCAATGACCTCAGCAGCAGCAGTGAAGATGAAGATGAGACACAGCATCAAGATGAAGAAGATATAAACATCATTGACACTGAGGAAGATCTGGAGAGACAGCTACGGGAGAAGCTAAATGAATCAGATGAACAGCATCAAGAAAATGAAGGAAACAACCAGCTGGTTGTGGGAATTTAGAAACAGATTGACAACATGAAAGGCAAGCTCCAAGAGACCCAGGACAGGGCCAGACGACAGGAGGATCTCATCAAGAAAGTAGAAAACCTGGCTCTTAAGAACAGGTTCCAGGCTGCGCTAGATGAGCTCAAACAAAAGGAAGACCGAGAAAAGGAGCAGCTCAGCTCTTTGCAAGAAGAGCTAGAATCACTCCTAGAGAAGTGAGAGCTTCAATACTTAAATATTTCAGTCCTCAGAGTCGTCAGCAAACGTTGGTTTCATCACTTGGACTGGATATTAAGACCTTGCAGTAGTGCCTGTTCTCTTTAATGCTGAAAATTCTATTGAGTTATCTTACTTGTTTTTTAGAACACTTTGCTAGGTATTCATCCTATAAGAAATAGGATTGTATAGCCAGAAAAATGATTGTAGGAAAGTTGTAAGATTAGTGGAATGAACAGTTCAACTTTAATAATTACAGCATCACTACAGGACTTTGCTGTTTTTCTCCATTTGCCAGAAGCTGCTGTGCTGCTCTGTGATGACATTTGAGATGAACAAGAATTTAGTCTAGAAGTAGTGAGGCTAGTTAGTGTGTTTTTTCATGTAGTAGTATTTTTTCACCTGTTCCAAATAATTTCCTACATATAGAGATGAAAATAATTTCATAAAGTTGTTTCTAACACAATAAATAAAAGCAACTAATTTTCACGCCAAAAAAAAAAAAAAAAAGATAGACATGTATGCCACGTTCATAGCACGGGATCCAGCGCCACCTCCCGCTCGCCCGCCCCAGCCCGAGAGAGGAAGGACGGCGAGCTCGGCCAGTCCGCGCCTCCAGCCCGCATCGGCGCCTAGCGCGGGACACACCCAGCGCCTGAGAGTCAGCGGGGGCCGGGCGGTCCGGGCCGTGGCACGTGAGGCGGAGCCCCAGCCGCGGCACGCCACGGCATGCCCCGACCGCCCAGGCAGAGCCCCGTCCACCTGCGGCATGCGAGGCCGGCGGCCGCGCAGGCCCTTATTCAGCTTTTAAACGGAAGGCCATTTGAACACATGCCACTCCTTGGATGAATATTGAGGACACGCTGCTGGGTCAAGTACGGTAAGTGTTACATGCTTCTACTTGCATGAGGTACGTAGAGTTTTCATATTCACAGAGATGGAAAGTAGAATGGTGATTGCCAGGGGCTGGGAAAGGAGTGGATCATTGTAGACTTGTAGAATGGTCATCTATCTATGGTGCCTGTAGCTAGTGTAGAATTTTTGTTTTCCAGAAAAGTACCTCATCACTCATAGCTGTTGATAAAAATGCTGTGCGTTCAGAACTGTCTGCGATAGGTTTTAATGTAGGCCTGAGATTGTCCATGGACTGCAGGTAACTCCAGAACAATAGCAGTCAAATATATAAAATATTTTTCGTAATAAATATAAAGGACAGTGCTACGGCTTCTTGAAAGGCGGTGAATTTATGGTCCTTATGATTTTTGAAGATGGGGGCCAGCAGGTAGTGTAGTGTTTACGTTGTTGGAGTCCCATATGGTCGACCGCGCTTCAAGTCCTGAACTTGGTGTCTTGGGCATGTGTGTGTGTCCTTCCCCCCGGGGCAGGGGGTGATTTCTCACTTTCCCTCTCACCATCTCTGTTTCTCTCCAGCAAGCACACATGCCCTATGACAAAACAAAAGAAAACAAAAAACAAAACTCTAAAAAAAAAATAGATTCTTGAAGATAATAAAAATTACATGTCAAAAGTAAATAGGAAAACAATTATATGTCAAAAGTAAATGGTAAAGGAGTGGACAGAGATCAGGCTGGTTTTAGGAAAATGAGTAAGCACATTAAAAAGACAAAACTGAAGGTTTGATGGTCAAGAGAGTTTCACCTTTTCTAAAAAATTATTATTTATTTTATTTTATTTATTCATTCATTCACTTTAATTTGACCAGAGAGAGACACAGAGAAAGAGAGAGAGAGGGAAAGGGAAAAGGAAGCCCCCAGGTCCAGGACTCAAACCATAATCGGCCATGTAGAAGTGTCCAGCACCTTAACCACCACGCCACCTGCTGGTCTCCAAGAGATTTTCACTTTTGAGCAGTAGTATAAACGGAGGCACCAGAAGCAGATTACAGCAGTGAGTTCAATCCAGATGGATCGTAAAATGGAAAAGAGGGAGCTATTACAGAGCTGTTGGATGTTGGGGAGATTATCTACAGTTGCCAGGTGGGCTCCATGTGATCACAAGGGTCTTTATAAGAGGGAAGCGGGAGGGTAAAAGGAGATGTAATAATAGAAGTAAAGACCAGAGAGGAGAAAAGACACGTCTGGTGGCGTTTAAGGTGGAGGAAGGTGCTGGGGCCAGCCCGGTGGTGTGGTGGTTAGGGTGGCTGGATCCCATATGGGTGGCTGTAGTTTGAGTTCTGGACCTGGCAGCTTGAAGAACATGCCAGGCACATCCGTGTGTGTATGTGTGTGTCCAAAATCCAGAGAGGAGAGTGGAGGTGAAGAGATTGCAGTATGGCCATCCCCTCTGTTGGGGTGATTTCTCACTTTCTGTCTCTCTGTCTCTATCTCCAATGAGCGCAAGTGCCCTATAGCAAAAATTAAAAAGAAAAAAAAGATAGAGGAAGTAGCTGTTAGCCAGGGATGCAGTTGTCCCCAGTAATTAGAAAAGGCAGAAGGGACCTCCAGGAGCAGCCCTGCCAGGACTAGGCTCTAGCCCACTAAGATTAGTTTTGGCCCTCTGTTCTCCAGAACTGTAAGCTATTATTTAGATTTGTATTTATCTTAAGCTATGATGTCTGTGGTGATTTGTTAGAGTAGCAATAGGAAATGAACAGGGCTCACTGCAGTCGGCTCAGTACCTCCTTTAGGTCCAAAGAGCCCCTGGCAAGCATTTGTTGGTGGAACCCTGAGGAAGAGAGCCATGCAGTCAGCCCTTGGGAGGAACGGCCTTCATTCCATGGACAGAGCCAGCCGAAGCAGCTAGTCAGGAAGGAGCTAGGAACGTAAATGCCCTGGCCTTGCTCTCCTGTCTCCAGTCTCCTAACTTCTCCAGGGGCTGAGCCCAGTGGAAGCTGGAGGGTGCTTTAGTCCATTTTGTGCTGCTACAATAGAATACGCAGACTGGGTAATTTACAAAGGACAGAAATTGATTTCCTCACAACTGAGGGCTGAGAAGTCCAAGACTGAGGGGCTGGCATCTGGCAAGGGCCTTCTTCCTGCTCATGCGCTGACGGAAGCCATCATGTGAAGGAAGGGCACCGAGAGTACAGGAGTGAGAGACAAAGGAGGCCAAGTTCGTCTTCTTATAAGGACCCCACAAAAATAGCATTAAACCTTGCATGAGGGCTACACCACCTCTCTCTGTCTCTGATTTTTCAAAGTTTTTTCCATAGAGCACATGTACTTGCCGGGGGGCGGAGTGAGAAATCACCCTCTGGTGGTGGTTGGGGGTGGTGGCCATGCCGCAATCCTTTCTTCTCCATTCTCTTCTTGGGATTTTGGGCATGCATGCACAGGCACCAGCGTATTTTCCAAGCCACTGAGACTGGGACTCAAACGGCACAGTCAGTTCTGTGGGACCCAGCTCCTTAACTACCGTGCCACCTGGCTGGCTCTGTGCCTGCTCTTAAAGGGCCACCTCCAACCACCTCCCTTTAAGTTAACAATGCATGAACTTTGGGGGACTCAGCACTCTTCACTGTAAACCTGTAGTTGACACCCCATCTCAGTGGTTCCCCAGCTTTGCTGAATATCAGTATCATGAGAAGAACTTGAAAATAATACACATGTCCAGACCCCATCCAAGAGCAACTGAACCAGACACTTCCAGGGAGGGGCCCCAGAAGGTGAAAGTCACTTCCTCACTGTCCTCAGCTTTTTCTGGGATGTCCTCATGGCCTGGTGGTTAAGGGAAACAGCTCCCACATGGCTGGCTACACAGTTTGAATCCTGGCCCTAGGAGTTTGATGGACATGATGGGTGCCTGTATATGTCCGAAATCTCAACAGGTTGAAGAAATGGAGAAGGGTTTGTGGTGTAAACCCCCCACCCCAATTGGGGATGGTTTCTCTCTTTTTCTCTTTCTCTGTCTCTGGCAAGTACACATATCCTCTGGCATAATTAAAAATAGTCTCCCCTCACTCCCATTAAATCTAACTGATCTTAGTTTAACCCAAGCTAAACATTTTATTTCATATAGCATTCAGATTTTATTAGTATCTTTGTATTACTGCAACTGCTTTTATTTGGCCTTGAAGTATGTATAATAGAACTATTTTACCGAAAAATATGACCACCTCACAGTGGTTCAATTGGCAACATGGTGTAGTTTCTTTGACTCTCTGTGACTTTATTTTCAGTAGACATTTAGCTCCTCTCATTAATCTTGTTCGTGAGTTTATATAGTTAAACAAAGTCACAATTTGAAAAGTTTGAACTCTAGTGAACCATTATTTAGTGACCATGTAATTTGTTGCCCTAACTGGAGAAATTGTAAGAGTGAAAAAAGGAGCTGCTAATATGCCAGGCATGAATTAAGGACCATTGACCTGTCCGGGACACACTGAGTTGCATGTTCAGTATTTCAGTTTACAACTCAGGGGCTGCACACTCATGACACACATGTCAGGGACCGGCTTCATGCTCAGGTCTGTGGTTAGAGCGTCTGGTCTGCCTGCTGCATGGAGCTGGGGGCACAGGGCTGGAGTGAAGCGGGAGCCCAGTAGGAGGGACGGTGCTCCAGAGAAGGCCATGGTTGGTCAGCACTGGGATGGCGGTGCAGATGAAGAGGTAGACGAGAACAGTGACGTCTGAGGGCAGAGTCTGTGAGCACAGGGAGGAAGCGGGCGTGAAGGGTTGGACCGGGTCTGCGTCAGGAGGGGTTTCCAGAGGTTAGCAGACCAACTGAGCAGACGTGGGGCTCCTTACCGAGAGAGGAGATGCTGCAGGTAAAGAGGGTCACGCATGGCTGGCTTCTCCAAGGCGGGCCTCAAGTCTGGTCCCTCAGACTCCTCTGTCCCAGTGTTCTGGGGACACGATTAGTCTGTGGAGTTATGAGTGTTTGAGAGGATAATTGGGAACAGTAAGCCTGCGGAGTGATACGCTGGTTCTGCCTCATGGTTCTGCCTGCCCTGCCTGAGTCATGGGAGCCAGAGCTACTGGCTAGGCAAACTCGCCAGCTCCCTGCCAGACCAGGCTGTGTGTGACGAGTATCTTTGCTTGTGCCACACCTTCTGCTAGAAACGTCCCAGCTCCTTCACTCCCACTTTACCTCCTATCCCGTAATTATGTAAAGATCCTGGCTTTTCCACTTCTGCTTTCAGTATGAGCACCACCAGGGACAGTGCAGGGTTTCAGGCCCCACCCAAGACCTGATGGCTCAGAATGTGTACTGTAAGGGCCAGGAGGTGGTGCAGCAGTAACATAACTGGACCTACATAGAGAAGGTCCTCGGTTTGAACCCCAGGGCCTCCTGAGTACATTGGGTGTGTGCAATATGCTCGTGATCTGGGATGGCTGAGACTGGGTGGAATGTGGTGGGAAAACCCTGCTGGGAGAGGTGAGTCTTTGTATCTGTCTCTCACTCAGGGAAGAAGTACATAAAACTACAGATAAAATAGATGGTAGCAAGATCTCCCAGTGATTGTCAGGTAAGGTTTACAAAGCATTGCGGATGACTCCTACCCATCCCGAAATCTTCGGCTAGGGGCCACCTCCTCCAGAGAGCTCTCTCTGACCTACCTACCTCTCCCTACACCAGCTGGGACAGTGAGACGCAGGCGTCGCACTAGCGCTGGATTCTTTCTACATTCATGGCCGTTTCCAACTCTTGAGTCTCTCTCTTCCGCTGGCTGTGAGTTTCCTCACTCTGTGATCAAGCTGTTCCCCTACCTGCCCTATTTTGGAGCCACTTGGTCACCAGGGCCTTCCGGTGTGGTAGAGACCAACTGCACATCTAAGAGGGCCAGCCCTTACTTCACACTCTATTCTATGGGAAAGCAGGCTTTGCTGGGTCTCACATATCTACACTTCGCTGGCTTTTTCATGGTTCTCCTGCAGAGATTTTACTAAGGGTTGTTTGAAGTATTGCCCAGCAATATACAGAAGTATAGAATATGTCTAAGAATCATTCTTCGGTCCTCCCCTCTGCCCCCTGCAAGCTTCACACAGAGCCCCGATATGTTCTCTCTTCCCCATCTTTTTGATAACCACTCAGGGCCAACCCCAGGACTGTCAGGCAGACCCCTGTAGGGACCTTTAATAAGGTCCTACCCTCTACCTCATATTCTGTTCCTAAGCCTAGATCTCTGTAGTACACACCATGTCCCTCCAACCAGCCTCTCCTCTCCTCTTTCATCCCAAGGATAAAAACCCTCCCTGGTGTTTTTACACTACACTACTCACTAGTTCTCAGGAGCCTTCTGCGGCCTGCTCCCTTGCCTCTCCTGGGTTGGGAGGAGAGGGGATTTTTAACCCTTTTTCAGTATATAATTCAGCAGTATTGATTACATTAACAATATCAAACAACCATCAACAATACTTATTTACAGAGCACTTTCATTTCAAACTGAAATTCTGTACCCATTAAATAATAGCTGCCAATTCTCTCCTTATATTTATACTTCTCGTTATTGTGGTGTTCATTCTTTTTTTTTTTTTTTTTTTTTTGAGAGGTTTTTGCTATAGGATGCATGTGCTCACCAGAAAGACAGAGAGAGACAGAGAGACAGAAAGTGAGAAATCACCCCCTAGGGGGGATGACCACGGCGCAATCCCTTCTCCTCCATTCTCCACTTTGAATCTTGGGCCCGCTGGCACACGTACCCAGCATGAGTTTAAGCCACCAGGTCCAGGACTTGAACCGCGGTCGGCTACGTGAGAGTCCAGTGACGTAGCCATTGCGCCATGTGCTGGTCCCTGTGGTGTCCATTCTTATGCATGGTGTGAGAATAAGCTGTTTTTTTGAAATGGTTGTGCTGTATTTCAATACTCCTTGCTTAAAACCCCTTTTCTGGGACCAGCAGTTAGCGTAATGGCTATGTCGCTGGACTCCCACGTAGTTGACCGCAGTTTGCGTCCCGGACCCGGTGGCTTAAAATTCACGCCGGGCGCCTGTGAGTGCATGCCCAGGATCCCGAGAGGAAAATGGAGGAGAAGGGATTGCAGCGTGGCCATCCCCCCGGGGGGTGATTTCTTGCTTTCTGTCTCTCTGTCTTTCTCTCCTTGTCTGGCAAGCACATGTACCCTATGGCAAAAACAAACAAACAAACAAAAAAAAAAACAAACAAAAAAAACAAACAAACCCAAAAAATAAAAAAACAAAACAAAAAACCCTTTTCTAGGGACCTGCAGAAGGCAAAATGGTTATGCGTCTCTGGACTCCCACATGGTCAATTGTGGTGTGAGTTCCAGACCTGGTGGCTTGAAACTCATGGCAGGCATGTATTGCATGTGTGCCCAAAACCCTGAGAGGAGAATGGAGAAGAAGGGATTGCAGCATGGACATCCCCCTGGGAGTTGACGTCTCACTTTTTGTCTCTCTGTCTCTCTGGCAAGTGCATGTGCGCTATGGCAAAAATGTCCCTTAAAAAAAGAATTGAAAAAAAGAAAACCCCTTTTTTGCCCCACAGGTTTGAGGTATGAACTTTTTGATTTATTAAATTTGTATTCATTCTTGGATTTTATTTCTTATCTTGATTTTAATTCTATTTTATTAATCTGTTTATCTAGTCACAATTGTTATTTTAATTAGGATTGCATTAACTTTATATGCTAAGTTATGGAGAAGTGACATACTGATGATATTGGGACATGCTATCAAATGTCTTTAACATTTGTGTGGCCAGTCAGGTAGTGTAGTGGTCCCAGATGGCTGACTGTGCAGTTCAAGTCCTGGACCTGGAGGCTTGAAAAGCAAGCCAGGTGCATATGTGTACATGCCTGAAATTCCTAGAGGAGAATGGGGAAGGGATTGTGGCATCCCTTCAGGGGGTGATTTGTCACTTTTTCTCTGTGGCAAGTGCATGCACTTAATAGCAAAAAAAAGTTTAAAAATTCTTTCCATTTGTCCAAGTCTACTTTTATGTTTTTCAGGAGTGTTTTATGGTTGATTTCTTATAGACTTTGCATACTTTTTTTTGTTTTTGCTATAGGGTGCATGTGCTTACCAGAGAAGAGATAAAGAGAAGGAAAGTGAGAAATGGCCACACCACAATCCCTTCTCCTCCAGTCTCCTTTTAAGATTTCAGGCAAGCATGCACATGCACCCAGTGTGATTTTCCGGCTGCTGGTCTGGGACTCCAGCCGTGCAGCTAGCTATGTGGGATCCAGCACCTTAACCTTCATGCCACACGCTGGCCCTGACTTTGTCTACTTCTTGCTAAGTATATCACTAAGTATGTTTTTGTTTGTTTGTTCCTTTTAATTCGCCAGAGGACATGTGCACTTTCCGGAAAGGGAAGGGGAGAAAGCACCCACATGGGCGCATAGTCAGGCCACATTGCCTTCTCTTCCATTTCTCCACTCTATTCAGATTTTGGACATGCATGCTCGTGTGTCTAGCATGTTTTTCAAGCTACCAGGTTAAGGATTTGGCTTCTTTAACCACCAGACCGAGAGACTAGCCCTATTACTAAGTATGTTTTGTTACTATGATAAATACAGTTTTTTCCTGGATTTAATTATCTTAACTGACAAATATTTAGAAAGTCATGAGTGTAGAAGTAACCCCATGAGTAAAAGAAATAAGGTGTGGAAGAAATGAAATCTTCACATTGTAAGTAAAGTATATGATAATACATTTGGCGGAAAGTTAATAATGAACTGGATGATATGGTGGAAATTGAGTCACGATTAGGAGTCAATAAAATTGGTCTGGGGGGAACCAGCAGTTAGTGTAATGGCTATGTCACTGGACTCCCACATAGTCGACCGCGGTTCGCGTCCCGGACCCGGTGGCTTAAAACTCACGCCGGGTGCGTGTGCGTGCGTGCCCAAGATCCCGGGAGGAGAATGGAGGAGAAGGGATTGCGGTGTGACCATCCCCCCTGGGGGGTGATTTCTTGCTTTCTGTCTCTCTGTCTCTCTCTGTCTCTCTGGCGAGCGCACGTGCGCTATAGCGAAAACCTCTCCAAAAATAGAAAAAATAAAATTGGTCTGGGGCAAGACAGTGATGCAGTGGTCCATGAAGCAGACTCGTATGGAAAATTCTGGGTTTGCATCCAGAGACCTAGGCTGGGCAAGCATGTGCCCATGATGTAGGGCTGCCTGGGTGCCAGAATGTGCAGAATGTGCATGGCAGGCCTGTAGGCTGCACACTCCCAGGTAGGAGCTGAAGTTTCAGCTGTAGAGCATGATTTCTTTTTGCTCAGAGAAACCTCAATTTTGTTTCCAAGGCTTTATAACTGATCGTGGAGGCCTGTCCACCTACCCAAGAATAATTCTTCAAACAGATAAATATATGCCAGTATCCTCTACTCTCTTGACCCTTCCTTCCAGAGCATGCTGCGTGTCCTGCTCCTACCCATGCAGCCCACTCCACTCCCCGACACCCCCTTCCCCACTCAACCTGTGGCTGCTTTCCTCCCTGCGGATTTCTATCCCCTGTACCCCTCCATCTGGACAGGCTTCAAGTTCTTCAACCTTTGGACTCTGGACTGATACCAGTGAGTACCTTAGGTCATCCACACATGCAGATGCCTGAGTATCCCCTTCAGGCCTCAGACTGGAATTGCAACTTTCCTGCTTCAGAGTCTTTTTGCTGTTTCTCTAGCTTGCAGACAGCCTACTGTGGGATTTCTTGCCCTTGTGACTGTGTAAGATAATTCCTATGATGAATTCCTTTTTAAAACACATGTATTTATCCCATTGGTTCTGTTTCTCTGGAGAACTCTGACTAGTACAAAAGGCAATCACTGAGTTATGACTTAGGGCCAGAGAGTTGATAGACCCTTGAAGCAGGACAGTGAAGACGTATTTCTGATCTTGCTAACTGATAGAAAACTGCTACCGGTGGTATATATTAGCAGTGTCAAGAAAGAAATGGCCAAAACTATAGCCGCATGAGAGGCACCTAGCGATGAAACCACACCAGGTACAGCAGTCACAATTAGCGTCACCTAGTGAAATTTATAATAATATATGAAATCCCCATCTCAGCTCTGGCCTAGCCACTGCAGAGACATGAGTGAGGACGTACTGGGAATCACCCTGCCCACACCTTCAAGTCCTTCATGGAGTACTGATTTCTGAAAGCCCTCCAGGAATGTGGCATAACTTTTCTTTTCCTGGGTGGAGTAAACTTTTATTCCTCGTTTCCTGCCAACGTAACCCTTCTTCAACAGGTCAAGTAACGAATGTGGGGATTTTTGCTATTAGGCATTCCAAAACTGGGGGATAATGGCAGGATGTGTTTGGAGAGACCCGAGCCCATGGTGAGATGGTCCTCAATTATGTCTCCATTGATTACCTGACCCCATGCCTCCTGCTCTGATGGCAGGGCCACAGGGACATTTTCATTCTACTCACATTTGTATCAGTCCGGGGGCCATGTCCAGCAATCCCCCAAAGATCTGATTATTTTCCTTCCCCAAGGGGAAGTCTGGGAGAAAACTACCAGTACACATTTTGGCAGTGTGACAGGACCTTTTCTCAAGAGGTTGTGAGTCTTAAAGCAACTCAAGCGTGGAATTGACCAAGGAACTGTGACTTTGTTTTCATGATTCAAGTTAGACTTCCTATTCACATGACCTAGAGATTTTCTGTTTATACGTGTCAACTAGATTTTAGTAGTCTTTCTATTTCACTTGAAGGAGCACCAGGACCATCTCGCTAACCTGATAGATCCATGCGTTGGACAATTCTGATTGCTGCCTTGACGTCCCTGCCCATTGTAGCAGCCATGCCCATCTTGCCTTGGTTCATTAAATGCCGTCACTGACCATGCCACCTTAGAATTCAACAGTCTGTTTTGCATTTAGAGTCTCAGCTCAGCGTCAGGAGCGCCCACTGTGATTTCTTACCTATTCGTAAGAGTAACTAGAGGGTCTCTAGAAAGTTAGGGCTCTCATTACAAATTTAGTTATGACTTACTATTTTGTGACCTAAGATATCCTGCAGAATGTTTCTTGTTCAGGGGAGAAGACTGCTCCTGGAGGGAGTGTTTTGTATTTCTCTGTTAGTTCTATTTGGTGTATAGTGTTACTTAAGTTCTATTTTTCTTTTTTTAGAGAGAGATTTTTGCTATAGGGCATGTGTGCTCACCAGAGAGAGATAGAGATAGAAAGTGAGAAATCACCCCCCAGGGGATGACCACACTGCAATCCCTTCTCCTCATTTTTCTCTAGGGATTTTGGGCATATATGCACATGTGCCCAGTGTGAGTTTTAAGCTACCAGGTCTGGGATTTGAACCATGGATAACTATGTGGGAATCCAGCTATGTAATCATTATGCAATCTGCTAGTCCCACTTAAGTTCTAGTTTTAAATTAACTTTTATGCTGGATGTTTTATTGATTTTATTTATTTATTTTTTTTATAAAAATCTATGGGCTTCACAAATGTGTGTGTTACCCTGTGCAAGGGCCGTGCTAATCTTCTCTGTATTATTCCAATTTTAGTATATTGATTATTGAATGCAAGATATTGACATCTATTAGTATTGTGTTGCTGCCTAGTTCTTCCTTCAGATCTTTTTTTTCTTAAAGAGAGATTTTTGCTACAGAAGAGGTGGCCATGCCACAATCCCCTCTCCTCCATTCTTCTCTCAGGATTTGGGGCACACATCCACATGCACCCAGTCTGAGTCTTAAGCCATTGGGTTCAGGACTTGAATCGGCTGGCTACATGGGAGTCCACTGACCACTAGGCCATCTGCTGGTCCCCCTTCAGATCTATTAATGTTGGCTTTATAGTTTAGGTCTTCTGATGTCGGATACAAATATACATACAATTAATATACCTTTTTAAAGAATTGATCTTTTTTATTATAAAATGTCTTTGTCTTCGTGATAGCTTTTCACTTAAGGTCCATTTTCTTTTCCTGATATAAGTATGGCTCTCTCTAATTCCTTTGGTTACCATTTTCATGGGCTAGCTTTCTATCCCTTCACGTTCAGCCTATGTGTGTCATCGAATATGATACAATCCTTTATAGACAGCACGTGCTTGCCTTTTGTCCTTTATCCATTTTAGGAGTTTAATGCATTCAGATTTTAGTAATTATTAATAGGGAAAGAGTTACTATTATCAGTTTTTAAATCAATTTTTGTCCATGTTGAAGTTCTTTTGTTTTTCTATTCCTCTCTTACTGTCTTTTCTGTTGTTTCATTGTTTTGTTTTGTTTGTTTTAAATAGCATCTTTTTTATTCCTTTTTCTTTTCTTCCATGTACCTTCTATAAGTACTTTCTGGTTACCATAAAATTTACATAAAACTTCTAGTAGTTTTTTTTTTTCTTCTTTTTTTGGAGAGGTTTTTGCTACAGGGCGTGTGCGCTTGCCAGAAAGACAGAGAGACAGAGAGACAGAAAGCAAGATATCACCCTTGGCCACACCACAATCCCTTCTCCTCCATTTTCCTCTCTGGATCTTGGGCACGCA
The DNA here is from genome assembly GCA_026018925.1 of Tupaia tana. Taxonomy (NCBI): domain Eukaryota; kingdom Metazoa; phylum Chordata; class Mammalia; order Scandentia; family Tupaiidae; genus Tupaia; species Tupaia tana. Next base: position 8,103,150 of record JAKSZU010000013.1, on the reverse strand, counting down.
TGCACACACACCCGGCATGAGTTTAAGCCACTGGGTCCAGGACTTGGACTGCGGTCGACTACATGGGAGTCCAGTGACATAGCCGTTATGCTAATTGCTGGTCCCAAAACTTCTTGTAGTTTTGAACTGATAGCAACTTCATTCACATATAAAATTCCAACACTGGGGCCAGCAGGTGGCGTGGTGATTAATGGCACTGGATTCCCATATGGCCGACCACAGTTCGAGTTCTGGACCTAGTGGCTTGCTTTCTCACTTTCTGTCTCTCTCACTCTCATTCACTCTGCCCCTTTCTGATCAAATTAAAATAAATAAATACATACATAAATAAATAAAATTAAATTAAATAATTTAAATTAAATAATTTAAAATAAGATAAAACTCCAACATAAATAAAATAAAATTAAATAATTTAAAATAAAATAAAACTCCAACACTTTTGTGTTTTGTCCCCATAATTAATTTATTGATGTGACAGTTTACATCATTTCTATTGTGTATCCATTACCAAATTTTGTAAGTTGTAGTTATTTAAAAACTTTTTTTCGAAGTTTCTGCTATATGGTGTGTGCGCTTGCCGGAGAGATAGAGAGATACAGAAAGTGAGAAATCACCCCACAGGGAGGATGGCCATGTCACAATCCCTTCTCCTCCATTCTCCTCTTAGGATTTTGGGCATGCATGCACATGCACTGGTGTGGGTCTGGGACTCAAACTGCAGTTGTCCAGTGGAAGTCCAGTCCCTTAACTACGCCACCTGCTGGTCCCTATAATTATCCTTAATTATTGGTTGACAACTAAGTTTTTTTCCTTTGATATTTATTTTCAATTTTCAGAGGGTGCACGAGAGAGAGAGAGAGAGAGAGAGAGAGCGAGCGAGCGCATTCCACTCAGTAGGGTGTGGTCATGCTGCGATCTTTTTAAAAAATTTCTTTTCCCTGTCAGAATTTTAGACACACATGCTCCTGTGTCTGGTGTGTTTTTCAGGCTGCAGAGGTTGGGGTTTGAACCACAGATGGCCCCATGGGATTCAGCTCCGACTGCACAACACTTGACCATTGCTACGGGCCGGCTCTCAGCACTTTTACCACGTCATGCAGCTGCTGCATTGCCTCAGTTGCTCCGATGAGAAGTTAGCCGTTAATCTGTTCCTGGTATATGATGACTAACTTTTCTCTTTTTTCTTTTTTTCTTTTTTGGAGAGGTTTTTTATTTTTATTTCTTTATTTTTTTGCTATAGGGCGCGTGCGCTCGCCAGAAAGACAGAGAGAGACAGAGAGACAGAAAGCGAGAAATCACCCCCCAGGGGGGATGTCCACGCTGCAATCCCTTCTCCTCCATTCTCCTCTCGGGATCTTGGGCACGCACGCACACGCGCCCAGGGTGAGTTTAAGCCACTGAGTCCGGGACTCGAACCGCGGTTGACTACATGGGAGTCCAGCGACATAGCCATTACACTAACTGCTGGTCCCGATGACTAACTTTTCTCTAGTTGCTTCCAAGATTTTCTCTTTTCTTTGCCTGTTAATATCTTTTTTTAGGATAGATCTGAGTGTGAATTTCTTTGTGTTTATCTTACTTAGAAATCTTTGAACTCCTTTGATATGTAGATTAATGTCTTTCTCATGAATTTGGGTTTAAGCTATTATTCTAATTTTTTTCAGCTTCTTTGTTTCTCTCTCCTTTGTTTTTCTTATTACATATATGTTGGGATGTTTAAAGGTACCCCACATTTCTATGAGGCTCTGTTCATTTTTCTCTATTTTATGTTTCTCTTTCCTGTGGATTGTGTAATTTCTATCAATTTATCTTGAAGTTTGCTGATTCTTTTTTTGTTTTTCTTTTTTAAAATTCTGCCAGTATGTGCACTTGCTAGAGAGAGAGGGAGAGAGCGAGAGTGAGAAAGAGAGTGATAGAGAGGGAGAGAAAGTGAGAAAGTACCCCACCCCCATGGGACACTGTCACTCTGCAACCCCTTTTCCGCCTCTTCTACCTTTTGGGATTTGGGCACACGAACTCCCAAGCACAGGGCTCAGTGTTTCTCAAGTTGCTGGGTTTGGGACTCAAACTACACAGTTGGTTATGTGGGGTCCGGCTGCTTTAACCACTATGCCACAGACTGGCCTGAAGGTTGCTGACTCTTGAGCTAGTTCAAATCTATTATTGAGCCCTTCTAGTGAATTTTTGACTTTCTAGATTGTAGTTTCCCACTGCAAAATTTGATAGAGTTCTTTTTCTTGTAATGTCTGTTTTCATACTATTTGATGAGATACTGTCTTTACAGCTTCTTTTATTTCTTTAACATATCTTTTTTTTTTTTTTTTTTTTTTAGTTCTTTGAACATTTTTGTGATAGCTCCACTGAAGTCTCTGTGAAATGTGACCTCTGTTCTTTCTCACAAAGAATTTCTTTTCTCTTTTTTTTTTCTGTGGTTACATGATTTTGTGTTTTGCATAATTTCTTTGATGAAAATGAGACATTTTTGGTAAAACATTGTAACACCTCTGGAAACGGATTTATCTACCCATCTCCATCTTTCAAGCTTTGTTTGAACGTTTGCTTGTGTGAGGACTTTAATGTTGTTCTGAAGACCCAGCCATGGTGAGAATGTTGATCCTGGCTGACAGTGGTTTCCACAGGCCCTCTTTCCCTAATCCTTCTGTTAAAATGGCTGCCTAACTTGGTATTTCACCCTGCTAGTTAGGCTTCACCAATTACCAGCTGACTGGTCTATTGTGTTCAGCAATTCTTATGCTATTATATAAATTCTCAGCAGTTTGATCTAAACAAAATTGGTTGGGGGGGGGCTTTTTTGGTTGTCTCTTTCTGTGCTTCTTTCTGACACACTAGCCAGTTTATAGTTCAGCTGTTTCTTCTTAATGAGGAGGAGCTATTGTGTTTAAGTGTTCCCTTTGACTTCAGCTTCTCTTAAGCTCTTTTGCAAATAAAGCCAGCTCTTTGGGGGAGAGCTATGAAGCTCTTTTCTTCTCCCTATCTTGTTTTCTTTACCTCACTGCTGGACTTTACTCATGTGATTTTTAAACAGATAAAGACAATTATCAAATCACTACAGCATTTAGAATTCATTCATTTACAAAAATAGTGAGTTTTAATTAATTAATTAATTTTTAGAGAGATATTTGCTATAGGGTGTGTACACTCGCCGTAGAGACAGAGACAGAGAGAGAGACAGAGAGACAGAAAGCAAGAAATCACCTCTCATGGGGATGACCAAGCCGAACTTCCTTCTTCTCCACTCTCCTCTCAAGATTTTGGGTGTGCACATACACGTACCCGGCATGATTTTTAAGCCCCTGGGTCTGGGACTTGAATAGCAGTCGCCTATATGGGAGTCTAGCGACGTACCCATTTTGCCATCTGCTGCTCCCAAGTTTTATTTAAAATGCCAATATATAGTACATACTGGAAATTTTATATTTTGAAACCATCTGAACCATTGATAAGAAAGAAAATATTGTCTTGGCCCCATAGCCTAGTGGTTAAGAAAGCTGAAGCACAAATGGCCAGTTGGAATCCCAGCCCCAGTGGCCAGGGGTGTGTGTGGGACCAAACCCAGGGAGGACGGAGACATAGAGAAGGGATTGCTGTGTGATCACACCCCATGGGGCCACGTTCTCCCCCTTTCAGCCTTCTCACTGCTGAATGCACACATATTCTGACAGTAAAAAGAAAGGAACATAGTAGGTATAAACTTTAAAGTATATCATACATGATTTCTCAAACATTGTTTTAGGCAGGATAGAAGCAAAAGAGTTTGAGGATCCGTTGTCTGTGTTTTGGATGGAAATCGGTAAGTGAAACAATGGTCAGGCAGAAAAAGCACACCTCCAAACAGCAGATGTTAACAAGAACAAGGATGCGAAAATAGAGCCTGGGAGCGGGGCCCGTGGCAGCAAGGGGGAAAGCCAGTTCTGTGGACTAGCAGGCACTAGCACAGAGGCGGCTTTGTGTGGGGCACACTGAAGCACGTTTAGTTTCTAACCAGTTTGCCTCAGGCTTTCTGATAAAAGAACATATAGTCCAGAGGTGGTTACCTGAGTTTGCACTTTCGTAGGCTCGAAGTCTCTGGCTTGGCTGTCACGATGCTGGTAACTGCTCTTAGCAGCAGCGAAGGAAGGAAGTGCCGTAAAGACTTGCTGGGAACTTGGGGTGGACATTGCTACTTCTTCCTGTTCCGCTGAAATTGAACGTTGGAACCAGAGATTTCTCTTTTACCCAGTGAAATGGAAATGTCAGGGGAACCTCGTATTAATTACTCTTCTGGGAAGGGATTTATATTATTGCTTACAAAGCAAAAGTTTGGTCAGGAAAAAAAAATGCCTTCAAATTCTATTTTCCTTCATGTGGCTATAAACAGCTGTCATCTTTTATGGGCTACTGGTTAAAAATGAAGATGAGCACTTGCCACGGAAACGTGAATGGAGACAGTAAAGATCTTCCAACATCCACAGTAACTGGCCATGGTACCGCATCACCTTAAAACCTCACATCCACAGTGAAACCTCAGGAAAAAACATGTATGTGACAGGATCACTCAGCATTCCTCCACTCATCGCCTTCTGGAATTTCAGAGTCTGACTAGGGGCAGTTTAGAGTGGTCATTTCATTAAGAACAGGATCTAATTGTAATACTCATTTAATATTAAAATAATTTAAATAATGGTTTTATAATAAAAATACCTGCACACAAAAATGAAAAATACCTGGGTTGAATTTAGGTTCAGCAGTTTTCTAGGTGGGTGATAGCAGATAAATTCTTGAACTTCTCCTAACTGAATTATTTAACTGTGCCTCAGTGTTCTCATCTCATACTAAGCACTCAATAAACACGAGTTACTATCAATATTACTACTACTGAGAGGAAAACAATGAACAAATCCCAAGGGTTGCCAGTCGACCTTGACTTCCTGTCTGCTGACAAGTCCTTGGTGGTGGTGAAGGCAGCGGGATCCTGAGACAGGTGTTAGGAGTTACTAGGAATGAGGACCTTGATTAGGCAGATATAGACCAGGGCACTCATCTACATGGAACATGAAGAAACTTTAAGGAGGCACTGGATGTTGTTGACTCAAAGCAATTCCCTGTAGCATGAGTCCTACGAGATACAAGAATGAGGAACAGGCCAAAAGAAACATGACCTTGCCAGAGATGGTCTGAGAACACATACTTGAGAAGAATAAAGGATCTAAAATGGGATTAATGGGGACCCTGGAAAAGAGACGAGGCCAGCTCGCCTCCCTTGGTACTGGCCCGACCTGTCTATGAGACGAATGTCTACCTCAGTAAACCTTATGCTCAGCTTGTCTCCTTGTCCTTGAATTCTTTGCTGCAACTGGGAGACATGGACCTCAGTTTTGTCAGTCTAACATAGGCATGTCTCAAAGAGAGTCGACAGACATCCCAAATAGCTAGAATCGGAAACACGAGAAGCATCTGAGAGACTGGGTCTGAACCAGTTGGAACCAAGCTGGTATTTGGACCAACTGCCTAGCCTTCAGACTCATGAAATCCTTATTGTGTATTAGTATGCTAGATGACACTCCCCTTGCACTGTGAAGGTTTAGAATAATAATGGCAATGATTGGACCTAAGTCTGGGCCTAAGATAATAAGACCAGAATATGTGAGAGACAGTGGTTCCAGAAAAACTACCACCTCTTTCTCAGAAAAATGGTTAATAAACCACCCCTTAGTTAGCCTGGCATTAAGCCAAGCCATATAAGTCAGACACCCACAGAAGTTTGGGGATGCTCTGCCTATGGGTTAACCCTTCCCACTTTCCTTCCAGGTAACATTTCTTCCTTCCTCTCTAAAGGAATGAAACTGTTTACGGACCTCTCTCCATGAGGCTGCTCCACTTCCAGGACACTTGCCTTAATAAGTTTGTTTTCACTTCTCTCTCAATGGTTTGCTTTTGAATTCTTTCCAGCGTGAAGCCAAAGACCCTCACATCCTGGGTAGAGCCGCCCACAGGTTGAATCTCCCTGGCAGCAGATCTCACAGGGCTGACTGCAGAGGTGGAATCTGGGTCAGTGCTTGAAAAACACTCGGGTGTGTGTGTATGCATGCCCCAAATTCCAGAGGATAATGGAGGAGAAGTGATTGCCACATAGCCACTGCCCCCACCCCCTGAATTCTCACTTTTCCTCTCTCTCTCTGGTGAAAGGCACATGCCTTATAACAAAAACCACAAGAAAACTTAAGATAGGTGTTAGGCCAGAGGCCTGGCAGTTTGGATATAGGGGTTGGACGCCACGACCCCGTCAGCTGATGCAACCGGATCTAGTCTGTCATCAGACCTGCGCTGCACTCCGATCTAACCGGAAGGAGCACAGGACACCCTACCCCGCACTCAGCACCAAGCCCTACGTGGCACAGTAGTCTGCTCTCCCCCTAAACCATTACCATACAGGGACTGTTTCTACCTCTAAGACACTCTGCTCCCTACACCCTTATAAAAATCGCTAAGCCCCTCCCTAGGGCGTGGCTCCTCTGGCCCCATCTCTCTGTCAGACCAGCGAACCTCACCTGGGAGCGTTCCCAATAAAGGTTCTCCATTTCTATTTCTTACATGGTTGGCCCATTCCTTACAATAGGGACCAGAGACTGATCCACATGAGAGGGTTCAGTTTGCAGCCAGTAGATTTCCCTGGCAGGTCAGGCCTGTGCTCTTAATCTAAGGCTGGCTGAAGGCTATGGGTGTATCGTGATTTGGGGGCTTATGAGGGGTGGTCTCTCTCTCTGTGTCTCTCTCTCTCTGCCTCTCCCAATCATAGAGGCAAAAGGATAGGCAGGAGAGTGGTGCCACAGCCAGCAGTAACAAAGAGCAGTCTGTCAACTTGGGAGCTATGTTCTGGGGTGGGGGTTGGGGAAGCCCCATGACTCTGGGTGGAGCAAGGCTGGGCCTCCTACTCTAGCCCTCCCCAACCTTCCCCTACCCTTGAGGTGCGGGGCTCAGTCCACAGGCCAGCCTGCCAGGAAGATGGTGGAAGAAGATAGTCACTCCTCTTCTCAGACATCCACAGTAGCAGTGACACCATGGGGACTGGCTTCCCGGATTGGGAGGAGCTGACCCTATTCTCCTTGAAGCTTCACCTGGAAAAGCAGCTGTCTGACCTCCTGCAGAATCTCCTTGGAGATGACATCTTTGCCCAGTTAAATTTGAGGAATTTAAGAAAGGTCTTATTGCGGTCCCGGACCTGGTGGCTTAAAACTCAAGCCGGGCGCATGTGCGTGCATGCCCAAGATCCCGAGAAGAGAACGGAGGAGAAGGGATTGCGGCGTGGCCACCCCCCCTGGGGGGTGATTTCTCACTTTCTATCTCTGTGTCTCTCTCTGTCTGTCTGGTGAGCACACGTGCCCTATAGCAAAAACCTCTCAAAAAATAAAAGAAAAAAGAAAAAAAAAAGAAAGAAAGGTCTTATGGCAGTATCATCATCAAATGCTGGTGTTGTTTGTTCAGAAGAAGATAGTAGTTTTCTGGGATCAGCTACCTCCAAAGCGTGTGAGCAGCTATAAATGGTACGGCCGTCAGAGCCAGGCTGAGCTGGAGAACTCTGAGCTGCAGCCAAATACATGCCAGAACCACAAGCCAGAGCCAGTCCTGAAAACCGGCTGCCAAGTTCTGCATCTCTAGAAGGTGTGGAGTGTCTCCAGTTAGATGAAGATGTCAAGCATGCGAAAGAGCCTCAGAATGAATTATTTGAAGTACAAGGCCAGTCACACACCTGGGGTGCCAAGGCCTTTGGGAGTCCCCACAAGTCAGATAGCTCCTCATCTGACACCCCTAAGACCAGATCTGGGGCATCTGGGAGGAGCTGATGTGGCAGATGCAGCCATCTGGCGTGCAGGAGCTAGCTGAGGTTTGCCAGTGTATCAGCTCCAGGGACTCTGGAGAGAGGAGCTCAGAGACCTAACACACTGGATCAAGATGGAGGCAGCTGAGTGAGTCTGGTGGGATTTCAGCTTGGCTTGTTCAGTCACGATCCCATTCCACTTCCAGAATCTTCTACTCTGGTCAAACTGAGCAAGCCCTGGTCTCATTATCAGGTCCCAGAGTAGAGCAGCTGTCTCCCCACCCGAACGTCAATGCTAGTATCTGTGTAATGAGGCCTGTGCCTTTTCTCCAGTGTGGACAATGGCACCGAGATCTTGCAAAACCTAAACATCAGTGGGACCAGCAGTTAGCATAATGGCTATGTCGCTGGATTCCCATGTAGTCAACTGCGGTTCGAGTCCCGGACCCAGCAGTTTAAACTCACGCCGGGCACATGTGCGTGCGTGCCCAAGATCCCGAGAGGAGAATGGAGGAGAAGGGATTGTGGCGTGACCATCCCCCCTGGGAGGTGATTTCTCGCTTTCTATCTCTCTGTCTCTCTCTGTCTTTCTGGCGAGCGCACGCGCCCTATAGCGAAAACCTCTCCAAAACACAAACAAACAAACAAACAAACAAAAACCCTAAACATCAGCGCGAATGAGAGAGTGAACATTTTGGAGTGACAAGGGCCCTTGGCGATGAGCTCAGACTGTGGGTTGGATCTAGCAGGCAGCCCTGCCTCAGCCAGGAGCTGAGGTCCACCAAGGGCAGGTGGCACAGCTGGTCAGGGAGTGAGACAAGGCCAGGCAGGACCTGCAGAGAGTTGAGAAAAGGAACCTGGAGTTTGTGAAGGACACGGGTGACTTCCACTCAGCCCTAGAGCAGCTCATGGAGAACAAAACCAAGTACCTGGAGCAGGAGTACAGGGGAAGGTCGAACCTCCTGCGGTGGGAGGTGGAGATGGAGTGAGAGCTGTCTGGGAGCAGGCCCACAGGCAGAGGAGCTCGCTGAAGCAGGGCGTAGGATACTTGTGGGCTAAGAGGCTGATGTCCACAAGAAGCTGACTCTGGCCCTGCAGGAAAACAGTTGATTGCAGAAGAAACTCTTGGATGTGGTGGAAAGGGTTTCAGACTCAGAAAAGCTGGTCCTGAAATTGCAGAATGATTTAGAGTTTGTACGAAAGTGCTGTAAAAAGAAGGTTACAGTGGTAAAAACATAGTTTTAGTAAAAAGGTTAAAAGGGAAGGTTTTAACATAAAAAGTATTTTGTATGGCAAAGTTTTTGTCTTTAGAAAATGGCTAAGATAAAGAAAAAAGGACAGAAACTGCAAGTCTACATCATGCTGTTGAAGGTTTCGGTCATATTGGAAGCCTTTGATAAAATTAACATTTTGTTTATAACTGTTCTGAAGCTGGTTGTGCTAAGACACTGTCAGTCCTAATTATAAATATTCACTTTAAGCCCTGTAATCGCTAAACTTCTTTGTCTAGTAAATCATAATTGTAATGAACTGCTCTTCTCTTTTAGAATCCATCAAGCTACAGATGATAGTTGGGCCAAAGTCTCCAGTGAACACCCATCGTGACTTCTAGCTTGGGCCTCTAGGTAGACCTCTGGTAGAGGATCCTTAATTGCTGTCTCCTCCATCATCATCGCCCATTTTCAATAAAAAAAAGTCAAAAGGTCTTCGACCCTCATGACCTTAAGGAATCCCAGTTAGGGATTCCCCTGTAGAGGGAAGAGTGAGGTAGGAGACAGGGACCCTGAACATATATTTAGGGTATAGGCCTAAAATGAAGTCACAAAACGGCTAAGTTTTGAAATAGAGGCAGTGGTGGCTCAGTGACTGACCTAGGCAGCATGACCTAGACCTAAAACAAAGACTTTTCTCCATGCCCCACCACATTCCGGGAAGAAGATAATGGTTTTTATAGCCCAAAGCTTCAAAACAAAGAATCTCCTGACCTTGGTACCCACTAAAAATTAGAAAAATAATTGGACCCACGCAGCATGTGCCCCTCCTTACCATGAGGAGAATGCATGCACAAGCCCCATCTAAAACCTAAGTCTGACAAAGCCCTTCCTGACCAAATAAGAACCTCTTGCCACAGTTCTTCCTTGACAACCCATTGTCTGGAACCCCTCCCTTCTTGGGAGCTCTGCTTTTCCTTCTCTCTCCTTTGCTAATAAACTCCTCGCTTTGCTATACCTCCTCTCTGTGGTCACAACTCTAATGAGCTGGATTCACAGCGCGTGAGCTCCTGGCCCGGGAGGAGCAGTTTGCAGCAGTCCTGAAGGAATACTGAAACTGAGCAAGGACCCCCTACTGTATTTTCTAAGGTTCTTGAAATATAAGGTCCATTTACATTCTCTTGGCCCAGAATAAGAAGTAAATCTTCAGACCTTGGTTATGATAATGACCAACATGGACCATGAGTGAGGGCCATTTGACCTCTAAAACTCTCACTTAAAGGAAAGAGAAGGTTTTCATTTCAATACGTAAGATGTTCTGTAAGCTGGAAACTGCTGGTTGTGAGCTCAGAGACTCCAGGCTGAACGGTTCCAGACACCTGAAGAGAAATTCGATTATCTAAGGCCTCACCGATCAAGAATGCCCATGAGATGATCATGAGATGATCACGCCCTCTTGAACCAATCACTGAACTGATCATGTGCCTGGGACCTTTACCCCTAATTTTGCCCTTAAAAATGCATGTGGGGAACACCTTGGGGAGATGGGTCTTTTCAGCATGAGCTGCCCGCTCTCCTTGCTTTGCGCTTTGCAATAAGGCTGTACTTTCCTTCATCACACCATGTGCCTATGGTTTGGTTTCATAGCACTTGGGCGAGTGAACCTGATTTGAGTTCAGTAACAATACAAGCTGAAGTTCAGGGACCTGCTGGACTGCAATGATGAGCTACAAGCTGAGCTGGAAGGCCTGCGGACACAGCTGCCCAAGAGTCAGCACGGCCCTCAGGAGGCTGAACTCAGACAGTGGCTCCCTGAACTCAGCCCCAGAGGCATTATTTGGTTGATGGGTGATTCCACTCCAGTGAGTATAGCAACAGAGATAATGCTGGAGTAGGTAAAGGAACATTACCAGACTTCAGGATCTAGCAAAAGAGCAAGGAGAATTACTATGAGAAGGAAATCGAGGTAATCAAAAGGAACTCTGAGAAGGAGAGAAAGGAGATGAAGCAGACTTGCAAGCTTGAGGTCAGCCTGCTGGAGGGTCAGAAAGCAGACCTGGAGGAGCTCTGTGCAGTCGTAGAAGGTCGTCCAAGGCTTGCAGAAGCAGCCACAGGATGCAACTCGCAGCCCCGATCCCTGTGACTGAGTATTGTGCAATGTGCATCCAAGCACTCTCGAGGCTGGGCTGATGGCTGAAGGAAGGGATGCAGCTGAGGCATCAGAACATACTGCAGCACATGATGCACGAAGCAAAAGCAGAGCTGAGCCACAAGTTGTTGTGAATGGAAGCCCAGCATGCCGTCTGCTGTGGCAGCCTGTCCCTGTGGCATCAGCACAAGGACGAGTTGCTGCAGAAGCACCTGCTGTAGCTGAGCAAGATGGCAGAGCAGCTGGGCCTGGAACAGATACACAGGAAAGAGGGAAATGGAGGTCTATATGCACCATGCAAAGCAGCAGGTGACGCTGTAGGAGCTGGCGAGTGAAGAGCAGGTGGAGATCTGCAAGGCATTTGCTTTTGGGAAGGAGAAGTTAGAACCTGCCAACAGGAAGCAGGTGGAAGGGCTTGCCCTCCTGACAGGTGCCCATGGCCTTCTACCCGTATGTCCAGGCAGGAGGGAAAAGTCACTTGCCCAGCAGGAACTGGGTGATGGTAGTGAGACAGGGGGGCTGGCCAGATATGGGCCACATGTGGCAAGCTGAGTGTGGATGCTGTGAAGAACCCAGTCCTGGCCCTAGTGTCTGGAGAGCCCTCAGAGCATCTTGGGCTCACACACTGTCAAGATTTCCCCAACACTGAGGAGGTGGCTACTGGGCCCTCTGGGAGGTGGTCTTATGTGCAGCTACATGGGGAGGACAGGGGGTACCCAGGGAACTGAGTGTGGATGCCATGTAGAGCATCCAGCCCAGGCATCCAGAGGGCCCTCAAAACTGCTGGGGTTTGCTCGACACTGAGGAAGTGGGTCCTGCTCCTTCAGGGAGGTGGTCATATGTGCAGCCACATGAGGTAGACAGGATGCCATCCCAGAGGAAACAGTGTCTTCTGCCAGTGAGCCTGAGTCAGCCTGAAGTCTAGGATCTGCTATGGTGGGAACAGATACCTCACCAATTCAGCCCCAGATCCTGGAGCAGTGGCCAAGTCTCACCACCTCTAGAAGGGGAGAGGCCAAGAGGACAAAGGCCATTCTTGGGAATGATTGTCAGCCTGGGCAGAAAGGTGGCCTCTGTAGGTGTGACAGGAGCAGGCCTGGGAATAGCAGACCCACAGTGAGAGCACCTTGGACGCTGGGCCACAGTACCAGAGGGAGGCTGCCAGGAGGGAGCCCTCATGGTTCCACTCCAGTTCCCAGCCCCACAGGGAGCCAAGCAAAAGATCGAGGCCAAGATGGTGCTGGAGAAAGAAGCATGACATGAAAACCAAACTACTGCAGCTGGAAGGTGTAGTCTGGACCCTCAAGAAGGAGCAGATTCAAGAGAGAACCAAAGAATTGAGTTTCACAGGCTTTCTAAAGAAAACATTGCTGGGAAAAATTTGGTAAGAGTTTGAAGCTGCGGAAAGCAGAAATGATGCACAGAGGAAGGAAATTGAGGTCTTAAAGGGTCAAGAAAAAGGCCTGCTTAGAAACAGAAGAACTCAATGGGTAGAATCAGAAATACAAGGATGAGGGCCAGCAGGTAGTATGGTGGCTAAGGCACTGGACTTCCACATGTCTGACTGTGGTTCGAGACCCAGACTTGGCAGCTTGAAAATCATGCTAGGCATCTGTGTGCGGGAGCCCAAAATCCGGAGAGAAGGGGAAGGGATTACAGTGTGGCCATCCCCCCTGAGGTGTGATATCTCACTTTCCTTCTCACTGTCTCTGGTGAGCACAAGCACCCTATGGCAAAAGCTTAAAAAAAAAAAATTTAAGAATGAATTATCCCAGTTCAACCACAGGGTACTTCCACTGAGTTTTTTTTTTTTTTTTTCTTTTTGGAGAGCATTTTGCTAAAGGGCGCGTGCGCTCGCCAGAAAGACAGAGAGAGACGAGAGACAGAACGCGAGAAATCACCCCCCTGGGGGGAATGGCCACGCCGCAATCCCTTCTCCTCCATTCTCCTCTCGGGATCTTGGGCACGCACGCATACGCGGCCGGCGTGAGTTTAAGCCACTTGGTCCGGGACTCGAACCGCAGTCGGCTACATGGGAGTTCAGAGACATAGCCATTACCCTAATGGCTGGTCCCACCATTCAGCTCTTAATAGGAGACCCAGGAGGCTGGGCTCTGGGAAGAGCAACAGGGTGACCAAAGCCAAAACTTAAAGTTGAACTTGAATGTATGAAGCAGAAATGTTAGACCCTCAGACTGTCAGTCAGGACAGACAGAGATCCCTGAATGAAGTCAAGACAAGCTACACGGAGCCACCCTGAGGAGGAGGCTGGCCCGGGTAGCATGCGCTGGAGGCCCAGTGCCTGTGGAGCAGAGGGACCAGTCGGCCCCTCACGACTGCCTGGTCAGGTTACAGGGCTGCTCAGGCTCCAGGAAGAGGTGGCAGAGAGGGGCCTGGAAGCACAGCAGGAAGAGCAGGAAAGGCAGCTTATACCACCGAAGAGCAAATGTGGGAGTGGACATGATTTTGAAGAATATGAAAATGCTTTTTTTTTTTTTTTTTTTTTTTTTTTTGGAGAGGTTTTTTTCGCTATAGGGCGCGTGCGCTCGCCAGACAGACAGAGAGAGACATAGAGACAGAAAGCGAGAAATCACCCCCCAGGGGGGATGGTCACGCCGCAATCCCTTCTCCTCCATTCTCCTCTCGGGATCTTGGGCATGCACGCACATGCGCCCGGCGTGAGTTGTAAGCCACCGGGTCCGAGACGCGAACCACGGTCGACTACGTGGCAGTCCAGCGACATAGCCATTACGCTAACTGCTGGTTCCCAGGAATATGAAAATGCTTTTGATGAAAGCGGTTCAGGCCACCGAAGAGAAGCAACAAGACAAAACATCTTGGAATAAAACGTTTGAGCTCTTAAAATCATTAGTAAGATTGCTCCAGCAGTCCCCGTAAAGATGGCTTGTTTTGCGAAGTGCTGGCCCTGGCCTCCCAGCTCCGGCATTGGCTCTGGTTCTGGCTCTGGCTCCGGCTCTGGCTCTGGCTCTGGCTCCGGCTCCAGGTGGCTGCCTCGCCAAGTGCCCTACATCTTATGTCACCAGCACAGCCTCTGGCCCGGCTGCAGCGATCTCTCACTATCGCTGCCCACAACCGCTTGAAGTCTCGGCCTGGTGGGTCACTCCAGGACACTGCCCGTGGCCTCCCCAGCACCTTGCACCTCGATTCACTTCTTTGTTGTGATAGCCTGCCTACCAAGCCACCACTCTGAGTACTGGGCATGGTGGTAGCTCTGTTCTTTCAGGCTTGCCTCTTCTCAGGTTTTATCTTCTGACCTCTCACTCACTTTCTGTGGTTTACTTTATTAACTTTTCTTTCTTTCCAGAGTTTTCAGCTGTAATCATCAGGTTGAGATAGGCTCTAGTGGGTATTGAGAAATAGCTCTCGGTATATTACCGTGTCCTGGGAGGGTGCAGACCCTTGCCATGCCCTGGGACTGTAGTGCCTGGGTTCTGGCGGATGGCTTAGAGGCAGTCCATTGTACATGGAGACAGTATATCTAGAAGCAGTCCATTGTACATGGAGACAGTACACCTGGGACTGCCATTCTTTCTATTCCAGGAGCTTCCAGCCCTTTCAGTATTGGAGTAGGTGTCAGCTATGGCCTAAATGCTGTCTGCTCTTAAAAAGGTAGGGCCTGGCTCCCGACCTTTTCAGTACGGACAGAACTGGGACAAACTTTTCAGGAAAAGAATATCAGAAGTGACAGGGAGGGACTTTGAAGCCGGGTTGGAGGATGCATTACTGTAGTACCTAACACTGGGCTCTAGCTGAGAATTATAGTTGGCAGTGCTACACCCCAGTCCCAGCTCCTGTGTAGCTATATGAGGTGCACCGAAACTGGACAGTGAAGTAAGTGGTTGGACAGTGAAGTAAGTGGTTGGTCAGTGCTGAAAAACGAATTTCTTCCTCTTGGAGTGGGAGTTTGCAAGAAAGCAAGGGGAGGGTCTAAAAAGCTCCCTGTGGTAATGAATTGGAGACCTCAGTATGATCTCAGGTTCAGCTAAGTATAGGTGCAGATGGTTACTTACAGAAATATGGATAGATTTGTGTACACACATAGCTTAAGTAATCATTCTGGTGATCAGACCCCGTTCTGGTGATCAGACCCCATCTCATTTCTTAGCATCAACTCAGGTTAATCCAAGGGGCTCGTGAGTAATGAAGACATCCCTGTTACTCAGAAAATTTCAGAAGTTAGTCTTCTTTCCAGGATCCAGGGACAAAGGCTAGTCTTATTCTTTATATACAACAGACAAATGATAGAATAACAGACCAAGACATGAAAACAGGTGTCATAAACTCCAAAGCACAGCGGTTACACTCCTACATGGCCAACCAGTGGCTTGGAACACATGCCGGATGTGTATGCATGCATGCCCAAGATCCTGGGAGGAGAATGGAGAAGAGATTGTGGTGTGGGTATTCCCCTTGGGAATAGCCCCCTTCTCACTGTCCCATCTCCTTTTCAGTGAGTGCATACATCCTATGACAAAAACTTATAAAAAAATCACATAGAAAACATGAATGTAGACCTAAGACCGAATTCGAGATGAAAAATGCAATGTCTTCCATGACTGTGTAAGGAATAGAAGGGACCAGCAGTTGGCATAACAGCTATGTCACTGGACTTCCATGTAGTCAACCAAGGTTTGAGTCCCAGACCTGGTGACTTAAACTCACGCCGGGCGCATGTGCGTGCGTGTGCCCAAGATTCCGAGAGGAGAATGGAGGAGAAGGGATTGCAGTGTGGCCATTCCCCTAGGGGGTGATTTCTCGCTTTCTCTCTTTCTCTGTCTTTCTGGCGAGCGCACACACCCTATAGCAATTAGGGCACATAGCCTTTAAACCAACTGCTAATCCTGGAATATAAACATTTTAAGATAAAAAAAAAGAAACTGAAAGAATGCATCACAATAGGTTTGTTTCATAAGAAGTGTAAGGAAATACTTTGAAGCAGAAGAATCAAAATATCAGATGGAAATCTGCATTGATGTAAGGAACATACTTATATGGCTGGACTCTCAAGGACAATGCAGAGCAGAAGTGGTGACAATAACACCCTGGCCTGGCTTGTCTTCAGTGACACTGTTCACTTTTTCACCATGTGGTATACTATTGGTCATAGGGCTTTCTCTAAATACCTTTCATCAGTTTGAAGAAATTCCCTTCTATTCCTAGTTTGTTGAAATTGTCATAAGATTACTGGATTATGTTAAATTCATTCCAATCTATGAAAGATGACATTTTGTTTTCTAATCTTTTAATATAGTGAATGACATTGGCTCTCAGTAGATATATATTAAATGAACCAGAGCACCCATGGGGCCTGCAGCCTTTGCTGGGTGGCATTTATCTGCTTGTGTTATCCAACAAGAGGCTCTACACCTCTAGTCCAGGGACCCGAAGCAGGCCTGACTCCTTGCTGCTCAACAAAACAGAGATAGGAACAATTGTTGAGGAAAGAAAAATGTATTACAGTGTGGCCTCACTGGGAACACATGTGAGAATATCTTCACTTAGCTGATTTACACAAGGTTTTATAGTAGAAGGGGGATGTTATGTGGCTTACAGCCATCTATAAAAAAAAGCATGGAGGGACCAGCAGTTAGAGTAATAGCTATGTTGCTGGATTCCCATGTAGTCGACCGTGGTTCGAGTCCCAGACCCGGTGGCTTAAACTCATGCCGGGTGCATGTGCGTACATGCCAAAGATCCCGAGAGGAGAATGGAGAAGAAGGGATTGCAATGTGGTCATCCCTCCTGGGGGGTGATTTCTCGCTTTCTGTCTGTCTGGCGAGCGCACGTGCCCTATAGCAAAAACCTCTCCCCCCCCCAAAAAAAAAAAAAAAGGCATGGAAAAGCATAGATCAGGTTAATTTTTAGTTGGGACAGGAGTTTCAGTCTCAGCTACGGTCAAAGACAGGTGTTTCAGCTTGTGGCTACAGCAGAGCATCCCTCATTACTCCGAGCTCCAGGTTGACTATTTGTACATTTGGAGTGCCTGTGAGACACCTCGAACAAAGACTATCAGGCTGAGAGAAAAAACAGTTTTTTAATTTAGCAAAATGGAGGTTGTCTGGCTAAGCAGGGCCTGGTTACACTTGGGCCCCGCCAAGTCAGCCTCACTGTTGGCAGGATGGGAGACAGTAACTTCAGTCCTCAGCACTTCCATTTTGGGCCTTTGCACAACCAATTGGCAGTTTCTAATTGAGTGCATGACTGGGAGACTCTCAGCTGTTTGCCCCACTCTGGGGGCAGGAGCAGCGCCCTGCCTCCCTTACAGGTGGGTCCCATGACGATAAGATGGACCTGGAGGACTGCTCATAAATCCACTCCTTTTCAGAGGTAGTCTTCAATGGAGATAATCGTGGAAGAGGAGTCACCCAAGGGTAGTGAGGTGCCCTGCAGGGCTTCCTGGGTCAGGCAGGCTGGAGAGTATCACCATGTCCTCTTCTAGAGTGTCTTGGAAAGGTGAGCCACACCAGGAACCTCTGAGGATCCCTGAAAGAGGCCTGGGATGTGGGCTCTGTGGAGGACCCCTCATAAATCTACTGCTATTCCTCAAGAACAGTCAGCAGAAAGAAGAACCTTGGAAAAGGAGTCATCTGTGGGTGGCTAGATACCCTATTAGGGCTTCTCCTATGGGTAAGGCAGGATGGAGAGGACCACCATGTTTACTTTATGGGTCATTTTGGTGCTCAGAGATTTGCGGACAGGCCTGGGCCCCTGAGGCACTTGCTCTAGCCCTAGAGGCTCAGAGGCTTCATATGGAATGCCCCTGGTGGTGCTGAAGAGAAACAGACTGGGTTAGCTTCTCCATGCAGCCCATTTGGTTGGCAGGCTGGGCCCAGCAGAACTGGATCCCGGCATAGCCCCCTCCCCGAGAGAAGGGTGTGAGCAGCCAGGGAGCCATCTGGGCACCTCACGTTGTTCCTGGAATGACCCCACACGGGCCAGGCTGTCTCTGAGCTCCCTGCCTCAGTCGCACATCTTGGGGGCTACCTGACCTTGCCTCAGGGCACAGTGTTCTTAACTGTCCCCTGACCTACCGGCTACCTAACATGGGAGTGGCAAGATGGAATGTATGTGTCCCTCCAAAATCCACATGTCTGAACTGAAAGTCTAAGGCGATATTATAATAATGGGAATCTTTTGGGATGAGATTCAGTCCTGTGGTGCTGCTCTCATGAATGAATTAGTTAATAATGAATGAATTAGCTCTTTGATGAGAAACTCGGAGGCCGCCCTGCCTTTTTGTCCTTCCACCTTCTGCGAAGTGAGGACACAGGGGAGGCACCATCTCAGAGCCGAGTCGTGGCCATCAGCAATTCCCACACCTACCTCTGCCTTGATCTTGGACTTCTGGCTTCTAGGACTGTGCGAAATCCATTCCTGTGCTTCGCGATTACCCAGCCTCAGGAATCTGGCAATTGCAGCAGCAAGGGGCCCACACGGGCCTCTCTCCAGAGAGGCCCCAGTTGTGGGAGGCTGCGCACCAGCGAGTCTGCCGAGGTTTCTCAGAGAGGAAACAATTGCCATGATTGGTTCTCTTCATAAAACCTGACCTTCGAAACCTTGCTCTGATTGGCCACTAGAATCCCTCAGATTTGCATATCCGGCACCTCATGATTGGTCCAAAAGCAACCAATCATGACCCACTGTTTACAACCAATCACGGTCCACCGTTTACAACCAATCATAACCCACCTTTTACGATCCACCAACGTGTATATAACCACCATGCCTGGCCCACAATAGCCAGACGACCAGGAAGACAATGGAGACGACACAGAAGACCAGGAAGACAACGACCCTGGAGAGCCTGAAGAGTTGAAACACTGCACAGTCTCCAGACGACCCTAAAGAGTTGTAACACTGTGTTGCCTCCGTGCTGTACGGTGCTGCCCACAATAAACAGATGACAGACTGTCTGCCCAGTTGCTGCTCTTCCAGGACACCCACTCCAGGCCAGGACCAGACCACTCATATTCAGTGAGCTCCATCTGCCTCTGCCCCTGCGGGACCCCCCTCTGCCCTCTGTCTCATCACGTGGGCACTGATGGGATTCTCTCCATCCCCTGAAGCTGAGAATTTTGTCCTACAGGTCTCAGGAATGAGGGGCCCCTAAAGCTCTCCAAGGGTCTACGGCTGTTCCATGAAAGGAACCTGGACAGATTGGGCTGGCAAGCCACTATGCCTATCGGGGGTCTCTTGGAGGGCAGGAGTGAGAAGCTGGGGGAGGAGGACCTCTGCGGAGTCATCTACTGCCCCCCCCCCCCCGATCCTCGACTCCTGAGCACAGCCCATATGTTCCAGTGCAGCTGGGAACACGCTTGGTGTCCTTTGAGTGTCCAAGGGGGCAGTGGCTGACTGGCCTGGTGGAGGGTCAGCTGGGAGGCACAGCCCTGGGCAGACAGGGTCTCCTCTCAAGATGTGCGCCTGGTTCTGTGTCATCAGGCCCAGGACTATCACTCCCTCACAGGGCTTCACCCATCAAGGACAGTCCGAGTCCAGCCTCCAGAGCCTAAAAAGCAGGCCTGAGATCCAGACCCTGGTCTTCTGTACTGACTGCAGAGGCACCCCCACTCAATGCTGAGAAGGAGCCAGGGGGTTGAGGGGTGTACCCCAAGGGTATGTTTAGTAAATCAGCCTTTCAGGTCCTTCCCTGAGGTCTTGTCCAAGTCAGGTTTTCAGAACCTTCTCAAGGCAGAAGAAGAGGGACAATGTTGGGTTTGCCATGGGCATGCCCCACTATTCACTATGCACAGGGTAGGCGAGGAGGGGGCTGTGTGCTTCAGCCCACCTCGAAGAGCCCAACCACTTGTTATTTTTTGCAGGTCATGGAGGCCTGGAGGTGCCTTGGTATCATCTTCCAAGGCCAGACATGGAGCAGCAAGTCTTGGAGGAACTCCCTCAAGCCATCCAGGGTTAACTTCAGGAGGTGTTCTACAGGTGAGTGGGATCAGGTCAAGAGGGTTCCCCTGGGAAGGATCTGCTCCCACACCAGTTCCATCCCTAGCAACTTGTGTTGGGTAGCTGTTGGGGCTGTCATGACCACCCCCAGTTAGGCAGTGGGGTGGAGGCCACAGACCCAGAGAGGCCCAGGCAGAGGAACAGGGAAGGAGGGTGGGCCCAGATGGGAGGGCCATGGGAGCCAAGTCAGGGCTGAGCTGCAGGTGCCTGGCGCTTGGGGAGGGATTTTGGTAGTCTCGGGATCAGCAGTCAGTTTGGGTGGGGCAGTAAGGAGGGGATACACTGCATTTTGGGCTTCATCTGGCATTGGGCATAGCAGGCAGCTGGGAGATGGACCAGCAGGGGTGTAAAGTACCTGGTCAAGGACAGGTCCAAAGGCTATGTCTGCAGGACACAAAGCATGGACACAGGGAGGCTGCAGTGCCCTTTGCTGGTGGGGAGATGAGAAGTGGAAAGTCTCCAGCCAGCCCTGGCTCTGTGGGACCTTCCACAGGGAGTTTGTCCTGGTCACTCACTTGGCAGCCTGGTGGGAACAGAAGGTGCATCCACCCAGTCAGTGTGGCCATCGCCGGCCACAGCCAGCCACCCACCATGCGTGGAATGCTTGTTTTTTGTCATCAGGTGTACTAGCACCCAGAAGGCATCTTCCTCCTCCAAATACATGAGCATAGTGGCTGTGATTGGTTAACGCCTGGGCAGTATCCCACCTCCTGTAAGAGCCAAAGTTACTGTGGGAGGACAGCTCCTGGGAGGGCTGACCTCACCCATGAGAATCATCCACACCCAGGAAAGCTCTCACCTGATCTGGAAAAGCTCTCTCCTCACTTGCCAGGGTTCTCAGCTCACCTGGAAAAGCTCTAACATCACCTGGCAGGGCTGACCTCAACTGCTCATGACTCCAGGGTGATGGGGAGTGTAGACCTCGTGTCCCTGCTACGCCCTGGGCATCAGAACCTCAGGGAGTCAGTGGGCATCTCAGTCCTCAGTGAGCTCCTAGTCACTCCTGCTGTACCCAAGGCCATAAGGACTCTGAAGAGGGTTGGCCAATGCAAGGAGAGACTTGGAGCCCCTCTACCCTGAAATGTGAGGCCAGGGAGAGCCACAGAGCCAGGCTAGGTGTCACCGACCTGTGGTCTGCAGGCACTGTACTTGGGTCCCATTCTTTGGAGATTAAAGAAACACATTAGTGAGACACGGCAAGGCCATGGGGTCCCTGACTGCCCCACACCCGGGCAATTGGGAAGATGTTCAGCTGCTAGGCCCAGGAGCACAGCTGGGCTGAAAGCCCACCATGGGCACCTGCTGAGTCATGTCAACTGCTTTCTCTCAAGGGAATGGTCTGAGAGGGTGAAGCCACTGGGCCCCCTGCAGTCTTCCATAGTGGAAGTCAGGGGTATGGACTCTGCTGTGGATCCCCAGGATCCACAGTCAAGTGTGAGGCTCTCGGCAGTTTCTATTGGACACTTCACTCTCCGGGAATGTCTGTGCTCAGATGAGCTTCCTGCAACAGTACCCAGACCAGACCCAGGTCCGGGGCCACCCCAAGAGGATGGCTCATTTCTTGCTCTAGACGTGGTAAGTCAGGTCCAGAGAGATCAGTGGTCTGGGCCTCTATCCCTTTCATTCTTGGCATAGATCTCTGTGACATGGGAACCCTCGCCTGGACACTCTTGGAATAGGGCCTGGGGATATTGCCTCAGGGTACCTACAGTGTCATAGGCAGAATATGCCATGGGGATGTGGAACAAGGCCTGATGCCTAGAAATAGAGAAAACTGGGTTTTCTTCATGTCATGCTCATACTGTTAAGAGTTTGTGTTTAAAAAAGCCCTTACAGGAGCCAGCAGGTGGCTTAGTGGTTAAGGTGCTGGACTCCCACACCAGGTCCGAGTGCTCTCTATCCTGGTGGCTTAAAGCTCATGCCGGGCATGTATTTATGTGTGCCCAAAATCTTGAGAGGAGAATGGAGGAGAAGGGATGGCCATCCCCCAGGGGATTATTTACATTATCTCTCTCTCTCTCTCTGTGTCTCTGGTGCGTGCAACATGCACCCTATAGCAAAAAATCTCTCTTAAAAAAATTCTGACAAGGAAACAGAGACCCACTTCACTATTATCTGCAAGAGAGGTCAGATCTTCAGGATGCCTCAAGCGTCTTTCAAGTATTTTATAAATTCTACATGCAAGGAAATGAAACTATCTCATGCATACAATTGGTTACATTTCTATTTTTATTGCAGTGGATTTTCCTTAGCTTGCGTCTAGGAATGTTCCATCTCAGGGAGGCACAGTACAATGGGTCAGAGCCACTGTGTAGAGTGTCCTGTGCACCACTCCAGCCCCAAAAGGAGCAGCTGGTTTGTCTTCAAGTCCTCCGTGTGCTCCCTCTGTAGCCAACCTCTTCTCATTGCTTTAGCCCTGCCAACTACAGTCAGGCCTTTTCTGGAATGTCCTATGAATGGAATCAGAGTGTTTTGTAGGCCTGGCTTTCTTCACTTAGCAAAATATGTTCAATGTTCTGCATGAAGTGAAGCCTTGTTCTTATTCTCAAATTCTGTTTAACGGATATAGTGCAGATTGTTTATATCCATTCCACTGTAAAAGATCATCTAGGTTTCATGATGATGAATAAAGCAGCAAATCTTGTATGTCAATTTATGTGAACTTAAGTTTTCAAATTTTTTGGGTAAACAGCTCTGTACAAATTTTGGATCATATGGTAGGTGTATGTTTGCTTTTGTAACAAGCTACCAAGTTACCAAGTTGCTGTGCTATTTTGCATCCAAAGAATCAAAGAATGAGAATTTCTATTGGTCTACATCCTTGACAGCACTTGCTATTGTCAGTGTTTTGGATTTGAGCCATTCTAATCAGTGTACAGGGTTATATTATATTTCATATTAAATGTTTTCACATGTTTAATTGCCACATATAAACATACTCTTCTTTGATTACGTTTCTTTTCAGATTTTTGTGCCAATTTTGGGGTCATTGTTTCCTTCTTAGTGAATTTTAAGAGTATTTTTATGTATCCTGGATATAAATCCTTTATTAGATTTATGATTTGCACATATTATCTTTCTTTTTATTCCATTCACAGTGTCTGTAATGTGAAAGGCTTTAATTTAAATAAATTTTGTTTCAGAGTACAATAGTTTATTGTGGGTATGTGGAAATACAGTGAACTCTTCTGTATTGACCTCATATCCTGTACCTTGCTGCACTATCTTACTGCTTCCTGACCTAGTGTTTTGTTTTGGGTCAATTCTTTTGGTTTTTCATATAGACAGTGATGGTATCTGTATATCAAAACAGTTTTATTCTTCCCTTCTGGACTATATGCCTTTTATTTATTTTCTTTTCTTACTGCACTAGCTAGCACTTCTCATGCAGTATTGAATACAAGTGGTAAGAAGGAACATTTCTGCTTTGCTCTAGATCTTGGGGACAAAGCGTTCCATTTCTTACCACTAAGTAGCTGTTATATTACCACAGAAACCTTTTATGAGGTTAAGAATGTTTCCTTCTAGTCCTAGTTCACTGAGGGTGTTTGTCATGGATGGACGTTGACTTGAGAAGAATGCTTATTCTGTATCTGGTGATATCTGCATTTTTCTGTTGTTCTGTTGATGCACTTTCACAAGAACCACTCTTGCATTTCTGGATCACTCTTCCCCACCTCGGTTTCTATTCTGGAACTTCTGTTGTCTGATTAATAATACTAAATATTTATCATTCAATCCATTTTGTTCCTGTCTGCCCAGCACTAGGCAGAAACTGTGGTGGGGTTTCAAGGCCACCACGACCTCCATGTTGGTCAATGCAATGGTGATTTCTTATCTCTATTATTGACAAACCTACAGCTTAGGTGTCACCTTTTCATCAGCTTCTGTGGCCTTAACCTTTTAGGTTCCTGGTTATCTAATGCTGCAAACTAAATACTCCTCATCCTGTGAAAAAGCTAGAGATTTAAGATGGAGTCAAAAAACTAGGGCCAACTGTGCCCCTTGTGTCTGTAAGATGGAATGAAGCCACACCCATTCCATTCATTCAAAAACTGAGTATGGCTGCTTTTGGGGACACAGCAGATTAAGTGGTCCCACTTGTAACTATGTGGTCCTCAGTCCAAATTATTTACTATTCTTATCTGGCCCTTGTTGGGACCATTGGCCAACCCTAGTGTGGAACATCACTGATTTTGCTCGTGAATCTGAAGACTGGGCAGGGCATGGCAGCTGGAGTGGTTCTCAGGCTGAAATCCCATGAAGGTGCCTCACTCACATGTGAGACTCTCCGAGCCACTGGGCCCTGCGCTCTGTTGTCCTTGGTCTTTGCAGCAGGTTGGCTGTAGGTTGCTGGACATTGTTCTAGTGTCTCCGGGTGCTACGAGTGAAAATGCCAGTTGGAGGCTGAGTCACCTCTGCACCAGCTCAGGGGTCACAGCATCATAGCCACACACAAAGGGCTGATGCTGTCAGGGCCCCATCCAGAGTGGAGAAGTGGGGCACAAATTCCCTCTTATTATTTCATTTTTTTTTTTTTTTTTTTTTTTTGCTATAGGGCACATGTGCTCGCCAAAAGGAAAGAGAGAGACAGAGAGACAGAGGGCGAGAAATCATCTCCTAGGGGAGATGGCCATGCTGCAATCCCTTCTCCTCCATTCCCCTCTCAGGATCCTGGGCATGCATGCACATGCACCCGGCGTGAGTTTAAGCCACTGGGTCCAGGACTCGAACTGCAGTTAACTACATAGCAGTCCAGAGACATAGTCATTATGCCACCTGCTGGCCCCAACACAAATTCCGTCTTGATGGAGGAGAGTTGGTGTCTTATGCAGGAGAAACGAGAGTCTGTACATCCAAGGAGGCACAGGGAGATTCTTTGGGAGGATCCTGCCCTACCACCAGGCTCCACTTCTATACAGACCTGGGCAGGGCCTGTCTTCTTGGCCATCTCTCCTGTCTGAGAGTATCTCTCTAAGGTCGGGTCTTTGAGGAGCTTCCAGCTGTACCTCTAGTCACACAACAGCACTGCATTCTGGATATAGTTGGAAATGCTCCTCCCACTGGCTACCTGTGTTCATCCAAATCTGTCTACAGACCGGGGACTCCTGCCCGCCTGTGGAGGCTCCTCCAACAGCCAGTGGTTTCTCCCACTCCCAGGTACTCAGTAGAAACTTGGACTTCTTATAGGAACCAGTGGTTCACAGTGTCAGGCATTTGGGGAGTGTGAATTCAGACTGGATGAGAACTGTCATAAATATTATTGGTGAGATGATGGTATGGTGGTTGTGTATGAAATAAGAATTAAAATGCCGAAAGATACAGATGCTGAGAGACCGGCTGTCTCAGATTCACTTAAAACATTTGGTGCTGGATTCACTCATGGGTGAGTGAAGCTGGAGGAAGACTAGACAGGCAGGATTACTGTGCACCCGGCCATGGAAACTGAGGTCTGTCTTACTAACTTCTTTATTTTTTTTAAGTGATTTTTTTTAACTTATCATAGTTTATTTTCAAGGACTGTGGTATACTTCACATATAGGATAAGAATCTTACAACGGCATACTTGTATTTTTCTCTTCCCAATCTGTGTGATAGTTTTGTTATACATTTTACTCTGTGTATGTTGCAAACCCTTACTACTTTATAATTTTCACATGCAAAGTGAAAATGTAGAAATACACAAACACAACGAAACTGGGTATCATTTTGATGTTTCTACTATCATTCCTTCAGAATATGTCCTGGTCGCCTGAGGTGCCTTGGCCACGCCCATCTCTGGCCACACCCTGGCCCCGCCCCACCAGGGCCCCCTCCCTCCCAACGACTTTCTGCCGGCCTCACTGCCCTCCCCAGGAACGTTAGATCTCAGCTTGCACATTAACTCCCAAGAGCGCCCCATCATAACGCCCTTCCAGTAGTTCCCAGCTCGCGGTCCATCAGGCTTTCGAGAGCCTCTTCATCGTGCAGCACTACTCTGCTTGCTGCTGTCTGAACCTTGGGAGATCCCTGAGTCTGTCCCACCTGCCCTCCTCACCCAGGGCTTGGTGCCAGGATGTTCGGTTCCTCCTTGTGCTGGGAGAATCTTTTGTGTCTGGTGTCACTCCTGACTACCACACCCTCAGTCCCTCCTAGGACCCCACTTCCCTCTCTTGATCGCAACCAAATCTCTCCCCAGACGCTTGCATCCCGTAGACCCAGAGGCCTCGCTCTAGCGCGGTTCCTGAATTGCAGCTCCGGTTCTGGTCGACCAGCTCTATTTCTCCTGAGAACATCTTCACGTGTTGCTTCATTTTCTATAGGCCACGGCCAAGGAGGAGCCTGGTCAAATCCCACAGAAGACTCATTGTCACAAACAGCACTTCTTTATTATTTTTTTTAAAGAGTTTTGCTGTTGGGAGACATTTTTGCTATTGGGAACATATGCTCACTGAAGAGGAAGAGAGAGAGAGAGAGAGAGAGAGAGAGAGAGGAGAGAGAGAGAGAAAGTGAGAAATAACACCCCTGGAGGGATGGCCACACCACTATCCCCTTCTCCTCCATTCTCCTCCGGGATTTTGGGCATGCACGCACACACACCCGGTGTGAGTTTCAAACTTTTGGGTCGGGGAAGTGAATCCTAGTAGGCCATGTGGGAGTCTACCTGCTGGCCCCACAAACAGCACTTCTAATAACGAAGTCAGCCCTTCTAGCTGGAAAGTGATTGTTTTCCCTCATAAATCTCAATGTCTTGCTTCTAAACCCAGAGGGTGTCCCTGGTGCTTAGGTCGTCAGAGGCCCCACATGACCTGTGTGCCCAGCAATCCTGGAGCTGATCAGGCTGGTGCAGACACCTAAAGCCCTGGAGCCTGCCCAGTCCACCCCAGTAAATAAATACAGGCAAGGACACCCCAGCTCAGGCCTCTTTCTCCTCTCCCCAAGACAAAGGTCCTGCTATGACATAAATCAGCCACACCTCTACCTAGTCCTCACCCTCTCCTCTTGCCGGAGTGACCTGTCAGTATCTACCTGGGTTTTCAGCCTTTGCCTCTTCACATCCTACTGCAGTGAGCTCACCTGTGCTCCCCACACCTGCAGGGGATCCCCTTGTAGACCTGAATATACATCTACGGGAAAGAGGAGCAGGCTGGAGAGACAGGCCCTGGGGGGAGCTGCCCTGGGGAGAAGATCGCCTGAAGCATGAAAAAGATGGAAGCCTTTGACACTGTGGTTTCTAGACAGGAGGTGGGTCTCCTGAGAACTGGGCCTCATCTCTGTAGTTAATGGGTGGACAAGGCTCAGGGATGGGTACTCTGATATTGATGTCTTTCTCTGATTCATCCCTTGGGAGCCACCCAGGGGCTCCCTTTCCCTGGAACTAAGAGGACCCAAGCCCTGTGTCAGATTATCTCTCAGCAAAGTGATCCTTGAGTGTCAGGAAGCTGGGGACCGAGGTGGGCTGTCCTTCAGGGTCGGGACACAGAGTGCTATCTGCTGCCGAGATAGGGGACTCTCTCCCTCACTGTGCATAACATTTCAGACAGATTTCTGACTGCTTTTCCTATTCTAAGATTCTTTCCAAGAGACCTAGGCGAGTCATGTCTGTGAACATTAATCCTGCTACAACAGACCACTTTGACCCAGTGATTATGGGATGGTCCTCACATCCTGTCCCTGGTATAGCATCATGTAACGACTTCTTATCTGTTAATTTCATTCTTGTTCTGTTGACTCAGTCTTTTGGAGACAAAAGCTTATTCTTTTAACCGATTAATAACCTAGGAATTTCTAATCCCACCTATAACCTGTAAGCCCTTATTTCTGCCTTTTTGGGCCTGGCCAATGTGAAAAGGACCCATATGTTGATTTATAACCTCGCTTGTTTCTTCTGCTCTCAGAACTGAATAAAAGAGCCACTGTATCTAAGCACCCTGAAACACATTTTCTGGGCTACTGGAGATTATGTTTTCAGGCCTTGGTCACTCACATTCATGCTTAGAATGAATTGTTTGTAATTATTTCTATGGAGCTCAGTTATTTCTCTTGACAAAGTAGTCATGAAGGGATCCCATGCTCTCCACTTTATCCTTCCTGCTGGGGTCATATTTTGGCCAGTTTTTGATCATCTTTAGCCATTTTTGGCATCTGGCATTCTCCTGATGGTTCTTCTGGAAGAAGAGAAATGAGTGGGTTGGCCCAATTGCCAGCCTCCCTAGTGTGGCCCTTGGTCACAGGGTTACCCTGATATGACTGAAGCAGAAGGAGCCAGATAAGGCAGAGTGTCCCCTGGGTCAGAGACCCTTTGATGAGTCAAGCATCAATAGCCTGGCCTCATGACCTCAGGATACGCCGTGTTCAGACCACAGCCCCCCCCTGGGCTCCACAGGAGACTCACCCACCCAGAGAGCAGTTCTATGTGCAGGGGGCCACAGCAATTCTGAGCTGCAGGGGCCTGTGGGATAGCTAGGTTTTGTAAAAGCTCCCTAGGAACCACCCTCAACCCCACAATGTAAATTCTAGTCATTGTTATTTGACTCATATATGTATTCTTTGAATACAATGTGCCTGTTCATCCTAGAGAAAGATAGGTACTAGAGGCCAGCCATCACAAAGCCATCTAAGAATATTATCCCAATTTGTGTCATTGAAGGCTCACCTGTACTTACATAAGCCAAATTTCTTAACTGGAAAATTGGTTCCAGAAATGGACTTCCCATTATCATTCTGTTATGTTCTGAAGGTGTGTGGCACCTCTAAATTTCTGTGTTGAAACCTTAACAGCTATGTTGGTGGTATTAAGAGTTGGGACCTTTGGGCATTGGTTAGCTCAGGAGGGCTCTGTTCTAATAGATGAGATTCATGCTTTACAAAAGAGGCTTAATGGACATTTATGCCCCCTCTGCCATGTACAGACAGGTACAAAGTCCACTCTGAGAGGAACAGGCCCTCACCAATTACCAAATCTGCTGACACTTTGATTTTGGACTTCCCTGCACCCAGAACCGTGCACAGTAAATTTCCATTGTTTATCATTACTGTCTATGGAATTATGTTACAGCGATCCAAACTGACAGGATGCACTCCATCTGCACCTTCGGAGGTGACTGTCCCCATCAGTCAGACAGGAATTATATTGACCTTTGTCTTTTATTCACTGAGATGAGGTTCAATGTCTACTGATCCTTCTTTTTTGTTCACTATCAGTCCACAGAATGGGACACGTTAAAGTGCTCTTGCTGTAAAGACAATTGCTAAGTGAGAACTCATGGAAAGAGCAGGGATAAAGGAGAACATGGTTTTCAGCAATGTAAATGAAGGCGTAGTACAGAATGCATGCCTAGGAGTTGTCTAGGCCAGCTTTTCCTACTGCAGGAAGGCAGAGCTGATGAGATCTCAAAGAAAGAGGAGAAGCCTTGGGGGTTTGTAGTCTCTCTGCTATTTATTTCCCCGAGGTCAGCCCCAAGCTCTTCGTCTTTCTTGCTGCAAGTTCTCATTTGCCCACAGCTATGCTACAGGATAATTAGGGTTTGGAATCAGACAGCATGGCCTGTGTCTCAGGCCCCTCACAGCAAAGAAAGGCAATTTCTAAGCGGAGCCATTCCCTAAAAATGTTCACATAAAAATGTTTAAATTGAAGCAAACCTACATGCAGACATATATGCCAATCACAAATGTACAGCCTGAAACATTTTCAAAGCAAGCCTACTCTTTACCCCTTCTCTACTTTCCCTCCATAAGGGCAACCACTATCCTTCACTCAAAAAAACCCCAAAAACCAAAAAGCAAACCAACAAAAAAACAACCACCATGACTCAGTTTTTCCAGTTCTTCTTTTGTATCTCAGGATGCACACTGCAGGGAGCCTCAGTGTTTGACTTATTCGCTCAGACTGATGCTTGGGGGTGTCTCCCAGGGGCTCAGGCAGAGGAGTAGTGCACTCACTCTCTCTGCTTAGTGGTTTCTATTGTGTGAACACACGGCAACCTCTTTGTCCATGGTGCTGTTCATGGGACAATGGATCTGGGGTTGTCTCCAGTGGGTGTTTTTTTGGCTGAGAACACTCTTGTCTGTGTCTTCTGGTAAACACATGTATAAGTTCTGTTGTGTGTACATTTGGAGGTAGTTGCTGAGTCATGTATTTTGGGTTGATTCGGTTTTAGGAGCCTCTGTCAAACAGTTTTCCCAAATGTTTGTACAAATGTGCATTCCCACCAGCAAAATGGGATGTCTCTGGTCATTGGGCAACCTGGCCAACCCTTGGTATTGTCATTTGTTTCCATTTTAACCTCTGGTGGATATATGATTTCATCAAATGGTGATTTTAGTTGATATCCCCCCCACAATAGAGTATTATTTTATATGCTTATTGTCCATTCCAAGGTTCACGTTTTTGGCATTTCCATACATGTCTTTAATCAGCTAATTTTCCTAATGGTCTTTCTGCCTGACCCTTTTGATTTGTTTCTGGATATCAAAATTTCTGGATATCAAAATTTTCAGACATGTGTGTTAAGAAATCTGAAATTCTGTGGCTTCACCTTTTACTCATGATAACTGTTCTGGATGATAGGTTATCTTTTTTTTTTTTTTTCCTTTATTTTCTATAAAAGAAAGAGCACAAGGGAGAGAAAAACAGCATGTGAGGAAGAAATGTTTTGGAATGGACCTTGCTATGCCAAAATACCCTTGCCCCAACCTCCCAGTTACTCAGGCCCATGGGCACATTCCACTACACCCTGCCTATTTAGGTTGGTTCTGGAACTGATCCCAGCTCACCTCTGTGACCTCAAACACAACACAGCAGTGTCTTTCCCCTCGTGCTATGGTGACTGGGCCTACAGGCTTTCATTTTTACATGCCCTTCTTTCCTTTATTCCTTATCATGGGAAAGAAAAAAAAGAATACCTGCTGTCCTCTGGAAGGTGGCCTGGCACTTTAGCTGGGCCCAAAGGGTCCTCCTGTCAGACATAAACTACCTCAGAGACCACCAGCCTCAAGCCTGTGACTCTGAGACTGTGATAGCGAGGGTGAGGAAAGGCAACTTGGTATGTGTCCACGTGCAGACCACACAGGTGACAGTCCCACACCCAGCACCAAACACCCCCACTCTTGGCTGAAATGAGCTGCTGCTTTGCCATTCAGGTTTGTCCTCACTCTAGTCGGCCCTCCCTCCCTGTAGGCAAGAGACACTGAGATGCCCAAGCACAGAATCACCTCATGTTCTGACAGCACCCAGTCTAGAGCCACCCGGGCTTCTTAGAGCCCACCCCACCACCAGCTAAAACCCAGTCTCCTCATGTGTTCTTTCCAACTCACTGATTACAAAGCCTCGTGGTCCCCCAGGGTGTGTGATCTGGTTCTTTGAAAAGGGAAGTAAAATAAGCCAATCCAGCTCTACGATAGAAGAGGTCCTGGTGGCCTTTGATGGAAGGGCATTGGCAGTGGCCAGTGCCTGTGTGCTCAGGAATCTGACTCAGGGTCCCAAGACTGTCAGAAGTATACCTTTCATTTGCCCAGAACTGAGGGCATTCTTAGAACTTGGGTTTCTCACTTTCAAAAGCAGGAATGTCACAGTGGTAAGCGAGATGATTTTGTCAGTCTAGCTGTTAACTTTCTTCCTGAGGCTTTCTGCCCAACTCTGGAGACTTGGAGTCTCTGTTTCACTTGCTCTTGGGACAGAGTTGGTAGCCAGGACCTTCCTTTCCCCATAGAAAGTTTTAAAATCCGTTATTTGCACTCAGCTCTTAAGTGGGCATGTTAAATATCTGCCAGTTACAATAAAGAATGAGTGAGGTGGGCTTTCTTTATTTCCATTTTTGTCTTCTTTTCGGGAAACAATGAATGAGATGGAAACATGCAAATACTTCCAGGAATTATGGGTTAAAATATGGCTAAATGTTCTTTTTTGTTTTTGTTTTTGTTTTTTTTTTTTTTTGGAGAGGTTTTTCGCTATAGGGCGCGTGCGCTCGCCAGACAGACATAGAGACAGAAAGCGAGAAATCACCCCCCAGGGGGGATGGTCACGCCGCAATCCCTTCTCCTCCATTCTCCTCTTGGGATTCTGGGCACGCACGCACACGCGCCCAGCGTGAGTTGTAAGCCACCGGGTCCGAGACTCGAACCGCGGTCGACTATGTGGGAGTCCAGCGACATAGCCATTACGCTAACTGCTGGTTCCCTAAATGTTCTTTTTAACAGCAGATGTGACTCAGCACAAAGTATGTAAAAGCGCATCTCACGGTGCTCCCACAGGAATGGACTCTTGTGTCCACCCCTGCTGCTTTGACCATCCATAGGGGTTCTAGCTCCTGTAAGTACCAGTGGCAGCAGAGGTGAGACCCCTGAGGACTGTGTCAGGAAATAGAAGGATTCCAGTGTGCAGTAATTAAAGCTATGGGCTGCAGGCGCATTTCGTTCTCCATTATAGCTTTGCTTAAAAAGACATGCATTCCTGTGAATATACTAAAAACCAGTGTGTGGCGCACCCCCGCCCATCGCCTCTCGAGTGCGCCCCTAAGATGGCCCCAGCGGAAGCCCGAAGTCTGCCCAGAGGGTGAACAACTTTGAGGAGGTGGAACGGTGGAGAGTGTGGAGAGCACGGGAACACGACATGCGACCAATCCTCATTCGAGGATTGGCTTCCGTACACGTGGACAATGCGCTGATTGGCTAAGGGCCCTTTAAAAGGCCCTGGGAGGAAGCGGGAGGAGAGGAACTTCTGAAAGATAACCTGGGGAAGTAAAGTGCTGAAGGGAAGACCGTCTCAGGGTCGTCTGTACCGCCGACAAGTGGTGGCCCGTACGGGGAACCTTAGAAGAATCAAGGAGCGGCCAGAACTCTTCCATCCCAGGGCAGCCGGCTGGAAAACCTTGGTACGAGAGGTGAGTAAACAAACCCCGGTGAGAGGGGTCAGGCACCTCGGTGAGAGAGGTGGAGTGATCTCGGTGAGAGAGGTCACGCAGCCTCGGATTTAGAGGCTGGTTCCCAACCCCGTCCCTAGTCCTTTCCCTCCGTTAGTTCAAGGGGGTTCCGCTGGTCCAGACCGCTATGGGCAACTCCCCGTCCCATCCTCTGTTCCTAGCCCTAAAGCAACTGCTTAAAGTAAGGAAGTTGAAACTGCGTGATAAGACCATCGCAGGGTTCCTCGCGGACCTCGATTTGGCGGCCCCGTGGTTCGCGGCGTCGGGAAATCTTAGTCTACCCAGTTGGTACAAATTAGGGAGAGACCTTGAGCGAGCACAGCGACAGGATTTGATCGGAGGAGGAACCTACTCCCTTTGGAAAATCCTCCGAGCCTGTATCCATGATGCAAAGTACGCTCCCGTAGTAGAGCGAGGGCAAGCTGCCCTCGAGGACATTAAGGAGGAGAGGTCCAACGGCTCGGAGCTCTCCGAGCGGGACGGAGAAGAGAGGGAGTCGGGCTCCGACTCCGAGCCCGACTCAGCCGATGAAATAGAAAGTTTACGGAAACAGTGCGATTGGCTGAGCATTAAGGACTCCCTTTCGGCCCTCCCCACCGTATAATCCAACAGCCCCTGAGGCAAAAGGGGGAGATTCATTTCATCAAGAGGCCTGGAGGGAGGCTAATAGCAGTGGGATGCTGGGAACGTTTCCAGTGTTTGTGGATAATGCTGGAAACAGATATCATGAGCCACTTGACTTCAAATTAGTCAAGAACTTGGCTGAGGCTGTCCGAGCGTATGGTATCAATGCAGCCTTCACGGTGGCGATGGTCGAGAGTTTAGAATGCTTTGCCATGACCCCCAGTGACTGGCAGCGCATGGCTAGGGCAACACTCAACCCAGGGCAGTATCTGGACTGGAAGGCTACAGTCATAGAAAAGGCCAACGAACAGGCGGCCCGAAATCGAGCCGCAGGGAACCCTGCAGCGCAGTGGGATGCAGACGTGCTCCTCGGAATGGGTCGTTTCGCTAACAATCAACTAGGTTTATGAACAGATCAATCGTATCTGCATCCAGGCCTGGAAAGGGTTGCCAAATCGGGGAGAAGTTTCAGGGAACCTTACGAAAATAACACAGGGCCCTGCAGAGCCATTCTCCGATTTTGTTGCCCGCCTCATGGAAGCCGCCAGCCGTATCTTTGGGGATGCAGACTCAGCGATGCCCCTGATCAAGCAACTAGTGTATGAACAGTGCACCAAAGAATGTCAGGCAGCCATTACCCCCTATAAGACAAAGCCACTTGAGGTCTGGATGAAGGTATGCAGGGAAATTGGGGGACCGCTAACCAGCACGTCGCTGGCCGCGGCCATCTTAACCGCTACCCAATGAGGACCAGGAAGAACCCCAGGACGGACAGGACCCAGTGTGGGTACCGGAAAGATTGACCAGGACGACCTCTGCCCCCGAAGAAAATAGAGCCCCACTTGTGGACACTGATAAGTATACTAGGGATGATGGCCCAAGGAGTGCGGACCGCACCTCAATGGGGCCTCCTCTCTGTCTTCTCTCGACCCCTTCGGGTAACCCACTCAGCCAGGATATTCCCACGCCTATTCACAACTAATTCCACCCTAGACTTACCCTTCCTGCCATTTGAGGATGACCTAGCCGAAGCCCCCGGGAACAATTTTACTTTGCCGGGTGCCCTTTGTTTTCACATACTGTCTAATATAACACATACCGGCCAATCAGGCTGTATTGAGCTGTACAATCAAACAGGAGCCTGGGTAAAAAGGCCAAAGCCTGGAAACACCACCGCCCCCTGTACCTGGATTCAGGGGCGCTGGCCTACTCTAGAGCCCGCAGGTAATGATACACCGCCCAGCCAACCCCGGTGGGCCCCCTTTTGCAGAGGCAGTCAGAGCAACTCCCTTGTCCCATGGACTGGATGTCAGTCCCGCAAACAGGGGTGGACCAAAAAAACACTTTTATGAGTCTTGCAGCTAATATTTCTCGAGAGCTTTCCTCCCACCTTACAGGTAACTGGTCCTTAGAATTTGACAAACTCACAGAAGCTCTACGTGTCCAGATTGTCAACATCAACTCCACTCACGTCAGCCCTGATGTAGCTCGCGGCCTTGGGCAAGCCTTAACAGCAGGATGACAGCATTGTTACTGCACTCGGGGCCCCTGAGAGGGCCGCCCCGAGGAGGGCATGACCAGCTGCATATGGGTTGGCACCGCCATCTCCCATCCCCAAAAAATCGGTGCCGGACACGTGGCCGCCTGGCTCGATGCCCTAGTGCATGGAGCCATGCGTCTTACATGGTCCCTATTCTCCTGGGGGTTGTGTCCTCTACCCTCTCCTGCTTTGTAAAAACAAAAAGGGGGAACTGTGGAGCGCCCCCGCCCATCGCCTCTCAAGCGAGCCCCTAAGATGGCGCCAGCGGAAGCCCGAAGTCTGCCCAGAGGGTGAACAACTTTGAGGAGGTGGAACGGCGGAGAGCGTGGAGAGCACGGAACACGACATGCGACCAATCCTCATTCGAGGATTGGCTTCCGTACACGTGGACAATGCGCTGATTGGCTAAGGGCCCTTTAAAAGGCCCTGGGAGGAAGCGGGGAGGAGAGGAACTTCTGAAAGATAACCTGGGGAAATAAAGTGCTGAAGGGAAGACCGTCTCAGGGTCGTCTGTACCGCCGACACCAGTGCATCGAACATTTTATATAGGTGAATTGTATTTCAATAAAGATTTTTAAAGGATAGCTTCCTCTTTTCGATCCTTAGTAAAATGTCACCATTGCAGCAGAGCTGAGTTTGATTGTTTCAAGAAAAAGATTGTTTTCAGAAAATGGAATATATAATAATGAATTTGGATGTTTAGTAACTCAACTTGAGTAATAAGAAAAATCAACTAAACTATTTGAAAGTGACAGTGGCCTCATTTTCCAGTGCTTCTGAATGCCCTGACATTGAGGGAGTGCTGGAGCCTTCTTCCCAAGGATAGGAGCCTCCTCTGTCCCAGGACTCCTGGGCATGGGCTTTCCTCCAAGGGTAAATGGCTAGGAGGTGCAGGGAGGGCAGACATGGGAGGAGCTACAGCTGAGATAGAAGGACACGCACTCCTACTTTCATTATTTGGTATCCTCAAAGTGGTACTGGACCTAAAGGAAAGAAGAGGGCCAGAAGGAGCAGTCAAAGGAAGAGTCAGAGATCATAGATGCTACTTTCTCATGACTTTTTGGTGTATGGGAAAGACAGAGAAACAGAGAAACTCTAAGCTCCAGGTTGGGGTGATGTAGTTTTGACCACAGGTCTCCTCCAAGTCCTTTCTGCTGCAGCTCAGCATCCGGAGTCCTGGATTCCTACCCTCTCTGCTTTTCCCATGGTTTCATCTTTCTGTTATCTCCTCCTAGCTTCCTGGGCCTCACTATATCCTTGTTCCCCCCAATACTCCCTATACACACACACACATTAGCAGCCTGGCTGCTTCCTAGGTTTCAGTTTCAGGGACCTGGATGAGGTTGCTGACCTTGGAAAACCATCCTGGTCCTCCATTCCCAGAGACAGTGCCCCTTCATTCATACTTTCTTTGTTTAGGCAAGTGGTCCTGGGTGCCCAGAATGTAAATGGCACTGGTAGTGTGCCCAAGTTTAGGCATGGAACCAGCATCTCCTACTGTAGCAGCCCAGTTAGTGCTGGGTGTCCTGCTTGGTCCTGTTCCATAGGTGGTGGCTCCAGACATGACCCAGGGGTGGAAACACAGTCTCCAAAGCTTTGACCATCCATAGGGGTTCTAGCTCCTATAAGTACCAGTGGGGCTTGAACAGTGTGGCACACAGTGAGGTACTGTTCTCAGGGCTGGGGATCCTGGTGATGACTACAACTTGAGTCTGTTCCAGCAGGAAAAAAAAGCCACCTTGGTTGTTAAAGGCTTGCTGATGTTGGTGTCTGTGCTGTGTGTGGACAATGGTGGTGTCAAACCTGTAATACCTAGTTACATTATACCGTTACTGGATGAATGAACTACGGCAGAGATTAGGCCCATGGCATGTGCTGGGGTAGCTGAATTACCCCAGAGAGTTTTCATCATGCTGACCATCCAGAGTCTCAAATCTGGGCTGCAGGCTGGTGCCTGGGTGGCTGGAAGTTGCCATCATTGCCTGCCTGAGTGGGCAGGCAAACAGGGCTCTTGGGACGAGGTGATGCTGCTATTACTGTGTTGTGTTCCCAGATGCAGGAAGTTCCATGTGAGGTGGGATGTGGTTCTGCTTCGAGTCAGGGGGAGACTGAAGGTGGACAGCCTTGGAGGGAGAGGTGGTGTCCACAGCACTGGTGTTGAAGGTGGGCTTGGGTGATGATAATGTAGAGGTGCTGCCGAGTATAGTAGAGACAACTGCAGGAGCCGTTATGGAAAGTCTTCCAGAGACAAGGGCACGGGGGAGAGAAGGTCTATTCTGCTGCCCACTAGGGTCCTGGGCTAAAGAAATGGTTAAAAACTGG
This sequence comes from Tupaia tana, assembly GCA_026018925.1. NCBI lineage: Eukaryota > Metazoa > Chordata > Mammalia > Scandentia > Tupaiidae > Tupaia > Tupaia tana. The sequence goes on along the minus strand of JAKSZU010000013.1, from coordinate 8,065,613 downwards.
GATGGCACAGGGGACTGCCGGGGTCCAGCCTCGGTGGGGGTGCGTTGAGACTCAAACATAGGAAGGCGACACGGGTGATCAGGAACAAAAATTAGAGTAAGACCTCAATGCCTCTTAGCATGTTCTCAGCGGGCTACAGCCAGAGCCAGCTCCAGACTGCAGCCCCGTGGCTATTAAAACATACGTATTTATTGAGGGATGTTTAGGAAGTAAGAGGGGTGAGGGGAAGTAAAAATTTTACTTTAAAAAATAGGGAGTACAAAGCATGGAAACAATAATTATAAAACATGCTGTTTGTCTTGTCAGATCAGGTAAAATCAATCACAGTTCTCAGGATAAGGAAGTCCATTTGTCTGTTGTATTTTCTTCTTAGATCTTGATAACTGGGAAGGGTCTTTTGAAAAGGGGACTTGCAGGAAGCTTGATAACTTCAGTCCCAGGCCAGCTTGATAACTTCAGTCCCGGGCCAGGGCGGCAACATTGCTGGTTACAAAGGCCTAGATAGAAATCTTGTCTTGTTAAGTAAAGACACAGTTAATATATGGACTATCTGTATATTACAGCAAAAGAGGGTGAGTCTATAGTCCATATGTGAAAGGAAGATGACCTTGTAGCTCAGGAGACAACACAGGATGTTTGATCAGCAGTTTTTCATAGTCAACAGCACATAGATGAGAAACTCTTTGTAGTTAAAAACTATCTGTTGCTTGCCTGAATTAGATAAGAACTTCCAGCTAAGATAGTTAGTTACTCTTCCTCCTGGAGCCTACAGGTGTGTTTATTCTGTCGTTGTTAGCCAGATCTGTCCTTCCTCTATTAACCCATGGGTCCCTGTATTTATTTGTTAAATTCTTAGTCTGTTAATCAGTAAATTCTTGTGCTTTATCTTTAAGTCCCTGTCATGGGTGGATATGCTAACTTGGCCTAACATAAGTTAACTTTGGCCTGCACTTTTAACAAGGAGTATTTATGTAAAATTAGCCTGAAACTAACTTAGTCTACATATGCTACTAATGCTAATTTGGCTTGTACTAACTTAACCTATATGTTAATTTTGGCTTAAAACAGGCAGGTGGGGGAGACTCAAACTTCCTGGCCCTCACGTGCTGTCTTTATTGTAAAGTTGCAATAAGGCTGGGGGTGATTTTTTACCCTTGCAGGGTACCGTAATAACAGTAAAGCTCACGGCAGAGAAATTGAGTGCAGGCCAGTACAGGGACACAATGGGGGACTTGTAAACCACAGGCCATGCCTCGCTGTTTCTTCCCAGTCCAGGCCTTGCCCTAGGAATGGGAGGCAGCCTCTTTACCAGCTTGTGTTGTCTGCATGGCCCCGTCAGGGGACCATAGGTGGAGATGGGCTGGTGGGAACTGTTGCTTTGCAGACAAATGGCAATGGACTTGGGGCAATGGGAGAGCACTGCCCCTGGAGTCTGACGGAGACCTGAAGACAATGGCTTTGGACGAGGGAATAGTGTGCAGGTCAGGGACTTCAAGGTCTAGAGTAAGTTGTGATATCATGTGTATGACTACACTGCCTATGATCGAGGAACTGAGTGCTCTAGAAATGAGGGACTTTCCTCTGATTAACAGGGATTTTGGTGGAAGGGACCGAAGAAGGAGTGAAAAGTTGGGGTTCTCACCCAAGAGGGAGGGAAAACGGGTGTTAGGGATTCCTTTCTGTAAGTGGGAGGCTTTAAAGAGAAGGGTAGGTGGCTAGAAGGTGCAGGGAGGGCAGAATTGGGAGGAGCTACAGCTGAGATGGAAGGACACGCACCCCCACTTTCATTACATGGTATCCTCAAAGTGGCACTGGACCTAAAGGGAGGGAGAGGGTCAGAAGGAGCAGTCAGAGGAAAAATTAGATATTATTTGCTTCAAGATGCCCAGGTTTTCCTCCAGAGCTGAACAAGGAAACTTAGGAGGTGGGAGCAGCTCATTTCTACCCCACTGCAGTGACTGTGACATCTGAATTTTTCTTTTGCGGGGCCTCTTACTGGAAGCTTTGCGTACTGCAGCTCCTGGGAGGAGTGTGGGACGGCTTTGTGCTCTGTACCTACTTTCCTGACACCAGTGAATCTGGAAATCTGAAAGGGTGGTCTTCATCCAGCACTTCACTTTTAAATTCTTTTGGCAGTGGGGAGCATCCTGAGATGGTTCAGGGAGTCCTGCTGCACCTGGATTAGGCTTCCCATGAGGCATGTCACTTTCAGCAGGGGTGTGTGACATGGGGACCTCCCGGTCATCAGAGGGGGGCTCATTGGAGTCACCTGGGCTTGCTCACTCAAGTTGGTTTCTGAGTGGTGAAGATAAAGATTTCCCCTCCAGAGGCCCAGGGCTGTCCTCAGAGGAAGTGAGTCTCCCCTCTTCTCTTGGGGCCAAGATGTGCATGGTACTTCCCCATCCATAGGAGGTTTCCTTTTCTTATCCTCACGCCTCTGGTCTCTAGGAGAACCTTCCCTTCCTCCACCATTCTTTTTCTGGGCTTTTTGGGGGCCCTCATCTCTGTCTCCTTAGGGCAAAGAGTTGGGGCAGAGAATAGGGTGGGGAAGTGGGGGTTGGGGGACCTGGGGGAGTGGTAACAGGATGTCAGTTTCATATTTGACTACCTGCTCAGGAGATGAAGCCAGGAGAGTGAATTTGCTCCTGAGAGAGGAGGGGTCTTTATGTCTCTGGTCCAAACATCATGTATTTTTGAGCAGACAGCACATGCTTCTTGGGTGGTAGTGGTGGTGGAGGTTGTTTCCCCCGGGACACCTGGGGGAAGGAGCCCCACAGAATGGTCCATAGCTTGGGAGAGGGCATGGTCTCTTAGGGGCAATGGAGAAGCCAGAAGGAGCAGGCTCCCACTGCTGATCCTGCTGGAAATGCCTGCGGTGCAGGAGCAGCGGGTGATCTGCGCCAGGTGGGAGAGCATTGCGGCTGGGGGACCTGTTGGCTCAAGGCCAGGAGGGGGCCGTCTGCGGGGCAGGTCCAATCTCACTAACGCCATTGCCTATTCAGAGCAGGTTGCACAGGCGCAATCTGCACAAGAGCAGGACTCGGAATTTCTCCTTAGCTGCCAGCCCCTCTCAAAAGCAAGCTCGTCCGACTGATCAGCTTCACCGTCATGACGTCCATTGGGACATGTGACAGGGATGGGGGCACTGGGGAGGGTGGGAGCACATCCCAAGGCGTTAGGAGAAGGTGGCCGCAGACAAAGGGCAAGAGCCGCATTGGCCACAGCTAAGCTGTCCGTGTTGAGGAATGTCTATTCTTGGTGGCTGATGTTTGGCTCCAGGTAGGCCACTGTGTGCTGGCTGCAGGGACCACGAGGGCAGTATTGGCCATTTGCCAGAGGTCGTCCTGTCAGGCTCAGGCTCCTTTGCTCCTGGCCGGGTGTCACCGTGTGTGTGTGTGTGTGTGTGTGTGTGTGTGTGTGTGTGTGTGTCCCCAGAGGGGCTGGGTGTAGACTTGCCCTCTTGCCATGGTTGGGGAACAGATTGGCTCAAACCCCAGAGGAGGCAACCCAGGTCCTGCCAGGTGCCCTGGGGCCCTTCCTGAGCCTCAGGCCACCGAAGTTTCTGAGGAGGAACGTGATGCTTCAACCTGATTGGATGCCACACATCCGTTCCTGGCAGGCAGGTCCTCCTCACTCGTTTTTGTACAGGTTTAGTAAGAAACGTTGAAACCTGAAACTGTCCAGGTCATGCAGGTCACAGGGGCCCAGCCAGGCTTTGAGCTCAGCTGGGTGATTCCAGGGCTGGTGGTCCTCACTGGGTCGCCTTCTTGTAAATCAGGTGTCACCTTCCTTGTCCCGTATGTTCTGAGCACGTGCCTGAGAGAAGGGCTTTAGTTCCACTCGGACCGTGGCTCACCTGGGCTTCAGTTTCCTCAGGAGTAGGGCAGACACCACCAGTTCTCAGCCTGGCACCATCCCATGTCTCACTTCTGGAACTTTGATTTTCTTTTCAGTCCAGCATGAAGGATCCAAATATGTAAAGATGATATTCTTAATCAATTTTGACCTATCTTGCCCTATGGATTGTTTTTTTTTTTTCCATATTGGTAAAAAGCAGTGTCTCTGGCCCTCCTGAAATAAGTCTAGAAAACAAATACTTCATTTATTTGCAGGTTAATAGTGGGTCAAATTTTGATTTAAGTAAGAGCAATTTGGTCATTGTGAGCATGCTGGCTTATCTACTCCTGACTACACATTATTGCCACCTTCCATATAACTCTATATTCTTTTTTTGGGGGGGGGTTTGCTATAGGGCACATGTACTCACCTGAAAGACAGAGAGACAGAGAGACAGAAAGCGAGAAATCATTCCCCAGGAGTATGGCCACGCCCCATAATCCCTTCTCCTCCATTCTCCTCTCAGGATCTTGGGCACGCACGCACACGCACCCCACGTGAGTTTAAGCCACCGAGTCTGGGACTTGAACTGTAGTCAACTACATGAAAGTACAGTGACATAGCCATTACACTAACTGCCGGTCCCCATAGAACTCTGTATTCTTATGCCCAAGAGGGGAGATATACTCTTGGGTGTCAGGATAAAGGAAATGTGTATTATTGTCATAGGGCTGGAAGCTTCAGCATTGCACATAAAATCTGAAAAATCCTATGCATGGATTTATCCATTTGAATCATGTTTCTTTGACTCACTTCACTGAACTACCTTTGTCTCTCCTGGAGCTGGTGTTGCGTATCAGAAGTTTCCAAACCAAGAATAATAGAAATCAATAGAAATGTTTTAAATGTAATTTTTAGGGTGCCATTTTCTTTAAAATAAAAATGAACACAATTCATATATTAAAAATTTGGCTTTAGCTATACATCCACCATACTGAGACTGATTTTATGAGGATTTTCCAGATCCAAAAAACACATACAGTGTGGAGTCAGAATTTTAAGTAGACAAAGTGGACTGAAAAATCCAAGCTCTTTCTGTGATTCCATATTGTCATAGGAAGTTATTTAGATGCTGTCACCCATAGTACAGCAGTCCCCTCCCTCCCTGTGCTGCTGTGACTGGGCCCACAGGTTGTCCTTTGCTCCCCCCACCCTCTTTGTGAGAAAAAATAAAGGAGCATCTCCTGTCCTCTGGAGGTGTCCTGGCATCCCAGCTTGGCACAGGGGTCTTCCTGCTGGACATAAACCACCTCATAGAATGCCAGCCTCAGACCCCAGGACTCTGAGACCACAATAACAAGGGAAAGGCAAGGCCACTCGGTCCCTGTGTCCTAGCACTGGCAACAGAAGGTGACAGCGCCACACCCAGCATCAAACAGCCCTGCTCTTGGCTGAAATGAGCAGCAGCTGGGCTTTGCCCATTCCAGGTTCGTTCTGTAGGCCATAGACATTGAGATGCCCAATCACAGAATCACCTCATGTTCTGACAGAACCCAGTCTAGAGCCAGCCCAGGCTTCATAGAGCCTCCTCCCCATCAGCTAAAAACTTCTTAAAGTCCTCAGTACTCTTAAGACTTCTTAACTGCCTGACTGCAAGGCCTCAGTCCCCCAGGGGTGTGATCTCTCTGTCTGCGAAGGAAATAAGCACCATTAGCTCTTCTACAGGTGGGGTCCTGATGGCTTTGGTCTGGACGGCATCGACAGTGCTGGGCACTGTGTGTGAAGAAATCTGTTTTTCAGGGACATGCAGGAATACTGCTAGAAGTGTGACAACCCTCTGGTTTGCCCAGAACTGAGGGCATTCTCAGAACTTGGGGTTCCCACTTTCTTTCTTGCAAAGAAAGTGTGTCCACCAGACCTGGTAAGAGTATGCTACCAGAAGCAGAAAGAGAAACAGAGATGGAGAGGAAAAAGCACCCCTACAGGGGCATGGTCACACCGCAATCCCCTCACCTCCATCTCTCCTTCCTTCCTGGATTGTGGGCACACACTACATGTCCCTGACATATTTATCTTTTTTTCCCCTGAAAGCATTAAACTATTTTATTAAACTTAAGGAAAATACAGCTGCAAACAAATACATGACTTTTCCAAAAGGCCAATGCGTCCGGACCTACTAGGTCCAAGCTCAGCCGGGTTAACACGAGGCCCGGCTGCAGAGCAGGGAGCCAAGAAGGGGTTCACTTCTGTTCTTCTTACCAGCCCTGACATGTTTATCTTATGCTGGGTTTGGGATTCCTACTGAGCAGTTAGTCATGTGAGATCTCGTTTTATCATCAGGACACAAAGCTGGCCTGGGAATCTCACTTTCGAAATTGGGAAAGTACAGGCGAAATAGGACCAGTTGGTTAGCTTGGCTGTCAGCTTCCTTCAGAGGCTTTCTGCCTAACTTTTGAAGAGTAGGTGCCTTTGTTTTGTAGGGTTGGGGCTGCTGGGAACAGAGTTGACAGCTAGAATCTGCTCAAGGAGATGAATCCCATGAGAAGTCTCATAAACTTTTTTTTTTTGTCTTTTAAAAATTATTTTATTTTATATATTCAATCACTACATATGTTCAATCGCTACATCACCACAGCTTGTGAAATGAATATTTCCACCACACACTAGTCTAATAAAATATATGATCATACACATTATCTTCAACACTCTTCCATTTCCGTGTCCCTTAAATGTCTTGTGTCTCTATTTTTCTCCTTGATTCTTTTCTTCTCATTGTTCCTCACCACCGAGCCTCTTCCCACTCTGTCTCCAGTATCCACAAGATTCTCCATGGAAAAGTAAACTTTTCTTTAAATGCAGTATTTTTCAATCAAGGATGAAGAGGTAAGGGTGAAAGGATATAAGTGGGTGGGATTTGTTCCTGGATATATTGTCCAGGGTCCAATATGTCTTGAAAAATGTTTTCAGTCAGATTATCACTTTTTTCAATCAACTATGATTTTTATTTATGTTAGCTTATAAATTTAAAATTATGATTAATTCAACATAATCTGTTCATCTGGGTCTCCTTGTCCTAGGTGGCTAAGTCACAACCTGCTTTCAAACACTGATCTTCACCTTCTGATGAATCTTATTCTTCACTGCTTATTCACCCAGATATTTATAATTTCTACTGCTGTTTCCTTTGTGAGGTTCCAAATTTCTCTCTGGCATCATTTCTCTTCAATAAATTCCTTTACCATTTTTTGTTTTCCAAAGCAGGACTGCTGGTGGTTAATTACCTTTGATTTCCAATAATTTGATTATGATGTGTTTGAATGTGGTTTCCTTTAGGATTCATTGAACTTCTCAGATCTGAAAATTTGTATCTGCTGCCACATTTGGGAAGTTTCCAGCCATTACATCTTAAATTTTTATTCTTGCGTCGTTCTCTTTCTTCTACTGTCATTTCAATTACTTGTAAATTAGGCATTTTCTATTGTGCCCCAGGAGGCTAAGGTTCTGCTCCTTTTTTAAAAAAATTGTTTTCCTGTTGTTCTCCTACTTAACTATTTTCTGTGTTATCGCCATTCTCTCTCCTAGTCCTGGGCACCTGTAAGATCACTGTCACTGGCATCACCGCCGAAGCAGTGCAGTTGCAGGATTGTATCTTGATTCCAAGCAAGACCAGAAAACACACACACACACGAGTGGAATCTTTCTCATTTTTTTTTTTTTTTTGAGAGGTTTTTCGCTATAGGGCGCGTGCGCTCGCCAGACAGACAGAGAGAGACATAGAGACAGAAAGCGAGAAATCACCCCCCAGGGGGGATGGTCACGCCGCAATCCCTTCTCCTCCATTCTCCTCTCGGGATCTTGGGCACGCACGCACACGCGCCCGGCGTGAGTTGTAAGCCACCGGGTCTGAGACGCGAACCACGGTCGACTACGTGGGAGTCCAGCGACATAGCCATTACGCTAACTGCTGGTTCCCTAATCTTTCTCATTTTTTTTGTCCTTCCCACAAGGGAATGCCTTCTGGAGTTTTTCATAAGAAAGAGAAGGTTTTCCTTGAAGCATTTTCTGTCTGAATCTACTGCCCAATTCTGGGATTTAGACTAACTTGAGTATAAGCTGGACAATGTGGGAGAAAATTTTCAGAAGTGAAAATTCACTACAGTGTTTGTCTCTTTCAAGTTTAATTTCTCTTCCAAATTCACCTGCTATATTCACTTTCAGTCCTCCATAGCTAGTTTATATATTTTATTAAAGAATTTTAGGTATAACCTCCTGGGCGGATGGTCATGCCACACTCCCTTCTTCTCCATTCTCCTCCTTAGCTTCTGGGCACACACGTTCACACACCCAGTGTGATTTTCAAGCCAAAAAGTCCAGGACTTGAAGCATATCAGTCATGTGGGAGTCCAGCACCATAACCACCATGCCACCTACTGGTCCCCGCTCTCCACCTCGCTGCCTTTCTTGGCGGTCGCAGTGTTCCCCATGACTGGGGCGATGGCAGGAAGGGATCAGGCAGGGGACGGGGGTGGGGTGGGGGGGTGGGGAGGTGGGGGTGTGGAGTGATGGGGGGGTGGGGGGGGTAGAGTGATGGGGGGGTGGGGGGGGTAGAGTGATGGGGGGGTGGTGGGGTGAGGGGGTGGGAGGTTGGGGGATTGGGGGGAGGGCAGGGGCAGTCCCCGCTGCTCCACTGTCCAAGGCAACTAGTCCTAGCGCTCAGTGGGCCTGGCACAGCTGCCCAGTGTCCCAGAGGGAAGGTCACGCCAGGTCTGAGGAAAGGGCTTTGGCGAACTCAGCATGGGCGGAGGCGGCGGGCAGACACTCCCCCTTCACCTGCCGCCCTCCCTCCCTGCGCGCCCCCCGGGCAGCCGCGCGCCCCCAAGTCTCATAAACTTTTTTAAACTCTTTCTTTGCAACTTGATTTTCAAGTGCATATTTTAATTCGTTGTCAGCAATAATAAGCTGTCTGAGCTGGGTTTTCTTTGTTTCCATGTAAAATTTAGTTTCTCAGGAAACATGATCTCTTTGTAAAGGGCTTTGATAAGTAGGTCATAAGTATATTTAGAGCCACATGGATATGAGAATGTTACTACGGTATACAGTGCTATAAAGTGTGACTAAAACATGCCAGTCTCAAGGAATTGTGGGCCAAATGGCTAAATATTCTTTCAAATGGCAGATGTGATTCTTAGCACAGGTTTTATAATAAGCGTATTGCAAAGTGCTGCAGAAGGGCGTCTGTGTCCACTCACGTCGGTATGGCCTGTGGTGATTGGCAGCATTGCCCTGGGGCAGCAGAAGTGAGACCTAAGGGCATCATTGTAGGAAATGAAATGAACCCCAGGTGTGCAGTCATTGATACCATTGGCTTAAGGCTCATTCTCCATTATCACTTTATTTTATAAAGATGTCCTGGTATAGGTGATGTGGTGCAGTGGTAGAACACAGCTCTGCCACACGGAAGTTTGGAGTTCAGCTCCTGGGTTGATTTGAGCATGCCAGGCACATGATCCTGACCCTGACCGACGGGGAAGGCTTGGGGAGGATTGTGCATGAGACCTTGTAAAGTGCTTGTCTCTCTCTGTGTCTCTTCCTTATGAAAGAAATAGCAACAAAAAAAAATTTAAAAAGACATCCATCAATGTAAATATAGTAAAACAAGTTAATCATACACTTTATATAGTTGAATTTTGTCTCAATAAAGCTGTTAAAAAATCGATTCCGATTTTTGATCCTTAGTAAATTGCCACCAGTGTTATAGGGCTGAGTTTAGGATTGTTTCAAAAGAAAAAGTTATTTTTAAAATATGAATTAGGTAGTAAGAAATGCGCACATTTAGTAACTGAAGTTAAGTAATTAAGAAAAATCAATTAAAATCTTTTGGCTTCACTTCCCAGAGCATCCTCAAAGCCCTCATGGTGAGAGAACTCTGGGGCATTCTTCCCTGGGGTGGGAGCCTCCTCTGACCCCAAGGCTCCTGGGCACAGATTTCCCCCATGGCTAGGACGGTGGTACACAGCACCTGCTTTCCAGACCCAGGCACTGCAGCTCCGTGTGGGGCCAGAGGACTGAGTTCCTATGCTCTGTGCAGGCCTATGGTCACATCTCCCAGTTACTCTCCTGACCCACTGGGTTCTACTGCACTCTCCTGCCACCCCAGCTTGGGGACACCTTCTTGACTGCTGTCTGATGGTTCAGGGCCAGGAAAGCATATGAAGCTGTCAATCCTGAATAACTATCCTGGGACGTGGGAGGACAGGGACAGCAACCCTCACCTTTACTTGCACATGGCAATGTGCACGTTGGTGGGGTAGGACCCTCACCTGGATACAGTTTGCACACCTTAAGATATACCCTTTACTCTGCAGCCCTTGTATTTGTATTTTTAAAAAAATGTTGCTGTTACTTCTTTGGACACAACCCCTTTTCATTCCAGATATTATAACTTGTGAGTTTTAGCCAGGGAAGTAGAAAATTAGGCAACAGACACACCAGTGGGAGATAAATTGGTAGAACCTTGCATAATGCCGGTCTTTGAAGAGTTTTAGAAAGCTGGCTGGCTAGATTAACTAGGTCATGAGTTTGGATAATTACCCAGTTAACTTGTCTGACCATGTCTTCATCCAGTCCATTAAGAAAAGTAGAGTTTAGAAGGGTGTCATTTTGATGATTTTTAAGACTTGCCTCCGACAGACAAGAAGACCATTTAAAGATTTTTTCAAACCATTCAAAATAATCTAAAACTGGTTTGCCAGGCCTTTGGTTCCATTGTCAGATTTAATCCCAATCAATGCTTGTTGGAAATATTTGTGGCATAGCATCACGAAGAGCTTTTGCCAAGCAGCAGAGTCACTCCCAGTTCTCCTCAGTGTTTTCATTAAAATCCTCTAAGTTATTATGCAAATTAGCCAATCATGGACCTTCCTTCTCATAATAACATCGGGGTGGACCAATTGATAGAGGTCAGAATAGTTAGGTTCATAGTTTCAGACATTAAACTTGAATTCCCTAGCAAAACTTACAGAGCCTTGGCTGGGTCTGGGAAACATGATATTTCTGAGTTCAGTTTTGGTCCAAAGAGTATATACTAAGCCTGATTCTCTTCCCCCTGTTTGAGGCTTTACCTTGAAAGGGTTCACCAGAACAGGGGGTTTAGAGGATGGTCCTGGAGTCTGTTGGACTTCCTCTGGTGGAGGTGGGGTTGGAGGTGGAGGTGACAGAGGACAGCTCAGGACATGGGAGCTCAGACAGAAGGGGACAGAGAGGTGCTGAGAGGGCAGGGGAGGGGTGGTTGAAAAAGGAAGAGAAGAGGCCTCTGAGACTTTTTAAAATCCTGACATTGTTTCTGATGACTTTTATTTATTTCCTGAAAGGAAGCAATATTTTCTGGGTTATTTTTTCCCTGAAGCTTCTAGATACCATTGAAAATCACGTTTCCACTCAGTTTGCCTGGCTCTATAACCAGCCCTCTCCAATTGTGCCTGCAGACATACCGATTTAGGAATTTCTGAAGGTCCCCAGTTTGGCCAATGCTGTCATTTCTCTAGATATTTGCAAGGTGAAACTTCATACATATTATACATAAACTCAGCCAGCTTCTCTAAAGGGAGTTATTCCTAAAGGGAAAACTCTGGTTTGGATGAGTAGTTTCCCATAATTTAGAAGACTTGTCCAGTGTGATCAAAAAATTGGAGCAGTATGTCAGGTTGAAATGTGCTGTTCCATGAGCGACTCCACAGAGTCGCATGTTCGAGTTGTGAATCGCTCTTACTTATTTTGGAAATCTTTGATTACCACATGATGTCAAAGTACCCAAAGTGGTTAGATGACCAGTCATTCACACATCTTTCTGGGTGGGATGAAAGTCCCTGCAGATGTTCTTGTGGGTGAGTCCTGTTGAGATCACTGTGGGTCCTGGGCTAGAACCCCGGGCATACGGCAAGAGTCTAGTTCGCTGGGACAGACAGATGGGGTGGAGAGGGCAAAGTATCTCTTAGCTCTGAGTGAAGAAATTCACCTTCATGTACTGTCATATCTTAATTAACAGGATTTGATAACAAATGATAACAGGCAAATTCAAATCAAATGACAAGAAACAAGAATGGCCTGTGATTTAAAACATGCTATAACCTGGGCCACAAATAGAACTGGAACAAGCAGAGCTTTATCTCCTTTCATCATCTAGGTATTTCCCATGGGTCTGTTCAGCGAGAGAATCCTAACACCTAAACTTATTTCTTTTTTAATGTTCTTTCTTTCTTGATGTAAATCTCAGTTTTTCTCTTATATCACTATCCTTTTTTTTCTATCATTTATTTATTCTTACATTTTTCCACAAACATTTACTTTACATAGCAAAAAAATTTTAGCTCATACTCCATAATTCTTTTTTTTTTCTTTTTTTTTTTTTAGAGATTTTCGCTATAGGGCGCGTGCACTAGCCAGACAGACAGAGAGAGACATAGAGACAGAAAGTGAGAAATCACCCCCCAGGGGGGATGGTCACACCGCAATCCCTTCTCCTCCATTCTCCTCTTGGGATCTTGGGCACGCACGCACACGCGCCCGGCATGAGTTTTAAGCCACCGGGTCCGGGACGCGAACCGTGCTCGACTACGTGGGAGTCCAGAGACATAGCCATTACGCTAACTGCTGGTTCCCCCATAATTCTTGACAGTTTACAAACAACTTTCAAAATTTCAAAATACTGAATTTTAAAGATAATGTTCAAAATATGTCTTATAATTTTGTATAATTCTATGACTCTATAACAACAGAAGCAGTATGGTTTCAATTTTTTTTTTTTTGAGTGCAGACAATCGGTATATATTAAGTGGGGACATACAATGCCTCTCCTTCATAGTTTGGCTTGCTTCACTCAGCAGTAAGTCTTCCATATTCATCCACTTCCTTTCAAGAGCCAGGGTTTTGTTGTTTTTTATGGATGAATAGTATTCCATTGAGTATATGTGCCACAGTTTTTCTAACCATTCATCAGTTCATGGGCATTTAGATTGTTTCCATGACTTAGCAATCGTGAAAAGTGTTGCAATAAACATCGATGTGCAAGCACTTTTTTGATTAAGTATTCTTCTGTCCTTGGGGTAGATACCAAGGAGTGGGATTGCTGGATCATATGGTAGTTCTATTTGTAGATTTTGGAGGAGTCTCCAAATTGTTCTCCACAGTGGTTAGACCAATTTACAATCCCACCAGCAGTGTAAGAGAGTTCCCTTTTCACCATCCCCGCCAGCACTTATTATTTTTTGTTTTTTTAATCTTAGACATTCTGACTGGGGTTAGGTGATATCTCATTGTTGTTTTGATCTGCATTTCTCTTACAAAGAGGGATGTTGAGCATTTTTTCATATGCCTTCTAGTTATTCGTATGTCATCCTTAGAGAGTGTTTTTTTCAACTCATTCTCCCATCTTTTAATAGGATTGATTGTCTTTTTCCGGAACAGCTGCTTGAGTTCCTTGTTAATTCTGGTTATCAGTCCCTTGTCTGATGCATAGTTTACAAAAATATTTTCCCATTCTGAGGGCTGTCTGTTCACACTAATCACTGTGTCTTTTGCCATGCAGACACTTCTTAGTCTGATGTAATCCCACTTGTCTATTTTAGGGATCATAGACTGTGGGTTGGGAGTCTTATTTAAGAAGTTTTTCCCTACCCCAATGTCTCCCAGATTTTCCCCGGTGTTTTCCAGGAGCAGTTTTATAGTTTGAGGTCTTAGATTTAGATCTTTGATCCACCTTGACTTTATTTTTGTCAGAGGTGAGAGGTAGGGGTTCAGGTTCATCTTTCTGCAAGTGGAAATCCAGTTTTTCCATCACCATTTGCTGAAGACGTTTTCCTTTTCCCACTGAATTGACTGGTACCCCTTGTCAAAAATCAGTTTGCTGTATGTTTGAGCATTCATTTCTGGGGACTCTGTTCAGTTCCATTGGTTCACCTGTCTGTTTCTGTGCCAATACCATGCTGTTTTGATTACCACAGCTTTGTAGTATATTTTTGGGTCAGAGAGTGAGATGCGGCCCACTCCACTCTTCTTGTGCAGAACTGCTTTGGCAATAAGGGGTCTTTTATGATTCTAGACAAACTTTATGATTGTCTTTCCTAGATTTGTGAAGCATGTGTCTGGTACTTTGATTGGCATTGCATTAAATAGGTAGATTAATTTGGGTAAAATTGCCATTTTGATTATATTAATTCTTCCAATCCAGGAACATGGGATGTCCTTCCACTTCTTTGTGTCATTTTCAAATTCTTTATTAATCTTCTCATAGTTTTCCTTGTGGAGGTCTTTAACTTCTTTGGTTAGATTTATCCCTAAGTATCTTATACTTTTTGTGGCTATGGTAAATGGAACAACTTTTTTCAGTTCTATCTCAGTCTACCTGTTGTACTAGGACTGAGGGAGTTCCTATGGGTTAATCAGAAGAGACTAATTTACAAATGAAAGCCGAGGGGAAGGGGAGAGAAAAAGAAAGGAAAAGAGAAAAAAAAAAAGTGTACCTGGCTGAAAGAGGGGTGTCTGGGTTGGGTGTCCCGAGGCGAGGCTGAAAGTACAGGGGGCAGTCCTCCCTTGAAGTTCCTGGCCCAGGTGTTGAATGGTGGGAGTGTGGTGTAGTAGGACTGAGGGTGTTCCTATGTGTTAATCAGAAGAGACAAATTTACAAATGAAAGAAGAGGGGGAGGGGACAGAAAAAGAAAAGAAATGAGAAAAAAAATAAAGTGAACCCAGATGGAAGAGAGGTGTCAGGCTTGGGGATCCCAGGACTGAAGCTACAGGGGGCAGTTTTCCATCGAATTTTCTCGCCCAGGATTCAAAATGTGGGAGTGTGGTGTAGTAGGACTGAGGCCGTTCCTATGTGTTAATCAGAAGAGACAAATTTACAAATGAAAGAAGAGGGGAAGGGGAGAGAAAAAGAAAGGAAATGAGAAAAATAAAATAAAGTGTACCTGGCTGAAAGAGGGGTGTCTGGCTTGGGGTCCCGGGGCTGAAGCTACAGAAGGCCGTCCTCCCTCAAAGTTCCTGGCCCAGGGGTCCAAAGGTGGGAGTGTGGTGCAGTAGGACTGAGGGTGTTTCTATGTGTTAATCAGAAGAGACAAATTTACAAATGAAACAAGAGGGGAAGGGAAGAGAAAAAAACTGGAAAAGAGAAAAAAATTAAAGTGTACCTGGCTGAAAGAGGGGTGTCTGGCTTGGGGGTCCCAGGGCTGAAAGAACAGGGTAAGTCCTTCCTCGCTGTTCCTTACAAACGGGTCGAAAGATGGGAGTGTGGTGTAGTAGGACTGAGGGTGTTCCTATGTGTTAATCAGAAGAGACAAATTTACAAATGATAGAAGAGAGGAAGGGGAGAGAAAAAGAAAGGAAAAGAAAAAAAAATAAAGTGTACCTGGCTGAAAGAGGGGTGTCTGGCTTGGTGGTCCTGGGGCTGAAGCTACAGGGGACAATCCTCCCTCGAAGTTCCTGGCTCAGGTGTGGAAAGATGGGAGTGTCATATCATTATCCTTTACTCTGAAGAAATTCTTTTGGCAATTTTTGCAATGTAGATCCACTGGAATAAATTCTCTTAATTTCTGTTTTTCTGAGAAAATCTTTATTTCCCCTATACATTTAAAAGATCATTTCACGAAATATAGATTTCTAGGTTGATCAATTTTCTCCTTCAAAACTTTTAGTATTTTCCTCTGCTATCTTCTTGCTTGAGTGATTTCTCTTTTCTTTCTTTTCTCCTCCTCCTCCTCCTCCCCCTCCTCCTTCTTCTTTTTTAGGTTTTTGCCATAGGACGTATTCACTCGGTAGAGAGAAAGAGAAAGGATAAGCGAGAAATCACCCCCAGGAGAGATGGCCACACTGCAATTCTGTCGCCTCCATCCTCCTCTTGGGATTTTGGGCATGCAAGCACACATGCCTGGTGTGATTTTCGAACCAAGGGGTCTAGATCTCAAACTGTGATTGGTCACGTGGGAGTCCTTCAAGTTAATTACCATGCCACCTGCTGGCCTCACTTGAATGATTTCTGAACAGAGGTCCAATATAATTCTCTTGTTTGTTCTGGGGGAAGCTGGTTTTTTTCCTTCTAGATACTTTGAAGTTTTTCCCTTGTCTTTGATTTTCTGCACTTTGGATATGACATACCTGGTGTAGAATTTTTTGCTATTAATTTGGCTTGTAGTTCTCTGAGCTTCCTAGATTTGGGCAGGAAGTTGTCATTAATGTTGGAAGATTTTCAGCTATTGTTTGGTGAAAAGAGGAAAATAATAGCTCTTTTGTTCAAAGTGGGGCCAGGAGCACAAAGAAGTTGAATGGCCTCAAAATGTGCACTCCGGCTGCCTTTTGGTACTGGGCCTCTGAGATAAGTCACTCAAAATAAAATAGTTCAAGATGTTTCCAAGACATTGCTGGACTTTTTGTTTTATGACGGTCCTTAATGCCCAAATACGTTCCTCCTTTACCTTCTGTCAGTCATATCTACTAGCTAGAACCTTCCAAATGTTTACATTTCTTGATGATTGTGTGCTACACTTGCTGTCCTCACACTTTAGGTTAAATAATGTGACTTTGAGGGAACATGAGGTCATTCTGTTTCCCTTATCATGGAATTTAAACAGTTACTGTCTTTCAAACCCCCTTGCTATAACTTTCCAACCACCATAAAGCCTTGACTGATTGTTGTATAATCCTCCTCCTTATTCATGACTTTTGCTTTTTAAAATATTATTCCAAAATCTGTAAGACTCTGATGCTCAGACCAGGGTGGGTGATCATTCTTAACCTTGGCCTAAATACAATCTTTTGCTTTACTTACATTGCCTCAGCATTTTTTTAAGTCAACATTTGTTGTTAGTATGCATATTAACTAATTTATTATTTATAAATTGATTTATTATTTTGAGTAATCTGTTCCAGAGATTATCAAGACTACAGAATCCCATGAGCTGCTGTCTGCAAGCCAAAGGTGTAGGAAGTCTGGTGATGTACATGCAGTTCAAGTTCAAAGCTTGAGAACTAGAGGAGCTGATGGTATAAATCCCAGTTCAAGAGCATGAATAGAAAAATGTCTCAGCTTGAGAGCCAGCAGGTGGCATGGTGGTTAAGGCACTGGACTCTCATGTAGTTGACTGCTATTTGAGTCCCAGACTTGATAGCTTGAAAGTCATGCTGGAGAACCACACTCACACATGTCGTGTGTGCCCAAAAACCTGAGAGGAGAGTGGAGAAGAAGGGGTTGTGGTGTGGCCATCTTCCCTAGGGGCTGATTTCTTGTTTTCTGTTTCTCTGGTGAGTGCATGCATCCTACAAGCAAAACAACTCAGGGGAAAAAAACAAGTTTCAGCTCAAATGAGCAGGCAGGATACAAAATAAATGAATTTTTCTATACTCTACATTTTGTTTTATTCAGGGCATCAGAAACTTAATGACGTTCACTACATTGGCAAGGGTGGTCTACTTTATTGAGGTCCACTGATTCATATGCTCATAGTTCTAAAACACTCTCATAAACACACTCAGAAATAATGTTCAGTCCTTGCATCCCTTGCCCCAGTCAAGTTGACACAGGAAATTAACCATCACAGAAGGTAAAAATAGATATTGTAAATGTTTTATTTCTAACTGATCTAACACATAACAAATTGTTCAAAATAATAATAGCAACCATGTATTTGGTGATTACAGCTTATGGATAAGTGATATGAATGAAAATGTTATGAGACACAGGAAAGAGGAATCGAAGATAACAAGGTATTTGCACTACACATGAAGCGGTATGGTATTATTTGAAAGTTCATTTGGATTAGGCAAAAATAGGGAACTGCTAATTTTTTTAAAGCAGTGTTATCAATATATTAAGAGAGGAGACAAAAATGGAATCATAAAATGCTCAGCTAAAACCACAGAGATGAGAAAAAGACTAGAAGACAAACGAAAGAACAAGGGCAACTAACAGAAAAGAGTAAACATATATCAAACATCAATTTAAACATTAATGATCTAGTTACACATATTTAAAAAGAGAGACATCAGAATGGATCAAAAAATAAGTCCCAACTATTTGTTGTCTACAAGGAATTCACTTGTAACATAAAACACACATTGAATGTAAATGAATGAAGAAAGATATACCATTCTACCACTTAAGAAAGCTGTAACACCTGTATTAACATTGCACAGGGCAGACCACAGAGTAATATAATGTATCTGGAAGGAGGGATGAGCAAATGGATTGAGGGACTTTCAGGGTCGTGAACCTACTGTGTATGACACGATAACGGCACATAACACCATACATTTGTCAAAACATAATGAACAACATAGGAAGTGAATCCTGATGTAAATTGTGGGCCTTAGTTGATAATGATGTGTCAATATTGGTTTTTCACTTGTGAGAAATGTCCCAGACTGATCCATGGTGGATCAGTCCCCATGCTATTCCTAGTGGACACTGGGGAAAACAGAGTTATATGTGAACTATTCTACTTTCCACTCAACTCCTTAAAATAAAGTCTAGTGAGAAAGCAAAGAAAAATTGATTCTCACTTCAAGCCATTGGACACCTCCTTCCCTCACCACCTGAACAATCTGGTCAGAGCCTCTGTTCTATATGTCCATGGGAAAGGGAGTCTTGCAGCCTGAGCTCTGGAGTCCTCAGGACCCCCAGACTGGCTTCAGTTGACACTTCTCTTGTTTCCCTTTCAGGGAAAGAGCCTGGAGATGAGTCACTCAGGACAGGGTGTCAGAGGCTGGGTACGGGAGCTCTGATGTGCCTGAGTCTGCCATAGAGATGCAGGTAAGAGGAGGGTTGAGGAAGAATGAGATGCAGCATGAATTTTGAAAAGGACTAGCACACTGACTCCTTCTATGAAGTGTGTGTTGTACTGCATTCATTCAGATTCACATTCATTTAATGTATATTCACCTTTCACATTGTCCTAGGTGCTCCGCAGGCAAACAAACAAATAAGCCAAAACAAAACCCAGTGAGGTCTGAAGACCTCAGAGTTTATGTTCTAGTAGGGTCAAGACAGACCATTGGACCCCAAAGACAAACAATGGTCACACGTGCTCTGCAGACAGTTAAAATAGGGCAAAGGGATAATGGAGCTGATAAGAAGACAAATAATTCATCTGTTAGACTATAATTTGCGAGCATTTTATAGCGAGGTAGGGCATTTTATACCTTAAGGTATAAAGCGAAGATAGGAAGCTGCCATTCAGGAGAATTGGCAGACATACAATGCATCTAGAGGACAGCGCGGGAGGGAACAGTCACCTCTGGCCCTCCCTGAGTGTCTGGTCAGCTGCTCTTGGGTGGGCCCTGCACATGGAGCTTGCTCCCAGTTCCTCTCCTGATGGCACACGGCAGAGCTGGGAGCACTGAGTGGACATCCACGTCAGACACCTGGTGAAGCATCCTGCATTCTCCTCTGACGCAGCACGTGGAGCTGCCCGCTACCTGAGCTCCTGACCCTGTGGTGCGTGACTTTTCAGGATGTCCTTCATTTCCTCTCTGTCTCCTGACCTAGGATTTAGTCACAAACGCGTTCCTGTCTTTTCAGCTTCCTTTGGGTTCAGCCACTGGGGAAGCCCAGAAGGGGACTAGAGGTGGGAGGAGGGCAAGGCCAAGGCATTGACCTCCTTATTTTCTCTGACAATACTGCCTTGAGCTGGCTCTGTCCCGGGGGTTGGGCCGGGCTTTTTCTAAGGATGGGCTCTGCACAACTCTCTTCCTCAAGGGTATTTTTTTTTTTTCTATACGGTGCGTGCGCCTGCCAGAAAGACAGAGAGAGACAGAGAGATAGAAAGCAAGAAATCATCCCCCAGGGAGGATGGCCATGCCACAATCCCTTCTCCTCCATTCTCCTCTCGGCATCTTGGGCACACATGCACATGCGCCCGGTGTGAGTTTAAGCCGCCGGGTCCGGGACTCGAACTGCGGTCCCCTACATGGCAGTTCAGCGACATAGCCATTACGCCAACTGCTGGTCCATCTTCCTCAAGGTTTTACCAACAGACCTTTCTCAGGCCTGAGGTGGAGAGATTAGACTCCAGCCAGCCTTGGGTTTCTGCCCGTTGTCATTTCCTATTGCAGCTGTAACAAACCACCACAAACTAGATGGCTCAATACAACACAAATGTATCATCTTGTAGTTCTGGAGCACAGAAGTCCAAACCCCGCCTCTTTGGGCCAAAGCCAAGTCCCATCAAGGCTGCTCCTGGAGGTTCCTGCCTTTTCTAGCTTCTGGAGGCCACTGCATCCCTGGCTGGCAGCCCCCGCTCCACTGTCGGGGCCATTGATACAGCATCTTCTCTCCCCTCTGAGCTCAGCTTCTGTCATCACAGTCCTCACATCTCTTTGGTGGACTCCCCTGTCTACTCTCACAAGGCCTTTGTGATGACACGAGCCCACTTGGCTCATCTAGGTGATCTCTCCACCTGGAAATCCTTAACTGAAGCACATTTGCAAAGCCACTTTTACCATAGGTAAGGCACCCTATTTACAGGCTCTGGAAGCTAGGATGTGGGCCTCGTTGGGCATGGGAGGGCAGTACTCTGTCACACAACACTTCATGCATTGCGGTCCCCCTACACCCACACCTTTGCAAATAGTCTCTTGTATGTAAACACCCTCACAGCAAACTATCTCAGGTGTCTTCTGGTTCCCTGACTTGATGTACAATTCTTGCTGCTTATTTCAAAGGTGAATTGAGAAATTAACTCATTTGACATTTAACCGCCATCTTTCCAAGGAAATGAACACACTGTCACAGTTTACTGACTAAGAGGTACCCTGTGGAGATATCAAAGGTACAAGGAGCTGTCCGTGACCTGAAACTGTCTCAAAGGTGGGGGGGGGGGGGGGTAGGAGAAAAGAAGGATGGAGGAAGGTGGAAAAGAAGGAAGAAAGTGTCTGAATCTTCACAGTGATGCTAGGAAGCCATGTGCCCCACTGAGGCTGTGCGGGGTGAGCAGTGCAAAGCTACATAGCAACTAAGTTGTGGGGCAGAAATCTGAAACCCTGACCTAAGTCCTGAACCCAGTGTCTTGAAAATCATCATGTTGGGCTTGTGTATGTATGCCCGTGTGACCAAAATTCAGAGAGGAGGATAGAGGAGAAGGGACTGTGGTGTATTCATCCCCCCAGAGAGGTGCTTTCTTACTCTCCCTCCCTCTCTCTCTCCCTAACAAGGGCATCTGTCTTACAGCAAAAGGAAAAAAACAAAAACAAACCAAAAAACAACAACAAAAACAAACAAAAAATCCTCATGCTTCTTTGTAATGTTTCCTTTGCTATAAAGTTTTGTATGTACTAGAATCTGGTTTTTAGCTATGTCTTCTATTTCATTAATATTGTTTTTTTTTTCCCTTGGAACTTTCTGCTAAAATCATATGGCATGTTATTTTCTTACTATATGTTTATAGGGGCAGTATATAGGGAGCATCCCATAATCTCTGGTCCAAAGCAGTCTGTTAATGTTTGTAGGTGTGATTCCCCCAGAACCTTTGGAAAGAATTTTGGAATAGGAAAAAGCAGTTGGAATTCTGTCTGCACTCCTTAACAATTTCCTAGGGAATGCTTACCCTCAACCCCACCCTGCCCCACATTGCTGAGGGAAACTGTGCCCCAAGGCCAGACCTGCACCCAGAGCTCAGCCTGGGGTGCTAAGAGGTAGGCTGTGTCTCCCGCAGAACCTTGTAGCACTCAGTCTCCTCTGAGTCAAGTGTTGTCTGGAGAGAAGGGCAGGGCCAGGGAATAGGAACGGGGCCTGGAGGTGGTAAGAGACTCCCCTTGGTTCCTTTTCACCTTCACCTGTGCATCCTGGGGCTTCCCTTGGCAGAGGCTGATGGAGTTCAATCAAGGACCCAGGTCTGAGGATGACTCATGACAGGCCCCTGTACCTTGAACGGAGTCTTGTTGAACCTGCTAGAAACTGAGTCCTCCAAGTTGGCCAGTTCCTGAGGGTTGTGGTTTCATCCTCTTAATTGCATAGAATTTTCTGTCTTTGCAAAAATGGACCCTCTCAGTGTCATGTGGCCTTCCTTTGGAAAAGATAAAAAAACAAGAAACAAAATCAAAGAAACCAAAACCAAAGCATCATAAAAAATAAATTGATAGGTTTTCAGTATGCTGCTTTTTTATTAAATGCAATGCTCTCTATAAAAATTCTTTAGTCTTTAATGCAAAAGCTGAATGTGACAGTAGTGATAGTGTAGTAACTTTCAATCCAACTTACTCATTTTATGCAAAAAAGACACTCTTCATCTTTATGTACTCATGGAAAATCATGAGTAAAAAAATTTTTTTTTCCGGAGAGGTTTTTGCTATAGGGAGCGTGCACTCGCCAGACAGACAGAGACAGAGAGATAAAAAGCAAGAAATCACCCCCCCCCCCCAGGGGAGATGGTCACGCCGCAATCCCTTCTCCTCCATTCTCCTCTTGGATCTTGGGCACACATACACATGCACCCGGCATGAGTTTCATGCCACCGGGTATGGGACTCGAACTGCGGTCAACTACATGAGAGTCCAGCGACATAACCATTACACTAACTGCTGATCATGAGTAATGGCTATGTCGCTGGACTCTCATGTAGTTGACCACAGTTCGAGTCTTTTGAAACTGAGCAGGGACTCCCTAATAAGGGCTGGGACCTCGATTCCCCCTTCTGTTGAGGAACAATGAAAAACATGAAAATTCCTCAAGCTAAAAATGAGGACACAACTATAAGTGAAGTGTCTTTCTAAGAAGATTGAAATGAAAGATTCATTTAAATTTTACTGACTTTTAAAGTAAGGGAGGCAACTGTAGATTTTGGTTATGTTAATTACATATTGGCCTTGAATAAGGGACATAAGATTTCTTTTTCTTTTTCTTTTTCTTTTTCTTTTTCTTTTTCTTTTTCTTTTTCTTTTTCTCTTTCCTTCTTTTTTTTTTTTTAAGAGAGATTTTTGCTATTGGGTGCATGCGCTTACTGGAGAGACAGAGAGACAAAAAGCAAGAAATCGCCCGTGGGGGAATGGCCACGTCCCAATACCTTCTCCTCTTCGGATTCTGGGCACGCAAGCAAATGTGCCTAGTATGAGTTTCAAGACGTGAGGAAGGGAACTCAAACTGTGGTTGGCCATGTGGGAATCCAGTGGCATAACCATTATGCCATCTGCTGGTCCCAGATTTCTAGAACTCTCAATGAAAGATACAGCTTTTGTTTTTTTTAAACAATAAACAAATTTTAATTTTTCTCATAACTTTTACCCCCACTCTTAGTTAGGCATTTTAATTTATTTATTCATCTTTCCTTCTTCTTTTTCTTTCTTTTTTTTTACACTTAATCACCGTACATCTTTACAGTATGCAAAATGATTTCCCTAGCATGAATACACTGTACACTGCATATTAGTCCAGTCAAAGATATTAGCACATACATCATCCTTAAAAGATAATTTTCCATTTTTCTGTCTGTTAAGTGTTTTGCTTTTTTCCATTCTCTCTCGATTCCTTCACTCCTGTCCTCTGCACTGTCCACCCTCCTTCTACACTGTCTGTAGTATCCAGGTGCTCGTGTTTTTATACCTTCCGATCTTTCAGTTTCTGTCATAGAGTACAGACATTTGGAATATATTAAGTGGGGACATACAGTGTTCTCTCTCTTAGTCTGGCTTGCCTTCACTTAGTATTAAATCTTTCTTACTCATTCGCTGTCTATCAAATACCAGGGTCTCATTGTTTTTTTTTTTTACAGTTGGGTAGTATATCATAGTGTATATGTGCCACACTTTTTCAATCCATTCATCTATTCTTGGACATTTGGGTTGATTCCATGATAAATACTAGCAGTAAAAAGGGAACTTTTTTTTTTTTTTTGGAGAGGTTTTTTGCTAAAAGCAAAAAGCCGGGCGCGTGTGCTCGCCAGACAGAGAGAGAGAGACATAGAGACAGAAAGCGAGAAATCACCCCCCAGGGGGGATGGTCACACCGCAATTCCTTCTCCTCCATTCTCCTCTCGGGATCTTGGGCACGCACGCACACGCGCCCGGCGTGAGTTGTAAGCCACCAGGTCCGAGACGCGAACCGCGGTCGACTACGTGGGAGTCCAGCGACATAGCCATTACACTAACTGCTGGTTCCCAAAAGGGAACTTTTCTATAACTTCTAAAATGTGAACATTCTGTAATTCATTCTCTCTTTTTTTTTTTTTTGTTTTGTGGAGGGGTTTTTGCTATAGGGCGCGTGCGCTCGCCAGACAGACAGAGAGAGACAGAGAGACAGAAAGCGAGAAATCACCCCCCGGGGGGATGGTCACGCCGCAATCCCTTCTCCTCCATTCTCCTCTCGGGATCTTGGGCACGCACGCACATGCGCCCGGCGTGAGTTTTAAGCCACTGGGTCCGGGACGCGAACTGCATTCGATTATGTGGGAGTCCAGCGACATAGCGATTATGCTAACTGCTGGTTCCTTCTTTTTTTTTTTTAAGAGAGATTTTTGCTATAGGGTGTGTGAGCTCACTGGAGAGACAGAGAGAGACAGACAGAGAGAGAGAGAGAAATCACCTCCCAGGGGAAATGGCCATGCTACAATCCCTTCTTCTCTCAGAATTTTTGGTATGCACACATGTGTGCCCAGTGTGAGTTTTAAGCTGCTAGGTCCAGGACTACCACCATGGTTGATTCTGAGGGAGTTCAGCGATGTAACCGTTATGCCATCTGCTGGTCCCCAAACATTCTGCAATTCAGCTATAAGTGTTTATTTCCAGGTCACTTCTTCATTGGCCCTCAATCCCTTTTTAAGTGACATACTCTTGTTCCAAAAGCAGTAAGCATTTCATCATTCTTTTTGTCTAGATAATATCTAAAGTCAAGTCCACAGGGACAGGTATACGAACCCAGGATTCACATGCAATCCAAAGTAAGTTCACCATAATTGCAGTGGCCTCAATGGCCATACTGACTCTGGAAAAATAAGTTTTTAGTTTGGCTTCTTCTTTTTAAATTTTTTAGAGAGATTTTTTTCTATAGATTTTTGTTTGTGCCTAGCAGAGAGACAGAGAGAAAGCAAGAAATCACCCCCCGGAGGAATGGCTATGTGACAATCCCTTCTCCTCTATTCTCCTCTTGGGATTTTGGGCACAAACACACATGCACCCAGCATGAGTTTCAAGTCATCGGGTCCAGGACTCAAATCGCAGTCTACTATGTGAGTCCAGTGATGTAACCATTACACCATCTGCTGGTCCCTTTAGCTTAAATTCTTAAAATGTTTTGCAGGATTAAATTGCTCTGAGCATGCTGGATTAATAGCTCTGAGCATGCAGGATTAATAGTTCTGAGCACAGTAACTCCAGCCTGAATGGTGCCAAAAACCTGAAGCTTGCTCCCTCCCAGAATAGAAATTTGATTACATAATAGAAATTTGATTACATAAGACCCCACCAATCAAGGGACTAGCAGTTAGTGTAATGGCTATGTCACTGGACTCCCATGTAGTCAACCGCAGTTCGAGTCCCGGACCCAGGAGCTTAAAACTCACGCTGGGCACGTGTGCGTACGTGCCCAAGATCCCAAGAGGAGAATGGAGGAGAAGGGATTGCGGTGTGGCCATCGCCCCTGGGGGATAATTTCTCACTTTCTGTCCCTCTCTGTCTTTCTGGCGAGCGCATGCACCCTATAGCAAAAACCTCTCAAAAAACAAAAAAACAAACAAAAACCTACCAATCAAGAAAGCTCATAAGATTATTGTGCTCTTTTAAACTGATCATTAAATTGGTCATGTGCCTGGAACCGCTGCTCTTAATTTTGCCCTTGAAAATGTGTGTGGAGTTGGGCCAGCAGGTGGCCTGGTGGTTAAGGCACTGGATTCACATGACTGACTGCATGGTTTGGGTCTTAGACCTGGCAGCTTGAAAGATGCCAGGAATGTGTTTGTGCGTGTCCAGAATCCTAATAGGAGAATGGAGAAGGCAGCCTGGCCATTCTCCCTGGGGGGTGATTTCTTTCCTCTCTCTCTAGTGAGGGCCCTATGGCAAAAATCTTAAAAAGAAAAAAAACCTGAAAGAACAAAAAAGTTTGTGGGAAACTCCTCAAGGAGATCGAGCCTTTTCAGCATGAGTTACTCTCCTTGCTTTGCATATGGCAGTAAAGAGGTATTTTTAATCGGCACACCTTGTGTCTACAGTTTGGTTTATAGCATATTTTTCAAAAAGCACTATATTTATGTATTCACTTATTCTTACACTTAATATTCTTTTGGGACCTACTTATCTGGTCATGCTATGAGAAATGTTCTCATTCTTTTGTTTAGCTGTGTATTATTCCACTATGAAGGCGTATCATATTTATTTAATCAATTCTTTGTTATATATTTAATTTCTTTACAATTTTTATGATCATAAATCATGTGCAGTGAATATCCTTATCCATTTATCATTTTATATTTGTATGATTTCTGATGCCAAGAATATGGAATTTTTCAGTTAAAATGTAAAAATCTGAAAGATGTCAACAAATAGCTTTCAAAAAGAATATTTCAGTTTAAACTATTTCCCCATATGCCCTTCAACACTGGATATATGTGAGAGCTAAATGAATTTACTATTTGTATTGAGTTCATATTTTTATCTTTGAAGAAAAACTGCTTTATAAATGAGCTCTTATTTTTTTTATTGCCAGAGAGAGTCAGAGAGAGAGATAGAGAAAGAAAAAGAGAGAGATAAAACACACCTCAATGGGGCATGATCATGTCATAATTCCCTTCTACATTTTTGCATCCTATCAGGATTTTGGGCATGTATGCACATGCACCTGGGTGTTTTGTTTTGTTTTGTTTTGTTTTGTGTTTATAGTTTTTTGCTATAGGGCATATGCACTCGCCAGAAAGACAGAGACGGAGAGACAGAAAGCGAGAAATCATCCCCCACGGGGGATGGCCACAGCGCAATCCCTTCTCCTCCATTCTCCTCTCAGGATCTTGGGCACGCACACACACGTGCCCAGCGTGAGTTTAAGCCACTGGTTCTGGGACTCAAACCGTGGTTGACTACATGGGAGTCCAGCGACATAGCCATTACGTCAACTGCTGGTCCCACCTAGGTGTTTTTCAAACTGGGGCTGGAACTTTTTTTTTTTTTTTTAAACTTTTGCCATAGAGCATGTGCGCTCACTGGAAAGGAGAGAGAGACAGAGACAGTGAGAGAGAAAGAGAGAAATCACCCCCCAGAAGGAACAACCATGCTGCAGTCCTTTTTTCTCCTTTTACCTCCCAGGATTTTGGTCTCACACACACACACACACACACACACACACACACGTGTGACTTTCAAGCCACCAGGTCCAGGATGTGAACTGCAGTTGACCACGTAGGAGTCCAAGGTATTAGCCTCCATGCCACCTGCTGGCCCCCAGGGCCAGGACTTGAACCGTGGTCAGCCATGTGAAATCATTAGCTTATGGGATCTAAGTTCTTCTTTATATATGCTGCAATTGTTCCTACAGTCTCTGTGGCATTTGTT
This sequence comes from Tupaia tana, assembly GCA_026018925.1. Classification (NCBI taxonomy): domain Eukaryota; kingdom Metazoa; phylum Chordata; class Mammalia; order Scandentia; family Tupaiidae; genus Tupaia; species Tupaia tana. Next base: position 8,038,265 of record JAKSZU010000013.1, on the reverse strand, counting down.
ATGCTGGCATGATTTTTCAAGCTGCCAGGGCCAGGACTCAAACCATGAAGTCAGCCATGTGGGATCCAGGACCTCAACCACCACGCCACCTGCTTGGCCCCAAAGTGTTAAGTTTGTATATAGATTTTGGGTTGTTATGTGTTGAAAGACCAATCAAATTTGAGATACACAATTATTCACTCATTTTTTTTTCTAGTATTTCATGTGCATTCTTTAACTCTTTGAATGAATTTGTGTTAGAATAAGAACTGAAAAAGCCATGTAGCTTTGCCTCAAATAAATGTTGATAGAGTGTATCATAATTTACTTGCTTAATAACCCACCATTTTTTTCTTTATTAATTTGAAGACACACTTTTATTACATATTAAAATCTTGGCTCTTGGCTCTATTTGGACTCTGCATTCTGTTCCTTTTGTCTGGGAGAACCGCGGGAGTCTTGGCACATAATAACTCAGTGTGAGCTGCAGGCTTGACAGCTCAGGTCTGGCTCTCAGGGCAGCACAAGGCTGTGTTCCTAGGAGGACTCCAGTGCCTATAAAATGCCTGGCCTGAAAACGAAGAAGCTCCATGTCGCCAGGAGGTGTACTGTTTGTGCCAGCCAACTCTGATGTTAGTTCCCTGACTTCCCTCTCATGGAGAACTTATTGCTTACGACTGTAAATATGGAGCTCTTCCATCTCAGAAGCTTGTCTCTCAGAGACCTGGGAGCCCGACCTCGGAGATGTAATCATGGAGACACAGGCTCTATCTGTCAGCCTCTGGGAGAGGATGCATTTCTGACCTAGATGACTGCCAGCTAGCAGACAGTGCACTGAGGCTCAATTGCCCTTTGTAGTTCTGACAGTGCAGAGCCACACCACCCCCGCTGTCCTCATTCTCACGTTAAAACCCCCCAAATTGCCTCTACACAACTCTGAATGGAGCTCAGCAATTTCCCCTGCTGTCAGTAGTTACTGATTAAAATCTGTCTTCACTGCTTTAACTAACATCCGACTGTGTTGATTGTTGACAATGACAGAGAAGTCACAGTGGTGCCACATGGATGGAACTGCTGGGAAAAAATCTGCCCTGCGGAACTCTCTGAGAATCCACCATCTAAAGAGTGGGGGAAGCTCTTCATGGCGAAGTGTTTGTCTGGCGGTGCTCCACTGCAGATCTGCTGGAAGGGGTGACAGGCAGTGCTGGCTGCAGGGCGCTGTAGGAGCTGCACACTGGTTGAGTCCTGGAAGGAGCCTCCTTCCTCCTGGATGGCGTCTCCAGCCCCCACTACTGACAAAGCTGGAAACTGACAAAACCAGAAAACTCTTTCAAGAGCCAGGACCTATTTTTAAATATGACACGATTAAGGGTGAATTTGGAGTTAAGAGGCAATAACTGGTAACAGGCACCGTAGGGCCAGTGATTATAGTGATAGGCGTGGGGTGGCAAGTGCTTACAATTTCAGGTTACTTTGGCATCCATTTTTAAATATAAGTTTAACTTACTCATACCAGACACAAGGCTTAGCCACCCTTGACAAAGTTTCCACTACTGTACCCCACCCAGATGGCTCAAGTCGGTGGCCAGAGAGATGACTTTAGAGGGGTCTCTTCCTCCCAGCAGCCTGGGTTCTCTGCTTTCACTTCCTTGAAACTAATCATTTAGCTTTGGCCTGAAAATTTAAAGTGAATATGACCCTTACCCTCTTCCCCAGTATATGCCGTTAGTGGCTGCACTCAGCTCTCTTTGTCTCTGCCTACCCTTCTTGATCTCCCTGTGCATGAGGTCTCTATACATGCCATGGACCCCCCAGGGTCAGTAAGTACTAGGAAACTCTAAACTCTAACACTGTGGTTGTGGCTCTGGAGCTACATGTGCAGTCTGACCCGACTGTGAGAGGCAGGCGGGAGAGTCTCTGTGGTGCTCTTCTGTCTGGGCCTCGAGTGGCTTCTGGAAACAGCATGTAGCAGCTGATTGACAGAGAAACTTATAACACATAGAAACCAGCAAACTTGCTGCTAAAGGGAGCAGACAGGATTTTCTGCTAAGGGCAAAACCCCCCGCCCCCAAAATTGTCAATAAAAGCAGCAAATGTTATTGGAAACAAATGTAAAAAAGACTCATGTTCGTAACCTGAGCTCGAAGTCCCTGTGGGGGCAAGTGATGAAACAGAGATGTAAGGGATAGATTCTAGAAGTGAGGGACTTATAGCACGGCAAAATAAACCACATGCTTAGCTGCATCCCTCCATGAAGCTCAGGGGAGAACAGAGAGTGGAATGGAAAGTGGAAGTCAAAATGGACTTGAAAACTATCAGAACGGAGAATGTGTTTCCCAACCCGTGCAGAGATCCATGGACAGAGAATAGAAGCCTATGGACTCCAGGTGTTTGACTACAACCTTCGGTTAAATCACTGACCCACCACTAAGTTAGGCAGACACCTGGGCAACTCCAAGGAAGCCACACCCAAAAAACAAAAATAGAAACTCAACATATGAGGAGGACATCGGCAGCTGCACATTACCCTCAAAACAGGTCCCACAGTACAAGTCCACATGAGTGAACAGAAACATGAGAGCAACACCTCGTGGGTGAAAATGAGAATACAGAGGTGCTACAATATATTATCTAAAACGCCCAGCTTTCAACAAAAAAAGGACAAGACATGAAAAGAGACAGGAAAATATAACCCAAGCTCAAAAAAAAAAAGAAAGAAAAGCATTCAATAGAAATGACACTGGATTTACATGTTCAATTTAGGAAAAAAAAGAAAGAAAAAGAAAAGAAAAAAAGAAAAAACTTCAAAACAGCTATTATGATACATTCAAAGAACCAAAGGCACATAGTGAAAATGACTAACAGGTCACTCCCTGGACCTGTTCCTTCACAAAATATTGAAAAACGAGGGAAAAACTTGTCAGAATCAATTTTATCAGAACTCTGAAAAACAGTCAGAGGTTTATAGGCAAAAGCTGGGTCAAGGAAACGGCCACTTAAAAAGTGGCTTAGAAGCAGTCTTGTAGGCCGTGCAGAACCCTGGGTTTTGTTTCTGAAGGGAACACGACAGACATAGTCCAGTGGAATCGCATGGAGAGCCTGGAAGTAAACCGCTCCATCTCCGGCCAGCTGGGTTTTGACAAGGACGCTAAGAGCTCACCGTGGAGGAAGAATATTCTTCAACAGATGGTTCTGGGCAAACTAGATAGCCACAGGAAAAGAATGAAGTTGGACCCTTTTCTCATACCACATACACAAATTAAGTCAAAATAAGTCAATTACTTAATATAAGAACTAAAGTCTTAAAAAACTTTTAAAAAAAGAAAAAAAAATTGCCAAGGGCTTGTGTGCTTGCTGGAGAAAGACACACACTCATGGGTGGGATGGGGTGGAGGGAACAAAGTGAGAAAGCCCCCCTATGAGGCATGGTAACATAGTAATCTCTTCCCCATTTCTCCCTTCCCTTCCATTTCTCCCTTCTTTCAGGATTTTGGACACTCATGCACATACACCTACCTGGCATATTTCTCAAGCTGCTGTGTCTAGGACTTGAAACTTGTGTCAGTCACCTGGGACCCAGTTCACTTAATCGTCAAGTCATGGGGTAGCTCCATAAAACTCTTAAAAGAAAACATATGTTAAGTCATCCTGACTTGGCATTGGTAACGGGCTCTTAAATTTTATATAAAAAGTATAAAAATGAAACAGCAATAGATAGACTTTCACCAAAATTAAAAACTTTTAGTACTTAAAATAACATAATCAAGAAAGTGAGATACTGGCCATGTAGTGTGTTGGTCAGGTGAACTGGATACCACATGGCTGACTGTGGTTCAAATCCCAGCCCAGCAGTTTGGAAAATGCTCCAAGTGCATGTGTGTTTGTAGCCTAAATTCTGAGGGGATGGAGAAACAGAAGAAAAAGGATTGTGGTGTGACCATACCCCTTAGGAGATGCTTCCTCTCCTTTTCTCTTTCCGGTGAGTACACACACCTTTTGGCAATGCCTTACCCACACCACCTGCTGGCCTCATATTTTTCATTGTTTAATCACCATTCTAGTGGATTCGAAGTGGGACTTGGTTGTGATTTTGATTTACATTTCCCAAATGACTACTGATGTTGAACATCTTTTCTTGTGCTTATGGATCATTCGTATGTCTTCTTTGGAGAAATGTGCTATTCAAATTCTTTGTCCATTTTGAGTTTTTGTTGCTGTTGACTTTTAGAAGTTCTCTATATAGCTGGATATTAATTTATCAGATAAATTATGATTTGTAAATATTTTCTCCCTTCTGTTGTGGATTCCCTTTTTATTCTGTCAGTAGTCTCTTTCCTTTATTTTTAAAGAGGTTTCTCCCTTAGGGTGAGTGCACTTGTCAGAGAGAGGAATGAGACAGTGATGGGAGGGAAAGTGAGAAATTACTCCCTGGGGATGTGACCACGCCGCAATTCCTTCTCCTCCATTCTCCTCCCAGGATCTTGGGCATGCGCACACATGTACCCTGCATGATTTTCAAGCCACTGGCCCCAAGACTCGAACTGCTGTTGGCCACGTGGGAGTCTAGCGATATAACTGCTATGTCATCTGCTGGCCCACAGCAGTATCTTTTGATGCACAAAAGCTTTTAATCTTGATGAAGTTTAATTTGTGTGCTATTTTGTTGCTTGTGCCTTTGGCATCCTATTCAAGGAATCACTACCAAATGCAATGTCATAAAGATTTTGTACTAGGGACCAGCAGTTAGCGTAATGGCTATGTCGCTGGACTCCCACGTAGTCAACCGCAGTTCGCATCCCGGACCCAGTGGCTTAAACTTATGCTGGGCGCGTGTGCGTGCATGCCCAAGATCCCAAGAGGAGAATGGAGGAGAAGGGATTGCGGCGTGGCCATCCCGCTGGGGGGGTGATTTCTTGCTTTCTGTCTCTCTGTCTGTCTGGCGAGCGCACACGCCCTATAGCGAAAACCTCTCAAAAAAAAAAAAAAAAAGATTTTGTACTATATTTTGTTCTAAGAGTTTTATAGTTTCAGCTATTATATCTAGGTTTTCATCCATTCACTTCTGTATATGGTGTTATGTAAGTGTCCAGTTTCATTTTTTTAATAATTATTTATTTATTTTTATTATTATTTTAATTTACGAGAGAGAGAGAGCAAGCTACCAGGGACTCAAACCATGGTTGGCCATATGGGAATTCAGTACCTCAATCACCACACCACCTGCTGGCTCCCAATTTCATTCTTCTGCATGTGAATATATATATGTACATATATATATATATATATATATATATATGTACATATATATATTCTCCCCACCCCCCACCACCATTTATTGAAAAGACATTTCTTCATTGGATGGTCTGGTACTCTTGTCAAGATTTTTTTGACCAGACCCAGGCTAGTGGTACAGCAAATTGAAGTACGGTGCTGGAAGGCTGGAGAAAGGAGATTATGGTGTGATGAAACTCTGCCAAAGGTGCTTCTGTCTCTCTCTCTCTCTCTCTCTTCATCTTTCTCTCATGCATGCAGTCTCTATCATAAAAAAACAAAAATAAATTCTTTGATCATATCTGGAACAGCTAATTTTGGGGCTCTATTCCATTCCATTGGTTTCTGTGTCTTTATGACAGTACCACACTGACGCTGTTTTGACTACTGTAGATTTTTTTAAAGGGTTTTTGCCCTAGGGATTGTGCGTTCACCTGAGAGAGACAGACAGTGAGAGGGAAAGTGAGAAATCATCTCCTAGGGGGATGACCATGCCGTAATCCCTTCTCCTCTGTTCTCCTCCTGAGATCTTGAGCACACACACGAAACCAGCATGATTTTCAAGCCTCTGGGTCTGGACCTGAACCGGGTTGCCCATGTGGGAATCCAGCAACGTAACCACTACGCTGTCTGCTGGCCCTGATTACTGTAGATTTTAAAAGCAGAAAATGTGCTTCTGAAAGGAGAACTATTTTCTTTTCAAGATTATTTTGGATAGTTGGGATTCCTTGTGATTTTATATAAACTTTAGGGTATTTTTTTTCTTTGTCTGGTAAAAATGCCACTGTGATTTTGGCACATCACTTATCTGATAAATTAATATCCAAGTATGTGTGATTTGGGGATTGCATTGACATCTTAACAATATTGTCTTCCAATCCATGAATATTTTATGTCTTACCATTTATCTGTCTTTTTCATCAATATTCAGTTTTTATTGTATAAGTCTTTCAAGTCCTTGGCTAAATTCTAATATTTCATCTTTCCAATGCTATTGTTAATAGTTTTTTGTGTTGTTTTTTTTTTTTTTTGAGATATTTTTGCTATTGGGCGTGTGTGCTCACCAGAGAGACAGAGAGAAACAGAGAGGTAGAAAGTGAGAAATCAGCCCCAGGGTGATGGCCACACCATAATTCCTTCTCCTCTGTTTTCTCGTGATTTGGGGCTTACAAGCCTGGCTTGAGTTTTAAGCCGCTGGGTCTGGGACTCGAATTGCAATCAACGACATGGGAATCCAGTCAGTGATGTAACCGGTACACCATCTGCTGGTCCCTGGAGTTGTTTTTCAAAATTTTTTTTTTCTTGCTATAGGGCAAGTGCATTCACCAAAGAGACAGAGACAGAGTGAGAAATCACCGTCTGGGGGTATTTCCACATGGTATCCTCCCTCCTACATTCTCCTCTCAGCATTTTGGGCATGCACACACACATGCCCAGAGTGAATTTTAAGCCTCCAGGTCCAGGACTCGATATGCGGTCAGCTATGTGGGAATCTAGCGACGTAACCATTATGCCTTCTGCTGGTTTCTCAAATTTTTTTTTTTTTTTTTTGGAGAGGTTTTTGCTATAGGGCTCGTGTGTTTCCAGAAAGACAGAGAAAGAGAGAGAGAAAGCGAGAAATCATCTCCCAGGGGGGATGGCCACGCCCCAATCCCTTCTGTTCCATTCTCCTTTTGGGATCTTGGGCACGCACGCACACATGCCCTGCATGAGTTTAAGTCACCAGTCCAGGACTAGAACCACGGTCAGCTACATGGGAGTTCAGCGACATAGCCATTACGCTAACTGCTGGTCCCTCTCAAATGTCTTTTTCAGATGATTTGTTTTAGTCTATAGAAAGACAACTAGTTTTTGTGTGTTGATTTTGTATATTGCTACTTTACTGAATTTATTGGTTAGTTAGAACAGTTGTGTGTGTGTGTGTGTGCATGTGTGTGTGTGTGTAATCTTTAGGATTCTCCACATATAACATCATATAATATACAAACAGTTTTACTTCTGCCTTTTCACTATGGGTGCCATTTATTTCTTTTTCTTCTCTAATTCTCTGGCTAGAACTTCCAACATAACATAATAATAGAAATAGCAGAAAGTGAACATCATTGTCCTGATCTTAGAGAAAAGCTTTCAGTCTTTTACCACTATTAAGTTTGCTGTAGGCTTTTCATATATGGCTTTTATTATGTTGAAGTAATCTAGTCTTTTTTTTTTTTGGAGAAGTTTTTGTTATAGGGCGAGCGCATGCTCGCCAGACAGACAGAGAGAGACAGAGAGATAGAAAGTGAGAAATCACCCCCCAGAGGGGATGGCCACGCCACAATCCCTTCTCCTCCATTCTCCTCTCGGGATCTTGGGCACGCACGCACACGTGCCCGGTGTGAATTTAAGTCACCCGGTCCGGGACTCAAACCACGGTCGACTACGTGGGAGTCCAGTGACATAGCCATTACGCTAACTGCTGGTCCCAGTAACCTAGTCATTTTTAACATGCCTTTTATACTCCTAGGAAACTAGGGTGTCTACAGGAGTGGTTACTTACTCATAAATTATGTTTTATGTATACATGTTTACAATTTTGAGATAATTTACCATTTAAACCCATAGCAGGTACTTATCTTTTATGGACCAGGTAGCTATATGTTTGTGTTTGGGTCTGAAGCAGCTTACACAAACATATGCTTGTTAGTCATGACTCAGACATTCCCATGATTGAGGGAAAAATCAAGGTTCCTTATCTTTTTCCTTTTACAGAGCTGCCCAATAACAATGAACGCAAGAAACAGCTCAGGGTTGAACATGCATTATCATTTACCAGTTACCAATTTCATGGTCTCTTCACTGCCTCCAGTATGAAATTCAAAGTCCTTGGAGCGATAGACAAGACTCACCATCATTTGGTCTCTCCTGTCCCTCTAACTCTGCCTTAAATCATGTCCCGAGCAGATCCCTGCACTCCGGCTAGGGGGAGTGAACTCAGGGTGGAGTGTGTGTTCTCAGACCTCTGTCCACTTGTGCCCGCTGCTCTTTCTGCCTAGAATCCTTTTCTCTCCCCATCTCCCTCTGGTGAACTCCTTTACGATAAAGCTCGAATCTTATTTCTTCCTTCTCAGATACCTTTCTTCCTTATCTTTCTGGCCTCGGTGCCCAATTACAGGTTCATATCCATCATAGGTCATCGAAATGTACTGCGAGGGTCTGCTGTGAGCACCTCCCAGAATTCACCGTGTGCTCCTAGAGGGCAGGGCAGCGTTCTTCATGCCGTCCCCTACGGGAGCATGAAGTACAGCGGGCAACACAGGCCGGGGCTCAACGGTATTCCCCAACAGATGAAATGAGTTGGATTTGAATTTCATCCAGCTACCTACCACTCACATAGCTTTATTAAATATTTACCATCCACCATTAAGGACAAGATAACGTGCTAAAACCAAAGGCTGCAGAGCCGTAAGGTGAAGATAGCACAGCTGCCTTAATTAGCTCCCACTGCAGAGGTATGTGCAGAGGGCCGCAGAGTCAGGGCAGGAAGCAATTACTTTCTACTGGCGAGATATTAAAGAGACATTTGTTTGGGGCCTTACAAGGTGAACAGAGACTAGAGAAGCATTAAAGACTGTGGAACTGAAGAGTAAAAATACATATATATACTTCCACTATCATAAAAGAAATATTTTAAAACTGCAAATAATATGAAAGAATTTTAACCCATTATTTTCCAATCCTATACCTCTGAGTAGAATTCTAACATTTTTCGGTACTCTTGTGTACAATACATGTACACTATATTACTTATGTATATGAGAATATTTCAAAAAGTTTGTAGAAAAAATGAACAAAAGGTAAGAGTTAACTTTGGTGCAAAACAAATTTGAAATCCATTGATAGCTTTTTTTTTTTTTTAATTGCCAAAAGGTGTATACCCTCTACACAGAAGACAGAAAGACAGAGAGGAAGAAAGGGCCCCCAGTGGGATGTGGTCACACCACAAATCCATCTTTCTTGCTTTCTCTCTCCCTCTGGTCAAATAAAAATAACTGAGGTGATGGGGGCTATCATGGAAGAAACGTGGGGAGAAAAATAATTACAAAGCTTGTTGGGTTCCAGCATGGCCATCCTAGGTAGGATATTCCACTCCTCCTTGACGGGAAGCCTTGGGTTTCTCTACTCCCCTGTGCCTGGGACAACTGCCCCACCATGTACATCTTAGGGCTGTATGTCATGCTTCCCTGGATCTTAGCTTCTCCCTTCCCACCACTCCTCAAACACCCCCAGGGGCAGAGCCTGGCTGAAAAGGAGCCCTTACGAGTAACTACTGTCTGGCCAAAGGTGGCATGGTGTTAAGGGTGCTGGACTCCCACATGATAGACTGTAGTTCGAGTGCCAGACCTGGTGGCTTGCTTTCTCACATTCCTTCTCTCTCTCTCTCACTGTCCCTCTCTGGTTAAATTAAAATAAATAAATTCTAAATAAAATAATTCTTAAAAAAAAAGTAACTACTGTCCCTCAGCACCAACCAGATGGCACAATGGTTATGTAGGGTCATGTAGCTGGAAACCCATGTAGTCAACTGTGGTTTGAGTTCTGTACCCAGCAGCTTAAAACTCACTCCATGTGCATGCGCATGCATGCCCAAAATCCCAAGGAGAATGGAGAACGGATTGTTGTCTGGCCATCCCCCTTGGGGGATGATTTCTCACTTTCTGTCTCCCTGTCTCTGTCTCTCTGGCAAGAGCAAGTACTCTATAGCAAAAATGTCACTTTAAAAAAAAAAGAATGTATCTACTGTCTCTGATATTTCCCCGGAGATTCTTCACTTGGGCATCGTGCCTGAACTTCTGGTTAGAGATTTGTGTTTCTTCCACACAGTTCATCTGAAGCCAGCGGCCACTCCTCCCGAGTGTGCATTAGACTTTCTCTTGAACCCACTGCTGAAGTTGGCGTGCTGCGGCCTGGTAGGGGAAGGCAGGAGACAGAATGGTGATCTGTGGGCACCGAAAAGGCCAAGTGTCTGGGGGCCCAGGGGTAGAGGGGGGCTGAGGTCACTGATCCAGAGAAACAGTAGATGAGGCCTCGGAGTTGAAGAGAAAGAAGGAAAAGAAGATTCCAGGCCCTGGCAAAGATGGATTTGATTTGTCTAGACATTTTGACCGTAGTCAGCTCTAGTAACTATAAGAGAATCTGAAGCATATGGAAAAACAAAAGCAGACAAGATTATTTAGGACCAGTCAGTTCTAGAGTAGATTCTGACAGAAGGTGTTTGATCCTGCTTCCTGGCATTCGCACCTGCCATTTGTGATTCAGCCACTGGGTGTCAGCAGAGAATCGTGCCTGAAAGTGTCCGAGCTCATGCTCTGATCTCTGCTGTCAGTCTGGGTGGGTACATCTTATTTTTAAATAAAGGCTAAAAAGTTTTTGTGATTTCTTCTCATGGCATGTCCTCCTTAGTATGTTAATAATTTCAGAATAGTCTTTTCCTTTATCGTCTCACTTTGTCACATGGCTAAGAATATCATATACAAAGCAGCTGGGAGGATTTTTTTTTTTTTTTTAGAGGTTTTTGCTATAGGGTACATGCGCTCGCCAGACAGAGACAGAGAGACAGAAAGCGAGAAATCACCCCGCAGGGGGGATGGCCACGCCGCAATCCCTTCTCCTCCATTCTCCTCTCGGGATCTTGGGCACGCACGGACACACGCCCAGCGTGAGTTTAAGCCACCGGGTCTGGGATGCGAACCGCGGTTGACTACACGGGAGTCCAGCGACATAGCCATTATGCTAACTGCTGGTCCCAAGGGAGGATTTTTGACAAAGATTTCCTCAGATGCACTCTCCTACTGAGATCTCAGCCTGAATTACTGCTGTAGCTGCATACCAGGATAGGACCTTCAAAGCTCTTCTTAGAAAACAAGGAGCTCATGGTAACCAGCAGTTAGCGTAATGGCTATGTAGCTGGACTCCCACGTAGTTGACTGCGGTTCGAGTCCCAGACATGGTGGCTTTAAAACTCACGCCGGGCGCGTGTGCGTGCGTGCCCAAGATCCCGAGAGGAGAATGGAGGAGAAGGGATTGCGGTGTGGCCATCCCCCCTGGGGGGTGATTTCTCGCTTTTTGTCTCTATCTGTCTGTGTCTGTCGAGCATACGCACCCTATAGCAAAAACCTCTCAAAAAAAAAAAAAGAAAACAAGGAGCCCGGTGGTGACCCAGTGATGACATAACTGGTCCCACCTGGAAAGGTTCCTCGCCCCTCCTGAGCCAGGTGCGTGCACACGTGCCAGCGACCCAGGTCTGCTCAAATGGGAGTGGGGTGGATCGCGATGAAGGTCCTCTTGGGAGTGTCTCTCTTTCTTCTTCTTTTTCTCATAGAAAAAATAAATAAATGTCAAAACAAAATGAAAGAATAGCAAACTCATTTCCCTTCAGAATTTTAACATGAACTTAAATAAAAAATGTTCCCCAACATCCTAAGTATAAAATAGATAGGAAAGAAAATAAAATATATCTAGTTGATCAAAGGATTTAATTCAGTGGCTTAGAAAAACACTCTTTTATTCAAGAAATATAGATCAAAGATGTACTCTGAGCAACAGGGATTAAAAGAACTCATAATAGACCCAGTGTGAATGAGAAATCAGAGTTAATAAAAACTTGAAAAATTATCTTAAAAAAAGCCCCAGGTTTATTGAGGTATAATTTACCTACCGTAAAATTCCATTTGAAGTATCTAATTAAACCATCCTCACAATAAAGTTTAGAACATTTTATCACCCTCAAAATACCCCTGGTGTCCATTTGCACCCAGCTACTTTTTACATTTGATTGTTAGCCTTTTCTCTGGCGTGGCTGGGGAGGAAACTAAAACAAAGAGAAAGTGATGCCTGAATTTGAAGACTACATGAGGAGTGGATTCACCTGACTACATGACATCTGATTCAACTGTAGAATTTGAAAATTTAAGTGACAGCTCCTGGTCTGGGAGCAGCTTATTTAAAACTGTGTGTTCCTTCCTCACCTACACAGAGGCAAAGGAACCCAACTCAGAAATGTGTTTATTCACCTGAGAACGTTAAAGAAGATTCATCAAGCGATTCATCTTTTGAACCAAAACCACTGACTTTAAAAGCTATTTTTGAAAGATTCAAGAAAAGGAAACAGAAAAAAAGAAAATACAAGCCAAGAGGAAGACCAATGGGAAGACCAAAAGGAAGGAAAAATACCAGACGGTTACACATAGATAAGAAACAAGTTAGAAGTAAAGGCCATAAGCTACCATTTATAGAATCAGAATAGAAGAAAACCATTACCATGGAGGAAAATTTTAACTTTTGAGCAAGCTGTGGCCAGAGGATTTTTTAACTACATTGAAAAGCTGAAATATGAACACCACCTTCAGGAATCCTTGAATAAAATGAATGTTGGTGAAGATTGAGAAAAAGATCTTGATAGCCCTAGATACAAATATTTGGATGATGATGGATCCATTTCTCCTTTTGAAGAGCCAGTAACAGATGAAGCAATGAATCTTGAGCCTGATGATGAATGTGATATCAAGTTGGTAGAGGAGAGTTGTTTTATAGTAAGTTCTGAATTCCCCGTTTCCAAGAAGACGAATGTATACTAAACAAATTTCTTTGTCTAAAAAGAGAACTTCAAAGGCTAAAAACACTGGGCAGAAGACAGAATGGCCTGAAAAGAAGACAGGAACGTGAATGGAAAAGAAGGATTTTTATCTTGAAAATGTCTGGAATTATAGGTATTGCCACATCCCACAGGTGTTGAGGGACAAGCCTGAACTGATTTCTGTGCAGAGGGTATCAGAATTTGAAAACCAGGCAGATACAGCCATGCTAAAAGTGTAAGGCATTCTATTTTTCTTGCTTCTAGCTTCTGTTGATAGCATCGCCAGCATGGAAGCAAACACACGTCTATACTATGCGTGTATCTCCTGAAGAACTTTCACAAAGCCTCATTCTGGTTTCAACCGGACACTGTCGATCAGTGTCCAAAATTCTTAATGTGGCTAAACTGAGACACAGGTTATGCTTCCATCACAGTAAACGTATTATAGTGGTGACAATGAGACCTGTAACATTTTGTTAATAATAATAAAAAAAATGATTGTTACAAGATGATGCACTTGCAGAATTTTTTTAATAATTATTTATTTATTTATTTTTGTCTTTTAAATGTTTTTTTTTAATTTTTAAAGTATATTTTTATTGGAATTTCTTATATACATTCAATCACATATGTTACTTAACTTGCAAAGTGAATATTCCAACATGTACATATTTCTCACCAGTCCAGTTGAGAATACTATACATGTCATGTTTAACAGATAATAATCCATTTCTTTGTCCCATAAATGCCTTGCCTCTCTATTTTTCTCCATAATGTCCTTCCTCAGACTCTCTTCCTTCACCCACCCTCTTCCCACACTGTATCTGGTATTTCTAACCATTTTCTATGTTTCTATATCCTCTAGTCATTCAGTTTTGGCTATGGAGTGTAGATGCTCAGTATTTATTCAGTGGAGACATACAATGTCTCTCCTTCATAGCCTGGCTTGCTTCACTTAGCAGTAAATCTTCCATATTCATCCACTTTCTGTCAAAAGTCAGGGTCTTGTTTTTTATGGCTGAGTAGCATTCCATATAGTATATGTGCCACACTCTTTCAATCCATTCATCTGTGGGCATTTGGGTTGGTTCCATGTTTTAGCAACTGTGAATAATGCTGCAATAAACATCAAAGTGCAAGCATTTTTCTAACAAAGGATTCTTCTGTCCTTTGGGTAGATACCAAGGAGTGGAATTGCTGGGTCATATGGTAGTTCTATTTGTAGATCTTTGAGGAATCTCCATATTCTCCACAGTGGCTGGACCAATTTACATTCCCACTAGCACTGTAGGAGAGTTCCCCTTTCACCACACACTCACCAACACTTATTATTATTATTTTTAATCTTAGTCATTCTGACTAGGGTGAGGTAGATCTCACTGTGGTTTTGATCTGTATCTCCCTTATAATGAGGGATGCTGAGTATTTTTTTCATATGCCTTTTGGCTATTCGTATGTCTTCCTTAGTATTTTTTCAACTCATTCTCCCATCTTTTAATAGAGTTGATCATCTTTTTTGGGAAAGCTGCTTGGGTTCCCTCTGTATTCTGGTTATCAGTCCCTTATCTGACGCATAGTTTACAAAAATATTTTCCTATTCTGTCAATTCACACTATTTACTATGTCTTTTGCCATGCAGAAACTTCTTAATCTGATATAATCCCATTTGTCTATTTTTGGGATTATTGCCTGAGCTTTGGGGGTCTTATTTAAGAAGTCTTTGCCTACCCCAATGTCTCTCAGGGCTTGCCCAGTGTTTTCCAGCAGCAGTTTTATAGTTTTAGGTCTCAGGTTTAGATTTTTGATCCACTTTGAGTTGATTTTTGTCAATGGTGAGAAGTAAGGGTTCAGATTCATCTTTCTGCAGGTGGATATCCAGTTTTTTCAGCACCATTGGCTAAAGAGGTTTTCCTTTACCCACTGCATTGACAAGTACTTTTTGTCAAAAATCAGTTGGCGATATGTTTGGGAGTTTATTTCTGGGGTCTCTATTCTGTTTCATTGGTCCACCTATCTGTTTCTGTGCCAATACCATGCTGTTTTGATTAGTACAGCTTTGTAGTATTTTTTGAGTCAGAGAGTGAGATGCTGCCCACTCCACTCTTCTTGTGCAGGATTGCTATGGCAATACGTGTTCTTTTATGATTTCAGACAAATTGTATGATTGACTTTTCTAGATCTGTGAAGAATGTCTCTGACACTTTGACTGGGATTACATTAAATATGTATATTAGTTTGGGTAGAATTGCCATTTTGATTATATTAATTCCTCCAATCCAGAAACAAGGGATGTCCTTCCACTTTTTTGTGTCATTTTCAATTTCTTTTTTAGCTTTCCATAGTTTTCCTTGTGGAAGTCTTTAACTTCTTTGATTAGATTTATCCTTAGGTATTTTATACTTTTTGTGTCTATGACAAATGGAATTACTTTTTTTCCAATTCTATCACAGTATCCCTCTTGCTAGTATATAGAAATGCTATAGATTTCTATATGTTGATTTTGTATCCTGTAACTTTACTATATTCATTTATTACTTTCAGAAATTTTTTCATGGATACCATTGGGTCTTCTATATATACAATCATGTCATCTGCAAATAGAGAGAGTTTCACCTCTTCTTTTCCTATTTAAATGCCTTTTATTTTATTCTCTTTTCTGATTGCGTTGGTGAAGACTTCCAGTACTATACTGAAAAGGAGCAGAGAAAGTGGGCATCCTTGTCTTGTACCAGTTTTTAGTGAAAAAGCTTTAAGCTTTTCCACAGTCAGGATGCTGTTCGCTATGTGTTTTATATAAATAGCTTTTATTGTGTTGAGAAATGATACTTCTATGCTGATTTTTCTGAGTATCTTGATTATGAAGGGATGTTGTATCTTATCAAATGCCTTTTCTGCATCAATTGATATGATCATATGGTTTTTATCTTCCTTTCTGTTATTATGTGTATTACATTTATGGTTTTATGTATGTTGAAACAATCTTGCATTCTTGGAATAAAGCCTACCTGGTAGTGATGTATAATCTTTTTTATATGTTGTTGGATATGATTTGCTAGTATTTTGTTGAGAATTTTTGTATCTATGTTTATCAGAGATATTGGTTTATAGTTTTCCTTCTTTGTCCTGTTCTTGTCTATTTTGAAGATAAGGGTGATGGAGGCTTCATAGAATGAATTTGAGAGATTTCCACCTTTTTGGATCTTTAGAAATAAATTGAAAAGAATGGGGGTTAACTCTTCTTTAAAAGTTTTGTAGAATTTAGAAGCCATCAGGACTAGGACTTTTCTTTGTTAGGTGGTTATTTATTACTGATTCAATCTCCTGACTTGTTATGGGCCTATTCCAACTTTTTACATCCTTCTGACTCAATTTTGGTAAATTATGAGTCCAAGAATGTGTCCATTTCATCCAGATTTTCTTGTTTGTTGGTGTATAGTTGTTCATAGTATCTTCTAATGATGTTTTGTATTTCTATATGTCTGTTGTTATATTACCTGCTTCAATGAAAATTTGTTTTTTTCTGGTTCTTTTCTCTCTTCTTCTTAATTAGTCTAGTTAGTAGTGTATCAATTTTGTTTATCTTTTCAAGGAAAAAGCTTTTACTTTAATTTATTTTTTGTATAGTTTGTTTATTTTCTATTTCATTTATTTCTGCTTAGATCTTTATTATTTCTTTTCTCCTGGAGTTTTTTGGATTTTTTTTTCCTGTTGCTTTTTCAGTTCTCTGAGGCACGATGTTGAGTGGTCCGTTTGCCTTCTTTCCATCTTCTTCTTATGTGCTCTAATTGCTATGAACTTCCCTCTTATGACTGCTTTTCAATGTCCCAAAGATTATGGAAACTTGTGTCCTCATTGTTATTGACTTCCATGAGTCTTTTGATTTAAGTCTTTATTTATTCAGTAGTTGTGAAGTCATTCAGGAGTAGGTTATTTAGTTTCCATGTATTCGTGTATTTTTGAGGATTTTTCTTGAAATTAACATCAAATTTATTTCCATGATTATTAGAGAAAATGCTGGATATAGTTTCTTGCCTTTGAATCTGTAGAGGTTTGTTTTGTGCCCTATTGTGTAGTCAATGAAAATGTTTGAAAAGGTTTGAAAAGGTTCCATATGGGGGTGAGAAAAAGTACATCCTGTGGTTTTTGGGTGGTAAGTTCTATAGATGTCTGTTAAATTAATTTGATTTATGGTATCCCTTATCTCTTTACTTATTTTTTGTCTAGATGATCTGTCCAGAGGAGATAGTGTGGTGTTGAGGTCTCCAATAATTAGTGTGTTGAAGTCTGTCTTTCCTGTTTGACCTAACAGTCTTTCCTTTACATATTTGAGTGCTCCTTAATTAGATGCATAGATATTTATAAGCGTTATATCTTTTTGATAGATTTACTCTTTTACTATTATATAGTGACCTTTTTTTTTTGTCTCTTTGAACTGTTTTTGTTTTAAAGTCCATTTTGTCAGAAATTAGTATCACAACTCCAGCTCTTTTTTGGTTCCCATTTGCATGGAATACCTTTTTCCAGCCCTTCACTTTTAGCCTATTTAAGTTTTATCCATGAGATGAATTTCTTGTAGAAAACAGATAGAGGGTTTCTGTGTGTTTTTTGTTTGTTTGTTTGTTTTTTTCCATTCAGGCAGTCTGTGTCTCTTGATTAGAGAATTTAGTCCATTAGCATTCAATGTTATTATTGATATTTCTGGACTTGTCGCTGCCTTTAAGTTGGCCATTGTCTTGGTTGTCTTTTATTTCCTTATTTCTGGCTGTTAATTTTTTAGTTTTCCTGGAACAGGACTCTCTTCAGAGTTTCTTAAAGATCTGGTCTGGTGTTGGCAAATTCTTTTAGGTTTTGTTTGTCTAAGGAGGTTTTAATCTTTTTTTCCCATATGATGGATAATCTTGCTTGATATAATAATGTTAGTTGAAATTGTTTCTCTCTTAACACTTTCAATATATCTTCCCATTCTTTCTTTCCTTGCATTGTTTCTGTTTAAAGGTTCGGTGTTAGCCTGATGGGATGACCTTTGTAGGTCACTTGTTGTTTCTCTCTTGCCAATTTTAGTATCTTGTCTTTATCTGTGGTTTTGGCCAGTCTGGCTAAGATGTGCCTTGGGTAGGATCTTCTTGGATTGATTCTGTTTGGGGTCCTTTGTATTTCTTGGGTCTGGAATTTTGAGTGCTTCTCTAGACTTGGGAAGTTTTTTTCCAAGATTTCATGAAATAGATTCTCCATGCCTTTATTAGTTTCTTCACCTTCTGGGTCACCAATTATTTGGATGTTTGGATGTTTAATGGAATCTAGTATTTCTTGTATATTATCCTCATCTTTTTTGTCATTTAATCTCTCTTTTTGCTATTATTTTTCTAGGTCAGAGGTTTTATCTTCTATTTCAGAGATTCTATCTTCAGCATGGTTTAATTGACTTTTAATACTTTTGAGAGAGTTTTTGATTTCCTGTATTACAGACTTCATCTCTAATAGTTCCATCTGTTTCTTTCTTGTAGTGTTAATTTCTTCTTTCCAATCATGGAAGGATTTCCTCATCTCCTGGATTTCGTTGTCTCTTTTCTGTTTCAACTCATAGAATTTTGTCACTATGAATGTTCTGAATTATTTCTCTGACATTTCGGTAACTTTTTCTTTTTCTTTTTTTTTTTCCCGAGGGATGGAGGGGAGTTAATGTGTTCTTTGGATGAAGACATATTATCTGGTTTCTTCAAACCTGAGGCTCTTCTACTTTTAGCCATTGGGTGATGTTTTCAACTTTGGATACATTTTTGAAGAAAGTTTCTGCCACTGGGAACAAGTTCGCTTCCCTTTTGCTGTGGATTGATGTGTGCCGAAGTCTTTCTTTGGCTGTGTTTGGCAATGTGGTCCCCACAGGAAGAACCTTCTATTCAGGTGTCTGAAGAACAGTTTCCCTTTTTTGCAGGTAGTTCAGTAGAAGGGTGGATCCCAGGGAGCCTCACAATACAAGAGTATTTGAAAACTATGATTCTAGACCTGTATAGTCCCTCTGGGTGGGTGGAGGATGAGGAGAAGATAACAACATAAGAGGGAAGAAAAAGAGCATGAAAGAGAAAAAAGTAAAAGTGTGCACACAGTCTGTGATTTTGCCGGGGGCTACAGATGGAACTGGGCTTTGCTGGAGAGCTGGGGGCTGCCCTATTGGGCAGGAGGAATTAGCAAAAGAAAGAATTTTTTTTTAAAAAAAGCAGCCTACATTTCTGGTATGTGATGGGGGGATTGTCAGGTTGGTAGAACTGGGCTGGAGCCAGAGTTGGAGGTGTGGTCGGGGCCAGTGAAAGACCCTGCCTCAGTGTCCCTGACTGGCTAGGAGGCTGTAGATGGAACTAGGCTCTACTGGAGAGCTGGGGCCCCCCTTTCTGGGGGTGGAGGGAGGCTCTGAGGTTAGGAGAGCTGGGCTGGGGTAGGAGCTGGAGCTGTGGTCGGGGCCAGTGAAAGGCCCTGCCTCAGTGTCTCTAACTGGCCAGGGGGCTGTAGATGGAACTCAGAAAAATTTTTGATAGTTAATTTTAGTGGAAGAAATTGTCTCTTTTTTCTTTTGGAATGTATCTCCAAATCACTACCTAAATTTTGTTCATGGCCTTTTAACACAAGCCATCTGCTCTAACCAGCACATTTCTCTTGTCAGCGCGGTTTCACAGGTGAGGTTACTCTTCTGGATTTTAGCCCTTTGCAGGCCCTCTTTGTCTAAACACCTTCCTGGACTGGGTTCTCTTGTCCCAGTCTTTCCATCCCGAGGCCACAGCTCCTACTGCACCAGCCTGAAGGCTCTAGTAGTGCTGCTGCCTGCCCCACCCCACCTCATAGCCTCTGCTTTTGACATCCTGTTTGTAGAACCCTCAGGTATTTCATTCTCTGTGACTTGGCTTTGCATACTTTGGGACCGAGCTGACCAGACACACTCTTGCTTTAGCATTCCTGAACTCCTGGGGCTCAGTTCACCAGACTTCAGCTGATTGACCAATGGATTGCAGAGCAGCAGAAGGAACATGTACCAGAGGGGAAGTGGCTGGCTCTACTGAACACGGTCAAGGTAAGTCTGTAAGCACAGGGGCAAATCAATCTGTGTCTGATGACCTTCTAAAAAGGGAAGGAGAGGGACCAACAGTTGGCGTAAACCGGTGGCTTGAACTCATGCCAGGTGTGTGTGTGTGTGTGTGCCCAAGATCCCCTTCTGGGATTGCAGCATGGCCATTCCTTCTGGGGGGTGATTTCTCGCTTTCTGTCTCTCTGTCTCTCTTTGTCTTTCTGATGAGAGCATGGGCCCTATAGCAAAAATCTTTAAAAAAAAAAAAAAAAAAAGGAAAGGAAGGGAAAGGAGAGAGAAAGAAATGAAATGTGTTGAAAGACCATTTTCCAAGCCATTCTTTCTGTTGCTTTTACAGTATTTTACATAATTCTGGGGAATTTGCAGATCAGATCGCTGAGACTCAGAGAAGGTAATAAACATGACCAAGAACACTCTTTTCTTCCTTTCCTTTCTCTTTTCCTTCCTTCCTTCCTTTTTTTTCATTCTTTTTTCTTTCTTCTTTCTTCCTTCCTTCCTTCTTTCCTTCCTTCCTTCCTTCCTTCCTTCCTTCCTTCCTTCCTTCCTTCCTTCTTTCCCCTTTTTCTCTTTCTTTGCCAAAGGGTATGTGCACTTGCTAGAGAGAGACACAAAGACACAGAAAGAGGGAGAAGGAGAAAGCATCCCCCAATAGGACACGGTCACGCCACAATCTCTTCTCCATCTCTCCATCCTGCTGGGATTTGGGGCATGCACACACATGTGCCCAGGTTGTTTTTCAAATCTTCAGGACCTGGGTTTGAACTATGACTGGTCATGTGGAATCTGGTTCTTTTAGCCACTAGGATACAAGACTGATCCCTATTTATTAAGTTTTGAAGTTTATTTATTTATATCTTTCACAAGCAAGAGAGAAACATAGAGATCAAGAGAGAGATAACACTGCCAACAGGGTCTTGATGCCACAATCCACCCCCAGCTTAACCTAGACCCGGATCATGGGTGTGCATGCCCATCACACTCAGGGAGGCCTCTGAATGCAAACCTTCCCATATGAGATTGCCTAGCAGAGCATCTCATTTTACCACTGCACCACTATCTGCCACCATCTTTATTTAGAGAGATTTTTGCTATAGGGCATGTGTACTTCCTGGAGAGACAGAGAGAGACAGAGAAAATGAGAAATCACCCTCCAGGAGGATGAACTTGCCACAAACCCTTCTCCTCCACTCTCCTCTCATAATTTTGGGCATGAACGCACAAGCACCCTGTATGAGTTTCAAGCTGACAGATTCAGGACTTGAACTGCAGTCTCCCATGTGGGAGCCCAACACCCAACCACTGCACCCCCTCTGACCCCTGCCACCCTCTTTTAAAGTTATTTATTCCTGAGAGAGAGAGAGAGAGAGAGAGAGAGAACAAGAGGAGAGCACACTTTAAATGAAGTCGGATTCAATATCAGATCTATCTGAGGTCTGGTATTTTGACACATACTCCTGTCATGCTTCACATGATCCCCTCAGTGACATTGTTCAGTTCAGTGTTTCTCAAGAGGTACTCCCTAGGCTCCAGGAAGAGAGAAGCTACCCAGTGACTTCCTTATAACCAGAGGTCACCTACGATGTCACCCCAGCGAGCCTGGGGTTGGGCCTTATGAGATCACTGTGTACCTGTTATGATCAAAGTCACTGGAAATGAGAAGAGTAAATAACTACCATATAAAAGAGTGACAGAGACCAGCAGGTGGTGTGGTTTTTAAGGCACTAGACTCCCACATGGCCTACCATGGTTCAAGTCTCAGTACTGGAAGCTTGAAACTCACACTAGGCTGTGCGCATGGATGCCCAAAATCCTAAGAGGAGAGTGGAGGAGAAAGGACTTGGTATGTCCATCTTTCCTGGTGGGTCCCTCTCACTGGCTCTCTTTGTCTCTTGATGAGTACATGTGCCCTATGTCAAAAAACAAAGCAAAACAAAACCTCCCAAAAACCAAGAAAACAAAATAACCCCCAAAATATAAAAACCTGGGAAAAAAGAGAGAGAGAGTGAGGTCATTACCATGAGTGCTGTCCTAGCTCTGTAGGGGATCTGAGAGAGAGAGAGAGTTTTTGCCAAGTGGGAGCAAGAGAAAAGCTTCACGGAATAGATGATGTTTGAGATAAGCCTTGAAGACTGGAAAGAAGTCAGGCTGAGGAAACAGCACATGCAAAGGTGATTATGCAGAAAGAATGAATAAAGTGGGACTGAAACTACTTTTCTTAAAAAGGCTATTTGCATAGGTCAGCATTTGGCTGGCATCTGGGAACTCAACTAGTGAACAGTTCTCTACATTAATGTGAAACTCCCCTCAATGAGAAGAATGACTCATGGAATCTAGACTGCTGGTGCAAGCAGTATGGTGCTGAATACCCACTTCCTCTCTGGGAATCTTGAATTTTGGTACATGTTCAGCAGCAAGGGCCTACATGATCAGATGCAAATAAAAATATGAGATACATGGTCTCTAAGGTGCATCCCTGGTAAACAGCACACACATGTTGTCATGCTTGTTGTAGGGATTAAGCAGATTCTGTGTCATACTCTGGGACAGGACTCCTAGTGGCTTGTGCCTGGTTTCCTTCAGAATTTGCCCATGCACCTTCTTTTTATTTTTGCTGGTTTCATTCTGCTTCCTTTTGCTGTAATAAATCTTAGCCATGAGTTTGAGTATACTGTGAGCCCTGCTAGTGAGTATTCACGGCAAATGATACAGCCTAGCCTTGGTCTTAGGGATATCAAACAGTGATAGAACAGAAAGCACGTTCTGTGTTTGTAAAGTGACAAGGTCTGACTGAACTGTAAGGTACTTATAGGAAGAAAAGGTCAGGAAAGTAGACCAAAGTCATTTTATGAATCTCTTTACTTACCATCATTCTGTTTTTAGTTTTCAAGCTTACTACATTTTGATTAGTGAACACATTGTATATGATTTATCTCTTTTAAATGTGTTAATTTTTCTTCCCATAATATGACTCAGGATATGACCTATCTTATTTTTTAAAAATTTATTTATTTTCTATTCATTTACTGTACATCACAGCATACAAAATGAGATTTCCCATCCAGAATATAGGGTATATTGGCTTAATCAAGGATATTACTATACATGTTATTGTCAACAAATAATTTTCAATTTCTTGTTTCTTATATATTTTGCTCACCCCATTCCCTACTTTTCACCCTCTGACATTTCCCAACCTCCTCCCACCCTGTCTCTGGTATCTATAGTTGCTTTCCATGCCTTTTTTTTCCCCACATTGTATTGATTCACAAACTATTTTATTTAATCTAAATACTTTCAATAGCAAGTTCAGCTGATATATACATATCTGTGAACACATGTCTGACTTTAGGCATAAAACTCATGAGTAGAATGATCATACTATAAAGTAGCACCTACCTGAGGCTGTACAGCTTACTGCAGTCATTAAACAGGTATTTTTTAATGTATTTTTAAATTTCAAGAAAAGCAGTTTTGGGAACCAGCAGTTAGTGTTGTGGCTATGTCGCTGGACTCCCATGTAGTCGACCGCGGTTCATATCCCGGACCCAGTGGCTTAAAACTCACGCCGGGCGCGTGTGCGTGCATGCCCAAGATCCCGAGAGGAGAGTGGAGGAGAAGGGATTGCGGCGTGACCATCCCCCCTGGGGGGTGATTTCTCGCTTTCTGTCTCTGTCTCTCTCTCTGTCTGGTAAGTGCACACGCCCTATAGTGAAAACCTCTCCAAAAAACAAAAAAAAGAAATAAAAAAAAAAAGAAAAGCAGTTTTAGCTTTAATAAATCAAAATAAAAGATGTTAAGAGAAATTTGCTTAAGACTTAAAGGTTAAGACTCTGTTCAAATAATAGGTGATAGATGAACCTATCAACATCTCAAGAGAAGACAAAAATTCTTAAATCTGGAAAACAAAGCATAGAAGAAAATCAATACTGTTTTAGTCAAAAGTCATAAAATTCTATTTCACCAGTTGAGTCACATATAATTATTCTCTCTTCTGTTGAAGTTTGATCTTTCCACTTAAATTCTGGAAGTTAACATTCAACTCCGGACTTGTCTTTACCATTAAGTTGGCCATTTTCTGGGTTTTTTTTTTTTTTTTTTCAACTTTTATTTCTGCGTATCTCTCGTTAGTTTTCCTGGTATATCACTCCCTCTAGAGCTTCTTGAAGAGCTGGTCTGATATTGGTAAATTCTCTCAGGTTTTGTTTATCTGAGAATGTTCTTTCCATATGTCTTTTCTTCTCATATGAAGAATAATCTTACTAGGTATAGTATTCTTGGTTGAAATTGCTTTTCACTTAACACTTTAAATATATTTTCACATTCTTTCCTTGCTAGCATTGTTTCTGCTGAGAGGTCGACTCTTGGCCTGATGGGATATCCTTTATAAGTAACTTGATGTTTCTCTCTTGCCAATTTTAGTATCTTGTCTTTGTAGTTTTGGTAAATCTGGTTATGATGTGCCTTGAAGATCTTCTTAGGTTGATTCTATTTGGGGTTATTTGTATTTCTTGGGTCTGGATATTTGAATGAATCTTTAGGTTTGAACAGTTTTCTTCCAGGATTTCATGAAATAGATTATAAATAGATTATGCCCTGATTAGTTTCTTCACCTTCTGGGATACCAATTATCAAGATGTTTGGATGTTTAATGGTATTTAGTATTTCTCATGTTATTCTCATTTTGGGGGTTATTTTCTCAGTGTTTTTGGTGAATTTTTCTAGGTCAGAGGTTCTGTCTTTTGCATCTGAGATTCGAGCTTATGTATGATCTAATCTGCTTTTAATACTTTCAAGGGTGGTTTTGATTTCCTGTATTATAGTCTTCATCTCTAACAACTCCATTTGATTCTTTTTTTATGGTGTATATTTCCTCTTTCAACTTATGCAAGAACTTCCTCACCTCCTGGAACTCCTTGTCTCTTTTCTCCTACATTTTCTGGAGTTCATTATCTTTCTTCTCTTGCATCTCTGTTAGCTTTGTCACTATGAATATTCTAAATTCTTTATCTGCCATTTCCATGAGTTTCATTGCGCTGTCTGTGGATGATAAGGAATTGTTCTTTTTCTTTGGGGGAGAGCTATGTTCTCGTTTTTTCATATTTCTGGTGCCTCTGCAGTGGTTTCTAGTCATCTGATGGATTATATATTTCTTTCCAATTTTTTGAAGTTGAATCTGAACATTCAGTGCCATGTAGGACATGATCTGCAATCTCTCTGTAGTTCTGTTTTTCTCCCTTTGTGGAGCAGATTCAGTGGGCATTGAAGATTATTTTAACCCTAATACTATTCATATGTTTAGTTACTATGTACCTAGACCTGTCTAGACACTCAGTATGTGGAGGCTGAGCAGCAAAGTGATAAAGGTAAAAGAAAAAGGAAAAGAAAAATGAAACAAAGAAAGAAAAAAAGGAAAAAAGAAACAAATAAAAGCAATAATAAAAAAATTTTTAAAGCAAAAAATGAAAACCATGCAGTGTGCTCACGTGAAAGGGATTGCTCCCAGCTCAAATGCAGATGACGTCTCAAAAGGCCTGTACTTTGGATCTGTCTTACTAAGTAAGTACTCCATGTTCACTTGAGAATGTGAACTTTCTTCTTATTGAGTTGAATGCTCTATAAATGTCAGTGAGATCTAATCAGTTTGAAGTGTTTCTCAGTTCTTCCATATCCTTGCTGTTTTATCATTTACTAAGAGAAGAGTTTTGAAGTCTCCAACTCTCATTGTGGATCTGTCCATTTTCCCTTCAGTTGTATCATTTTTTTTGCTTCATCTGTTTTGAAGCTCTCTTGTTAGGTTATAAGCACACACATTAAGAGTATAAAATTTCTTGATGAATTGTTTACTTTATTATTATGCTCTGTTTATTCCTGAAAGTTTTTCTTGCTAAGAAGCCTGTGTTTGTCATAGTCCTTACAGTTTTTGTGTGATTAGTGTTTGCATGGCACATTTTTTTCCATATACTTTTAAACTACCTACTGTTTTTTTTCTTTTTGCTACAGGGTGCATGTACTCACTGAAGAGACAGAGAGAGTGAGAAATCTCCCCCCAGGGGAGATAGCCATGCTGCAATCTCTTCTCCATTCTCCTCCTTTAGAGTAACCACTAAAATCATGTGGTATTCAACAAGGGTACCAAGACCATCAATGGGGTGAGAACAGTCTTTTCAACAAATAATGCTGGGAAAACTGTATATTTAATTGCAAAAGAATGTACTTGGATCCTTATTTTACGCCACATGCAAGAATGATCTCAAAACAGATTGAAGAACTAAAACTTAAAACATAAAATTACTAGAATAAAACACAGGCCAAAACTTCATGATATTGGGTGTTGGCAATGATTTCTTGGACAGGACAAGAAAGCACAGACAACCAAAGAAAAAAGTTGACAAAGTGACTGTCCAGATGAAAAACTTTGGGGCATCAAAAACACTATCAACTGGAAACCAGCAGTTAGCGTAATGGCTATGTCGCTGGACTCCCACGTAGTCGACCGTGGTTCGCGTTCCGAACCCGGTGGCTTAAAACTCACGCCAGGCGCGTGTGCGTGCGTGCCCAAGATCCCAAGAGGAGAATGGAGGAGAAGGGATTGAGGCGTGACCATCCCCACTGGGGGGTGATTTCTTGCTTTCTGTCTCTATATCTCTCTCTGTCTGTCTGGCGAGCGCACATGCCCTACAGTGAAAACCTCTCAAAAAAAACAAAAAAACAAAAAAAACAAAAAAACACTATCAACTAAGTGAAAGGTAACTCAGAGAATAAGAGAAGATGTTTGCAAATTATAGAGCTTATAAGAGACTAATGTTCAGAACTATAAAAAAAAATTATACAACTCAACAGCAAAGAAACAACACAATTAATACATGGGCAAAGGACTTGAAAAAATATTTTTCCAAAGAAGGTACAAAAATGGACAATATGCGCATGAAAAGATAATGAACACCAGTAGCCAATAGGGAAATGAAAATTAAGACCACAATGAGGCACCACTTTGCCACCACTAGGATGGTTACTATGAGAGAAAGAAAGAGAAAACAAATGTTGGCAATGATGTACTGGAACCCTCATGGGATTAGAACCCTGCTGGAACCCTTGTTGAACTGATGCAGCCACTGAGGAAAATGGTTTGGTGCCTCTTTAGGAAATTAGTCACAAAATTATCATATAACTTAGATATTGCCCTTTTGGGTACATATCCAAAGGAATGTAAACAGGGACTTGAACAGATATTCACACACCTGTGTTCAAGTGGCTTTTTACGATAACTGAAAAAGAAAAGAAATCAAGTGTCCCTTGTTGGATAAATGGATAAACACAATGTGACACATACATACAATGGAATATCATTCATCTTTAGAGAGGAAGCAAATTCTCACGTATGCTATAACATGGATGGACCTTGAAGACATTGCTAAGCAAAAAGGACACATACTGTATGATTCCACTTACATGTAGTACCTACCGTAGTCAAATTCATACAGTTGAAAGTGGAATAGAGGTTACCAGGGGTTGTGGGGAGAGAGAATGTGGAGCTGGAGTTAATAGAAATGGAGTTTCACTTTGGGAAGATGAAAAGTTCTGGATCCTGATGATAGTGACAATTGTACATGATGCATTTAATGCCCCTGAACTGTATGGTTAAAATAATACATTTTTTATTATACATATTTTGCTACGACAGAAGAGCACTTTTTGAATTAAAAAAATGGACTCATTACTATTATTATTTTTTTAATTTGCTATAGCACATGTGCTTGCCAGGGAGAGAGAGAGAGAAGAAAGAGAGAAAAGTGAGAAAGCACCCTTTAGGGGGAATAGTCTCACCACAATCTCTTCCTCATTTTTCACACTTTCTTTATTGACCCTGGGCATGCATGCACACGTGCCTGGAGTGTTTCTCAAGCTACTGGATCCAGGACCCAGGACTTAAATCAGTCATGTGGGATCCATCTGTCTTAACAACGTGTTGGCTCATACTTTTTTTTTTTTTTTTTTTTTTTTTTTTGGAGAGGTTTTCGCTATAGGGCGCGTGCGCTCGCCAGACATACAGAGAGAGACAGAGAGACAGAAAGCGAGAAATCACCCCCCCCAGGGGGGATGGTCACGCCGCAATCCCTTCTCCTCCATTCTCCTCCTGGGATCTTGGGCACGCACGCACACGCGCCCGGTGTGAGTGGTCCGGGACGCGAACCACGGTCGACTACGTGGGAGTCCAGCAACATAGCCATTATGCTAACTGCTGGTTCCCATGGCTCATACTTCTTAATTTGTTTGTGAGATTGCCTCTGATTATTATTATGTGATAGTTATAACATTTCATGGGCTATTTTATTTTCTCCAGGAGGAAGATGATTTATACCTCCAATGTGAATAATAAGAGATTTGAGGCATCTCTAGAAGAGATCCCAAATATCCTTAACCTACTAACTAAATGCCGAGACATCTTTTACCACAAACAAAACTCTTACTTCCATAGTGAGACATAAGGCTTAATAGAGGAGAAATTTTGCTTGAGACTGGTCTATTCTCTCTCCAACCCCATCAGTGGAGCTCTGTGTGAAGTTCTGAAGTGGCCTGCACACTCCTTCACCCCATCCTGGCACCAACACCTCTTTTCATCTGGAAATTCTACCTCCATATATGAAGTTCAGGATCTCTGTGGAGTTCTACCCTCAGCCTCTCTCTGCAAGTGCACTGGATCCAGTCAGGGCTCCCATGAGAGAATCCCAGGCAATCAGCAGCAGTGTTTGTCAGGGGGTGTGCCTGGACGGGAGAAAAGCCAGTCAGAGTTCTTCTCTGAGTTGATACCAAGACTGTGGGAGAAAAATGGGAGACAAACAGTGTGCAGCAGTAAAAAAGCATGCTTTGCAAGGCAGATCCACACGACCAATGGGAAGGTTGCTGGCGGTCTGGAGAACTCGGGGTATGCTGGGTGCATGCTTGCCCATGATTCAGGGCTGGGCGAGCTTAAAGTGGATCACGCACCCAGACTCTGGTGCTGTTTTCTTTCTCTTTCTCTTTCTCTTTCTCTTTCTCTTTCTCTTTCTCTTTCTCTTTCTCTTTCTCTTTCTCTTCCTCTTCCTCTTCCTCTTCCTCTTCCTCTTCCTCTCTCTCTCTCTCTCTCTCTCTCTCTCTCTCTTTCTTTTTTCTTTTCTTTTCTTTTCTTTTCTTTTCTTTCTTTCTTTCTTTCTTTCTTTCTTTCTTTCTTTCTTTTTCTTTCTTTTTTTTCTTTTCTTTCCTTTCTCTCTCTCTCTCTCCTCTCTCATCTCTCTCACTCATGGAATAAATAAAAAAAGTTGTGGATAGAGGACATTCCCTTTCTGCTTGGATTCAAGAATTTGGAGTAGCTGGCTGTGGCATCAGAGCGGTCATCTTTCCCATGAGAAGGAAGCCTCAATGCTTTAGGAGTGAATGAAGCCAATAGAGGAAAGTAAAGCCTAGGTGTGGGAAAGCACTAAGGGTTTCATTTGCTTATGGACTGCAGGAGACTTTCACAGCAGGAATGGGTCTTGATTTTTAGTATTTTGTTATAGAGTGCGTATGCTCACTGGAGAGACAAAGATAGAGACAGAAAAAGCAAGAATCACCCCGTTAGGGAGGACGGCCACACTGCAATCCCTTCCCCACCATTGGTCCTCTTGGCTACGCACACACACGGACTGGTAGACCTTTCAAGCTGCTGGGTCCAAGACTCAAACCACTTAGTCTGCCATGGGGGATCCAGTCTCTTTAACCTCCACACCACTGGCTGGCCCAGGAATGGGTCTGTCTTTGTGTATTTATTTAAATTTGCCAGAGAGGACATCTGTTAGAGAGAGAGAGAGAGAGAGCAAGCACTCCCCATGGGGCATGACCACACTGCAATTCCTTTCCATTCTCCATCTTATTGGGATTTGGAGCTTGCACGCACAGGCATCCAGTGACTTCATTGCCAAGGCCAATATTCAGACCACAGAGTCAGCCATGTAGGATTTGGCTGTTTCAATCATCAAGCCTCAGGGCATGCCCACAAATGGGTCTTAA
Organism: Tupaia tana; assembly: GCA_026018925.1. Lineage (NCBI taxonomy): Eukaryota > Metazoa > Chordata > Mammalia > Scandentia > Tupaiidae > Tupaia > Tupaia tana. Next base: position 8,008,302 of record JAKSZU010000013.1, on the reverse strand, counting down.
TACAAACAACTCTCTAAGGGGTACAAGGAGAGAAAAAAATAACTTGATCCCCCAAGATCCTCACTGCACTAGATACTCAGGAATTGTGTTGTTTACCTAGTCTTAGCCCCGTCATCTCCTTTGGTTCATTCCTTAGGAGAGAGTGAGGTTAAATCCTTGAACCATGGAGAGCTAGGTCTGATCTGTGGCCCAAGGAGCACAGAAATCCAGCTAGCTGAGAAAGGAGAGGAATAAAGCCCTATACAGAGGAAAAAAAAACAAAAGAAAAAAGAAATAAAAAAAAGCACCGAAGAAAGAGAAAGTAAGGTCAGAGCAATATTGTTGGGCCCAGTGAAGCATGTTTGAATCTTGACAATAAAAATCCTTCTCTGACTTAAACTGGATTCAGGATGGATCTTTCACTTTTAGCCCAAAGTGACTCAACCCTAAGGTGTTTTCTGATCTGAATGTGATAGCAATTTGGGGTCCACTTGACCTTTTTTTTAGTCTTCTCTGTGGGATCTTCTTTCCCCGAGATCAGACCCTTAAGACTACCAGGAACTAGCTGCTCCCTGCAAACACCTGATGGAATCAGATCAAAACAGAGACAAAATTAGCCACCACGGTGCTAACTGCAGGAACATACAAAGGACAGAGCTCAAAAGTTGGGCACAACTTCCTTAGAACATAAAAGCAATTCCTTTTATCACTGGAAAAAAAAAGAATTAGAATTCTCCTTGTGTTTCTTATATTAGACTGACAGATAAAAGCAAATGTCTAGAACTTCCAGGCAGCCAGCCACAGGCCTGGCAAGGCAGGTGTTTTGTAGGATGGAGTTGGGAAGAGGCGTACACTAGATGGCGCTGTTTGTTTGCCTTCCACCAAACACAGTGGGTGACTGAGAAAGGGGAAGTGAGGAAGGACATAAAAACACGGAGCTTCCTAAACTTCCTGAAAATACACAAAGGGATGAGGAGAATCAGCTTGATTATTCCTACTATGCCAAATTGTGTGATAAGATCAGACACTCCCAGCTATTTCCCTCCCCATGCTGCTGAGACATGGCAGTTCTTCCTCAGAGACACACATGTTGCTCTACTATCAGGGGCCTGTTATCTCCAGGGCAGATTGAGGTATGGATACCTTCCCTGTGATGAGTGGGGTGATGAGCTAGGCTCACTCCTAGGCACTCCTGTCAGCCCTTAGCAGTGGAGCTGGCCTTGCAGGGCAAGTGGGTCTTTCAGAAAACTGCCGTCAGGGCTCTGATGTCCGAATGCTTCTTTGTCACCTCAAGGCTAAAAGGTAGAAGCAGACAGTCACCTGTGGCCTATTGATGAGTTGATGAGATGGGGTTTTGAGGAACACGAGAACCACCCAAACTCTCACCTTCGTGGGGCATGGTTGTTCTGGTGAATCTTGTTTTTTTGTTTCTATTTTTTAAATTTTTTAATTTTTATTTATCAGTGTGCACTTGTGTTTGCCAAAGAGACAGGCAGAAAGAGAGAGAGAAAGTGAGAAGGCACTACCCATGGTGGACGGTCATGCTGTGATCTTTTCAGTTCCATTTTCCCCCTACTGTCAGGATTTGGGGCAAACACACACACATGTGCCTGGCATGTTTTTTACACCACTGGGTCTAGGACTCAGACCTTGAATTCAGCCATGTGGGATCCAGCCACCTTAACCACTACACCACTGGGTGGCCCTTTCTGTTAAAATTTTTGGCAGAGGGTGTGTATGCTTGCTGGACAGAGAAAAGAGAAGGGAGAAAGAGAGAAAGGGAAAGAACACCCCTTCCTCCCCAGAGAACGGCCATGCTGCAATCCCTTCTCCATTTCTCCCTCCCTTTGTACTTTGGGCACACATGCATGTGTGCCTGGCATATTTTTCAAGCCACCAGGTGGCTCCAATGCATCTTGTTCTCTCTTGAATTTGCACTCCTTGCTCATCCCTCCTCTACTCACCACTTCTGCCCACTTCTGCTCTTCTTCATTCTTAGAAATTGCTCCTGGAGCAGTTTTCTGAACCTAATGGGAAACAAGCAACTAGGTGCACACTTATTCCTGTTCATATTTTTTTGCTTTTTGAGGAAAACTATAGTAAAACATGACAGGTGTAGCAATGATCTGTTGCTGCATAATGAATTGCCCCAAAGTGTAGCATAAGTAACTCACATTATTATCTAATGGTTCTGGGGTCAGGAATTTGGTCATGGCATAGCTGGGTCCTCTTGTCTCTGGGTCTACCACCCAGTGGCACTCAGGGATGCAAATATCTGAGGGCCTCTCTGAGGGCTTGGCAGGGAAGCTCACTCATTGGTTGTTGGCAGACCTCAGGTCCTTGCTCACTGTTAGCTGAAGGAATCTGCACTTTGTCCCAAGGGCTTCTCTGCAGGGCTGCTCACAACATGACAATTTGATTTCCCTAGAGTGGTGAAGGAGAGAGAGGGATAGGAAAAGAGCGAGCGAGTGAGTGTGCACCTTTACAGTCTAGTAGGACACCAGAGACAGAAAAAGGAATGCCTATTTGAACTTGTAATTACGGTAAACCATCTCACAAGATGCACTTGTTGCACGTGCATGTGAATCAACCCACCCACCACAAATTAAGATATTTCATATGCTTCCCAAGTTACTTTTGATTAAAAGCTTGCTCAGAAGCTAAATGCAAATTACCTGTACATGTGCCCCCTTCAGCCAACTGTTGAGAAATCTAAAGTGCAAGCCTTCAGCTTCCATAGATTTTATTTTGTGCAAGCTCAACCATACACTGTTTTCTTAAGCAGGGATTTTGAGCATGTGTTTCAGAGCTGCAATTTCCAGCAGCCCAGCAAGGGCATTTAGGAGGATAATCATGAGAACGAGGTTCCAGGGACGGGATATGCTCACAGTGTCTCAGAGGAGTTATGTGCATGCTATACCACCCAGGATGGCACATTCTGGGCCTGTTTTAAGCTGGTGACATTTGCAGCAGGCTACTCTTTAAACAGGTAGAGAATACAGAGAAATGAGATAGATACTCTCTGAAATTATGCAGGTAGGAGAAATTAAGGTTTTGTGCTGTAGCAGGATCAAGAGCAGAGAGGGGAGAAGGCCGCAGGACATCTAAAGACCCCAGTTCCAGAATAGCCTTGACTTAAGAACACTGTGCCATTGTTCCCAGAGTCACCCCAGAATTTGACACAACAATGTCGTTACCTTGGGCCAGCTGGGGGCTTGGTAATTAAGGTCCTCATATGACTTACTATGTGGTTTGAGTTCCTGATGCAGCAACTTGAAAAATGTATCAGGCACAAGTGCGTGCATGCCCAAAATCCTGAGAGGAAAATGGAGAAGGAGGAATTGCGGCATAGCCATCCCCCTAGGGGGTACTTTTTCACTTTCCTTCTCTCTCCAGTAAACACACACCCTAAAGCAAACTAAAAAATAAAAATGTCATTACCTTGAGGGGCAGGCACTTGATATTGTGTTGGGTACTTTATACCCTGTTTGTTTAATACTCAACAGAACACTATGAGGGAGGCTATTTCCGTTTGAGATGTGAAAACTAAGGGCCAAAGTCACATGGTTAGACGCGGGAGAGACAGGATCTGAGCCCCAGTGGAATTTCCCCAGTGCTGCTCCATCTCCACTCACACAGGCTCGGTCCGAGATGCAACAGCCCTGGCCAGGACTATCCTGACCCCTCTTGTACCCTTTACCTCTTCGCCCTGATGGCGGCTCTGCCACCCATGCTTTTCTTACCTCCTAGAAATGTCCATGAGGTGTTTTAAGTTAAGAAATGGCATTCTGGGACCAGCAGGTGGCGTGGTGGTGAAGGTGCTGGACACTCCCACATGGCCAACCACAGTTTGAATCCTGGACCTGGTGACTTGCTTTCTCACTGTCCTTCTCTCTCTCTCTCTCTCATGTGTGTGTGTATCTGGTCAAATTAAAATAAATGAAAGAATAAATAAAATTAAATAAAAAATAATTCTAAAAAAAGAGAAATGGCATTCTGTAGAAAGTGCAGAGTATGCCCTCATTTTTGGGAAAAACAAAACAAAACAAAACACCCTCAGTTGGTGTGTACATATGCCCACGTGTATGTTTCAGAGTCCTTGGATTTTTAATTTAATTTTATTATTTATCTCCACTGCCAGAGGGCATGTGCTGTTGCCAGAAAGAGACAGAGAGAGAGATAAAGGGAGAAAGGACCCTCCAGTGGGCATGGCCATGCTGCAATGCCTTCTCCTTCATTTCTCTATCCCATCAGGATTTGAGGCATGCACATACATGTGCCTGGTGCATTTTTTATGCTACTAGGGCTCGGATGTGAACCTCAGAAGGTCCTACAGTGGCACCTACCTCCCATAACCACTGAGCTATAGGGCTGGCCCAGACATCCTGATTTTTCACTCAACTTTGAGGGGAGAATGGGAAAGTTGTCCAATAATGATTAATTCCTTTCAAGTGTGATAGGATGGGGCTCAGAGTAGAACTAAATTTGTTTTAGAAAAAATAATGTGGCACTTTATATATATGCAGCAGTGTAGTAAAGTTCATTCCAGTTACACATGTAAAAGTGCAAGACTGAACCAAAACAACGGAGTCTTTTCTTGTTTTTTGGTGTCTGTGGCTCTTCTTGCACAGAGCCTGAGCTGATCTCTTTATTGGTTGTTAGAAGTGCTATTGACGGGAACAGCAGACATGTAATGCGTATGTTGCTGGATTCTTATGTAACTTCGTGGAGTCCCAGTTGACCGCGGGTGTGTGTGCATGTCCAAAATCCCAAGAAGAGAATGGAGGAGAAAGGATTGTGGCATGGCCATCCCCCCTGGGAGTTGATTTCTTGTTTTTTGTCTGTCTCTCCAGCAAGTGCACATGATCTATAACAAAAATCTCTCTCAAAAAGAAAAAAAAAGAAAAGAAAAAAAGAAATGCTATTGGCTTCCTCAAAATGATTTGATTTGGAAAAAGAAATCCTGGAAAGGTGAAGAAGGAGTATGTTTCATGTTCACATGAAAAAGAAGGCTGCCAGGAACCAGCAGTTGGCGTAATGGCTATGTCACTGGCCTCCCACGTAGTCGACCGCGGTTTGCGTCCCGGACCTGGTGGCTTAAAATTCACACTGGGTGCGTGTGCGTTCGTGCGTGCCCAAGATCCCGAAAGGAGAATGGAGGAGAAGGGTTTGCGGCGTGACCATCCCCCCTGGGGGGTGATTTCTTGCTTTCTGTCTCTATGTCTCTCTCTGTCTGGCGAGCGCACGCGCCCTATAGCAACCCCCCTCCCCCCCCCCAAAAAAAAAAAAAAAAAAAAAAGAAGAAGGCTGCCCTCTGGGGTTCTTCGGCAGCCAATCTGGGGCCAGGGTCAGAAATTCTGTTACTTTGGGCCTTCTAAAGCTTCGAGTGCCCCAAATCCCAAGAAGAGACTGGAGGAGAAGCGTTTGTGTTATGGCTACTGCCTGGGTTCAGATTCATATAATTTATTTCCTGATCCACCACAATACTAGCCCCAAGTGTCTTCCCATGAAAGTCTGTATTGCTCCATGCAGCCACTTGGGGAATAGGCTCCTGTCATGTTGTGGTTCTGCATATAATGGCCTCCCATTTCCATCTGAAAACAAGTCTTACGTGAATTCCCAACCACGATTTGTACAATTGGCTTTGGATAATATTTCTATACATTCTGTTGTGAAACTTGAAATTACATATACAAATGAAGGCTTTTGTTAAAATTGGGAAATAGTAGGCATGAATTTTATTTACATTGGTCTGAATTTTCTCATTATAAAATGAATAAATTAAATCAATCTATAAATTCCTCCCATATTCTCTGATTCCTAGAGTAGATTCCCTTATGGCATTTTTACTGCTAGCAGTATTAAGAAGTAGAGAAAACAATGTACAGAAATTCTAGAAAGGAAATTATTTCAGAGTAAAGAATTCTAGTTCTGGTTCTAATTACCTTGTGATCTTTGGAAAGTCACTTAAGCTCTCTGACCTTTAATTTCTTTTTCAAGAGTAAGAAATAGGATATTTGTTTTAGTCAGTTGCATTGAGTAGCAAATTGAACTTTTAAACTTTCAGAAAAAGTGTAAAAGACTGTACATGACATTACAAAGTACTGTCCTGTGGTTGATATTTATGTGCTTATTTTGACCCTAGGTGGAAATATTTTAATTAATGAATTAATTAATTAATTTTTCTCATTTCATTTTCTTCCATACATTCAATCACATTATTATTTGTCTTACAAAGTAGATATTTCAACAGGTGAACATTTCTCCCTAGTACAGTAGATAAAACCACAAAATATCTTCAACAGATAATACCACACCTCTTTGTGCCATTAATGCTTTACCTCCCTATCCCTCCCCCAATGTCCTTCCTTAGACCTTCCTCTTTCACACACACTACATCTGGTATTTACATCTATATATTGTGTTTCTATATCCTTTAGTCAATTAGTTTCAGTCATAGAGTGCAGACACTCAGTATACATTAAGTGGGGACATGCAATGCCTCTCCTTCATAGCCTGGCTTGCTTCACTCAGCAGTAAGTCTTCCATATTCATCCACTTCCTGTCAAAAGCCAGGGTTTTGTTGTTTTTTATGGATGAATAGTATTCCATTGAGTATATGTGCCACAGTTTTTCTATCCATTCATCTGTTCATGGGCATTTGGGTTGTTTCCATGACTTAGCAATTGGGAATAGTGCTGCAGTAAACATCGACGTTCAAGCACTTTTCCGATTAAGTATTCTTCTGTCCTTTGGGTAGATACTAAGGAGTAGTATTGCTGGATCATATGGTAGTTCTATTTGTAGATTTTTGAGGAATCTCCAAATTGTTCTCCACAATAGTTGGACCAATTTACATTCCCACTAGCAGTGTAAGAGAGTTCTCCTTTCACCACCACCCCCCGCCCCCGCCAGCACTTATCAATTTTTGTTTGTTTCTTTTTTTTTAATCTTAGTCATTCTGACTGGGGTTAGGTGTATCTCATTGTTGTTTTGATCTGCATTTCTCTTACAATGAAGAATGTTGAGCATTTTTTCATATGCCTTTTAGCTATTCGTATGTCATCTTTAGAGAGTGGTTTCTTCAACTCATTCTCCCATCTTTTAATAGGATTGATTGTTTTTTTCTAGAACAGCTGCTTGAGTTCCTTGTGAATTCTGGTTACCAGTCCCTTATCTGATGCATAGTTTACAAAAATATTTTCTTATTCTGAGGGCTGTCTATTTACACTAATTACTGTGTCTTTGCCATGCAGAAACTTCTTAGTCTGCTGTAATCCCACTTGTCTATTTTGGGGATTATCAACTGTGCATTGGGAGTCTTATTTAAGAAGTCTTTCCCTACCCTAATGTCTCACAGAGTGTTTTCCAGAAGCAGTTTTATAGTTTGGGGTCTTAGATTTAGATCTATGATCCACTTTGACTTGATTTTTGTCAGAGGTGAGAGGTAGGGGTTCAGATTCATCTTTCTGCAAGTGGAAATCCAGGTTTTCCAGCACCATTTGCTGAAGAGGTTTTCCTTTTCCTACTGGATTGGTACCCCTTGTCAAAAATCAGTTGACCATATATTTGGGCATTTATTTCTGGGGACTCTATTCTATTCCATTGATCTATCTGTCTGTTTCTGTGCCAGTACCATGCTGTTTTTTTCTTTTCTTTTTTTTCTTTTTTGGAGAGGTTTTCGCTATAGGATGCGTGTGCTCGCCAGACAGACAGAGAGAGACATAGAGACAGAAAGTGAAAAATCACCCCCCAGAGGGGATGGTCATGCTGCAATCCCTTCTCCTCCATTCTCCTCTCGGGATCTTGGGCACGCACGCACACACGCCCGGCGTGAGTTTTAAGCCACCAGGTCCGGGACATGAACCGCGGTCGACTACGTGGGAGTCCAGCGACAGCCATTACGCTAACTGCTGGTTCCCAGTACCATGCTGTTTTGATTACCACAGCTTTGTAGTATATTTTTGGGTCAGGGTGTATGATGCTGTGCACTCCACTCTTCTTGTGCAGAATTGCTTTGGCAATATGGGGTCTCTTATGATTTCAGACAAACTTTATGATTGTCTTTCCTAGATCTGTGGAGAATGTGTCTGGTACTTTGATTGGCATTGCATTAAATATGTAGATTAATTTGGGTAGAATTGCCATTTTGATTATATTAATTCTTCCAATCCAGGAACATGGGATATCCTTCCACTTTTTTTGTGTCATTTTCAATTTCTTTTTTATCTTCTCATAGTTTTCCTTGTGGAGGTCTTTAACTTCTTTGATTAGATTTATCCTTAAGTATCTTATACTTTTTGTGGCTATGGTAAATGGAACAACTTTTTTCAGTTCTATCTCAGTCTGCCTGTTGTTTTTATATAGAAATGCTATAGATTTCTGAATATTAATTTTGTATCCTGCAACTTTACTGCATTCATGTATTCCAGAAATGTTTTCATGGAAACCATTGGGTCTTCTATGTACACAATCATGTCATCTGCAAATAGAGAGAGTTTCACCTCTTCTTTTCCTATTTGAATGCCTTTTATTTTTTCCTTTTTTCTGATTGCATTGGCCAGGACTTCCAATACTATATTGAAGAGGAATGAAGAAAGTGGGCATCCTTGTCTTGTACCTGTTTTTAAGTGGAAAAGCTTTCAGCTTTTCTCCATTGAGGATGATGTTTGCTATGAGATTTTCATAGATAGCTTTTATTGTATTGAGAAATGACCCTTCTATGCCAATTTTTCTGAGAGTCTTGATCATGAAGTGATGTTGTATCTTATGAAATGCTTTTTCTGCATCAATTGATATGACCATATGGTTTTTATCTTTCTTCCTGTTAATATGGTGTATTACATTTACAGTTTTGCAAATGTTCAACCAATGTTGCATTCCTGGAATAAAGCCTAGCTGATCATGATGTATAATCTTTTTTATACGTTGTTGTATACAATTTGCTAGTATCTTGTTGAGAATCTTTGTGTCTATATTCATCAGAGATATTGGGGTATAGTTTTCCTTCCTTGTCCTTTCCTTATCTGTTTTAAAGATAAGGGTGATAGAGGGTTTATAGAATGAATTAGGGAGAGATTCACCCTTTTGGATCTTTAGAAATAACTTGATCAGAATGGGGGTTAACTTTTCTTTGAAAGTTTTGTAGAATTCAGAGGTGAAGCCATCAAGGCTTTTCTTTGTTGGGAGGTTATTCAGACTTTCTATATCCTCCTGGCTCAATCTAGGTAGATTATATGTGTCCAGGAAATTGTCCATCTCATCCAGATTATCTTGTTTCTTGGCATACAGATGTTCATAGTATCTTCTAATAATGTTTTGTTTTTCTACTATGTCTGTTATTTTGCCTGCTTCATTGCAGATCTGATTCACCAGGTTTTTTTCTCTCTTCTTCTTGATAAGTCTCATTAGTGGTGTATCAATTTTGTTTATCTTTTCAAAGAATCAGCTTTTACTTTCATTTATTTTCTGTATAGTTCATTTATTTATTATTTCATTTATTTCTGCTCGGATCTTTATTATTTCCTTTCTCTGGGAGTTTTTTGGATCTTTTTGCTATTGCTTTTCCAACTCTGTGAGGCATGATGTTAGGTGATCCATTTGCCTTCTTTCCATGTTCCTCTTATGTGCACTAATTACTGTGAACTTTCCTCTTATTACTGCTTTAGCAGTGTCCCAAAGATTATGGAAACTCATGTCCTCATTGTCATTGGCTTCCATGAATCTTTCGATTTCAGTCTTTATTTCTTCAGTAGTTGTGGAGTCATTCAGGAGTAGGTTATTTAGTTTTCATGTATTTGAGTATTTTTGAGGACTTCTCTTGAAATTAAACTCAAGTTTAATTACATCATGGTCAGAGAAGATGCTGGGTATAGTTTCTATGCCTTTGAATCTGTAGAGGCTTGCTTTGTGCCCTATGATGTGGTCAATCTTCGAGAAAGTTCCATGTGGCGGTGAGAAAAAAGTGTATCTCATGGTTTTTGGATGGAAAGTTCTATAGATATCTGTTAAATCCATTTGATTTATGGTATCATTTAGACCCTTTATCTCTTTACCTATTTTTTGTCTAGATGATCTGTCCAGAGGGGATAGTGCAATGTTGAGGTCTCCAACAATTAGTGTGTTGCAGTCTATCTCCCCTTTTAGATTTAACAGTCTTTCCTTCACATATTTGGGTGCTCCTGTGTTAGGCGCATAGATATTAATAAGCGTTATATTTTCTTGATTGATTGACCCTTTTACTACAATATAGTGCCCTTCTTTGTCTCTTTGAACAGTTTTTGTTTTAAAGCCTATTTTGTCAGAAACTAGTATTGTGACTCCAACTCTTTTTTGGTTCCTATTCAGCCAGTCTGTGTCTCTTGATTGGAAAATTTGATCCATTAACATTCAATGTTATTATTGATGTTATTGGATCTGTCCCGACGTTTAAGTTGGCCATTGTCTTAGTTGCCATTTATTCCTTTGTTTCTGGCTATTACTTCTTTAGTTTTCCTGGAACAGTATTTTCTTCAGGGTTTCTTGGAGAGCTGGCCTGGTGTTGGCCAATTCTTTCAGGTTTTGTTTGTCTGAGAAGATTTTAATCTCTCTTTTTTTTTGGAGAAGGTTTTCTTATTGGGTGCGTGCGCTCGCCAGAAAGTCAGAGAGAGACAGAGAGATAGAAAGCAAGAAATCACCCCCCATGGGGGATGGCCACGCCACAATCCCTTCTCCTCCATTCTCCTTTTGGGATCTTGGGCACGCATGCACACATGCCCGGTGTGAGTCTAAGCCACTGGGTCCAGGACTCGAACTGCGGTCGACCACATGGGAGTCCAGCGACATAGCCATTACACTAACTGCTGGTCTCTCTTAACACTTTCAATACATCTTCCCATTCTTTACTTGCTGTGACCAAGATTTATCCTTCCAGAGCTGGTAAGAATTTATATGCATCATAGGTAGCACCACCAATAGCAAAGTGAAAGAAAACTGAGGCTTAGTATAAACTGATGGGGAATGAAGGTAGTCTCACCTCATATCTTACACTGACCGTAGTTAGTCTGCAGCCCCTTCAGAGGTCCAACTAATGTCCCAAGGCCTCCATCATAAAAAAGCACCTTGGGGGACCAGCAGTTAGTGTAATGGCTATGTTGCTGGACTCCCACGTAGTCAACCGCGGTTCACGACCTGGACCCAGTCACTTAAAACTCACGCCAGGTGTGTGTGTGTGCGTGCCCAAGATCCCGAGAGGAGAATGGAGGAGAGGGGATTGTGGTGTGGCCATCCCCCCTGGGGAGTGATTTCTTGCTTTCTGTCTCTCTGTCTCTCTCTGTCAGTCTGGCGAATCCATGTTCCCTATAGCAAAAACCTCTCCAAAAAAAGAAAAGCACCTTGGTAACATAAGCTCTTTGGTGAAGCACAAGGCCCCAGGTATGCAGTCTTTCTTGTAAGCCCTTATTCCTAGGTCTTAGAGGTTATCTCCCAGCGACTGGTCAAGGCCAGACATCTTTCTTGGTTTGTGCAGGCTTGGAAAACCCCAGACTTGCTGAGTTCACCTTTTACTGCACAGGGACCCATTGTGGACATGGAGTAGGCAATGAGAGCTCTGAAGAGGGGCTCTGACAGGTGTTTGTAAGGAGGGATTCGGCAGAGGTCAGGAGGTGGAAGAATAAACTGAGAGAACTTAGCCTGTGGGCAGCCACTCTGATGATAGGGCCTCGATTCCAAGGCGGACTCAGCCAGGAGAGATGGGAATGCTGATGGCTAAGGCACAGTCCGTGCCCTGGTCTGGCGTGCTGGGAGAGCGGCCTCACATCCTCCTCCTCAGCACTGGCTAGCAAGGCCAAGACCACTGATTCTATCTTAGAATGTAGGCTCTCAACTTTCCACTTGATCAATTTAATTAATTTATTTAAAGCTGACAAAGACTTGTTTTATTTGAACAATTATCTGTACAATTGTTAACACCACTATGTATAGCCAATAGAGTGGGAGTGTTATTTTTTGATTTCTTCCTCCCTGGACAGAGATTGATGAACCCCTCCCTCTTGGCCTCACTGCATTTGGATGTTTCCATGGCTTTAAACCTCAGACCTCAGCCTGGGCAGCCAGAGCTTCTTGATGGCCTCATTTGCCTTCAGCTTATGCATGTGTTCTGTGAAAATCCACGTGTTTTTGAATAGTTCTCCTTCATCTTTAAGTAAGGCTGTGATACACGTGGTGGTCAGTTCTTACAGATTCACTGTATTTCCTGAGTAGCTGGGGCATTTTCTTCCTCCAGGATACCTTCTCTGGCATTCTAGAATCAGCTGTGCTCTTTGTCTTACCTATGCCAATGTGCCTGCTCCCAGCATGGAGTCTGGGGATGGATAGCCATGGGCTTGTCGATGAGTAGCCCATCTTTGATCAGCTCCTGGATCTGCCCCTGGGAGCTGGCATTGGCAATTTCATTGATATCTTTGAAGTCCAAATCTTCTTTGCCACAGCAGAGGATGATGGAGGCAAGTCTCTATTTTTGTCTTTTTCTTTTAGGTTTTTGCCATAGGGCGTATGTACTTGCCAGGGAAAGAGAGAGAGACAGTGAGAGGGAAAGTGAGAAATCACCCCCTCACTGGAGGGGGAATGACCACACCATAATTCCTTCTCCATTTTCCTCCTGGAATGTTGGGCACACACACACACACACACACACACACACGCCTGGCATGATATCAAAGCCACCAGGTCCTGGACTTAAAATATAGTCATCCATGTGGGAGTCTGGCACCTTAACCACCACACCATTTGCTGTCCCTAGGGCAAGACTCTTCTGAAGCTCGAGCAGACTCTTGGCTGCACCAGGTATGCGAAACAAAAAAATGCAAACTCACCACATAGTCATCTTCCTGTCTCAGCCTCTCGCTATGACCATAGGTGCACACTACCTGCCCAGCTCTTTATTTTTCTCTTTTTAAAATTTCTTAATTTTATTTTGTAATTTCGTATTTACACTTAATTATTGTACATCTTAGTGGGGTACAATGTAGTTTATCAAAGCATGTAGCATATGATAATCAAATCAAGGATATTACCATATTCACCACTATGGGCACTATATTGTAGTAAAAGAGTCAATATAATGTTCTTCAACAAAGAATATTATATAATATTATGTTGTGACCCTGTGATGTTCAAGTTGATAGTCTATTACTAATTTCATTACTTTTTCTTTTTTTTTTCTCCTGAAACTTCTTTTTAATTAATTAATTTACATTCATTCCCTAATCATTGTCACAGAATACAAAGTGTGGTTTCCCATCCAGAATATACTGCATAGTGGCTTAATCATGTATGTTATTATCAACAATTTTCCATGTCTAGTTTCATATATATATATATATATATATATGTGTGTGTGTGTGTGTGTGTGTATATATATATATATATATATATATACACACACACACACACATATATATATTTATATTTATCCCCATGTCTGACCCTCTGCCCTTTCCCACCCTCTTCTCACACTATCCCTGGTGTCTACAGTTGTCTTCCATTACTTTTCTCCCCACATTTTATTAATCACACAATTTCTTAAATAATCTAACTACTTTCAATAGCAAGTTCAGCTGGTAATTTCAAGAAAAGCAGTTTTGAATTGGTAAGGAAATTTGCTTAAAACTTAAAGCCTGGAAACAGGTTAGTATTCTGCTCAAAAAGTAGGTACATGAACCTATCGACAGCTCAAGACAGGACAAAAACTCTTAAAATCAGACAACAAAGCCTAGAAGAAAAGTAGCAATATTTTAATCAAAAGTCAAAGAATGCTCTTTCACCAGCTCAGTCTCATGTACTTAATCTATCTTGTGTTGTGGTTCAATCTTCCCGATTGAATTCTAGGATATAATATTCAACTCCAGACTTGTCCCTATGATTAAGTTGACAATTTTCTTAGGTTTTTTTGTTTGTTTGTTTGTTTGTTTGTTTGGTTTTTTTTGCTATAGGGCGTGTGCGCTCGCCAGACAGACAGAGAGAGACAGAGAGACAGAAAGTGAGAAATCACCCCCAGGGGGCATGGTCACGCTGCAATCCCTTCTCCTCCATTCTCCTCTTGGGATCTTGGGCACGCATGCACATGCGCCCGGCATGAGTTTTAAGCTACCGGGTCTGGACGCGAACTGCGGTCGACTACGTGGGAGTCCAGCGACATAGCCATTACGCTAACTGCTGGTTCCCAATTTTTTTAGTTTTTGAACTCTTATTTCTGTGTGTCTGCATTTAATTTTCCTGACATAGCACTCGCTTGAGAACTTCTTGGAGATCTGGTCTGCTGGTAAATTCTTTCAGGTTTTGTTTATCTGAGAATGTTCTTGTCTTCTCTTCCCATATGAAGGATAATCTTGCCAGGTACAGTATTCTTGGCTGAAATTGCCTTTCCATTAACACTTTGAATATATTTTCCAATTCTTTCCTTGCTCGCATTGTTTCCAATGATAGGTCTGCTGTTAGTCTGATGGGATATCTTTTGCAGGTAACTTGCCATTTTTCTCTTGCCAATCTTAGAATCTTGCCTTTGCCTGTGATTTTGGTCAGTCTGGCTATAATGTGTCTTGGAGAAGATCTTATTTGGTGGATTCTATTTGGGGTCCTTTGTATTTCTTGGGACTGGATCTTTGAGTGCCTCTGTATGTTTGGAAAATTTTCTTACAGGATTTCATGGAATAGATTATCAATGCTCTTATGAGTCTCTTCACCTTCTGGGATGCCAATTATCCAGATGTTTGGAAGTTTGATTCTAGTATTTCTTGTATATTATTCTCAAATTTTGGGGCAATTTTCTCAGTCTTCCTGGTGGATTTTTCTAGGCCAGAAATTTTCTCTTCTATGTCTGAGATTCTATTTCTTGTATGTTCTAAACTGCTTTTAGTACTTTCAAGGGAGATTTTGACTTCCTACATTATAACCTTCATCTCTAGAAGTTCCATTTGATTCTTTTGTAAAGTGTGTAATTCCTCTTTTAGATCTTGCAAGAATTTCCTCACCTCCTGGGACTTGTCAGCTCCTTTGTCCTTTCTATTCTGCAGTTCATTGTCTCTCTTCTCTTCTATCTCTGTTAGCTTTGCCATTATGAATGTTCTAAATTCTTTATTAGACATTTCCATGATTTCCATTGAACTATCTGTGGAGGAAGAGGAGTTATTCCTTTCCCTTGTAGGAGAGGTATTTTCTTGCTTTCCATGTTTTTTTTTTTTTTTTTTTTTTTTTTTTTTTTTTTTTTTTTTGTGGCCCTGAGGTAATTTCTAGTCATCTGATGGATGATGTGTTTCTTCCCACACTTGAAGTTCAATCTGAGCATCGAGAAGTGTGCAGAAAAGGAAACAGAGAGAGAGAAACAACAGCAGCACAAACAACCAAGAAACAGATAAAAAGAGAAGAAAAAATTAAAAAAAGAAAAAAGCAAACATTAGAAAACTGCACGGTGCACTTGGGTGCCATGCAAAATCACTGGTTCTCAGGAGCCATAAAGGTGTCTTCTGAAGGCCTGCTCCCTTGCCTCTCCTAGGTTGGGAGGAGGAGAGGACATTATTACCAAGATGAAGGGAAAGGAGCTGCTGAAAGCTGAGAAAATGCTTTATCTTAAAATATTTTTAAAAGGAAAAATTATAAAGAAACCAGAGACAGAGGTAGAGAGATACAGAGGCAGAGGCAGAGGCAGAGGCAGAGGCAGAGGCAGAGAGAAGGCTCAAGGGAGCTCCTACCACTCGAGTTTGTGGGCTGGAGGCTGAATTATCAGTAGAAAAATCTTCATTTCTTTTTGCCCTGAAATCACTAGTTCTCAGGAGCCATGAAGGTATCTTCTCTGCCCGACTCTTTTTTAGATAGGATCTTGCTACATTGCCTAGGCTGGCCTTGAGCACACGATTCTCCTGTCTCAGGCTCCCTAAGTTGCTGAGATTGTAAGCAAGAGTCACCATACCCAGCCATTAAGTTGGACCAGAATCGAATCCCATGTGGTCCCAGCCCAAGGAACACAGTGTCTTAGCAGTGTATATTCAGGCCACACCTGGATAATTTCGAAGTGGAGCATGGAACAGTTTGTCAAGAGCTTCAAGGCCTTGTTGCTGACAGTTATCTTCCTTTCCTGGTGGTTGTGCACAATGTTCCATTTTCTTTCTCTGATTCTTTCTTTTTAGCTCATTTGCATTATGAACTGTCATTGCAGGATGTTTTAAAATATGGCGCTGACTCATTTCCTGGGAAAATGACATCTATGGAGACTGGACCACTTCTTGCCATGACCTACCCTTTCATTTGTTGTGTGACCCTACAAGAGAACAGGCGACAGAACACCATGTTCTCAGAAAGAGAAGCCTCGGCACCGTACATTTGTTATACTTTTTAGTGCAAGTGTCTTGCCCATTGGCTCTCCAGGAGCAGTTTTCACAGTTAAAGCCTTGGCTTTTTGGCAAAAGTGCAAGGAGAAGCAGAGCAGACCCCATTCCTTAGACATTTGCTGTTCCAAAACTTAAAGCACAATTATTTTTATCTAGTGTAGCGATCCCACAGGAGAGGCAGAGGGATGCAGCTGCTCAGAAGCACATGAACTCTTCCCAAACAGGGAAGGCTGCACCACCCTGCCCGACCCCATCAGGGAACAGGATCTCCTCTAGGGCAGACACAACCCTGCCTCTAGAACACTGCATCACTCCAGATAGTCGTACAGCACTTGAAGTGTTATCAGAAGAGATTATAAGCTAATGATCAATCTTCCAAAGGCTGCTATACCGTAATCACCATCTCCCAGATTTATGTAAAAGGCAATTAAGGAAATCTGTGAAATAAATCTCTCGATGAACATTTGACATTTAGTGCACCGTTATTAGTAATTAGAGAACACCCAGAATGGTGGATATTAGTGGGTTCTCAAAGCAATCTCAAAGTATATGGAACTTGAATTCTGGGGCGTGATTAGAAATCTAAAGAGAAATGAGTTTTTCTCATTTAAGACATTCCTTAGTTAACTACTACTAAATTATGGATTAGCAGGAACTAGAGAGGAACAGAACAAAACCTCTTCTATTAAAGAGCTCTAAACAGTAAATGACAAGAAGGAGAAAAAAATATTTATGGAAAGCAAAGCCTATGACTTTTCTCTGCATCATTCAGCCATAATCTATGCCCTTTAGGTAAGTTTACTGAGAGGGTTTCCTGGATCAGAATTTAGCCACCTATTTTATTACTCAATCCTATTTCTCTTTAACTGTAAATCAGAAATTAGTAAGCAAATTAAAACAAAGATATCTAATAAACTAGGAAAAAAATAGACTGTATAGGCAGTAGGGTGCTGCTAAATGATATTAAAGTCATGTGGGAGGCCCTGGGTTCATATTCTGGGTCAACCTGAACACACATGGTAAGTCTACAGGTATAGTCATGACCCTCGCTGGCTGGAAGACTGGGGGCAGATTTGGCAAGGGGAGACCCTGTCAAGAGTTTCTCTCTCTCTCATCAAAGAAACAAGCTTTTAAAAAAAATAGAATAAATAATTAAATTTAGGTTTTGACATACTTGTATCAGACTGTATTAAAGTTTTGAGTCATTTATACAAAATGATTATCAGTGCCTACTTTAGTACTCAGGGAATCATAAACCTCACGTGGAGGCGTTCACTATGCTCGTCTCAGTCATTACCTCAGGAAAATGAACAATGAGCCCCTCCAAATGAAAGCTGGGACTGTTCCTCCCCAGCATGGAATTCTCACATGAAGAGACACAGGTCTCGTAACAGAATGGTAAAATTCTATACAAATTCTACATTTGCTACATGAAAGCATTATTTCAAAGGACCAGAGGGAAAATGAAAAAAAATATGAATCAGGGACCAGAAGTTAGCATAATGACTATGTCGCTGGACTCCCATGTAGTTGACCGCGGTTCGAGTCCCCGACCCAGTGGCTTAAACTCACGCTGGGCCCGTGTGCGTGCGTACATGCCCAAGATTCCAAGAGGAGAATGGAGAAAAAGGGATTGTGGCATGGCCATCCCCCCTGGGGGGTGATTTCACACTTTCTGTCTCTGTCTTTCTGGTGAGCACACGTGCCCTATTGCAAAAACGTCTCCAAAAAATAATAATAATAATAATAAGAAGAATCAGAGTTTGGAAAAAATGTCGTAAGTAGAGAATTGATGTGATTGAGGCTAGAAAAAAAGATGGGACTTTCTGTGGGAAAAAATGTGGAAGAAAGTCTTAAACTCATATTCTTTTTCTTTTTCAAGTTTATTTCTGTCTTTTGATAGAGAAAGAGAGAGTAAGGGAAGAGAGACAAGCACTCCCAACAAGGTGCCCATGCCGCAGCTTTAGTCAGTCCTAGATTATAGGCCCATCTTGCCTGTCCAGGGAGGTCTCTGGATGCAAATCGAAATCTTCGCATGTGGGTCAGCCTCACAAGTCATTGTGTCACTGCCTAAAACTCTTAATCTATGACTTCGTTTAATGGAGAAAATAATTAGCTAAAGAAATCACCTTTCAGTAAATGATCAGAAGAACACCTTCCTTTCTCAGAGGTGGCCCCTGGCCAGTTTCAAGCCCTTGATTCTCCCTGTGAGGGGTTAAATTCTTGCTACCTTTCTGCCTGTGGGGAAGTGACTTACTCCTCATCTCATTTGATGCTCGACAGGTTTGAAACCTAGATAAGCAATCAGGAAAACCATGGAAGGGGCCCTTCAAAATAAATACCTAAAGCTGTTGTTGAAAAAAAAAAAAAAGAGAGAGCGATGGAGAGAGAGAGAGATTTCAGACTAACCAGGTCTTGAAGAAGTCTCCTAAATACTACTCACTATTCAGATCACTGGGTTCTTCCCTGAGAGGACTTCAAAAAATTAAGGAGATATGGGACTAGCAGTTAGTGTAATGGCTATGTCGCTGAACTCCCATGTAGTCAACCGTGGTTCAAATTCTGGACCTGGTGGCTTAAACTCATGCCAGGTGTGTGTGCATGAATGCCCAAAATCCTGAGAGGAGAATGGAGGAGAAGAGATTGCAATGTGGCCATTCCCCCTGGGGGCTGATTTCTTGCTTTCTATCTCTCTGTCTTTTTCTGTCTTTCTGGCGAGTGTATGCGCCCTATAGTAAAAACCTCTCCACATCCCCCCTCCCGCCAAAAAATAAATTAAGGAGATAGGAGCCAAACCCAAATTTGCAACTTCTCTTTTGGGAAAAAAAAAAAAAGAAATAACGGTTTGCTATAAACTTCCATGTTCATGGGTTGATCAAATCAATATTTTAATAATAATCAAAACAGAACAAGCAGCTCTACTTATTGTTCAGAAGCCAAGGAACAGGGGCATTCTGCCATTCGTGCTTTCTGCCCTTGTTTACATAGCAAATGAGACAAGTATTAACAGCTCTTGGAGAGATGCCCTTTCATATTTGACGCTTAGTTCATCTGGTACAAATAGAAAACCTTGAGGATATGTGAGTCTCTCTTTCCCAGAGGTCACCACTTATTATGAAAACACTGAGAGCCCCCTTGGTTGTCCTTACTGGGTCTGCACATCCCAGTCACAGGGGCCCATATCCAACAGAACCAGCTGCTCTCTGATCAGCCCTTCAGATGGATCTGCAGATACCTCTGAATCCTCAGACTCATTTTGTGATGGGCTCACTAGGCCTTTTTTCACCCTGAAGGCCTGTGGATGTCCTGTGGTCTCTACAGGGAGATTCAAGACACCCCTCCCTTGCTCACCACTGTTGGCTTATCTTATATCAAAACCACTCTAGTGGGTATTGCAGATCACTGCCTACTATAAAAATGAATCTAAAATACAAAATGTGTTCATCCTACAGTGGCCTAATATGTGTTTACCATTTTAAAAACAAAAATGATCCCAATATCTACAGTAGAGAGCAGCTGTAAACTGAGATTGGCTCTCTGAAATATTAGACAACCAAAGCCCTGAAAGTGCCTCAGGCAGGGCCTTGCACCTGATTATGGGAGATATGAATGACATGCTAGATGCCACATGATTTTTGTTATTAGGTTTATGGTGAATAGCCTTTGTCAAATTACCGAATTATTCACTTTCCTAGTTTATCCCTCTTTTGTACCTGGGCACCTGGAGCAGAATTCTTAAAATGTGAAAAAGGTGCATGTTCTGGAAAAAGGAGAAAGAAACAATCCTTTTAATCATTCAGCCAAGTGTCTAAATGAACCATGGCCAAGAGCTGAGAATCTAAAAGCAGCTGCTTCAGTTATGTGAAGTAAAATAACATCTAAAGTTACATTAAGTATGAACACATCTGCTGCACCAATTTAAAAAAAAAAAAAAGATTAAAAGTTGTCAGGCAGTGGAAAAGCTCACATGCCCTAAGTCGTGGATCAATCCTGGATACAGACCTTACATGCTGTGTCATCTCAGGAAAGTCATTGACTGTCTCTAGGCTTCAGTGCCCTCATCAGTAAAATGTGGATGTGAAACTTTTAGGATTGCTTGGAATATACAGTGTAGTCACCCTGGGAAAATTAATTTTACAAGCTGTAATGCTGGACAGTGACTGAATGTACAAAAAAAAAACAATAAAAAAGAGTAAACATGATGAATTTGAGGGTACTTCGTGTCAGTGCTACTCGAATGTTCTCATTTTAAAATTTATTTATTTTGGAGCTATGCGAATGGGTGTTGAGATATTTAAAAATTCTTCACCTTATGTGGTAGGGTTCGGAGAGCATTGATTTATAAGACATCAAGTCACAAATGTCAGCCACACTGACTTCAGGGTAGTTTGGGGAATCTGTGGCTGTGAGAACTAGTCTCTCCACACTCTGCTGCAGCTGTTGGTACATAGGCATCTTCTCTCTTCTGCCTTCCATGCCTCCTCAAACTCCCCTCCCACTCCACTACCACTGTAGCACAGAATCATACTCTGAGAAAAGGTAAACAGACTTTTGTAGTTTACTTAACACTTAAGCATCAAGCACAATTAAATTTCCATCTAAAAAAGTCAACCAAGGGACCAGCAGTTAGCATAATGGCTATGTCGCTGGATTCCCATGTAGTCGACTGAGGTTCGCATCCCAGACCCAGAGGCTTAAAACTCACGCCGGGCGCGTGTGCATGTGTGCCCAAGGTCCCAAGAGGAGAATGGAGAAGAAGGGATTGCGGCGTGGCCATCCCCCCTGGGGGGTGATTTCTTGCTTTCTGTCTCTCTCTCTCTCTCTCTGCCTGTCTGGCATGCGCACTCACCACATAGCAAAAAAAAAAAAAAAAAAAAAAAAAAAAAAAAAAAAAAAAAAAAAAAAAAAAAGAAAAAGTCAACCAAATAAAGAGACAACCTACAGAAGAGGAGAAAATATTTCCAAAGTATGTATTCAACAAGGGATTAACAACCAAAATATACAAGGAATTCAAGCAATTTAATAGCAGAAAAAAAGAAATAATATATTAAAAATGGACTAATAATCTTAACAAATTTTCTCAAAAAGGGGGGGGGCACATAAATGACCAAGAAGTATGTGCATGAAGCAATGCTCAACATCATTTATTATCA
Organism: Tupaia tana; assembly: GCA_026018925.1. Taxonomy (NCBI): domain Eukaryota; kingdom Metazoa; phylum Chordata; class Mammalia; order Scandentia; family Tupaiidae; genus Tupaia; species Tupaia tana. Next base: position 7,986,809 of record JAKSZU010000013.1, on the reverse strand, counting down.
GGGAAAGGCAAATCAAAACAACAATGAGATAATGTCTTAGCCCAGTTATAATGGCTATCATTAAGAAGACAAAAAAATAAAAAATACTGGTGAAGATATGGAAAAAGGGACATTATTTTACACTGTTGGTGGGAATGTAAATTAGTACAGTCATTATGGAAAACAGCATGGAGTTTCCTCAAAAAAACTAAAAATGGAACTATCATATGAACCAGCAATCCTACTACTTGGTGTATATCCAAGGGAAAGAAAATCAGTATGTTACAGCGATACCTGCACTCCCATGTTTATTCCTGCTCTATACACAGTATCCAAGATATGGAACCAGCCCAAATGCCTACCAATGATGACTGGATAAAGAAAATATGGTATTCACACATTCAATAGAATACTACTCAGCTACTGAAAAGAATAAAATCCTGTTATTTGAGGAAATATGGACAAATCTGGATGACATCAGGTGAGATGGAGATACAAGAGGCAGCATGGGAGGAGGGTGGGAAATAGGGGAGGGTGAGAGGGAGGGAATCAAGGAGAAAAGAAAGAAGCAAAATATTTAAGGGATATAAGAATGGAAAATTACCTGCTGATTATGTATGGTAATAACTTTTGACTGGAATACTGTATGGGACATTCTTTCATGCTTGGGAAAAAAATGAAAAGAAAAAAGAAGTAAACCAGGCACAAAAAGAAAAATTATCACATGTTCTTACTCATATGTGGAAACTAGAAAATTGGCCTTCATTGGACCAGCTAAGTGGCATGGTGGTTGAGATGGCTGGATCCCAGCCACTCAATGGCTGATTGAATGGTTTAAGTTCCAGACCTGGAGGTTTGAAAAACACTTCAAGTGCATATGCGTGCATGCCCAAAATCCCAAGAAGAGAAATGGAGAAGGAATTGCAGCATGTTTTTTTTCCTTGGGGGTGCTTTCTCACTTTCTTTCTTTCTCTCTCTCTCCCCCTCCCTTCAGTGAATACATGTGCCCTATAGTAAATTGAAAAACAAAAAGTGGCCTTCATGGAACAGAATAGTGGTTACTAGAAGCTGACAAGGGAAGGGGAACAAGAAGGGATAAGTCGATGTTGGCTACTTATCATGACTAGATAAAAAGAATAAGTTCTAGTGTTCTATAGCACAGCAGGGAAACTACAGTTAACAATAACTTATTGAATATATCAAAATAACTAAAAGAGAAGATTTTGAACGTTCTCAACACAAAGTAATGCTAAATGTTTGAGATGATGAATATGCCAATTACTCTGATTTGATTGTTACACATTGTATTCCTGCACTAAAAAATTACACTGTACCCCGTAATTATGTACAATATTGTGTTAAAAATAATAAAAAAGAGAAAAGTGTTGCAATTTTTAAAGAACTGACAATCTTTTAAAGGTAGCATATTTAGAAATTAAGAGCTGCCTAGGCAATATATTTCCATGTGTAGACCTGTACAATTTTTGTTTCATAAATTATGTAAGGAACACTACAGCTAAAGATAATATTCTGGCTAATGTTTAAAGCTATGATCAAGTAGCAAAATCATCAACTGTGATTCCACTTACACTTCTATTGCTAAGGCTTAATCAAAGCAGGAGTAGAAGAGAGCTTCCTAAATCTGATAAAAGTCATCTATTGAAAAAAGAAATATGGTGAAATATTGAGCATTCTTCCCCTAAGCTGAGGACAAGACAAGGATGTCCATTCATATCACATCTATTTCACATTGTCCTGGAGGTCTCAGATAAGTCAAGAAAAATAAATGAAAATTACAAAGATTAGAAAGGAAGAATTGGGGGACCAGCAGTTTGCGTAATGGCTATGTTGCTGGACTCCCATGTAATCAACTGCAGTTAGAGTCCTGGACCCAGTGGCTTAAACTCATGCCGGGCGCGTGTGCGTTTGTGCCCAAGACCCCGAGAAGAGAACAGAGGAGAAGGGATAGTGGCGTGGTCATCCCCCCTGGGGGGTGATTTCTCGCTTTCTATCTCTCTGTCTCTCTCTGTCCTTCTGGTGAGCGCACATGCACCCGCACCCCCCGCCCCCCAAAAAAGGAAGAATTGGAGGGTAGGCAGTGATAATCATTGTAATGCAGCTGGACCCCCCCACCCTCCTGAGAAGGGTCCTGGTTCATGTTTTGGGGCCTCCCTGAGTACGGCAGACCCATGTGTGTGTCTGTGATCTGGGTTGACTGAGTTTGGGGGTGGATCATGTTGTTAAGACCCTTTTGGGGGTACTGGATTTTGCCTGTCTGTCTGATGCTCTCTCTGTTTCTTTCTATTTCTTATGGAATACATAAGCTTTATAGTAAAGAAAAAAGGGAAAAGAAGAATTAAAGTTGCCTTTACTTGTAGATGATAACTGTGTAAATAGAAAATTCAGAGAGTCACATGATAGGACTTCCTGAGCAGCTGAAAACTTCTATAGTTTGACCTGTGTGATGGCTACATAGGTATTTACTCATGTAGAAAGAAACTACGCTTTAATCTAAGATTTGTGGATTTCACTTTATATAAAAATTGTACCTCAAAATAAGTTTACTGGTTTGAAAATCATTTGTTGGACCAGCAGATGATATAATGGTTATGTCTCTGGACTCCTATGTAGTTGACTGCGGTTGAAGTCCCAGATCTGGTGGCTTAAAACTCACACCAAACACGTGTGTGTGTGTGTGTGTGTGTGTGTGTCCAAAATCCTAAGAGGAGCATGGAAGAGTAGGGACTGCGGCATAGTCATCCCCCCTGGAGAGTGATTTCTCTCTTTCTGTCTCTTTGTCTTTCTCTGGGTCTCTGGTGAGTACACACACCCTATAGCAAAAATCTCTCTTAAAAATAAATAAATAAAAGAAAAATAATTTGCATTAAAAAAATCATGATGACTTTAAAACATGTCTGCAAATTATTTGACACTTCTTTTTTCACAATGTGAACCTTAATTCCGCTCCTCTGGGGACCAGCAGGTGGCATGGTGGTTAAGGTGCTGGACTCCCACATGGCCAACCTTGGTTCATGTCCCAGACCCAGCAGCTTGGAACTCACAGGGGGCACATGTGCGTGCATGTCCAAAATCTTGAGAGGAGAATGGAGGAGAAGGAATTGTGGCTTGGCCATCCCCTTGGGACGTGATTTACTTTCTCTCTCTTTGTCTCTCCAGCAAGTGCACACACACTATAGTAAAAATCTCTTTTAAAAAACTGTCCTTCCCGGGAACCAGCAGTTAGCGTAATGGCTATGTCGCCGGACTCCCACGTAGTCGACCGCAGTTCACGTCCCGGACCCGGTGGCTTAAAACTCACGCCGGGCGCGTGTGCGTGCGTGCCCAAGATCCCGAGAGGAGAATGGAGGAGAAGGGATTGCGGCGTGGCCATCCCCCCTGGGGGGTGATTTCTCGTTTTCTGTCTCTATGTCTCTCTCTGTCTGGCGAGCGCACGCGCCCTATAGCAAAAACCTCTCAAAAAAAAAAAAAAAAAAAACTGTCCTTCCCTAAATGTGGACTGGACTTAATGACTCATGGCTAGCGAATAGAGGTGGTAGAAGTTATGCTATGTGACTTCTGAGACCAGGTCATTAAGAGAATGTAGTTTTCACCACTTTCTTTCTTTCAGAATGTCCACTCTGTGGGAAGCCAGTCACCACCTCATGAGGACGTTCAAGCTGCATTATAAACATGTGTAGCAAAGTGCTGAAACCTTGTGCCCACAGCCAACACCAACTTGCCAGTCGTGTGAACTAGCAAATATACAAGTAGATCCTCCAGCTCGCCAAGCCACCAGACCCTGGAGATCCTGATGAACATTTTGACTACAACCTCACAAGAGACCCTGAACCAGAACCATTTCGCTAAACTGCTCCTAAGTCCTTGCCCCACCAAAACAAAACAAAACAAAACAAAAACAAAAACAAAATAAAACAAAACAAAAGCCATGAAAGGTGAGTACATATTGTTGTTTGAAGCCAGAGAGTTTCAGGATAATTTGTTACATAGCAGTAGATAATACCTGTTTTCAGATTTAGCAGTTATGTTTGAATAGGATACTTTATGACTGGGAATGATTGAGGTATTTGAGGTTCTTTATATTGTAGTCTCATCTGGAAAACCAGTTTTGAGTGCTACACATAAAACATGATTTTTTTTTAATGTAGGAGAGTATACATGCATAAGAGAGAGAGAGACAGAGAAGAGAGAGATAGGAAAACACCCCCAAGGTGGGCTGATCATGCTGTAATCTTTTTTCCCTGCACTTATCCCTTTGGTAAGATTCCGACCATGTGCATGCAACCTGGCGTGTTTTTCAGGCTGTGGGGCCAACACTGGAACCCTGGTCAGTTGGAACTCTGGCTTCCTCTGTGCAGTGTTTAACTACTGGGCACAGGGCCAGCTGGTGTAAGACATTGTTTAAATCAAAACATATATCTAGGCCTGAAAATTAAAAAAAAAAAAATGTAAATAGCATTATGTTCTTCGTTATCTTTTTAAAAAAAACATTTTTCCCTTGAGCACTTTCTTTTTATTTATTTTATTTTTCACTGCCAGAGGGCACATGCATTTGCCAGAGAGAGACAGAAAAACAGCAAGAGAGAGAGGGAGAAAACATCTCCCAGTAGGACATGGTCAGGCTGCAATCCCTTCTCTTCCATTTCTCCATCCTGTCAGGGTTCTAGGTGTCCATGCACATGCATCTGGCCTGTGTTCCAAGCCACCAGGGCGGGAATTTAAACTGTGGTCCACCACGGGGAATCCAGCTCCCTTAACCACTACGCTGTGGAGGCCAGGCCTATGTTGTTCAGTTTCTAGTTGCCCCTTTGCACTTCGGGGCCCCAAATGAACACAAGTCCTTACGTATTCAGGATCGTCTCTCTCTCTCTCTCTCTCTCTCTCTCTCTCTCTTTTGTCCTAGGGCATGTGCACTCGCTGGAGAGAGACAGAAAAAGACTAAAAGAGGAAGAGTGAGAAATCATTCCCCCCCACCCCTGCTCCAGGGGATATAGCCATGCTGCAATCCCCTCCCCTCTCCTCTGTTCTCCGCTAGGGATTGTGAGCACATATGCACATGCACCTGACAGGCTTTTTAGGCCACCGTGGCATTGACCATATGGGATCTAGCACCTCAACCACCACATCACCTGCTCCCCAGGACAACTTTTCTTTAGCCTCAGTGGGTGACTTTAGAACAAACTGCTGCGTAAGAACGAGATAGCCACAGAAAGTTAATTTCTGAGGAATTTTCCCATGGCAGCAAATGAAGCACAATGAACAAGGCCTCTTTTTGCCAAAGTGACTGTGTGAGAAAGAACAAGAAATAAAAGACTGCCCCTTCTCTACGAGCATTTCTTTGCCTCTGACTGCTATATTTTGGTCTCCATACCACTTTAGTTCTTCTAACTAGATTTCAAGTCCCTATACATTATCTTCTGGTTTAGGATTTTGAAGTACCAAGAAGCCAGGTTCGTACTCACCAGATGATGGACAGGATAACTAACAGTGTCTACCTTGCCACCGCTGCCTCCTGAGGTCACCAGGGCTCCCAGAGCATCTCTGGTCTTGGAACTAGTGACAGCCTGTGTTGTTGCTGTCCTCCCACATGCACTGGGATCACACATAGAAAAGCACAGTGATCCTGCTTGCTTAGTACACAGTATACGAAGAGATTTAATTCCTGACAAAATGCCAGACTTTGCAGCCAGAGTGTTACTTTTTCAGATTAATTGAAAGCAATCTGCACAGTTGTTTTCAGCTAGCATGTTGTTCCTCCTCAACACTGCTTCTCACTTTTCCCGTTTGGTCCATATTTTCAGTATTAAGTTTGAGTTTTGCAAAGCACATAGTGTCATGGATAATGCTAACAGTAAGTGGTTTAAACTGTAAGTGCTGGAAATGAGTAAGTACTTAAAAATGGAATAGTTATAGCTAAGAATTTCCCCTAAACATCATAATTTCTTTACAAATATGGGGGGGTTGTTTAATTTTTTAGGTTTTTGCTATAGGACATGTGTGCTAGCCAGAGAGAGACAGAGAGACACTGAGAAATCACCTACCACAATGGAAAGGCCACGCCACAATCTCTTCTTCTCTATTCTCCTCTCAGAATTTTGGGTATGCACTCAGAGTGATTTTCAAGCTGCCAGGTTTGTGACTTGAACCACAGTTGAGTATGTGGGAGGCCAGCGCTTTAACCTCCACACCACCTGCTGGCCCCAACGCATGGTTTTTAAAGGTCATCAATTTTATTTGAAATGCTGGAGAAGTCGTAGGACAGGAATAGGACTGGCCCTGTGGCCTACTGATTAAGAAAGCCAGATCCAGGGGGCAGCAGATGGTATAGTGGTTAAAGCGCTGGTCTTTCTCATGATTGGCCACCATGCAAGTCCTGGACCCAGCAGCTTGAAACACGTGCTGTGTGTGCCCAAAATTTTGAGAATGAAGGAGAAGGAATTGCGGTGCAGCCATCCCCCCGGGAATGAGCTCTCGCTTTCTGTCTCTGCCTTTGTCTCTCTGGCGAGTACATGCACCCTATAACAAAAATCTCTAAAAATAAAATCAAATAAAAATTAAATTTAAAAAGAGCTGGATCTGATATAGCTAACCACATAGTTGAAATCCTGGCTTCAGCGGCTTGAGAAGTATGCCATGTTTGTGCGTGCATGCACCAAGCCTTCTGTCTGTCTTTCTCGGGCAAATGCATATGCCCTCTGGCAGTTAGAACATGCAAAGAACTAAAGAGAGGACAGGAATAAATACCTGAATAACCAGGGCTGTCCTGTGCCCTTGGGGAGATCATGATGTCCACCCACAGTTATTTTCTTGATGCTTTTGCACATGCAATATGTCCTCATGTGAAAACTAATCTTAAGTTGAAAAAGTTGATTCAACAGTGCAACCATTCATTTAAAGAAATACTAGAGCAGAAGATATTTACATCAGGAGAGATCATTTTGCAAGCAAGTATTAGAGATTAGAGTGGAAATCAATGCTAAATAATACTTGTGATGATTGGAGTAATGATTTTTAAAAACTCATGAAAAGAACATAAACAATTATAAAACACTTCTCCCTACCCTTGAGTAGTGAAGTCTTTTCAGAATTCAGGGGAAGGTGAGATCATGGAGATAAGACTGAAGAAACTGAGAAAATTTTTCTTAAACAAAAGAGCTTTGGAAAACCTAAGTGAAAGTGAGGCAGGAAAAAGCTAGCAAATGGCAGTGGGTAAGGGGGCTGGAGTGTTTGCCCACGTGGCTAGATAGAAAAATCTGATCAGGGCAGAAAATTCCCAGCCCAAAGTAATGTAGGAAAGATAAGTAAAGGATGTCTAGCTGATTAAGTCACATTTGATATAGCCAATGAGATGAATCAGTGAACCAATGAGAAATCAGTGAACCCAGCCACAATTGATAGAGCCAATAAGATGAGAACAATCAGTGGGCCCAGCCAATGATTAATCGACATAACCTAGATTAAAAAAGATAAATCTCGCAAAATGCAACGGCCAGGGCTGTTTGAACCACTCTTTCTCTGTCACTCTCTCTCTGTCCGCTGTGTACTTTCACTTTTATTTAATAAACTACCTTTTCCTTTCAATATTTTATTCCATTTTTTTGTCTGAATACCAAGAACCTGGGTGTCATCACAGAAGCCATCTTGCAACAGAAGTAGATGTCACAGTTCGGAATAAGATTGAGGTGCCAATCCTGTCAGGAGAATTCCATGGAAACCGAAACCAAAAGAAGGTTGGATAAGAAGAGTTTATTGAGAGAAAGAGCTCCTGGACGTCTGAAACCAGAGATGCTTCAGTACTCTCCCCAGGGAAAGAGGTGGGGTCCTTTTACAGGGCAACGAATTAAGCTCTTCTGGGAGATTGCATATCACATTTAGCATGTACCAAATGCTTTGCAGTTTTTGCTTTATTCTAGGCAGTTAGACCCTGTATTTGTTTTGTATCTTCGTATACTCCTTTCTGGATCAGTATGACCTTGCAGGAGCAGCACCTGGAATGTGGGCCCTCGCCAAGGTCAGGTCATTAAAGGTCTGGCCTTGGTTCCTCACTGGGCCTGGAATGACACCAGCTGGTACTCCGAAGAGCTTTACTGAATGTGACCTTATTGTAGATAACACAAGCTTGGGGGAATGTGCGCATATGTACTGCTGTGTGAACAGAGTGAAGTTGCCTCCATTTGGAACCAGGTGGTGTTCTGATGGCTGACATGGAGCGGCATGTGCTGCAGCCAAGGGAAGAGGAGGTGAGGGTCATGGGAGGTGATGAAAGGCAGATTTGTACATGCAAAAGCAGGGAAGCCTACTGGGGAGATGGGAAATGGGGGCCTGTGGGATGTTTTCGGTCCCTGAAACCTTAGGATCAGCAGGGCCAAGGCTGGACAGGTGCAAGGACCGTTCAGTCAGTGACTTCATGGCTGGTGCCTCTCCCTCTTCATCACCTCCTGGGCCAAGAGCCTAGCGGTTATCTCAGCACGCACTGATCCCGTGGTGGGAGTCTTATGAATCTCGTTCCTCACTCTGATCCAAGAGATTAATGTGATTTTCACCACAATCTCCACAAAGAGGGTGGAGACAGGCAGGATTAGGAGGAAACCCTGGGGGGCCCAGGCTACTGGAGGCTACATTTGGAGCCAGAGGTCATTCTGGCTTTTCCCATCAGATTAAACAAAACTCTGGGGAAAACCAGGGAGACTGCAGTTCCAAACCGATGTCTACATAGGACGCTTCTGACTCTGGAGGGGAGCCTGTGGCATGGTTCGTGGCCTTGGGACTTTAGGGTTTGCATATGACCGGATAGGATTAATCTCATGTGACACACCCCTCAGACTTTTGATCAGCCAGACAGTCATCACATACTGACTGAATAACCAGGCTGTCAATCATGGGCTAAGTGCTCTGTCTCATCATTAAAGGGCCTTATGATCACAGCCACATTTCTTACTACTTTCCATGACCTCATTCATAGCCAAAATGACCAGAAGATCTTTGTATATCCCTCTTTAAGAGTGCCTGTAGGTGGGGCTGGGGAAGAATGTCTGTACTTAGATGTACTTAGATGTTGCCTCCAAAAATGCAGTGGTGAATAGATATGGAGCATGGAAGAGTGAGAAAAGCAAGTGTTTTTTTTAATTTTATTTTATTATCATAATCTTGTTTATAATACATTGAATCACATACAACTTTACAGTGTATTGCATTTCTTTTTCCAAAAGGAATACCATGCATATCAGTCAATACAGAGACATTAAAATCCCCATCATCATCCAATAGTTTTCATTATTTTTTTTCAGATTATTATTATTATTATTCCAATTACTTTTTAAACAGTCAATCACTATTTATAATTTTGCTTGTAAAAAGACTTTACCCAACATGAAATACTTCTCAGACCTGTCCAGTTAAGAATACTATACACATCATCACCAACAGGTAATAAACCTTTTCTGTGTCCTACTAATGTCATGCCTCTCTATTTGTTCTCTTGCTATCCTTCTCCGTACTCTTCTGTCCTCCCGCCCCGTTCCACACTGTCTTCATCATTGCTAAGTATTTTCACTGCTTTTATGCCATCCAATATTTCTATCTCTACCATAAAGTGTGGATTGTCAGTATAGGTTAAGTGGATACATAGAATATCTCTCTTTCATATTCTGGCTTGCTTCACTCAGCAATAGATCCTTCCATATCTGACCACTTTCTATCAAGTGCCAGGGTCTTTTTTTTTTATGACTGAGTAGTATTCCATAGAGTAAATCTGCCACACGTTTTCAATCCATTCATCGGTTTGTGGACATTTGAGTTGATTCCATGTCTTAGCGATCATGAATAATGCTGCAATAAGCATGAATGTGCAAGCGCTTTTCTGACTGAACCTTCTCCTGTCCTTTGGGTAGATACCTAGAAGTGGGATTCCTGGATCAAATGGTAGTTCTATTTGTAGATCTTTAAGGAACCTCTGAATTGTTTTCCACAGTGGCTGCTGAACCAGTTTACATTCCCACCAACAGTGTAGGAGAGTTCCCTTTTTACCAAATCCCCCCCCCCCAACACTTATCACTTTTTATATTTTTAATCTTTGTCATTCTGACAGGGATAAGGTGGTATCTCATTGTGGTTTTAATCTGCATCTCCCTTATGATGAGGGATGTTGAGCATTTCCTCATATGCTTTTTGGCTGTTTGTATGTCTTCCTTAGAGAGATTTTTGTTCAGCTCATTTTCCCATCTTTCAATTGAGTTAATCATTTTTTTTTCACCTAAGGCACTTGTGTTCCCTGTGTATTCTGGTTATCAGTCCCTTGTCTGAGGCATATTTTACAAAAATATTCTCCCATTCTTAGGGTTGTCAATTCACCCTCGTTACTGTGTCCTTTGCTGTGCAGAAACTTCTTAGTCTGATATAGCCCCACTTGTCTATTTTAGGGATTATTGCCTGTGCTTTGGGAGTCTTATTTAAGAAGTCTTTGCCTATTCCAATGTTTTCCAGAATTTTCACAGCATTTTCTACCAGTAGTTTTATAGTTTGAGGTCTTAGGTTCAGATCTTTGGTCCATTTTGAGTTGACTTTTGTTAATGATTAAAGATGGGGGTTCAATTACATCTTTCTGCAGGTGGATACCCAATTTTCCAGCACCATTTACTAAAGAGGTTTTCCTTTTCCCAATGGAAGGACTAGTATCCCTTGTCAAAAATAAGTCGGCTGTAAATTTTGGGGGTTATTTCTGGGGTCTTTTTCTATTCCATTGGTCCAGGTGTCTATTTTTGTGCCAATACCATGCTGTTTTGATTATCACAGCTTTATAGTATATCTTGGATCAGGGAATGATATGCCTCCCACTCCACTTTTCTTGAGCAGGATTGCTTTGGCAATACGAGGTCTTTTATGATTCCAGTCAAATTCTATGATTGTCTTTTCTAGATCTGTGAAGAATATCTCTGGTATTTTGATTGAAATAGCATTAATAGGTAGATTAATTTGGGTAGAATTGCCATTTTGATTATGTTAATTCTTACAATCCAAGGACATGCGATATCTTTCCACTTTTTTATGTCTTTATCAATATCTTTTTTAAGATTTTCATAGTTTTCTTTGTAAAGATCTTTGACTTCCTTAGTTAGGTTTATCCGTAGGTGTATTATACATTTTGTGGCTACGGTGAAAGGGATTCCTTTCTTCAGCTCTACTTCATTCAACTTGTTTATACATGGAAATGCTATAGATTTTTGGATGCTGATTTTGTATCCTGCCACTTTACCATATTCACTTATTATATTACTTAGAGGAGTTCTTTCATGGAAACCTTTGGGTCTTCTAAGTATACCATCATGTCATCTGCGAATAAAGATATTTTCAGCTCTTCTTTGCCTATTTGAATGCCTTTTATATTGTTCTCTTTCCTGATTGAATTAACTGAGACTTACACATACATTTTTTAAAATTTGTTTCTTTCAAGACAGAGAGAGAGAGAGGAGCCCCAGCACGATCCTTATGCTGCCATCAATCCCGTTTCAGCCATCTTGCAAAATGAGCATGTTTGTACTTACAGGGCTCAGGGAGGTCCTGGGCTGTGAACCCAGGACCTCCCCCATGTGAGTACAGCTGTGCTCCTACTGTGCCACCACCGGGCCCCAGAGCAAGGGTTTTGTTATCAAGATCAGATGACAAATCTGTGCTGAGGACTCCTGGGCTAGCTGCTTGACCTCTATTTCTTATCTGTAAAATTAGGATGTTATTATGGTTGACTTCGATGATAATGTGAATCCTGGTGTTATGAGTTACAGATAAAGTACAAATGGTTATGTGAATGTCAGCTATTCTTGCTGTACCTCAGGGTCTGGGTCTTTGTCTTATGAAATCCCTGATCTGCTCTGTCTGGCCCCATAATGGACTTCTTGGAGCCAGGTGTTTCACAAACATGGTAGATGTAGACGCACCTCAGTTTTCAGGAATCCCATATTTGAGGCCTACAGTCAGCCCAAGACAGGTGTTAGGGGCTTCTCTGCAGTCATGGTAGGGTAGGATCAGGCTGAATGGCTTTTGTAAAAGAAGCTCCACTTTACATTAGCTTTTGGAAATTACAAAATGCTTTAGAAGTCTGAATCTAGATCCAATAGTTTTAAAACCTTTATGAAGAGAATCAAAGAAAAACCTACTATTTAAAAACTAATATCATGTGGGGGCCCGCAGGTGGTATAGTGGTTAAGGTACTGGACTCCCATGTTGCTGACCGTTGTTCGATTCCCAGACCTAGCAGCTTGAAAATCACACTGGACAGGGACCAGCAGTTAGTGTAACGGCTATGTCGCTGGACTCCCATGTAGTCGACCGCGGTTCGCGTCCTGGACCCGGTGGCTTAAAGCTCACGCCGCGCGTGTGTGCGTGCGTGCCCAAGATCCAGAGAGGAGAATGGAGGAGAAGGGATTGCGGCGTGGCCATCCCCCCCGGGGGGTGATTTCTCACTTTCTGTCTCTCTGTCTCTCTCTCTCTCTCTGTCTGGCAAGCGCACATGCCCTATAGCAAAAAAACCTCTCCAAAAAAGAAAAAAAAAATCACACTGGACAAATGTGCATATGTGCCAAAAATCCTGAGAGGAGACTGGAGGAGAAGGGTTTGTGGTGTGGCCATCCCCCTTGAGGAGTGATTTCTCACATTCCCTCTCTCTGTCTCTCCCCAGTGAGTGCACATACCCTGTGGCAAAAACCTTAAAAAATAAATAAAAACTATCAGGTGATTTTCTCTTTTGTGAGAGATGAAGTTTCATTAATAGTTTGAGAGAATTGCTTTTCCGTTTGAAAAGAGGCAAACAAACAAACAAAAACAAGAAAACCAAAACACCTACTATTCTTTTGTTTCTCCAAAGATGCAGCTACGATCCTATTCTGGAATGGAGTTCAAAGCAATGCCGAACCACATGGTTTCTATAATAACGTCAAAGATGGTCTTCACTGTAGGTATAACTGCATTTCTCCATTTGTTCATTTACTTGTTTATTGATCTAGGAGATGCTGAGCTCTCACTGGGTGCCTTACACTCCTCTCAGCCTTGGCATTGCCCAGTAGAAGTTTATAGTCTAACAAGGGTGACAGACACCAAGGGAACAGCAACATCACTGGCACTTAGTGCTGTGAAGCCAAGGGGAAGTGTGTTGGGTCCAGACTTGGTCTTGAAAAGCTTCTCTGAATAAGCTGCTCTCTTCTTTCTATTTTTTTTTTTTTTACATTTTTCTGTCAAATGTTTCCTCCCCTTGTACCTCGCACCCACCCTTCACCACTAACTCTCTACCATCCACTCTCACCCCTTACAGTCTTTAGCATTTACATCCATCCTCTTCACAATCACATTTTCAAGTCTCTCAACCTCTGCTGTGGTAGTTGGTACAAACTGAGTGGGGATATACAATGTGTATCTTTAAGTCTGGCTCACTTTGATCAGTAGTAAGTCTTCTATATTCATTCATTCATTCATTTTCAGTCAAATGATAGGATCTCATTGTTTCTTATATCTGTGTAATATTCCATAGTATATATGTGCCATAGTTTTTCAACCAAATCATCAGTTTCCCCTTTTCACCACAACCTCACCAACACTTGTTGTTATATATATATATATATATATATATATATATATATATATATATATATATATGTAGTTTTTTTTTTTTTTTTTTTTTTTTTTTTTTGCTGTAGGGCATGTGTGCTCGCCAGACAGACAGAGCGAGACAGAGAGACAGAAAGTGAGAAGTCACCCCCCAGGTGGGATGGCCACGCCGCAATCCCTTCTCCTCCATTCTCCTCTCGGGATCTTGAGCATGCACGCACACGCGCCCGGCATGAGTTTTGAGCCACCGGGTCCGGGACGTGAACCACAGTCGACTACATGGAAGTCCAGCGACATAGCCATTACACTAACTGCTGGTCCCTATATATATGTGTGTATATATATATATATATATATATATATATATATATATATATATTTTAACCCTAGCCATTCTAACTGAGTTTAAATGAAATCTCATTGTAGTTTTAATTTGCATTTCCCTTATGACAACAGGCTTTGAACATTTTTTTCATATACCTGTTGGCCATTCATAAGTCTTCCTTGGAGAGTTGATTATTCAATTCATTTCCCTATTTTTTAATTGGATATTTTTTAAATTAGCAAGCTGTTTGAGTTCCCTATATATTCTAGATATCAATCCCTTGTCTGAGGAATAATATGCAAATATTTTGTCCCATTCTGAGGGTGGTTACTTTTTCACTCTACCAATAGTCTCTTTTGCTGTGAGGGAAATGTTTAGCTTATTTAAGAAATCTTTGCCCACTCCAATGTCTTCAAAAATTTCTCCTATGTTTTCTACTAATCGTTTGGTAGTTAGAGGCTTTATATTTAAATCTGATTCATTTTGAGTTAATTCTAGTTAATGATGAGAGATAGAGGTCCAATTTCATTTTTCTATAAATGGACATCCAGTTTTCCCAACACTGCTAAAAAGACTTTCTTCTCTCTATCACATTGTCTTATACCCTGAGTAAGTGACTTTTAAGCTGCTCATCCAAGCTGAAATGGAAACACTACAGAGAAGAATAACATGGCCTCTGCTCGAGGATGACATGCAAACTTGTGAAGCAGTCCATAATTTTGCACAATGATGTCTATCTATTTAATGCCACTGGATGATACAGTTAAAGTTGTTACAATGGTAAGTGTTACACTGTATTTACTATACCACAATTAAAAGATAAAGGAATGGGGTGGGGTGGCATTGGGAAGGTCCCACTTCAGGATGAGGGAACAGCAGGTACAAACATCAGTGTACTGAGAGGAAAGCCAACAGAGCTGACTTTGTGGGGGTGGTGTGCTGGAGTTGGAGGCAGAGCATTCTACATGGAATCTACTTATTGATCTTTGTCCTGAGACCAGTGGGAAATTATTGCACAGTTTTTATTAGGGCAGTGACATAATTTGTGTTTTTAAAAATCACCGTTGGGCTGTCTCCGTAGCCTAGTGATTAAGGGAGCTGCAACCCCCATGGCCAAAAGCAGTTCACATCCCAGCCTTAGTACTTTGAAAAACACAGTATGTCCCAAATGCTGACGGGATGGAGAAAGGGAGAAGAGATTATGACATAACCATTAGGGGTGCTTTCTCTTTCTGTCTCTCTTTGGTGAGTACACATGTCCTCTGGCAATTAAACAAAAAGTAGCCCTAGTCTAGAGTGGGAAGTGTATTGAGAGGCAATGGACGAGGCTGACCAGTTAAGAAAGTGTCAGAGTTCTTCAGGAGGGAGTCAGTTGCTACTTAGACTAGTGTGTTGGGACTGAGATGGAGAAAAGTTGGTAGATTCAAGAAAGCATGGAGGACAAGACAAATGGTTGAACTTTTTTCTCCCTGCTTTTTTGTTAGGTTTGTTGTCTTTATCTGGAATATCTTCATAAAAATTGTTTGGTCTAGCTCTCAGCAGCCCGCTCCTGAGCTCTGAAGAAGCTTGCCTTCTTTTGGGCTACCCAATCTTTCTACCGGACAAGGACATTTTGGGACAATTCCACCTTTTCTTTTTTACTTCGTACTTGGGCTTCTTTTCATAGACTGGGTTCTCTCATATAACAGTGTGGGCTTTCTTAAGTTGGCTCATTGGGAGAGTCATGATACATTTTTGCATGGAAAAATACTTATGACTTTCCTAATCACCTAGTACATTTCCACGTGTGGAGTTACATTGTTATTTATGTATTGAGAGAATTATTTCTTGGAAGTATCTTCATCTTCTTCCATTAGGTATCGCATATAGTCTACAACATTCTGGCCTGGGGTGTGTTTCCCATTTCATGTACTTTGGCATGAAATTCCTTGCTTTCAGAATCATAACCAGGGAATCGTTTGGTTCTGTGAGCGATAGATAAGGCTTCATCCACTGCTCCTTTCAGGGTCCCACAAACTTTATTGCCAGTGGTAGTTCTGGCAAGGCCTGCATCCAAATAGGAGGTGAAGGCACCAGGTTGACCGTCGATGCTTTCTACCATCGATGTATTCATCTCTGTCACATCCACTTGGCCTTTGTGGATCTTGTCCACACCAATTTATTGAGAAGTAGCAGGCCAGCACAATACGTGACCCAATATAAGAAAGCCCACACTGCTATATGAGGAACCCAGTCTATGAAAATAAGCCCAAGAAAGAAGTTAAACAGAAGAGGCGGAATCATCCCCAAATGTCTTTGCCTAGAAGAAAGATCTGCTAGCCCGGAAGAAGGCAAGCTTCCTCGGAGCTCAGGAGCGGGCTGCTGAGAGCTGCCCGCAGCCGGCCAGTACAATACGCTGCAGCATCGTTTGTCAGACCAGCCCTCACACCGCATTCTGGCAGTTCATGAGCACAAGCTGTGCAGACTACCGTATCCCCTTTTGTGGGCATGAGCAATCTGACAGATGATATCTGTTAGTGACACGAACCATCATCCTCTATTTGGATGTGTTGCACTTATTTTTATCCTGGATCACCAAGCGTTTCTACGCATACTAGTTTTACCTTCTTGTTATCTTCTAACCCTCATTTGGTACCTCACCAACTTTAACAGATCCCATCCTGCAGAACAGAGACCTAATTTCTGGCAGGGCCTCCAGTGATAGTGCCTGGCTCACTGTACACTGTTTTATTTATTTATTTATTTATTTATTTATTTATTTATTTATGGATTTTTTTCTATAGGGCTCGTGCACTCACCAACAGACAGAGACAGAGAGACAGAAAGCAAGAAATCACCACCCAGGGGGATGACCATACTGCAATCCATTCTCCTCTCAGAATCTTGGGCACGTGCACACACACGCCCAGCATGAGTTTAAGCTTCCAGGTCCAAGACTTGAACCATGGTCGACTATCGACGACATAGGAGTTCAGCAATGTAACCATTACACCATCTGCTGGTTCCAGAGTTGATTTCTGAGGCATTCTGTCAAGGGGCATGCAAGGACTTAGGACCACTCCCGTGGGAGAACACAGGACAGCCAGGCTACCGTGTGCAGCAGGCCTGCTCCATGGGGCAGCTGACAAAAACAATTTCTTCTTCCCGAAGAAGTCTCACTGGCTCTGTGCAGAACCTTGACGGATCCACCCACAGCGTGGGTGGTGGGGTGCACACAGCTGGCAAGCCCTCTGCATGTCCCGCTCTGGCCCTCTAGTCCCGAGGGCTGGCAGTCCTGGGAGAGCTTCTGAAATGGCAGCCTACAAGGCTGGTATCGGGAGCTGAAGGATGTTACACCCAGTCACGGGGATCGTGTCTCTGCAACAGCTGCCTTTTATTTAACGATCTAGGAAAATAAAAATGTACCCAGCTGAGATCCCCCAAGGCCGAGGTGGCTTTGTTTCTGTGGGCCTCTCTCCTCTCTGCTGCTAGCTTCTGGGTAATCCCTAGGACCATCCCCGCGGCACTGCCAACTAACCTCATTCTTTATTCATGCTCCACTGATGAAAGACGTGTAAAGGCTTTGACTGAACAACTAAATGTCAAGAAAACAACATTTAAGATATACCACCCAGGCAACTGAGCATGTAATAAATGCCTGCAATTAGTCACACATGCTTGGAGAAGCAAACATTGGCTGGATTGAATAAAGGCCTTTTTTTTTTAGATTTTTGCCATAGGCTGCATGCACTTATCTGAGAGAGACAGAGAGACAGAGACACAGAGAGAGAAGAGAGAGAGAGAGAGGGAGGGAGAAAGAGAGAGGGAAATAAAGAGAGGGAGAGAGAGAGAGGAGAGAGAGAGAGAGGGAGAGAGAGAGAGAGAGGAAAAGTGAGAAATCACTAAGGGGCAATGCCATGCTGCAATTCTTTCTTCTCTAGTCTCCTCTCAGGATTTTGGGCATGCACAAACATGTGTTTCGCATGATTTTCAAGCCGTTGGGTCTGGGACTTAAGCTGAGAAGTTGGTCATACGGGGTCCAGTGCCTTAACCACCATGCCACCTGCTGGACTAAAAACATTTTTTTTTTTTTGTTTTTTTTCTTTTATTTTTTTCATGAGGCAGAGACAGAAAGAGAAAGAGAAAGAGAGAAAGAGACAGAAACAGGCATCCACGATAGGGTCCTCGTGCCGTGATCTACGCCCGGCCTCAGCCATCACAACACACACGGGGATGTGGGCCCAGGACCCCTCCCACAGAGGGCCATCTGCACCACCACCTGGACCAAAGGACAACTTTCTAATTATTCCCATAGGCTGACTCTTCTCACAGCATACGAAAGTACATGGATCAATTCTGGGGCAAGTCCAGAAGTTTATTCCCTGGAAATGACTGGTCACAACTGATTTAAAAGTGGATAAGAGTATGTGCTAAGCCATTAGCAGCAATGACTCACCTCAGATTTGTAGGTAAACATGTACCAAGGAGAACTTGATACTCTGCAAATGCCACCCAAGGTAACTGTGATGTGTTTCAAGACAGCACAGCATGATAGGAGTGAGGGTACACATGCACCACACATGCAAACATGCTAGTTATGTCTAATGACAACATTCTCGTTTGAAGAGAGGAGGGTGGGGGCACACCTCGAGTGTGGGAAAAGGGCCAGAAATAAGAACATGTGGTGTTTTGTCACGCCCCCATTCCACACTCACCAGGCACCTTCTCTTAGAAATTTGTCTCTGCTCGTTGGCTCTCCTGCAGGTAAAAGAAAACATGAGAAGTTGGTATAAAGATTCTGAATCATTTAATTAAAACGCTCCTTGTTATAAATTGCTCTATCGTTATTCAAATTTGCATAGACTCCTTGATAAGTTAGGTTAGTGCCGGTCAGGTAGGCCGCCTCTAAACTGCATGGACCTTTCCCTGAGCCTGCAATCTGTGGGGTGGTAGGACACTTAGTTTAAATAGACCATTCTAAATTTGAGCATTTCATCTATTTAAATGCTCTCTTAGACAGAAGCTTACCCTTTGAGGTGTCATGATCCAATTTTCCTCCTTCCTGATGTGGTGTCCCAGAGTATGAGGTTTATCATATAATTAAGAATCTCACTAGCCACTGGCCCTGGTTCCTGGGAGGGAGACTTTAAATTCTCTGAATTTCCTGAGTCATAGAAGTATCTTTGTTATTCATGAGTCACTTGGATCAGACCTGAGTTTATCCTAACAAGATGACTCAGGATAGGGGCTGGTCACCAGCAAGACCAGCCAGGTGATTAAGGGTTGGGACCCTGAGTCAGCTTGGACCCCAAGGAGTTGGGGGTAGCTGGAGGTTGAGTTCAATTACATGGCCAATGATCCAGTCCACAATGAAACCCCAATACGAACTCTGGACACAAAGCTTCCTGGCTGGTGAGCACGCTGATAGGCTGGAGGTGCTAGTGCATCCTGGTTCCACAGGGAAAGGCACAGAAGCTCTGTGACAGAGTCCTCCCATACCTTGCTCCATGTGTCTTCATTTGGCTGCTTCTGATTTCGATCCCTTACATCAGGGATGGCCAAACTCTGGTACTGGTCCATGGCCCGTTAGGAACCAGGCCACACAGCAGGAGAAGAACAGTGGGAGAGTGAAGCTTTATCTGTGTTTACAGCCACTTCCCATTGCTCACATTACCACCTGAGCACTGCCCCATCAGATCAGTGGCCGCGTTATCTTCTCCTAGCAGTGTGGACTCCACTGTGAACTGCACAAGTAGGGATCTAGGTTGTGCACGCTCATAAATTATCTCCCTCCTAGTCCCAGTCCCTGGAAAAATTGTCTTCCACAGAATTCTTCCCTGGTGCCAGAAAGGTTGGGGACTTTTGCCTTAAATTATAACTTACTCATAAGTACAGTGCTTTTCTGAGTTCTGTGAGTCATTCTGCTGAGTCAGCAAAAAAGTGAGTTGGGGGATCCTCCTGGACTTAGAAAAGTGACCAGAAGTGCAGGTGGCCTGAGGAGCTCCAGACTTGCAGCTGTGTCTGAAGTGAGGGCAGTCTTACCGGGGATCCGGCCCTTTAACCTATCGTGTCTGGTGTTAACTCTGGGTCTTTAACATTGACATGGAATTGCAGTGGGCAATGACTGCACTCATGGCAGGGAAGGAGGTGACCCTGGCCTTTTCTGGTGTGCTCAAGATTCTAGCTGGGCCACAACCCCAAGCTAAGATAAGTTCCTCTCAACTTCATTTGATTCTATGTCTTGTCTCTAGAAGAAAATGTTTCTTGGGAAAGTTTCATAAATGTGTGAAGTAGCATTTTTGTTGATTGTTTTACCATTGAAGCAGCTTGTACCTTTTTTATTTTCAATATACTTATTTTTTATTATTATTTCAATTTCTTTTATACATCCAATCATATTACTTAGCTTGCAAAATCAAAATGCCAACATGTGTATATTTCGTACCAGTCCAGTTGACAATATTATAAGATTATCCCTCAACAGATAATAACCCATTTCTTGGTCTGATAAATGCCTTGCCTCTCTATTTTTCTCTTTAATGTCCTTCCTCAGACTCTGCTCCTTTACCCTCCCTCTTCCCACACTGTATCTAGTATTCACAAACATTTACTATGTTTCTATACCCTTTAGTCATTCAGTTTGGGCCATAGAGTGTGGGCTATTGGTATATATTAAGTGGAGACATACAATGTCTCTCTCTCATAGACTGGCTCACTTCACTTGTACCTTTTACTTTTTACGTAACTAAAAGTCAAAATTTGGAGCCAGCCAGTGATGCAGCAGTAGTGCAACACTGTGCTGCTGGGCCCATGTAGGAAGGTCCTGTGGTCATGTCCTGAGGTCTCCCTGTACGCGCATGGTGTACATGCATGTCTGTGATCTGGGCTGGGCTGGCGGGGGCTGGAAAGGGATCACAACACAAAGACAGTGTTGCCCGCCCCCATCTTTCTGTCTCATGGATGAGATATATAAATAAACTTAAAAAAATTTTCAAGATGCCTGAATATCAAATTTTCAACAAGTGGTGCCCATGCATCCAGTCTGTGAGCTCTTGTCCAGGGTGATGTTCAGCTAAATGATGTCAGTGTCTGTTCTACTTTAAAAAATGAATCCCAGGATCAGTCCTTGGAGGGGACAAAAGGAACCATTCATGAACAAAGAAGATTTGTTGTCTCAGGAAACAGATTCTTTCTAACTGTTCATTCGCAAGAGGCAGAGCTGGAAGGGAATGGAGGAGAAGGGGTTGCAGTGTGGCCATCCCCCTATGGGGTGACTTCTCTCTTTTCCTCTCATTGTTTCTCTCTGTCTCTCTCTTAGTGAGGGCATGAGCCCTATGGCAAAACCTTAAAAAACAAAACAAACAAAAAAACAAGAACGAAAAACAAACAAAAAACTCCAAAATCACTGTTCTCTCTGTATCCTCTGGCAGCAGCTTCCCATTGGCTTACTCATTAGTGTAAGTTCCTTGACCCAGGCTGCAGGTTAGAATCACCATGGGAGGTTTAGTAAAATGCCAATGGCAGTCCCCACCCTCAGAAACTGTCCACCCAGGCTATGCAATTCTCTTGGGCTTTGCTGGGTGTGGCCTCCCAAGGCACCCCACCTTGCGTTTGCTTGCAACCTGTTGGCTTGATTAACTTTTATTTATTTATTTTTTTTGCAGAGAGATTTCTTCTATAGGGTGCATGAGCTCGCCAGGCAGAGACAGAGAGACAGAAAGCAATAAAGCAAGAAATCACCTCTCTCCCGGGGGGTTTCGGAGGATGGCCATGCATCAATCCCTTCTCCTCCATTGTTCTCTTAGGATTTTGGGCATATACGCACATAAGCCTGGCATGAGTTTTAAGCCACCGAGTATAGGACACAAACCGTGGTCAGACAATGTGATGTAACCATTATGCTACCTGCTGATCTCTCCTAATGTATTCTTAGGCCAAGCACAATCTGTCTCACTCTTAGCTTTTATAACTAGAAAGAGAGTTGTCAGTTTGAAATGCTTCATCTGGTTTTGTAATTCCAACTAAATATCTCCAAATTAATATTAAGGAAACTAGTAAGTGTATCATTAAATGAGAACTTGCACTGTGCTGTAAGTTTTATGTGCATTTTCTTTTTCTTTGTCTTTTTTTGTCAAATATGATACACAAAGAGTTTACAAAACAAAAATACATCTGAGTGAATTATCACAAAGCAAATACTCATAAAACCATCACTTAAATTAAAAAAGAAATGTAACCTTGCTAGTGTCTCAAAATCTACCCCTAGAGACCAGTAGAGGGTGTAATGGTTATGATGCTGGACTCCCATGTAGTGCACCATGATTCAAGTCCCGGACCTGGTGACTTAAAATTCATTCTGGGTATGTATTTGTGCATGGCCAAGATCCCAAGAGGAGCTGGAGGAGAAGGGATTGCAGTGTGGCTATTTCCCCCCAAGGGAGTGATTTCTCGCTTTCTGTCTCTCTGTCACTTTCTGTCTCTCCGGTGAGCACATGTGCCCTATAGCTAAAATCTTTCTCAAAAAAATAAAAAAATATATAAAAGAAAGAAAGAAAGAAAAAAAAAATAAAACCTGCCCCTAGCCCTACTCCTTGTCCCTAAGATAGCCTCAAAGGTGACATTAGGTTATTACTTCTTTGTTCCTTGTGATTGTCCATCACTAAATATGTATCTCCAAAGTTAGATTTTGTCATGCATCTTGTGAAATTCACACACGTGGATTCTCTTACTAAGTGTTCTTTTGTATCCAGCTTCTTTTACTAATAGTGCATTTGAGATCTATCCATATTACTGCATGTAGTTGCAATTCATTCATCTTCGTTTCTATGTAACATTCCATTGTATAAAAAACCATCCACCTATCCACTCTGTGGTTGAGTAACATCTGAGCCAGTTCCAGGTTACGGGCATTTTAACAGCGTTGCCTGTGGACATTCTTTTTTTTTTTTTTTTTTTTTTTTTTTTTTGGAGAGGTTTTTTTCGCTATAGGGCGCGTGCGCTCGCCAGACAGACAGAGAGAGACAGAGAGACAGAAAGCGAGAAATCACCCCCCAGGGGGGATGGTCACGCCGCAATCCCTTCTCCTCCATTCTCCTCTCGGGATCTTGGGCACGCACGCACACGCGCCCGGCGTGAGTTGTAAGCCACCGGGTCTGAGACGCGAACCGCGGTCGACTATGTGGGAGTCCAGCGACATAGCCATTACGCTAACTGCTGGTTCCCCCTGTGGACATTCTTGTACACACCTCCTGAGGCCATAGGAATTGCTGGGCCATTGACCCATGTGTGTCTCCACTCCATAACAGCGATGAACCAGTTTTCAAAGTGGCTTCCCCAACTCTCAGTATCATACTCTTTTCAGTACTGGTATTATCAGTTGTCCTCATGGTTAGCTGGTTGGTGTGTGTGGCAGCCCATTGTGATTTGCTTGGCATTTCCCATTATCAGTGAGTTTGAACATCTTATTTGTTCCTTGGCCATCTGGGTGTCCTCTCCTAAAAAATGTCTGCTCAGTGTTTTGCTCAGGACATTCTGCATACAAGCGTTCTCTGTCACATGTGGCCAAACACCCCATTCACTCTGAGGCCTGACTCCTCACTCATCCAAATGCTGTACCCAGAGAAATTGGGGCTCCAGTTTTTTTGTTTGCATTTAATTTATCAGAATGCATGTGTACTTGCCAAAGACAGAGATAAAGAGAAGAAAAGTAAGAAACTACCCCCCACAGGCATGGTCATGCCACAATTCCCTCTCATCCACTTCTCCCTCCTTTCAGGATTTTGGGCACACATGAATACTTGCCTGGCATGATTTTCAAGCAGCCTGGTCTGGGACTCAAACTATGCAATTGGCCATGTGGGATCCGGCTGCCTTAACCACCAGGTCACAGGCTAGCTCAAGAGGCTCTGATTTCAAAATAGAAATTTTCTCATGTGATTATTCTCATGTGATTATTCCAAAATTCCTATAAAGTAGAATTACTTCCCTATTTTGGAGAGTTTTTTTTTTTTTTTTTTTTTTTTTTTTTTTTTTTTTTTTTTGCTATAGGGCGCGTGCACTCGCCAGACAGACAGAGAGAGACAGAGAGATAGAAAGCGAGAAATCACCCCCCAGGGGGGATGGCCATGCCGCAATCCCTTCTCCTCCATTATCCTCTCGGGATCTTGGGCACGCACGCACACGCGCCCGGCGTGAGTTTAAGCCACCGGGTCCGGGACTCGAACCACGGTTGACTACGTGGGAGTCCAGCGACATAGCCATTACGCTAACTGCCGGTCCCTACTTCCCTATTTTGAAGATAAGGCGACTGATATTCACAGAAATTAGATAATGTGTTTGATGAATAACTGCTGGTTAATTTGTATGTGAGTTGCAGACATAGTCTTAGCAACACTTGGAAGTCAGACCTGCAGAGTTCTATTTCTTTATTTTTTTCCTCTTTGTTTTTATTTACTTATTTATTTTATATATTAATCACTGTACATCATTTAGCTTGTAAAGTGAGTTCTCCCAACATGAATTCACTTCACAGCAGTCCCGTTGAGGATACTATGCACATTATCCTCAACAGACAATAATCCATTCCCGTGTCCCATAAATGTCTTGCCTCTTTATTTTTCTCCTTAATATCTTTCCTCACACTCTCCCCTTACTCCCACCCTCCTCCTACACTGTATCCAGTATCCATAACCATTGTACATGCTTCTGGATCTTCTAATATTTCAGTTCTATTTCTTTGTTAATCATTCTCCAAACCACCGCTCCATACCAGATGGATGTACATTAACTATTGACTAGTAATTATTAAATATTTACTTAAACATAACGTGAATTACTCCTGGGAAAAGTCTTGAAAGAGAAATATTATCAAACTACATTTGGTAATAGGTTAGCTATTATTAATCTCTTTTACGTATATATTTTTTCTTATTTTTGGAGAGGTTTTTGCTATAGGGCGTGTGCACTCACCAGACAGACAGAGACAGAGAGACAGAGAGACAGAAAGTGAGAAATAACCCCCCATGGGGGATGGCCATGCTACAATCCCTTCTCCCCCATTCTCCTCTCAGGATCTTGAGGACTCAGGCACACGCACCCAGCATGAGTTTAAGCCATCGGGTCTGGGACTCGAACCGCGGTCGACTACGTGGGAATCCAGCGACATAGCCATTACACTAACTGCTGGTCCCTCTTTTATGTATTTTTAACCACATTTTCAAACACCCAAACTCAATCACTTGTCATGATCTGCCCAAACATAAAACTTGACTGGGGAAATATCCATCTGAAAATTAAGCTGGCCTCTCTGTCCCTCACGTGCCCACTCGGCATCACATTCACAGCTGTGTGAGGGAGGAAGGTCAGGGTCCCTGCCCAGTGCACTGAGGAGTGCTGGGCTCTCTGCAGGTGGTCCAGTAGGCAATTAAGGGTGTCACCCGTTCTGAGGATTTACACCAAGATGCTGGAGGTGCAGCTCCACTCTCAGCTGTGTTCAATGACCAAATCCTCAGCCTCAGATCTCAGGTGTCAAATCAACCCTGGAGGCCTATGGGGGCCAGGGGATGAAAGGGTGGACCTGGAAATAAAGAGGCACCAGCCTGAAGTCTCCACAGCAGAGCCACAGAGATTCTGGCAGGACATCCCTGGGCAAAGCCAAGTTGACACCAGGCAGTCCCTGCAGCCAGTATGCAGACCAGTTAGAACTGTGCTTGCAGAGAAGGGAACTCTGCAAGAAAAATGTTAGCTGCTTGGTCTTAAGTTTGGCATATTCCTCCTCTCCCTCTTATTTAAACTAGAGAAGGGTGGAAAGATAAGTACAGAGAAACTGATAAAGAATCTAGGGAAAGGGGGGAAGGAAAGGGGAGAATCAATGTTTAAAATCCAGATCCGTGGACAAAGTGTGATGCCTCTTCAGGTCTAGGCTTCCCCTAAAGCTCACTCAACTTCCTGTGCTCTGTAGGCCTCTGGGAAGGAAGGGAAGGGAGCCTTCCTCCATATATTCAAAGTATTTTGAAAAGTTTTTTACTATTAATTTATTTAAAATTTTTTTTATTTCTGGTTTACATATAACCGAGGTATATTTTTCCGGGCTACAGTATGTTTTTTTAAGATATGCATACCATGTAAAATAATCAAGTCAAGGATATACCCATATTCAGTTTCCTTAACATTGATATATGTTTTGTTGTGTATATACATTTGTTAATAGTTCTGGTAGATTTTTTTTTTAAATATGTGTTGAATTGTTCTTTTTTTTAAGTTTAGTTTAGGTTTTGCTATAGGGCACCTGCACTCACCAGAGAGAGACAAAGAAAGAGGGAAAGTGAGAAATCACATGCCAGGGGTACGAGTTTATTTTGATGAAATCATGGAAATCTATGCATAATTTTTTTTTTTTTTTTTTGGAGAGGTTTTTCGCTATAAGGCGCGTGCGCTCACCAGACAGACAGAGAGAGACATAGAGACAGAAAGAGAGAAATCACCCCCCAGGGGGGATGGTCACGCCGCAATCCCTTCTCCTCCATTCTCCCCTCAGGATCTTGGGCACGCACGCACACGCGCCCGGCGTGAGTTGTAAGCCACCGGGTCCGAGACGCGAACCGCGGTCGACTACGTGGGAGTCCAGCGACATAGCCATTACGCCAACTGCTGGTTCCCCATAATTTTTTATAATACACATTTTCCATTAATTTAAAAAAAATTAAATTTATATATTTTATTATCATTCATACTTTAAATCGCTGTACATCATTTAGATTGTGAAAAGACTTTACTCAGCATGATATACACCTCAGTCCAGCCCAGCTGAGACCACCATACACATCCTCATCAATAGATAATAAACCTAGGGGACCAGCAGTTAGTGTAATGGCTATGTCGCTGGACTCCCATGTAGTCGACCGTGGTTCGCGTCCCGGACCCGGTGGCTTAAAACTCACGCCGGGTGCGTGTGCGTGCGTGCCCAAGATCCCGAGAGGAGAATGGAGGAGAAGGGATTGTGGCGTGGCCATCCCCCCTGGGGGGTGATTTCTTGCTTTCTCTCTCTCTGTCTCTCTTTGTCTGTCTGGAGAGCGCACGTGCCCTATGGCAAAAACCTCTCAAAAAAAAAAAAAAATAGATAATAAACCTTATTTGTGTCTCACAAGTGTCTTACCTCTCCATTTTTCCCCCCAAATTCCCTATGCTTTTCTCCTCTTACACTCTCCTTCTACTTTGTCTCTAGTGTCCATTACAATTTTTAATACTTTTATGTACTCCAGTCTTTCCGTCTCTACCATAGAGTGCAGACAGTTGGTGTATGTTAAGTGGAGACATGCCATGTCTCTCTTTCATAGCCTGACTTGCTTCACTCAGCAACAAACCTTCCATATTCATCCACTTTCTATCAATTTCCAGGGCCTTGTTGTTTTTATAGCTGAATAGTATTCTATGGAGTATATGTGCCATGTTGTAATTTAATCTCCTCCGTTCCTCTCTCAGTATTTTGGGCATGCAGGCACAAGCACTCAGCATGTTTTTCAAGCCTCCTGGTTGGGGACTTGAACCACACAATTGGCCATGTAGGATCCAGTCACCTTAATTTTCATGCTGTTGGCTGGCCCAGTTCATATTTTTTAATCTGCTGTGATGCACCATCCTGTAATCTCCTCTGTATTTTTCGAATTCTTATCTTGCCATAAGTATTTGCAATTTGAATTTTTAATATATTGAAATAAATGTGCAACTGCCCAACACTTGCTTAGTGTTCTGGAGTGACAAGAACACTTTGACAGACACTGATCAAACCAAGGCAAAGGGTAAGCTGCTCTGTTTTTTGTGCTGTGGAGTACAGACCCCAAACCTAAACTTCTCTAATACCACCAACACACTGTGCCATATTAGTTTACCACCTTGTGATTTGCTTAATATTTTAGAAAATATGCTGCTTTTACTGAAGTAAAGGTATTAACAATTTCTTTAAATCTCAGTTGACTCTTTACCAGTATATGAATATATACACATATATATCAAGCTTTTTAAAAAAGTTCTCATTTATTTTTCTCTGAGAGAGAGAGAGAGAGAGAGAGAGAGAGAGAGGTACTCTCATCAATATTTTGATGCTTCTATCTAACCCCAGCCTCAGCTAGCCCAGTCATGGGCACTCGCATGCTCAGAATGTACAGGGAGGTCTTGAGTCTCAAAACCAGGACCTTCCCATGTGGGTCCACCATTTGTAGAGTGTTGTGTTATCACTGTATACTAATTTACTCTTTTTTTTTTTTAAAGCAACCTTTCACTACTACTGGTCTGATTGCCACATAGTAGAAAGTACTAATGGTAAGAAAAGACTTGTGAATTCATTACCAGGTGGGACCAAGGACAAGGAGACTTCTGGGAAGCCACAATGCTTGCTTGGACGTGAATGTGGCTGTTACTTAATCTGCCTCGTATGTATTACACCCAAGGTACATATTGCAATGAGGAGTCTGAAGGATAAACATTTTCTCCCTGGGAAGAACAGTAACATACTTTGCTACCAACCCAAAATGAAGTTTAAAATATGGACTCACTGGCAGAAGTTTTCAGGCAGCAGTGTCTGATGGGCACTGGTTGTAACAGCACCACCACAGAAGAGTCCTTTGGAAACGCACTGGAGAACTGACAGCCCACCCTCCTGTTCACCTGTCTTCTCCTCTCCCAGCCCCACAAGGGAAGGTTATCTGGGGTCAAGAATGCTCAACACTTCCATTTACATCAGTTGCTCCGCTGTGCTCCATTCTAATAAGAAATTACTTTTTAAATGTCAACATTCTGTGAGTGAATTACAGAGGGCACAGGAAGAGAAAAGAAAAAATAAAAATCTCAATTGCTAAATACACTTC
Source organism: Tupaia tana (assembly GCA_026018925.1). Classification (NCBI taxonomy): domain Eukaryota; kingdom Metazoa; phylum Chordata; class Mammalia; order Scandentia; family Tupaiidae; genus Tupaia; species Tupaia tana. The sequence continues at coordinate 7,958,054 of JAKSZU010000013.1, read as the reverse complement.
AGCTCAGAGGAGCAGGCCTGGCAGGAGGCGCCCTCCTCCCCAGCCTGCGCAGATGCACCAGGACCAGAGTTCACATCTAAAGACTCTGGGGCTCTGAAGCCTGTGTGGAGGCAGAAGGCAAGGGGACCTTGGATCAAGCAGACTCCTTTGAGCTGGTGACCTAAACTACACCCTCCTACTCTTCCCTCCTCTCAGCCTACCTCCTGCCATCAGCAAACAGCAGAACCAGAGCTGCTCTTGCCAACTGACGGTGCAATCTGGGGTGCAAACAGGATGCAGGAGACCTTGCTTTCTAGGGAGGAGGACAAGAGTCCTGAGATGAGGCAATAACAGAAAAAATTGCACCGTAGATGCTAATGCAAATAATGGTGGGACTAGCAGTTGGCGTAATGGCTATGTTGCTGGACTCCCATGTAGTCGACTATGGTTCAAGTCCCAGACCCGGTGGCTTAAACTCATGCTGGGCGCATGTGTGTGCGTGCCCAAGATCCTGAGAGGAGAATGGAGAAGAAGGAATTGTGGTGTGGCCATCCCCCCTGGGGGTGATTTTTTCACTTCCTGTCTCTCTGTCTCTCTCCATCTTTCTGGCAAGTGCATGCGCTCTATAGTCAAAACCTCACCAAAAAAGGAAAAAGAAAATGGTAATAGACATTTTTATGTCTCAGGTACTCTTCAAGTACACGACACATATAATTTTCAGTAGATACTTTCGAGGGTTTGAGGCCCTGAGTGTGACTGCCTGAGGGCTCCAGGTAGGAAGGTGCAGACCGGGACTCTACCTGGCTGACTGTGGCCGGCCAGTCCCAGGGCCTCCCTTATGCTCACAGGCTCAGACTGCACCCGCCTTTGCAGAGTCCAGATCAGCCTGTTAATGATTCCAAGAAGATCAGCAGAAACTACTTAAGAATGAAGTCATTCATATTTCTTTAGCCCAGAGTTTCTCGCAAGTAGTTGACATTCCCTTTTTAAATTAGACGATTAGTCCCCAGAACAAGAAAGAATGCGATCCATATCTGTGGAGTGTCTCTACTCTGGCATGGGAGGAGCTGCTCTTCGCAGCTCTGCTGCCTCTGTGACCCTCTGAGCACCAGTGTCTGCCAGGGGCTCAGATGTCCATCCTGGACAGTTGCTACTGCCAATGGCTGGGCAGAGCGCCAGGGCCAGCCAGGACCCTGGGGCAGGTGCCTGTGCTCTGAAGCCAGTTCCAGAAGTGAACTTTATTTTTCCTTATCAGGACTTTCTCAGTTGCAAGAGACAGGAAGAATGCTACAATAATTTAAGAAAAAGAAATGAAATCCTCCCCACCCCCCAGATTTTTTTTTCCTTAAGAAATTAAAGAAAGATATCTAAAAGAGAAAGTTGGCTTCACATCTGTCTAGGACAAGGAACTAAAATACAGTGTCTCCTTCTCCCTTGCTTTGCTTCCTGCATTTGACTTCATTCTTGGGTTACTCCCCCTGGTGACTGACGACAGCTCCAGGCCTACTCGTCTGCACTGCTGGCAGACCCAGAAGAAATGATTCCTTCCTTCTCTAAAGTTCCAGCATAAGCCTTGGCCTTGGCCCTTCCTGAACTAAACTGGGTCCTGGGATCATCCCTTAGTCAGTCTCTGCAACCAAGAGACGATATGGCACTTCTGATTGGCCAGCCTGTGTCCTGTGCCTAGGCGGTGGGGCTAGCCCTGCTGTCACCACATGGAAAGTGAGTTAGAGTCGGGCATCGCTCTCCTCTTTGCTCATTGTGGTCTGTTATAAGGGAGAGCAGAAGCTAGACAATGGTCAGGCAAAACCAACAGCGTTCACAGTGAAGAAGATTGTGAGCCAGAGCTGTCTATGTGGATCGGCCTCCAACACAGCAGTTCCACTTCGTGGAATTTATCCCAAGTTGATAATAGGGAAAGCAGGTAGAGTCCCGGGCTGCACCTTTCTACCTGGAGACCTCAGAATATTATAATATACAAAATTATGCATATTATAATATTCATTGCAGTGTTGCTTTTACTAGTGAAAAACTAGAGTCTGTCAAAAGGGAATTGTTAAATGCAATATAGCATATCCTGAAAAAGTACATGGAAACTTCTTTTGTTTTCTTTTTTTAATTTTTCCAGAGGGCACGTGTGCTTACCAGTGAGAGGGAGAAAGCACCATCCCCCTTCACAATGGGGTGTGGTCACACTGTAATCCTGTCTCCATTTCTTCATCCTGTCAGGATTTGGGGCAGACATGCACACATGCTTGGTGTGTTTTTCAAGCCTTCCAGGGCTAAGATTTGAACTGCTTGGTTGGTTATGTGGGATCCAGCTACCCAAACGACAAAGCCATGAGCCAGCCTGGTATGCAACAAGTAATCATGTCTGTAATAGCATCTTTAAGGAATGATGGGGACCAGCAGATGATGTAATTGACATTGCTGGGTTCCTATGTAGTCAAATGAGGTTCAAGTCCTGGACCCGGTGGGTTAAAACTCAGGTCAGGTGCATGTGCTGCTCAAAATCCCCAGAGGAGAATGGAGGAGAAGGGATTGTGGTGTGGCCATCCCCCCTGGGAGGTGATTTCTCACTTTCTGTATCTCTGTTTCTCTGGCAAATGCATGTGCCCTATAGCAAAAATCTCTCTCTCTCTCAAAAAAAAAGGAATTATTTGTAAATTCTAAGAAAGTAGAATATCCTTAAGTATTTTATTTGTTAGATCTCTGAACTTTTATTAAAGTTTCATTATTAAAAAGTAACTTTAAATGAATTATTCATATCTATATACTATGCAGCCAATGAAAATATGATGTAAATTTATATTTATCAATTTTAAGATGTCTATAATGTATTATTAAACAAAAAAATTTCAAAAATCTATGGTTAAAACTGACTTTTGAAAAATTATCTATCATTTTGAGTTTATGTAATTAGAGAGAGATCAGATAACTTTTGAAATATTAGTAGTGTTTATTGCTTGGTGGTGGCTCTGTGGGTAACTTTTACACTTTTCCTTTCCTGATTTTTTTTAACCATTCAATGTATATTGTTATAACCAGAAAAAGCCAAATATTTTGCTATTTTGAAAACACATTTTTATTTTCTAAGCTAATGTGAGATTCTTGGTGTGGAAGAATCCCATCTCTTTTCCTTAGGATCTGTGTGTTGTTGAAGAAAACCTTGCAGGAGCATGTCCTGGAATTCCTCACTCCCCAAGCACTCTCCTGTCCTTGTCTGGTCATCCGGGAAGGTCTGGCATTGTGCCTCGCTTGCACTTTAGCTGCGTTTCAGTTCTTGCAGTGTTTAGGGAGGCGGCCCAGGGTAGTAAATAATCCTCTGATTTACCCAACCGTCTTTGAGTACTGCTGCCCATCTCATCTGCAGGCCTAGGACAGTAAATCTTTTCTAACCAGCACCTCTCTCCCTCCCCCGCCCCCTCGCCCACCCCCTGGTCTCCAGTAGCAAAGCCTCCAATGCCTTCCTGTCTCCCAGGCTGCATTTCAGCTTGTCTCTGCACTAAAAACAGCCTAGGAATATACGAATAACCTTGATTTTATCAGTGCACATCATGTTCTTGTGCTGCAGTATCCTACTGAACCCCAGAAATGTGCACAATTTTTGTATGTCCATAAAAAGAAATTACCCCCAAATAGCCTGAATGCTAACATACTGGTCTGAGGGTTGAGGTCTCTTTTCAATTTTACCATTAAATCGTTTGGTGAAAATAGACGCTTTCCACTTTAATTTTTTCTGTCACGGAGACTGCATCGTGTTAACTGTCCAAAAGACGGAAGGACCTTTCGTTGCTGCTCATATGCAGTAAAGCTTTTTTGAGCAACCGAACTCACCTCTAGCTGATACACTTCAAGATGTTTGCCATTTTTCAGTCTCTGCTTCACACAGGGTTGTTAAAGGATACATAATTTTGAAACAGAAGTTAGAAGTTTATAGGTGCTTCTCTTAGGTCACAGCACAGTGCATGTTTGCCAGGTTGTGGTGGCTCTATCTTCTTAGATAATACTGTGATTTGTGCGTTGACTCACTTTGAGCAGAGTGGAAGATCACATAGAGGGTATATTCTCCAAATAGAGCTGTTTAGATCATCGTAGTTTTAACAAAGGCAATCCCTGTTATCTGCAGAGTGCATTCTCCACGCCGCTGCCAGGGTTGTTTGACTAGGTTACTAAGACAAGTTCTTAGCAAGTTACTCCCTTGCTGACAAACCTTTGATGAGCCTCCATCCCCCATGTGATAAGATCCAAACCCCTCAGTGCAGCATTTCAAGGGCCTTCCCTATTTAACCCCAACCTCCCTTTCCCGTTCCTTTCCTCCACTCCCTGCCTTATCTGAGCAGTAGCTATTTTCTGTGGCCTTTACACAGCTGATTGCTCTGCCTGGGGTGCCCTTTGTCCCTCCTTCAAGGCCTGATCTCACCCTGATTGGATGACCTCCCCTCCGCTGCACCCCCCTGAGTCACACCCATGCTCCTCTTAAAGATCTTACCAGTCAGGCTCAGTTTCAATAGTTTGTCTTCTCCACTAGATTCTCCACTCTCTGGAGAAGGGGCTCCCAAATCCGTGTAAGCATCAGGTCTCCGAGGCAGCTCAGTAAGAATACAATTCCTGAGCCCCACACAGACAGAGTTAGCATCTCTGGGAGGTTGTCCAGGAATTTGTTAATTTAACACAGTTGGCCCAGCCTCTGTAGTGCAGTTGGTAGAGTGAAACTGCAGTGCTGGAAGTCACACGGCTGACCATGGGTTCAGATCTTTTGCCCAGTTGACCTGAAACATGCCAGATGCACACACATGTGCTCAAGATCCTGACTAGCTCAAGGACTGGGGGAAGACCACTGTGGCATGACCAGACCCTAGTGAACGTGTTTCGTGCTCTGTCTCATATACATGCACATATTCTCTATCACAAATTAAATACATGACATTAAAAAGTAAACTAATTTTCCTGGCACACAGGTGTAGTAACCACTACTCTAGGACAGCTTGTGCATTTCCATGAGCTCAGATGAGTGACAGCCAGGAGGAAACACAGAAGGACAGAGGAGGCCCAGAGCTCAGGTACGTGGAGAGCTTGTTCGGTGCCTGGATGTGCTGTCAGAGCCTTAATACCGGCTCATTTAATCTCAGCCACTTTGGGAAACAGACACGGTACGCTCATTACTACAGATGGGGAAGTCAGAGCTAAGGGGGCCAGGCATCACTTCTGAGGCACGCCCTGGAAAGTAGTAAAGCTGTGAACAGAACCAGCACTTCTGTCTCATGTTCTTTTTACTTAGCTCGTGTTAGATAAATGCTAGTTAAAATAAATGAACATCTGTATTTTCAGAAGCTCCATGCTTCACTCCACTATATTCAATCAACCTGCAAGACCTATCCATTCTATTTGCTCACGTCTGTTCCCTGTCATGGAGACCTTGGAAACAATCTCCTAATTCATCTCCCGCCTTCTCCCCTTGCGTCTATTTTCCTTGCAGCAGCTAAGCGATCATTCCAGCTTGCAAAATCTGCCAAAGCTACTTGCTTCTGGTACATTTTACCGCAGATAAGCTTTTCATTTTTATGTAGACAAATATGTCTACTTTTCCCCTCTATAGCTTCAAGGTTTTCAGACTTCATAATGAGTATTTAAGCAGACCTTCCCAGTATTTTTCTAATGCAAATGACAACCAAGGGGTTACACTTGGCAATGTATTAAGGGTTTATGTATGTTGACGTGAACAGCAAACCTTAAAAAAAAATAGGCAATAAGTATGAGTAAGCAATTTGCAATGAGCAGATCCACCTGCTAAGCAAACAGGTGAAAAGAGATACCTGGTCACTAGTAGTCAAAGAAACAAAGTGCTGTCATTCTACACCCCTCAGATTAAAAATATCGAAACCAGTTACGACACTTGCTGCTGGCAGATATGTGGGGTATACACTCATAAACTTCTGCTACAAATGGAAATTTCTCTAGGCTTTCTGGGAAGCATTCTAATGATAGCCCAAAAGTAAAAACTGCAACTATTGTTTATTCTAATTTTTCATTCCTGAGCATCCGTATTTTCCAGTACAAAAGAACTATTATAGTGGACTTATAAACAAGAATATTTACTGTTGCATTGGTCCATGGCAAAAAAAAAAAAAAAAAAAAAAAAAAAAAAAAAAAAAAAAAAAAAAAAAAAAAAACCTGGAAATTCATGACTGTCAATCTCTGAAAGAATATTTTGTCATGGAACATCCACATCATGGTAGGGCTTCATTAAAAATGGGGATTGAAGCTAAATTGACCCAGAAGCATTTATATGAAATACAGTTAAATAAGAAAAGCAAGATGCAGGAGAGTATAATATAGTATGGCCCTCTTTTGTAAAACGCTACCACATGAACACATGCACACAAAGTTCTTGAAATGTGGAATGCGTATGTGTTTGTGTGTACATGGGAATGTGAGAAAAACAATAGGAGGTTGCTAACCTGGGTTACTGGATTCGACCCTCATTGATGGTAGGGAGTGGAGAGAAGAACAGGGGAAACGAGTTGAGACAAGAAAGATGAGGAAGAGCTATTAAAAATAGGACCCTCAGATGGCATAATGGTTACATTACTGGACTTCCATGTAGTTGACCATGGTTCGAATCCCAGCCCCAGTGACTTAAAAGTTATGCCAGGTTGGGAACCAGCAGTTAGCGTAATGGCTATGTCGCTGGACTCCCACGTAGTCGACCGCGGTTCGCGTCTCAGACCCGGTGGCTTACAACTCACGCCGGGCGCGTGTGCGTGCGTGCCCAAGATCCCGAGAGGAGAATGGAGGAGAAGGGATTGCGGCGTGACCATCCCCCCTGGGGGGTGATTTCTCGCTTTCTGTTTCTATGTCTCTCTCTGTCTGTCTGGCGAGTGCACGCGCCCTATAGCGAAAAAAAAAAAAAAAAAAAAAAAAAAAAAAAAAACCTCTCCAAAAAAAAAAAAAAAGTTATGCCAGGTACAAGTGCATGCATGCCCAAAATCCCGAGAGGAGACTGGAGGAAAAGGGATTTCAGTGTGGCCATCCCCCCTGGGAGGTGATTTCTCGCTTTCTGTCTCTCGGGCGAGCGCATGTGCCCTATAGCAAAAATCTCTCTTAAAAAAAAAAAAAAAAGAAAAATCACCAGCATGCATGATGCAATCATATTCGTGCACTCACATAAAATTGTATGTATTTTAAATAACTAATAAAGTCATGTCAGCTGCCCAGCTCCGGTGGCTTTAGCTGTTCACACATTGTGTTCTATGGGGTGGGACCACGGGGAAGGCCTAGGATTGATTCCTTGCCCAGCCCAAAGGCTGGGTGCTGGGGTGTTCAGCTGTAATTCCAACAGTTCAGGAAGGCTGAGGAAGGGATATTCTGAGTGTGAGGCTGGGTAACATAGTGAGAGCCTGTTTGAAAAAGACTAGGTGTGGTGGTACCACCTATAGCTCCAGTTGAGAGGCTGAAGCAGGAGAACAGGAAGATTATGTCTTAAAAATCGGGGAGGGCAGTAAATGGCATAATGGTTACTCTGCTGGGCTACCACATAATTGACTGGTTCGAGTCCGGGACATGGCAACTTAAAACTTACACTGGGCATGTGTGAGTGCATGCGTGCCCAAGATCCCAAGAGGAGAATGGACGAGAAGGGATTGTGGTGTGGCCAGTAGCCCTGAGGAGTGATTTCTTGCTTTCTGTCTCTCTGTCTCTCCAGTGAGCACACATGCCCTATAGTGAAAATCTCTCTCTTAAAAAAAGGGAAAAATCATCAGCATGCATGACATGATTATATTATGGGCAAGCAGGGTGGCTAAGGCAACTGGACCTCACATGACCAACTATGCCATTTGAGTCTCGGACCTGGTGGCTTGAGAAACACACCAGGCATGTGTGCATGCCCAAAATCCCACGAGGAGAATGGAGGAGAAGAGATTGTGACATGGCCATGCTCCTTGGGGGGGTGATTTCTCTCTCTCTCTCTCTCTCTCTCTCTCTGGTGAGTGCACATGTCCTATGACAAAACCAAAAAAGAAAGAAAGGAAATTATACATTCATGTGTATTAAAAAAACTTGAAAAAAGTTAAAATGAAATTCCAATTAGTTCATTTCTCTACCTAAAGCTTGTCAGTGGTCCCTGGTACCCTGTGGGCCTAACTTGGAGACCCCTGTGGGCCTGGTTCAGAGACCCCTACAGGCTAGCCCTTGCCTCATTCTCTGTTTAACAGACACATATATCCCTACTCTCCATCTCCCCGTGACTCCCAGGGCCCCCATTCCCCAGCCTCTTGTTCTCCTTGTGTTCTGCACACCTGCTTTCCCCCTGTGCGCAAGAAGCCCTCTCGAGCCTATTTTCCTGGACGATTCTTACTTATTTTATTTATTTGCTTATTTACTTATTTCATGTATTTAAGTGTACAATATAATGTGTTGATATATACAAACAGTGAAGTGATTACCACAGTCTAGGTCTCAGCCTAAGGACCAGTATCTCAGGGGACTTTCTCTGAACCTCAGACGTGGCTAGGTATTTTGGTATTTATTCTCATGGTTCTCTGTGCTTACTAAAGTTTTATTTTATTATTAACCTCCCATCTCAAACTTTGCTCTATTTTCTCCAGATACAGTTTCCAGCTTATTTGTTATATCTGAATTGAATAAGATGCCGTAGTGGGAGCCTGAACACTGTCTCCTGATGTCAGCCGGATGGATGGTGGAAACACCTCTCCTTCCTTCTTCCCACTCATGGCTGTCTTGGCCATGACGAGGCCTTTAGTTGTCCAGGAACAGAAGGAAGCAGGTTATGGCAGCACGTGTCATCCATGAGGGCTGAGATGTCCACCCAGCACCATCTCTCTGTGTTTTCCCCACTGTACCCTGTGTCCCTGGGGCCATCTTTGTTCTTCCCACTCCCATTCTACGTCTCTCTGCTCCTATCTTGCAGCAAGCGTTTCTAGGCAGAGGAGTCCTCACCCCTGCCACTGTGGAAGGTTGTCCGCCACGTGATCATTATTATTGTTCAAGAGAAAATGAAAGTGAGAGTGATTTTAAAAGTTCCTGAGTGAGTTTGGGGAAGTTGCTTCTCTCCCCCCACATCCCAACCAGGATTAATTAAGACAGATGTGGTGGGGAGGGTTAATAATGCAGGGTGTTCAACAGTGAGGGCACAACCAAGTTTATTAAGCAGTGTCCTGTCTTCACTGCACTTTTTTGTTTTTAATTGCCAGAAGACACATGCACTCTCCAGAGAAAGACAGACTGAGAGAGAGGGAGAAAACACCCTCTATCAGGGCATAGGCACATGATCCCTTCTCGCCATTTCTCCATCCTCTCAGGATTTGGGGCACTTACTCATCAGCCCCCCAGCATGTTTTTCAAGTGTTTGGGGCTGGAATTCAAACCAGGGCGGCCATGTGGAATCTGACTTTCTTAACCATCAGGCTATGGGGCCAGCCTTTCTGGGATTTTTTTTGTAGTTAAACTGCACACAAAAGTGGAAAATAATCTGATAATGATGTGTATGGCATTATCTTTTGTTGGACTAATATGCAGTGTATTCATCTTGGGAAGATTTATTTTGTATGCTGCAAAGATGTACACTGATTAAATGTAAAAAAGAAGCAAAGAAAATAAAAGAAAGCAAAAACATAAACCACACGTCTATAAAAAAAATCCTAAGAAGAAAAAATTAATTTAGTTCATTTTCAGACCATATTATCAATTCATACTTTTTGTAATATTAGCTTTATTTTTCTAATTAAACACAAACCTCATGTCTATGTATAAAAGAGCCACCAAATTTATAGAAAGAAAAGATTAATTTAGTTCATTTCAGACCATACTATCAATAAATTCTTTTTGTAACGTTAGCTTTATTTTTTTCTAATTAAACATGCAGTGCATGTCTAGAAAAAGAAAAATGACCAAATCCATAGGAAGAAAAACATCATCTTAGTTCATTTTCAGACCATACTGTTAGTAATTATTTTTTCTAATGGTAGCTTTATTTCTACAAGCAGTCTTATTTCTGTATTCATAAAAAGTGGGGGAAAGAAGACAAGATTTTATGATTCTTTTTCCAGGGGACTTGGGGAAGCCATATTCTCACCAAGGTTGTTGTCCTGGGGAAGTTTAGATGAAACATTCAGATTTCAAAATGAGAAGAAAATGTGGAACTACATTGTGCTATGTGGGTCTTTGAAATCTGGAGAGTGCTAATTCCCAGAGCTTTTTATATTAAATATCCCAGGCTTCCTATCCCATCTGCGGTCATCCTGTCCTCTGTGCAGGGAGGATTGAGCTGGATAATAACCCCATTAGCACTGCGGGATGTTTCACATGTAAATCCCTTCACAAATGGGAGAGAAAACAGAGAGTGTCCTGCTTACTAACTTGGGTGTTAGTTTTTTCTCCTAGAAAACGCCCTTGGTGGCTTGTCTCTGGTGTGGGTGAGTGGGGAGCTCTCAGTCCTTCGCTTTGGCTGGCATTTCCTTCTCATCAGGGTTGTCCAGCATCCTCAGCCTTCTCTCCAGCCTCTGCTTCCACTCTTCTCTGAGCCTGAGGAGGGGCAAGCAATTAGTGCATTTGTTTCCACATCTGCTGGTCCTTTGAAGCATAATTTTTCCCTCTTCAGATTATTTCAAAAGGGAATCCATGGTTTTTACAAATAAAGAAAACAAAACTAAAACAAAGAATGACTAGATAAATGGGTAAATACTACAAATAGGTAGTTTCCCTCTCAATTTATTTTTTTTTCAAATTGATATATAGATTCATTATAATTTCTTCTTCTTCTTCTTTTTTTTTTTTTTTAGGTTTTGCTGTAGGGTGTGTGTATTCACAGGAGAGACAGAGAGAGTGAGAGGGAAAGTGAGAAATCACCCCCTATGTGGGTGACCACAAACCAATCCCTTCTTCTTTCTCCTCCATTCTCTTTCCTGGGAGTTTGGACACATATGCATGTGCACCCAGAGTGAGTTTAGAGCCACTGGATCTGGGACTCTAACCATGGTCGTCCATGTGGGAGTCCAGGGCCTTAACCACCATGCCGCCTGCTGGCCCCAATTCATTATAATTTCAATCAAGATCCCAGCAAGAATTTTAGTAGCTACTTTTATTTTTTTTTATTTTTTATTTTTTGGAGAGGTTTTTGCTATAGGGTGCATGCACTCGCCAGACAGACAGAGAGAGACAGAGAGCCAGAAAGCAAAAAATCAGCCCTCAGGGGGATGGCCACCCTGCAATCCCTTCTCCTCCACTCTCCTCTTGGGATCTTGGGCACACATGCAGATGCGTCCAGCGTGAGTTTAAGCCACCAGGTCTGGGACTTGAACCATGGTCGACAACATGGGAGTCCAATGACATAGCCATTACACCAACTGCTGGTCCCTTCAGTAGCTATTAACAAGCTAGTTCTAAGTTTTATATGCAAAGGAAGTAGATTCACCCAAGCGTTTGTGGAGAATGAAGTTGGAGGATTCACATATTGAGACTAAATAAAAAGCTACCATCCTAAATGCAGCATGGCATCAGTGAAGGAACAAGCAGACCAATAGCACAAGACTGGGTCCAGAAATAAGCGTACACAAATATGGCCAATCGATTTCTGAACAGGGACAAGATGACCTCACGGAGGACGACAGTCTTCTTAACAGTGCCGGAACACTATACATCCATATTCAAAAAGTGGGCTTTGAATCGGTTGTGGTCTGAATGTTTGTGTGCCGCCAAATTCGTATGTGACAATCCTGACCTCCTCATGGCAATAGTATTAAATTCTGTTCAACTGGGGCCAGCAGGTGATATAGTGGTTAAGGCACTGGACTCCCACATGGTCAATACCAGTTCAAGTCCTGGACCTGGTGCTTTGCTTTTTCCCTTTCTCTCTCTCTCTTTTTCTGGTGAGGGCATGTGTCCTATAGCAAATTAAATAATTCTAACAATAGTAAATAAAATTAAATAAATACTTCTTTAAAAAAATTCTGCTCACTGTTAAGCCCAGGAAAAAAAAGGGAAGTCTGGAGTCATGCTATGAGATGTTGGGCATGCTTACCTCAGGAAAATCAGTATGTACAATACAGAATAAAGAAAGATTGGATTTGTCTTAGGTTTTCACTCTTACAAATAACTTTAAAATGAGTATAGTATTTAGTACTCTTTTCATATCCTGGTTTGTATTCCTCAGAGGGATTTTCAGGGGTGAACTTAGAGGGTATAAATATTTTGAAGGCTCTAGGCACCTATTACCAAATTGGCTCCAGGAAAGCTCTGCTCAATTATGGGCCCAGGAAAGAATGGAAAGAATGTGGGATGTGGGCCTGTTGTGTGGTGGTGCCTGTTGCTTAAGCCCATTAGCAACCAAGGCCTGAAAGTTGAAATATTGGCAGGAGAAGGAGAGACATGCAGAAATGCTGTCAAGACATTAGTTGTCATTCTCATTCTAGCTCAACTTTAAGTAAAAGAGAATGACATAAAAATAAAGTTTGCCTGTGTAGAGGAGGGCAGCAAAGCACAGAACCCCTGGTATCCCGAGTGGGCTGCTGCCCTGCCCATGGGGCCCCCACACCACTCTGCACCGTCGATCAGAGGACACTTTGCTTAAGAAATGATGACTTTTTGAACTTAGGTGACCTTCTGTTTTGATATCCATCTATTAGAAATTGACATCATCATATTTCTTTATTGTGGCTATAAAGTATTTATCTTATCTTGTAACTTGTAATCACCCTCTTCAATCTGAAGAATACCCAGATTCACAAGCTTTCCTTGTTATGTGTCTCTGTAAGGCCCTGAAACCAAATCTGTCTCCAACTACATGATTTTGTTATGTGGGATCTTTTAAAGCGTTGATAAGGATTGCTGTCTGGGTGTTTCATTGAACCTGATGGACTTCTCAATGTAATGTGGGCTCACTCATTAACAAAAGGGGATCAGCTGATGACCCAGCAGCCACACAATTGATTCTATATGGAGAACATCCTGGGTCCACGTCCAGGGCCTCCCTGAACACACCAGAAGTATGGGCATGCCCGTGATCCAGGCCAGCCAAGCCTGGGGAGGGGTCCAGGGAGAAGACCCTATTGGGAGTGTCAGTTTGTCTGTGCCTATGTCTCTCCCATGGTAGAAATACATAAACGTAGGGACCAGCAGTTAGTGTAATGGCTATGTCACTGAACTCCCACGTAGCCGACCACGGTTTGAGTCCTGGACCTGGTGGCTTAAACTCACACCGGGTGCGTGTGCGTGCGTGCCCAAGATCCTGAGAGGAGAATGGAGGAGAAGGGATTGCGGTGTGACCATCCCCCCTAGGGGGTGATTTCTCACTTTCTGTCTCTCTGTCTCTCTCTGTCTCTCTGGCGAGCGCACGCGCCCTATAGCAAAAACCTACCCCCCTCAAAAGAAATACATAAACTTAAAAAAATAAAAAAAAAAAAATTTAATGTGTATTGGAGTAGTGGCCACGAAAATGTGCCTTCTGAATATGGAGACTATAACTGGTGCTTTGTGGCTGCCTCCCATCTGTATCTGCCCCTGGTCCAAGGCCAAGACCCAACTTCCTGTGGGCTGCTCCCAGCCAGTGATTGAGTGTGCAAAGGCATTAATGCAGGCCTGTTCCTGCAAGATGCAGAACTTCTTAACTGGTGACTCTGGCTCAGGGATTCCCCCAAGCCTATTAGGTCTGCCCTGTTGTCCACCCAACCCAACTTCCTTGCCTCTCCTTCTTCATGGAGGTCCAACCTGCATCACAGTTTGATGACTCTCGTTAGTTTCTCTGGCTTTTTTCTATGCTATGCTGGAGCTGGCTCTTAAGAGTCTGTGTGAACTAATTATTAATTTTTAAAGAATTTTGTGAGCTGAGAACTAAATACAGATATTACTTAAATTGTATAAACATATAACCAAGTTGTATTAAAACAAAGGCAATGAGTATGCATAATACATTACTTCCAAATTATTTTGCTACATTTTACAAATGTCTTGCTTTCGAGTTACTCAGGTGTATTTATATGTATATATCTCTCTCTCTCGCTCTCTCTCTCTCTATATATATATACACACACACACACATATATATATATATATATATATATATATATATATACACACACACACACACAAACACTATATTTCTTAGGTCTCTTTTTATACTTACACACACACACACACACACACATATAATTGGCCAGAGAGTGAAGGCACTCACCAGAGAGAGACGAAGAGACAGAGAAAGAGAGAAAGTACCCCCAGTGGGGGAAAGTCCATACTGCAATCCCTTCTCTTGGATTTCTGCATCCTATTGGGATTTTGGCACACACGTCCAGTGCGTTTTTCAAGCTGTTGGGGCTGGAATTTGAACCCTAGTTGGCTATATGGAGTCTGGCTCCTTTAACCACTAGGCCATGGGGCAGGCCCAGGACTACTGTATCTTTATGATAAGACTAGTATATGACAAGGTACTATGGCCAAACATCTCTTCTGATTTAATCTTCGTTGACATTTCATTGGCTGCTTGAAATAGACCCCGGTGGAAATTCATTTACACCATGGACGGTAATGAACACTATAAATCATGCAAGGCTTGACTTACTGTTTTGTTTGAACTAAGGATTTAGTTTGAACTGTTTGTGTGAACTAAGGATCGGCCACCAGGCTAACTCTATCTGGTTGCTGGTTTTTGTAAATAAAGTTTTATCAGAATATTGCCTTGTCTGTTTGTTTAGATATTTTGTTTACATATCGTTATACCTGCTTTCACACTGCAGTGACAAAGGTTAGAGTAGTTGCAACACAGATCATTTGACCTCCAAAGACAAAAAATATTTATTACCTGGTCCTTTTCAGAATTTTTTTGACCCCTGGTCTAGACTTAAGAAAGGGATGGAGCAAATCTTAATAATGCAGATTAAAATTCAAAGTGTGTCATGTCTGTAGCTATCACATTAGGAAGAGAAAAATATTGGGGAAACTTTTTTTCAGTCTTAGAAGACTATTATTTTCAGTGACGCGACTCCTTTGCTAACCTGAATAGTTACCAAGCATCTATCTGCTGTCTGTTTTCGTTAAATCATGGTTGAATTGCAGTCACCAGTTGGCTACAATTACAAGATGTTGGTAAAAACTGATCAAATGAAAGTATACTCTGAGAATCAGTACACGGGGTATAGAGAATTCATCATACAGAGCTTTGTGCACTTTCTTATGCATAAACTATGTGCTATACAGACTGTGTGTGGGTGAGATTTATGTTTATGTATGTATGTATATATGTGCATGCACTGTTTTCCCCAGAGAGCTACTTCTTAAACATTTATCAGCACACCATAACTTTCTTCCCATTTTTCTTTCGCAGGTGTTTCCCCTAATAAATCTCGCACACATCTAATCACTCCTTGCCCTCTGCTTCTTGGAGGATCTGAATCAACACATATGGTATGATGCATTTATTCTAAGAACAGAATTGAGGAACCTGGGATTTATAACACATTTATTCACTTTTTATAGCAACCGTGTCATTATTTATTGCCAAATGGTGAAGGATTCAGGTTCTCATCTACCCAAATGACCTTTAAATCCTGTTTTATGAATATTTAGATTACTTGCTGCCCGTTTTTCAGGGCATCATTGCTGTGTCATTTCCATTTATTTTGGGGTTCTTAGGAAACTGATGAATACAAATGCACATATGAAGCTTTTATTTTGCAGTAGGGAGGGTCAATTTGACCAACAGAATGCTTAAACATTGGTGTACAGGAGCCATCAGGTGGCATAGTGGTTACGATGCTGGACTCCCACATGGCAAACCATGTTTCGAGCCCCAGACCTGGTGGCTTGAAAATTATGCCAGGCACATGTGTGTGCATGCCCAAAATCCCAGGAGGAGAATGGAGGAGAAGGGACTGCCGCATGGCCATCAACCCTCAACTGCAGGGAGAGGGTAATTTCTCACTTTCTCATTGTCTCTCTCTGTTTCTGGTGAGTGTACATGCCCTATGGCAAACCCCTTCAAAGTTAAAAATAAAGTAAATAAATAAATTGGTGTACAGATTCACACACAGCAGAGGAGCAATAAAACTGCCATTAAAGCTCAACGGGGTCAGGCAGTGGCGCAGCTGTAAAGCAACTGGAACCATGTGAAAAGGCTTCGGGTTCTCATCCTGGAACTTCCCTGGGAACATCTAGTCTGTCATATGTGGCTGTGATCCCGGCTTGCTGAGACAGGCTGGAGCACACCCTGGGAACCCCATTGGAGAGGCCTGTCTCTCTGCTTTTGTCTCTCTCTCTCTCTTCCTCTCTGTTTGTTTCTCTTTCTCATGGAAAGAAATTAATACATAAACAACAACAAAAAAAAACTATTTTATCTTCAGCCTCAAAATATTGGCCTTGGGACCAGCAGTTAGCATAATGGCTATGTCGCTGGACTCCCATGTAGTCGACCGCGGTTTGCGTCCCGGACCCGGTGGCTTAAAACTCACGCTGGGCGCATGTGCGTGCGTGCCCAAGATCCTGAGAGGAGAATGGAAGAGAAGGGATTGCGGCATGACCATCCCCCCTGGGGGGTGATTTCTCACTTTCTGTCTCTCTGTCTCTCTCTGTCTGTCTGGGGAGCGCACGCGCCCTATAGCATAAACTTCTCAAAAAAAAATATTGGCCTCCATTTTTAAATGGAGGTGAAATAATATTTATTATTTATTGTTTTAGAGTCCTCTGATTTGTGGAGGAATTATAGTTCATGTCTAGGAACACAGATTTTCTTGGTATGTAGGAAGTTTCACTAGAAAATGGGATGATGCTTGTGAGATTCTTTCTTTTCTTTTCTTTTTTTTTTTTTTTTTTGAGATGTTTTCGCTATAGGGTGCATGCGCTCGCCAGAAAGACAGAGAGAAACATAAAGACAGAAAGCGAGAAATCACCCCCCAGAGGGGATGGTCACGCCGCAATCCCTTCTCCTCTCGGGATCTTGGGCAGGCACGCACATGCGTCCGGCGTGAGTTTTACACCACCGGGTCTGGGACGCGAACCGCGGTCGACTACGTGGGAGTCCAGCGACATAGCCATTACACTAACTGCTGGTTCCCAAGATTCTTAAGCCATAATCATAACGTTCTCATTGGGAACCAGTGAGGACCAGCTGGGACTATTTATTATTATTATTATCATTATTATTATTATTACTATTATATTATTCTCTCAAATGCTAGGCACAGGACAGTTGTGCCAGTTTAAATCATCAAAGAAGCAAATTTAGGGGAAAAACCTGTGAAAACTAAAGGGAGGAAAGGAACTGAACATTCAGGGAGAGACTTTATATTTTAGGGCTAGTCTGACATCTTGTAAAGAGTGGGTCGGGGGAGTAATGAGGGACGAAGAAGAGCCTGCCACTTCTGAGAGAGTGTGGGTGGGGCGGATGGAAAGGCCCTCAGCAAACTCTGCCCCTAAAGGAGCCACATCAGGCAAGAATTGCCCAGGACTAGCCCCTCTGCCAGGCTCAGTCATTGACTAGGAACAGCCTCTGCCAGGCTCAGCCATTGGCTAGGAACAGCCTCTGCCAGACTCAGTTGTTGGCTAGGAACAGCCTCTGCCAGGCTCAGCCATTGGCTAGGAACAGCCTCTGCCAGACTCAGTTGTTGGCTAGGAACAGCCTCTGCCAGGCTCAGCCATTGGCTAGGAACAGCCTCTGCCAGGCTCAGCCATTGGCTAGGAACAGCCTCTGCCAGGCTCAGTCGTTGGCTAGGAACAGCCTGTGAGAAGTATAGCCTCAGCTCAAAAGTGATAGTGGATCCAAACAGGTGGCAGTCTGCCCTATTGGCCAACTTTTTCCAAAGCAAACGGTCTTCAAGAAACTCTGAGTGGGGTTCTGTGACACCAGATTATGGCAAGAAGAAGAAAGCAGTAATAATCCCTGACCTCAAGGAACGTATAGTTGACTGAATTGTTGATCTCCCATTTCTGATCTCAATACACCATTTTTTTTTTAATTGCCAGATGGCACGTGCACTCACCAGAAAGAGATAGAGACAAGGAGAGAGAGGAGAAAGCACTCTTCAATGGGGCATCATTATGCTACAATCTTTCTCCACTTTTTTATCCTATAGGGATTCCGGGCATGCATGCACACATGCCTGGCATGTTTTTTAAGCTTCTGGGGCTGGGATTGAGTTGTTCAGACCTTCAAGCCAAAGGCTGTCAGCCTGTGTTGATTGACTAAGAGCTACACAAGACCAAAGACCCAGCCTCAGAGCTGTAGGTCACAAGGAAACTAAGCACAGGCCCATCTTCCCTTCTGTAGACAAATGGTTATAAAGGCATGTTCCCTACTAGAATGGAGTAGGACCAGACTAATTGCCATTTGACCTTTCATAGTGAAACAAAAGTGCACAGATGAATACTGGTGTGTTATGCTGTTGAACCAGTCCTGTAGCCTACGTGGTTAAGGGAAACGGATTTCACAGGGCAGACTGTGTGGTTCAAATCCTGGACCCAATGACTTGAATAACACCTTGGGCTCATGTGGATATGTGCCCCAAATCCCAAGAAGAAAATGGAGGAGAAGGGATTGTGATGTGGTCATCTCCCCCGGGAGTGCTTTCTCTTCTGCCACTCTCTCTGGTGAGTGAGTGTGCCTTATAGCAACCTTTTTTTTTTTTTTTTTTTTTTTTTTTTTTTTTTTTTTTTTTTAAGTTTGAAACAGTAGTTTCATCTGCCTAAAAAATTATGGGTTGAGATTTTGTTGCCTTTAGCTATAAGCATCCTGGTTGATAAAGCTGGCATCAAAGCAGAGTACAGTGAACGGTCTTGTTAAACTCCCTTGCCTTTCCAAGCCTGCCTGATTTAACATCTACCAGACACTGTGAGTTCTGCTAAGTTCTGAAGAGGTATTTTAAAGATCACATTTCTTGCATTAAAATATATATTTTTTCATGTAGGTATTGTGTAGTTTCCCAGTTATAGCTACAGGTCAACCACTGAGTCTTAGGAGTCTACATAATTTATTACCTAAATTGAGCTACTTAAAAAAAAATTGTCAGTGGGTAGGCGTGTGTGTTTGCAAGAAAGAGAGAAAGATAGAGATGAGAGAGAGAGAGAGAGAGAGAGAAAGTGAGCAAGGAACCCTCTAGGGCAAAGGGTAGAATAAAAAAGGGTATGTGTGTTTCGTGTGTATGTCTGGCGGTGAGCATTTGTATGTAGTGGAGGTATTCGTCGGTCTGCAGGTGTACTCATGGGCGATCATTGTCCTGTTAGGATGACGTTTCAAACTGCTCAGATCAGCATGGATCGATATGTGTGCTTTGGGCCAGCCAGGAGGCATGGTGGTCAAGGCAGTTGAATCCCACATGTCTGACTATACAGTTTGAGGCCCAGACCTGGTGGCTTGAAAAACTTGCCAGGCACATGTGCATACATGCTCAAAACTGGAAGAGGAGAATGGAGGAGAAGGGACTGTGGTGTGGCCATTTCCTCTGGGGGAGGTGCTTTCTCTCTTTCTCTCTTTGTCTTAGTCCAGTGAGCACAGGTACCCTACAGCAAAATCTAAATAAATAAATAAATAAACAAACCTGTGTTTTGCCACTCTGGTTTTGATTTGAAAACATCTAGTGCACTATGGGGCTCACACTGAGTTCAGGCACCCTGTGGGGCAATTTGTGGCCCGTGCTGGAGGAAGCAGGACCACAGGGACCGCACAGCCGACTCTCCTCACTTCCCTAGGAATCTCCAGGACTGCGTATTCTAACCTAAAACTCTTCAAAAAATTAATGAAAAATACATTTTATGAAAAAAACAATGCATGGATTTCTCTCTTTTTTCTTTTTTCTTTTCTTTTCTTTTTTCTTTTTTCTTTTTTTTGCACCAAAATAAACTTGTACTTTAATTCCATTTTCTCACAAACTTACAAACTTTTCCAAGTCCTCTCATATTTCCACTGCCCCAAATCATCCCGGAGTTAGGTTCTAGGCAACTATAAATAGAAACCACTCCTACAGCTCAGAATCCATGCGCATCATTCAAACTAGCCAATTTCAAACTGAATACTCTGTCCTGCCTGGCCTTTCCCAAGGAAACTCCAATAAAGGTTCTGGGTTAGACTTTCCCTCTTGCTTCTGTTTTTGGCCACTGAAAAAAATCTTCAGAGAGATTTTTGTTATAGGGAATGTGTGCTCCCTGGAGAGACAGAAAGAGAAATAACTCTTCCCCCACCTCCTCAGGGGGAATGGCCATGCTACAATTCCTTTTCCTTCATTCTTCTCTCAGGATTTTGGGCATGTACATATACATGCCCTGTGTAAGTTTTTTTGTTTGTTTGTTTGTTTTTTGGAGAGGTTTTTGCTAGAAGGTGCATGCACTCTCCAGAAAGACAGAGACAGAAAGCGAGAAATCACCCCCCAAGGGGGGATGGCCACGCCACAATCCCTTCTCCTTCATTTTCCTCTCAGAATCTTGAGCACACATGCACACGCGCCTGGCATGAGTTTAAGCCACCAGGTCTAGGACTCGAACCTCAGTCGACTACATGGGAGTCCAATGACATAGCCATTGCGTCAACTGCTGGTCCTGCCCTGTGTGAGTTTTAAGCTGCCAGGTCTGGGACTCAAACCACAGTCAACCATGTGGGAGTTGAGCAATGTAACCATTACGCTATCTGCTGGTCCCCGATGTGTACATCCTTAGAACAGTGAATAGTGAAAAGAACTCATACAAGAAGTTCCCTCATTTTCACAACTGACATATTTCTGGAGAAACCTACTTTTAAAAGAACAGAACAGGGCTGGCCCCATGGCCTGTTGATTAAGTGAGCCATATCCTCTATTTGAGTTCTGGACCCTGTAGCTTGGAAAACATGGTGGACATGTGTGTGTGCCTGCCCCAGATACCTATGAAGGAGACCACGCGTCACTGGGGGCTCTTTCTCCTTCTTCCTCTCTCTTTCTGTTAAGCACATGTGCCCTCTGGTAAATTTAAAAAAATAAAAAATTGTTAAAAAGAACATTGTATAGGGACCAGCAGTTGGCGTAATGGCTATGTCGCTGGACTCCCATGTAGTCAACTGTGGTTCGAGTCCCGGACCTGGTGGCTTAAACTCACGCTGGGCGTGTGTGTGTGTGTGTGTGTGTGTGTGCCCAAGATCCTGAGAGGAGAATGGAGGAGAAGGGATTGAGGCGTGACCATCCCCCCTGTGGGGGGTGGTTTATTGCTTTCTATCTCTCTGTCTCTCCATCTCTATCTTTCTGGTGAGCACACGTGCTCTATAGCAAAAAACTCTCAAAAACAAAAACAAAAGGAACATTGTACATACTTCCTCAGGGCACTTCTTCCCTGTCGATCTTCCTCCAGTTCTCGGTAACAAGTCTGCTTGCTAATTTCTTTTTCCCAGAAGCTTTTGAGATCATGGCAAGTTTCACAGCAGAAGACTTCACGGCGGTGGTATTGATTGTTCATCTCCTGAGATATAAAAGAGAAAGTGTAAATCTCAGTCCTTCAAATAAAGCCACTCTCATTTTGGAGTGATAGGAAGATAAATTTGAAACCACACACTGCCATTCACACGTTTTTGTGGCCGCAGACACCTCACACACTCATATTATGTGTGTATTTCCTCACCTGCAAATAGGATAATAATAGTTATGTCAAAAAATACCGTGAGAGATTTTTCAGTGAAAAGAAAATTAAGAGGGTGTCTGATAACACTTTCTGATGATCAGATTCTACAAGGGCCTGCCCTTATATTGTCTTTGCACCATTTTACAATTCTATAAATTATAGAAACATGATAGTAATGCGAACTATTCTTGAATATAGAAATTTAGATCGAATCTGTTGTGTAATGTAATTGCCATGGCTATGGATACTAATTATTTACCTACTTACAAACTTAGTTCAGTGTTCTCGATGGCTTATATGCTTTGTACATTTTCCTTTGAATCAGTTGTAATATTTTACCACTTAAATAAGTTACAAAATTAAATAACATCTTGATACAGATTCATGTTATATTTGTGTGAATCATGACTTTAACTTCCTTTAAGAATTACTTTTAATATTTACTTCACAGTTGTGTGTGTGTACCTAGAGCGTGAAGTACAGACGAAAGCTCTAAACAGAATGCGTGGCACACAGTAGGACTCAGCACATCCCGGGCTCTTTCCCATCCTCCTCACTGACCACTATAACCTCCGACATTTATGGAGCACCTAGTGTGTGAGCGGCGTCTGTACGCACTGTTGATCCCAACTCCGTGAGGTGGGCAGTTCTACACTCATTGTTCAGGAATGGAGGAAGCAGACTAAAATTTGCCTATGGCCTTGTAACTAAAAATGAGAAGAGCAGAAATACGAGCCTGAATTTGTCCATCTTTAAAGAGAAGATCTTTGCTAAGCAGAGCCTCATCACAAGAAATAGCCATATTCAGAGCAAGCTGTGTGGCATGGATGGATGTACCCCATGGAAGGATATACATTGAATGCTCAAAAATGCTTACCTGTCACCTGACCACTGCATATATCCTGGAGTTTAGCGGCTCCACCAGGCAAGCAGGCACAGAAGACTGTACATGTCCTCTCTGCCTGCTGGCAGTGCCTGCCCAGAGAAGAGCTTCGGTCTGGCTGGAGACTGGGAGGGGGCCTGGCTGGTCACTCCCCTGCTATAAAGCCCTAGTGATCTCATGCAAGCTGGGCTTCCCTGGTCAGCACAAATGATTAGGGGTGGGAAAAGAAACTCTGAAGAAGCTTCAGGGAATAAGTAACATTTTAAATACGTATGATAGATGGGACCAGCAGATAACATAATGGTTATGTCACTGGACTCCCATGTAGTTGACTGTGGTTTGAGTCCTGGATGAAGTTTAGAACTCACACCAGGTGCATGTGTGTGTGCACCCAAAATCCCAAGGGGAGACTGGAGGAGAAGGGATTGCAGTGTGTTCATCCCCTCTGGGGGATGAGTTCTTACTTTCTGTCTCTCTGTCTCTCTGGTAAGCTCACACAACCTGTAGCAAAAAAATCTCCCTGTCTCTGTCTCTCTCTCTCTCTCTCTCTATCATATATGTGTGTATATATAATAGACAATAATTTATATTATATTGTATTTATAATAATGGGATCTGATATCTTTATTAGGGTGGCAGCAAGACTTTCCCATCTGAAGGAAACACATTTTCCATGTGTTAATGTCCTAAGGTAGGAAGACACTTGGAAGTAAAAACAGATTTGGTCACTCTATAAAAACTTTAAAAACTTTAAGTGCCAGCTAGTGGCATGGAGGTTAATGCGGCTGGATCCCACATGACTGTCTCTGTGGTTCAAGGCCCGGACTCAGCGGCTTGAGAATCATGCCGGCATGTGTGCACACAAGCCCAAAATCCTGAGAGTAGAAGGGAAGGGAAAGAATTGTGGAGTGGCCATCCCCCATTGGGGGTGATTTCTTTCTTTCTCTCTCTCTGGTGAGCACACGCACCCTATAGCAAAAACAAAAACAAACAAACAAAAAATCAAAAAATGAAAGAAAGAGAAAAAACAAAGAAAGAAAACAATTTAAAAATCTCTTTTCTTATTTTTTGTCCTGGACCCATCTTCTAATAATCTAGTCATTTCTCTAGCCAGGGCTGCCCTGAGCAAAACTGTGCCAGAGCTATGCAGGTCAGTGTGGGAAGGACAGAGGGGTCTTGGGGAAGACAGGGTGAGAGAACATTTCTCCAGTGCCTGTTGTGCGCCAGGTACTCTGTGAGTGGTTCTCACTTGTCACACATAGGTGCATAAGAGCCAATGTTTTGTCATTGGTATTTTTTTATTCACCAGAGGGCATGCATGGAAGTGAGACAGAGAGGAAGAGAGAGGGAGGGAGCAAGGGGGGTGGAGAGAGAGAGAGAGAGAGAGAGAGAGAGAGAGAGAAGTATGGTCACACCACAATCCTTCTTTACTGAGCACACATGCACATACTTCCAGTGTATTTTTCAAGCTGCCAGGGTCAGGAATTGAACCATAGTCAGCCATATGGGATCTGGCTCCCAATGCATAACTACCACTCTATGGTATTTTCTCATTTTTAAAGATACTTATTTTTTCATTACAAAGTTGAAAAGTCAAATTTATACTTGACAAATAAAAATTGCATATATTTATTGTGCGCAACATAATATCAAAATGCATATACATTGTGAAATGACTACACTGAATTAATTAACATCTCATTTTGCATGTAAAGAAGCTGATTTTCAGGGGCATTAACTGACCTTGGCCAGGTCACGCAGTTTAAGAGTGTCCATCCACCGCCTGTTCTCTTCCCACTGCCCCCAGATGTGTCTCTGGAGAGGAGGAAGTTGCCTTGGCACTCAGAGGCCTTAAGTTCTCCTGTGATTGACAGACACTGAGGTGCCTGTGACTCGGTGGGGTAGAATTTCTTGAAAAGAGGAACTTGGTGTCATTTTGTTGTTTCTAACACCTTGAAACACTTAATAGGTGTTCAGTTATTCTTCATAGAGTTAAATGAAATGACTCCTAATCTCTCTCTTTCTTTTCAGTAGAAGAGATTGTCTGGAAATGGTCATGGCCTCTTTGGTGCATCTCAGAAATCGAGGGAAGACCCAAGAAAGGTTTGTTTTTGTGTTTTCTGGGTACATAAATATTCAAATCCAGTTGCCGTCTGTAGTTTCTCCAGACCTGGGCTGTGTCCTGGAACCTCTCAAAAGCCCTCTCTGAACCTGTGAGGACTGAGCTCTGGCCGAGTTTCCTTTCTTCTAAATTCCCTTCCTAAGGGGCCTGAGAGCTCCATGCCTATCTGCCGTTACTCTTTCTAAACAGGGCCCCTTGCCTCGGTAACTGTGCTTCTCATACCCTGACTCTGGCATAACATCACACTTAGTACATTTCCTAACCTATGTTTTTTTGGGGGGAGAGGTTTTTGCTATAGGGTGCGTGCGCTCGCCAGAAAGACAGAGAGAGACAGAGAGACAGAAAGTGAGAAATCGCCTCCCAAGGGGATGGCCACGCCGCAATCCCTTCTCCTCCATTCTCCTCTCGGGATCTGGGGTGCACACACACACACATGCCTGGTATGAGTTTAAGCCACCAGGTCCGGGACTCGAACCGCAGTCGACTACTTCCAGCTTCGGCTAGTCCTAGGCCACACGTGTGCCGCGTGTATTTGAGACGTGAACTCGGAATCTCCCTCATGAATCAGCCTCACAGTGCCCTGTTTTATTGTCACAGCACCGTCTGGTCTCTATGCTCCACTCCTTCTAAGTTTCATTTTCTCCTTAATCCCATGGCATATGCAGATTCGAGGGGAAGAGACTCCCCAGGTGAGCACGTGTGTGCCTTTAAGACTCTTCTACTTCTGAGACACTCTAAGAAAATAGGATAATTTTTTTTTCTTGACACTCAGAGAGCCGTGTTGTCCCCTCTATCTCTGATAACTTGGAAACTAGGAGCAGGGAATCTAATGAACAGTAGGAACCAGAAGGCCAAATAAACGAGTCATTTGGGTAATTTTTAGTAATAAACACCTAGGAACAGAGTTTAATTCCCTTTCCTTCTTAAAATATATTAGATTTACTAAATTTATCTTTTTGTTTCCCCAGTTTTTATAAACACATATATACAGAAAAATATTTCTTTTAAAATTTTTTTTTTTTTTTTTTTGGAGAGGTTTTTCGCTTTAGGGCGTGTGCGCTCGCCAGACAGACAGAGAGAGACAGAGAGACAGAAAGCGAGAAATCACCCCCCAGGGGGGATGGTCACGCCGCAATCCCTTCTCCTCCATTCTCCTCTCGGGATCTTGGGCACGCACGCACACGCGCCCGGCGTGAGTTTAAGCCACCGGGTCTGGGACGCGAACCGCGGTTGACTACGTGGGAGTCCAGCGACATAGCCATTACGCCAACTGCTGGTCCCTAAAAAATTATTTTGATAGAGAATGTGTGTGCCAGCACATGATCACAACTTCCAGCTAGGAAGAATTTGGGCATATGTGTGTGCACCCAGCATGATTCAGGTCAGCTGGGCAGGGATGCAAACTATGGCTTCCATGTGGTTTCCGGCACTACCCACTGTGCCACAGCGGCTGGGCCTATTGCCCTTCTTTAGGATAGACAGTAGGGTAAAGTGCATTGGTGTTGATGACTTCAACCTTGGAGTGGAAGTGAGTTCAGCAAAGAAGCAAGCCTGCCACACTAAGGGGTCACATAAAACCTGCCACCAAGCCTGGTGGGCTGCTAGTCTCTGACTTCAGGCTGATTTGTATACTTTTACTGAGTACTGACTAAATGCCTTCCATTCTTCAAAGTACCTTAAATCTCAGTCCTAACAATAACCCTTATTCTGCTCACATTTTCCAAAAAAGTACCAAGCCATTGCCCAAGGTCACCTTGCTGATGGTGAAGGAGCTGGGATTCAGACTGCCCAGCCCCAAAGCCCACATTGTCACTGTCTCAGCACCTGGCCCTGCAGAAGAAAGATGGTGGCTGCTGGGAAGAGGCATTCCAGTTAAATTGGCTTTGAGCAATGTGAAAACCATCAATTCTTACTCCAGGCAGAACTAGGTTAACTTCTTCCCCCAAGATGTCTATGCTTATTGCATGAAGACAAATTTCCCTTTTCCTCTTTAATACTTTCTATCAGAGATGCATACTCTGATTTTCCATCAGGAATTCAAAGACTCATAGCCATCCTGAGTCGCCTGAGCCACTTTTAAAGCTCTATGAGATTAAGCTTCTCCTTGAGAAGCTCTGTTGCCAGTTGTATGTGTTATGACTAAGCAAATAAACATAAACCAGAGTCCTCCTGACAGCAGCACTTTGTAAAACGTGCTGTCCCCACTCTCCCACACAAAAGCCAGTCTTACCAGTGGGAGGTTCTGTATCTGCAGGTGCCCCAGTCCCCATCAGGTGCTCTTTTTCACTCATGGTTAAAATGCCTTTAGGCTGAAGTTACCAGGTCCAGTTACTGAGATGGCAACACTGACAGTGACCTGGGTCACAGGATTTCTCCTCCCATCTCACCTTCAGGCCTCACTGGATGAGGGAAAATGGAGTTTTCTTCCCTGTAATTCCTTCAGGAGAAGGATAGAAGTTGTAGCATATGTGAAACAGTTCTCGGTTGGGTATCTTTCGGAAGAATATTTTCTTTTTTAACCACCCCTCCAAAATTCCATCAGGTTATTTTGAATGTTAAGTCTTGACTTCTTCCCCACGCTTTTCTTTGTAATTAATATCCTTCAAAGCCACCTACAATAGATTTGGTTGGCGGCATATTTCGATCTTGTGAAGAGGCTCAGGGGAAATCTAAGATCACCTGGGGAAAAATGACTGAGTTTTTGAATAGTTGGAAACTTAAAAATTGCTTATAGTAAATGTGGTCATAACAACTCAGCCCCATTGTTCCCTCTGGGGTTTCCCCCTAATGATTGGGGTGACATTAAGTCACGAAAGAGAGGCACCAACAGTTACTAAGGAAATCAGTAGTACTCTGAGTCCACGTGACCTTGGGAAACTTATAACCTTTTGCAGCTTAGTGTTCTCATATTGAGAGCTCATTGCTCTGAGAACTAAATGAGAATGTAGTACGCAAAGCTTTGAGCAGGGTACCTGGGCCGTAGTAAATGTACCTTGTCATTGTCCTCTATGAACACATTCCAGTCAGCAACAGCACTGAGTGCGGTCTGAATATCATCTCATTCGATTTGCAATATGCCAGGGTAGGTTTTTATTATTCCTGTGTTTGTGGGTGAGGAAGTGCGTCTGAGAGTTCTGTAACTGTCCCCCATCTGAGAGCTAACAACCGGGAGAGCCGGGAATCCTGCCCAGACCTGCTCATTTCTTAGTCCCTAGTGAGTCCTCATCAAGCATTGACACTCACATAAGTTAACAACGAATTGTGCTTTGCATTCACCAATGCAATGTTGAAAATTACCTCATTTGATGTTATTAATAGCTCTGGGAAATAGGTCTTATTGTTTCTCCCTATTACCAGACAAGAAGCCATGTGTAGAAGGTTTAAATCCTTGTTTAAATCACAGAACCAGTAAATGCTGGCTTGGAGCTCTGAACCCACACTGGCAGAGGTCCTGCCATCACCTCTCACAGCTTGAACAACTTTCTTCACTCCTTTAGGTGAAATTTCACTTACTCTAGAAAAAATAAGGACTAATTACTGTCTGTCATCCTAAAATATAATCTTCCCAGGATGCTCTCAAGGGCACTGGGTGGACCTGGATGGGCCCAGTCCCGACAATCTCTTTGGGCTTTTTCTAGCAGGCTCGTTAACTAAATCAAACGGCAGGCAGCCTTACAGAGGAGAGGAGCTGGCAATGTCATGCAGGGATAAAGATCACACAATCATAAACAGCCGTCTAGCTGTTTGATCTGTTCAAGAATTAAATTGCAAAGTGTTATAAAAGTCAATATTAAATTAATAGATGAAATTGGAGTATGAGTAGTAACAGGATGATATCGATGTTAAATTTCTCCAAGTGTTGTGCTATGATTACGGAAGAAAATGATCATGTTCGCTGGAAGGTACACATTGCAGTGTTAGCAGGCGAATGGTAGTGATGGTCAACCCGTTCTGAAATGATTCAGAGCAAATCTGAAGGTAGTGAGAGCAAACGATAAACCACACAGTGTGAAACCATGATAGCAGTATCTGGGCTAACCATACCTAGTTCTTTAAACTAGTCTTACAGCTTTGTATAGCCTTGAAATTATTTACAAATAAAAGTTAAAAATGAAAATCACTTTTATCTCCTTTCAAGGAAAAAAAATGACTATTTAACTTGCTTTTTTATTTCCCAACAGATCCCCCAGTCTCTATTTTTTTTTAAATTTTGCCATAGGGCATGTGTGCTCATAGGAGAGAGACAGAGAGACGGTGAGAGGGAAAGTGAGAAATCACCCCCCGACCCAGGAGAGAAATCACTTCCCAGGAAACACTGGCCATGCTGCTATCCCTTCTCCTCCATTCTCCTCCTGGAATTTTGGGTATGTACGCACATGCACCTGGCACGATTTTCAAGCCACCAGGTCCAGGACTCAAACTACACAGTTGTCCATGTGGGATCTAGTACCCTTAACCTCCATGCTGCCTGCTGACCCTTCCCTCAGCCTCTTAAGCAAAAGCGCAACCTCTGTAAATTATCATTCAACACACTTTACCTTTTAAAATCCTTTGTATCAACACTTTGGTAGTGCCAAGAAGTAAGAAAGACAAAAATAAATAAATAAAACAGGTGGAGAGCATTGTAAAATGACAGCCAAATTGAGAGACCCCAATACCAAAAGGAGCAATTTGAGTAACAAAATAAATGCCATGGTATTAGCTATGACCCCAAAACATTGACATAAACTATTGAAATTAACAAGTGGAGGAGAAAAGACAACTATTTCTTTCAGGAGAATTTGCATGAGTAAGTGCAGAAGTAATGAAGGAGACAGAAACTCACAGCAACCACATTATAGCATAACTGTTGCAGACTCCATTGGTAAATGATGACATTTTAAGAAGAAAAGGGATATTCACACAATGTCAAAGGTATCTCTCTTCAATTTTACTATTTACTGTGGTAATTTTAACATAAGGTCACCAATTCTTTGCTTACTTACTTCCCTCACACACATTGGAGGTGGAGACAAAGCAGAATTCCCCTCCCTTGGAGTCTGGGGTGATGTAGTGATTGAAGAAAACAAAGTAACCTTACTATTGAAACGAACATCAGCTCAGCCACTTAGCCCTTAGTGGTTAGGGGTCACACCGCCAGGAGTAGGTATGACTGATATTATGCACCCCTGATATGGTGGACAGATGGACACATTGCGTTTGAGGTGTATTTCCTCAGGCTCCAGAAAGCACTGTGAATTCATGAGAACACCACAGACATTTCAAATTCAGGGACATTCTACACACTGCCAAACAATGGCTTGTTAAACGTGTCAAGGTCAGGAAGATAAGAAAAGGCTGAAAAACTGTCACAGATGGGAGGAGAAGGAGGAAACATGAATGCAGTGTGGTATCCTGGATTGGATCCTGGGACAGGCAAGAAGGGCGATAATGAAAAAACGGAAAATCTGAATAAAGTATGCGGCGACTTTCATTGTACCAATAATAATTTCTTAGTTTTGGTAAAAGTCTCCTGGCTAAGTTAGATGTGAATGTTAGAGAACAATGGGTAGCAGATAGATGGGAACACTCTACTTTTGCAGCTTTCCCTAAATCTAAAATTATTTCAAAATAAAAAGTTAAAGAGAAGCCTTTGTACCAAGTGCAGGCATCTTCCTGACGCCATCGACATGTGAATGGTGGCTTATTCTCTGGCTGGGGAATAGCCCGTCTGTGCACAGAGATATGCTGTCCTGGAGCCGAAGCATCATGGAGCTCAGCTGTCGCTGTGAACCCTGGACTTGGGCTCATGAGGCCTTTATGTCCCCCAGGTCAGGTTACTTGAACTGACTCTGTTTTCTTACCTATAAAATGGAACCATATACAAGGTTAGTGAATTTTCAGTCAAAAAATGCACTGTGGTCATGGTCAATGGTCAGCACTTGACAAAATAAATGCTTGATAAAATTCTGAGTTATCTAATTTTTTCTTTTTGTTATTGGGCATGTGTGCTTACTAGGGGGAGATTAAAAAAAAAAAGAAACAGAGATAGAGAAAGTGAAAAAGCACTCTTTGAGGGACATGGACACTCTATAATCCCTTCTCCATTCTTTTCTCAGGATTTTGGTCATGCAAACACACATACCTGGCATGTTTTTGAAGCTGTCAGATCTGGGACTCGAACCACAGAGCTGGGTATGTGGGATTCAGCTGTCTTAACTACCATGCCACTGCTGACCGTGAGTTACTTCATTTATATTCATGCTATTGATTATCTACAAATCAGGAGGTGCACACTCAGAAACCTAGGGGTCCCGGTGTTAAGAAGGCTGTGTGGCAAATTCTAGAACGCATGGCCCTTTTAACGGAGACACTGACACTCAGCTCCAACTGGCCGTTGCCAGTAGGGTGTGATCATGGTATTGCCTGATATGCAAGTTTTTCAAAAGAATCTGGAGATCCTGACATTTTTTTAAAAATGTGTAATCACCTTATTTTTAAATGTATTGAAACATATATTGGGTGTGTGTATAGTTAATAAAATGTCACATAGAAAAAAAAAAGCAGAGTTCAGTGCTTTCCACCACCCCGATTACTGCAGGTCTCTATTGGCTATAGTTAGGCCCTTCTTTAATGTCTGGCTACCTAACTGGGGCTAGAAGGGGACCAGGAGATCATCAAGCCCATCCTGCCATGCACAGAGAAGGCCCTACATTATCCATGTCCATCGAACATGAGTGCTGCATACCTGGCTGGGATGGGACCAGGCTCAGTGTCTCCACCCTCTGTGACTTTGACCCTGTACTCTTAGCCCAAAAGCTGGACTCCCAACTGCTGTGGGAGGACACCTTGCATACTACCGCATTCTTCTTCTTCTTCTTCTTCTTTTTTTTTTTTTTTTGGAGAGATTTTTGCTATCGGGTGTGTGCGCTCGCCAGAAAGACTGAGAGAGACAGAGAGACAGAAAGTGAGAAATCACCTCCCAGGGGGGGATGGCCACACCACAATCCCTTCTCCTCTATCCTCTTCTCAGGATCTTGAGCACAAATGCTCACATGCCTGGCATGAGTTTAAGCCTCTGGGTCCGGGACTCGAACCACAGTCGACTACATGAGAGTCCAGTGATATAGCCATTACCCTACCTGTTGGTCCCGCATACTACTACGCTCTTCACAGGGTGTATCTGATGGACAAAGCACCTATAATTCCCTCATGCTGACACCATCAACTGTCAGTCTAAATTCTTCAAGGAATTTTGAGCTAAGAAGGATCACATCATAGAAAATTCATATTCTAGGCAGAGGGAACAGAACAGCCCTTCCTCAAGAACCAGCTCCATGGCTCCTGCGATCTAGCCATTTTTGGGGAAACGGAGGAATGAAGAGATCCCACTGATAATTCAGCCTCCAGTATAGACAACTCGCGTGGTAGGAAGACTCAGGCCTCCTCTCTCTGTATCTGTTTTTGTCTCTCTCTATCTCTGTCTCTGTCTCTGACTCCTCTCTCTTTTTTTTAATTTTTGCTTTTTAGAATTTTGTTTAAGGTGAGGCATCTTTCTGGGCCTGTTGGTCCCGCCTAGCCCTTTATCTTGTTAATAATTCCCTCTCCCACTCCCCACCCAGGAGAGGTAGAGGAAACAGAACAGCCCTTCCTCAAGAACCAGCTCCATGGCTCCTGTGATCTAGCCATGTCATGCGGCACACGCTCCGCGCGGTTTTCTAATTTTTGGGTTTTTTTGAAATTTTTTTGAATATTAGTCTTTGTTTTTTTTTTTAGTTTTTTTAAAAAGTTTTTCTCTTCATTTTTTTTTTTCACTTTTTCTTTGTTTGTTGTCCTTTTTTTTTCTTTCTTTTTTTTTTTTCTGTTGTTGCTTTTCTTTCCCTCTCTCTGTTTCCTTTTCTACACAGTCCTTGACCCTCAGATTGAACTTCCAAGTTTGGGACGAAATCGACCATCCATGAGATGACTAGAAATCGCTGCAGGACCACAAGAAATATGGGGAAGCAGGAAAATACCTCTCCTCTAAGGGAAAAAGATAACTCCTCTTCATCCGCACACAGTTCAATGGAAGTCATGGAAATTTCTGATAAAGAATTCAGAATATTCATAATGGCAAAGCTTACAGAGATGGATGAAAAGAGAGACAAGGAACTACTGAAGAGGAAGGAGAAAGGAGTTGAAGAGTTCCAGGAGGTGAGGAAATTCATGCAAGATCTAAAAGAGGAATTTCACACATTACAAAAGAATCAGATGGAACTGTTAAAGATGAAGGCTATAATACAAGAAGTCAAAATTTCCCTTGAAAGTATTAAAAGCAGACTAGAGAAAATAGAATCTTAGATGTAGAAGAGAAAATTGCTGGCCTAGAAAAATCCACCATGAAGACTGAGAAAATGGCCCAAAAATTTGAGAATAATATACGAGAAATAGTAGATACAATTAAACGTCCGAACATCCAGATAATAGGCATCCCAGAAGGCAAAGAAACTCCTAAGGGCATTGATAATCTATTCCATGATATCCTGCAAGAAAACTTTCCAAACCTGGAGAGGCACTCAAAGATCCATTCCCAAGAAGTACAGAGGACCCCAAATAGAATCAACCCAAGAAGATCTTCTCCAAGACACATTATAGCCAGATTTACCAAAACCACAGACAAAGACAAGATACTAAGACTGGCAAGAGAAAAACGGCAAGTTACCTACAAAGGATATCCCATCAGACTAACGGCAGATCTCTCATCAGAAACAATGCGAGCGAGGAAAGAATGGGAGAATATATTCAAAGCATTAAGGGAAAAGCAATTTCAACCGAGAATTCTGTACCCAGCAAGATTATCGTTCATTTGGGAAGAAAAGACACGAACATTCCTAGATAAACAAGACCTGAAAGAATTTACCAGCACCAGACCGGATATCCAAGAAGTTCTTAAGGGAGTGCTATGTCAGTAAAATTAAATGTAGACACACAGAAATAAGAGTTCAGAAACTAAGAAAATGGGCAACTTAATTGTAGGGACAAAGTCTGGAGTTGAGTATTATATCCCAGAGTTCAATCTGGAAGATCGAACCTCAACAGAAACAGAAGAAAATTAAGTACATGAGACTGAACTGATGAAACAGCATTCTATGACTTGACTAAAATATTGCTGCTTTTCTTCTAAGCTTTGTTGTCCGGCTTTAAGGATTTTTGTCCTGTCCTGAGCTGTCAATGGATTCATGTACCTAATATTTGAACAGAATACTGAAATCTTAAGTTTCAAGGAAATATCCTTACCAGTTCAATACTGCTTTTCTTGAAACCATCAGCTGAACTTGCTATTGTAAGTAGTTAGATTACTTATGATATTGTGTGATCAACGAAATGTTGGGGGAAAAGGAATTGAAGATAACTGTAGACAGCAGAGATAGTGTAATAAGAGAGTAGAATAGGGCAGAGGGTCAGACATGGGGTAAAAAACATATATATGAAAGTAGTAATGGAATTTTATGGATGATAACATGCATGATTAAGCCACTATCCAGTTTATTCTAGATAGGAAACCACATTTTGTATGTTGTGATGATGCTCAGGGAATGAATGTAAATTAATAAAAAAAAATTTTCAGAAGAAAAAAAGGCATTAAAAATACCTATCTGAGGACTGCAGTAAGCTATATAGCCCTAGGTAGGTGCTACTTTATAGTATGTTCATTCTATCCACTGAGGTTTATGCATAAAGTCAGACTTGTGTTCATGGATATGTATATTTCAGCTGTGCTTACTATTGAAAATATTTAGATTTATTAAGATATTTAGTAAAACAATAAAATGGGGGAGGCAGAGAAAGCAACAATAGATACCAGACACAATGTGGGAGGTGGGTGGGAGATGGCAGAGGGTGAGATAGGGAATCAAGGATGGGAAAAAAGGCAAAATGTACAGAAAACAAGAAATGGAAAATTATGTGTTGACAATAACACACATCTTGATGTGCTTGATTGAGCCAATATACAGTGCACTGTGAATGGAAAAATCTCATTTTGTATGCTATAATGATGTACAGTGAATGAATGTAAATAAATAAATAAAAATAAATTAAAAAAAGAAAATTCATATTCTACTTTTATTAACAATTTTAAGTACGTCAATTGTCTAACATAAAAAACTTGGCTAAAATTTTATTTCTTCTTTCTCTCTTTCCAAACTGCCACCCCAGTGACTGTCACTAATTGATGTTATTTTTTTCCCCAAACAGAAAATGGCTATGCAAGTCTTTAAAAAGAGTAAGCTCTAATCTGAGTCTGACTTCCCAAAATAGTTGTTTTCAGAAACTTTTTTGTTAGAAAATGAGATTAAGCATGTTGAGTAAGACTGAATCGCCATGGTGACGGTCCCATATTCCCACCTTACTGAGTGTGCTTTCTGTACAAGCTGGACTATTCTCACCCACAGGCATAATTCTTCAGAAACTTGAGAAGCAGGAGAGAGGCAGCTGGGCTTGAATATGACAGATTAGGGGGACTCTTACAGTGGTCAGAGGAGAGCCATACACTCAGCATATTATGGGGTGGCCTTGGAGGAAATGACATACGAGAGCAAAAAGCGTGAGACTGAGTAGCCTTTACTGTCCTTTCCCCCCTGAATATCTTTGAAACTGTTTTTTCCCCTTTGTTTCGTTCTTTATATGATGATCTATGTAGTTGGGCATGCCATGGTGTATGCAGTCTTTCTCATTAGAAAAGCCCTCTAACAATTTGGGTCAAAAGGTTACAAAGTTTAACACTGAACACTTAAAGGTGCCCCTTTATGACTATATTGTGAGGGGAGGGTGGATAATGGTGCAGAAATAAAAAACAACGTTCTGCAAGGCAGTGTCACCTGAGAAGGTAGTTGGATCATCTGGAGACCTTCCCAACCACTCTAGGTTCTCTTGTGACCATGACCAGGGCTGCTGAAGCGCGAGGGTGAACTCTGGCATCAAGACCCACCAAGTGCACTCTGTCTCTCTCTTTATGTCTCTATGTCAAACTGTTTCTCACTTACGAGATAAATACACCAACTTTAAAAAAGACTGTATTTAAAAACATGAATGTCATTACATGCACATAGTAAAATATTTCAAAAAATAATGAAGGCTATAACTAAAAATGAAAGTTTTTCTCCTTCTTCCTTGCTTCTGTCAGACCCATGTCTCCAGATTATTCATTGTTAAGAATGTCTTTTCCTACTTCCATTTTAATGAAAGCATATGTATGCATATACAGTGGGGGGGACTTAAAAAAGTTCATAGAAAAATAAAATTAAAATACAAATTAATTTTGCTACAACATTTAAAAAATCCATACATAGATTTTTTTGTAATACACATATTTCATGAACTTTTGGGAGACCCTCCCCTTCCCCTCATACATATATACAAAGCCTTTCCTTTTTTGCAAGCAGGATCATACTATATATATTACTCTATATTGGGCATTTTTCTTTTTTTTACTTAAGAAAGTATTTTCTTAACACCACACATTGCTTATTTATTTATTTATTTTGAGAGGATTTTGCTATAGGGTGTGTGTGCTCTCCAGAAAGACAGACAGAGACAGAGACAGAGACAGAAAGCAAGAAATCACCCCCGGGGGGGGGGGATGGCCACGCCACAGTCCCTTCTCCTCTATTCTCCTCGGGATCTTGGGCATGCATACATGCACCTGGCGTGACTTTAAGCCACTGGGTCCAGGACTCAAATCGCGGTCAACTACATGGGAGTTCAGCGACATAACCATTGTGCTAACTGCTGGTCCCTTTATTTATTTATTTATTTTGGAGAGCACACATTGCTTTTAATGGCTGCCTAGTGAACTGTTTATAGGTATGCTATAATTTATTGAAGCATTCTTGTGTTGATGAGCATGCAAATTAATTCCTATTTGGGTCTATTAAAAAATTTCAGAGTGAATCATATTTTCATATGTGCATATATATCAAGCATAAACTCTTAGAAGTACAATTGCAGGTCCAAGTCCAGGTACCACAAAACATTTTATCTATGATTCCATCTTGCTCTCTGCAGATACATGAGTGTCGGAATGCGTGCAGGCTTAGAAGAAGCTCTTTTACAGAGGTACTGCATGTGTCTGCTAGGGAATTCACATACAGGCTGTCAAGGTAAAAAGACACAAGCACAGCTTAAGGCCTTGCGCTGAAGAGAATGCGCCTGAGCACGCTGCCCCAAGGCAGACCCCGGAGAGCAGCTGGCTCTCAAAGAGTACTTGCTGAATTGATGAATACATGAACCAGGGTAGTGCTGATAGAGAGGCAATCACTATATGTCTCAATTCCATTATGCTTCACATGTAAGTAGAAATTATCATCACTTAAACAAACAAATATAAACTTTAACTAGTTTTATTGTATTCTTAATCTAACAGGAAAGATAGTCTGAGTTAAAATAAAAAGAAATACTTAAAGTTCTGAAGGGAGATCAATATTAAATGGCTAATTATAATTTCTATTTTTTTTTCTGTTTTCTTTGAAAGGTATTTGGTTTATCATTACTGTGTCATTTTTAACATATAATTATTTGTTAAATACATGCTTATTTAAGAGTTTCCTTCATTTTTCTTTCAAAGTTTAATTTTTAGATGTTTGGGAAAGACACTTTATTTTGTCTCCTCATCTGGAAACTGAAGCGTTTGGTTTAGAGGTTCCTGAAGGTCCCCCCTGGCTCTAATGGTCAGGGAAATCAATAGTATCAAGTTCAAAAAAGGAGTCCATATCTTCAAAATTACAAGGGATTTGCGTTTCAGTTTCTTCACTTCCAAATCTGGATAGAGAGTTGCCTTGCACATATCAGAAGGGCAGATATTACTAATTTGATAGGCTCTTAGCAAAAGGAGACTGTTCTTTGGTAAATGAGAAAGTCTAATTTTCTGTATCCCTATTTGCAGTAAATCATTACTGATTTGGAAGTCGTAATTCCAATGGCAATTATAAAATTTACTTTAATAATTAACTTATACTTTAAAAGTACTAGAACTGACTTTTAAATAAGTTTTACTTAAACATCGATCTAACAAGTAACATTTACTGAACCTTGACTTCGTGTGAGGCTTAGGTACTTATTCTATCTAACGAGAGGCTAGGGAATAGTCAATTATATAAACTAAAACAAAGGCAAATTCTACAGTTTGATTTCCCAAGTTCCAGATTACTCAGTCAAAGAAAGACTCCAAATTGAATCTTCCTGACCATCAGCTTCCTGAGACGCTTCCATGGTCTGGCCTATACCAAATGCTTCCTTGGGACTCAGTCATCCATCCATCAACGTAAAATATTTTCTTTATTTTGGTTGATCTTAACACAGCCTTGCCCAGTGAAATTGACACAGATTTTTGGCTTTTTCATATGCTTTAGCTTGAAATTCATACATCACTGTCATTTAGAAAAAGATGGGGAAAATAAAAAGCCTGTTGGCCTATTTAAGTTATTCCCAACTTGTACAGGGTAGGGTGTTCACGGTAAGGAAAAATATGTGGTGTACGAGTAGGGAGAGTAATCACAGGTCCTAGAAGCTGCGTGGAGGGGGAGTAGAGGGAGTTTTCAGGAGATTAACAGACACGAGAATGCATGCAAACAAGTGGAGTAGGTTATGGAATGGTGTGGTACAGCAGAGTCAGAGATGTCACTGACAATTCAATATTCACCCCACTTCCTGCATAAAACGAGAGTAGAACGTGTATCAAATGTGCACAACACGATGTAATCTTAAATAGTGAAAACGATGAATATATTTATATCCTTGATTTGTTTATTACACCCTGTATATGTGCCCCACACCATACCGTACAACACTGTACCCTGCAAAGATGCACAACGACTATACGTAAGCCAGAAATTATAAGTAAATAAATAGGAAATCAAAAACAAGTCTAAGTGACCACAGCAAAGAACACAGGTACAAGGAGTGGTAGCTGTTCTAATGCCCCACCTGAAACGCCTAGTGTCCCCACACCTGGCAACACAAGCTCCACACACTGTACCTTAAAGATGAGTTTGCAGGTGAGCTGATCCTGCTGGGGAGCAGGATTCCAGGCTCCACTCTGGCTTGTGAAGGCCACAGACAAGTGCCGTCCTGAGATCTCATTGTGGCAGCCCTTTATATGTGGAGTGGAGGAGTTACAGAAATCCCTCAGCCTTTCGAGGTCATTTGAGTCAAATTAGTAGCAGAATGAGACAACATCTTTCCAGGGACATTGTAACCTTCCCTCGTGGTGAGAGATATCTCTGAACAAATTCCATCTCCTGCTACTTCAGGACGGGAGAGCTTCTGTTCTGGCAGGTCCCTCGGGTGCTATGACTTGGCCTGAACCAGGAGAGATGATTTAGAACATGGTCTGGCTTATCCATGTGCCCTGTTCCTCTGAGACTTGTGAAAAGCTACCCTGTGCCCCTTGGTGGTAAAGGAGGCTGGAATGGTGGGACGAGTCACACTTGGGTGTAACATTACAGGAAGACTTAGAGAGGCATCTTGTTCTTTGGAGCCATTAATCCTTGAGTGGAATCTGGTGATGACATATCACGGTCTGTCTAGTTCTTTACCAGTTGGAGCAGGAATTGA
This sequence comes from Tupaia tana, assembly GCA_026018925.1. NCBI lineage: Eukaryota > Metazoa > Chordata > Mammalia > Scandentia > Tupaiidae > Tupaia > Tupaia tana. Next base: position 7,918,917 of record JAKSZU010000013.1, on the reverse strand, counting down.
CTCTTGGTGAGTGTTTTCCAATAAAATGCATCCAAGTGAGATCGACTTCTCATTTTAGAGTGGCTCTTATCCCATTATGGGGAGCACATTTTGTCCTGAGGAAAAACATTTTGAATAGTCACTCATCTGATAACAGAAATAGCACTGGTTTTCATCAAATCCTTTGCCTATGTTACTAATTGCATGCCCATTACTTGGTTCAATGGGTTATAAATTTATAACTTACATTGCATATGACAACCTCATTTAATATTGATGTTCCTATTTTATCTTGCTGAAGTGTTATCTTTAATGTTCAGTCTGTGAAAGTATTTTAATCAGCCTATTTACTTTAAACTAGATGCCTAGTTTAACAGTAGAACAAAATTTTACAGATGAAACTCTTTTTTTAATAAGGAGAGAGAGGGGTTAATTCTAAAATTATTTCACAAAGCACCAGCTATACAAAAGCAATAATTTTTTAAAAACTCAATAAAAATGTCTCTAAGGATTATATTGAAATCATAGAAGTTAGGTTTTTTTATTTTTTTTGGAGAGGTTTTTCGCTATAGGGCGCGTGCGCTCGCCAGACAGACAGAGAGAGACATAGAGACAGAAAGCGAGAAATCACCCCCCAGGGGGGATGGTCACCCGCAATCCCTTCTCCTCCATTCTCCTCTCGGGATCTTGGGCACGCACGCACACACGCCCGGCGTGAGTTGTAAGCCACTGGGTCCGAGACGCGAACCGCGGTCGACTACGTGGGAGTCCAGCGACATAGCCATTACGCTAACTGCTGGTTCCCTAGAAGTTAGGTTTTACACACACACACACACATACACACACTCTGCTTAAGAAAATAAAGTGAGACGAAATAATTAGCAGAGGATAGATCATTGAATGAGAGGTTTATTTTTCTCTCTTTCCCTTCTTCCCTCCCTTCATTCTTTCCTTTTCCATCTTTCTTTCCCTTCTTTTCTTGTTTCTTCCTTTCCCACTTCCCTTACTTCCTTCTTTCCTTTCTCCTCTTTTATTGCTGATCCCCCCAAAACAGTTATTTTAGTTGCATGGTTTTTCTTATTTAAGTATTTATTAAAGTCATTAGGAAGACGTATGTGGTTTTACTCCACTTGTGTAAAAATTCTGTAAACAATCTACTAACATGGAATTTTGCACAGCTTATACTTTATTCCACTCTACAGAATGAACATTTGGGGTGCCAGCGAGTGGCCTAATGGTTAAGGTGCTGGACTCACACATGGCTGACCATGGTTCTAAACCCAGACCTGGTGGCTTGAAAATCACACCAGACATGTATGCGTGAGTACCCAAAATCTCAGGAAGAGAATAGAGGAGGAGGGATTGTGGTGTGGCCATTCCCCCAGGGATTATTTCTCTCTATCCCGCTCACTGTCTCTCTCCAGCAAGTGCACATGCCATATGACAAAAACTTAAAAAAAAAAAAAAAAAAAGAAGAAAATTGGTCTGGCCCCATAGTCTTGTGGTTAAGGGAGGTGGATCCCACATGACTGCCTGTGATTCACATGTCAGTCCAGATGACTTGAAAAAATTACACTCAGGCTTGTGTGTGTGAGTGTCCCAAATCTTAATAGGATGAAGAAATGAAGGAATTGAAGTATGACAATGCTCCATGGGAGTGCTTTCTCTCTCGTCCTCTCTCTATCTTTCTCTGGCAAGTGTATATACTTTCTGGCAATTATAAACAAAAGAATGAACATTTATATGCTTCATAATTTAATTGAGGTATTTATCTACAAATGTAGATGTCCAAATTTTGATTTTTTTTTGGTGGGGGGAGAGGTTTTTGCTATAGGGTGCGTGTGCTCGCCAGACAGACAGAGAGAGACAGAGAGACAGAAAGCGAGAAATCACCCCCCAGGGGAATAGCCATGCCACAACCCCTTCTCCTCCATTCTCCTCTCGGGATCTTGGGCACGCACGCACACGCGCCCAGCATGAGTTTAAGCCACCGGGTCCAGGATTTGAACCACGGTCGACTACGTGGGAGTCCAGTGATATAGCCATTACGCTAACTGCTGGTCCCTTGATTTTGTTTTTGTATTTCATTTGAATGAGAGGCCAATGACACAGAGATTAGGTTACATGGCTGGAGAGTGGCAGAACTGGGGTTTAAATCCAGGCTGTCCAGTGCTCAAACTTTTGTTCAAATGAATGTTCAGTAGTTCCAAGGGAGCATGTATTTCTGCCCCAAGCCCCATACTTTTCTTCCATTTGTTCACCTATCAATAAAAAGGAGTTCATCTGAAAGAAGGAAAAGAAATGATAAAGCCTGTGCTTCCTGCAGGACCCCTCCTCCTGGACGATGGAACAGGCACTACTAGCAGTGCCTGTGGTGGGCCAGGTCAAAGCAGGGACACTCAGCTAAGAAGGAGCCTCTCTGAATACACATTTGGGAGCTTGTTTTAAGAACTAGAGATGTGCGAAGCCAGCTGGTAGTGTGGTGGTTGAGGCTGCTGGATACCACACGGCCAACTGTGCAGTTCGAGGTCTGGACCCAGTGGCTTGGAAAACATGCCAGGTGTGTGTCCATGCATGCCCAAAATTCTGAGAGGAGGGTGGAGGAGAAGGGACTGTGGAGTGGTCATTCCCTCCGTGGGAGTAATTTCTCACTTTTCCTCTCTTTCTGTCTTAGTCTCTCTGATGAGCATACCCACCTTAGAGCAAAACTAGAAAGAATTAAAGATGCAGGCTGACCCTGTTGCTCAGTGGTTAAGACAGCCAGGTCCTGGGCCAGCAGATGGCATAGTGGTTACATTGCTGGACTCCCACATAGTCAATCATGGTTTGAGTCCCAGACAGGGTGGCTTGAAACTCACGCTAGGTGCATGTGCATGCATACCCAAGATCCCAGGAGGAGAATGGAGGAGAATGGAAGAGAAGGGATTATGGAGTGGCCATCCTGTCTGTGGAGTGATTTCTCACTTTACCTCTCATTGTCTCTGACAAACACACACACCTTAAAGCAAAAAGCTCTGGGGGTCGGGGGAACAACCAGGTCCTATGTGGCTGATTGTAGTTTGAATCTAGGCCCTAGAAGCTTGAAAAACATGCCAGGCACATGTGTGTGAATCTAAAATCCTGATAGGAAGGAAGAGTAAAGGAAAAAAGATTATAGTATAAACCATACCCCACTGGAGGATGCTTTTATGTCTCTGGTGAGAGCAGACACTGTATGGCAATTAAAACAAAATTAAAAATGTGATTCCCTGAAGGTAGCTGATGGGAGAAAGGGGCACCTACCCATTGGAAGCTATTACTTTTATTAATACTGCTATTATTATTTCAAGTGTTTCTTTGTTCTCTTTATTTTAGAATAGAAGATTTATGCTGCTTTATTTTTTGAATTTTACTGTTTTCCTCCTTCCCTCCCTCCCGGAAATTGCTCTAGTAGAGACGGCAGCTCAGGGGTTACTGAGCAGCACCTCCGTTTAGCAAAGGAGAGTGCTGACTGGGCTCTGGGCCATGTTTTCCCACCTCACCTGCCTCTGCCTCTGACCAACCCTGGTCCTTGTGGCAATGACAGATTAGGTACAAAAAAGAACATAAAAGAAAAGGCGAGCATGGGAAGAGAAATATCCTGTGGGAGAGAATTATATTCATGTTTATTTAAAAAGTATCCTCCCCTTAGAACCAGCAGTTGGTGTTAATGGTTATGTCACTGGACTCCCATGAGTTAACTGCGATTTGAGCCCTGGACCAGATGACTTGAAACTCATGCCAGGCACGTGTGTGTGTGTGTGTGTGTGTGTGTGTGTATGTGTGTCCCAAATCCCTAGAGGATACTGGAGGAGAAGGGATTGTAGCACTTTCTCTCTGTCTCTCTAGTGAGCACACATGCTCTATGGCAAAAATCTCTCTTTCAAAAACAAATCCTCCACCAAACAGTCTAAGGAAAGGCTCACCAGTGAGAGGGGACTGCTGTAAACTAGAAGCCCAACTCTCTTCTCCCTAATAGACCGCAATAGGAATTCCTAGTCTCAGTCAGAAGATCCTAGATGGGCCCTTGGCACAGGCCTGCTACATGCTAATGAAAGGAAAAGAGAACCTGCCACAAACAAGGACGTAGAGAACTCAACATCTCTTCCTGATGTCTTACTTCAAATTGTTTTAAAATGCTGTAAGACAAAATCCCAGTGATCTAGCTTGGCTATGCCTGGCCTAGAGCGTCAGATAACCAGGACTTGGCCTTCTCCAGCTCTCTATCCCAGTCAGCCTGTATCGAGTCTGAATTCCAGTCCCTTTGTGTGTGAGAACCAGTTTCAGCACCGCTGTCAGGCATGCGTTAAAATTCACACCTGAGATTTGTTTTTTTGGAGAGGTTTTTGCTATAGGGCACGTGCGCTCACCAGAAAGACAGAGAGAGACAGAGAGTTAGAAAGCGAGAAATCACCCTCCAGGGGGGATGGCCATGCCACAAGCCCTTCTCCTCCATTCTCCTCTCGGGATCTTGGGCACGCACGCACACGCGCCCAGTGTGAGTTTAAGACACTGGATCTGGGACTTGAACTGTGGTCGACTACATGGTAGTTCAGCGACAGCCATTACAATAACTGTTGGTCCCCACACTTGAGATTTTATAACAATCAGGTATGGTGAGACACGCAGACACAGAAATGGTTGCCTGACGGAAGAAGTTCACATTCACAGATCTCTGGAAACAGGAGCCATGGCATGTCGTGACTCTGTGCTGGGTGATGGTGGGAGGAGAAGGATGGCACCAGGGGCTCAAGAGGCAGAGAAGGGAGAAGTGGGCCTAGAACTCTTGTTGGGGTTTTAGCAGGAAGGAAGAGGTGAGGCAGGATCGATACAATGAGTAAGTTTAGGACTAAATAGTTTGAATAATTTTGGGGAGGTCTGGGCTAGAAGGGTGTTTTTAGTTGCTCATTTATTATCTATTTGTAATTTTGCATGCACTCATTGGGATGGGGAGGAGAGAAAGCACCTCACTGGGAGAATGGCCATACCTTAACCTCTTCTTGGAATTTTGGGCACACATACACATGCACCTGGCATGTTTTTCAAGCCACCAGGTCCAGGTGTCAACCACACAGTTGTCTGTGTGAGGGCCAGCTGCCTTAACCATGGAATGTTAGTTAGTTGTCTGGTCCCTGGCCCTCAGATGGGTTAGGGCAGGGAGAACATGAGCTGGTTGTGCACAGTCTGAGTCAGTGCAGATGTGGGCTCTGGACTGGTGGGTCTGTATAGCAAAGGTGTGCTTCCAGAGAGTCATTTGCTAACTCTTGGATTTGCGAAGCCCTGGGCAGGGAAAAGCCTCCAGGATTAGGCACCTAAATGCCAGAATGCCAAGAATACAGAAAATAGGAAACTATGGTCAATACGCCCTGAGGACAGCAACCGGCCCTCCTGGACAACAACTCCATGTTCCTGGTTGCCTACGATGTCTTCTCAGCTGAGCCCAAGGCACCGGGTATCGGCTCTGCGTCCTAACCGGGTGCTGTGGCCTGGGTGCAGCTGGTGACAGTAAGTAGTTGGGGAAGTAGCCATGGGAGCACCCACATAAACCGTGAACTAGACAGAGCTCACTCTTGGCCTCTCCTGTCTTCTCCTAAGAGCTCCCATTCCTTTATTTTCAGTTCTTCCAGCCTTTTCTTGTGGCTTAACCTTCTCAGCCACTAAACCCTGCTCATGGGAGAGTCTACAGGCTCTAGTTAAGTCTGTAATGCTACCTAGGGCTTGGGACTTGGGGGAACTTTTGTTTGTGTCCATATAGACATTTGTTCTTTTCTGAACGAAGAGTTCATAGCTTCCCTTAAATCCTCAAAGGGCTCCATGACTCTGAAAGGTTTACCAAAAACAACAATGTCGATAATAATAATAATAATAATAATAATGATAATGATAATACATAACACTATTGAATATGTACTGAATTTCGATTATTATTTTAAGCTTTTATTTTTAAATTTTATTTTTTTTTAGAGAGATTTTTGCTGGAAAGACAGAGAGAGACGGAAAGACAGAAAATAAGAAATCATTTCCCAGGAGGGATGGCCAGACTGCAATCCTTTCTTCTCCATTCTTCTCTTAGAATTTTGGGCATGTACACACATGTGTACAACACAAGTTTAAAGCCACTGGGTCCAGGACTCAAACTGTGCTTGGCAACATGAGAGTCCAGCACCTTAACCACTATGTCACCTGCTAGTCCTTATTTTAAATTTTCAAAAATAAGTATTAACTCCTTTAATCCTTATGCACCCTTCCAAGACACAAAGATGCTAAAGAATTTGTGATCATACAATAATAGGTAGTGTGGCTGGGACCAGAGATCAGCAGCCATGGCCCTCAGGCCAAATCAGGCCTGTTGCCCTTTAAGTTAGCTAATTAATTAATTTTATTGTATTAAAACACACATAATGTAAATGCACCATTTTATCCATTTTAAAGTGTACATTTCAGTGCCATTTGGTATGTTTACAGTATTGTGTAGCTATCACCACCAGATAATTCCAGAACATTTCCATCACCTCCAATGGAAGCCCAGCCACTAAGCTGTCAATTCCCATTGTCCTATCCCCACAGTCTCTGGCATCACTAATCCACTTTCTGTCTATATGAATTTGCTTTTTCTGGATATTCATATAAACGGATCATGAAACATGTGGTTTCTTTCATTTAACGAGATGTTGTCAAGGTTCGTCCATATTGTAGCATGGATTACAACTTCATTCCTTTTGATGGCTGAATAATATTCCATGCTGTGAACATGTCACAGTTTATTTATAGATTTGTGAGTTGATGGACATTTAAATTGTTTCTACCTTTTGGTAAATAGTGCTGCTGCAAATTTGTGTACAAGGTTTTTGTTTGAATACCTGGCTTTAATTCTAACATTGCCTCTTTCTATAAATACGGCCTCAGTGGAGCACAGCCATGCTTGTTCATTCGGCATTGTCTATGGCAGAATTTATTAGAGACTTGCCCCTTATAGAAAGAGTGTGCCAGCTCTCTCATGAGCCACTACGTTAAGCTGCTGAGACCATGGGGTTAAGGCCCAGGACTTCCTGAGATTAGGAAAAACCCACCCCACCAGGCCAGCCCGTATCTTGGTAGTTAAGGCAGCTGAATTCCACATGACTGATGGTGAGGTCTGAGTCCCAGATTTGGGGCCTTGGAAAAACATGCTGGTCACATGTGCATGTTTGTTCAAAATCCCTAAAGGAGGGAGAGGTGGAGGTGAAGGGATTGCAGCATGACCATGCCCCATGGCAGGAAGGGACTTTCTCACTTTCTATCTCTCTCTGGCAAGTGCACACACCCTCTGGCAAATTAAAATGCACACACACGACATACCCCACCTTCTCTTGCCTGTATGTGATATATGACTTTGCTCTAAACCTGGGTCTTGGATGAGAAATCTACCTCTACTGTCTGTAAGGTCCGTGCAGTGGGCCAGATTTGGCCTGGGAAGAAAGATTGCAAAGGGTGCTCAGAACCAGAAAGGGATCCCTTCTCTTTACCAACATGCTCTACCTCTGTCACATGTCACAGTCTCCCAGAGAGGGAGGCATGGCCTGGAGGACTCATGCGCAGGATCAGAACTGGTGATCTCAACATCAGTAATGGTAACAATCTCTTGCCAAAAGGATACCTTGCAGCTTCAATGCCTTCACATGGATTTATGAAAGTGACTCTGATGACAGGATGAAAGTCCTACTTAATTGACAAAAGGCAATTCATGTCACATTTTGAACATTCTAATCTCTTTAATTATATAATTAGTCCTCATCCAAGTGTGAAAAGCAAAAGGCTGTTTGGCGTGGTACCACCTAGGGTGTAAGCAGTCACAAGTGGAGGGTGCCCCTCTTGGGCTGTGCTGAGCTCCGTGATTAATATCTGCATGCTCCCCCAAACCCTGGTAGTATTTGAGCAGCTAAGATAGACATTTGGAGGATGCCCTGCAGTTTCTTTAATATGAAACATGAGGAACTTGGTTTTTAATTGTACATCTATTTATTGGTAAAGTAGAATTTGTTTCTGCACATAACAGAACAAAATCATCAAGAAGACGTAGAGCTGCCTTTCTATTAATAGATAGTCTTGTAGAAAGTAGAAAAGCATGCTATTCAAGTAAGTGCTTTGTTAACAGCACTGAGAGTCCCATTATAGGAAAAGCGTAATGACTAGAAAGTCCTGAAATTGAGCCAGAATCCTTGTTACCAGACAAGACAACATCATTCTGCTTCCTTTCTTATCTGCTTTTGTGCAATGAAGCTGTTCTTCTGACAACACTCTTCAAATATTCTAAACTTAGATATATGTGAGACCGCCAGCTGTGCTCAGCATGGAGAAGGTGTCTGTTGAATAAATGTAAAGAAGATGGACACAAGGCCAGATGGTGACACTGCAGTGGGATGCCATGTTCTGCAGGACATTGGCCCACCTGGAAAGGTTTCCGGTTCAGGTGCAGAGACCTCCCTGAGTACACTAGGTTCCTGTGTGTCCATGATCTGGAGCTGGCTGAAGACTAGGACACTCTTGCAAGTGCTTTCTCTCTCTCTCTCTCTCTCTCTCTCTCTCTCTCTCTCTCTCTCTCTGTCTCTCTGACTCACAGAAGAAAAAATGAACTAAAAAAAAAATGGGCATGATGGGTAAGGAGAGCAAGTAGCCTCCCAATGTCTCTTCCCATTTGGAAGACACCTATGAGTCCCATGGGAATCTGAGCTCACAGAAGCTGAGTTTTCTCTTTTATAACTTGAAAGGACAAAAACGTGTTTTCTGAGACTCTGGAAGATTTAGAAGTCCGTAGCCTAAGCCTCCACTTTTATTCCCATAGAAACTTGCCCCTTTGCCTGCCTTGTAGAGGGCATTTGAAATGTTCGTTAAATAATAAGAAAATGAGCATAATCCGAGATTTCAATTTTGAGCAACACATCACAGCACAAAGGAAACTGTTTTTATTTATATCATGTCTTGATGGTTTGAACAAAGATTGTAGTTTTAAGTAAAGTGTAATTACTTTCTTTTTTATAATACCGTCTCTTTCATTGTTGAAGCCTCTCTCTGTAAATATCTATGCCACATATATGACAGATGAAATCAGCAAATAACCTGAGAAGAACAGGCAATTGACAGAACAGGCAGTTCTTAGAAGAAAAAAGTGAAAATGTGACCAAACTCATTATTAAAGAAGTACAGGTGGCATGCTGGTTAAGGTGGCTGGATCCCACGTGGGCAACTGTGCAGTTTGAGTCCTGGAAACAGGGGCTTGAAAACCACAACAGGTGTGTGTACATGCATGTCCAAAATTTTGAGAGAGAAATGGAGAGAAGGGACCACAGGGTGACCATGTCCCTAGGGGGTGCTTTCTCATCCCCTGTCCTGGAGAGTGCACACACCCTGTAGCAAATTAAAAAAAAAAAAAGTACAAAGCAAAATTGTAAAATATTTTATGATATTTGATACAGATGATAAGCACCATGACACCCAGTGTTAGCAAGGATGTGGGGAAATAGGCACTCTTCAACTCCGTTGGTGAGAGCCTATTTAAAAACATGTACTATCATTTTAACTCATTTCCAGGAAATAAGTTGCTTTAGTTTTTGTAACAAGGGGATATAGATGTGTCTAGAGTTATACATGGAAGTTTCTTCTCACCACGATTTCCTCCCACCCGCCACATCTCACTCCCCGCCCCGGATATAACCACTGCCAACAATTTGCTGTGTACACCTCCAGTGCTACTTATGCATATATGTGCAAACCTGTGTGCATTCACATATGTTATTATCCCTACTAACTGTACAGATCTTCATCTTGCTTTTGCCTTTACATGTGTCTATCTATTTGACTTTTCCTCCCACATTGACACTCACATACTGATGGCATTCCTTTTAATGGCTGCATAGTTTACCTGAATTTGGTTACAGTGATAGCTGGAGGGAGGCAGTGTAGTAGCACGTTGCACCCCAGGATATGTCTGGCAATGTCTAGAGACATTTTTTGTTTTCATGCTTAGAAGGGTGGAGAGTGCTGCTGATGTTTAATACGCAGAGACCAGGGAGGCCGAGGCCGTTAACATTTAACTATGCACAGAGCAGGTCCCTGCTGCAAAGAATTACTGGGTTCCGAAGCCTGTAGTGCTATGACTGAGGAATCCTCTGCTATTGCTCAGAATTTCTCTTATTTGAGGCATTTAGGTTTTGTTAATAATTACATCTTTATGTGTGGAAGTCACTGATAGGTCCATGTTCGACTTAAAACATATTGGAGTCCTTGGGAACATGATCATGGAGCTGAAAACATAAAGTGAATGTGATCCATGCAGTGAGTGGTCTCAGAGTTGAAGCTTTGCAGGAAACAGGTGTTTAGAATTGGAGTTGCAGCGCCAATCAGCATAGCCTCTCATGTTTTTGACAATGACATTAGATTGCCTTCCAAAAAGACTATAGCAAATTATTCTTTCAATGTTTTGTAATTAAAAAAAATATTTTCAGAGTGTAATTTAGCAAAATGCATCCTTTTTTTTAGGAGAGGTTTTGACTATAGGGTGTGTGTGCTCGCCAGAAAGACAGAGAGAGGCAGAGAGACAGAAAGCGAGAAATCACCCCCCAGGGGGGATGGTTACGCTGCAATCCCTTCTCCTACATTCTCCTCTTGGAATCTTGGGCACTCACACACAGGTGCCTGGCATGAGTTTAAGCCACTGGGTCTGGGACTCAAACCGTGATCGGCTACATAGGAGTCCAGCGACATAGCCATTACGCTAACTACTGGTTCCAATGCATCCATATTTTGTATAGCAGGTTAACATACAAATCTCATTTCTAGAAATCAACCTTAAAGAAATGGTCAATAAGTGGACAGGGATATGTGTAGAAAGGTATTTGGAACAACACTGTCAATCATAGTGAAGAATTGGAAACCCAAGAAAGTCTAACTACAGGACATTGGTTAAAGGAATTAGGAGACAAATTTACTCTATGTTAATACAGCAAAATTAGAAACATCAAGCAAGATTTTAGTTTAGGAAGTATGTTTAAAGTTCATAAACTTCAAAATCTAGTGCTTCTGGTTCTATAAATACCCACTGCTCCTGCATCTCTTTGGCACCAGGTTTCAGCTTTCCCTAACAAATAAGGTCTAAGGAGGGAGGTGGCATAAAAAAGATTTTGTGATATCAATTTGGGAGTTCCATTTGGTCCCTGGACCTTTCTGGTAGTTTGGTTCAGTTCTAGAAGTGGACAACCACAGGGTCAGGGCCCTACTGTGGTGACAGCTGTTGGACTTTTTTCCACTTTTCTTACTCAGATATTAGGGCAGACACTTGGTACAGGGGCAACTTTGCACAGTGCCAGCAGACCCCAAATCAATGGAGAGATTGGTTTGAAAATTCTAACAGAACAAGTTCTACTAGGCAGCTATTACAAAATGATTGAGAAATACCAATGTGTACGTTCCATGAAAGACTGAATGAATGGGGCCAGCAGATGGGATAGTGGTTACTTTGCTGGACTCCCACATTGCTGACTATGGTTCAAGTCCTGGACCGGGTGGCTTGAAACTCACTGTGGGCTTTTGTGCGTGTGTGGCCAAAATCCTAGGAGGAGAAAGAATTGCAGTGTGGCCATCCTCCCTTGGGGGTGATTTCTCACTTTCCCTCTCACTGTCTCTGTCTCTCTCTCTGGCAAGCACACATGTCCTAAGGCAAAATAAGAAAAAAAAAAAAAAACTCTGGAAAAAGAAAGATTGTGAGTTGGAAAGGGTAGACTTGTCTTGATAGAATAAACACATACACACACATGCACCACATATGTAATATGGATATCTGTATATGTACTGAAAAATACATATCCATTATACATTAAGATTGTTAAAGCTGGTTATCTCAAAGGCACAGGCAAATAGGAGATTTTCACTGTTTTCTTCTTTTTTGGAGAGACTTTTGCTATAGGGCACATACACTCACCGGAAAGACAGAGAGAGACAGAGATACAGAAAGGGAGAAATCGCCCCCCAGGGGGGATGGCCACACCACAATCCCTTCTTCTCCATTCTCCTGTTGGGCTCTTGGGTATGCACACACACGCGCCTGGAGTGAGTTTTAGCCACTGGGTCCAGGGTCGACTACATAGGAGTCTAGAGACATAACCATTACGCCAACTGCTGGTCCCCTCACTGTTTTCTTTATACAAAAGAACATTATATTTTCTTCTAATAGGCATATATTGCTTTTGTGATTGGAGAAATGATAAATGAAAACAGAGACTGTGACCCTGGCAATAAATAATTGAAAAATACTGCCACATTAGTCATGAAGATATTACCTACAAGGATTTTAGAGAGATGATAGCAGAGCATACACAATTCCCACATATATTTCACATGTTGGTAAGACAGTGGAAAAAATATTAGGGGAAAATGAGATAGTCCCAGGTGTCTGGACCCATCAACCCAGGGACTGAATAGATAGACTCACTGTGAAAATGGGGGAATCTCCAGAGTTGGATGAATAGGTCGTTCATGAAGTTGAGGAGCCACTAGAAGGCAACACTGTGCTCCAGAATGACAGATGTCTCCTAATACTTGTCCTTTCTCAACCCCCTTTTTGGATTACCCCAAACACTTGGTGCTTGTGAGTTCTGCTCAGAGCTGTACAGGAGAAAGCAGGTTGGTGATTCATTCTCCAAGGACCAGGTAGGGGAAGTGTCTGAAGGTGTAGGAGAAGTCTGTCTCTCCTTTAGACTTGGTGATGACCAAGGACAGACTCTGTAGATCCACTCCTGAAAGACCTGTCCTGTCCACTGTCCCAGGAGTGCAGGAAGGACTTGCCAGGTATGCTAACCATGACAGATCTATACAGGAGGGTTGCAATGTTTCAGAACTCAGCTAGGAGAGGTCAGCTCTTGGCCACAGAGAGGAAGAAGGAGGGAGATCTTCTCCTTGCTCCTCTCCTGAGAAATAGTGCTCTTAGCACAATAGAATCAGCTATGGTTCCACTAAGGGCTGGTTTGCTACATCCTGAGGCACAAATAGCCTGGTGTTTGCAGATGTGAAGGAATGAACCACCAAAGGAAAAAACAGCCTGTTCAAATGGACTCAGTAGCTTATGGGAGAAAGATGAAGCTCCACAATTCCATTTCATGACTGTATTGAAGGTTGTCCTAACATTAGCCCCCTCCGCTTATCTCTATCAACCCCCCCAAGTCAGGTAGAAGCTGTGCTCTTGTGGTGGAAATACAGCTTAAATACAAATCCTGACTGTGTCTACTATCTAGCTAGCTTCTGCCCCTAGTCAGTTCTAGTACAGAAATGATAAAGCTGTGTGTGGATGGAACACAGCTACCAGAGCCTGGAAGGAATCTGTGCAAAAAAGTAAGGGCAACAGGGTCATCAGTGGTGTGGTGGTTAAGGCAGCTGGATCCCACATGGCTGACTGAGCAGTATGAGTCCCAGACCTGGCAGCTTGAAAAACACATGAGGTATGCATGTATACATGCCCACAATCCCAAGAGGAGAATGGAGGAGAAGAGAGTGCGCATGGCCATGCCTTTCTGCCATGGCTCTCCCCTATCTTCCTCTGGAGAGTGCACATACCCTACATAGCAAACTAAACAACAACAAAGTCAGAACACTCAAGGAAGGTGTACTTGCGGGAGAAATCTGGAATTTACAGTCACATAATTTTTGAAATTTTAAAGAAAAGACTACAAAAACTAAAAAAAGAAAGTCATCAACTGATACATCCAAAGAACTATTGTGGATGATAAATACCGAACATAATATAAAGGAAACCATGAGTGAAAATTTAAATTCCATGACAATATGTGAGGAGTAGCAAAGTCAGAGGTTAAAATAAGGAACAAATGGAGGAAGAGTAATTATTCAGCATATATTCTAAAGAAATTTTCCTAACCTAAGAAAATCTTGTCTTTGGATTTAATAAAATTACTGATCCCCAGAATAGAATTAATAAAAAACAAAAACAAAATTCTCACCTAGACATGTCCTGATGAATTTTCTGAAGTAATATGGGCAAAAGATAAATAGGCTAACATTCCAACGAGAAGGCATAACTTACTTTTAGTAGAAAATCTGACTAAAATTTTTTGGCTCATGGAGGAAAATGGATCAGGCTTCCAGGAATCCTTTACCTGTCAGGCAAAAAATGGACATTCTGAACATGTAGACCCTCCAGAATATGTTCCCTCATTGCCCTACCTGAATAAAACTATTAGCTATTAAAGAAATCTTGTGAAACAATGGTATTTAGGAATGGATGGTGGCACAGCAGTGAAACCCAACACTCTTCCAGTTTGACCTACGTAGGGAGATTCTGAGTTCACACCCAGAGACCTACCTGAGTACACGTGGCATGTCCATGACCAGGGCTAGTGGAGGCTGGTCCCTTGTGTTGGGACCCTGTCAAAGGTGCTGTCTCTCTCTCTCTCTGTTTCTCTCTCTCTCTCACTCACGAAATAAATAAACTTTTAAAAAATGGCATTTAAATCAGGAAAGTCTTCTCAAGGAGGACAAGATAAAGAGGATGTAAATGATGGTGAGAAATAGATCTTGTAAAATGGGTAATAATGATGACAAATAAGGATTATTAATCAGAAGTGACATATACTCTAAGGGGAAATCTCACAGAAGCTTGGAAATGAAAATCATAAATTATGTGGATTTGAAAGAAGAGTGTTAGGAGAAAGAGAGATGTTGGAGGAGAGAGAGCATTCCTAGGTCTGGTCTTGGTGAGGGAGTGGGGATATAGGCAAGGCCTCACTGGGACTGCTAGTGGATAGAGTGGATGGCAGGGCTGAAGTGTTTGGATTTCATTTTTATTAAGAAAATGCCTCCCCTGTAGGCCCACGCTGTACTAGCCACTGTGTGTGGTTTTGGGATGTATTCCCTGTGCCCAGCATTGACATTCAGAGGGATCATACAGAAGCAAAGGGTAGTTAGGAGATTGGGTTGTTGGCTCACTTAGTAACTAGCCGATGCTTTTTCTACTATGGCTCTGTTCAGTCTTTAATTTTGGTTCTTTTTCTTTCTTTTCTTTTCTCTTTTCTTTTCTTTTCTTTTCTTTTTCTTTTTCTTTTTCTTTTTTTTATTAGAGCTCTTTGCTATAGGGTACGTGCACTCAGCAGAGAGACAGAGAGAGACAGAAAGTGAAAAATCATTCCCCAGGGGGATGGCCTTGCCACAGTCCTTCTCTTCCATCCTTCTCTTGGGATTTTGGACACACACACATGCTTGGCATGAGTTTTAAGCTGCTATGTCCAGTGCTCGAACTGTGGTCGGCCACGTTGGAGTCCAGCAACATAACCATTACACCATTTGCTGGTATTATTTTTCCTTTTTTTTTTTTTTTAAGATTTTTGTCATAGGACATGTGTGCTCACCAGAGAGGAGAGAGATACAGAGAGAGGGAAAGTGAGAACTCCCCAAATGGCCATGCCACAACCCCTTTCCTCCCTCATCTTCTCTGGATTTTGGGCATACATGCATACATGCAGGAATGATTTTTCAAGCTGCCAGGTCTAAGCTTTGAACTTTATTCAACTATGTGGGAGTCCAGTGCCTTAACCACTATGCCATCTGCTGGCCCCTTTGTTTTCACTTTTCATCCTGGCCTTGTAAGTGTTGCCCGTCTGTCTGAAGAGCTTACTGGTTAACCAGTAGCTAGTTATGATTTGTTGTCAAAGACACTGAACCAGTAATTCCTTCACTATTTGCTGATGAATCTATGCATGGTTGAAGAATGCATTGGAAACCTAGGCACCTTACAAGTCTGCTCTGGCTTTTGACTTTTGCCATTATTACCTTTTCTCATTTCTTTTGTGTATCAAGTAACTTCATGTTGAGACAGGGATATGTGGACAGCTGGGTTTCTTCCCAGTCTCTCGCTTATGTGCCCAGCCTTGTGGATATTTGCTCTCCTAGCATGCTTTCAGACCCTGAGGGATAAGCCCACGCTCAGGTTACTACAGTGGGCTCATTGTCTGGACCTCACTGTTACATCTCTTCTTAGCTGGCCATTCTGTCATTTGCTCCATCAGAACTGCAGTCTCAATATACTCCCCACTGTTGGTCTTCCCTGTTCATTTGTGACTACGATTGCTGCTGTTTCCAGTAATGCCTCTGGGTTTTCTAAGCATCTTTTGAAATAAAAGCCATGGCAATGACAAGGAAGTTGTCATTTCCACCAAAGCTCTACGCTGTTGGAGCTGCAAGAAAGCCACAGACTCCTACTGTTCTTTTCTGAGGTTCAGTCATTTTTCTTGAATAATGCCTTCTCAATTTGTTCTGTATTGTTGATTTCCAGAGTTCTTCAATTTTTTTTTAACGATTTTATTTTTTCCCATTTTATTACTGTTTGAGGTGAAGAGATTTGAAGATCCCCTTACTCCACCATTCAGGAGGTCTCCATTTGACTACATTCCCATGGTGATTTCGGTGTGTAACCTTGACTAAGAGAAATGATATCAGGTCATGAAGCATTTTTGCATAGAAAAACAGACAAAAAAATACATCGTGACTTTCCTAACGACCTAATCACTTGGGTATCAGTGATGTGCAACTCTAATGAAGAATGGTTTGCAGGGCCTGACAGTGGCTCAGTGGTAATCATAATGCTCTGCAAGGGACATGGGAGGTTCTGGGTGCGTATCCAGAGACCTCCCTGAGTACAATGGGTACGTGCATGTCCATGATTGGGGCTGGCTGAAGCTCAGGGCGAATGGCAGCATCAATGACCTTCAAGGGTGCTGACTGTCTCTCTCATGGAGAAAATAAAGAAAACTTTAAAAGTACTTTCTAAATGTTAGATAAGATTAAAAATGAAGAGTTTTTCATCTTCAGAAACCATCTGTATCCAGGAAGGCTAAACGACCTTGTCTTAAGTAAGTCTTAATAATATTTCTATCAATAGAAATATTTTTGTTAACTTATCCATGAAAAAATTGACTGATATTCCTAAGTAGAAAATTATTTTACTTGTGAAGCATTTACTGAACTTTCTATAAGACAGGGACACAGTTCTGCAATGCATATGCATTCTTTCTTTTCCTCAAAAAAAATTTTTTTTCTTTTAGGTTTTTGCCATAGAGTGTGTGTGCTCACCAGATAAGACAGAGAAAGGGAAAATGAGAAATCACCTCCCAGAGGGGATGGTCATGCAGCAATCCATTTTCCACTTTCTTCTCAGAATTTTGGGCACACACTCACATGCTTTTGGCATGATCCTTAAGCCTCCAGATCTGGGGCCTGAACTGCTATTAACCATTTAGGAGTCCAGTGCCTTATCTACTACACCACCTGCTGCCTCCCCATGATGCATTTTCACTTGCCAGAGGGTGCATTAACTTGCCCCTGATGGAGCTTGGTCACAGTGCAATCTCTTTTCCTCCATTTCTCCACCCCATCTCAGGCCATGCACACACACACATATACCAACATGTTTTCCAAATTGCTAGGGCAGGGATTTGAACTGTGGTTGGTCACGTGGGATCCAGCTCCCAAGGTACAGTGCTTAACCGGTGTGCTGTGGGGAACTCTATGCATTATTTTATGCAACTCTCATGACAATTCTAGGAGCTGAGGACCACCAATTCTATTTCTTTCTTCTTCAGAAATGAGAAAATTGATGCTTAAGTTACATGACCTTTTGGGTGTCATTTCCTGGATATGACACCATCACCTTTATATGGTCACCTAACTGTGCAGGAAAATGGGGGACTCAGCCCTGGCTGCACACAGTACTTGGGGAACTTTTAAAATTCCCATTCATTGGTTCTGTCCCCAGATGAGCCGAATCCTAATCTCTAGGAGAATGAGTGCTTCTGATAGATCTCATCCATCGATGAAACTCGCTGCTGGGAACTCTTCATTTATGATGAACTGAATAAAGCAAAAAGTCACAATTTCAATTAAACATGCCTTCACATGCAGGGCCTTGAATGAGAAACCAGGAAGTGGCCAGGTGTACAAAAGTCTTTACATGTGGTTGGAGCCCAATAACGGAGGCTCAGCAGCACGACCCTACCTTCCTTCTACCCTTAAAGGCCAAGGAGCATAGAAGCCTGATCACTCCTGGTGACACTTGAAATCAATTGCTTTGTGAAAAGATTGTGCTTTTACCACTCACACTGAGCCTAGCTAAGCAGAAGATGGGTTGCTCTGAGAGCAGTCCCAGCTGTCCTGGGATGTGGAGCAGCTGTTAACAGGAGTGCTGATTTCAGGTATCTTGGGGCCCATCACTCCCAGGACTGGATCTTGCTGAGGGGGTGGAGGCCTTGTGGTTGGCTCCCACACTCTGTGCAATATTATTTTGTTGTGTCTGAACACAGGCTGCTTCTTACTGTGAAGGAGAAACAGGCTGCAGAAACAGGCTTCTCTGCGGCTTTGGAGGACAAAATAGCAGCCTCATGTGCAAGCGAATCAGACGTTCAGCTTAATTCAAACCCTTGGAGCCCATAGGAGAAGCTTTGGGTCACGTCTGCAGGAGGGAAAAGGGAGTGCTTGGAAGCATGCCCCATTTCAAGGCACCACCTTCTCTCCCACTGGTCTGCACATTGGTCCTACCCAAGTTAGAAAGGGTGACAAGGAGGTGGGAGAGCAGAGACAGTGGCCCTGTGGTTCCTCCATTCAAAGAAAGCCTCATCTCCACCAGGAAAGCTGATAATGATGCTAATGGATACCCATCAGCATGCTGGTTCTCAATACTGCTTGAGGCTGGAGTAGAACCAGTCTCAGCCTTATCCTGAATGCTACAAGTCTGTCTTCCTGTCATGGTGGTTAGAAGTGAGCCTTTCCTGGCCTGCCAAACTTGCTCTGTGAGGCTTACACAGGTAAGACTCTGGTTCCCTCCCAGAATCCTCCTTGGGTGTACTGGGCACACATTTGCTCATGACCAAAGGCTGGCTGAAGAAGGGATGCATCATGTGGTCAAGACCTTGTTGGGGTTCTAATCTTTCTGTCTCTTTTTCTCTCTCCCTATCTCTCTCACTTATGGAAAAGAGAAATAAATAAGCTTGAAGAAAGAAAAGTATACTTTATTCAGCACTATGGGGGAGCGACTTCTCAGGGGGCTGCTTCATAAGTGCAGAGAACTAATGGAGTCCTACCAGTGGTGGATTTCTAAGGCTGATAATCATGTTTTGAATTTTCATGAATTCTATGCTAGCTTATCATCTTGGGGTTTGTGCTTGACATATGACACATTTCTGCTAGAATTGTGGATGGTGATGGCTGAAGGGTGCTCACCAGGTCTTTCCCCTGACCTGGAGTGTTCAGGTCACATTGGACCACAGGTGCCGGATGTGTCGTGTGAGCTTCTTCCCACCACAGTCCAGTGGGGAGCCACTGTCCATTGAATGAGGGACATCTGTGCATCTCCCTGTGCATATCCCTCGTAATCAGGATATGAGATTAACCTGGGTGCGGGAAGGAAGAAAAGTCACTATCTCTGAGGCTTCCCCAAGCTCAGAAGGGAGCTTGAGCTTCTGGTCCTCTGACAACAGGAACAACATACGAGTGCCTTGCTCAGATAGAGAATTTACACCAGATTCTCAAGTAAGGAAATTTCAGTGATAATCATAATGGTAAAAACTTTGAAAATAAAAACAATACATTCACCAGTGAAGGCTCCACATGGATAGGGACTTTGTCTTATTAACTGCTTAATGGGAACTCTATAAACATTTGTTGAATGAAAAAATAAAATAATGGCTAGTGGCATGGTGGTTAAGGAGTCTGGATCCCACATGGTCAACTGCACAGTTTGAGTTTTTGACTTAGCAGCTTAAAAAACATACTGGACATGTGTGTGTGCATGCACAAAATCCTAGGAGGAGAATGGAGAGGGGATTGCAGCATATCCATCCCTCCTGGGAGTGGAGGATGTGATTTCTCACTTTCCTTCTCTTCTCTCTCCTCTCTCTCTCTCTCCTTCTTTCTCTTTGTCTCTCTGGCAAGTGCTCAAGCCTTACAGCAAATTTTAGCTAAGTTTGTTGGATAAGGACACAGAATCACAAAGAAGTCCTCGGAGCACAGGTGCTGTGCATGGAGCCGGAGGATGAAGTGGGGCCACACACCCCAGAGTCATAGCACCTGGAGATTCAGGCTCCCTGCACATGCGCTCCACGACTCTGACTGCAGGCATTAGTTCTGGGATCCACACACCTCTGCGTCTTACTCCAGAAAGACTTGCCACCTCCTCCTCTCGTGTCTTCCATTTATTGTGTTCACAGGCGTGGCTGGTGACATTGGCTAGGCAGACTAGAGACCATCTAGGACATGGGCCCCATTGCTGCTGGCACCTTCAAAGACCTGGTCAGTGCTGTTGTGACCGAGAATAGCCTTGTCCAGCTAGCTGCCTCCTGGACATCATCTCTAAATTGCCACGAGATCTTAGAGGCTATAATTTCATCACCCTTGGAGCCGAGTGGTGTTAATAGTGTTGCTCAGATAAATCCCATTTGTTTATTTAGAGATTAAAGACAAACTACCAGGAGAAATGACTACAAGAAACATCGAAGAGAATGGCCAGCCTAATGGTAGGGACAAGTCTGGAGTTGAATGTTAACTTTCAGAGTTTAAATGGAAAATCAAACCATAATAACACTTCAAATTCAATAGAAGAGAGGTTAATTATGTGAATCTGAACTATTGAAATAGAATATTTTGGCTTTGATGCTCTGATTTCCATATTTAAGGATTTTTGTCTTCTCTTGAACTGTTGATAGGTTCATCTACCTACTATTTGAACTGAATTCTAAATTTTATCCTTGTTTTAAGTTTTAAGCAAATTTCTCTTAACATTTTTTGATTTTGATCTATTAAAACTAAAACTTTTAGTTTTGAAATAAAAAAAATCAATTAAAAAACTATTTAATGACTGCAGTAAGCTATATAGCACCAGTGAGGTGCTACTTTATAGTATGTTCACTTTACTCAGTGAGGTTTCCACCCAGTCAGGCATGTGTTCCTAAATATGTATATATCAGCCGTGTTTGCTATTGAAATTCTTTAAATAAATTAAGAACTTTAGCAAATCAATAAAATATGAAAAAATGCATAGAAAAAAACTGTAGATAACAGAGACAGTGTGGGATAAGGGGGGAACCAGCAGAGGGTGAGAGTTGGGGAATCAAAGGAAAAGAAAAAACAAGAAAAATATGTAAGAAACAAGAAATAGAAAATTATTTGTTGATGATAACATGTATGGTAATATTCTTAATTGAGCCAATATACGATGTATTTTGGATGAAAAATCTCATTTTGTATACTGTATTGATGTACAATGAATGACTGTGAATGCATAAATTGAAATAAAAAATTTGAAAATTTAAAAAAATTAAAAGAAGAACAAACTACCAGGGAAACTGGCTGGCAAGCCTTAAACTTTGAGGGCAGATTTCTGAAGCCTAGAGTTAGGCACCTGGCTCCTCTCCTCCCTCCCTCCTGCTGTAACTTGCTTTCCTCCTTCTTTCCAAAACATGATTTCAACTCCAACAATAATAGTGTAAAAAATATTTCATCCAAGTGTTTTAAAAAATAATTTTATTAGAAAAAGAGCATTACCAGGGCTGTTGTAAGTAACTGATTATATCAGGATTCCTCTTATTTGAAAGCTATAACCAAATAGGAGTATGCTATTACTAATGCTGTGTCTGACTTTTTAAAAAAGAAAACAAAATCAACAAAATCTTATGATTTGATCACAATATTGGCTGGACCTATGAGAAAATACAGAACAAAACAAACAAGACAAAGAACAAAACATTTGGGAACAAATAAAATATTTATCCCATAAATTAGAAAATACTTTTCCCATTCCATTTATCTAGGCAATATTCTTATCTTTATAGTTTATGCTCATTTAAAGATGGGAAAAATATCTATTCAGTTTTGCATTTCTTTTCCTCTTTTTTCCTTTAGTTTCTGCTATAGGATACCCACACTTGCCAGAAAGAGGCAGAGAGAGAAAGGGAGAGGAGTAAGGGAAAGACAGAGAAAGTGAGAAATCACCCAGCTGAGGGGATGGCCACACTGAAATCGCCTCTCCTCCATTCTCCTCTCAGGGTTTGTTTTTTTTTTTTTTTTTTTTTTTTTTTTTTGAGAGATTTTTGCTATAGGGCGCGTGCGCTCACCAGACAGACAGAGAGAGAAATAGAGACAGAGAGCAAGAAATCACCCCCCAGGGGGGATGGTCACGCCGCAATCCCTTCTCCTCCATTCTCCTCTCGGGATCTTGGGCACGCACTCACACGTGCCCGGCGTGAGTTTTAAGCCACCGGGTCTGGGACGCAAACCACAGTCAACTACGTGGGAGTCCAGCGACATAGCCATTACGCTAACTGCTGGTTCCCTCAGGGTTTTGAGCACAATCCCTCACTCAGTGAGATTTTCAAGTCATCAGGTCCATGACTAGTAATGCACAGTCCTGTGGGATCCAGTTACCTTAAACTCTGCACTGCCTGCTGGCCCAACACATTTTTATCTTAAACTTTTCATACACCAAACAAAGACTGACTGGACTTCATGAAAGAGTTTCCCAGGCTGCACTATGAACTCCACTCAGAGAACAGTGTCTGGTCCCCAGACATGGGGAAGTATGGGGCGTCCACCCCCAGTGTCCATCCGTACCAGTGATAATGTTTATGGTCCGGTGGCTGGTTCCACTGAAGCTTTGGAACTGTAGCCTTGTTGATATATTTTTTTTTTCATCATTTTTGTATATCTCTTCTTGATGACTTAAAATAATATTAAAATATGAGCCTAAAAACAGTTGAGGACCAAAAATACTTCCAGAAAATTTAATACATCCACATAAGTATAAGTGAAATATATTTTAGTTTCCCAGGGAATCTCCTATATGCCAGATTGATCATAAACAAAAAGCTGGAAAAATAAAATTTTTTGTTATTTTTTTGACTGAAATTCACAACCTAAAATAAATACACAAGCAGCAATTTACATAGGCATAAAACTTCTGTTCAAAAAAGTATTAAAACCAGTTGAATAGCATATTATATTCATCACTTGCAGATTTTCGTTAATGTCAAAAGTGTCAGAAATACTTATAAATGAGATTGTTAAAAATTAGCCTTTTTTTCCATTTAAAGGAACATTGATGAACACGTTGCAGTCTGATTTTCTGAGTTTTACAATCCCATGTGATCCGCAGTAACTGTGAGAACTCTGTCCTCACCTGGCACGGTGGCTCCAGGACACTTTCCCACAGCCACGACAGGCTTGAGATTTTCTTTCTCTCATTAGTGCCTGTGAGGAAAGATTTCCAAGCCAGTTGCATCAAACAGTTTTTGTAGCTGAAATCCAACAGTTTTTATAACTGAAGGTCTCTTTGCCTCAGACTTTGGGATCAAAGCATCGAGAAACAGGATAGACAAGGACAGGAGCTCAGACAGGAGCTGCTCTCTGCCTGCACTGCACCAGCAGCAAGATGAGGCTGAGCGCTGCGGTCCACAGCCCTGAGACCAGGCCCCTCTCTGTAGCCAAACACCTCGTTTGTAATTTGTAATGGGATTAGAGGATGTCAACATAATAAGGGATTTCAGGAAGAAGGATTTTGTGAAGGTCATGATTCATTTCCCTTAGTCTTTCTATTCCTAAAATAGAAGAAATTAAATAGAAGTCACCCAATAGATTTTCTTCTCCAGGCAACCACTTTCTCCCCATGTAAACAGAATCTTTACTTGGCTTCCAATTTTGAGGCTCAGGTTATTTCTAGTTGCTAGAAGTCATTAGTTAGTTGGTGTTAACTGGAAGGAAAGGGGCATTGGGAGCTCAGCAGGGACAGACGACCCAGGGAGACCTGGGCTATACTGATCAACTGTACCTGAATACCCTGGGCACATCCATTCCTCAGTGGCTTACATCAACTTGGGGCCACCCTGGGGCCACCCTGGATCTGGTGGTACCTTAGTTTCAGAAAAACAGATTCTCTTATAAGTTAGTCCTGGTAAAAGTTATGAGGGTGGTCAAGAAAAACATGACACTGACAGTTATTGGGGTGTATGCAGGAAGCCATTATAACAGAAAGGTGGGTTACATAAAGGGAGTCATGGAGAGAGACAAACCATTTAAAGTTTTTATAACCTCAAATGTAGTTTTGTCCAGTCAGGTGTTTATCCATTTTGAATATCATCAACTGAAATGTAGGATGCTCATTGGTTCTTACCTGTGTTGGTGAACGTTAGCAGCTTAAAAATAATTCTGGCTGGCCGTGTAGCCAGGTGGTTGCAGAAAGCCAAATCCCACAAGACTGACCACGGTTTGGATCCCAGTTCCAAAAGATTTAGAAACACACCAAGTGTTCTCCAAATTCCCACAAGGTGGAGAAATGGAGGAGAACAGATTGTAGGGTGACCACATCCCACAGGGTGGTTTTTCTCATCACCCCTACAAATGCTGGCAATTAAAAGAAATTTCTTTCATTTATGTTCATAGTGGCATTGTTCACAATTGCCCGAAAGTGGAAGCATAAACATTCTAATACTACCAGTACTACTTTTACGAACAATTTTCTAAGGAACTATACCTTCTTTGCTGTGTATTTATTCCTTTATTTATACTTTTATTTATATCAGATTTATATCAATATAAATACATAGGTTCATATTTTATTCCATAATTATAACCCATTAGTATCATTGTTTACTTTGATACTTAAATTGTCCTATGTCTGGCCAGTGTGAGTCCTTCAAGCTGGTTCCTCTGTCCTTTTGACCAAGTGAGGAACTACTCCTGTCGTTCACAAAGTAGTGCCTCACTTTCTGGTAAACCAGATGTCCAGACTTGTCTTGTGCTTTACCTGTGCCAGACTTCGAGTTAGCCTTTATTCCGAAGGTCTCTGGTTCATATCAATAGAGAAATGCACTTAGAAACCACTGTTTGAACATTAATGGTGCTTATTATTGTTATTTTATTCTCTCTTCTAGACCTCAAGAAAACAGAATGAGGAGATGTAAGTGTATATACGTATGCATACACACACATTTACTTCTATTTCTCTCCTTATATACAATTATCTATCATTTCTATATCTATTTACCTAAATATCATCATTTACTTTCATACTTATCTAGACTACTCTATCTAAAAGACCATAATCATCTGATATCTCCACTTCCCATCCAACACCACAGGGTATGGTTTAGCCTTTTCTTCTTTGATATTTGTAACTTTTTTCCGCCAACCATGAAAAACTTGGGTTACATTATCTTCAATATATTTATTTACTCATTTCAGAAGCTTAGAATTCATAGAAAGTAATTTGGATATCTCTTTCTATAGTGCTGTGAAAAGCAAATTTACTAACTGTTGCTCAATATTTTTTACAGTTGCTTTAAAGATAAATTCACATACAATGAAATGTGAAAAACTTAAATGGTCCAACTGTGGGTTTATATGTATATGTGGGAAGGAACATATTTCAGACAGGGTCTTTCTGTGTCATAATTCTCATGTCTCAGCTTCCTGAACAGCTGGGACTACAGGTACATGCCATCACGCCCAGTTTTTAGGATGGCTAGTGAGGGAATTGGGCCTCCCAAGTGGCCTTAGCCTACTAAGCCATAGTGTCCAGTGTGCACTATCATGGCCGGGCCATTCTGAGTTCTGAGAAATGTATCTACTCATGTAACTACATCCCTGTCAAGTTAGAGAAAATTTTCATGACCCCAGAAAGTTTCCGTGTGCTCCTGCTAATCCAAGCTTCCTCCGCAGGTTAGTTTTACCTACTGTAGGACTCCATATAAATTCAGTCATTCAGTTTGTTCTTTTTTGTGTCTGGCTTCTTTCATTAAGAATAAAGTCTATATGATTGAGCTACGTCGGTGTGTGTGGACCAGCACATTTTAGTTGTTTATAGATTTTGGTTATTATGAATAAAGCTGATATAACATTTTGTAAAGTCTTTTCAAGAACACTTAATTTCATTTCTTTTGGATAAGTACATGAGAAGAATTATGGGATCTTAGGACAACGAAGTGCTTAATTTCATAAGGAACTGATAGAACTTTTTTTGTTTTCTTTTTGAAATGTTTTTGCTATAAGGAATGTGCGTTCTCCAGACAGGACAGAAAGCAAGAAATCACCCTCCTGGGGGGATGGCCATGCCACAATCCTTTGTCTTCCATTCTCTCTTGGGATATTGGGCACACATGCATACATGCCCATCGTGAGTTTAAGTCACCCAGTCTGGAACTCAAACCGCAGTCGACTACATGGGAGTCCAGCGACGTAGCCATTATGCCAACTGCTGGCCCCAGGAACTGATAGAATTTTACAGAGAACATATCACTTTATAATTTTATATTCTTAACAATAAAGCCTGAAAGCTCTAGTTGAGCAAGATCCTAGTCAACATTTGTTGTGGTCAGCAATTTTAATTTCACTTGTTATTATAAGTGCAAGCTGACATTTCATTGTGGCTTTTAGTTTATTCAGTGGTTAATGATGTTGAACACTTATTCATGTGCTATTGAATACTTTTATATTTTCTCTTATGAAGTATCAGGGCATGTGTGCTCACTGGAGACAGACAGAGAGGAAAAGTGAGAAATCATTTCTCTGGGGGGTGGCTGTGCCACAATCCCTTCTCTTTCGTTATCCTCTTAGGATTTTTTGTGCACATATGTGCTTGGCATGTTTTAAAAGTCATAGAATCTGGGACTCAAATGCAGCAGACTTTGTGAGAACCAGCACCTTAATCAACATGACACCTGCTACTCCTCAAACCATTTTCTATTGAATTATTTGTCTTGTGTGTATGTGTATGATTTGTAGGAATTCTTTGGTTCACTCCACAGAATTCCTATGCTTTGCTGGATTATGACAAACAATCCTTATCAGAAATATCTTTTCTGGATCAGTCTGTGTCTTGAGAAACATGCCAGCAAGTATGTCTATATATCAG
This sequence comes from Tupaia tana, assembly GCA_026018925.1. Taxonomy (NCBI): domain Eukaryota; kingdom Metazoa; phylum Chordata; class Mammalia; order Scandentia; family Tupaiidae; genus Tupaia; species Tupaia tana. The sequence goes on along the minus strand of JAKSZU010000013.1, from coordinate 7,891,994 downwards.
AAATTCCAAAAGATGGATAGATGGAGAAGAAGGGATTATGGCATGACCGTGTCCTATGTGGAGTGCTTCCTGTTTTTCCTTCTCTTGCTGTCTCTCACGGATGAGTATATGCCTTCTCCAGCAAATTACAAGAAAGGAAGAAATATATTTTGCAAATATTTTTCCAGTCTATGGCTTGAAAAGGGCCAGCTAGTGGTGACTAAGGTGACTGGATCCCACATGGACAGCTGCACACTTTGAATCCTGGAACTGTGGCTTGAGAAACACCAAGCGTGTGTGTGTGTGCAGGCCTCAAATTCCAAAAAGAGGGAGAGAGAGAGAAGGGATTGCAGTGTGATTGTACCCCATGCAAGGGTCGGGGAATGTTTCTCACTTTCCCTCTCTGTCTTACACTGTCTCTTTTCAGTGAGTGCATGTACCCTCTAGCAACAATTAAAAAAAAAAAAGGTCTAAATAAAAGGGGAAGAGAATTAGACATTTGTAGGAAAATAAAATATAATAAGTCTCTGATGTGAATGTGCCTTACTCTAGCATAAGGACAGAAATGACAGTTGATTGCAGAATAAGAAGAATTTAAAAGCAGAAAACTAATCACTTGGAATGTAACTGTTTTAAAGCCCTCATTATGAAACATCCTTACTATGACTGCCTTCAGGCCTCATCTTTCTTGGTATGTATTTTCAAGTAAATAATAAGTATCTTATCTAAGGGTGGGTTGGTGGTTAAGGCACAGATTCCCACATGGCCAACTGTGTTCTGAATACCAGATCCAGCAGCTTGAAAATCACAACATGTAAATAAACATGTTTAAAAGACAAAAACAAAGAAAACGTACAACGGATTTGTGTATTTTCAACTTGAATGGGAAACCATCACAGTAAATCCAACATGTATTTGCAATATTTAGATCAAACATTTTAAATGTTTGATTTTTGGCTATATAATATTATTGACTTGTCAGAAAAGTCATGATGTGTTTTTCTATGCAAAAATGCATCAGGAATTTTCAGACGTCCCAATATAAATAATTCCCTGTTTTTTCCAAGTTCTGAATCTGTAATGCTTTTACCTTTGTCAGAGGCATTAGGAGCCCTAAAATATGGTTCTAAACATTGGCCTTTCCGGAAACATAAGAAGGAAAATGTAAATACTTTTCAGAAGCAACAACACTTACATTACTGCAATTCTTTAAAACCATGTGTCAGAGCAAGATTTTTTATTTTCTTTTTTATGTTTCTAATCTCTCAAAGACAACTGAGCTTGTGTATGTTTTTCGGTGTTTTAACACAGACACTATCAATTGACCAAATGACAACAAAAGCATCGAATATCATTTTGTAACGCTGGCAATCTCTAAGATTCTGAAGTTCATTTTCAAAGATGAGGAGACTCTGGAAGGAAATCTTTTCATCTCTCTGCAACTCTAAATAATTTAGTAGGGGGAAAAACACATTAGAATGACTTTATTTGAATTGGACAGGGCCATTAAAAACTAAAGGAAAAATAAACTGTTCTGTATAAAATGTAATGCAAGACATACCAGATTAGATATTTTCTTTTCCAGGGAATTTTACAGGAAACTAGGAGACAATAAAGATGTTAGGACAAGCCTGGCATTCGGGTGACTGGGCTAGCGTTGATCTGTTCTGTTTCTAATTAGTCGTATGACCTTTAACAAGCTGCTTGTGTTTTCAGGATTTCAGTCCCTTTGATCTAAAGAGGTCTGGAGAGGGGAGAACAGGAGGCTCATAGCCTTCAGGAATGCAGTGGCCCATACCATGCTCACACGCTGAACGGACAGGGGCGTGAAACTGGAAATAGAAGTCTAGGCTCCACCTCCTCAGTTGACATATACGGGAGCTAAAGTACAGTATGAGGCAATAAAATAGGCTCACTCCTTATTGTGATGCCTGATAAAACCTGCAATGCTCTGGTGTACTAGACAAGACTTTTTTTTTTTTTTTTTTTTTTTTTTTTTTTTTTTTTTTTTTAAGTTTATCCATTTATTTCTTCCATGTGTGAAAAACTCAGAGAGAGAGAGAGAGAGAGAGAGAGAGAGAGAGAAACCACCCTCTAAAAGTGTCCTGATACACACAATCCACTCCCAACCCAGATCATGGGCATGTGAGTGCCTGGTTTATTCAGGCAGGTCCCTGGACCTGAGCTGGAACCTTGTCACATGGACTTGCCCATCTGGGTGTCATGCTCCACTGCTGAGCCATCATCCAGACTGCAAGTCTCTCCTTAGTATTGAGTAATAACAGAATATCAGCAATTTTAATGCCTGTAAAAATACTGTTTCACCAAATTTGCAAACAAGGATTAGAGGAGAGGTAGATAGTAAGTTTTTAATTAGTAATTCTTATATACTATTTGAAACTTTAAAACATTTTATATCTTTTGCCAGATTTTCCCCTCGAAATATTACTTCTAAGGACCAGCAGTTGGCGTAATGGCTATGTTACTGGATTCCCATGTTGTCAACCGAGGTTTGAGTCCCAGACCCGGTGCCTTAAACTCATGCCGGGCGCGTGTGCGTGCGTGCCCAAGATCCCGAGAGGAGAATGGAGGAGAAGGGATTGTGGCGTGGCCATCCCCCCTGGGGGGTGATTTCTTGCTTTCTGTCTATCTCCCTCTTTCTTTCTGGTGAGTGCACACGCCCTATAGCAAAAAAAAAAAAAAAAAAAATCCTCTCAAAAAAAAAAAAACACTTCTATTTTATTTTTCTAAAAAGAGCTGTGAAACTCCATTGCTGGGCCTTGAGGGTAGCATGATGGGGTGAAAGGTGGGGTCTTTGCCCTCCTGCAGTTTGTATCTTAATGGGAGAGACTATATCATAATGGGAGAGACACTGATATAAAAAATTGAAGTTAAATTAAATGTATAAAATGCCATGATTGCCTTTTGCAATAGGTGGATTAGTATGTGTGTATTGGAGGTAGGTGGGTAGGGTCAGTCATAGGAGACTTTCTAGAGGAGATGGAGTCCAAGCTAAAATAAGAAGGTGAAAGATCAGGGGCAAAAAGAAGGGTCCCTGTCTGGCTGTTCTTACTCTCTGTGGGGAGATGAGAATGTGCAGTCCTCCAACTCAGATGGGGTGGTGGTCAGCTTGAACTGGGTTCTGTGGAGAAGCGTCAGGGGCCTGACACTGCATGCAACTTCTCTTATGTCAGACTAGAGTAGTGGACCCTGCATCTTAGGGACAGGCGATGAGCTCCTAGATCAGTGTACTTTGTATTTGTCACAGATGTATGGCTACATAGAATGGCTTCCTCCTAGGAATCAGTAATGGGGTGCCAGCAGGTGGCATGGTGATTAAGGTACTGGACTGCCACATGGCCAACTGAAGTTCAAGTCCTGAACTTGGTGACTTGCTTTTTCACTTTCTCTCTCTCTCTCTCTCTCTCTCTCTCTCTCTCTCTCTCTCTCTCTCTCTCTCCCTATCTCCCTCTGATGAGCATGCATGCCTTGTAGCAGATTAAAAAAAGTGATAAATAAAAATAAATAAAACTTTTTTTAAGAAAAAAGAATCAACAATGGAAAAGGAAAACTGCACACTAGATAATTTCAGGGCTTACTTAGAAGCAGTAAGTAGGGGCCAGCAGGTAGCCTAGTGGTTAAGGCACTGGAATCCCACATGACCAACCAGGGCTCAAGTCTTGGACAGGCAGCTTGAAAATCACCCAAAGCATGTGTGTGTGCATGCCCAAAATCCCTAGAGGAGAATGTAGAAGGAATTGCAGCCTAGTCATCCCCCTGGGGAGGGGGGTTCTGGTAAAGAGAGCAGTTTCTCTCTTTCTGTCTCTCTCTAGTGAACTCACATGCCCTATGGTTAAAAAAAAAAAAAAAAAAAAGAAAGAAAGAAACCAAACAAACGATCATAAATACTCAATGGCGCAACTGCTTTGTGGTAACTGTATTCTTTATAGGACCACACCTCCAATAATCATCAATATTGTGGCAAATTTATGGCAAAAACCATAAAAAAGAAACAGATACATCTTCTTAGAGGAGCGCATGTATGAGCCATGAGCAGTATCCCAAGTCTTCTCCCCACACCTTGCTCTCTCCATGATATTGGTGATAATGATGAAGAATGATACAACAAAGAAGAACAAATGAAGAAGGAAGAAGATTTTATGAGTCCTATCTAGGGAACTAACACTCAGTAGAATTTCTCTAATTTAGTGATTCTCAAAATATGTTCCCTAGACCAGCAGCAGGAGCATCACCTAAGGACTCGTTAGAGATGCAAATTTTTGGGCTGGCCAGTAGCCGTGGAGTTAAGGGAGCTGGATCCTATAAGGCCAACAGTGGTTCTAATCCTAGCCCCAGCAGCTTAAAATCATGTTAACATGTGTGTCCATACCCCAAATCCTAACAGAATAGAGCAGTGGTGAAGGAATTGTGGCATGACCATGCCACATTGGGGAGGTGCTCTCTTCCTCCCTCTCTGTTTCTCTGTCTCTCTCTAGTGAGTGCATACACCCTCTGGCAATAAAAATATAGATTAAAAAAAAAGAACTGAAAATTCTTCATTCTCATCTCAAATGTGCTTAATGAGAAATTATAAATAAAGCTTAAAAACCATGTTATAACAGGTGGTTTTAACGCTTGCTAAATTTAAGACACTGCTTTCATTTATATTTCTGTGTTCCCTCCTACTCTCCATTCTTTCAAATGACTACTTGGTATTCTGTTGTGTAGATAGACCATATTTATTTTACTAGTTGTATAGTAAACAATAACTGAATCATTTATTCTTTTTGGCTATTGCAAAAAATGTGACAGTGAATGCCCAAGTATATTTAGCTTGGTGGTCTTATTTATTTGTGATTTATTTACTTTTGATTATTAAAGCATACTTTGTAAACAGTGAAGTGCACAAACTTATGTGTATGGCTTGACGAGTCCGGCATGCTCATATACCCATGTAACCCTCATCCCTATAAGCCATTGTCCTAGAAAGAGAAGTGCCAAAAACAACGAAAAAAACATTACCATGTGATTCTTGAAAACAGTTGTACTTATGTGTTCTAACAATATATTGAAAGATTCATTTCTCACATCCACCCAAACTCTGGTTATCATTAAAAACCTTAATTATTGTTAATTTCATATCTTAAATGGATAATATCTCTTTGATATTTTGATTTGCACTTACCAGTGTCATTTTTCTACATGTGTTTATTAGTTATTTGTATCTCTCTTTTAGCGATGGGACCAGATTTGCTGAACTCGAACATAAGACTAACTTTCCCTCTGCTCACATGTCATTTCCTCTAGAATCTCATCTTGACACTCCTTCCTGTCCCTCACTCCTGACTGGACTGACATCTCATCTATGTTTTCTTTGCTCCCTCTTACACTGTACTCATCAACTATTATAGATTATAATGTGTTTCTTCATGCTCACCTCTTCCCTCCTCCTCTATCCTCCAAGATTGAAGACTTGTCCCTCATGGCTTTCCTCAGATCCCAACTATGCGTTCTGGCACTTGTGGGCTTCCCTTTGCTTAAACCTAAATTCACCTGTAGTGTTTGGAAAACACTGGGAAAAAAAACATATATCATGGCTTAGCTTTGCTTTCTAAATAGCATAGTCAATTGAGATGATTAAATCTTTAAAACCAAACCAAACCAAACACTGTTCTCTCTCCCAAACCTAAATCAATCACAGAGGAAAGAAAAGCAAAGTTCCATCAAAAATACTGTTTCTGTTGATATTTTGGATGTTGGTTGATATTTTAAAAACATCCACTACAAGCTTGGCCCTATGGCAAAGTGGTTAAAAGAACACCAGATCATGTGGCAAACTGCAGGTTAAGTTCCAGTTCTGGTGGCTTGAAAAACACACTGGGCACATGTCTGTGTATGCCCAAAATTCCAACAGGAGGGAGAGGTGAAGAAGGAAGACTGCAGTGTGGCCATGCCCCATTGGAGGTGCTTTCTCCCTCTCTTTCTGTGGTGAGTTCATGCACCCTCTAGCAATGAAAACATAAAAATTAAAAAATAAAAACATCCATTCTGTACCATCAGTGTGCATTGACACATATTCTGATAATCTTTTATTTCTAACTGAATCCTTTCTCGTTTGAAAAAGAAGAGCCCCTATCAACGTGGGGAAAGTCTGTTTTTTTTCTTTTTTTTTTTTTCGACTTTTAGCATGGCAACAGTGTAGAACTCTTTCTCATTTAGATGCATTCTTTTTAAATTCCACAAAGACTTACTGATAAATTACTACATGCTAAACACAGAGGGAGACCATGAAGATATCTAAAGATGGGTTCCTACTCTCCAAGGTAGGCAAAAATTAGGAGAGCTGATAATAATGAGAAAGTGTGATAGCACCTGTCCTCAACCCACACTGCAGGTGAGCAGTGGCCTAGAAAGCTTCATCTCTATGCAGGGCATGTGTGAGTTGGGTCCTGCAAGATCAGTGGGAAGAGATGGTAGGAAGCAGCACAGCATGGTGGCAGTGGACTATGCATTTTGGTTAAAGCAGGAACTCTAGCATTTGGGGGTGAAAAAAGAGGCAATAGTGGAGAACAGGTGGGGAGGTGAGTAGACAGAAAAGGAGCATCAGTCATGTTAGAAAGGTGTTGGATATAGAGCTATGGGATCATGTACACTCTGCAGCCATGAAAACCTAATGGAGGTTTGAAAAAGAAGGGGGATACCAACATTCCCGAGAGAAGGGAAGATTCAAGGGGAAAAGACTGTGTGTGGAGCACTCAGGATATTTGTAATACTCCCACATTCTGACTAGTACAAATAGAATAAAGAGGATGATTCAGTTTTCACTTTAATCATATCATTTCTGGACATAGAAAACTTGAGTAGGTTGTAAGTAGGTCTGCTTTCCTGGAGCTGCCGTAATAAATGCCACAGACTGTGTGGCTTAAGCCACAGCAGTTTATTTCTCATAGTTAAAGAGATGGAAGTTCAAGAGAGTGTCAGGCAATTTGTATTCTCTCTGTTTTTAGAGGTTTTTGTCTTAGGGCCTGTGAGTTTGCCAGAGAGAGAGAGACAGAGACAAGGAAAGGGAAAGTGAGAAATTACCCCCAGGCAGGATGGTCATGCCACAATCCATTCTTCTCCATTCTCCTCCCAGGATCTTGAGCACACACACACACACATGCCTGGTGTGAGTTTCAAGACACTGGGTCCAGGACTCAAACTGTGGTCAGCTATGTAGGAGTCCAGTGATATAACCATTACACCATCTGCTGGCCCCTAGTTTGTTTTCTTATGAGGCCTCACTCTTTGGCTTGCAGACATTCTCCTTCTCACTATGTCCTTGCCTGATCTCTCCTCTGTGCATGCATCCCTGATGTGTTTTGTTGGATCAGAATTTCCTCTTCTTATATCAGACATTTTGAATCCAATGTAATGGACTTGTTTTTAACTTAATCATCTCTTCAATACCTTATCTTCAAATATAGTCACATTTTGAGATACTGGAGGTCAGGGCTTCAACATACGAGTTTGGAGGAGAGAGGACACACTATTTCGCCTATAATAGGACCTATGAAATATTCTCAGTGGGAAAAAAGCAGAGCTTCAGGATGAAACCCTCAGGCCAAACAGGCATGTCGCTTGAGTTTCAATCTCAAATTCTATCCTTAGGTAAATGCCTCCATTTCCTCACCTGTAACATAGTCCCTATATCATATTGTGAGGAGTAAATTAAATAATATGATGAAGGATTCAACAGGGCCAACATGTAGCACTTCTATATGAGAGTTTTCTTTTAATGATCATATTTTAGACAGAGCGTCAGCAGCTCTGAAGTTGAGCCCACCTTGGTCTCAGGTGGACACTGGCCAGTGAATTCTGTAGGCTGAATTTCTGTCCCCAGCATTCCTGCTTTAAGTGCTTCATCTAATGTCTAGGTTGCTTCCCAGGCCGGCTAAGTTGGAATTGGAGGAAGTGGAACATTATAATGTTTTAAGCTTCCATGTAATTCCAACATACAGCCAAAATTGACAATCATTGCCTTAATTCTTCATTCCTTAGGAAAATAGAGGAATTGAACTTAATGAATTTGTTGCATATAACGTTACTCTCATCAAGAACATCCACATTAATTGTGAACGTGTAGCATTTTGGGCCCTGCCCAGATCTACTGAATCAGACTCTGCTGCTTAATAAATGTCCTGGAAATTTGTGTGCACATTAAGGTTGGAGAATTCTGTGCAGTGCTTGGATAACCATTGATTCTCTGAGTAAATAGAAAACAACAGATCCTTTTCTTATACAGAAGATGACCAGATGATGGTAACTAACATCCAGTGCAATGTAGGGTGGGTTAGTGATGTGTTCTCTTTTTGAAGGTGATAAGATATGTATAAATGGGGGAGGTATAAAGACCATTCAACTTAAGAGTACATAGAGATCTCTAAATTGACACATCTTAGTGATTTAACCTCTCTGAGTCCCCGGTGCTTCAAATATATTTTTGTACCTATTATATAGTAGAATCTGTGCAAGATGTCATATGAAACACAAAAACAAGGGCAGTAGATGGTGTAGCAGTTGCATCACTGGCTTCCCACATGACTGACCATGGTTCGAGTCCTGGAGCTGGTGGCTTGAAAATCACTCCAGGCATGTGTGTGTGCGTGCCCAAGATCCTGAGAGGAGAATGAAGAAGAAAGTATTATAGCATGGCCAACCCCGCTTGGAGGGCTATTTCTCACTTTCTCTCTCACTGTGTCTGTCTCTGTCTCTCTCTCTCTCTGGCAAGAGCATGGACTCTAAGGCAAAAATCTCCTAAATTCAAAAACAAAACAAAACAAACAAAAAATGCACACACAGATAGCAGCTAACAAGGCTTTTTAGGGAGTTTAAAATATATGGAGGCTAAGACAAATAGTTACTACACATAGTAGAGAAGCAAAGCAAAAGGACTTTGGAAACCAAAGGGGAGAAGTGACTTCCGTGTGGGCTCTATGAAGGATGGGATATTTGAATTGCATCCTAATGGGCAGATGGCTCTGATTTCAGTAAGGGTGAAAGTTATACAAGCAAAGACAAAAAGGCATGTTTAGAGACACAGAATAATGTATTTTAGCTGTAAATTAGAAAGCTTGGGAATAAAAAGTATGCAAAATTCATTTATTCTGGATTTTAATTATTGAAAATCAACTGTGTATCAGACATTTTTCCAGGTGTTCTCCTATAGCTCTGAAAATACAACCCAACCTTCTAGTCAGGAGAGATAGATGGTAAACAACATATATAAGTAAATGTTTTAGTGCGATAAAATCAGAATCAACAGAAGAGCACCCCAGGCAGAGGGAATAGCAAATGCAGACCCTTGAGGCAGGAGCAACCCAGTGTCCATGGAAGGAAGATGGTCAATGGCCTAAGTGAAACTCAAGTGCAGGAGAGTAGTTGGAGACCCACTCACAGAGGTAACATGAGACTCAGCTGTGCTGGGCTTTGAAGACTGTTACAGGGTTTTAGTTTCTATTCTGAGTGAGAAGGGGAGCTATGGGAGGGTTTTGAGCCCATAACTGTCCCACTAAGATAAGGCTTGAGGTTGGTTCAATAAGTTGGAAGCCACTGTTTACTCAATATGAACCGTTTCGGGGGGACATGGGAGTGAAGGTCTGGTTGTGGTAGGCTTAAGAGAAAGTGAGAGAAGAGGAATAGTAGACATAAATTAGAGACAATACTTCTGAGGAATTTTCTTGAAAAGGGGAACAGGTGTTTTGGAGGTTAAGACGTCCCACATAGCCAACTACCCAGTTCAAGTCCTGTAACTAGTGGCTTGAAAATCTCACCAGTATATGTGTGTGCATGCCTAACATCCTGAGAGGAGAAAGGAGAAGGGATTGTGGTGTGCCCATCCTCCCTGGAGGTTTATTTTCATTCTCTCTCTCTCTCTCTCTCTCTCTCTCTCTCTCTCTCTCTCTCTCTCTCCAAGTGCATGAGCCCTATGGCAAACTAAAACAAACAAACAGAATGGAACAGAACATTGGAACAATCTCTGCTGGTGAAAATCGGGGTCTCTTTACTTGGGTTTTCCCAGAAACAGATGAGTGAAGTAGGAGCTCTAGTGGAAGTGGTTAACTTGGGACGTTCAGGGGACATCATGGGAGTAGAAAGCTAGATAAGGGAAACAGTCTTGCTTCATAAGGATGATTTACCAAGACAATTGTCATGGACGATGGAGCTTGACAACCCTTGGGGAAGCTGGGCACGGGAGACACACACCAGAATGATCTCACCTGAGGAGTAGCAGGATCATGTAATTTACACACTAGCTCTTATCAGTTGTTGGTGAGAAGACGTTCAGGAGTATTCCATTACTGGCATTTTGGACCTTCTTCAAGCATGTTAGGGACAAAACTGAGGCAGATGAATGAAAGCCCTTGGTTGAAAAACAATTGCTGTACACTGAGGAGGTAAGGACAGAGATGTGGGCAAGGCAGAAACAAGATTTGCTCTAAGTCCAGATACACCTTTTTTGTTGTTGTTAACATTCTTCATTCATTCATGTTACACAGATCTTGTTATAAATACAATGTCCATCATGGTGATAGGTAGACTACTTCTACGCCATCCTCACTTTTAGCTTTCAAATGCATCATGTGTCTAACAGTTACAAGTCACGGGCACTTTAAAGTTCATCTTCATCACCAGTTGTACTTGATTATATGTATATATACACACCAGACTCTTGGTGGAAGGAAGATTAACTAACATTACAAATTTATCCCATATAAATATCAATGGATTCATGCTCATGAATAGATCTCGTGAATAGCATCTCCTGATAGATGCTCTGGAGTTGAGTACAAGAGTCTGTCTCACAGAAGACAGAAGATAATTAGGATTTTTTAAAAAATTATTTTTTAATTTATTTTTGGGAGAGGTTTTTGCTATAAGGCATGTATGCTCACCAGAGAGAGAGAGAGACAGAAAGCGAGAAATCACCCCCCAAGGGAAAATGGCCATACTGCAATCCCTTCTCCTCCATTCTCCTCTTGGGATCTTGGGCACACATGCACATATGCCCAGTGTGAGTTTAAGTCACCGGGTCCGGGACTCGAACCCTGGTCAACTACATGGGAGTCCAGAAATGTAGCCATTACACCATCTGTTGGTCCCAAAATTTATTTATTTATTTTATTTTATTTTTTTTTTTAGCGGTTTTAGCTATAGGGCGCGTGCGCTCGCCAGACAGAGAGAGACAGAGAGACAGAAAGCGAGAAATCACATCCCAGGGGGGATGGCCACACCACAATCCCTTCTCCTCCATTCTCCTCTTGGGATCCTGGGCACGCACACACACGCACCTGGCGGGAGTTTAAGCCGCCAGGTCCGGGACTCGAACCACAGTCAACTACGTGGTAGTCCAGTGACATAGCCATTATGCTAACTGCTGGTCCCCAAAATTTATTTTTTATATCACATTTAATCTCCTATATTTTTACAGTGTATAACATTGCTTTTTCCAGCATGATTACCATGCATGTCAGTTAAGGCAAAGATGTTACTATCTGCATCATCATCAGCAAATACCTTTTCATTTTTTCAGATTATTTTTATTCTTACTATATATTTTTAGACATTTAATTGCTATACATCACTTGACTTGTAAAGAAAATTTACCTAACATGAAATAATTCTCAGACCAGTTCGTTGAGAATACTACACGTGTTATCATTAACAGGAAATAAACCATTTCTGTGTCACACAACTGTCATGCCTGTTTTTTCTCCTGCTTTCCTTCTCTATACTCTTCCCTTCTCCCCCCTGGCCCTTGTTCCACACTGTCTTCAGAGTTCATAACTATTTACACTGCTTTTATGCTCTCCATGATTTCAATCTGTCCCACAGAATGTGGATAGTCAGTATGTATTAAGTGGATACATACAATATCTTTCTTTTATAGTCTGGCTGGCTTCACTCAGCAATAAATATTCCATATTCGACCACTTTCTATCAAATGCCAGGGTCTTGGTTTTTTATGTTTGAATAATATTCCATAGAGTATATGTGCCACACTTCTTCACCACGCATCTGTGTGTAGACATTTGGATTGGTTCCATGTCTTAGTGATCGTGAATAATGCCATAATAAACATTGATGTGCAAGGACTTTTCTGACTGAGCATTCTCCTGTCCTTTGGATAGATACCCAGAAGTGGGATTTCTGGATCAAATGGTAGTTCTATTTGTAGATCTTTGAGGAACCTCCATATTGTTCTCCACAGTGGCTGAACCTGTTTACAATCCCACCAACAGTGCAAGAGAGTTCCCCTTTCACCACAACCCTGACAACTGCCAATACTTATCACTTTTTGTATTTTAAATCTTTGCCATTCTGACAGGGGTTAGGTGGTATTTCATTATGGTTTTAATCTGCATCTCCCTTATGATGAGGGATATTGAACATTTTCTCATATGCTTTTTGGCTGTTCATTCTTTCTTAGAGAGATTTTTGTTAAGCTCATTTCCCCCTCTTTTAATTGGGTTAATCATTTTTTTTTTCCAGGTAAGCTGCTTGAGTTTCCTGTGTATTCCAGTTATCAGTCCCTTACCTGAGGCATAGTTTACAAAAATATTCTCCCATTCTGAGGATTATTGATTTACACTAGTTACTGTATCCTTGGTTGTGCAGAAATTTCTTAGTCTGATATAATTCCGCTTGTCTATTTTAGGGATTTTTTTTCCCATGCTTTGGAAGTCTTATTTAAGAATTCTTGGGACCAGCAGTTAGCGTAATGGCTATGTTGCTGGACTCCCACATAGTCGACCGCGGTTCGAGTCCCGGATCCGGTGGCTTAAACTCACGCCGGGCGCATGTGCGTGCATGCCCAGGATCCCAAGAGGAGAATGGAGGAGAAGGGATTGCAGCGTGACCATTCCCCCTGGGGGGTAATTTCCTGCTTTCTGTCTCTCGGTCTCTCTCTATCTGTCTGGCGAGCGCACGCGCCCTATAGCAAAAAAACCTCTCAAAAAAAAAAAAATGAATTCTTTGCCTACCCCAATGTCTCTCAGGGTTTCTGCAGTATTTTTCACCAGTAGTTTTATAGTTTGAGGTCTTAGGTTCAGATCTTTGATCCATTTTGAGTTGACTTTTGTTAATGGTGAAAGATGGGGATTCAATTTCATCTTTTTGCAGGTGGATACCCAGTTTTTTCCAGCACCATTCGCTAAAGAGGTTTTTCTTTTCCCACTGGATTGACTGATATCCCTTGTCAAGGATCAGTTGGTTGTATGTTTTAGGGTTTATTTCTGGGGTCTCTATTCTATTCCATTGGTCCACATGTCTGTTTTTTATTTTTTATATTTTGGCAATACGATGCTTTACTTTTTGTTGTTGTTGTTGTTTTTAAAGAGGCTTTTGCTATAGGGCGCATGCACTTGCCAGAAAAACAGAGAGAGACAGAGAGACAGAAAGCAAGAAGTCACCCCCCAGGTGGGATGGCCATGCTGCAATCTCTTCTCCACCATTTTCCTCTCAGAATCTTGGGCACCCACGCACATGATGCACCCAGCATGAGTTTAAGCCACTGGGTCCAGGACTCAAACCATGGTCGACTACATGGGAGTGCAGTGACATAGCCATTACTCCAACTGCTGGTCCCAATACCATGCTGTTTTAATTATCACAGCTTCATAGTATATTTTGGGGTCAGGGAGTGAGATGCCACCACTCTACTCTTCTTGCACAGGATTGCTTTGGCAATATGAGGTCTTTTATGGTTCCAGACAAATTCTATGATTGTCTTTTTTAGATCTGTGAAGAATTGCATTAAATATATAGCTTAATTTGGGTAGAATTGCCTTTTTGATTACATTAATTCCTCCAATCTAGGAACATGGGATGTCCTTCCACTTTTGTGTCATTTTCAATATCTCTTTTAAAGATTTCCATAGTTTTATTTGTAAAGGTCTTTGACTTTCTTAGTTAGGCTTATCCCTAGGTGTGTTATACATTTTGTGTCTATGGTAAAAGTGATTCCTTTCTTCAGATCTACCTCATTCAACTTGTTCATATATAGAAATGCTATAGATTTTTGGATGTTGATTTTGTATCCTGACACTTTATTCTATTCATTTATTACTTTGAGAAATTTTTCATGGAAACCTTTGGGTCTTCTAAGTATACCATTATGTCATCTGCAAATAAAGATATTTTTACCTCTTCTTTCCCTATTGCAATGCCTTTTATTTCATTCTCTTTTCTGATTGCATTGGCTAAGACTTTCAGCACTATACTGAAAAGAAGTGGACAAAGTGTACAGCCTTGTCTTCTACCAGTTTTCAGTGAGAAATATTTTCCTATTCAGCATAATATTAGCTAAAGGTTTTTCATATATGACTTTTATTGTGTTGAGAAATGACCCTTCTATACCAATCTTGATAAGAGTCTTTTTTTATTTCAATTTATTTATTTGCATTCATTCACTGTACATCATTACAACATACAAAATGAGATTTTCCATCCAGAGTACACTGTATATTGTCTCAATCAAGCACATCAACAAACATGTTATTGTCAGCAAATGATCTTCCATTTCTTGTTTTCTGTATGTTTAGCTTCCCCCCCCCCCCCCCCCCCCCCCGATCCTTGATTCCCTATCTCTTCCTGATGGGATGTCCTTTGTAGGTAACTTGATGTTTTTCTCTTGCCAATCTTAGTATCTTGTCTTTGTCTACGGTTTTGGTCAACCTGGCTATAATGTGTCTTGGAGAAGATCTTCTTGGGTTGATTCTATTTGGGGTCCTTTGTATTTCCTGGGACTGGATCTTTGAATGCCTCTCTAGGTTTGGGAAGTTTTCTTGCAGGATTTCATGGAATAGATTATCAATGCCCTTATGGGTCTCTTCACCTTCTGGAATGCCAATTATCCAGATATTTGGACGTTTGATGGTATCCAGTACTTCTCGCATATCATTCTCAAATTTTGGGGTCATTTTCTCAGTCTTCGTGGTGGATTTTTCTAGGCCAGCCATTTTCTCTTCTATATCTGAGATTCTATTTTCTGAATGATCTAGTCTGCTTTCAATACTTTCAAGGGAGATTTTGACTTCTTGTATTATAGACTTCATCTCTAGCAGTTCCGTTTGAGTCTTTTGTAAAGTGTGTAATTCCTCTTTTAGATCTAGCAAGAATTTCCTCATCTCCTGGAACTCGTCAACTTCTTTCTCCTTTCTCTTTAGCAGTTCATTATCTCTCTTCTCTTCCATCTCTGTTAGCTTCGACATTATGAATGCTCTAAATTCCTTATCAAACATTTCCATGATTTTCACCGAGCTGCTTGTGGATGAAGAAGAGTTACTCTTTTCCCTTGGAGGAGAGGTATTTTCTCATTTTCCCATATTTCTCGTGATCCGGCGGTGATTTCTTGTTATCTGATGGATGGTGTGGTTCTTTCAAATTAAGCCACCGGGTCCGGGACACAAATCGCGGTCGACTACATGGGAGTCCAGCAACATAGCCATTACGCTAACTGCTGGCTCCCTCTCTCTGCATATTTTTTGTATAGAAAATACATCTAAAGGAGATAATGGGATATTGAGATCCCCAACAATTATAGTACTGCGACCTCTCTCTCCTTTCAGCTCTAATAGTCTTTCCTTTACACATTTAGTTGCTCCTGAATTGGGTGCATGGATATTTATAAGCATTAATTCTTTATGAATTACCCAATTTACTACTATAGTGCCCTTCTTTACCTCTTCTTATAATTTTTGTCTTAAAACCTATTTTGTCTGAAATCAATATCGCTATTCCAGCCCTTTTTGATTTAGATTTGCATGGAATATCTTTTTCCAGCCCTTTACTTTTAGTGTATGTATGTCTTTTTCTTTTTTAAGAGGTTTTTACTATAGGGCATATGCGCTCGCCAGACACAGAGAGAGAGAGACAAAGAGACAGAAAGCGAGAATTCACCCCCCGGGGGGATGGCCACGCCACAATCCCTTCTCCTCCATTCTCCTCTTGGGATCTTGGGCAAGCACGCACACGCGCCTGGCATGAGTTTAAGCCGCCAGGTCTGGGACACGAACCACGGTCGACTAGGAGTCCAGTGACATGGCCATTAGGCTAACTGCTGGTCCCGAGTCTATGTGTGTCTTTATTCTAAGGTTAATTTCTTGTAGGCAACAGATTTTTTTTTTTAATCCATTCAGCCAGTCTGTATCTATTGATTCAAGAATTTAATCCATTAACACTCAATGTTATTATAGATATTTCTGGACATGTTTCTATCATTAAGTGAGCCATTTTGTTGGTTGATTTTTGTTCTCTTATATCCTTCTGCCTGACTTTATTTTTCCTAATATAGCACTTCCTTCAAAACCTTTTGAAGAGCTGGTCTGGAGTTGGTGAATTCTTTCAGATTTTATCTGTGAATGTTTTTAATCTTTTTTTTTCTCATAGGAAGGATAATCTTTCCGGGTATAGTAGTCTTGGTTGAAATTGTTTTTCATTTAACAATTTGACTATATTTCTCCATTCTTTCCTTGCTTGCAGTGTTTTTGATGAGAGGTCTAATATTAGCCTGATGAGATAAACTTCTTGCCAATTTTAATATCGTGTCTTTGTCTGTGGTTTTGGCTAATTTGGCCATGATGTGCCATGGAGTGTATCTTCTTAGGTTGATTCTATTTGGGGTCCTATATATTTTTTTGGTTTGGATATTTGAATACCTCTTTAATTTTGGAAATTTTTCTTCCAGGATTTCATGGAATAAATTATCAATGCCCTTATTATTTTCTTCCTCTCCTGGGACACCAATTATCCAAATGTTTGGGCATTTGATGATATCTTGTATTTCTTGTAGATTATCTTCATTTTTATTTTTTATTTTTTCTCAGTCTTTTTGATATTTTTTTCTAGGTCAGTGGTTTTGTCTTCTACATTTGAGATTTGATCTTCTTCATGATATCTTATTTTAATACTTTCAAGGGAAGTTTTAATTTCCTGTATCACATTCTTAACCTCTAACAATTCCATTTGATTCTTTTTTATGGTGTCTATTTCTTCCTTTAAATTGTGAAAGGACTTCCTCATCTCCTGAATCTCGTTATCTCTTTTCTCTTGCATCTCATTTAGTTTGGTCACTATAAACATTCTAAATTGTTTATCTGCATTTCCACAAGTTCCATTGTGTTGTTTTGAGTGATGAAGAATTGGTATTTTCCCTTGGAGGAGAGAGATTTTGATTGTTGCTCATATTTTTTGTGCCTCTGAAATGGTTTCTAGTCACCTGGTGATCTATACATTCATTCCTAAATTATTCAAGGTATCTCTGACTGTTCTAAGGCATGCAGGAGTAGACAATTAGTAATCTCTCTTCTGCTCCACCTCCCTGTTGTTCACCAGCTCCTTGCACTGTTGTCACTGGTCCTGGGTAACACAAAGTCCTCCCTGTTTCTAGAGAACAGATGCACCTGAAACTTAGCTACTGATGTCCAATTCAGTAACAAAGAACAGATCGCTAGGCACGTGGCATGCTATACAAAACACCGGTCCTGGGAGTTTAAAGGCAAGTGAGGGAGGAGATGAGTCAAGGATTCCAGCCATTAAACTGTCCAGAGGCAGGTAGCCTGCCATCTGGCAAGGCCCTTTGCTGGAACCGGTGTCCGGATGTGGTGGGGAGGGTGTGCAAGCTCCCAGAGACACTTTTCAAAGCATAATAAGAGAACAAAAAAATAATGGGAGGTATAAAAGCATATTTGCTAACAAGAATGACTGTGTGTGTATGTGTGTGTGTGTGTGTGTGTGTGTGTGTGTGTGTTTGTATGTATTTGTATCCAGGAGGATGAAGAACGGGGAAATTGTTAGAATGAGGTAGTCATGTAGGTAAGAAACAATGGGATTTAGTGTACAGTGGGAGGGGCCAGCCTTGGAGAGCAGCATGGGGAGTCCTTCTGCAGGAACCAGCAGGAAGGCAGCATGTGTGGGTGCAGATGGGGTGCTGGGAACACTTGCACATCCTTCCCTGGTTACTTCAATTTTCTAAGTGAATAGAAAATAAGACTGCAATTAAGAGCAAGAATACAGTCGGAGGAGTCGGAGGCTTGCAGAGAAAGAGGAGGAAAAAAAATGCCCATGTAGCAGAGGTCATCTAGTGAGTGTGCTTAGGTCAGCTAATATGATTTTTGGGCAGCTCAAAGGGACCACGTTCTGGGACCAGAAGGGACCAGCTTTTGGTATCCCCCTGGATATTTGTTTAGAAGGAAAAGCCCTGCCCCTGTGCTTAGAAGCCAACAAATGTTTCATGTCTTCAGAGCGTGACTTTGGAGATGAAGGGGAGTGGCAGGAATGTGAAGGTGGGAATTAGTTAGGATGTTTTCCTGTCAGCCTGACAAGAGATAAGCTCTTGGACTGGGACATGGAAAGAAACAGACGGACGGTAAATTGAGGTTGTCATAGTCTCAGGGCTTCAAGGACAGAGAAATGTTACTGTTCCACCTTCTCATTAGTTGCTTGTGCTTGCCTTATTAGAATCATCTTCAATCCTTGTGTCTTTACAAGTATCTTCTTTTTAAGCTTACTTGTTCATGTGAATTCATTTAGTTAAAATTAAATAATAGGCATGTTAATCCATTTAGTTAGGTGTAGGCAAACTGTGCTAAAAGTGCATGAGCCAGTCATGCAGGATTCTGGATTAAAGTGACTGGATTCCATATGATTGACCACACTGTTCAGGTCCCAGAACCAGTGGCTTAAAATACATGCCAGGAGCATGTGAGTACATGCCCAAAGTACTGGAAAGAGTGAGAAATAGAGGAGAAGGGATTGCCATGTAGTCATTTCCTATGGGAGTGCTTTCTCACTTTCTCTCTCTCTCTCTCTCTCTCTCTCTCTCGCTCTCGCTCTCGCTCTCTCTTTTTCTCTCTCCAGTGAGTATGCCTAAGCTCTGTCAACTTTTTTTTTAAATGTTAAAAATGAACAAGTGATGGGAATTCTACTCTTCTATCCAGACCCAGGGATCCTTCTGACATATGAAGTAAGTCTTAACCCATACATTAAATATTAGTAAATAAAAATTACTTTCTCTCTTTTCTTGATAAAAATTTAAATAGAAGTACTATATGCTGTCTCTATTACACAGTACTGAAAATTTTATGCCTTTGAAGAGTTATTTCCTGGTCTAGACAAGTGATTTCCAAACTAGTATATGCATCCTCCTGGGATATACAGTGTTTTTATGCAGTAAAAAGATAAAAATTATTTTTAAAGTTTATTTATTTATTTGTTCATAGGGAGAGAGGAGAGAGAGAGAGAGAAGAGAAAAAGAAAGAGAGAGAGGCATCTCAATAGGAAATGGGATATTCATGCCACAATCCACCTCCAGCCTCAGCCAGCCCAAATCTTTGCCATGCGTGCATCTAGCATATACAAGAAGATATTGAGATGCAAACCTAGGGCCTTTCCATGTGAGTATAACCTTGCAAATCATTGCATTACTACTACACCATCATCTGACTCCAATAGTTTTAAGGTAGTCAAATTCTCCATCCTCAACTTCTGCAGATCCAAAATCAATACTTTTTATATTTACCTATGAATGAAGATAGTTCTGATTGGAGGGTCTCCTTTCCTACTTAACTTTTATAATCATCCTTCACTCTGTTAAGAGTGAAAGGCACAACTCCAGAATCTTCCTGTGAAGCATGGTCCAGGCCTACAAAATCTTCCTGGCAATGAAGAGACAATTCAACTACTCCTTTACTGAAGTTACCATTCACTTTATTAAGCATGCATTTCCAAGCAATACTTCCTTTGTAATGTTTAGAGATCCCCTTAGCACAATATAAATTGTGTTTATGCTGTTCAGACCAGTAACTATGGTATAACAATATGTGTAATAGTAATGACATTTAGAAGAAAAGTTTTTATCACTTAGAGTCTCATGGTCACAGAAAATCAAATCAATAAATTTCAACTGGTGCTCATACTTTCTATACTTTGTCGTAGAAGAGTATGATAGAGTTCTAAGTAAAAGTCTTTCAACCATAAAAGTAAATTACATTAGTATTAAATGTCATGTAGAAAGCAGAATAAAATGCAATTTTAGAGGATTAGAATTGGTATTTCAATTGTTAAACAGCTTGCTCAGGCCTTTCTTTGAAATGATGAAGGTAGATATAAATTTTGTATTATATTTATGTTCAATTGAATACATTTAAAAGGGTGACATAATAGTTTTATTTCTAAATGTCAATATTTATGACATATGAGAAATTATATTTCTTTTAACTATTTCAATTTGTGTTGAAAAATTTTAGATACAAATTTAAAGCCATGTAAGTGAAATCATAGTTGTTGGAAATTCTTATTAGGAAATATGTGACTCTCTGAACTAGACTACCTCCAAGTTAGATTGCCTCCAAAAGCTTACAGGGAAAGTGGCACAACAGTAAAACTCGACCCTCGGTGAGGCTCAACCACATGGGAGGGTTTGGGGTTCATGTCCAGAGACCTCCCTGAGTACACAAAGTATGCACATGCCCATTAGCAGGGGCTGGCTGAAGGTAGGGTATATTGTTTCATTAAGATCCTATTCAGGGTGCTCCCTCTCTCTCTCTTTCTCTTTCTCTCTCTCTCTCTCTCTCTCTGTCGTTTTTGCTCATAGGACAAATGAAGATAAACTTTAAATGTTTTTTAAATAAATTTCTTTTTGTTTTTACATTTAACTACTTTACAATACAAAATGAATTTTCCTTTATGCCATCTGAGATGTGCATCATACTGGGTAAAGTCTCTTTGCAATCTAAGTCATGTATAGCTATGGAATGTATAAGTAATAATAAATTAAACAAAAAAAAAAAAAAACAAAATAAATTTTCCCAAAAAGAAGATTGAGTCAGCCATAAGAACTGAGATCTAGTGCTTTCAGGGAATAAGTGAAGATGTTCTGCTGAGAAGTCACCGTGGTAGAGCCCCCTCTATCCTTCCGTCTCTCACTGTCTCTTTCTGTCTCTCTGTCTCTGTCTTTTCTTTTTTTAATTTTTCTTTTTTTTATTTTTAAGGTAAAGTATTTTCTTGCCTCTGAAATCCTCCTTTATCTTGGTAATAATCCCCTTACCTTTCCCCCTTCCATTTAGGAGAGGGAAAAAGAGGAGGCCACAAGAAGACTAAGTCTGCAATGAGAGCTGAGCCCTAGTGCTTTCATGCCACACAGTTTTCATTTTTTTAAATAATTTTTTTTCTCTTTTATCTTTCTCTTTTTCTCTATTTTCTTATCCTTTTTCTTTTACCTCATCACTTTGCAGCTTAGCTTCTATGCACTGAGAATCTAGACAGGTCTAAGAGAAAAATAGCCAAGCATCTGAATACTATTAGGGTCAACATATTCCTCAATTCCCACTGAATCTTAAACACAAAGGGAGAATAATGGAACAGCAAAGAGTTTGCAGACCACCTCTTCTTGTGCACCTCTGATCGCTCAGATTGAGCTTCTAGAAATTAGGAAGAAATGAATAACCCATCAGATGACTAGAAATCACTGCAAAGATAGAAGAAATATGAGAAATCAAGAAAATATCTCTCCCCCAAGGGAAAAGAATAACTCCTCCATAACTCCCAGAAATGTCTGATAAAGAATTTAGAATATTCATAGTGCCAAAGCTAATAGAGATGGAAGAGAAGAGAGACAATGAACTCCAGAAGAAAAGAGCCAACAAGTTCTAGGAGGTGAGAAAGTTTTTGCATGATCTGAAAGAGGAGATTCACATCATAAAAAAGAATCAAACAGAATCATAAGAGATGAAGGCTGTAATACAGGAAGTAAATTTTCCCTTGAAAGTATTAAAAGAAAACTAGATCAGATAGAAAATCAAATTGCAGATGCAGAAGACAGAATCGCTGGACTAGTAAAATCCACCACGAAGACTGAGAAAGTAGCCCCCCAAAATGACAATAATATATGAGAAATACTAAATACCATGAAACATCCAAACATCAGATAATCAGTATCCCAGAAGGTGAAGAGACTAATAAAGGTATTGATAATCTATTCCATAAAATCCTGGAAGAAAACTTTCCAAACCTAGAGAGGCATTCAAAGATCCAGAGCCAGGAGACACAAAGGACCCCAAATAGGATCAACCCAAGAAGATCTTCTCCAAAACACATTATTGCCAGATTGACCGAAACCACAGACCAAGACAAGATACTAAAATTGGCAAGAAGGAAGCGTCAAGTTTCCTACAAAGAATATCCCATCAAGCTAACAGCAGACTGTTCATTGGAAACAATGTGAGCAAAGGAAGAACAAGAAAATATACTCAAAGTGTTGAGTATTTTCAGCCAAGAATACTATATCTGGCAAGATTATCCTTCATATGGGAAGAGAAGACAAGAACATTTTCAGGTAAACAAAAACTGAAAGAATCTATCGACATCAGACCAGTTCTCCAAGAAATTCTGAAGGGAGTGTTATCTCATGAAAACTAAAGTCAGACACACATTGATAAGAATTCAAAAACAACTGAGAAAATGGCCAGCTTAATGGTAGGGACAAGTCCAGAGTTGAACATTATCTTCCAGAATTTAAATGGAAAGATCATACCACAATAGAAGATAGATTAAGTACATGAGTGAACTGGCGAAATAGAATTTTATGACTTTTGACTAAAACATTACTGATCTTCTATGCTTTGTTTTCTAGAGTTAAAGATTTTTATCTTCTCTTGAGTTGTGGACAATCAGTACATCTACTATTCAAACAGAATCCTAACCTGTTTCTTGGCTTTAAGTCTTAAGCAAAGTTCTCTTAACATTTTTAAATTTTGATTTATGAAAGCTAAAACTGCCTTTCTTAAAATTAAAAACAATTTAAAAATACGTATTTAATGACCACAGTAAGTTATATAACCTCAGATAGGTGCTACTTTATAGTTTATTCATTCTATCCACAGAGTTTCGGGCCTAAAGTCAATATGTATTCACAGATATGTATATATCAGATGAACTTGCTATTCAAAGTATTTAGATTAATTAAGAAATTTTGTGAATCAATGAAATGGGGAAAAAAAATAAAGGAATGGAAAGCAACTGTAGATACCAGAGACAGTGTGGGAGGAGGGTGGGAAATGGCATAGGGTTAGAAACAGGGGAAAAATATATATGAGAAACGAGAAATGGAAAATTATTTGTTAATAACATGTATGATTAAACCACTTTACAGTGTATTCTGGATGGGAAATCACATTTTGTATGCTGTGATGATATTCCGTGAAAGAATGTAAAATAAATACATTTTAAAAAAGTCTGTTTTGAATTGGTGCTTCCCTAGGTGTAAATGAGACTCAGGTGCGTGTACAAGAGGTGAACAAATGCTCCAACTGGCCTCGTAATCAACGGCAAGAGGTAGACTCAGGTTTTATAGGGTATGAGCTTATGTAATAGGAAAAGGGGGGAGACTTTTTAAGAAAAGGACACAGAATTTTGCTAAAAATTAAGTTCTGCTGCCCAACTGCAATGGTAGTGCAAGTGGTAGGGTGCATGCAGTGGAGCCACATAGGGGGACCAGAATCCCTGGTCTACGTGAACACACTGTGCATGCCCAGTCTGTCATCTTGGCTGTCTCAGAGGCTAAGGGAGGCTCAGATGTGGAGAGACCCTGTCAAGGGTACCTGTCTCTCCTCTTTTTCTCATGAAAGAAACAATCACAAAAAATTAGGTTCAAAAGTGAATATTTTTGAATAAATAATAAATAAATAATAAGAAGTTACAAATGTCACAAAACTCAAAACGACTTGTGTTACAAGTTTGTAACAAATTTAGAAATCTGATAAATGTGATTCTCATGATAAATAAAAATGTAAAGTGCATTTAAAAAATGAATTTCCCCACCATGAATATGTAGCACATTAATCTAGTCAAAGATATTGCCAAGCACATTATTTTTTATTTTTGTGTCTGTTAAATGTTTTGCTTATATTTTTCCCCCGGTTCCGTCCTCTCCTACCTCCCACCCCATTTCCCACCCTTCTCCTGCACTGTCTCTAGTATCCACAGTTGCTCTCAGGTGCTTTTATACCTTATAATCTTTCAGTTTCTGCCATAGAGTGCAGACATTTGGTATATATTAACTGGGGACATACAATGCCTCTCTTTCATAGTTTTGTTTGCTTTGCTTAGCAGTACATCTTTCATATTCATCCACTTTCTATTGAATGCTAGGGTCTCATTTTTTATGGCTGAATAATATTCCATAGTATATATGTGCCACACTTAAATGTTTTAAAATGGAAAGTGTATAGGTAGGTGACAGAAAATAGACATTAGAGGTATTCCAAGGTGCAAAGAGTTTATTTTTGGTATATATATATATATATATATATATACATACATATTTATGATGCACATGTATTTGTGTGTGTCTGTGTGATATGTGTGTGTGTGTACATAAATACATATATATATATAAAGTAGAAATATATACATATCCTTATCTAAGGTAGATCTATATACACATATGTATCATATATGTGTGTGCATATGTATATGTATATATATATGTATATACATGTGTATGTGTGTATATATATAAAATATATATTATATATAAACAATACATAATTTAATTCAGCCATATAAAAAATTGTGTACACACACTCAGACACATGTTTATAGGCTTGAGAATTCTATATTCAGAGAAAAACCCAATGTCTTCATACTTATTCTTAACGTTTTCAGATCAAAAGTCTCAAATTTAGGCTAAGAATAATCTTACTCCACAGATCTGAAGGCATCTTCATGAATAATGAGATCCACTCTGCCATGAAGCATAAATGCCTCCAAAAGGATATCTTGATTTTAGCTTGAAAAATACTGAATACAAGCTGATTTAGTGGGAACTTTAAAATTCTACTAATTACTGCATCTCACCCAAATTCATATATACTCCCTATCCATCTGTTCCTTTCCAGTTCCCAGTTAAGGTTTTCATCATCTCGTGTCAGCTAGACTGAGGAGTGAGTATGGGAAGAGGATGAAGAAATCTCTGCTCTCATTCCTTGAAGAAAATAGTTGTGCAGACATGTTACTAAAGGAAAATGCAGTTAGACTCCTCCATGTGTGTAGCACACTTAAAGATGATTTCAACTAGGATTTTAAAAGTGAGTTTTCCGATGATAGCTTAGGTAAGAAAAAATCATAGTACTTACTGATGTAAGCTGTTAGTTTGTTGAGGTTTCAGCTCTGTTGCAAGAAATCACCTTTATTAAAGAGAATCTATTCTACTTAAAGATTAGTTTTTGGTGGAAATTTAGACCGATTCATCAAATACTACTGGGGTTGGCCACATAGTCTTGAGGAATTTACAATTCAAGGATAAGATAGATAAATGTGCAAATAAATTTTAGGTAATAAACAATTAATTTTCATAATATATCTGATTATCAAGAAACTGCTCCATTTCAGACACTTGTGTGCAGCACACGGGTGCGAGATACATACAATACCGGACCAGCTCGATGACAGCAAGAGTGTGCTGCTCAAGAGACCTGGATCTAATGTGGGGACTGTAGTTGGAATCCCCAATCCCGTCAGTCTGAAATATGCTGGGCACACATGCCAGTGTCCAAGATCCATCTGGAGGAAGAGGATCGAGTGACTAGACTCTGTAAAGGGTGCTCATCTTTCTCTCTCTCTCTCTCTTTCTCTCTCTCTCTCTCTCTCTCATATATGAATATGCACCCCATCTTGAATAAATTTTTTTTTTATTATTTTTTTTTTAATTCTGCCTGCCTTGCAGAATTTTTGCAGCCTCAAAAAGGTTCACTTTGCTCGGATCATGTGTATCTTCTCTCATTAGATGATGCCTGAGTAAAACTTGTAATTACTGGGGCCAGCAGATGGTATAGTGATTATGTTGCTGGACTCCCACATGGATGATTGTGGTTTGAGTCCCCAATCCGGAGGCTAGAAATTCCCACAGGGTGCGTGTGTGCATGTCCAAAATCCTGAGAGGAGAATGGAGGACACAAAATTTCAGTGTGATCATGTCCCCTGGCAGGTGGTTTCTCACTTTCTGTCTCTCTCTTTCTGTCCGGCAAACCCACGTACCCTATGGCAAAAATCTCTCATGCACTCTATGGCAAAAATCTCTCTCATTAAAAACCAAACAAAACAGAAAAGCTTGTAATTACCATGATGAGAATACTGAGAGTTTGTTTCCTATATGAAAGTGTTTAAACACTGAGAGTTTCTTGGATGATTAATCGCTGGGGTTAATTGAAATAAACCAAAATCTTTAGCTCACTCTGATCTTCCTTTTATTTTGAGATAATTTTATGCTCTTTCAGTTGTAGTGTATTGCTAACTTTTTCTTCTCAAAGTCAATCTATGATGTCAATGTCAACATGAAAAATAGTAATTACTGATAAAGAGTATAATTTTGGTGGAATTAAATAAGACTGTTTAAGAGAAATAAGAGAAATGACTGATCATTGGTAAACAGTGAGAATCTCATACTGAATAAGAAAAACTAATCTATAACCAGGGGCACTATGAGGATGAGTTTGTTCCCTGTGGTGAAGCTATTTTATCTGAACCATACATGATTTAACTGATAAATTCTAATGACATTATTTTATAGTTGAATTTTCTAATTGCAGCTATATTAAACTGGACACCAGGAAAACTTTCTAATTTAGTTATTATTATACCGATGATGAACTATAAAGAGAAGAAAGTATACTAATTTTTATAAATTCCCATGGATGAGTACAGAAAAGAATAATCATTTCATGTTCTTTCTTAATTTTCAAAATTTGGCGTTTCAGTGTTAATGAAGGAAAGACATAATACGTATTTTTCTCTGGGATATTTAACGATGGGTAGATAAAGGAATGTGAATGTGTAAGGACTATTCATTTTCTGACATTCCTGTCTTTTTTTAAAAAATAACCTGTTAGCCTATTTATTTCTTCCAAAAAGGCAGAGATAATGAGAAAGAGAAACAGAGACAGAGAGATGGGCACCCCAAACAGGGTCTTCATGCTGTAATCTACCTCATCTCATCTGGGTTGGGTCATGGGCACATGTGCACTTGACATACTCAAGAAGGTCCTGGGACATGAACCCAGACCTTTCCTATGTGGGTCCAATTATGTTACCGCTGCACCATCACCTGGCACTCCCATATTATTTCCCTACCCTGAAAGCTCAATCTAGTCATGCCCAGGGTCCCGAGATGAAGCTGGTGCAAGTGCTGTTGGTGGGCAGGCTAAGTAAAAGGGCTCTCCAGGTCAGGTCACAGTAGGAGGGACATAATCAGATTTGTAGATGAGCTGCCTGCTGGACGGAGAGAGGGTCTGTGACTGAAGGGAATCTGAGCTCCTGCCAGAAAAGAGAACCCTGAATATGAGCAGGGAGGAAAATCCCGGTGCTATAAGTGACTGTTTAGTATGTGACTTGCAGGTGATAAGTAGTCAATGACAATGCACTATTTGTGGACTTTCATGAGATGAAATAAGATACAAGCAGAGAAAAAAAACAAACTTGGTTTTGGGGGGACCAGCAGTTAGCGTAATGGCTATGTCACTGGACTCCCAGGTAGTCGACTGTGGTTCGAGTCCTGAACCCAGTGACTTAAACTCATGCTGGGCACATGTGCACACGTGCCCAAGAACCCAAGAGGAGAATGGAGGAGAAGGAATTGCAGCATGGCCATCCCCCTTGGAGGGTGATTTCTTGCTTCCTATCTCTGTCTCTTTCTTTCTGGCGAGCGCACATGCCCTATAGCAAAAACCTCTCAAAAAAAAAAAAAAAAAACAAAAAAAAACAAAAAAAAACCTTGGTTTTTGGGAGTATACAGAATTCCTCCGGCCTCAGCATCACTGAGAACTGACATTTGGGGTTAGGTAACTATGGTAGAGTGTCCTAAGCATCATAGGAAGTTTTGCAGCACCTTGGTCTCCTCTTACTAGATGCCAGTAATAACACTCTTCCACTCAATCTGTGATGACTCAAACATTGCTGAATGTTATCTAGGGGGGACAACTCCCCTCAACTCCCTGTTAAGACCCACTACTGTAAACTATTTTTCTTTAAATTACATGGGACTAGGCAACCCTAGAATTATGTTTCTTTTCTTCAATATCCTCTAACTAGTAATTGCATCTTGTTCACACACCAAACTGCAACTGAACCTTGATTTGTGTTTATCTGCTTGTTGAACTTGCAACCTCATGGGACTGTCAGACTTCAAGGCCCAGTATTTAACTCTTCCCTCCTTCCTTGTAGAAAAGGGGAGGGGATAAACACATTGCCTGTAAGAGTCAGCTGATTAATACTTTTTCTAAGAGAGGAACTCTGTATTAATTTATTAATTCACTAGAAAAAGGCATTAATACTTGTGAAAGGAATGCTGATGATCTCTGTGCTTAGACTATATCATAACCTTGGGACCAGCAGATTGCATAATGGTTACGTCTTTGGACTCCCATGTAGTTGACCGTAGTTTGAATTCCCGACCGAGTGGCTTAAAACTCACACTGGGCACATGTGCATGCATGCCCAAGATCCCGAGAGGAAAATGGAGGAGAAGGGATTGCAGCATGGCCATCCCCCAGGGAGTGATTTCCCATTTTCCATCTCTCGATCTCTCTGTCTCTCTTTCAAGCGCAAGTGCCCTATAGCAAAAATATCTCTCTCTCAAAAAAAGAACGTATCATAACCTTACTGTGAAACAATAAATAGAGTGCAATATATTTTGCTTCAATATCAATGATGTTGTCATCCTTATGAAATATGCCCATCAATAGTACTTAACTAGATGACTATGAGATGTACTACT
Source organism: Tupaia tana (assembly GCA_026018925.1). Lineage (NCBI taxonomy): Eukaryota > Metazoa > Chordata > Mammalia > Scandentia > Tupaiidae > Tupaia > Tupaia tana. The sequence goes on along the minus strand of JAKSZU010000013.1, from coordinate 7,863,208 downwards.
TATATGGATATTAAATTGCTCTGTCATACTTTAGGGGGTGCTCATATCACTACATGACATACATCTATTGAGTCAGTCATCAAAGCAGCAGTGGGATGTCCTGTTTCTATTCATCCAAGTTTGTTTTTTTTCTCATTATTCTTTTATGAGGCTTCACAATTGATTGATGCTTATCTGAAAAACATTTTGGCTGGATTTCTCTTCCATATGTTTCACTTGTTCATTGGGAGAAACACATTAAATATTTCTTTATAGGCTATAATGGGTATTTATACTTAATATATTGTAATTAAAATATTAATTAAAACATATTTAAAATTCTGATTTAGTCATCATGGTTTTAGAGATCTCTGGTCCAGTATGGACACTTTGTATTTCTAATTGGCCTGTTGGGACTATGGTAATTTTTCAAGGAGTGAACTTCTTTTTTTTTTCTTTTATTTATTTTTTTCATTTCATTTTCTTCCATACATTCAATCACATTATTATTAATCTTACAAAATGTATATTTCAACAGGTGAACATTTCTCCCTAGTACTGTTGATAAAACTACGAAATATCTTCAACAGATAATACCACACCTCTTTGTGCCATTAATGAGTGAGCTTCTTTATTTTTTCAAGAAAAATTTGACTTGGTTGTAAAATTATTGTAAACGTGTTTCTTTTGTGGTGCCTAAATCTACCTTCCAGAATTATTCTCTGATCCATTCTGTTATTGTTTTCTAATGCAGTGGAACACAGATATGCTTCCTTCTGTACATGAGCATCTTTAAATACTCAAAGGTAGCGCTTAGGTCTTCACTCAACTTGAAGTCTTCCCTCATGTCTAATTCCTCTAGTGTCATCAACTAGTTCCTAAGTTAAACAATATTCCAATGGCCAGCTCTGCCTTCTGAATTCCACCAGTTCTTCCAGATGCGATGGAAGTTCTGGCAATCCCTTCCACTGGGTACCCCTGATCTTTTTCTCTGTCCCCATAAGATTAGCACTTGATTATACCTTGGCCACATTTACCTGTGTGCTATGTGCACCTGCCCTTGCTTCTCTCCTAGCCTTGCTTCATGCCACCACCTTGCATGGGTATCTTTGTTTCCAGAATGACACAGGTAGGGTTGGCTTATCCTGAAGATATTAAGCTCATGAGTGAGTAGGATGAGAGAAGACAAGTAAAGCAGGATGACTATGTGATGAACAGATTTTTAAATAATAAACTTTAGATTTTAGAACAGTTTTAGATTAACAGAAAAATTGCAAATATAGTTCACAGTTCCCATCTACCCCATACCTAGTTTCCCCTATTATTTTTTTGGGGGGGAGTGGGAGGAGAGGTTTTTGCTATAAGGCACATGTGCTTGCCAGAAATACAGAGAGAGACAGAGAGACAGAAAGCGAGAAATCACCCCACAGGGGAGATGGCCACACCACAATCCCTTCTCCTCCATTCTCCTCTCAGGATCTTGGGCACGCATGCACACGCACCTGGCATGAGTTTAAGCCATTGGGTCTGGGACTCGAACCACGGTCGACTACTTGGGAGTCCAGTGATGTAGCCATTACACCAATTGCTGGTCCTAAATTTCCCTTATTATTGACATCTTACATTAGTATGATACATTTGTCACAACTAATGAACCAATGCTGATAAGTTTTTATTCTATGTCCTTGTTCTGTTTCAGGATCTCACCTAAAACACTACCTTACATTTAGTTATTCCATCTCTTTAAGACTCCTCTCAGCTGTGACGGTTACTCATACTTTCCTTGTTTTTGATAACTTTCACAATTATGAGGAGTCAGGTATTTTGTAGTATGACTCTCTGTTGGAATTTGTCTGATGTCTTTATTATTATTAAGTTAAGATTATTGATTTTGGGGGAGGAGGGCCACAGAGGTAAGTGTCATTTTCAACATGTCATATCAAGGGTGCTTATTATCAACATGGCTTATCACTCTTGATGTTAACCTTGATCACCTGGCTAAGGTAGGCATGTCAGATTTCTTCACTGTAAAGCTATTTCTCTCCTTTTGTTTTATACTGTGTTCTTTGGAAAGAAGATACTGTAGGCAACCTATACTTACAGAGTAGAGAATTATGCTCTTCTTTCTTAAGGGTAGAATATTGACTAAATCACTTGGAATTCTTCTTCATGGGGATTTGTCTGTTTTCCACCATTTAATTATTCAATGATTTATTTTATACTAGTATGGACTCGCAGATTTTTATTTTATACTTTGTGTGACCAAACAAATTTTTATTAAATTGTCGATTTAATTGGCCTCCCTATTTGTTATCTTTTTCTAGACTTATAAGGAGGTTACTGTAATCACTACTGATCCAAACTTAAAATAAAAAAATATGTTGATATTTCATCAGTTTGAAAGGGGGAACATCATACATGTATCATCATAAAATTCATAAGATATGTCAGGTATTATGGAATTTTTTTATAGTCCCTGACACACCTTATATTCTTATCTGCTCCTACCCTGCTCAGAGAGTCAGAACCCCAAAATTCAGCTCCCTTGGGCAAAAATTCTGGATGTCTTACTCCTGAATATTGACAGTAATCTGTGTCCCAGTTGTGATGTTAAACTTATAAATCTCTTTTGATTTACTGAAAGATTCAGACTATGAAGCATTTTACTAGGATATAGAAAAATGTATATTATAGCTTTCAATCTTCAGCAATCATTAGGTACTGTTTGGAAAAGTGCAAAGAAACAATGGCTGAGCTCTGAGTCTTTTGCATCCTTATCCCTCTAGTTCCTCCTTTCATTCTCTCTCCTCAGTCTCATATTTAGCTGCCTGTTAAAAAAGATTTATAGGTAAAATCCTGGAATCCCATATAAATTTCAATTTCTGATAAACAACAGATGACTTTTTTAGTTTAAGTATGTCTCATACAGTACACAGGACATACATTTGTGGCCTTCCTCCCCAAAACATATAATCATGGTCTAATCATGAAAAAAACACTTAAACATGAGAAAAGCCCAAATAATGCACATACTTGTACTAAAAATTGTTTCACTTATCTGAAATACAAATTTGAGTTGATATTCTGTATACTTGTTTACTAAACATGGTAACTTTCTATGCATTATTTGGGGAAATTAAAAAAATATTTGTATCAAGATCCCCTCCACCAGATATTCTTATTTAATTGGTGCAGCCTGGAATTGGAATTTTTTTTAAAGTTTCCCAGGCATTTCCAATATGCAGCCACAGTTGAGAATCACTGCTGGACTTGCAGTAGCAAATTGGATAGATGTTTGTGATTAATGTGAGCAAAGGACTAGTTGGTGAACAAGATGAGCAGGGTGGAAAGCCAATAAAATTATGTCTAATGAGCAGGTAAACTTTAACGGCCAGAGGAGCATGGCCAACTGAGCACTGGCTAACAGTGATACAAGACTGGATAAGGGGGCAAAGGATGGCCCTGCTGTTTTCCTCTCGTTACCATCACTGACTTTATGAAACACATGAATACCTACTGCTGAACTCATGTAGCATGCCTGGGGATTTCTGTCCTGTGCCTTCCACCTGTCCAGATTTCCAAAATGTGTCCATTCCCAGCCACTATGATTAGCTCCCAAGCTCTTGCTGCAGAGACACCCTTTCAGTCACTCCCACCTCCCTGGATGCCTAAAGAATTCCTCTGTGTAGCCTGAGTGAAAATCTGGCATATATATATATATATATATATATATATATTTTTTTTTTTTTTTTTTTTTTTTTTCCTGTCCAGATTGCTCAATTAATGGCTAGAAATTCCAAGCGCAGACTGACCCTACCACTGGTTTCTCTGGCATTTTATGCTGTCTTGTTTGCTATAGGGACCCTGCATGACACTCGTGCTGATTAGTCTTCACATGTCAACAGGTTCACTGCAGGGGCATGGTGCTGGAGTTGGGGTTACCTGGGTCAGAGTAGACAAACTGCATTGGCTTCCATTCGTTAGAGGACGAGCTATATCCCAATACATATAGTATATGCCTCAGAGACTAAGAACTCTGAAAGGGATGCCAGAATTTTGCTTTTGCACTACATATTGCATGAACTGGTTAAAGATTTCAAGGAAATGAATCCATAAGTAGAAAGACAGTCACACTAGAGGCAACTGTGGGGCCTCAGACGAGTGAAGTCATGGTCCATTGCCTTTGTGTTCTCATGATGTCGATGAGCAGATGAGCCCTAAATAGAAAAGGCTAAATAACAATATGTCAGACAAACAGTGATAAGATTCTAAAGAGTGATGATGTACTGAGGAGTAATGAGCTCTCTACCAGCTGGATTTAACTTCAGATTTATGAATAACTGGCTTATTCATGGGGTGAAATCTCACACCATGTGGCTGATGAATGACTGGGCTTGTTGATGTTTTTATTGTGCCAGTTTTATCAGTGGAGAAGTTCCTGATTTATTAGAGTTTTGTGTAGAATCTGGAACACACTTCCCCATTGAAATGCTATAATAAATGGTTGTTAAGCATCAGAAACCTACTTAATTCAAAATATATCTGAAATACACTAAATTTTCAACCTTATGGCCAGGAATTGAGGATGGCATATCACAAATCACTTGGTTGCAGTCTTTTAGTCTCTCAAACAGAATCCCACCTCCATTGTATTCTTTGGAATCACTTTCTTTCCACTGCAAGAGAAAGAGACATTTTTCTTTCTCCTTTCTCACACATAGGCAGTGACAAGGCCCTTTCTTCTCAACTTTTTCCCACTGGTCAATGATTAAGAAGCAGTTTTTCCTCTCCTCTCCTGTCTGAAGCTTAAAGAGGCCCATCAGACAGATGAGGCAAGACTAGGGTTTGTGAAGGAGATTTCTGAGGGTGTTCATGGGAAGGTTAGGAGTGGAGAAATGGGGTCAATGAGCTAGAAGGTGAAGAAGAAAACTGGTGTATGATGAGAGATTAACAGCCTCATAGCACGCAATTTGAGATGAAAATAATTCAAAGAGATTTAAACAGGGAAATCTTCGATTCATTCAGCCTCATTTCCGCATTAGTGTATGCAGTGTGTGCCGCCAGTGTGGCTACGCCAGGTACCTGTACTTTGTACCAAGATGACATCATGGGATGGTAGAATCCAGGCTCAGTTTTCTGTTTCTATGATTTTCTCTTACATCAAGTATCCTTCTAAATACTGCTTTAGAACCTGGATGCTTAGGCACATTCATTTTTGCATGTGACCTTGAACTTCCAAGTTCCTAGGCACACACAAAAGCACACATGCAGTCATGGACAGATGACCCTGCCCCACTCCACACATGTCTTGGTTGTTGATGCTTTCATTTAAAACTTGGCCGTGTGTTCTTACTTGATATAAACAGTTATCTTACAACAAACTGGATAAACACGAGTTGCCAGTCTGAAACCACATGTTTCCAAATCACCAAGGAAATCAATATTTGGCTCTCTTCCTCCACCACATAAACAACTATTGAGTAACAGAAGAGAAAGATAAGATATGAAAACATGTTACAGATTTTTTTAAGGTGCTTATTTTCCCTTAGAGGGTCAGGTAACTAACAGCTGTCTATAGATTAAACATTAATATTGCCAGTTCTTAAGAAAGGAAAACTCTGATAAAATGTTGAAAATATTTGTCATGGAATAGTTCATCAACTTCCTACTTATATAAGTAGACTGGTTAAAAATTACAGAAAAATGAGAGGTTGATAGTAAAAATAATATGTGGGGGACATCTCTACTGGTAAGCTGTAATCAAGCAGAGAATCATAAACGACTTTGTATTTCTGAGGCACAGGTTGAGACATTTCATCTTGGCAAAAGCTCCACTCAGCAGTGTGAAAAAAAAATATTTCAAAGAGACATTGACACCTCCACATGGCTGACATGATTGAACTGAGGAATCCATATGTCTCCTCCATGCCAACTAGTTAGCTTCAGTTTGGGAGAAACTCAGCCTGGTATCTGCGGGTTCTCAACACTTATTGATCCTTGGTTCAAAGCACAGGTCTCAAATGGATGATTCTATAGAAAACAATAGATACTAAAATTCCACCTGACAGCCCTTTAATAAATCTTCCTTTAGGTTGATAGCCAACTGAAATAAACCTTTTCAAATTTTGCGTTTTAAGAATAAGATCTTGGCTTTTGTATTTGATGATCATGGTAAAGCTACAAGAAATGAAAAGCAAGTGAATAAAAGAAGGAAAAAGGAGCAAATTAAAGAACCATTTTAAACAGTGAAGATTTTCCCCCCTAATTATTTTGTATAGAAAACTGTGAGGCATATATAAAAATCCACAGGAAGTTAGAAAAGTTTCTCATTACCAGCCTCGAGGCAATTCACATGCTTTTCGCAAAGCTGTTATAAACTGACAAATACACAAGATGGATGACGCTGTACATATACCTATGTGAAAATGGAGTGTAGAATGAAATGATCCATATCAAAAGGGAAAAACTTAGTTATAGAGAGGCTGAACATCTGCACGACTTTTGAACAGGTTCAGCTCTGATAAGAAATCAAGACTTGACTTTCACATTAATTTTCCTGCGGCTGATAGGATCTTTTCTCTATTACCGATCTGTCATGATTCTATCATACATGTCAGAGCCACTGAGTGATATTTAAGGAGCGTAATACAGATCTTATTGCCTTACTGACAATCTGAATGAATCCTCTTTAAAATTAACATAATGTTAAATTATATTACATTACTTCTTTCATTTAACATGAGATTAATAGCCAACATGAGGAAACAAATGAAATGTCTACTAACGGATGAATGGACAAAGAAAATATGGCCTATACATACTTTAATGATATTAAGTTCATTGATTTTATTTCCTTGGAATTCAAAATAATCTTTAGGAGAGTTTTTTCTTTCTGACCTATTCCATTTTTCTCATGTCAGCACCCTGATTATTTTAAGACTGCATCTCATCTAAACAGCTTTCTATGCCTTTTCTTCTTAGCATGCAGGGCTGGAGTCAGCTTTGAGCCTGTTCTCGGGAACATCTCCCCGGGTCGTCTTTCCACCCCCTGAATTTCTGTCCATTGATCTACTGGATTTGCTAAGGGCCTTGACTGTAGAGTGCGTGTGATTAGCTGGGCAGTGGTAGAGATAGCAGTGAGCCAGAGATAACAGACCCAGTGCCGCTCTGTTCTAGGTTACGAACTTTGGACAGGCCGCTTCACTAATCTGAGTGTCAATTCCTTCATGTCTAACATGGAAATAATAAAGTTTATTTTGCAAGACTTTTTTGCTATAGGGAACGTGCGCTCCCCAGAAACACAGAGACAGAAAGCGAGAAATCACCCCCCAGGGGGATGGCCGTGCTACAATCCCTTCTCCTCCATTCTCTTGGGATCTTAGGCACTCATACACATGCACCCAGCATGAGTTTAAGCCACCGGGTCCAGGACTCGAACCGCGGTCGCCTGCATGGGAGTCCAGCAACATAGCCATTATGCTAACTGCTGGTCCTGTCTTTTCTCTCTCTCTCTCTCTTTTTTTTTTTTTTTTTTTTTGAGAGAGGGGTTTGCTATAAGGTGTGTGTGTGCTCACTGGAGAGAGAGAGGAAGATGGAGAGAGAAAAAGTGAGAAATCACTCCTCTAGGGGCATGGTCATGCAACAATCCCTTCTCCATTCTCCTCTTGGGATTTTGGGCACACATCCACATGTGGCTGGTGTGAGTTTCAAGCTGCCAGGTCAGGGACTTGAACTGCAGTTGGCCACGTGGGAGTCTAGCCCCTCAACCAGTATACCACCTGCCAGCCCCAGAGATAAATTACCTTCTAGAGTATCATTAAATTATAGCTGTGGGGTCAGTTTTGTAGAACTGTAGTAACACACTGCTCAATAGATGCTGGATCCAGACAGAAGACTGCGGGTTTGGTTCTCTGGCCCATTTGCGCATGGCCTATGTGCCCGTAGTCTTGGCTGACTGGGAAGGCTGGAGAGGGAGAAAGGTAGGGCGCTTATGGTGTAAGACACCCTTGAAGATACTTGTCTTCTCTCTTTCTCTCCCTGTTCTTTTCTCTCATGACAGAAATAAATAGAAAAGAGGAACAATTTCTAGTGCTATAAAATAAAGTAGGGAGAATATAGATAACGACAACCTACTGTATACCTCAGAGTAACTAAAAAAGAGGATTTTGAAGTTTCTCAACACAAAATAATAAATAATAGAGATGAGGGATATACTTGCTCCTTTGATTTAATCTTACACATTACATTCTTGTACTGAAAAATCACATTGTACTATCACAAATAAGTACAATTATTATGTTCATTAAAAAAGAGATACATAAATGTAAAAAATATGGCTACAGTAAGGCTGGCTTAGTTATAAGCATGTGAAAAAGAGCTGTTCCCAACTCCTGCTTCATCTAATTGTAGGTCCCGAGTCACACCCAGAACTCTCTGTTTAATGAAGGGGACAGCACTTGTCTTCTTGTATCTGAACCTTAAGTTCCAAACTTGGGGTAGTGAGAAAGTTGCAAAAGTATGTTATGTACTTAAATATTTTAAGTCTCAGTTTCTGCCTATTTTAAATGGTACTGATAATGGCTGCCATACATACACACACACATTATATATATAAATTAGTGTTATGGGGAAACAACTGGAGTGATAAGTATTTTAATAAGTTACACATCTCACTATATATTAATTTTTATTAATATCAGTGCTCATAAAGCATATTACAAACACTTATTGTTAGGGGAATTAATTGTTCTGTCTACCTTTCCCTTATCTTCCACCCACATGGAATGAACTCTTTTCTCCTTTGTGCTCTCATCATACCCACAACTATATTTTCACTCGTCATATCTGGTCTTGTATTTTCATTACGCTGAGTGTATATCTTTGTGCCCAGTAGAGTATAAGCTCTGTTATTTCACTTATTGAAATAACACTCAGAACAATAATTCAATCACAATGAGTATCTATATAAATATTTATGAGCTGAATTTCTTTAGTCAACTAGAGTGGTCTTTCTAGTGATGGTAACCTCTTCTGAACAGCTTCTATAGGTGCCCTTGTCTATTACATGTATCAAAATGTTATTAAGAATGGAATCAGAGGGTGTTTGAGATAAAGGAGACCTTGAAGGTCATTGGATTTCTTGACACCTTTTATTAGGTGAAGAGTAAGTCCCAGTGAGAAGAAATTAGTCTCTCGGTGTCATGGCTGGGAAATGATAAAGCAGAATTTAGATTCAGGTTACCTCACTGTCTTTCCAGTGTTTTCTCACCAAGTGCTTACAAATATGCTCAGAATTTGCACAGACAATATTAAATATTTATCAAGTATGTCTAAAAGTAAAAACAAGGTGTAAAAACTAGCAAAAATTCTTAAGACTAATGAGGGAAAGATACAGATTTTAAAAAGTATTTCATCGATGTAATGAAGAGTGGCATGGACCTGGCTATTTGCTCAGTTGACTAGATTGACTCAGATTTAATGGTGTCATGAATCCAGTATTGATACCAGTTTTTATAGACTGAGCTAATATTCATTTTAAATTAATGGCAGCTACGAAGCCCGTGGCTTTCTTTATTAAGCATCTTTCACAGAATAGAGATATTTAATTTTAATGTAGTCTAATTTACTTTTTACTTATGGATTACGCATTTGGTGTTGTATCTAAGAATTTATAGACAACCCCCAAAACATCCAGATTTTCCTTTATATTTTCTTAGAGAGCTTTATAGTTTTATGTTTTACTTTAAGGCATATGGTTCATTTTAAATTATTTTTTATTGTTAAAGGCTTAAAGTCTGTTTCTTAGTCCTTGTTTTCCTTCTTTGCATACAAACGTTCATTTGTGTTTTTTTTTTTTTTTTTTTTTTGAGAGGTTTTTGTTATAGGGCGCGTGCGCTTGCCAGACAGACAGAGAGAGACAGAGAGACAGAAAGCTAGAAATCACCACCCCCCCCCCCCCCCATAGGGGATGGCCATGCCGCAATCCCTTCTCCTCCGTTCTCCTCTCAGGATCTTGGGCATGCACGCACACGCATCCGGCGTGACTTTTAAGCCACCAGGTCCGGGATGCGAACTGCGGTGGACTACGTGGGAGTCCAGCGACATAGCCATTACACTAACTGCTGGTCCCAACAAATATTCATTTGTTCTAGCACCATTTATTAAAAGGTTATCTTGGGACCAGCAGCTAGGGTAATGGCTATGTTACTGAACTCCCATGTAGTCAACTGCGATTTAAGTCCTGGACCTGGTGGCTTAAACTCACGCTGGGCTTGTGTGCATGTGAGCCCAAGATCCTGAGAAGAGAATGGAGGAGAAGGGATTGTGGCATGGCCATCCCCCTTGGGAGGGTGATTTCTCACTTTCTGTCTCTCTGTCTCTCTGGTGAGCACATGAGCCCTGTAGCAAAAACCTCTCCCCCCAAAAAAGGTTATCTTTTCTTCATGGAATTGCTTTTGCTCTTTAGAATAAAAGATGACTACATTTTTATGGCTATCATTTTAGCTTATTCTGATTCATTGATCCATGAGTATTCTTTTACGAGTACCACCCTTCGTAGTAAACATTGAAGTTGAATATATCAGTATACAACTTTGTTTTTCTCCTTCGGTATGTGTTGGTTATTCTGGGTCTTTTGCCTTTCCATATAAACTTCAGAGTCAGTTTGTTGATATATACAAAGCTTGCTGGTATTTCAAGTGTACATATCAAGTTAGGAAGAGTCAATGATAATATTGATTCTTCTATTCCATGAACATGGACTATTTTCCTATTTATTTAGATTTTCTTTACTTTTTTATAAGAGTATTTTAGTTTAACACACATATACCTTATACATATTTTGTTGGATTAATGCCTAAGTTGTTTTTTTTTTTTTTTTTTTTTTTTTTTTTTTTTTTTTTTTTTTTTTTTTTGGTGTTGGTACTATTGTAAATGATACTGTACTTTTTTATGTGCCAGAGGCATGTGTGCTTGCCAGAGAAAGAGACAGAAAAATAGGGAGAGTGAGAAAGTGAGAAAGTACCCTTCCATGGGGGATGATGATGTTGTAATTCTGCCTCCACTATTTCTCCATGTCTGGATTTTGAGCACACACACCCATGCACGCACTTCTGTTTTTAAAGCTGCTGAGTATGGGATTCAAATTGCATGACTGGCCATGTAGGATCCAGCCACCTTAATCACCATGCCACAAGCTGAACCACTGATACTGTATTTTTTTTCTTTTCTTTTCTTTTTCTTTTTTTTTTTTTTGAGAGGTTTTTCGCCATAGGGAGCGTGCGCTCGCCAGACAGAGAGAGACACAGAGACAGAAAGTGAGAAATCACCCCCCGGGGGGGATGGTCACGCCACAATCCCTTCTCCTCCATTCTCCTCTCAGGATCTTGGGCACGCACGCACACGCGCCTGGCATGAGTTTTAAGCCACCAGGTCCGGGACGCGAACCGCGGTCAACTACGTGGGAGTCCAGCGACATAGCCATTACGCTAACTGCTGGTTCCCAATACTGTATTTTTAACTTCAAACTCCAATTGTGTATTGCTGGTATATAGGAGAACAACTGGCTTTTACATGTTAAGAAATAAGACTTGTATCCTGTGATCTTGCAATAATTACTTATAAGTTCCAAAAGCTTTTTCTTTGTCAGTTCTTTGGAATTTTATGCATAGCTATGAATCAAGACAATTTTTATTCCTTTTCCCAACCTATTTCTTTGTTTCCTTTTTCTTGTCTTATTGTATTGGTTAGAGTTTCAGTAATGTTGCTGAATGGAAGTGGTGAGAGGAGACATATTAGCTTTGCTACTGGTCTTAGAGGGAATAAACCTTTTTGTCTCCAGTAAGATTGATGTTAGCTGTAGGGTTTTTGGTAGCTGTCCCTCATCAAGTGGATAAAGTTTTCTTCTATTCCCATTGTAGTTTGCCAAGAGCTTTTGCTCATCTGTTTTATAGATCATGATAGTTGTTCAATTTTGTCAAAAGCTTTTTCTATATCAATTGATATGATTATATAACTTTTCTTCATTAGCCTATTGGTGACACAGATTACATTAATTAATTTTTGAATATTCAAAAATCATACCTGAGATAATTTCCACTTGACTATAAAATACAATTTTATTTGCACATTGGGTTGGATTCAATTTGATAATAATTTGTTGAGAGATGTTGGTCTCTGGTTTTACTTTTTGTAATTTATCTTATTTGTAATTAAGGTAATTCTGGCCTCATAGAATGAATAAGAAGTGTTTCTTTTGCTTCTATTTTTTGAAGAGATTGCAGAAAATTGGTGTAACTTTTTTCTTAAATGTTTGGCAGAATTTATAGTGGCACCATTTGGTTCTGTTTCTCTTTTGGGAGGTTATTATTCATTATTGATTCAATTTATTTTATAGGTAAGGTCTACTCCGATTAACACTTTCTAGTGTGTAAATCTTGGTAGTTTGTGTCTTTCAAAGAATTAGACCATTTCACCTATGTTAACACATTTATGGACATAGAGTTGTTCATAATAATCCTTTATTGTCTTTTTTAATGTTCATTGACTGAGTAGTGATAACTCTTTTTTCATGTTTGATATTAGTAGTTTGTGTCTATTGCCTTTTCTTATTTGCTAGCCCAGCAATAGTTTTACCAATTTTATTGTTCTTTTTAAAGTAACAGCTTTTGACTTCATTGATCTTTCACTATTATTTTCTTGTTTTCAACTTCACTCATTTCTGATTTAATTTTTTTCTATTGCTTTCCTTATGGTTGCTTCAGGCTTAAGATGCTATTACTGCTCTAGTTTCCTAAAGTGGATGATTAGATTTTTATTTTACATCTCTTTTCTACTGAAATACGCAGCCAATGCTATAAATTTCCTTTAAAAACTACTTTCACTGCATCTCAAAGATTTTGATAAGTTGCGTTTTCATTTTCATTCAGTTTAAAAGATTTTAAAGTTTCCTTGGAGAATTTTTCTTTGACTTCTGTGTTACTTGTAAGTGTGCTGTTTAATCTTTGAATATTTGAGAATTCCAACTAATTTTTGTTATTGTTTTCCAGTTTAATTCTACTATGACTTAAGAATATACTTTGCATTATTTCTATTCTTTTAAATTTCTTGAGATGTGTTTAATCAGTGGTCTATTCTGGTGAATGTTCCACATGAAAAGATTGTGTATTTTGCCAGAGTGTTTTATAAATGTCAGTGAGATAAAGCTTGTTGATAATTCTGTTTATGTTAAGTACAACTTTATTGATTTCCTCTCTGCTGAGTCTATCAACTACTGAATGAGGAGTGTTGCCCCCACCTTTAATAATGGATTTGATCTCTGCATGTGTTGGCTTTTTCTGGACCCAGCATCATTGCCTAGGTTCCACCTCTCCAGACCCTAGAAGCTAGAAAAGGTAGGGAAAATCTCTATCTTGTTATTTTCTATCTTTCTAACTTAAAAACAAACAAACAGAAAACCCCACAGTTTTGCCCTCTGCACCTTTCTCTTGCTAATTTGTCTCTCCTTCCCCCATATAGGACAGAGTACTTGCACCTCCATCTCTGCATGTGCTGCCGTTTTTGTGCTAGTGTGCCGCACAGTTTTTATTTTTAACTTAATTTTATTTTTTGCAACTTGTTTTTCCTTTTTTCCTGTTGCTTTTGTTTAGTTTTGTTCTTTCTTTTTTTCGTTGCTTTTTCTTCTTATTTCTATTTTCTACTCTTTTTTTCTTTTTCATTACTTTCTCATTTTGCTGCTCAGCCCTCACTCACTGCCTAGGTAGGTCTAGGTGCATAGTAGCCAAACATCTGAATACTGTGAGACTCAGAGAATTCTTTGGTCCACACTGAATGGCTTGAAACAAGAGAGAAACTCCTCTTCATAAATCTGATCTCAAAACTCCTCCTGTGGTTACCACATTGGAAGACACAGTAGAAGGAAGAAATTAGCACAGAATTTTTTCACAGTAAAGGGAAACGCGTGTGCTTACAGTTATGGAATACTTCTCCACCAAATTAGCGAAATGTGAATGCATTACCAAATGACTAAGAATCGGAGAAGAGCCTGAAGGATGAGAGAATCAAGTAATAGGCCTCCAGCAAAAGAACACAGTAACTTGTCTCCAAGTATGGAAAAATTAGAGGCTACTACCAAAATGTCAGAAAAAGAATTAAGAATATTCATTTCAACAAAACTTTACGAGATGCAAGAGAAAAGAGACATTGAACTCCAAGTGATGTGGAAGTCTTTCCATAATATGAAAGAAGAATTAAACACCATAAAAAAAGAACCAAAAGGAACTGTTGATATGAAGGCTGTAATACAGGAAATCAAAATTTCCTTCAAAAGTATTAAAAACAGATTAGATCATGCAGAACATCAAATCTCAAAGGTAGAAGACAAAACCTCTGACCTAGAAAAGATTATCAAAAATACTGAGAAAATAACCAAGGAACATGAGGAAAATATACGAGAAATATTAGATACCATTAAATGCCCAAACATCTGAATAATTGGTATCCTGGAAGATAAAGAAACCAATAAGGGCATTGATAATCAATTTCACAAAAACCTGGAAGAAAACTTTCCAAGTGTAGAGAAGCACTTAAACATTCAGACTCAAGAAATAAAAAGAACCTCAAATAGAATCGATCCAAGAAGATCCTCTCCATGGCACATCATAGCCAGATTGGCCAAAACCATAGAAAATCACAAGATACTAAAATTGACAAGAGAGAAACATCAAGTCACTTAGAAAGGTTATCCCATCAGGCTAACACCGGACCTCTCATCGGAACCAATGCAAGCAAGGAAAGAATGGGGAAATATATTCAAAGTGTTAAATGGGAAACAATTTCAACTAAGATTACTATATCCAGCAAAATTATCCTTCATATGGGAAAAAAAGATAAAAACATTCTTGGCTAAACAAAATATGAAAGAATATACCAACTCCAGAGCACCTATTTATTTATTTATCTTTTTATTATTTTTATTTATTTATCTTTTAAATTTTTTATATATATTCAATCACATTGTTTAGCTTACAAAGTGAATAATTCAATATGTGAACATTCCTCCCCAGTCCACTTGATCAAAATATCTTCAACTGATAACATCACACCTCCCCATCCCGTCAATGCTCTGCCTCCGTATCCCTCCTCTAAATGTCCTTCCTTAGGCCCCACTCCTTCACACACACCACATCTGGCATTCACACCTATCTCTTGTGTTTGTACAACTTTTAGTCAATCAGTTTCAGTCATAGAGTGCAGACACTTGGTATATATTAAGTGGGGACATACAGTGTCTCTCTTTCATAGCCTGGCTTGCTTCACTCAGCAGTAACTCTTTCATATTCTTTCACTTTCCGTCAAAAGCCAGGGTTTTGTTGGTTTTTATGGCTGCATAGTATTCCATAGAGTATATGTGCCACAGATTTTCAATCCATTCATTCGTACGGGGGCATTTGAGTTGGTTCCATGTCTTAGCGATCGTGAATAGTGTCGCAATAAACACTGATGTGCAAGCACTTTTCTAATGAAGAATTCTGTCCTTTGCGTAGATACCGAGGAGTGGGATTGCTGGATCATATGGCAGTTCTATTTGTAGATCTTTGAGGAATCTCCAAATTGTTCTCCACAGTGGCTGGACCAATTTACATTCCCACCAGCAGTGTAAAAGAGTTCCCCTTTCACGACACCCCTGCCAACACTTACCATTTTTTGTTTTTTTAATCTTAGACATTCTGACTGTGGTTAGGTTGTACCTCATTGTTGTTTTCATCTGCATTTCCCTTACAATGAGGGATGTTGAACATTTTTTCATATGCCTTTTGACTATTCGTATGTCATCTTTAGAGAGTGTTTTTTTCCAACTCTTGATCTCATCTTTTAACAGAGTTGATCATCTTTTTTACAAACAGCAGCTTGAGCTCCTTGTGTATTCTGGTCATCAGTCCCTTATCTGATGCATAATTTACAAAAATATTTTCCCATTCTGAGGGCTGTCTGTTCACACTAATTACTGTGTCTTTTGCCATGCAGAAACTTCTTAGTCTGAGTAATCTTACTTGTCTATTTTGGGGATTATCGACTGTGCTTTGGGGGTCTTATTAAGAAGTCTTTCCCTGCACCAGTGCCTCCCAGAGTTTCCCCAGTGATTCCCAGTAGCAATTTATAGTTTCAGGTCTTAGATTTAGATACTTGATCCACCTTGATTGGATTTTTGTCAAAAGTGAGAGGTAGGGGTTCAGATTCATCTTTCTGCAGGTGGAAATCCAGTTTTTCTAGCACCATTTGTTGAAGAGCTTTTCCTTTTCCCACTGGATTGACTGGTACCCCTTGTCAAAAATCAGTTGACTATATGTTTGGGAATTTATTTCTGGGGATTCTATTCTGTTCCATTGGCCCATGTGTCTGTTTCTGTGCTAGTACCATGCTGTTTTGATTACCACCCCTTTGTAGTATATTTTTGGGTCAAGGAGTGAGATGCCACCCACTCCACTCTTCTTGTGTAGAATTGCTTTGACAATACGGGGTCTTTTTTGACTCCAGATGATAATAACATTGAATGTTAATGGATTAAATTCTCCAATCAAGAGACACAGACTGGCTAAATGGATTAAATAACAGAAACCTTCTATCTATTGCCTACAGGAAACCCACTTCATGGATAAAGGCATACATAGACTGAAACTGAAGGGTTGTAAAAAAAGTTTTCCATGTAAATGAGAACCAAAAAAGAGCTGGAGTCGTGATACTAATTTCTGACAAAATAGGCTTTAAACCAAAACTGTTCGAAGAGACAAAGAAGAGCACTATATTGTAGTAAAAGGGTCAATTGATCAAGAAGATATAATACTTATAAATATCTATGCTCCAAACACAGGCACACCCAAATATGTGAAGGGAAGACTGCTAGATCTAAAAGGGGAGATAGACTGCAACACACTAATTGTTGGAGACCTCAACACTGCACTATCCCCTCTGGTCAGATCGTCTAGACAAAAAGTAGGAAAAGAGATAAAGTATATACAGGAATAGCAGTTAGCATAATGGCTATGTCACTGGACTCCCATGTAGTCAACTGCGGTTCGAGTCCCTGACCCAGTGGCTTAGACTCACACCAGGCATGTGTGCATGCGTGCCCAGGATCCTGAGAGGAGAAAGGAGGAGAAGGGATTGTGGCGTGGCCATTCCCTCTGGGGGGTGATTTCTCACTTTCTGTCTCTCTGTTTCTTTCTTTCTGGTGAGTGCACACACCCTATAGCAAAAACCTCTCAAAAAAAAAAAAAAAAAAAAAGAGAGAGAGAGAGAGAGAGAGAAAGGATCTAAATGATACCATAGTTTATAGGGACTTACCAGACATCTATAGAACTTTCCATTCAAAAACCACGAGATACACTTTTTTCTCACCCCTACATGGAACTTTCTTGAAGATTGACTACATCATAGGGCACAAAGCAAGCCTCTACAGATTCAAAGGCATAAAAACTATATCCAGCAACTTCTCCGACCATGATGGAATTAAACTTGAGTTTAATTTCTTTTTTTGTTGTTTTTGATTTTCAGTAACATTTTATTTTTAATTTTTCATTTTTTTATACATTCAGTCACATTATTATTTGTCTTACAAAAAGGATATTTCAACGGGTGAACATTTCTCCCTAGTACAGTTGATAAAACTACAAAATATCTTCAATAGATAACACCACATTTCTTTGTGCCATTAATGTTTTGCCTCCCTATTTTTCTTCTAAATGTCCTTCCTCAGACCAGAAATCCTCAAAAATACTCAAATACATGGAAATTAAATAACCTACTCCTGAATGACTCCACAACTACTAAAGAAATAAAGACTGAAATCAAAAGATTCATGGAAGCCAATGACAATGAGGACATAAGTTTCCATAATCTTTGGGACAGTGCTAAAGCAGTCATAAGAGGGAAGTTCATAGCAATTAGTGCACATAAGAGGAGCATGGAAAGAAGGCAAATGGATCACCTAACATCATGCCTCACAGAATTGGAAGATCAACAGCATAAAGATCCAAAAAACTCCAGGAGAAAGAAAGTAATAAAGATATGAGCAGAAATAAATGAAATAGAAAATAGATAAACTATACAGAAAATAAATGAAAGTAAAATCTGGTTCTTTGAAAAGATAAACAAAATTGATACACCACTAGAGAGACTTATTGAGAAGAATAGTGAAAGGAACCAGGTGAATCAAATCTGCAATGAAGCAGGCAAAATAACAACAGACATAGTAGAAATACAAAACATTATTAGAGGATACTATGAACATCAGTATGCCAAGAAACAAGAAAATCTGGATGAGATGGACAAATTCCTGGGCACAAATCTACCTAGATTGAGCCAAGAGGATATAGAAAGTCTGAATAGGCCCATAACAAGCCAGGAGATTGAATTAGAAATAAATAACCACCCAACAAAGAAAAGCCCTGGCCCTAATGGCTTCATCTCTGAATTTTACAAAACTTGCAAAGAAGAGTTAACCCCCATTCTGCTCAAGTTATTTCTAAAGATTCAAAAGTGTGAATCTCTCCCTAATTCATTCTATGAAGCCTCTATAACCCTTATCCTTAAAACAGATAAGGACAGGGACCAGCAGTTAGCGTAATGGCTATGTCGCTGGACTCCCATGTAGTCGACCGCGGTTCGAGTCCCGGACCCGGCGGCTTAAACTCACGCTGGGCACGTGTGCGTGCGTGCCCAAGATCCCGAGAGGAGAATGGAGGAGAAGGGATTGCGGCGTGGCCATCCCCCCTGGGGGGTGATTTCCTGCTTTCTATCTCTCTGTCTCTCTCTGTCTGTCTGGCGAGCGCACGCGCCCTATAGCAAAAACCTCTCCAAAAAAAGAAAAAAAAAAAAAAAAAACAGATAAGGACAGGACAAGAAAGGAAAACTATAGACCAATATCCCTGATGAATATAGATGCAAAGATTCTCAGTAAGATACAAGCAAATCTTATCCAACAACTTATAAAAAAGATTATACATCATGATCAGGTAGGCTTTATTCCAGAAATGCAAGGTTCATTCAACATGCACCAAACCATAAATGTAATACACTATAATAATAGGAAGAAAATTAAAGACCATATGGTCATATCAATTGATGCAGAAAAAGCATTTGATAAGATAAAACATCCCTTCATGATCAAGACTCTCAGCAAAATCATCAGAGAACTGTTATTTCTCAACACAATAAAAGCTATCTATGAGAAACCTAGAGCGAACAATATCCTCAATGGAAAAAAGCTGAAAGCTTTTCCACTAAAAACAGGTACAAGACAAGGTTGCTCACTTTTCCACTCCCTTTCAATATAGTACTAGAAGGCCTCGCCAAAGCAATCAGAAAGGAGGAAAAAATAAAAGACATTTAAATAGGAAAAGAAGAGGTAAAATTCTCTCTATTCACAGATGACCTGATTGTATACATAGAAGACCCAATGGTTTCCATGAAAACATTTCTGGAAATAATAAATGAACACAGTAAAGTTGCAGGATTACAAAATCAATATATAGAAATCTACAGCATTTCTATATACGAACAACAGGCAGACTGAGATAGAACTGAAAAAAGTTATTCCATTTACAATAGCCACAAAAACTATAAGATACTTAGGAATAAATCTAACCAAAGAAGTTAAAAACCTCCACAAGGAAAACTACGAGAAAATAAAAAAAGAAATGGAAAATGAAAAAAGTGGAAGGATATCCTCATATTCCTGGACTGGAGGAATTAACATAATCAAAATGGCAATTCTACCCAAATTAATCTACATATTTAATGCAATGCCAATCAAAGTACCAGAAACATTCTTCAAAGATCTAGAAAAGACAATTATAAAGTTTGTCTGGAATCATAAAAGACCCCGTATTGCCAAAGCAATTCTACACATGAAGAGTGGAGTGGGCAGCATCTTACTCCCTGACCCAAGAATATACTACAAAGCTTTGGTACTGGCACAGAAACAGAGAGGTGGACCAATGGAATAGAATAGAGTCCCCAGAAATAAATTCCCAAACATATAGTCAACTGATTTTTGAGAAGGGGTACCAGTCAATCCAGTGGGAAAAGGAAAAGCTCTTCAACCAATGGTACTGGCAAAACTGGATTTCCACTTGCAGAAAGATGAATCTGAATCCCTACCTCTCACCTCTGACAAAAACAAAGTCAAGGTGGATCAAAGATCTAAATCTAAGACCTCAAACTATGAAACTGCTCCTGGAAAATACTGGGGATACTGGGAGACATTGGAGTAGGGAAAGTATTAAATAAAACCCCAAAGCACAGTCGATAATTCCCAAAATAGACAAGTGGGATTACATCGGCCTATGAAGTTTCTGCATGGCAAAAGACACAGTAATTAGTTTGAATTGACAGCCCTCAGAATGTGAAAATATTTTTGTAAATTATGCATCAGATAAAGGACTGATAATCAGAATTCACAAAGAACTCAAGCAGCTGTTCCAGAAAAAGACAATCAATCCTATGAAAAGATGAGAGAATGAGTTGAAAAAAACACTCTCTAAAGATGACATATGAATAGCTAAAAGGCATATGAAAAAATGCTCAACCCCTCATTGTAAGGGAAATGGAGATCAAAACAACAATGAGATACCACCTAACCCCAATCAGAATGACTAAGATTAAAAAAAAAAAAATGGTAAGTTCTGATGGGGGTGTGATGAAAGGGGAATACTCTTACACTGCTGGTGGGAATGTAAGTTGGTCCAACCACTGTGGAGAACAATTTGGAGATTCCTCAAAAATCTACAAATAGAACTACCATATGATCTAGCAATCCCACTCCTTGTTATCTACCCAAAAGACAGAGGAATACTTCATCGGAAAAGTGCTTGCAGATTGATGTTTATTGTGGCACTATTCATAATTGCTAAGTCATGGAACCAACCCAAATGCCCACGAACAGGTGAACGGATAGAAAAACTGTGGCACATACACTCTATGGAATACTATTCTGCAATAAAAAGCCTGGCTTTTGACAGGAAGTGGATGACTATGGAAGATTTACTGCTGAGTGAAACAAGCCAGGCTATGAAGGAAAGACATTGTATGTCCCCACTTAATATTTAATGAGTGTCTGCACTCTATGACTGAAACTGATTGACTAAAGGATATAGAAACACAGTATATGGATGTAAATACCAGATATAGTGTGTGTGAAAGAGTAGGTTCTGAGGAAGGACATTTAGAAGAAAAATAGGGAGGCAAAGCATTAATGGGACAAAGAAATGTAGTATTATCTGTTGAAGATATTTTATAGTTTAGTCAACTGGACTAGGGGGCAATGTTTACCTGTTGAAAATGTATTTTGTAAGCTAAACAATGTGATTGAATGTATAAAAAATAAAATTAAAAATGTGAAAAAGGGCATTCCAACAGGGAAAGAAGAATTGAAATTATCTCTGTTTGCAGATGACATAATTGTATACATAGAAGTCACAATGGTATCAGTGAAAAAACTTCTCAAAATAATAAATGCATATGATAAGTGGCAGGACACAAAATTTACTTACAAAATCAATAGCACTTCAATATACAAACAATAAACAGACAGAGGCAGAAATGAAGAAAGTAATCCCATTTACCACAGACAAAAAGTATGAGATATCTAGGAATAAATCTAACCAATGAAGTCAAAGACTTCTACAAGGAAAACTAGGAAAATCTTTAAAAGAAATTGAAAATGACACAAAAAAAGTGGAAGAATATTTCATGTTCCTGGATTGGGAGAATTAAAATAATCAAAATGGTATGCTACCTAAATTAATCTACATATTTAATGCAATCACTATAAAATTACAAGAGACATTCCTTACATATCTAGAAAAGACAACCATAGAATTAGTATGGAATCATAAAAGACCTCATATTGCCAAAGCCATCCTGCACAAGAAGAGTGGAATGGGTGGCATCTTACTTCCTGACCTCAAAATATCTTACAAAGCTGTGATAATCAAAACAATATGGTATTGGTACAAATACAGAAAGGAGGACCAAAGGAACAGAGTAGTGACCCCAGAAATAAACCCCAAAACATACAACCAACTGATCTTTGACAAAGGGTACCAGTCAATACAGTGGGAAAGGAAAACCTCTTTAGCAAATAGTGCTGGGAAAAATTCGATCCACCTGCAGAAAGATGAATCTGAACCCTTATCTCTCACCATTGGCAAAACTCAACTCAAAGTGGATCAAAGATCTAAACCTAAGACCTTGAACTATAAATCTACTGGTGGAAAACACTGGGGAAACTCTGGGAGACTTTGAGGTAGGCAAAGACTTCGTAAATAAGACCCCCGAGGCATAGGCAATAATCCCAAACATAGACAAGTGGGATTACATGAGATTAAGAAGTTTTTGTGCAGCAAAGAATACAGTAATTAATGTGAATCAACAACCCTCAGAATGGGAGAAAAAATTTGGAAAGTATGCCTCAGATAAGGGACTGATAACTAGAATACAGAGAGAACTCAAGCTGCTTACCCCCCAAAAATGATTAACCTCATTAAAAGATGGGATAATTAGCTGAGTAAATAACTCTCTTAGGAAGACATATGAACAGCCAAAAAGCATATAAACAAATGCTCAACATCCCTCATCATAAGGGAGATGCAGATCAAAATCACAGTGAAATACCACCTAAGCCCAGTCACAATGGCAAAGATTAAAAAAAAAAAAAAAAAAAAAGGTAAGTGCTGGTGGGGATGTGATGAAAAGTGAACTCTCCTACATTGTTGGTGGGAATGTAAATTTGTCCAGCCACTGTGGAAAACAACATGGAGAGTCTTCAAAGACCTTCACATAGAACTTCTATATGATCTAGCAATTCCACCCCTGGGTATTTAGCCAAAGGACATGATGCTGTGGAAAAGCACTTGAACATGTTTGTTTATTGCAGCATTATTCACAATTGCTAAAACATGGAACCAACCAAAATGTCCAGAAACATAAATGGATTGAAAAAGTGTGGCATATATACTCCATGTAATACTATGCAGCCATATAAAACAACAAGACCCTGCCATTTGATAGAAAGTGGACAAATATGGAAGATTTATTGCTGAGAAAGGTAAGTCAGGCTATGAAAGAGAGACATTGTATGTCTCCACTTAACATATACCAATTGTGCACATTCTATGGTAGGGACTGAAAGACTGGAGGACATAAAAGCATTAAAAATATTTATGACACTGGGGACAAAGTGGAAGGAGTATGGTTGATGGGAAGAATGTAAGGAAGGAAATTTGGGAGAAAAATAGATAGGTAAGACATTTGTGGGACACAGAAATAGTTTTGTTTTTTTTTTTTTTTTTTTGAGAGGTTTTTCGCTATAGGGCGCGTGCGCTCGCCAGACAGAGAGAGACATAGAGACAGAAAGCGAGAAATCACCCCCCAGGGGGGATGGTCACGCCGCAATCCCTTCTCCTCCATTCTCCTCTCGGGATCTTGGGCATGCACGCACATGCACCCGGCGTGAGTTGTAAGCCACCGGGTCCGAGACGCGAACCGCGGTCGACTACGTGGGAGTCCAGCGACATAGCCATTACGCTAACTGCTGGTTCCCCAGAAATAGTTTATTACCTGTTGATGATGATATTTATAGTATCCTCAACTGGACTGGTCTGAGGTGTATTTCATGCTGGGTAAATTCTCTTTACAACCTAAATGGTGTATAATGATTGAATAAATAAATAATAATAATAAATAATAATAACATTTTAAGTGGATTTGTCCCTTGCAATTATATCATACTTTGACTCATGTGTTTTGCATCCTGTTGTTAGGTATATACATGGTAGACAGTATTATGCCTTCTTGGAGAATTGGCCTGTTTATCATTCTGTTCTGCTCCTCTTTAAATTTTCTGGTAATTTTTCTTATTCTAAAGATAGCTTTCCCTAGAATTAATATAGAAACTCCACTTTTAAAATTTCTTTTTAGCTTTATGCTGTAGGGCATGTGTGCTCACCAGAGAGATACAGAGAGAGAGGGAAAGTAAAAAATTATATCACAAAGGGGAAAAACTGTGCCACAATCCCTTCTCCTCCAGTTCGCTCTCAGGATTTGGGGTATGCATCCACATGTGTCTTGCATGGTTTTCAAGGTTCTGGGTCAGGACTCAAACCATGCAGTCAGCCTTGTGGGATTCAGTGCCTTAATCATACCATCTTCTGGCACACCAGCTTTCTTTGTAATTAATGTTGTTATGGTATATCTTTCTCCTACTTCTACTTTATCTGTGTTTTTATACATTAAAGTGGGTTTCTTTTTTTTTTTTTTTTTTGAGAGTATATAATTCTTTATTGCTGCAGAAGGAAGTGACATCTCTTTCAAGATGTCAAAATTCCAGTATTTCTTGGGAACCAAGAAAAAAAGGTAATGATTTTTTTTTGTATTTGTAAAATCCTTCCAAATAAAACTTTTTTTTTATTTTTTCTTTTCTTTTTTTTTCATTTCATTTGCTTCCCTACATTCAATCACATTATTATTTGTCTTACAAAATGGATATTTAAACAGGTGAACATTTCTCCCTAGTACTGTTGATAACATTTCTCTCTAGTACAGTAGATAAAACTGCAAAATATCTTCAACAGATAATACCACACCTCTGTGTGCCATTAATGTTTTGCCTCCCTGTCCCTCCCCCAAATGTCCTTCCTCAGAGCCTGCTCTTTCACACACACTACATCTGATATTTACATCTATATACTGCGTTTCTATGTCCTTTAGACAATTAATTTCAGTCATAGAGTGCAGACACTCGGTATATATTAAGTGGGGACATACAATGCCTCTCCTTCATAGCCTGGCTTGCTTCACTCAGCAGTAAGTTTTCCACATTCATCCACTTCCTTTCAAAAGCCAGGGTTGTTGTTTTTGTTTGTTTGTTTGTTTGTTTTTTAATGGATGAATAGTATTCCGTTGAGTATATGTGCCACAGTTTTCCTAACCATTCATCAGTTCGTGGGCATTTGGGTTGTTTCCATGACTTAGCATTCATGAAAAGTGCTGCAATAAACATCGATGTGCAAGCACTTTTCTGATTAAGTATTCTTCTGTCCTTCGGGTAGATACCAAGAAGTGGGATTGCTGGATCATATGGTAGTTCTATTTGTAGATTTTTGAGGAATCTCCAAATTGTTCTCCACAGTGGTTGGACCAACTTACATTCCCACCAGCAGTGTAAGAGAGTTCTTTTTTCACCACACCCCCACCAACACTTATCTTTTTTTTTTTTTTTTTTTTTTTTTTTTTTTTTTTTTTTTTTTTTTTTTTTAATCTTAGACATTATGACTGGGGTTAGGTGATATCTCATTTTTGTTTTGATCTGCATTTCTCTTACAATGAGGGATGTTGAGCATTTTTTCATATGCCTTCTAGCTATTTGTATGTCATCTTTAGAGAGTGGTTTTTTCAACTCATTCTCCCATCTTTTAATAGGATTGATTATCTTTTTCTGTAACAGCTGCTTGAGTTCCTTGTTAATTCTGGTTATGAGTCCCTTATCTGATGCAGAGTTTACAAAAATATTTTCCCATTCTGAGGGCTGTCTATTCACACTAATCACTGTGTCTTTTTTTTTTTTTTTTTTTTTTTAAGAGGTTTTTCACTATAGGGCGCGTGTGCTCGCCAGACAGACAGAGACATAGAGACAGAAAGCGAGAAATCACCCCCCAAGGGGGATGGTCACACCGCAATCCCTTCTCCTCCATTCTCCTCTCGGGATCTTGGGCACGCACGCACACGCGCCCAGCATGAGTTTTAAGCCACCGGGTCCAGAACGTGAACTGCGGTCGACTACATGGGAGTCCAGCAACATAGTCATTACGCTAACTACTGGTTCCCATCACTGTGTCTTTTGCCATGCAGAAACTTCTTAGTCTGATGTAATCCCACTTTTCTATTTTGGGGATTATTGACTGTGCGTTGGGAGTCTTATTTAAGAAATCTTTCCCTACCCCAATGTCTCCCAGAGTTTCCCTGGTGTTTTCCAGTAGCAGTTTTATAGTTTGAGGTCTTAGATTTAGATCTTTGATCCATCTTGACTTTATTTTTGTCAGAGGTGAGAGGTAGGGGTTCAGATTCATCTTTCTGCAAGTGGAAATCCAGTTTTGCCAGCACCATTTGCTGAAGAGGTTTTCCTTTTCCCACTGGATTGACTGGTACCCCTTGTCAAAAATCAGTTGGCTGTATGTTTGAGCATTCATATCTGGGGACTCTATTCTGTTACATTGGTCTACCTGTCTGTTTCTGTGCCAGTACCATGCTGTTTGATTACCACAGCTTTGTAGTAGTATATTTTTGGGTCAGGGAGTGAGATGCCACCCACTCCACTCTTCTTGTGCAGAACTGCTTTGGCAATGTGGGGTCTCTTATGATTCCAGACAAACTTTATGATTGTCTTTCCTAGATTTGAGAAGAATGTGTCTGGTACTTTGGCATTGCATTAAATAGGTAGATTAATTTGGGTAGAATTGCCATTTTGATTATATTAATTCTTCCAATCCAGGAACATGGGATGTCCTTCCACTTTTTTGTGTCATTTTCAATTTCTTTTTTTTTTAGCTTCTCATAGTTTTCCTTGTGGAGGTCTTTAACTTCTTTGGTTAGATTTATCCCTAAATATCTTATACTTTTTGTGGCTATGGTAAATGGAACAACTTTTTTCACTTCTATCTCAGTCTACCTGCTGTTGTTCATATACAGAAATGCTATAGATTTCTGGATATTAATTTTGTATCCTGCAACTTTACTGTATTCATGTATTACTTCCAGAAATTTTTTTATGGAAACCATTGGGTCTCCTATGTATACAATCATGTCATCTGCAAATAGAGAGAGTTTCACCTCTTCTTTTCCTATTTGAATGCCTTTTATTTATTCCTCTTTTCTGACTGCAATGGTCAGGACTTCCAGTAGTATATGGAAGAGGAGTGGAGAAAGTGGACATCCTTGTCTTGTACCCATTTTTAGTGGAAAAGCTTTCAGCTTTTCTCCATTGAGGATGATGTTTGCTATGAGTTTTTCATAGATAGCTTTTATTGTGTTGAGAAATGACCCTTCTATGCCGATTTTGCTGAGAGCCTTAATCATGAAGGGATGTTGTATCTTATCATATGCTTTTTCTGCATCAATTGATGTGACCATATGGTTCTTATCTCTCTTTCTATTAATATGGTGTATTACATTTATGGTTTTGCATATGTTGAACCAACCTTGCATTCCTGGGATAAAGCCTTCCTGATCATGATGTATTATCTTTGTTATATGTAGTTGGATACTATTTGCTAATATCTTGTTGAGCATCTTCATGCCTATATTCATCAGTGATATTGGTCTATAATTTTTCTTCCTCGTCCTGTCCTTATCTGTTTTAAGGATAAGGGTGACAGAGGGTTCATAGAATGAATTAGGGAGAGATTCACCCTTTCGGATATTTAGAAATAACTTGAGCAGAATGAGGGTTAACTCTTTTTTGTTTTGTAGAATTCAGAGGTGAATCCATCAGGGCCAGGGCTTTTATTTGTTGGGAGATTATTTATAACTGATTTGATCTCCTGGCTTGTTATGGACCTATTCAGACTGTCTATATCCTCCTGGCTCAATCGAGGTATGTTATACATGTCCAGAAATTTGTTCATCTCATCCAGATTATCTTCTTTCTTGGCATACAGATGATCATAGTATCCTCTAATCATGTTTTGTATTTCTACTATGTCTGTTGTTATTTTGCCTGTTTCATTGCAGATCTGATTCACCTGGTTCTTTTCTCTCTTCTTCTTAATAAGTCTTGCTAGTGGTGTATCAATTTTGTTTATCTTTTCAAAGAACCAGTTTTTACTTTCATTTATTTTCTGTATAGTTCGTTTATTTTCTATTTCATCTATTTCTGCTTGGATCTTTATTATTTCCTTTCTCCTGGAGTTTTTTGGATCTTTTTGCTGTTGATCTTCCTATTCTGTGAGGCATGATGTTAGGTGATCCATTTGCCTTCTCTCCATGCTCCTCTTATGTGCACTAATTGCTATGAACTTCCCTCTTATGACTGCTTTAGCACTGTCACAAAGATTATGGACACTCGTGCCCTCATAGTCATTGGCTTCCATGAACCTTTTGATTTCAGTCTTTATTTCTTCAGTAGTTGTAGAGTCATTCAGGAGTAGGATATTAAGTTTCCATGTATTGAGTATTTTTGAGGCTTTCTCTTGAAATTAAACTCAAGTTTAATTCCATCATGGTCGGTGAAGATGTTGGGTATGGTTTCTATGCTTTTGAATCTGTAGAAGCTTGCCTTGTACCCTATGATGAGGTCAATCTTCAAGAATGTTCCATGTGGCGGCGAGAAAAAAAAGTGTATCTCGATGTTTTTGGATGGAAAGTTCTATAGATATCTGTTAAGTCCATTTGATTTATGATATCATTTAGATCCTTTATCTCTTTACCTATTTTTTGTCTAGATGATCTATCCAGAGGGGATAGTGCAGTGCTGAGGTCTCCAACAATTAGTGTGTTGCAGTCTATCTCCCTTTTTAGATCTAGCAGTCTTTCCTTCACAGGGTGCTCCTGTGTTAGGCACATACATATTAATAAGTGTTATATCTTCTTTATCGATTGACCCTTTTACTACAATATAGTGCCCTTCTTTGTCTCTTTGAACAGTTTTTGTTTTAAAGCCTATTTTGTCAGAGATTAGTATTGGGACTCCAGTTCTTTTTTGGTTTCCATTTGCATGGAAAATCTTTTTCCAACACTTCACTTTCAGTCTATGTATATCTTTATCCATGAAGTGGGTTTCCTGTAGGCAACAGATAGAGGGTTTTTGTTTTTTTTAATCCATTCAGCCAGTCTGTGTCTCTTGATTGGAGAATTTAATCCATTAACATTCAATGTTATTATCGATGTTAATGGATCTGTCCCGACGTTTAAGTTGGCCATTGTCTTAGTTGCCTTTTACTCTTTTGTTTCTGGCTGTTACTTCTTTAGTTTTCCTGGAACAGAACTTTCTTCAGGGTTTCATGGAGAGCTGACCTGGTGCTGGCAAATTCTTTCAGGTTTTGTTTGAGAAGATTTTAATCTTTTTTTCCCATATGAAGGATAATCTTGCAGGATACAATAATCTTGGTTGAAATTGTTTCTCTCTTAACACTTTCAATACATCCTCCCATTCTTTCCTTGCTTGCATTGTTTCTGTTGAGAAGTCACTTGTCGTTTCTCTCTTGCCAGTTTTAGTATCTTATCTTTATCTGTGGTCTTAGCCAGTCTGGCTATGATATGCCTTGGGGAAGGTCTTCTTGGGTTGATTCTATTTGGTGTCCTTTGTATTTCTTGGGTCTGGATGTTTGAGGGCCTCTCTATGCTTGGGAAATTTTCTTCCAAGATTTCATGGAATAGGTTTTCCATGCTCTTATTAGTTTCTTCATCTTCTGGGATACCAATTATTCAGATGTTAGGATGTCTAATGGAATCTAGTAATTCTTGTATGTTATCTTCATGTTTTTTTGTTATTTTCTCTATCTTTTTGGTGGTTTTCTCTAGGTCAGAAGTTTTATCTTCTACATCAGAGATTTGACCTTCAGCATGGTCTAATTGACTTTTAATACTTTCAAGAGAGTTTTTGATTTCCTGTATTACAGACTTCACCTCTAATAGTTCCATTTTATTCTTTCTTAGCGTGTCCATTTCTTCCTTCATATCACGGAAGGACTTTCTCATCTCCTGTAGTTCATTGTCTTTTTTCTGTTCCAGCTCATAGTATTTGTTCAACATGAATGTTCTAAATTCTATCTTGGACATTTTGGTAATGTCCTCTATTTTTTCAAGAAAAGGAAGGGAGTTACTGTGTTCTTTTGATGGAGATATATTTCCTGCTTTATTCAGACCTGAGGTTCTTCTTCTACTTCTAACCATTGGGAGATGTGTTCCCTTTGAAAAACCTTTTAAGAGAACGTTTCCTCGAATAGGAGCAAGTGTGTTTCCTTTTTGCTGTGGAATGAAGACAGCCAAAATCTCTCTTCTATTGTGTTTAGCAATGTGATCCAAGAAAAAGTATTCTCTTCAGGTGTACAAAGAAATATATCTCCTTCGCAGGTGGTTCAGTGAAACGGAGGATCCCAGAGAGTCTTAAAATACTAGAATATTTCAGAACTGTAATTCTAGACCTATCTAACCCACCAGGAATTATTTAGTTAAAGGAAATGAGGACCAAAAATGTGGGAAGAAAATAAGTAGAATTAAGAAAAAGTCGCGCACCGTGCGCTAGCGCATGGCATGCAATTTCGCCAGGGGTCGAAAGATGGGAGTGGGGTGTCTGTGAGACTGAGGGTGTTCCTATGTGGTAATGAGAAGAGAGAAACTTACAAATGAAAGAAGAGGAGAAGGAGGGAAAAGGGAAGGAAAA